>CP141149.1:95000-1589804 GCA_035235625.1 Saururus chinensis
GAGAGGAAAACTTAGAAAATATTGGAGAAGAAAGGAGAGTCATTTACTCTTTGTTTTCTTAGATGAATTCACAAAAAGCTTGAAGAAATTGTTCATGGTGATGCACAACTAAAGTGAGAAGATTTCACACAACAAATACAAGAGAACAGTTAACAAAATTCTTTAGTAAGAGTTGAAAAATCTCAAGAGGTAAATCGACAAATAAAGAAGAAGTCTTTGCTTAAGTGGGTAGAACAAGAAGATGAAGAACAAAACACGAAGAGAGAAATCTTCATGGATCCAAGGAGGAAGAATTGAAGGCCAGCAACGAAAAAGATTGAACAAAGGAGTTTGTGTCAAGTCTAGAGGTTAGTTGGTTGTTTTGTGTCTTGCAAGTTCTATATCTTACTAGTCCATTGATTTAGCCTTGGTTGAGGATGCCATGGTTTTTTCAGAGTTTGGATTTTCCACATAAAAGTTCTTGAGTGATTGTGTGGTGTTCATGCTTGAATTAATGGTTTGATTGATCTTGAATGGCAATAATATATTAGGGTTTGTTTATTCCACTTTAAAATAAATTCCTGTACAGAGAGGCTAAAACTCTTAATTGCTTACTTGCTAAAATACTAGAGTTAGAAGCAATCTAGTGATCGACTATAGCCATCTAATTGGATATTAAACTCTCAATAGAAATGCTCTAGATAAGCATATCAAGAAGGGTAGTGGAATTAAGGAGAAATGGCTCATGGCATGGGATACAAAGTGTCAATGGAAAGCTATGAAATTGGTTGCACATGTTGGTTATAGAGTGGCTTAAGCAACATCGCCAAAACACCCATGGTATGGGATGTGGGTAATAGTGGCAACATAAAGGCATTATCACCCGCACACACTGAGATATTTCTCCTAGTAGAGTGTTAAAGTTTTGTTTAAAGTAGGTACAAAGGTCATTAAGACACCTAATGAAGGTTTGACTCTAAGAGTAAGGGAGAGGTTTAGGAGAGACCTAAGGGCAAACCCAATCTAAGAAGAATAAAAAGGGAATGATTGAAGATTGTGCATGATGAGTAATGAATGATACCTAATAAAAAGATGAATCCTATGCATGATAGATTAGCCTTTTATTTATAGTCAATGTTTCTATTGAGTAAATGTAGATACACTGGAGCATCTTAACAGTGTAAGTTCCCTAGTTGAAGGACAAAGAATGGCTAGTCTAAGTTCACAAGACACAAAGAATAAGGACGTCACTATATCACAAGTTTTACTTAATGTTATTTTACTCCAAATAGACACATGGCTTGCACTTGGATGATTCCTAGCCTAGTTGTAAAGAATTTTATTAATAATATGAAAATGGATGGTTTGGTACTTCATATATTGGAAAAAAACAATTACACCTCATGATTTCTTTCACAAATGTTTTGAAAAAAAAAAATAACACTCTTCAGTGATTCTCATATTTGAAAACCATATCTTAGACAATTTGTATTTGAGCTAAGGCATCACCATCTACAAGCTAGTATTATCTGGATAATGGGAAGAGGATGAATTTGCAGGGAATTTGGGTGATAATAAATGTGGTTTGTTTCGGTATTACTTGAGGATTGATAGAGTCCATGCTACGCACTAAATCTAGTTTGTTTAAAATGCATAAGAATCGGATAAGTAGATAAATCTGGTTGCTCAAGCAGCCACTTGCTCCAAGTGTCATAGTTGCAATATCATTTTTAGTGGCATCATTGATGCTAAGTTAGAGTATTAACCCTGCTGACACCTTCATATTGATTCAAGGGTTGACCCAAGTGCTATAGGCCCAAGCAAAGATTTTGGGTTAGTTCAGTATAGAATATTGAATGTAAAGCCAAGAAGCTTCTTCTTTGGAGTGATTTAAGAAGACTCTAGCCTTTCCTAGAAAGGACTAGCCAAGTAAATTCAAATAATGTAGAAAGTCTTTGAAGGCATGAGTTGTAAAGGAAAATTTAATGTGTTACCAAATCTCATGATGAAAACACAATTCAAAGTTTTCGAAGAAGGATGTAAAAATCTATCTCTAATTGAAACATTATATGCTATCAATCTGAATATTAGCTTCTAAGTGACATACTGAAGAAGATAAAAGACTTGATTATTTAAGTTACTTTAAAGCTACATGGATGCCTTGAACAACCTTCATGAGATTCTAAAGCCAATGAACACATAATTCAAGTTATTTCTAAACATTTGCATTGATTTCATATCAATCTAGAATTTAGCACATAAGCAAAGTTTTAGTTGATGAATAGTCAAATTCTACAATACTTGAATGTTTGACCAGTTGCAATTGAACATTCTATCATTTAAAAAAAGTGCCTTGACTTCAAATATTTCTTAAAGAACTACGAGATGTATATGCTAAAAAAATCAAAGAAATTTGACTACTATTGGTACCAAAATTCTATGTATCCAACATATAACCAAAATCACAAAAATGGCAACACAAAAGATTTTCATGTGGAAACCCTCAATGGGAAAAACAATGAAACACACTATCAAGACCAAATATGCACAATGTAAACGAAATGCAATGTTATTGATTACAATGAAAGGTTCTTTCCTTTATCCACTATGTTGGTCTTCACACTACTCTAAATATTAATATCACTAGTCTGATGATTTATTTGCATCCAATTAGATCTTTACTCCTGTGACAACCCAGATTATCGGTACATTTTTAATATTAGAATTTTAATATATTAATAGAGTATTATTATGAATATTGTACCTAAAGGGTTATTATAGAACTCTAAAAAAAAACATAACGGTTTTTGAATCATTTAAATTGGATGTGGGAGCCGTACATAAAAACTCTGTAATATTCATGTAAAGACTTGTTAGGCCTATATTTTTAATTTGACTGTTCTATTAATGACATGTCAGAAAAATAGTATATTCCCCCACCTAGATGATTGTCAATTTTTGTGACAAATTTGTGAGAGAGCCTGTGAGTTATTTTGGTGAAGTCAATTTGAAGAGAAGATCACAAGACAGCAAACTGAAGCTTTAATTCATCTACAAATTCTATCAAGCTCAAGATTTAGATCAATTACAATTGGCACTCTCATCGTGGCTCTTACATACACTTCTTTCCGCCCCTAGGACGTTATAGTAAATAATTATTTCTCTAAGGTCACTTATAACCCTTTGCCTTACCCACACATGGGTAGTCTTACCCACTCTTGGGTAGACTCACCCACACATGGGTAGTCTTACCCATTCATGGGTAGACTTACCCACACATGGGTAGTCTTACCCACTCTTGGGAAGGCTCACCCACACATGGGTAGTCTCACCCAAATATGGGTATACCCACACATGGGTAGTCTTACCCACACATGGGTAGGCTCACCCACTCTTGGGTAGGCTCACCCACACATGGGTAGTCTTACCCACTCTTGGGTAGACTCACCTACCAATGGGTAAGAAGTATCATCTCTTGACCTCTATAAATACCCATGTCATAGGAAGAGGTGATCACCAAGTAGAGCTAAACCCTCTCAAGTCCCTTGGGCCACTTGTCTTAAATTTCTTCTCTCATTCAAAGGAATATCAATGGAGTCTCTTTTGAGAGCCATGGAAGAAATTCAAGCTTTATGGTCTTTGGTTTCTTGTTCTTATAGTGTTGAATCTTTAGAAACCATTCCCTTCTACCCGACTCCCTTCACTTTTGAAATATTTCCTTCCAAAGCCTTGAATTTGTCATAAGTAACTATCCTCCCTTTGTCAATGGCCATAGAAGATTCTCAATGAGGAAATGAGAAGATGCTTGTGACTATTTGGCCAAGGTTTCCTTCATTTTATGAAAAACCACCTAGAAACCCAAAAACCCCCATCTAATAAGCCTTAGCAATTTCAGAGCATTGAATTAGATCCAAGGTTAGATGTGGGATGGCCAAAGATGGAACACTCTTCAAGTGCACACATACTACTGGCAAGTGCAAGCTATTGTAAGTGTTCTTAAGATCTCTTCTTCCTAAATTTCTGGTTGGTGGAGTAAACCTAGCGGTTGAAACACCTTGATGAGAGGGATGGGTTGTGCATAACCCACAGAGTGTGGATTCACTTAAATGTATGTACGGTTACCGGTGAACCAAGGAAAACCGGGGTTTGTAAATGGTTGTGGGATAGCTAAAACCCTCACTTAGTGGATGTCAGAGGTGCCTTGGATTAGGTGCTCTTAGAGTGGATGTACCCGTCTATGCAAGTGCTTGACGGTGAACCACTACAAATCTCTTTGTTCATGATATCTTTATTTGTTTGATGTTGTGATGACTTTACATATCTAACTTCACATCGCTTAAGTCCCTCTCTCTCACCTTTGCGCATTCTAAATATGAATATTTATCTTCACTGAATGAACACATGATTGATTTCTTTTGTCTTTGATCATATTGTCATATTGCATGGAATTAAATTTACAAGTAACTTTTAAGTGGTTGTCCTATTCACCCCCTCTAGGACTCTCTCTCCTTAGAGTACTTTCATGTTCCACACACGGTGTATTGTGGACTAGGTTCTAATTTGCTATAATGTTATATGTAATATTTTAGTCGTGCGTTAACTCCAATTTCTTATAAGTACTTATGTTTTATGTGTATTTTTTTTATGCATATGGTCGGCCGTCACGTTTGGTTTTACCTGTGATGTAACACGTGTCGAGCGGGATAATAAATATGTGTATTATAGCATATAATATTTAATGATGGTCACCACACTTGGTATCGGAGCTTTCAACTCCACCGTTAGTAGAGCAATTTTTTTAGATATATAATACCGTAATATGTATATTCGATGCTTTCTGATGCTATGATATGTTTTAATTTGAAATAGTAATAGGAAAATAAAAAATGGAACTTATTTCGGGATCTTTATATCATATGTTAGCCTGAAAACCATCACCACCAAGAAAAGACAAAAAAAGTCGCGATATGGCAGAGTCTTCAAACAATTTAGATATTACCATTGCCCTTTCCCATAATAGCAATGATGTCCAGGAAATAGTCAATATCCTTGACACGCCTCTCTCGATAGAAGTTGAGAAAATAATAAATATTTCTAACACAACTATCGAAATAGATGAAGAGGACACCGAAGAGGAAGACCCTTTGGAAGAGGAGGAACCATTGGAAGAGGAATCGTTTGAGGATGACCCTTCGGAGGTGGACCCAGTGGAGGAGGACCCATTGGAAGAGGAACCGTTGGAAGAGGCCCTGGTGGAGGAGGACCCGGTGGAGGAGGGCCCGTTGGAAGAGGAACCGTTGGAGGCGTATCTAGTGGATGATGAGTATTTTTTGAATGAAATGCTAATCAATGACCTGGAGGAGGGAGAAATAGAAAATGTAGGCGGAGAGGAGTTGATGGAAGTCCAAGGAGAGGAAGATATGAGGGAAAATATAATTAGGGGTGAGGGGACAAATAACCCTGTGAGAGACTTTGATTTGAATATCTTACCCCTGGAAGCAGAGATGACGGAAGTTGAGAATGCACAATGGGGAGATAGGGTAAGGGGAATGGTGTGGTACACAGACCAACTGCCAGAAATTTGTGTACTATGTGAGCAGAGAGGGCATTACTACTGTCAATGCCCATGGTACATTGAACCACTGCCCGAACTATGCCCTATCTATAAGCTAGATGGACACTACTTCTTCCAGTGCCCTTTTAGAAAAAAATTTCCTTAGACATCTGATTGTGTGTGGTGGTGCTTGTTATTTTACAGTTGTTTTGTCAAGTGTAGTTGATACACTTTTGTTGTAAAACAAGTCTTTTGGCTTGATGCTATACACTTCTTTTGTATAATGTAAATTTGGAAATGATTATATATATATATATACTTCTAGTGTACAAATTTTTTTTGTGAATTTTAGGTTATTAGAATCTGCTAGCCCAAAATGTCTTTTGACAAAGAAATACAATTGTCTCACAATTCTGCCCAAGCTGAAAATGCTGCTCAGGATACAGCGGCACCTGAAAATCATATGGGCAACCTTCTAACCTAATGATTCGAAGGATGACTTAAGCATTTGTAGACTCAAGGATTCCAACCTGGCCCTAACCACTTATGTAACTCTAGGGAACTGATTGAAAGTAGTCATAGTGAGAAGGAGCGAAGAAAGTTGCTCTAGAATGTTTTGGAGATGATGGACCAGAAGCTGTCGAGAAGTGGACATTTGAAGTCAAAAGGATTTTTAAAGCGTTAAAAATCCCTACAGATAGGAAGGTGGATGTAGCCACTTTTGCTATGACACGAGAGGCGGCTTTCTAGTGGCCATTAGCTGAACAGAATTTCTTCCGAAATAGAGGAAATATCAAGTGAGAAGAATTCAGAGAAGTGTTGTACAACAAGTATTTCCTTCCTCATGTTCAGGAGAAGAAAGAGAAAGAATTTTTGGATCTTCAACAAGGTAATATGACAGTTTTTCAGTATGAAAATAAATTTGTCTAGTTACAACGCTTCACTCTTGAAAATCTACTCCACTGAGTTAAAGAGAGCCTAAAAATTCATTAGAGGGTTGAATAATGGGCTTTGTAGTCGAATAGTAGGATTTCAGCCTACTACTTTGGCTAAAGCTGTGGAATTGGCTTCATTGCTAGAGCAAGAATATCAGGAATTCTTAGCAGAGAAAAAGGATCGTGGACAAGGTAGAAAGATGGAAGATCGGAAAAGAAAAAAGACAGCCCCTAACCAGTTCAATAATAAAAAAATTTAAAGAACCTCAGGACTACTGCCGCAAAATCAAAATCAAAGAGAGAGGAAGTTAGAGAAGTGCTCCGAATGCAGTCGATTTCATCCGCTAGGGATCTATTATCTCTTCCAGAGACGATGCTTCGCATGTCGGGACCCTAGACACAAAATCAAGGAATGCCCCGAAAAGAAGATCAAGGAAGAAATCAAGCCAGAGCATAAACCAAAGGCTCAGGGGCGAGTGTATGCTATTTGTGTAGAAGAAGGTCAAAATTCAACAAGAGTTATACAAGGTACACTTCGAATTTTGGTAAAGTTGCTAAAGTTTTAATAGATCCAAGTTCAACGCATTCTTTCATATCCTGTGATTTTGCTTTAAGTACAGATTATCCAGTTATGCAACTAGGATATATCCTAGAAGTGTCAACTCCTGTAGGAAAAACTTTCATAGCTCAAAATTTTTTGCAAGATGTATCCATGTCCTTAGAAAATAAAAAATGGAAGGCTAACTTGATACTCTTAAGTATGACCAACTACGATGTCATATTAGAAATGGATTGGTTAGTTGACAATGAAGCATTCGTAGACTGTAAGAAGAAGAAAGTCATATTCAATAAACAAGGAGAGGAAAAATTTACCTTTCATAGAAACAGAGACCCTTCAGAAGCATGTATCATTTCTACTATGAAGGCACAACAATTGATATCTAAAGGATGTCAAGCATATCTAGCAAGTATAATTTTCAAGGAATCATCATCTCCCAAGATAGAAGATATTAAAGTTATAAGGGATTTCCTAGATATATTTCCTGACGATCTTCCCAGGGTACCACCGAAGAGAGAGATAGAGTTTAATATTAATTTAGCACCAGATACAGAACCTATCTCTAAGGCACCCTATAGAATGGCTCTTGCAGTACTAAATAAATTAAAGAATCAATTGTAGGAATTATTAAATAATTCATTAGACCAAGTGTCTCACCTTGGGGAGCTTCAGTCCTTTTTATTAGGAAAAGGATGTATCTTTAAGACTATGCATAGACTATAGGATGCTTAACTCGGTGACTATCAAGAATAAATATCTGTTACCTTGGATAGGTGATTTGTTTGATCAATTACAAGAAGCAAAAGTATTCTAAAAAATAGATTTACGATCTGGATATCACCAATTGAGAATACGGGATGAAGACATTCCAAAAACAGCATTATGTACCTGATATGGACACTATGAATTTTTAGTGATGCTATTCGGATTGACGAATGTTCCTACAACATCAATGGATCTTATGAACCGAGTTTTCTGACCTTATTTGGATAAATTCGTGATTGTTTTTGTTGATGACATATTAGTCTATTCTTCCACTCCTGAAGAACATCAAACACACTTACAAATAGTCCTTCAAACCCTAAGAGACCATCGACTATATGCTATGTTAAGTAAGTGTGAGTTTTGGTTGGATAAGGTTGTTTTCTTGGGTCATGTCATTTCTAAAAATAGAATAGCAGTAGACCCTACCAAGATAGAAGCAGTTTTGAAGTGGGAAAGACCCAAAATAGTCACAGAAATTAGAAGTTTTTTAGGACTTGCTGGTTATTATCGAAGGTTTATCCAAGGATTTTCAAGAATAGCTTTTCCGTTAACAAAGCTAACTAGAAAAGGAGTGAAATATTTATGGAATTAAGAATGTGAGAAAGCATTTCAGGAATTGAAACAAAAACTAACCACCACTACAGTCTTATCCTTACCAACTGGTAGTGGAGGGTTTGTAATTTATAGTGATGCCTCAAGAATGGGTCTTAGATGTGTCTTGATGTAGAATGAGAAAGTAATAATAGCCTATGCTTCAAGACAATTAAAGAAGCATGAAGGTAACTACCCCATCCATGATCTTGAGCTGGCAGCAGTAGTTTTGGCCATAAAACTTTGGAGACATTATTTATATGGAGAGAAATTTGAAGTTTTTATAGATCATTAGAGTTTGAAGTATATTTTCTCTCAAAGGGATTTAAATTGAAGGCAAAGACGGTGGATTGAATACCTAAATGATTATGACTTCTCTATTCAATATCACTTAGGGAAAGCCAATGTAGTGGCTAATGCCTTGAGTAGGAAAGCCATAGGGATGGTAGCTCAAATGTTGATAAAAGAATGGAGATTGATAGAAGAGGTAATAGACATGCAACCTCAGTTACAATCAGGAAACAAAAAGGCGGTCGTAGCTACTTTTGAAATAAAATCTGAACTAATTTAGCGTATTCTGGAGGCAAAAAAGAGGATGTAGAAATACAAACCTTCTTAGACAAGCTTGAATTTAATAGAAGTTCTAATGATGGAATAAGATTTAAAGAATGGTTAGTAGTCCATGTAGTACCTGAACTAAAACAAGAATTGTTGCATGAGGCTCATAGGTCTCAATACGCTATCCACTCAGGAGGAACAAAAATGTACCAAGACCTAAAAAGAAGTTTTTGGTGGAAAGGGATGAAAAGGGACATAGGGGAAATTGCCTCAAAATGTCTAACCTGTCAGTAAGTTAAAGCTAAATGTCAGAAACCATCAGGTACTCTTCAACCTATTGAAATTTTAGAATGGAAATGGGAGCACTTCTATGGATTTTGTCTCAGGGTTACCCAAGACATCAGTAGGTCATGAATCTATTTGGATCATAGTAGATAGACTTACTAAAAGTGGTCATTTTCTTCCTCTAAAGAAGTCTCAGACGTTGAATATTTTGGCCAAAATGTAAATAAAAGAAATTGTGAGTAGGCATGGAGTACCATTATCAGTCATTTCAGATCAAGACAGTCTGTTCATTTCACTTTTTTGGTAGAGACTCCAAGAAGAATTTGGTACTAATCTCATATTTAGTACAACATTTCATTCACAAATTGATGGTCAGTCTGAACGAACTATTTAGACATTAGAAAATATGTTGCGGGCGTGTGCCATAGATTGGAAAGGTAACTGGGATGAGTACTTACCATTGGTTGAATTTTCTTATAATAATAGTTATCATTCTAGTATAGGTATGACACCTTATGAGGCTCTTTATGGACAACCCTGTCGATCCCCAACTTGTTGGAATGAGGTTGGGGAAAGAAAATTAGTAAAGTTAGAACTCTTATAACAGTGCGTGGATAAGATAAAACTCATGCAAAGTCGATTGGAGACAGCTCAGAGTCATCAAAAGAGTTATGCCAATCAATGAAGGAAAGACCTCAACTTCTGCATAGGTGATCATGTACTGCTAAAGGTATCACCAACTCGAGGAATTATTAGATTTGGTATCAAAGGAAAACTAAGTCCTTGATTTGTAGGACCATTTGAAATTCTAGATAAAATAGGACCGGTGGCTTACAGATTAGCATTGCTCCCTTAGCTGGGCAGGGTCCATAATGTGTTTCATGTGTCAATGCTTCTCAAATATGTACAAGATCCTTCTCATGTCTTAGATCAAACAATGGTCACCCTAGAACCTGATTTGACATTTGAAGAAAAACTAGTCAACATATTGGATTGAAAGGAACAAATTTTGAGAACAAAAAGGATTCTATTAGTCAAAGTACTATGGCAACATCATTCTTCAGAGGAAGCCATGTGGGAATTAGAAAGTGATATGTTAAATAAATATCCAGAATGAATAGCAAGTTTAATTTCGAGGACGAAATTTCTTTAAGAAGGGAAGATTGTGACAACCTAGATTTTTGGTACGTTTTTAATATTGGAATTTTAATATATTAATAGAGTATTATTTTGAATATTGTACCCAAAGGGTTATTGTAGAACTCTAAAAAACAAACATAACAATTTTTGAATCGTTTAAATCGGATGCGGGAGCCGTATGTATAAATCGTGGAAGGCGTGCATCATAAGTGGACCCACAGTGAAACTAAAGTGAAACCTATCCTTGAGTGGTCTTATTTCGAAGGGCTCATCTATACGAGTCCATCGATACAAAGAACGTATTATTCCGATTTATAGTTATAAAGTTATAACGATTTAAACTTTTGGAAATAGATATATATATATATATATATATATATATTATTTAAGTCGGTTGACGCATGCAATGCTAACGAGCAATGGTGTGATGTCGCATGGTTCAACTGCGCGACATGGCATCACACAGTTTGATCGCGTGATGGGCCCGCGGTTTGCGGTACGGGATCACACTGCACGGGTATGACACGCGGTGCATGGGAGTGCGTGGCCTGCGGCATAGGCTGCGCGATAGTTCTATGCCTGCGTGACACACAAAACCCGCATGTCAGGTCCAGTAGCACCATGTAGAACCGTGCAGGTTTCGCACACCACACATAGTTCCATGTGGCAGACATGCATCGCGCATCACGCAGTCCGTTAGTTCTATAAATTCACTTCATTTTTTTATTGTCTTCAATCCACCATGTGTTAAAAACTTCTAACCCTCCGTTCTGAGTCATTTTAAGTCCAAATCGACCCGTTCAAAAGGCGTTTCTAACTAAATCAACAATGTCGAACGCGGTGATGGGGCCAATTTTTCCATACAAGCTCTCTACAACCATGAGCTTTCTACCCCAACTCTAAGGTAGGAGGTCTTAAACTCTAAGTCTATGCTATGCATGTATGCTTGACATTTTATGCACCGATTTTATTCAGTTAAGCTTAATTACTTATGTTTTCCGAAGTAATTCTGTATGTATGCCACATTTTATTTAATCAGAATTATTATATAATATGTGTATTTTTGTATAATTCTAGGATTATACATAGAATTTTATTTTATCTGGATACCGACCAAGGAAATTATCGGTATCTAGCGCACATATAGGTATGGAGTGTCATGGGAAAACTCCTACCTTATGAGCTTCCTGTTGCCCCATGAGCATCAGAGGAATGTCGTTCAGTATCACGACTTTGGATTTATCGTCATCGGACGAACCAGTTATTGTTTTTGGAATTATTTCTAAATTCGTTTACGTAGTAAACTCTATTTTAGTAAAATTACCATCTTTTACTTAGCATTAAATTAGATTTTAATTCCACCTACTAAGTATAAAAATACTCACCCACCTCCAGACTCTACAAGTAGTGAAATCAATCCAAAGGTGTCAGCTGAAGAGTTTTCTGCTTAGTTTATGGATGTTTTCTTAAAACTCTGTAATATTCATGTAAAGGCTTGTTAGGCCTATATTTTTAATCTGACTATTCTACACATGGTGTATTGCGGACTAGGTCCTGATTTGCTATTATGTTATATGTAATATTTTGGCTATGTGTTAACTCCAATTTCTTATAAGTACTTATGTTTTATGTGTATTTTTTAGATGTGTACGGTCGGCCGTCATATTCGGTTTCATGTGTGATGTTAGCGGAGCGGGATAATAAATATGCGTATTATAGCATATAATATTTAATGACGGTCGCCACAACTCTAAGTATGATTTGAATGGTCACAATCTTCAACACAAGTCCATTATCCTGAATGATCCTCCCTTTGATCTTCTCATCAACACTTCAATGATGAAACTTGGAAAGAAAGTTCCAATCTCAACTCTCCCTTTCTTCAACAAATTGTCCTTCAAGTGTGTGTGCAACAACCCTCACAAGCAATTCATGACATGAAGCTAAAGGCATACAAATGAATGCAATTATCTATAATTATAACAGATAAGTTTGATATCCACCTCAAAAAGCAATATCCATAGAAGCTCACTCCCCTCCCAATTCAATAAAGAAGTCTCTTAATGCTCTTTCCATTTTCCCTAGGCTTCCTCCCTCTCATTGCCATTTCCAAATGCCTTTTTATTGACCCCCCAAGTTGATTTAGGTGTTTGACTTCTAATAGAAAATAAAATCTACATGAGCTATCCTATTTTAGGAAGTTTTGCTAGGGCTACATGTGGGCCAAGCCTTGGTGGGCCAGGGGTAGGCCCGGGCCAATCTTTAAAAATGAATGGTAGATTGAGGGCTCAACACGGCTGTAACCTCCGAAGTAAAAAGCTAGACCAGACCGGGCTATGGGTTTTTGGGCATTTTTATTATTATTATTTTTTTAAATAGGCTTTAACATTTAAGTGGGGTCAATAATGGGCCTTTAGCCTTTTGGGTTGGGACTATCATAGCAAAGGGATGTGGGTTTGGATGTTTTGCCCTCTTAAGTAGGCAACTTCCCCCTCGAATTTTTCTTATCTCAAGGATGAGGGACTATCTCATAGAACAAAAAAACCTATTTTTTTTATTTTTGGCCAACGGGCCTATGGGCTTTTTATTCTTGGGCCTTGCCCTAGCCCTATTTACAATAGACTTCAACTATTCATGGTAGACCTGTAGATGTGCATGAAATATTCATGCCCAAGCTCACTATTTTGTGGGTTGGATCAACAGGCTAGCCTACAAACATGAATCCCTAGTTTTGGCATCAAGTGATTGATCGTTCACTATTCTAGTTGACAAATATCCTACCAGCGATCTATCCTTCTAATAGCGCAACCAATCATTCACTATTCTATAGTTTGATGAATTCAGCTCTGATTGATCCATCCACAAGGCGATTGATCGTTTGTTGTAATGGATAAATTATTGAAAAGCATTCAAGACCGATTGATTGTTCAATCATGGATTGACCAATAATGAAGAAAATCACATTCTTGTGCTAATTTTCACCTAACTTCCTCCTAAACTCTATCACACTCTCATACAATAGCTCCCATCATTCCCAAGTGTGTGTGTGATACACATATGTGCTTTTATATGTTAAACACACTTGATTCTTCAGTTTTGCTGCATTTCCACTATTTGGTCTCCAGCAACAAACATACACTACTTCAACATTACACATCACTTGACATTGTTTTTACCTTTGAAATAAGCCAATAATATACATATGATCAAATATGTTTTCCCAATCTTCACCTTTAATTATTTCATGACAAAGCACTACAAAATGTTGAAACATATGTAGTTTACTTGGCTATATTTTGTTGATTTAAACTATGTCCATTCAATGTGTGTTTTTATATCTTAAAACTAACTAGATTAGTGATGTGTAGAGTTAGATCTAGAATTGAATGACTTGAAAAATAGGAGTAGATGTGTTGTAAGGTTTTAAGATGGAAGACTTTGTTTAAGTGATTGAGTGTTGAAGACAAAAAGGTAAAAATCACACACACACACACAAATAGGGATTTCATAGGAAATATCTTATGTAAGTGTCAGGAAGGGATGAAACAAAAATGGCAATTTTCTTCAAAAGTGATCATCATGTTTAGATTAGTGATCAATTAGGCTTAAATATAGTTTTTTGGTAGAAGACTGAATCATCGATTGTCTAGTGGATTAGATCTATCAAAGTAAGATTCATTGTCACTATGAATGATCAATCAGGCTATGAAATGATTGATCAAAAACTTAGGTTTAGTGAATAGAATAGACAACAATCGATCGAATCAAGACACATTTGCCTAATTTTAGTCAATACAAGAATAATTTGTTACCTAGTATAACTCAAAGCCCCAAATGGACTTCAAATTCTTTATAAGAACCTTAGCATGATAAAATAGAGATAGAAGGAAGGATTTTTTAGAAGATGAAATACAGATTTTGTTAGCTAAGCTCCCTTTAATCACCTTGAAGAAAGTTCATGTTAAGGTGAGTGCTTGATTCATATTGGTTCATCAATTGATTGAGAGAGTCGGTGAAGATTCACAACCACAACAAACACAAAGGAGATTGAGGAGCTTCATCAAGATGGAATTTGACTAAAGCTTCAAACAAGGATCAATGAGGAGATTATAGTAATGAATAAAGAGACAAACAAAAGTTTGGGAGAAGGTATCAAGAAGGACTTTGTTGGCCAATTGAACTAGAGATGGACTTCTAGGTTATGAAGCTAGTAACTTGTGTCTTGTAAGATCTAGAGTCCTCATAGTGCATTGCTTCAATCAGCCTAGTGTGGCCGTTTTTCCCATTGGGTTTCCGTGTAAAAAATCATTATACATTTTTTTTTGTAATTTCTTGTAGTCATACATGCAATAATAGAATGATTTTCTGTGATAAGAAGCCACATCTTGTAGTTCCTTGCCTTTTGAGGTGTTTGGGCTAGAGGCGACCCTCATTGGATTGAAGGGTATTAAATTCACAAGTGTTAGATGAGGATTTTAACTTCATTTTGATCAATTTTGCTTGTTTGTTTGCTTATAAAGTAGGCTTATTTTGATTTTTTTAGTCTCTCTCTTGATTTGGTGATTTGCTTACTTTGGTTTCAATGGAAAATTCAAATATGAATGATCGTGGATATTTGGTTTATCCCATAATCGCCCTCCTCTATTTGATAGTCAAAACTTTTCTTATTGAAAAAAATTAGATAAGAGCTATTATCCAAGTCCTAGTTGGTAACTCATGGAAGGCTATAATTAAACAATGGAATCCGCCTATGCTGAAGAATAGATATGGGAATAGTATACTAAAAGACAAATCTAAATGGGATAAGTCATAGTTGAAAATGACAAATTATAAGAGCAAAGCACTTAATGTTTTTATATAAAAGAAAATTTGATTAAAACAACATAACAAAAAGAAACAACAAGAATACAATGAGAATCACCCATCCATACACCTCACACACAACAAGGATATCTCAAAAGACATAGAAAAACCCACCCCAAGGCCTAAAAATAGGAAAAAAACAATGGGACTAGTAAATCATCCGAAAAATCTTGGAAAAAAGAGAAGAAATTCAAAATTATTTGATTGAGATGAAAAGGCCTTAAAATATATCATACTTGCTTGATGATGATGGAGACTAACTTAAGAGAATTTTTACATTTTCCATAAAAAAGACACTATTTTCTTTCATTCTAAATGAAAGTGATGTAAAACACTGACGACATTTTTAATGAGCTTTGATATTATTTGTTTATCCTAACAATGTGAATCAACCAGTAGATCTCTCCTTGGAAGTCCAGAAGCAACTTTCATATAATGTATTTGAATATGCAGTCCATAGCTTCTTCATGTCTTTGATATAGCACACATTGACTAGGCAAATGGAAATGTCTCTTGTGGAGGTTTTCAATTGGGAGAAGGTAATTATTCTTATCTAATGAAGCACAAATAGATTACCAGTTAACTCTATGTTTAAACCAAACTAAATCATACCTATCAGCCTTAGCCCCATGGGATCGAATAGATGCTATTGGAAAGAGTCAACATGGAGTCATTTCAAATTGCATTTTACCAAAAGTGGAGAATAGGATGGTATTGGTGAAGTTCAATGAAGGAACATGAGATGTTAAAATCTCTAGATTCCAAGTGCTAACCCTAGAATTTGAAAACATAATAATGAGTGATGATGAATCAATTTCTAAATATTATGTTAAGTTTTTCAATATTGTGAATAAATGTGACCATTTAGGTGAACTAATTGTGGATCACTTAGCAGCTTGAATGATTCTTAGATTCTTGAATAGCAATTTGAAAGGGGGAAACAATTGGTGGATAAAAAAAGATTGACACCATGGACATTGGGAACCTATGAATTTTTTAAATGCGAGAAGAATCGTATCATACAAAAGAGGGAGGTGTTTGACACAAACAAAGGAAAATAGATTGCAATGAAATCTTCCTGGAAAACTCATAGGACAAAGAAGGCCATGATCACCTTAGATGAAGAAGCTTTTCAAAAGTTGAGTGAGGAAGAAAGACCTGCACCTTTGACTAATGAATTTAGAAGATTCATTATATAATCTATCTTAGGGAAAGGTTTTAGAAAGGGACAGAGCTCATGAAAGCATTGGCAAACAGAGAGGAGTGAGAGAGCTAACAATTCTGAGAAGAACAATCTTAAATTCTTTAATTGTGACAAATTAGGTCACTTTATTAATAAGTTCCTTAATAAGGATGATGATACTTCATATGATGAGAAACCTAGGAAAACTAGAGGTCATCAAAAGAAGAAAAGAAAAGTACTCCAGACAACGTTCTATGAACATAGCTAATCTAAACAAGAGGGTCAATTGTGTAACTACATGACATTTCATCATAATGTAAAACATGATAGTTCTCATGAAAGTTCAAATGAGTCAAAACTATTGAAATTGGACTTTGAATCCTCTTCTGTTGATAAATCATAGGATGGGCAAGAAAAGTTGTTTCAATAGATCATCAAATTCAATACAAAAATAGGAGACTCAAGAGAGATGTTAAGAGATAAGAAGATTCTTAGTCTTCATCATGAGTCTAAGACTTTGAATAATCTAAAAACAATTTTAGAAAGAGTTTTGAGTGATCTCAAGGTAGGGTTGGAAAGGGAGAAAGCCAAGTCTAGCCTATTTCATGTAGAAGTCAAGTCCTCCAATTAGAAGTTAGAGGGTTTCAAGAGTGGTTGGAAATCACTTAACACTTTAATCAATATTGGTCAGAGGGACAAGAGAAGCTTAGGGTTTGAACCACAAGTGAACATACTATGTGTCATACCAACAACCTTGTGAGAGTCAAAGAGATAGCTAAAACATTCAAGACTGTGCCCACCCCAAACTAGCCTAGAGAAGGGAAGTGCATGAAGATCAAACCAAGTGCCATGGGGATTTGTGATATTTACCTTAAAGATACACGTACTAGACATGACATCCCTAATAACCACACTCCTAAGAGGAACCTTTGGTGGAAGAGACTCTTAGGATTCAAAGACCTAGGTTGTCACACCAAGCTTTTAATAAAAAAACAAGGATATTGTGGATTAGGATGCATGATCTTCAATACTTGGATGATCAATTAGGAAAGATTGGCAAAGCCACCTTAGATTATCATAGAATTGGTTGGCTAAGCAAGGCTAAGAGAGATACTCTCACAACTTAGAGATTTTGTTCTCTATTTGTCACACCATGGCACCTGCCAAGCTTGAGCCGGACCCAGTTCAAGGGGTGGATGGCGTGCAGCAAAATGAAGTAGCGTTCAATGCGGAAGACAAAACCCCTAAATCGGGTAGTTCATAACGGAGTAGCACACAATATGCTTTATACAAGAGCAAATGAGAAAAATAAAGGACCACAACTTAAGTATTAGTCCACGCAAAACCCATACACTTAATCCAACATAGCCCTCACATGGCTCAAGTAATAGATTCTAAGCTCATATGGGCTAACAAAAGTCTAAACTGATCTCGACAAGTAGAGTATGAAGCATAATCAAGTAAACATAAGTCTCAAGATAACAAGCCATGTAAAGAATCATAGTGATCAAAATCAATAAATGGCCCCTCCTAAGTAAGATCAGCACCCATACACTCCTCATAGAGTCCATCTTGACTACCTGCATGACACATCATGCAGCCCTAAAACAAAACACGAGAAAGAGGGGTAATCCACAAGCTCAGCAAGGTTTTTTAAGTTATGAAAAGTAAATTCAAAAGACATCTTAGGTAAATCACAAAATGTTCATCACATCATCAACCATCATACCCATTCATCATGAGATATCCACATAAACCTGTGCAATCATGTCATCATTTACCATCTCTATGCATCTACTTATGCCATATGTAAGTCATATTATGTAACGACCTGAATTTTAGGGGTTATTAAGTTTTTGTTCTACTTAAATGATAAGTTGTAGTTGATGTAGTTTGAAAGGGTAGAACAGTTTTTGAGTTAGAGGCCGAGCTTGAAAGGGTTGGTTGTGGCAAATTGTGAGGACGCAATTCTTTTAAGGAGGGTAGAATGTAATATCTCTAATTCTCCTATGTTTCAAAAATTAAATATGTGGAAAATAGGGTATTTAACCTATTGACATTCTTAGTAAAATAACTACCTCCCTAGATAGAATTTGTGGCTGAAACTAATTTTATTAGAAAATAGACAGAAAGAACTTCGAAATGCCACTAAGAACGTGTGAATCGGAGTTCAGATGAGGGAGATACAATTGTTCGAAGTTAAGCTTATTGCATAGGGCCCGTTTACCCGAATCAGATGCCTTACTCGTGTTTGGAGTTGGATGTCCTACTCATGCTTAGAGTTAGATATCCTACTTATGCTTAGAGTTGGATGTTCTATTCGTTCTTGGAGTTGGATGTCCTACTCGTGCTTAGAGTTACTCGTACTTAGAGTTAGATGTCCTACTCATGCTTGGAGTTAAAAATTCATAAAGACCAGCTCATCCATCTAAGTACAAGTCTGTCACCCGTCTAAAAATAAATAATAAGTTGACTCTCACGCTTAAGGTATACTTACGTATCGGAGTTTCAAAAATGCAAAAACCTCTTGAGCTCGCTTAGCTTGGTCTCACTTGTCGTCGCCTGGAGAATCTGCAATAAAGCAAACCAAACAACAACCACAACTACTATGGAGCATCTCCGCCTTCAGGAGAAGAGCTTCCAATGGACAAATGGTTTTATTAGTATTTTTCAGATCGGGCCAACATCACCCGATGTTAGTTGCCTACGTACTCATTAGACAACATCTCCAATGTTTCCAACAAGATCGGATCCAGACATAGTTCTGCCTAAAACTACACTATACTAAGAAGCATAGCATCACCCATGCAATGCTTAAGTATTTTAAAGCAACCTACATTTTATGCAAGTCTTTTAATCGTTCCACTTGTCTAATTAACAAGCAATATCAAACAATGTTATTAATTATCTCACAACCCTTGTTCAATAATTAATGCTAACATCCTGCAAACCATACCACATAAGGGTAATATATAGAACACATAACTCAAAAACATGGGCTGATCTTTAACCAACGAAGACCATTTCAATGCACAAAACAATGGAAACCGTTCAGGAAATAATGTACTAATTGTTACCTGAAAATACCAACTCCCGCTCAAAGGAGTAAATGTATGCTAACAAAAATCCTAACATCTCTAGAGATCCACTTGGATCAGCCATGGGCCTAGAGATGTAGGTACCAGCTGTGCTCATGGACACACTGGCCGGAGGTAGATGAGCCTTCCATGATGCTCAAAAACCTGGTTTGCGCGTTTGCAGGGATCCATCGTCCCAAAGGAGCAGAGACCACAAGGGTCTAAAAGATTACCGTCATGGCTATTATCAGAAATCCTAGCATCTCTATAGATCCACTTGGATCAGCCATGAGCCTAGAGATGTATGTCACGCCCCGGCGATGCCCGACCCGAGCCGAACCCGGTCCAAGGGCCGGTCAAGCGCGCGGGGGCGACGAAGTGAAATTGAGAAACGATTCTAGCGGAAGACTTAATCCCTAACCACGGGCGATTAACAGCAACATGGAGTGCGCACAATCCTTTGAGCAAGAGTAAATAAAAGGGAAAGAAAAGGTGTTGCTTAACACAAAGTAAACAACAATCTCAAACCCACAAGCTTAGTTTTAAGTAAAGCCCACACCGGCTCAAAATAAGTCATAAGCAAACATAACTGTAACATGTAACATAAATCCACAACAGAGAACCCTACACATAGGTTCTAACATAAAACATGAAAGAAACGATGATAAGTCACGCAACGATCTCCATCATCACACCCAAGCTACCTCTGACCTTTCCTCAAAAAGGGCAATCCTGTCCGTCTGCGTGTCGCACCATGCAGCCCCAAATCAGAACACAAAAGAGGGGTGAGTTTTAACACTCAGCAATGGTTTTAATATCACTGTCAACGTAGAAAATACGATAGCTTAGAAATGAGATCGTTTCAGATCAAAAATTTACATGGTGCATCACTTTCTGATCACACATTCATATCACTTAACACTGCATAAAAATGCATAATTCAACCTGCATGGATGTATCTCTAGCATACATATTCCCACATGCATTCACATCATAACCAATCCCGCATGGACGTATCTCTAACATACATATTCCACATGCATAACATCAAAATCAGCATGCATGGATGTATCTCTAACATACATATTCCACATGCATAACATCAAAATCAACATGCATGGATGTATCTCTAACATACATATTCCACATGCATAACATCAACATCAACATGCATGGATGTATCTCTAACATACATATTCCACATGCATAACATCAACATCAACATGCATGGATGTATCTCTAACATACATATTCCACATGCATAACATCAACATCAACATGCATGGATGTATCTCTAACATACATATTCCCACATGCATAATGTTATCACAATCAACCTCCATCAAGGAGTAATCACACATTGACGTCACACAGACGGGAGCATAGACAAGGCCACGAAGGCTTGTCATGGTACAAAATTCTACACAAGAATTCAAGAAAGATCGGGGTTGTCAATCCCTAATACTGCTCGCCCTGGACGATCCTAGCCAAGGATGTCCCATTCTCACACAGAGAATCTAGAGCAGGGGTGTTCGCCCAGGGACATCTCCTGCGGAGGGAAGAGCCCGAGTTCTCACACAGAGAACCCTAGAACACGTGGTAGCGGGGTGCACTCGGCATACCACACTGGATTCTCAGGGTCCAGATGACACACATAAAAATACTCTCATGTATCCGCAAGACATGTACACAACTCGTCCCCACATCATTCCATTAAACAAGACTCAACCCGGGGAGTGCACTCGTTCCACACAGGAACTCCAAATTGTTCCACACAGGAACTTCAAATCGTTCCACACAGGAACTTCAAATCAAAATATGTCCTTTCGGACCAATCAACTTGCGATTAATCCACGACCGATAAACCCGGCACGCAATTCCATCACATTGCATCCAATCGGTCAAATTCGATTAATCACGATGAAGCCTCAATTGGAAATCCATTTTCATGATGCGTGCAGCATGGTACATGCGTGGGCAAAGCATACATGAACCCTAATCATGATAAGTGCTCTCACCAGCCCCTAATGCATCATTCATAATCACGATATTAAGCTTCAACATCATCATTTAACCCCCCACATGTGTGTGTGTGTAACTAGTAGAAGCCTTTCACATAATGCATATTAACATGCTTGAAAATCAACTCACTACCACACTACACATGTGAATTTCTACCTAAACATGAATTCCAGCGGAAATCATAGTAGAAGAATCGTTGAAATCTTAGCTAGATTCAAAACTCAACCACAAAGGCTAAACACCTATAACATCACTCATTCCATCATTGAGTCATGGTATTCACCAACATTCACACACCATTAATCACAATTTATCATGACAAATCTGTCCAACAATGATTGTAGTCCTCTTGAAATATGCTTAACCAAAGGGAAACAACTATTCATAATTTCAAAATAACGATTCCAACATCATGCCACAAAACATAAGTCATTCCACCATCACTAAGCATATATCTCAACTCCATAAACTCAATAGCATGCATTTCCAGCAGCCTAACATAGCTTAAAACACTCCACATTCGTATAAAATTGGCAAGCCAAAGTAGAATCATCAAAATAGGCATCATACACTCAACATGCAATTTTCTGTGTAGCCGATCGATCGCCCTTCAGGCCGTTCGATCGGTTACATGCAAAATTTTGAAATTTTCAGTTCAGCCGATCGATCGCCCTGCAAGGCCGATCGATCGCCAACAACAGTAACAGTCATCTTCTTCCTTTCGCAAATCCAAACCGAAACACCATAGAAAACACTTCAAATCCACATCTAACACCCTAATCATCATCAAAAGTCCTCCTTGACTTCCAGAATATCAAACCAAACCATAATAATGCAAAACCCTAAGAAATCGGGATTAAATAATTCCATTTTCTAATCTTACCATTAACACACTAAATCAAGCAAACCATTTCGAAATAAGCCAAAAATGAAGAGTTTTACCATGGATAAACAGAGATTTCGAAGACCCATTACCTCAGCACTTGATTAAGCTCGGATTGAAGAGTCACCCTTCTTGAAATCCTTGAAAATACAATGAGTTTGAATTAAACACCAATGGAAATCGATTTACTTAAGAAATCCCTAATTAAATCTTAGATCTAGGGCTTGTTGGTAGTAAAAATCGAATTTTGAAAGTTAGGGTTCGTAGTAAAACACAAATCAGTAGCTTTTGATGGTCAAAAACGAATTGAATCAAGGGGAAAATGGTAGATTTGGAAGAAATTAAGAGAAAAGCCATGGATTAGTGCTTAATTAGAGCAAGCTTACCTTAATCGGCTTCTAATTCGGGCCTAAGTGGGGATTAGGCCAGACCTCCTTCCTTAGCCTATTCCCAAAAATAGAAATGGCTCAGGTTTGCCCTTTTATAGTAAGGGTTGGGGTAGGCAAAGGTAAGTTTTGGGGTGTAAATATGAAAAGTAGGCTAAAAGTGGTTATTTTGCAAATTTAAGCACGAATTAAGCCTAATAAAATTCTGAAAATTTTTGTGTGACCTTAAGTATATGTCTAGGTTCATTTGACATAAAAATAAAATTTTCGACCGTGGGGCCCACAGGGGTCCCGCCAAAACCCTAATTTTTGGGAAAATAGTGAAAATTCCGAAAAATCTCAAAAATTCACATTTGGTTTAAAATCACTTAAAACCACTAATATTGAAGTTAATTTTGGTCAAAACCATCACAAACTCTATTTATTTACAAAATCATCGAATAAGATCAGAAAACACGTAAATTGCACGATAACCCATAATTAAATAAAAATCAAAACCGGTTTAAAGATGAGGGTCCTTACAATGTAGGTACCAGCTGTACTCATGGACACACTGGCCGGAGGTGGATGAGCCTTCCATGATGCTCAAAAACCTGGTTTACGCGTTTGCAAGGATCCATCGTCCCAAAAGGAGCGGAGACCACAAGGGTCTGAAAGATTACCGCCATGGCTATTATTGTGAGCTTAAACTTTGACTCCAAGAACATCCCATAACAACCCTCGGTTCAATAACCATGGTAAAATTCTATGTCAGGGCCCCGTTCACTTCGTGAACTGGTCCCGACCCTAAAGAAGGTATTTAGTCATTATCTTGAATAGGTGTTCTCCCCCCAATCCAAAGATAACCAAAATCTCTTGATAGTCTTTATTAACCTTAATTTACTTATATAACTTAAGACAACAATAATAAATGCAACCATCAGAATGATCAACATGACAAGAACTCAGACTCATGCTGAGATGAACTGACCAATTCAACATTATAATGACAAGGATTTTGGGGCTGAGATGCATATCTCAAGTCAACCACCTAACATGACAAGTTCAAGCTGAAACAAGCATCCATAATCAACCTAAGGTATATCACAATCAAGGCTGGAATTCAAAGACAACATAGGCTGAAACAAATCATGAACTAAGGCTCTAACATTAAGGATTCATTCAGCAAGATTATAATCTAAAACAAAGCTGAGAATCAAGTATTAGATATGCAACAATACAACCTAAACTAGGGATGAGATTTAGGTGTTCTCTCAGCATGATTATAGCATAAATCAATGTTGAGAATTTGGTATTAATTTGGCCAAAGTAGAGCCTAATACATAAGCATCAAATCGGGGATTTACTTGACCAATGTGCAGCCTAAACTAAGGCTTCAAATCAGGGATTTACTTGACCAATGTGCAGCCTAAACTAAGGCTTCAAATCAGGGATTTAATTAGGCAAAGTATGGCCTAAACTAAGGCCATGAATCAGGGATTAAATTGGCCAAGGTATGGCCTAAAGTAAGGCCACGAATCAGAGATTAACTTAGCCAAAGTATGGCCTAAAGTAAGGCCACGAATCAGGGATTAACTTGGTCAAAGTATAGCCTAAACTAAGGCCACGAATCAGGGAATAAGTTGGCAAAAGTATGGCCTAAAGTCAGGCCACAAACCAGGGAATAAGTTGGCTAAACTATGGCCTGAAGTAAGGCCACAAACTAGGGACTAAGTTGGCCAAACTATGGCCTAAAGTAAGGCCACAAACTAGGGAATAAAATCAACAAACTATGGCCTAAAGTAAGGCCACAAATCAGGGAATAAATTCAGCAGAGTGTATGCCCAAATCATGATTCATAAACATGACTAGAATAAGAATTATTCATGCCTAACATATGGCTAAGATAAATGATAAAAATCAGCATCATGCTTGAATGAATTAAGGCTAGTTCATGACATCAAAAGGAACCCCTAGAACCAAGCTACATTATGGCTGAATTACATCTATCAAAACCTCATTCTTAAGGGTGTAAAAGGAAGCACCTACATGTACCAATTCATCCCCAAAGCTCCTAGCCCTTTCTCCTATGCTTCTAGTGCTTGATTTAATCCAAAGGCTGATTTGTGCCTTCGAAATTGCTGGTTATGGAGGTCCTTGCTGAGAGAAGGAAGAGGAAGGAAGAGATGGAGAAGAGAGAGCTGAACCAAAATCAATCCTTTCTTATATAAAGCTTCCCTTCTTCAAATTCTTGGGTGCCCTCCTCCTCTAAGACTCTCCATTAATTACAATCCCGGAATTACAATCCCTGCCCCGTTAACAATAGGATTCCAACCTACATACATGCTCAAAACAGTCCCAAAAGAGTTCTAACCCAACTAGATGTATAGTTGATCCCTCCTCCAACTTTTTCCATCACTCCTAGCACTCCTCGGACTCCTACGTGGGCTAGAAGTCATATGCTCACAAGCTATCTCATATCAGCAAAGTTCTAGTTGCATCCTCCTTCTTCCTTGGAGTCTTTAACCCGCTAGGACTCTCTACCTCTTTAAAATCCTAGTTCTTTTAAGACTTTTAATTCCTAGTACATTTAGGACTCCTAACTCCTAGCATATTTAGGACTCCAAACTCCTAGCACATTTAGGACTCCTAATACCTAACACGATTAGAACATCCAACTCCAAGCGCGAGTAGGATATCTAACTCCAAGCATGAGTAGGACATCTAACTCTAAGTACGAGTAACTCTAAGCACGAGTAGGACATCCAACTCCAAGAACGAGTAGAACATCCAACTCTAAGCAGAAGTAGGATATCTAACTCTAAGCATGAGTAGGACATCCAACTCCAAACACGAGTAAGGCATCTAATTCGGGTAAACGGGCCCTATGCAATAAGCTTAACTTCGAACAATTGTATCTCCCTCATCTGAACTCCGATTCACACGTTATTAGTGGCATTTCGAAGCTCTTTCTGTCTATTTTCTAATAAAATTAGTGTAAGGTCCCTGATTTTTCTACGATTTTATGGGATTTTTCTGCCATTTTTCTGGTCATTTTCGGCAGGAAAATGTGACGTTTCAGCGTATGGGTATTTGTGTCTTTTTCCCATATTTATACCCGTAGAGTCGGGTGTGGGGCTTAGTCGCGGGCCACGGGCCTCGCTGCGCGCTTACGGCGCGAAGTTTGGAGCTATAGCGCGTAACCAGTGAGTTAACGCGCATTGGGGACATAGATGTAAAAATAAAAAAGGTGAATAGTAAAATCACGGCTTATAAAGCCATCTTCAGTAAGTTTCGTTCCAGAAACTTACAGAAGAAAAAAATGGCGTTCTGAGAGGAGAAGAGAAAACCCGAGGGCATATCCGGTCGCTCCGTTCTCCCTCCTCCGTCATCGGATTCCGTTGATTCTTGTCAGGATCCGCTTTGCCTCACCGCCACGAGTCCGTAGGTACTGGCCATGACCGCCGCCACGGCCTCTTCGCTCCTCCACGAGGTACCGAACCTTTTTTCGGGTTTTTCTCTCCTTCAATCCCGTTTTTGCACTATGGGTGTACGATTTTGACATCGTTTGCGGCCGCTCTCAACTAGACTTATGTTTAGTTGGCCGCTAGGAACCCATAGACACTGGCTGGAGCCGCCGCCATGCTTTCTTCGCTCCGTGGTGAGCTACCGATCTTTTGGTCGGGTTTTTGTTACTATTCACATCTCACTGTCCGTGGGATGTTTTGGACGCCGGTGTGTTTCCGGTCGTCGTCCGGCCATCGGATGGACTCTGTCCAGCCTACCTCGACCCAGTGTCGGTAGGGGGTTGCCGTTTCCGACCCCGCCTCGCCCCTATTGCCATGCTCCGCCCACCAGACGCTTTGGGTGCGTCTTGGGCCGTGGTCATCGGCGAGCCGTATGCTATTTGGCCATTATGGGCTCTGCCCCGGCTCGGCGACAGTGAGGGTCAGCCCCACTTGGCCCGATTATATACTCCGCCCGGAATGGGCCGCTTGTCATGGCCTTATACCGTGCGAGATGCATAGCCGCCCGCACCATGGGTATTGGTTGTGGGTGGCGATCGGCGATGTCGCCGCTTTGATTGGCCACAGCTAAGGGCCTTAGCCCTGTTGGCTTTTGTGGGCCTTGGGTCGCCCCCTTTCAGCCATCTCCCCCGTCCTTTGGGCCGCGTGCGCATGTAGCCACGCGTGTACTTCTGGGTTTAGGCGCCGCATTCGTGCCGCCTAACCATCGGTTGGCTTTGCCACCGAGTGGAGTTGACCACTAGAGCTGTCCTCCACCTCTCCTTTGGTTCTCGAGCGTTGCCCCACGCTCTCCGCCCATATGTGGGCCTTTGTTGACCGAAATCGTCGCCGTTGGGTGCTGTCCACGGCCGATTTCGATGTCTTTGTGGCCGGCTGAGCATGTTTTAGCCACCGGCTGATCTTCAGTGTACACCATCGACCTATGGTCGCACCGCCACATATGTTGGCACGATATTTCTCCCGGCCGCCCTAGGGTGCCGCCGTGGATCGCGGATTTTGCCGCATTGATATCTGACACTCTGTTTGGCCGTGATAGTTCCGGCACATCCTAAAATCCTCGGGACAGCAGCTCTCTCAGCTAGGCAACGGTTTTGACCGCCAACTCCGCCGCCGACGCCACCACCGTCGGGTGCTCGCCATCGAACATCATGATTACGAGGTAGGGGAGCTTTGAACTAGTAAATTCATGAAGCATGCTTTGAATGAGTAGCAGCATGCTAGGATTGTATGATTCCATGCTTGGATGTTAAGTAACGATCCGATTGCATGATGTGCGTGTAAGCATGATTGTATGGTATGATTGATATGCATGAGATGTATGCATGTTTTACGGATGTGGATTATGTATGCGCTGGCGATGGCTAGCAAATATGTCAGTATGCTATGTATGGGTTATGCACGTGCTAGTGATGGCTAGCGTGCATGTTTGAAGTATGTATGAATGTGTGTGTGCACGTGCTAGTGATGGCTAGCGTGCATGTTTGAAGTATGTATGAATGTGTGTGTGCACGTGCTAGAGATGACTAGCGTGTACGTTTGATGTATGCATGTGCTAGTGATGGCTAGCGTGCATGTTTGATGTATGTGTGAATGTATGCATGTGCTAGTGATGGCTAGCGTGCATGTTTGATGTATGTGTGAAGGTATGCATATGCTAGTGATGGCTAGCGTGCACGTTTGACGTGTGTATGCATGTGCTAGTGATGGCTAGCATGCATGTTTGTAAGTTATGTATGTATGACCGTATGTATATGTTGTACGTATGTGTGAGACATACGTATGTATGATGGCTTTTGCCTATGCTTTGGATGTGCGTATGTGTTTGTGGGCAGAAGTATGGGCGATGGACAGTAAGAGGTGACAGAAGCTCTGTCGGAATTTGGATCTGATTGTGTAAGCGTATGACAGAGGATAAGAGTATGACGGGTAAGGATTAGAATGGATCAGTTTGGGGTGGATTGTATGTTGGGCATTTGTCAGACAGTAAGAGTGTTCATAATTGTACAAGCATAACGTACAGATTATGAAGTGAAAAATAAGTATAATAAGTGAGATATAAGTAAGAGGGCGACAACTGGGTTGGCTCTGAGGAGCGATATTTGAAGATGTCAGTGTAAGCTGATTTGGCCATAAGATGGATGGCGAAGTATGTAAGACTGTAAGGGTTTGGTGTACGATGAGTTTTGTCCATGATGTGGACGGGTAAGTGAAGTCTGCTGCCTTGACGAACTGGGGTTTCGATCGGGCTCAGCTTCGGTGTGATCAGTCGAGGACTGTGAGTTTGTGTGGCATAATTATACCGCATAATATATTTAATTCAAACTTGAATTATAAGCACAACTAATGATAGCGTTGTGAGTTTGAGACTTGAGGGTTCGACGGATTAAGTTCCGTGTTTGAGCTGGCCGCTGATGAGTTGGCCGAGCGTTTATCATGTCTTGCCATGGTGTTATCCTGCGGGATGTTGTCTGTGTGCTATGTAGAGCACCGGACGTCTGATGCTCTGCTGAGAGCGACGTTGTTTCTGATTTGGTCTGCGTGCTGTATAAGCCCAGACGTTTGATGCTCTGTTGAGAGCGATGTATGTTTCTGACTTTGTCTGCGTGCTGTATGAAGCCCAGACGTCTGATGCTCTGCTGAGAGCGATGTACGTTTCTGATTTGGTCTGTGTGCTGTGTAAGCCCAGACGTTTGATGCTCTGTTGAGAGCGTAGTATGTTTCCGCCCAAGAGTGGCACTGTACGTTTCTGCCCAAGTGGCACTGTATGTTTTCTGCCCAAGAGTGGCAATGGCACTATAAGACCCATTATGGTGGGCGATTCTATGGCACTATAAGACCCATTATGGTGGGCAACTGTATGACCCCTTATGTGTGGGTGTTTATGTTTGCGCGCTCAGGTAAGTAGTATCATGGATCTACTCTTACCTGTTTGATCCAAAGGCCCCATGAGCATTGGTGTGCCTTACCTTCGGAAAAGTCCATGGCGTCTAGTCACTCCCCGGAGGTTAAGGTGTTGCCCCAGTGGCATTCTTTTCCATTTCGACGCTGGAGCTTATTAGTTGTAATGAGCTTCAGTGGTCGTTGATATGTGTACGATTATGAGTACGACTGTATGAGTGTGAGTACGACTGTATGTGTATGAGCAGGACTGTAAGTGTATGTGTATGAGCAGGACTGTAAGTGTATGAGTATGAGCAGGACTGTAAGTGTATGAGTATGAGCAAGACTGTAAGCGTATGAGTATGAGTAAGACTGTAAGCGTATGAGTATGAGTAAGACTGTAAGCGTATGAGTATGAGTAAGACTGTAAGCGTATGAGTATGAGCACGACTGTAAGAGTATGAGTACGATTGTGAGAATATGTTTCTGAGTAAGGCAGTAAGTATGATTTTGTGCAGACTGTACGAGTAAGGTCGTACGAGTCTGATTGTACGAGTAAGGTCGTACATGTATGAGTAAGCTGTATGAGCGAGCATATGATTGTACGAGTAAGGTCGTACAAGTATGCGTATGTTGTATGAGTATGCGTACGGTGGTACGAGTAAATTGTATGACCCTGGATAAGGGTGTTTGTGTAAGTTGTTTGGATAGTATGATTCTGGCACGATGATGCCTTGATATGATTTTGGCACGATGGTGCCTTCGGTATGTCTGTGGCACGATGGTGCCTTTGGTATGATTCTGGCACGATGGTGCCTTCGGTATGATTCTGGCACGATGATGCCTTGATATGATTTTGGCACGGTGGTGCATTTGGTATGTCTGTGGCACGATGGTGCCTTTGGTATGATCGTATGCGTTTGAGCATGTTTATGATTATGATATGCTTTTGCTTCATGTTTGAGTTGCATGATGTATGCATTTTTGAACTTTTGGAGTTCACCGTTTGGGATTTCCCCTACTGGGTATTTTCCTACTGAGTATGAAAATACTCACCCTACTATTTTTAGCCCCGTTATACGGGAGGTTTTGCAGGTTGTGCGGAGAGCTCCTGGTGATGGACGCTCATTTCAGCGGTGGATTGATTCCCGTTGACTCAGGTATCTGCTTGACTCTCTGCGAGTTTATTTGTGCCACGATCTCCTGTATTGGGTGAGATGAGAACATAAGATGTTTATTCTGGACTTTCATTTGGATCAGTCAGTGGACTGTTATGGGACTTGTACTCAGGGATGCCCGGGAGAGTGATTTGTATTTAAAAGTCTATGATCATAGCAAAATTTATTCGTACGTGTGTTTTCGAGTAGCGCCTAATGATATTTGCTTTGGCCGTACGATGATTGACCGTATGTGGATGTTTTAAATTATAAACTGTTTTATCAGGTTTTGGTTTCGTCATTTTTCCTCCGATTTACAGACGTTATATTGAAAAAATTTTCCGTGAATTTTAAGGAAAATGTGTGAAAAATCTCAGGCGTTACAATTAGTTTCAGCCACAAATTCTATCTAGGGAGGTAGTTATTTTACTAAGAATGTCAATAGGTCAAATACCCTATTTTCCACATATTTAATTTTTGAAACATAGGAGAATTAGGGATATTACATATTATTCCTATTGTATCTCATGAATATGTGCTCATATAACACATCATCACATATTCAAGTCATCTATATATCATGCTATAATCCCATAATATTTCATCATAAATGTTACGTGCTCCAACGCATCATGGATTTCACAAAACTCATATCAACCATACATCATCATGTGTACACATAATCATATCCTGCATGAATGACTATTTAACATAAACATATCATACGTATCTATATCATAATGAAAACATTTACCCTGCATATCAATTGTCGGAAACACACTGTTCTGCATATCATACAAGTTAAGTTATAACCACATGTGCAACATTACACCATTATCCCTACCCAACTTGTGTAACTGGGCATAAGTAAATCCATACACAAGAAACCATCGATGGTGAACGTCTCATAAATGAGAAAAAAACTTAATCTGTCTGCCAAGGACAAAGTCCAATTTCCACAACGGAAAACTAGGGCGTTGGGGAAATTGCCCCTCTACTCACCAAGGACAATCCTAATAAAGACCCATAAAGGAAACTATAGAAGTTTGCCCGCCAAGGTCAATCCTAAAATGGAAGGTAAGAATTCCTATAAAGGAAAATTAGAACAGTTTGCCCACCAAGGACAATACTTACAGGGAATGTCTGAATTCCTATAAAGGAAAACTAGGGCAGTGTGCTCACCAAGGAAAATCTCTTGCACGGAGAGTCTAAATTCCGCAAGGGAAAACTAGGGCACTATGCTCGCCAAGGACAATCTCTTATAGGGGAGAGTCTGATTCCCACAAAGGAAACCTAGAACACATGGTAAGCCAGTGCACTCATACACTATTCTAGATTCTCAGGGTCTAGGTAACTAAATAAATAAATTCAAACTGTAATTAACTAATCTCAACCGAGGGAAGTACCATGTTGTCAAAGGAACTCAAAATGTAGTCATGTCTTTTCGGTCCCAAAACCAATTCAATAAGCCTTCAAACGATTTAATCCAACATCCAATGTTATCCAATTTCATCCAATTGATCAAACATGGCTAATCACAATTCATCTCATTTATAAACAGTTTTCATGATGCATGCAACATGGTACATACGTGAGCAATGCTACATGAGTTCTAACATAAGGGATATGCTCAAATCCATCCATATATGCATCATTCCTAGTCTATTTGTATCAAGTAATCACCACAAATATCTTCACAAGTGTACACATAGTGGTAGTGTTCAAGTCGAAGCAAAGACATATGCAACATGAACAACCATCATCCATACTTTACACATACATTTATGATTTTATCATAGTTCCTCACTAAAATCATGAATAAAATATAGTTAGATCCTCTAAATAGAAGCCCAAGACAAATATATCATCATGTTATACTTAGGCAAGGATAAACATAGTCATACTTAAGAAAAAACATGGGAAACATAATTCACCTAAATTTAATATAACATGTGCAAGCATATATTTACATTATCATAGTCAAATATATTAGAATCATGGAGTAATTATGAAGAAATCATATAAATTACGCATAAAATTGGACATTTTAGCATAATCATAACATGTAAGTTCTACATTTTACTCTAAAAAATATACTACTCTAAAAAATATAATAAATACATATTACTCTAAAAACTGATTAATAAGGAATATAATCTAGACATGTTAATATACTCTTAGAAAAAGTTTGAGAGAAAAACTCAAAGTAAAAGGATATGAAATGTAGTCCTTAATCCAAAAAGTGAACTGTTTCGGTTGTTTGAATGATCTGGTAAACATCTGTCCGTTAGATCAACAATCTAATAGTTAGGATAGAACTGTCCTGAAAGTCGTCTTCTACCTCACAAAATTGAACTTTTCATTATTCTAAAAAATTGTTAAAAATTCATGGAACTTTATATAATCATTGCCCAAGTCTAAAATATGATAGATCTAACATTTTTAATGCTTAAACATACAAAAATAACCATAAATCATGTCTTTTTAATAAATCACCATGAAAGCACAAACATGAGAACTAACCCACTTGAAGCATTCTGAACTTGAAATCCGAAGTATCAATTCACTTAGAAGAAAACCCCTTACCTTCAGCTAGCTTTTGGGTCCAAATTGAGGCTTTATCCTTCAAAAGTCCCTACCCAAAGTTAGGGTTTAGTTAATACTTAATTAAATTTAAATATTAAGCTTAAACTACTTTGAAAACATATAGATTGATATGCATGGTTTTATACATTTTATACGTCTATTTACCTTATTTTCTAGTATATGATTAGGCTAACTAAGAGTTAATTAGAATTTAGTTATGTTAAGACAGATATTAGTAGTGTGATTTAATTATTAGTTAATTTGGGCAATGTTAATTATTTAGGAAGTATATGAGAATAAAATCAGTGTTCTCTATATGTCTTACATGTTTGAATTATGATTGTTTATGCGTTATAGGTGATGCACACTTCTTGAAGCATGTTGGTAATGTTCAAAAAAATTTGCAATACTCTTGACATGCTTACTTGTGATTTGGACAACTTTATGTAGTTGTAAACAAGTTAGAAATATATATGGACATGAACAAAAAAGCTTAATGAACATAGATGAAATTTGTGAATATGCTATTTGGATTTGGAAGAAATTCTTAGTGTTTGTCTATGTTGTGCTAAAATCTATTAATTTGGATATATTTTTTATAGTTTGGACTTATGTTGACGAGTAGAAGATAGTTTCCAATAAGGAAGAGTAGCTTCTTGTCAATTGCAAACCAAAGAACTCCAACATCCCATTTAGAGCAGCCTATGCAAATAAAGGAAAGGAGATTTCAGCAAGGAAGGTCCAGGAAAAAAAATAACAGCAGAGAAACAAAGTTTGGAAAGAAGATTATAAAAGGAAATCTTGTCACTTCAGTAGCATATGGCCAATAAAAGGAGAGAATAATCAATGAAGACAATGTCCATCTAAATATACAGAATTCAGCAAAAGGAATCAGCCAATGCACCAAAAATTACAGCATGGTTCGGAATGGAAGTTCAGTTCACAACAGAAATAAAAGTAAAAAAAAAAAATAGAGCTTTTCAAGTTTGAACAAGGAGAAAGAAAGGAAAGGGAAATTTAGAAGAGAAGGGAGAAAGATTGGGACAGCCAAGTAGTGTCTAAAGAGGGAAAGAAAACCAAATAAAGGATGCACTTGAATAAGGAAAAGAAGGGCGGCCAACAAAGTTATAAAACAGAGTTTCATAACTAAAAGAACATAGAAGAGGAGGGAGAAGAACAGAACGAAGCAGTCCACTCCATCCTCCAAAAAAGGACTAAAAGAGAGCTTGAGGGGTTACAATTTGAAGTCCCGGAGCTAGAGGTGAGAAGAAGAAGCAGAGATTCATTTAGCAGGTACTATAGCAAACTGTTCAAAAGCCAGAGGTTAAAGATGATGAACAATAAACCGTGGTTACTGTTCATGGTACTGTAGTAACACCATTTTTTGAAATTTCTCCCTCTTTTTCACATCTCTTTTTAATTTTTTTCATGGAGATTTTATTTCTTAGGTCAACGAGTAGCTAAATCTCTTTGCAAGGGAATAGATGAAGCTTCATTACATTATAGAATTTCATGATTATGAGATTTGATTAATCTTTCTTAACGGTGTATTTAATGTTATTTGTTTCTACCTCTTTAATTGATGAGATTGATTTCGATATGAGTTTAGTCATACTTCTCTCATTATTTAAATTGATTTTTATTAGTTTTTTACTTGGTTTTGCCTTATTTAATATTGTAATTGGGTATTAGTTATGATTTATAAATTGTTGATACAATTAATGACTTGATTCTAATCCATTGAAGTGAGGAGGAACAATGCTTTTGTATTGTGCATGAGAGCTTAATGATGATATTTTCCATAATAACAAAGGTTGAATTCTAGATTATTATGAGGAATGTGGAAAAAATGATTAATGATCATACTTATGAGTTTCTATGATTTAATGAATGTGGATTCCTATGCCATAGTGTTCTGCTTATTTGATAGTGTTTTATTTATTTTGCATTGCTTTTTTATTCTTAGATTAAAGCTTTAGAGTTTTGATTTAGATAGTTTAATTACCTTTAAACTCTTTTTTGTTTTTGTTAGTTACTTTAGTCCAATTATTATCTTTATATTTGTTAACTAGATTAGGATTTACTTAAGATAGGTTAAATTTGGTTTTCCTATTTCAAGTCTCTATGGGAGCGACACACGACTTAGCCGCTTAACTACTATAGATTCGTATGCTTGTGAGAAAATAATTAAAATTTAACAACATATATCTAGGGTTCCCTTTGCTTAAAAAAAAAATTCCCTAATTTAGGGTTTGAATTAGAGATTACAAAAAATACTTTTAGCAGGGTAAATCAAGAATCGATTTTGAGAGAAGATGAGATTAAGGAAAATCTAAAATATTAGTGAACATTAAGTCTTAAAACATACATAAATCAGTTTCCTCCTTTGGTAATGAGGATTAGGGCATTTCTCAGCCCTTTCCTAATTAGGAATGGGGCTGAAACTTTCCTTTATAATAAGTCATTGGGGTGTAAATACTAAAAATTGGGCTATACATAAAATTTAGTGATCTAACTGGTTAATTTTGCTCATTTTGATGCTAAAAAGAATTTTAAAATTTTTAAAACTATTTAATCATGAATTAAGTAAAGTTTAAGGTCTTCTGGGACCCTCACCACCAAACATGGACATGGGGCCCGCAGTTGGGGTCCACACCTTAAATTTATGTAAAATTCGCAAAAAATACCAAAAATTCTCTAAGAATAGGATAAATTGAGTTAGTATAGAAACTTATAAAAATGAGATAATACCTTATTAAAATTATCATTATCAACCTTTTACCCCAAATTCAAGTTAAATTGGCAAATTAAAACAAAACCTCAAAATAACACGTAATTAAATCAAAATTAAACCTAGTTAAGGTTAGAGATCTTACACTATTTCCATGATTTGATTATTTCTATCATTTGAGACACTCTTCATATTTTTTGGTTTTGATTCTATTGTTTGTTTTTTCATGTGTGTTTTTTTATAGATTACCATCTAAAAAAATAGTAAAATAGAAAAATACAAAAATAATTATTTAGAAATTTACCTTTGGAAGTTTTGTTTTTGTTATTTTTTAATGTTCAGCTCAAAGTTTAATCCTTGTTAATTAATAATTAAGCTAAAAAACACTGCTATGAGTGCTTTGTTAGAACATATGAGGTCATATATAATGTAATTGACTAATTTTGGTGATTAAAACTATGCTGAAACTTTATGAACGATTTTAGTCTTTAGGGCTATTAGATTTAGTTGTGGTTAAGTCAAATTTTGGAACTGAAAGAATTGAAAAATAGGAGAAGACGTTTTCTAAAAGTTCGCAGATAAAGACTACATTGATTGATGAAGGTTTGAAGGTATAATACAACAAGACATACACAAATCACTTAGAATTAAGTTGAAACAATTGGTTAAACTGATTTTAGAAATTTTAGGACATTTTAGGACAAAATCTAGAAATTTGTTCATAGGGGATCGATCATCTTTGAACATAGGATTTGCAAAGATCAATCTTTTAATGACTATTTTTCATATTTTAAACAACATCAATGATCAATTGTTTGCTTGCTTAATAAATTGATCAATTGGCAATTTTGTTAAGGTGTAGACAGTGATTGATCGATCACTTCCTAAAATGATCGATCGCTTGAATTTCAGAATGAAGTCCATTCCTACTTTGGATTCTTTTACACTATTTGTAATGCCTCATTTTTTCGATTATGTTTAACCCGAGAGGTCAATAGGAAATATGGATTATTGGATAAGAATTATGAGCTTTTGAGGGGTGAAATCCCCATATATGTTACAGCTCGAAGAAACAAGCGTAACAAAAAGAAGAATGCGTGAAACGGAGGCCAGGAATAAAAGTTATGTCCTCGAAAAATGTAGCACATGCCAGGACCCACTTAAAAAGTATGGGATAACTTGCCCATGTCAGTTGTTGTTTTATGGTGCTCATCGACATGAGTTCAATGGTACAAAGAACCTATGTTCCAATTTTGGGGTAGGAAGTTATTACATTTTGATGTTTGGTTTGGAAAAGGTACAAAAATAAGAAAAGGATGAAATTATTAAAGCCAACAGCTAGCATTAGCCTCACTAGCAGATGTATGGAGTGGCATTGCTTACCATGGGGCCTCCATTCAAGGGCTAGCTCTACGTTCAGTGCACAGCTGTCCACGCCACATGAGTGGTGGCCATGTCGCATGCATCACAAGCATGCATGATCGCATGGTTAGAAGCTTAACGCTGGGGACATGTCTCTCTTTCTTTGCCTATAGTCGGTGGACATCAATAAGCATTGGTCATGTGCATAGGAAATGCATGAACACACACATGTGGGGAATTTACTTTAAAATCATGGTTATTTATAATTCAATTATGATGCATGAGGGGACTGATGGGAGCACATTCCATGTGTTGGAATTCACGTAGAGAATGCTCACTTATGCATCATGTTGCACTCATCATGAAAGATATTTTTATCAATGATTTCCCGTGGTGGATCGATTGTATGCAATGATGTGAGATTGTGTGCCAAATTAATTGATCATTGGCTTAAATTGGAATTTGGTTGGTCCGAAAGGGCATGATTTCGATTTGAGTTCCTATATGGAATATGGATACTCCCTAGGTTGAGTCAATTTGAATTGTTAATGTGGTTGAGATTTATTTATTGAGACAGTTAAACTTGGACCTTGAGAATCCAGAGTGGTATGCCTCTGTGCATCGGCTACCACGTGTTCTAGTTAGTTCAAACTCTTCCACTGTAGAGATGTCCAATGTGAACACACTGCTCTTGTTAATTTAGATGTTCCTGGCCTGGACTTTCCAGAGCAAGCAAACCTACTCTAGTTAATTTCGGCTTCCCATGTGGATTGTCCAGAGCGAGCAAAGGGGCTAACTACCCCTACACCCTAGTTTTCCATATGGAATTCAGACTGTGTCCAAAGTAGGCAATGCCCTAGGTTTCCAGATAGGAAATCGGACTACGTCCAGAGCGGGTGATATGATTGTATTCCTGATAAGTTTGTATTCCTCTCCATGATGGAGACATTCACCATTTGATGATAATGCATGTGTATAAGATAATATTATGCCCAGATTACATAGGTTGTGTAGGGATATTTGAGATTATGTGACACATGTGGATGCAATTTATTATGCATGATCTTGATGTAGTGTGGTTTAGACACTTGTCGTGTAGGTGAATGAGCTATGGAATGCTTAATATTTATATGAATGCATGATCTAAATTATGTGTTAGATACACACCTCATACAGGTTGATGTGATATGAATACACGATCTGAATCGTGTGATTGAGACTATTACGCAGGTTTATGTGATATGATTGCGTGATGTTAATGGTGTGAATGAAATATTATTATGCAGGTTTATGTGATATGGTCGCATGATCAAAAAGTGTGTAAAAGACACTTCTCATGCAATTTATGGGGATATTATGCTTTATTTGATCAGATGAGGATCATTACTTATGTAGGATAGATGCTAAGTTATGATAGGATTATTTATTCCTTGACTTTGATAGGTGTGTCATATGCATGCCAGCTTTCATGTTTACGGATAAATAGGGGTTAGCAAGGGAATATTTAGAAAAGGGTATACCATGTCAATTATGAATCTGAATTGCTATGTTGCCATGCCGTGATGGTTTTCTTATTATTGTCGCCATATTCAAACCTTACTGAGTTTTACTCACCCCACTTACTTTATTTCTGTTTTGGGACTACATGGTTCGACATGCAGTCGGGCAGGACATTCTGTATGAGGAACGGTATGGGAGAGCATGGGATTAGGCGTAGATGCCTCTAGACTTATTAGGTTTTTCTGGTTTACTCTGTTATGATAATAGAACATCATGTATGGTGGTTCTTGTTTTAGACTCATGTATATCTTACATTTTTAGATTTGTTTAAAAGTTATTGATTTGAGCCAGGTGTGTTGGTTCGGGATGCTAAGTATGGGGTTATAAGACTTGTGAACTAGTTCAGAGTTAAAGTCCTCTTTTGTTCTACTTATTACTCTTGCTCAAAGGGCATGAGGTGCGTAACTCCGCTTGTTAAACCGCCCGTAGGAAGGGCTAAGTCTTTTGCTATACTTTAATCTCATTTAATTTTCTGTCTCCCCCTGCACACTTGACCGGCACTTGGAAGTGCCAGGGTGTGACAAAGTTTTTGGTATCGAAGCACCTTTTTGTATAAGAGTAAATAAGGATTGAATGACAAGTCTTAAGGGTGAGTGTGTTGTGAGATGATCAAGGTTTAGACATAACTAACTATGTGAATTTTCATTAGTTGTTTGTCTTGAATTTGCTTGCTTTCTTGTTTGTGTGTTTTTTTCCTGATTAGTGACTTGTGTTGCTTGGATTTATTAGGCTGTATGATTAATGTCTAGTTGTTGTGTAGATGATTGGATCTAATCATGTAGGTGCTGATAACCATCGTGGTGCTAGACACCCGAGGGTGGAGATTGTGTTGACAATAGAGCTTTACACAGGTGGTCCAAGCTAAGCATGCAAGTGGTAGCAGATTTGAATCTCTTTCCTTGGAGGGATTCAAGATAGCAGGTTAGATGCTTCGGAGGCCGATAACTGGAGGCTTCACATGGAGAAGATCTTCAGTGCCTGATGTTGCTCTAATGAGGAGAAGACTCATCTTGCGGACTTCACATTCGAGGACAAGGCTCAGAGGCGGTGGTTGTCGATGGAGTGACAAAGATTCCATAGTCGGCTGGTGACCTGGTGAGGAACCACACCCATGATGCGTAGCCGGACCACACTAGTCGTTGTGCTCACATCGCTTGCTACCTATGTGGGAAGAGGGGGCATTATAAAAGGGAGTGTTTTAAGAGGATTCATTAAGATGAATCGGGGCAGCAGCTCATTTCACCAAATCATGGCCCAAACGTCTACCGTGTAAGCATTGCTTGTTATTTCTGTGGGCAAAGGGGGCACATCAAGAAACAATGCCCTCGATGAGCTTTGGGTGGTGCAACTAAGCAACAAACAGTTTCGCAAAACCAAGCATCCCAGGCTAGAACATCCATTGGGCAACAAGATACTAAGGGTAAGGGACCAGCTAAGGAGGGGAGAGTGTATGCTATATTGGCGCACGTGGTGGCCAACTCCTTAGGCATAGTGGAAGGTATGATCCTCATGGCCTCTCACTATATTAAGGTGCTATTTGATGCTGATCCTTCTCACTCTTTTATCTCTCAGCATTTTGATCATGAGCTTGATGTTGAATGAGTTGCATGTTGATTTGATGATCTTGCCTATGATTGATTTCGATGTGATTTTGTCATGGATGTGATGTGTAAAGCATCATGTACATGTGGGTTGTTGGGAAAGAAAGTGGTGTTTACTTTACCTGAGGTTGAGCCTTTCTTCTTCCAGGGTATTAAGTGTTCTAGTGGAAGATTCTCAGTGTCTTTCACTAAGTCTAGAAGGTGGACTAATAGAGGGTGTGTAGTTTTCTTACAAGCATCTAGGTGACGAGTATAGAACTACCTCCTCTTGAAAACCATTTAATAGTGTTGGAGTTTGGAGTTGTGTTTTTCGAACAACTTGTCGGAATTGTATTCTGATAAGGAGATTAAATTCCTTGTCAAACCTATTTCGGGCACAAAACTTACCTCAAAAGCCCATGACTAGGCTAACAAGGAGGAATGAGAAGTTTGGGTGGAATCAAGATTGTGAAGGAAGCTTCTAAGAGTTAAAGAAGTGATTGACTTCAGCTCTGGTCTTAACTTTGCCTTCGGGAGTGGTAGATGTGTGGTCTATAGTGATGCTTCAATTTGTGGCTTGAGTAGTGCACTCATGCAGCATGGGAGAGAGTTGGAGTTTAGCATTGGTGATCATGTCTTTCTTAAGATCTCTACTTCCCGTAGTATGGTTCATGTTGGTCAATGGGGCAAGTTGTCTCCCAGATTTATCAGACCGTTTGAGTTCTTAGAGTGAGTTCGAGCTATGGCCTACCATGTATCCTTGCCACCTTGGCTTACTAATATCCATAACGTGTTTCATGTATCGCTTTTTCAGAAGTATGAGCCAGACCCGACACACGTGTTGTATTTTGAGCTATTGGAGCTACAAGATGACCTATCCTATGTGGAGACACCTATTTAGATACTAGACTAGAAGGAGAAGACTCTTCGGCAAAAGGTGATTCCACTTGTGAAAGTCTTATGGTGGAATCATGAGGTCGAAGGGGCTACGTGGAAGAGGAAAGATGAGAAGACTTGTGAACTTTTATCCTAATCTTTTCGACCCCAACCTTTAGCAAAGTTTGGAGGACCAAAATTCCTAAGGGGGGAGGGTGTAAGATCCCTGAACTTGAACCGGTTTTAAATTCATTATGTTTAATTACTTTTATGTGGTTTAAGCCGATTTTGATTAATTTCGATGGTTTTCAAAAAGAAATGTGATTTTCAAAGGTTTTAAAGATAAATAACTTAATATTTATGAGTTTTAAGTGAATTTTAGTTAATTTTAAATTTTTGGAATTTTTACATATTTTTCAAAAATTAGGTTTTGACAAGACCCCTATGGGTCGTACAGTCGAATTTGGGGTTTTTGGTCTAAAACATCCTATAGATCAAAATAAGTCATTATAAAAAAATTTAGAATTTTTTTAGCCCTAATTAGAGTTTAAATGGCCAACATACCTACTTTTAGTTAAATATTCTATTCTCACCCTGAGTTTTAATTAGGTATAGCCCATCCATTCCTATAAAAATAAAGGGGCTAGCCCTTTCCCATTTGGGAAAGGGCTGAGCAAGGAGATTTGGAGCCTAATCCCCAATTAGGCCCAAATAGGAAATGGTTAGAGGTAAGATTTTCTTAATCTTTGCATAATCTTTAGGGTTTTTCTTAAAATCCTCTTAATCTTGTCTTCCTCCATTGATTCAATCTATTTTCAAAGCATTAAATCACTGTTTTACTCCTCTACCTCAAACCCTAACCTTCAAAAATTCAATTTTATGCCACCTAAGGTCTAGATCTAGGATTTGTTTTATGATTTTTAAGTCTAAATCGAAGGTGTGTTTTAACATAAAAATCTTACTTTTAGAAGGTTTTAGAGGTGATTGAAGTGTAAATCTGACTCAAATCAAGTGGAGAGGTAATTGGTTTTCATCTCAGCCATAATATGTATGCAAATCTTGATTTTTATGTGTCTTCATTGAATGGGCTTCACATTAAGAGCTTCAATGGTGGATTTGCAATAAGTTAGTCTTTTCACTTGATTACTTAGGTTTTTGTTTTGAAATAATTGATTTAATGTTTTGGAATGTTTAATTTAATTTTGATGGTATATGAGGATTGGGATGAAGGTTTTATGGTTCAACAATGGTGTTTCAGTTTTGAATTTTGAAAGAAAGAAGCCTCGAGCTGCTTGTTGGCTATCGATTGGGCTAATAGGCCGATTGATCAGGCCATTTGAAAGACCTGCTAGGCCGATCGATCGGCCACATAGTAGTGTTTTTTTGCCCTTTTCGATTTTCATGCTTATTTCGGTATTTTTTCTCCCAAGTGATGTGTCTAATGTTTATGTGACATGTTTTGAGCTAGAGTAAGCTATTGGAAGAATACATTACTTATTTTGGTATTTATGAAACATGCTTAAGTATTTTGTGAAATTACATGTGGATGGTTAGATATGTTAACATTGATTATCTTGAACTTATGGGTGATAAAATTCTTATGTTTGTATGACAATGAGATGATATATTATCTTATAACATGAATGAATTGTGGGTGAATGGTGATATCATGTTCTAGCTTCATATCATGCTTGTGGTTGCTTAGGATTCGAATATGATGCATGTGGGGAATGATGGGAGCATGTTCCATATGTTTGGATTCACTTAGATCATGCTCACATATGCATCATAGAACGGACTTTATGAATTTTACTTTATCAATGCTTAGTCGTGATTGATCGATTGTATGCAATGATGTGAGATTTGCATGCTAGATTAATCGATCATTAGCTTAATTGGAATTCTGTTGGTCCAAAAGGACATGATTTCCATTTGAGTTCCCGATTGGAACATGGATCCTCCCCGGGTTGAGAAAAATGGAAATGCTATAAGGAGACCAACATGTTAAAATTATCTAGACCCTGAGAATCCAGCTGGTATGTCCAAGTGCACCCGTTTACCATATGTGCTGCTTGGGATTGCGGTCTTGACAACCAGGGTTGCTCGAGGGCTTCAGCTCTGATGGGCAGGGGTTGCCTAGGAGTTTAGGCTTGAAGGACAGGGGCTGCTCGAGGGCTTCGGCCTTGATAGGCAAGTGTTGCTCGAGGGCTTTGTCCTCGAAGAGCAGGTTTATCTGACAAGGGGTAGCTCAATGGCTTCGACCTAGAGGAGCATGTTTGTGTCATCTGTTTGTGGATATGCATATTAGATTAGTGTGATTGAGACACTATTATGTAGGTTTACGTGATATGAATGCATGATCTAAATAGTGTGATTGAGGCACTATTATGTAGGTTTATGTGATATGAATGCTAAATAGTGTGATTGAGACACTATTATACTAGTTTAGGTGATATGAATGCATGATCTAAATAGTGTGATTGAGACACTATTATGCAAGTTTATGTGACGTGAATGCATGATCTGAAATGTGTGATTGAGACATTATCATGTAGGTTTATGTAATATGGTTGCATAATTAGAAAGTGTGTGATAGACACTTCTCATGCGGTTTATGTGTGATACAATGCTTGAATTGATTAGATTTGAACTATGTAGGATGGATGCTAAGTTATAACTTGATCATTTATGGCTTGACTTTGATAGGTGTGACATGTGCATGCTAGCTTTTATGTTTATGGATAAATAGGGGTTTAGCAAGGGAATGATCAGAAAAGGGTATACCATGTTAATTATGAATATGAATTGCTATATTGCCATGTCGTGATGGTTTTCTAATTATTGTCGTTGTATTCAAACCTTACTGTGTTTTACTGACCCCACTTTCTGTGTTTTTGCTTTGGGGCTGCATGGTGTGACAAGCTTTCAGGCAAGACTCTCTGTTTGAGGAACGGTTGGGGAGAGCATGGGAGTAGGCGTGGATGCCTCTAGACTTTGTTATGTCTTTCAAATTTAGTCTATTACGATAATAGAACATCATGTATGGTGGTTCTTGTTTCAAATTCGTGTTTATCTTATGTTTTTATATCCATTTAAGACCTTGATTCGAGCCATGTATGTTGGCTCAGGATTCTAAGTATGTGGGTATAAGACTTGTGGACTAGTTCAAAGTTAAAGTCCTCTTTTGCCCTACTTATTACTCTTGCTCAAAGGTCATGTGGTGCATAATTCCGCTAGTTAAACCACCGGTATGAGGGGCTAAGTCTTTTGCTATCTATTAATCTCTTTCAATTCCGTCACCCCCGCGAGCTTGACCGGCCCTTAGACTAGGTTTGGCTTAGGTCGGGCGATGCCAGGGCGTGACACATCTCCTGGTAAGGGGAGGTTCTGTCTGTCACCTTTGGGCATGAAGAGGGAGAAAATACATAGGAAAGGGGAGGATCAATCTTTCACCTTTGAGCATAATGAGAGAAACATCCCAAGTAAGGGAACGTTATGTCCTCTGCCTTCCAGTGGAAAATGGGAGAAATGTTCAGAAGCAAGAGGAGGCTCCACCCACAATCTCAAACATCGAGGGGTGAATTCCCTGAAGGAAGAAGAACTTCAAATGCCAGTACTTCTACAAACCTTACGGGAGTAAGCATTTCTGACTTTCTTAATTCTAATAAATATTTATACGAATGCAAGTGCATCTTAAGTAGTTAGCATAAGATGCTAAATGAGATATATGTTTTCCTTTGATCTAATCTACTTTGATTTGATATTATTTGATCTAATATTTTTTTATATGATATTTTTTGATTGGTTTTTTATATTCTGTCTGATTCTAAATTATTTATCTGATGTATGACTCCAACGAATTATTAGCTTTTGTTTGACACCAATGATTTATTAGCTTCTTCTTGATTCAAATGATTTTTAAAATTTCTATCTGACTCAGATGATGTATCCGATTACAAGTTTACAAAATAAATCATTTTGTATTGCCTGATGCATGTAATAGACATTAGGTAGAACTATGTTCGGATCCAATCTTATTGGTATAACATCATAGTTGTTATCCAATAAGTACATAGGTAAGCAATATTATGACAACATTGCCCAATCCAAATTAGTGTTAAATATAGTTTTCTTGTGGTCCACGTGCAGCGGAGTGCTAAAGCTCCTTAGTTTGTAGAAGAATGTTACAACCCTCACACACGGAAGGTGCTCCTAGGTAGAAAGAAATTTTTGATTCAAATGTTTACCAAACCCCAAGTCGGGTTGGGCCGGGTCGAGGTTGAGTGCCAATCGCGGCCTTGGGTGTGAGAATAATAGACTTAAAACATTATAAAATGGCTAGGTAAAGATGAAATTGAAGAGACGAAAATCATTATTCAAGTTGAGGAAAAGGAGATACTGTCACGCCCCGGCGATGCCCGACCCGAGCCGAACCCGGTCCAAGGGCCGGTCAAGCACGCGGGGGCGACGAAGGGAAATTGAGAAACGATTTAGTGGAAGACTTAACCCTAACACAAGTGACTTAACAGAATTACGGAGTATGCACATTCCTTTGAGCAAGAGTAAATAAGAAGAAAAGGAAGAGAGTTGCTTAACACAAAGTAAATAACTAGTCTCAAACCCACATACTTAGTCAACTATAGCCCACACCGGCTCAAAATATGTCTTAAGCAACACAACTGTAAAATGTGACATAATCCAACAGAGAACCCTACACAAAGGTTCTAAACAAAAAGCATAAAACCAAAGGAAAATAAGTCACACAACGATCTCCACGATCACATCCAAGTCATCTCCGACCTTTCCTCAAAGAGGAGATCCCGTCTGTCTGCGTGTCACACCACGCAGCCCCAAATCAAAAACACAAGAAAGAGGGGTGAGTTTAACAAACTCAGCAATGGTTTTTAATATAACTATCATCATAGAAAATACGATAATATAGCAATCAACTCATTCAGATCTAAAATTGGCAAGGTGCATCATTTTCTGATCACACATAGTGCATAATCCACATAATGTCATTCTCATCATAACATCCTGCATGAAATGTATCTCTAACATACATATTTCATCATGCCTCACATCATAACAACCCGCATGAATGTATCTCTAACATACATATTCCATCATGCATCACATCATAACAACCCGCATGAATGTATCTCTAACATAAATATTCCATCATGCATCACATCATCTCAATCTGCATGAATGTATCTCTAACATTCCTTTTTTATCATGCATCACATCATAACAATCTACATGAATGTATCTCTAACATACATATTACATCATGCATCATATCATAACAACCTGCATGAATGTATCTCTAGCATACATATTCCATCATACATCATATCATAACAACGTGCATGAATGTATCTCTAGCATACATATTCCATCATGCATCATATCATAATAACCTCCATCAAGGAGTAATCACAATTTAGTATCATACAGACGGGAACACAAACAAGGCCACGAAGGCGTGTCATGTCCCAAATTCTACACAAGAATTCAAGAAAGTTCGGGGTTATCAATCCCTAAAAACTACTCGCCTTGGACAATCCTGGCCGAGGATGTCCCACTCTCACACAGAGAATCTAGAGCAGGGGTGTTCACCCAGGGACATCTCCTGCAGAGGGAAGAGCCCGAGTTCAAACACTGAAAACCCTAGAACACGTGGTAATGGGTGCATACGGCATACCACACTAGATTCTCAAGGTCCAGATAACACTCATAATAACAATCTCACATCCGCAAGACAAGTACACAACTCGTCCCCACATAATTCCATTTCTCTAGACACAACCCGGGGAGTGCACTTGTTCCACATAGGAACTCAAATCAAAACATGTCCTTTCTGACCAATCAACTTTCCATTAATCCATGACCGATCAATCCGGCACACAATTTCACCACATTGCATCCAATTGGTCAAATTTGATTAACCTCGATGAAGCCTCAATTGGAAATCCATTTTCATTATGCATGTAGGATGGTACATATGTGGGCAAGGCATACATGAATCCTAATCTATGACAAGTGCTCTCATCAGCCCCTAATGCATCATTCATAATCATAATATCAAGCTTCAACATCATCATTTAACCCCCACATGTGTGTGTATACCTAGTAGAAGTACTTCATATAATGCATGTCAACATGCTTGAAATTAACTCACTACCACACTACACATGTGAATTAACATCTAATCATGAATTCTAGCAAAAATCATAGGAGAAGAACCATTGAAATCATAACTCAAATCAAAACTCAACCACAAAGGCTAAACACATATAAGATCATCCATTTCATCCTTAAGCCATGACATTCACTAACATTCACACATCAACTAACCACATTCTATCATGACAAATCAGTCCATTAATAGGTTGTAGTCCTACTGAAAATATGCTTAACCATAGAGAATCGACCATTCATAATTTCAAGATGACAATTCCAACATCATGCCACAAAACATGTCATTCCACAAATCTCTCATCATATATCCCAACTTCATCAATAGCATGCCTTTCCAGTAGCATAATATAGCTCAAAATACTCCACATTCATGAGAAATTGGCAAGTTAAAATGGAATCATCGAAATAAACATCATACAATTATAACACAATTCTGTTGTGTAGCCGTTCGAATGCCCAGAAGGCCGTTCGATCAGCTAAACTGGAAAAATACCAGAACTACAGTGTTGCCATTCGAATGCCCTACAGGGCCGTTTGAATGCCAACAAGGCATATTCGACCTTCTTCTTCCTTTCGCAATTTCAAACCGAAACTCCATTGATAACACTTCAAATCATCATCTAACAACCTAAATACCATCAAAAGTCCACCATGACTTCCAGAATGCTAAACCACATCATAACAAGATAAAACCATATGAAATCGGGATTAAAGATTACTATTTTCTAATCATGTCATTAGCACACTAAATCAAGTAACTCCATTCAAAATAAACCACAAAATCAAGAGTTTTACCATATCCCTTGATTAGGCTTGGATTTGATAGTCACCCTTCTTGAAAACCTTACAAAGATATAGAGTTTGAATTAAACTCCATTAAAACCGATTTAACAAAGAAAACCCTAATTAAAAACATAGATTTAAGGCTTGGTGAACATAAAAATCTGATTTTGAGAGCTAGGGTTTGTAGTAAAAATATAAATCAATAGTTTTGGTATTTAAAAATGAATTGAAACAAAGGGGAAATGGTAGATTTAGAAGAGATTAAGAAGAAATCTAGGATTTAGTGCTTAATTAGACTGGGCTTACCTTAAACACCTTCTAATCCAGGCCTAATTGGGGATTAGGCTTGACCTCTCCTCCTCAGCCTATTCCCAAAATAGGAATGGCTCAGGTTTGGCCTTTTATAGTAGGCTTTGGGGTGTGTTTGGGTAAGTTATGGGGTGTAAATAGAAAAAAGTTGGCTAAAAATGGATATTTTACAAATTTGAGCACTGATTAAATCTCAAAAAATTCTCAAATTTTTTGTATGACCTTAAGTAGATATCTGGGTTCATTTTACACAAAAAGTAAAATTTTGACGGTGGGGCCCACAGGGGCCCGCCAAAACCCTAATTTTTGGAAAAATAGTAAAAATTCAGAAAAATTCTAAAAATTCACATTTGATTCAAAATCACTTAAAACCACTAATCTTAAAGTTGATTTTGATTAAAAGTATCATAAAACTATTTATTTACGAAACCACCGAATAAATCAGAAAACGTGTTAACCTCATGATAACTGATAATTAAAGAAAACCAAAAACCGGTTTACAGATGAGAGTCCTTACAGATACCTTTACCTAAATTTTTCTTGATCCACAATTTATTTTTCAGTGAGTTTTCTTCATAGTGGGAGAGACGTAAGAGAGACATAACAAGAGCACTTCACACACACATGAGTTTGAGGAGGAGAAGCTAAATCTTCTTCAAGGAGTGATTGAAGAGTCTCAAGGAAAATCAACAATCCAGAAGGAGTTTTGATTGAGGAACTAGAGGAGACAAAGATGAAACAAGGAAGAGAAAAACTATAGGACATGGAGGAGAAGACTTGAAGACCAACAACATACAAGGAGGAGGTCTAAGAAAAAAGAGTTTATATTAGTGTCTCAAGAGGTTGGTAGTTTATTTTGGTCCTGTAAGAATTCTTTCTTATTAGTGTTTTGATTTGGGTCTTGCTAGGTTATCTGTGGTCTTTTATCGTACATTGGGTTTTCCATTTTAAATCCTTGAGTGTCTTTTGCATGCTTGTGGGTTGATTGTTTGATGTATATATCATGATTGTGCTTAGAGATTAAGTGTTTATCTATTTCATTACATAAACCAATTCTTGTGCATAAGGGCTAAAACTCTTGATTCTTACTTTGTTTGAAGTACTAGTTTTAGGGGCTCTTTGATGTTCTGCTAGGTTGATTAGAATAATATTAAATTCTCATAATCTTTGTTCTTTAACTAAGAGAAGAATGCATCCACGAAATTTTCCATATGGTTGTTTGATACTGCTCCAACATGTGCCGCAGTTTCAACTTGGGGGGAATCATCCGACAGATGAACCTCAGAAGTTATCTTTAGTTGCTAGTAGATTGTAATAACCTTGGATCCACAAGAAGTTGGTTTAAATAGATGAAGGTCACTTATAAACATTTTCAAGCATATATACACATTACTACATATTAATAATGAAAAACGGGTACTTAAACACCTAGCTCAAATTACCTAACTACATAATGTAAAGTAAGAGCAAAAACTAACTAGCAATAAAAACATAAATGAACCTTTTGAACCCAAAAACACATATTTTTCACAAAATCATAGCATCAACCAGATCACTGGAAACTACAGCTCTCGGACAGTGAAACCTTGGGCTCTGATACCAAATGTAACTACCATCCATTTTGGATTATATAATATTGATAATCTTGTTCGACATGCATAATTAGTACGCATGTGACTGAACATGGAGGTCATTAATGCAAAATAGTCATAACTTTCTTTTCTTATCCTTTGTACAATCATCGTAGAATACATCGGAGTGGTTGCACAACCAAAGTTATTTAAACATGATTACTAAAGTTCATGACAAAGAATTAATATACAGACCAAGGATTACTGTACATAGAGCTAGCAGTTATATAAACATATAATTATTCGAGCACATCATGCCTTCGCACATTGGTGTTTAATGCAGCAAACACACAATTTATTTGAAAATCTTTTCTTCTTTCACTTCTGCCATCGTTGCATCACCTACATAGTCTGGGGTGCATGAGTATATTTATACTCAATAGGTTGGTTTGAAATCTAAAAAGTATGTTGAGCAGAATATCTTCAAAATTTGTCCAAAATCAAATCAAATGAAAATCACAAATCCAATTAGATCCACAAGCCATGATACCAAATGGCCTACCCCCGTGCTCATGGGACAATAGAGGCTGCTTAGGGAAGGAGTTTCCCTATGATGCTCCACCCTATGTGCGCCACTTGCCGATTATTTTTTATGGCAGGCATCAAAACAGTGTACGTAACCAAAACACTAAGTGGTATGTACAAAATAAATTCACAAAAATATCACATAATTTGAGCAAAAAACCATTCCTCGATTAAAACAAGCGTCATACACATATTTGAATGAAATACTTCAAAAGAAACTAACTTCGATTAGCAAAGCAGGTATTTAGAGTTTAAAACACCTACCTTAACCTTGAGTTTAAAATTCAAAACTATAGAGGCTTTAGACAATAAAAATAACCCCAACACAGCATCCAACATGTTTGCTTCAATAGAGAATGCCTTTTGAACGGGCAGAATTAGACTTAAAACGACCCAAAAATTCTATAAATAAGATATGGAGAGAACGAGGAGAAAGATAAGATTTTCTTGATCTTAGAGAGGCCAATTTAAGAAAATGACCCTTCCACTGTGTAGAACGCCCTTGATTTAGTAGGAAACAATTTTTGAACGAGTTAAAACGGACATAAAATCAGATTTCACCCCCCTCTCTTTTATAACCCACACTGCCAAAATTGGTGATGTGTTGCAAATTTTTGAGTTGTGCTTAGTGCATTCGTCACAGACCAAAGCACACACACGATCGCAAGTGCAATTTATTTATTTAATTTTTTAAAAAGAAGCTTCTAACTTCAATCTATCTTTTTATCTTAATCTCCGATTTGCGGGTTCTTGGTACAATTGGACTTATATTGATGAGCCCTATGAAACCAAATCACCTATGAGTATATTTGCCCATATTTTAAGTGAGTCCCCCTCATAAGTCACACTTCTCAAGGTCGTATTTTTCACTTTTGACCTCTGTTTTGCACATTTTTTGACGCATTATGCTCATTTCTCAAGATCTACCACAATCTTGTAAAATATTATCACATAAACATCTTTAACTAAAAAAAATTATTAAAAACTCTAAGATCATCTTATGAAAGACACAAAATTTTACTGAGAAATCTAGAGTCATTACAGTTATGCTTACTTAAGTCTATCATGAGATTGCACTTGAATCGAATTTTATTTTTTGATGGTTTTTACTCATGATTTCAGTAAGGAGCCATGATTAAATATTAAAGAGCATGTGTGTAGTATGTTAATAGGATGTTTATAATACATGTCCATATGCTAAGTATGTAATGATTCTACCATGTAGACACATATGTGGAGGGTAATTTTGGTAATTGTTGATGTTTATGATTAGAAATGATGCATGTAAGGATGATGGGGAGCATGTTTCATGAATTAGAATTAATGTAGTTATTGTTCATGTATGTACCATGTTGCATGACATCATGAGACAGATTTACGAATTCGATTTTATCGAGATTAGCTGTGTTGATCGATTGGATGCAATAATGTGATATTGCTTGTCGAGCTAATCGATCGAAGGTTTATCGATTCGGTTTTACGTCCCTTGAGGACGGGTGTTCCTCCCCTGGTTGAGAAGAGCGGCAATGCTATAAGGATATAAAATTATTGAGACCATCTGGACCCTGAGAATCCACGCTAGTGTAGCCGAGTGCACTGGCTTACTAGGGGGTATTCTTCCCCATTAGGGACACTACCCATACTGCATAATCCCTTCAGACTTTCGTACTGGGAACTACTTGGAGTGAGCAGGAACTACTTAAGCTTCAACCGATTAAGTAGGGTTGTTTTATTGACTTGCATGGTTATGATTGTGTTTTAGAGATACTTGATATGCGGGTTGATGTCTTATGATTATTCATGATATGATTATGTGGTAGAGACACTTCTCATACATGTTAAATGTGATGAATATGCATGATATGATTGTGTGGTAGAGAAACTCTCATGCAGGTTAAATGTGATGAATATGCATGATATGATTGCGTGGTAGTGACACTTCTTATGCAGGTTAAATGTGATGAATATGCATGATACGATTATGTGGTAGAGATACTTCTCATGCAGGTTAAATGTGATGATTATGTATGGTATGATTGTGAGGTAGAGACACTTCTCATGCAGGGTTATGGTTATGGATATGCATGATGTGATTGTGTGCTGGAGACACGCATCATGCAGGTTAAATATTATGAAGGAGAATGGTTGTGCAAGGATATGTATGGTATGTTTGAGATATCTGCATGTAGGGTACTTTCTTATGTTTAAGTTTTCTTATGGCAAGGAAAGTAATCAGAAATGGGATGTTATATAATATGTAGATCTGATAGACCATGTTGATGTGCCATGGTTGTTTTCTGATTTACCGTTACCGTACCCAAAAACTTACTGAGTTTTACTCATCCCCCTTTAAGTGTTTTAGTTTTGGTGCGACATGCAGTCAAGCAAGATCCTCTACATGAGGAATAGTCGGGGAGAGCATCAGAGTAGGCATGGATACCTTTGGACCTTGTTTTGTTTTCTTATTTATGATGTTATGATAATAGAACATCATATATGGTGGTTCTTGTTTCAAACTCGTGCATATCTTATATTATTAGATCTGTGCAAGATTTCTGATTAAAGCCATGTGTATCAACTCAGTGTTTTATGTATGTGGATATATGACTTATGGACTAGTTCAGAGTTAAAATCCTCTTTTATTCTATTTATTTCTCTTGCACAAAGGTTTAAAGGTGTGCGACTCCATATGTGTTAAATACTTGATAGAGGGGTTAAAGTCTTCCACTATATTAAACCAACCTTATCATCCCTGTGTGATCTGACAGTCCCTTGGACCGGGTTCAGGTCGGGTCGGGAGGGTGCCAGGGCATGACACATACTATTTTAGAACATCCTAAGTCACTAAGGGAGGACCATAATCAACTAAAAGATGATATAAAGTAGCTGATTGATGATGAATCTCTAAGGAGTTCTAAAAGGTAAAGGAAATCGGCAATTTCAAATGATTTTGTGGTATACTTGCAGGAGCAAGATTATGATATTGGGATTGAGGATGATCCTTCTTCTTTTGAAGAGGCCCTATCTAGTATAAAAGCTAAAAATTGGAAGGATGCTATGGAGGATGAAAAGAAATCGATGAACCAAAACTAAGTTTGGCTACTTGTAGAAATACCTAAAGGTGTTCAACCCATTAGCTGCAAATGGGTATTTAAGACAAAACGTGACTCAAAGAGCACAATATACAAAGAAAGACTTGTTACAAAAGGATATACACAAAGAAAGGGCATTGACTATGGTGACATTTTCTTTTCAGTTTTCAAGAAAGATTCACTTAAAGTGATCATAGCTTTAGTTGATCATTACAATCTTGAATTACATCAAATGGATGTCAAAACAACTTTCTTGAATGGAGGCTTAGAAGAGGAAGTGTACATGGAGCAACCAGAATATTTTGAAAAAGCTGAGAATTCAAATTTGGTTTGTAATCTCCTAAAATCTATTTCTAGATTGAAGCAAGCATCTAGACAATGGTACTTGAAATTTACCAGATTATCTCTTCTTATGGATTTAAGAAGAATGTTGTTGATGAATGTGTGTATTCAAAGTTTGAGGGGAGAAATTTTATATTCCTTGTTTTATATGTGGATGATATCATTCTGGCCAGCAGTAACATTCATCTTTTACAAAAGACCAAGGAGTTCCTATCATAAAATTTTGAGATGAAAGACCTTGGGGAGGCATCATTTGTAGTTGGAATAGAGATACATCGTGACTCTGGGTTTGTCTTAGAGGGCTTATATCGACTGTGTTCACAAGAGATTTAAGATGAATACTTGTTCTCTATGTGAAGCTCCTATTTTAAAAGGAGATAAATTTAGCCTAATGCAATGTCCAGAAAGCGAGGTTCAAAAATCTCATATGGCAAGTATCCCCTTTGCATCTATTGTATGCTCAAGTCTATACTCACCTAGACATTGCTTTTGCAGTAGGCATGCGTGGTCATTATCAACATAATCTTGGTATGGTTCATTGGAAGGCTGCAAAAGAATTCCTGCGATTTCTTTAAGGTACTAAAGATTCCATGCTCACATTCAGGAGATTAGAATCCTTGTTGATTGAGGGATATTCTGATTCAGATTTTGTTGGTTACCTTGACAGCAAGAAATCAACTTTCAGTTATGTCTTCATGATGGTAGGAGGGGCTATTTTATAGAAGATCTCTAAACAAACTCTTGTAACTTCTTCCACTATGAAGGTAGAATTTGTTGCTTGTTTTGAGGCCACTAAGGAGGCTATTTGGCTGTGAAACTTCATTTCGATGCTTGGGGTTGTTGACTCGATTCAGAAGGCACTGAAAATTCATTGTGACAACTCCGCAGCACTGTTCATCTCTAAAAACAACAAGAGTTTGACTACATCGAAGCACATAGACATTAAGTATCTTGTTGTTAGAGAAAAAGTGGAGAATCAACAAATCTTTATTGAACACATTAGCACTGACAAGATGTTAGCTGATCCTTTGACAAAAGGCTTACCCCTTAGAGTATTTAAAGAACACTCATATGGTATGGGTGTAAGAGCTTCTTTGGATGTTTAAGTCAGTGGGAGTGTGTATATTTGTCTATAGACATTTTAAAATGATGATTCTAACTTAAGAACCACATTATGTTTCATTCAATCAAAGAAACCTATAGTTAATTGTGGTTATTTTGTTGCTCCTCATTCAGTTTTCGAAGTTACAATAAAGTCTAAAGTTTGGACTGCTTGTAACATTTATGTTCAAGCAACACTAAATCTATTTAGAGGTTATGTTAGTAGGGTTATTGATATAGTGACCATGCCAGTCCGAGTATTGCATAAATGAGTGTTTTGACTGCCTTGATCCTTATTAGGAATCACTACTGTATCAACCTACTTGGATTACCCCTTCTACGACTAAGAAGTTTTTTTTTAAATCATGAGCTCATGTGATTTGCAAACTCCGAAGTTCCAGATTTTTAAAATTTTCATTATTTGTTTTATTTCTTGAAACTTTGTGGGTCCAAGTGGGAGTATACACTATTACATGTCCCCACATGTGTGAACAAGTGGGAGAATGATGATGTGTCCCCACATGTGGACCCCATTGGAAACCCAAAAGTCATGAAGAAATTGAAAAGTCATTTGGAAATAAAAAGCCATGTTTTGCATTAATTAAAATAGAAATTCGGAATTAATTTGGTCGGATACGAAGGGGTGTGTGTGAAGCCATTTATCGGTATCCCTTTGATGGGAAGGGTCACCATGAGGCTATATATATGCCTATTCCCTTCACTCACTTTTCAATATTAAGGTTCCCCATTCATTCTTGACAAGAAGAGTGAAGAAGACTTGGTATTATTCATATTGGTTCATTCTCTCTTATATCTATATATACATCATGACAAGTGAGAAAGTTACACATTTTATCTCTAAAATATTATGTTATTTGGCTTATGTTTTATCCCTAAGTGATGATCTTGTGAATTCATATACATCTCACATTAAATCCACATGGAATAAGTGCAAAAACACATGTTCCACATAAAAGTTGAGCAATGATGTGGGACACATAAAATAAACATTTTATGGATAGAAAAGAGTTCATCAATTAAACCATTATCTAATTTATTAGAGGCTTTGCATACTTACAGATCCAAGCTATTTAGAAACCTTAGTTTGAGTAGATACAATGGTACTATATAAATTACTGAGAAATTGAATCAAATATCACTTTGAGTCACTAATGTTCATTTTCTTTTATGAGTTTTATTTTTCTTGTAAAGTTTCAGCTATGGCTAATACCTTTTCTTCTCGATTCATTTCTTCTCTGAGAAAGGAAATGGTACTTTGTTTCATAGTATTACTATAGGATATAAACTGGTACTTCTATATTGATAAGTTACATAATATTAACTGGATGCGAATATTAGCAGTTAAAATCTCCTGGCATCTATCTGCATCTAAGTATTTCATCTTTCAGTAATTAGACTCATCTATCCAATCCAAAAACATGAATCAATGGGAATCAAATTATTTACATACTAAATTACGTTTAGCACCACAATCTTAAGTAAGATTTTTATGCTTTATATAATGCAATATCTACGCAGAGTAAAACATTTTCTGTTTCGGGATTGATGGGCTTATGAACAAATTGAAACTTGAAAGAAATATTCAAAAAGAGAATATTTAAGAGGCCAACAAACCAATAACAGAGTATGATCAACAACTTAGTGAAAGATAAAGTTATCAGCTAACCATGTCATGCAGCCAATGTACAGGGCCACAATGGTAAACATGAAGGGGGAAGATACAATCGGAACTCACCTCGAAAAACACTATTGATTGAACCAGTCAGAACTTCACAATGTTCAAGCCAACATTTGTCTAAATTCAGCCTAGTGATCAAGCAAACAAAGAGAAGGTCGAAGGTGCTTGTACCGTAATCTAATTTGACATATATAAGACTACATGCACCACGTAATTTACCTAATTATGGAAATAACTTAAATATGTTAGTCTATCTCATATCTTCTTAATATATATCTGGAACTATTAAATCAATAGCCAAAGTAGATTAGAAAGAATGAAGGGCTAACGTGAGAAAAAGATTGTTATGATTCTAGTTTACGAAAACAAGATATACTACCATATATAGACGGATTAAATAGAGAAGTTCTAAAGACAGATTACCAACAACAAATTTGATTCAATGTACATATCGTTTGGTAAAAAAAAGTAATCAATTAATATTTCATTATCAAACTCAAAATGCAAATAATATTAATATAAATAATCCTTATCATATTTATAAAAATGGCATAATTATCTATGACAATCAATTACTAAGCACTTTCCATAATCAACAAACATAAAGCTAAATTTTTGGACAAAAAATTGTCACAAATCAACCTATCAAATATAATTATATAATTTGCATTCCTTCAACCAAAAATAGAATATACTTATTATAATGGTCAATTAAGTAATTTCTCATCCAATTTGCCTACTAAGATATGTAATCAAGATAAAAGAAGAATGAATTTGATGAAAAGAAACCTCTATTACCAATAGAAGAGCTGAAACATTGGATTGACCAACTAGTTCATGAGAAGCAGAATCTAGTGAGAGGAAATCAAAGCTAGGGAAATCACCTATTTATAGTGTGGGCAGAGACAACCGAATTGCGACTGCAATGTCTAGCTTTGAAATCAAATGTAAAAAATAAAATAAAGTTTTAATACTTTCCATTTTTAGTACCAATTAGAACGACACATAAATAGTAACCGTTCAATCCAGTCATCAGTCCTTTTTCCATGAAAAAGTCAAACTTAGATTATAAATCATAACAGTAAAATTAGGAAGAAGGAAATATGCCTCCAAAGACAAACGCGTACGATAGAGCTGTCTCAATGTCTTCGTTGTCTATTTGTACACAAAAGGCTAAAACATTGGCACATGTAATTTGAAGATTAAGCTATAGAAAGCAAAAATAGAAGCAAAATTAAAAATATCTTAACCGGGATAAAGAAACCATTACCACATGCAAGAGAAAAGGAATGAACATGGCACTTGCACTAATGCAAGAGCGTACTTGTTGTTACTTGATTTTATATTTTAGGTGATTGAGTTGCCCAATGATTGATTATTATAATACTCATATATATATATATATATATATATATATATATATATATATATATATGTTTTATGATCCTTACTTGCAGTATGATATGCACTTCAGCTTCTACAACCATACTTTCCAAGATCAAGTGTATCTTAAGTGACCAAATTGAAAATATATACATGTGAGAAACATTTTTTAAAAATGATCATAAAAGTAGACTTTCTTCCCACACAAACACCTCAAAACACAGTTCCTATATAAAGAGAAGAATCAATATTCTATTGTAACAACACAACACCGTTTATACAACCCAAAAATTTATTAAAAAATGATCATTCCCATCTATTTTTCGAACATTTACATCTCCTTCAATGCATGAACTATATGTAAAGCAAAATGTTAGGAAAACCAACAATTCGAATTGACTCATCAATTGTGTTCCCTTCTAACTCTAACAAAACATTTTGCAAATCAAATCAAAAGGCTTGTACAAAATCGAACCCAAAAACCAACATTTTCTTATTCCACTATCTTGACAAAGCACTTCAACGAGAGAATCCTCTAATAAATGTGTCCTCAAATCTTTTTTCTGCATATGGTGATGTCATGCTACTGAAAAGGGGCTCTGCAACAGAATTTTACACACCATAAATTTATTTTAAAACCTATCATAAAAGTAAACTTTCTTCCCGCACAAGCACTACAAACATGTTTCCTACTAAAAGAGAAAATTCAATATTCTATTGTAACAACGCAATGCATAATCTATACAACCCCGTCAAAAAATGATCATTCTCATTTGTTTTTCGAACCATTACAATCTCCTTCAATGAATGACCTCTGTCAAGAAGAATGTTAGAAAAACCGACAATTCAAATTGACCTAGCAATTGTTTTCCCTACTAACTATAGTGAAACATTTTGTAAATCAAATCAAAACTACTAACTGCTGGATTAAGTAGGTCATTTATCATCACAAAGAAAAATGGTGGGCTTGACATAGGGATTAAACAATCATGCCAAGAAGAATAGACAAATAATTTAAACTTTAACATTAGTTGATGAATCTTTGATGACCTATTGACGAACCACAAGGGAATTTGAAGACATGGCAACCACTGAAAGCCCCTCTTATAACATAGTAATTTTTTTTTAAATGCGGTGTCACAGAATAATAAGAAAATGTTGTTCTTCAACCCAATAGAAATTACATTAATCCTGTGTTGCATGAAACTGTTTCATTAGATGGGGATTTATATTATGTTTTTTAGCACATGATTAACCAGTAATAAATAGTACAATAAAGACCCAAATAGAACACAAATTTGTTGTTGAGTAGCCAACTATAAAAAATATATCACAAACCAACTGTAACCATAAAAGAAAAAATAGAATCAATAAAATTATAGAACATAATGACTACTTCTAACTACAATTATTTAGAGAAGGAATAAAAATTGTCTAGTAAATAGTGGTTATTTTTAGTATAAAAATACCAACAGCACATACAGCGACCATAAAAGCAGATAAAAAATAAATTTTCATGTTTAGAAGAAGTTCAAATCTTGTGTGATTAATATAGGATAAAATATTGTCACGAATCTCTTTTCCTACCATAGTTGAAGGTATCACGAGAGGGATCACAATATCTATATCTTCCCTGTCTATGCCAACCATTCCAACCCCTCTTGCTTCTTTCATGATAATGCTCTTTGCCAACTTCCTCTTTGTGGATCTCTCCATATGGTGGTAAATTAAAACCAATGCTCACAGCTTTGTTCTGAACAATGAGCTCCCTTAGACAATAGCTGCAATGATATGAAAAAAAATAATGAAATGTGAATGACCATAGGTTTACGGTTTGAACCACTAACAAGTGAAGAAGAAAAAAATTAGTTCCCATTGTTGGAAGTATAAGGCTAAAGATATATTGTATAATCAATCAGACCAAATGAGTTTCATTTTGCTTTCCATTAAAAAAAGGTTCCATCTCCCACAATAATTTATATTTAATTGATGCATGCCAATAACACAACATTAATAAATTGTTGGTAAAGGCAGACATCCAAAATCAAATAAAAGAAAAAAAAACTTTTATTGTGTCGCCTAAGTTATAGCGAATTCCTGAACCCAAGAATTCAGCAGCAATGACCAATATACGAATTTTCATTAATAGCCCAGCCTTAACCACAACAATACAAGGAATCATGATGAATTCAAAACACCAATTGCTGCCAAAGTAAAAAAGTTATATCTCCCAATAGAAATTACATTAATCCCGTGTTGCATCAAAGTGTTTCATTATGTAGGGATTACATCATATTTTTAGCATATGATTAACCAATAACAAACAATAAAATTAAGACCCACATACAATGCAAATTCGTTGTTGAACAGCCAGCCATAAAAAAATATGTCATGAGCCAACTATAACCATTAAAAGAAAAAATGGAATCAATAAAAATTATAGAACATAATCGCCATTATTAGTATACATCATGAATTAATGGATTATTAGTGCTCACAGGAGGGAAACCAAGCAAAAATCCGATCTAGTTGTTACTGCTATCAATATATCATCTATTTTTCCTCACGCAAAAGAAGAAAACATGATGAATATAGAAATCATTCATAAGTGAAGGATAATTTTACGTCCCAATCTAAACCATCATATGTAATTTTTGCAGAATTATGTATCATTTCAGAAACACTCCCACCGCACACCTAATAATAAGGAACAAAAACCAACAAGAACACAACATGTTTAGACAAAACATTTGCTAACACAAAATTACACAAAGAAATCTATACAAAATGTTGAATAGTGTGTTACCATGCACATAATGATCTACTTAATATGAGCTTATCATTTCATTGGAGCAATAGAGACCTTTTTTTAATGCACTCCTTGTCCAATTCAAATATTTGACACAAATCATAAAACATAAATCAAAAACTGAAAAAAAAATCAAACATACCCTCTATTAAGTTGGGCAGTAAGCGCATTTGTAATAGAAAGTGGAAGAAACAAAAGTGACTATCACAAAGAGAAACAACATTAGCAAGGATCTAGTATAATGGTCGAGTGTGAGAATGGGAGAGATAGAGAAAGAGAGATTACTGTATACATTCCAGTTTTTAAGCCCTTGGGTTCATCACATAGATGAGCTAGAATCATTCTTCCCTAAAAAGAATATGTAGCAAAGATTGTTAAAAATGTTGCAAAAACTATTAGTGAAACAATAAAACAATATAAAGATATATTAAATTATCATTACGCAAATCAAGACAATTTTAAAAAAGGTTTAACTACAAAAAATTTCACCAAACCTCAATAAATTCTAAAAATTATTTAAAAACAAACAATTATATTATCTATTAGAAATTAACTCCAAGATTTACATATGCATCACATATTAACATGTTCTAATGAAGAAAATAAAATAGCACCAATCCAAAAAAAGAATAATTAAATAGTGGTAATCTAATCACAAGAAATCAAAAATCAAATCCAATTCCCACAATCAGCAAATGTGGATATGTCCACATGACATCAAATAGAAACAAGAAAGACATGCGAAAACCATAAGCTATATGACATGCTATAAAGGTCATAACATAAATTGACACAAGATATCCAACATACCAGTTGAGAACTCTGCCTAAGAGTGCACGAAAAGGTTAAAGCTGTTGAAAAAAGATTATTTTGTGAAGCAAATATAGAAGAACAAGCATATGATACACATGAAAATTATAGGACATGTCTAGCCCAATTGGGCTCCATGACTAGTACCCCATGACCTCGTGATGTTATCTTCACTATATGGTGGCATGAAGCTGTCTATCATGGTGGAGGACAAATAAGTGATTCCTCACAATTGGTTATTAGTAGTTTGTCGCTTTCATGCTCATGCATCTTCTTCTCCAAGACAAACTTCTTTCAAGCACAATCAAAGGGCATTCGCTCAATGACAATCCATCTCAATGTGGTTCCTGAAACATACAAAAAATACAAAAATTAAGTACCTAAGTTGGTGCGCAAATAAATAATTACACACAAAAAAGCACCACGCATACCAATTACATTCTAAAGATACAAAACAATTAAATAAGGCATGAAAACTCAAACTAAAGTCTCCAATATCCCTATGAACCCACAAAAAATGAATTTAAAAGAACATATTAAACATGGAACTCAATGCCAAATTTTAACAATCATGTGATGGTAAAACGTTCAGACAAAATAAGATAGAAGGAATAAAATATATTGCATAGCACGTGCAATGACCATATCATGCATGCATATTCATTACAAACAATCAATATTCCATTCTTAACATAAGAAATGAAATAGTTGAATTTTGCCTAGAGTCACTGGCGGTGTTAAAAACACATGTCATAACCATATTAAAAACCTTACATCACCATGTAACAATTCAATCGATCATTAAGCAATCACCATAGTGTCATAATTAAAAAGATGCAAGGGAAATGAATCAAGCACAACTAAGTAAGAAGCACACAATTATGATGATAAAACCAGTAGTGATCCATTTAGCTGTTAAATGTCAAAAAACATTTCAATGGCATTGCACAACATACAACCCTCATCAAACTATGGATTCACACAAACATTTATAGTATGATTTAGTCCTACCTTAGCCTCTTACTTCTCTGACCGGTGTAATGTTCATAATGAAAATACACACAACAAAAGGGGATGTATCACTATTCATGTAGTGGCCACCATGTGGGCCTGATTCTTTGCTACTGCTGGTCATCAAGTGTCCTCCGGAACACCATGATGTGGGACTCTGGACTATGGATTGCATAGTTAAACCACCCTCGGCTCTGTTGGACACCAATAGAACACAATTAATTCTGATTAAGAGAAAAAAAACAAAACAATCATGACATAGAAGATCCCCCAAAAATGCCAAAATGAAAAAAAATGAATTTCTCAACATGACTAAGAAATTGGTAACTGCAGCACATAAATGTTCATCACTTTCTTTAAACAAAGTAGAATTTCCCTGAATTGGACAAAAATGCAATTGCATTTACTTGTAAACACATAATTTTTTCCTTCGGGAGATAAAGAGAATTATGCAAGCTGCCATAGAATAAAATCCCGCAAGAAGCATTAAGCATATATGTGGGAAAGATCATCACCATAGAAAGAAGCCAATTTTTGGGAAGTAGCTTTGCAACCTCAGAAAGGAGAACCACATGCCTACAGATCTCATTATGGTATCAAAATTAGAATACAAAAACCAATTACTATCACAGGAAAAGCAGACGAAATCAAATCTGGTAAAAAACTTGCATTCGTCAGTGTCATTAAAATCTTTCTTAGAGTACTGAATCTGCCCCATTTCTCTCCTTCACAAAATTCAAACACAGACTTTCTTCCAAATCTGCAAAAAAATTCCAAATCTGTACAAAAAGTAAAGTAACTGCAATAAATCAAGTAGGCACCTAAATAACTAATTAAAAAATGTACATCAAGCACAAGAACATTCAATCAACAATTGAAGAAATGAGATGCAGTATTAGTAATTTCATACAAAATCGTCTATGAATATGAACTATGATACAAAAGGGAGAAAATAATTTAAGGCAAAAACCACATATATAAAACACCAAATGAATATAACAGGAAAGCACCCAAAAAAAGCACAAGCTTTCCTTTGCACTACTACCGAAAATTTTGGTAAACACCGAAAAAATAACACGAATTGTGCAAACAGATTCACTCATCTAATCAATAATTTACATAGAAATCTCAGATTATTGAAACCAAAAGAATTTGCAAATAAAAAAGGAAAGCGAACTCAGAATTCATAGCCTTGATCCGACAAAAAGAAAGGAAACCCAAACAAAAGATCAGATGGAAAATTCTCAAGCTAGACTTTCCATCTACACAAAAGCAAATACATACATACGTAAATGATACAAATCAAATAAAAAAGGTAACAATTTTGCCTAGTTCCAAGTATAGCGGGTCCAAAATAAATCCACAAAACAGGGGAGAAGATGACAATGGCATAAGGAAAACCAAAAAGGTAGGACAAAGGAAAACCAAAGAGGCGTAGTAAATTTGAATGAAATAAAAAGCCAGGAAACTCTTCATACATTTCAAAACCGCCGCGAACCTACCAATAAGAGTGGATCGCAATAAATTTGATAGCGTGTGGTCAACAAATACGATTTAATTACCAAATCTATCCTTATATAATTAGAAATTTTACTATCCAAATCACATAAAAATATAATACAAGTATTGAAGATATTATCGTCCAAAAGTGGCAAAATGTCTCTGCCCCTCATAAATTTTAGCCCAAAATACACGGAATACCCTCACGAACCGACTATATTTTTAGTCACACTCAATTAGAAAAAAAATGTAAATTTTAACCATTCAATAGTCATTGGTCTTTTTACCACAAAAAAGTCAGCATTGGTCAAACATTGGCTGGTGCTTTATAGACTGCTAGGAATAGAGCACGTGCAAAAGCACATAAACTTGTTTAAATTTTAGTTTGATGCAAAAAAATTAAAAGTCAATATGACATTCCAAAAAATTGGTTTACATGGACAAAAAACATATATTATTAAAGCAATGTAGTTACATAACAGGCAAGTTGTATAGCAAAGTATAAGCATAAAATTTTACATTTAAAAAACCCAAGATTAACTAAAGTAATGATTATCTTTATAAAATTTTTAAGAAATAGATATAATTTCAACTATGTTAAAGTTATAAATCAACATATCTTTTTAAAAATAGAGTTTAGAACGAACTTTTGAAAGTCACACACAATAATGCAATAAAAAGAATAAACGTTAAGATAATGTTAAAGAAAATCCAATATAAATGATTACTATAAAAAATAGTCAAATATTATTACACATTATGATTGAGACAAACTATCTTGATTTATAGACAATGTTTGATTGTATAATATTATTTTAGACCGAAATGCTTATTGAAAAAATAAACCCGTATATACATAGATCAGCATGACCCTTGAAGCTGTCGAGGATGGCGGCTTTGGTTGGGTCAGAAGCAGTGCTATCCTAGACGAGGGCAAAGGTGGGATTGCCTAGCTTGGCAATGGCTTGCACAATGAACATTCCAATGTACCGTGCCTCCGATGATCAGAATCTTGCTCTTCTCGGCTATTTCTTCTCCTCTGAAAAATGCTCCAAACACAATTTTGATGCAGAATGACTCAAATATCTGATCAAAAGCATTCAAAAATCCGATTAGTGAGTTAAAATGGGAAGAAGAGCATCTTATTTTAGGGTCGGATCTTCGCCTCTACTGGTTTGCAGGTAATATCCCAAAGTACTTGTAATTGCAATGTTGGGCAGAACCAACTATTTGCCTACCAGAATTATCAACATGAGGCACTGATTTTATATATAGACAACACAAATTAAATGTGGAAGTGGAATATTATAGAATCTAGAGGATTGTAGATACAAGGATAGCAATGAGATGAATACATTAATTTGTGCATATGGAATTGGCTCGTGTTGCTTGTTAAGGTTGTACCGAGGTTTAGTGAGAGATAGGGACACGTGGGATAAGGAGTAAAAAAGATAATAAAAAACTACATGAAAATGAGCAATCACGAGCAAAAGCAACCAAAACACACATATACAACTGAAAATATTTTAAAAAGACTAATAACAAAATTTCACCTAAATGAAACAAACATGGAAAAAAATTACTGGTATATATATACACACAAGCAAAAAAATAGCAATATAAAAAAAAATTACCTAAAATTTTCCTACACCAAAACTTGCACAACATCTTACTATTACAATGCACAAGCTAACTAGAGCATGAACAATCAACTCTACAAAAGATAAAAACACATCAGCATGAAAATACAAACCAAAAAAGACTGTTGACTCAACAAGTCACAACTCCACAATGTTGAACCCAAAATTTTGTCTAAATGTAGAGTATTGATCTCAAAACTAGCCGATAGTAAAGTCACAAAATGAATCCAAACTAACAGAAGAGGAAAGGTCTAGGTTTTGGATTGCAACAAAATAAATCTTTCTAAGTTTTACTCACCCCACTTTCTACGTTTTTGTTTTGGGTCTACATGGTGCGAGATGCAGTCGAGCAGGATCCTCTGTATGAGGAACGGTCGGGGAGAGCATGGAGTAGGTGTAGATGCCTTTGGACCTTGTTATGTTTTCTAATTAATGCTATTATGATAATAGAACATCATGAATGGTGGTTCATGTTTCAGACTTGTGTATATTTTATGTTTTTAGATTTGTGTAAGACTTTCTGATTAAAGCCATGTGTGTCGGCTTCGTGTTTTAGGTATGTGGGTCTATGACTTTTGGACTAGTTCAGAGTTAAAGTCTTGCTTTATTCTACTTATTTCTCTTGCACAAAGGTTTAAAGGTGCAAGACTCCGTATGTGTTAAACAACCAATAGAGGGGTTAAAGTCTTCCTCTATGTAAACCAACCTTGTCGCCCCCGTGTGCTCCGACCGTCCTTTGGACCGGGTTCAGCTCGGGTCAGGCGGGTACCAGGGCATGACACCTAATGTCACAACCCTAGATTTACAAATATACTCAGACATCCAAGTGATGTTGGTTCTTCAAGTTGGGGATTAGTTGTGTAGCTGACAACAAGAAACATGTGGGTCTCATATGACAACTAACTAAAACAAAGCATTGATCATGCTAATACCCAGGCTTAGATGATTGTTTCCTGAATAATAAAGCCTATAAATAATTACACACACAATACCATACAACAAGCCAATGTTGACCTTGCAAGCCAAACCATGTTTCAGATATATAAGTACAACCCTAGAAATGACACCATGTATGCCTACAAAATTCCACATAACATGAATTCTTTACCTAGTTGTCATATCATACCCACAAGTTTTTCGATGTTAGCTACACAACTAATCCCCAACTTGAAGAACCATCATCACTTGGTCGTTTGAGTATATTTGTAACACCAAGATGTCCTAAATTTTTGAGGGATATTAGTTGAACTAAAGTAGTGAAATTCCATTTTATTGATTACGGCTTAAAAGAAATGAGCGTAACAAGCAAAAGAACTTTTGGGCTTAGCACACAAATCTCTTGATTTGTGGGTTTTGGAAAATTGAAGAAAATTTGCTAGCAATAGTCTACTATCCAGTTGAAATTGGTCTCACAAAGCAAAAATGATGCTTCTCCTTAGTTTTGGAAGTGAATGAGGGCTAAAATGAGGTGTGGACCACTTTTAAAATTTATACACGACAACTCTAAATTGAGCAATTAGGCCAGTGATTGATTGTCATATAGGTGTAACTGATCGGTTTTGAGTATTTAAAAAAAAAATTTCAAATCTCGAATTAATTTCGAAAAGCTTCCAAGCTAAAAAACAATTGACAGCAACTAAAATCATGTCATTTTTGTCATTTGGAGTAGTAGAACTCAAATTACTATTATATCAACAGAAAAATAAATCTAGAGCTCTTAGTGTAATAAGTCCTTGGTTGTGTTAATATTAATGGTGAATCTAATTCTTTTCTCTTTATTTTAACATATTGATTCTCTTTACACTGGCTTAGGACATTCTAAATAGATAGCCCTTCTCCATCATAATTACAAGGACAATTCCTTTTCTAAAATTAAAATTGACATGAAAAATGAAAAGGAATATGAACTATTTGAAATCCAGATAAAACCTAGCAAGCTCCTCTAAACTCTAGTAGAAGCTAAATTCCTAAGTCTTCAAGTGTTAGAGATTTCTCAATTGAATTTTACTCTTAAAATTTACTTGAGTTTATCTTAATGTATATTCAATGAGATGATACAAAGGATGACCCAGCATATACAAACTCAAGGATTTCATCCCAGTCCTAACCATTGAAGAAACACTATAGAATCAGCTAAGAATAGTCGAAATGAGAAGGATAATTTACTGGAATGGTTCAAAAAAATTGCTCCAACTTTTACGGGAGAGGACGGTCCAGAGGCAACTGAAAAATGGGTATTTGAGGTAGAAAGAACATTTAAGGCTATGAAAGCTTCAGAGGACAGGAAAGTGGATGTGGCAACTTTCTCTTTGATAGGGGAAGCAACCTTTTGGTAGCCTACAATAGAAAGGAACTTCTTTCCTAATAAGGAAAACATTATGTGGGAAGAGTTTAGAAAGGTACTATATGACAAGTATTTCCCTCCTCATATTCATAAAAAGAAGGAAAACGTAAGAATCGTGGACAGAGTCGTAGTTCAAGGGTAGATGAAAGAAAGAGGAAATTTACATCTTCTACTCAAAATAGTAACTCTAAATTTCAAAAGCCTTCTTGAACTCAGACACAAATTCAGAGGGAGAAGAGAGTAGAAAAGTGTTCCAAATGCAACTAGTTCTTCCCACCCGGAGTTTGTTTTTTTACTGAAGGACGGTGTTTTGCTTGTGGGGAACTGGGGCATCAGATAAATAATTGCCCTAAAATGAAGAGTCATGAGGCTGAGGGGCAATGCTTTTCTTGTGGTGAATTGGGAAATAAGATTAAAGAATGCCCAAAAAAGAAGAGTCAAGAGGAGATCAAGATAGAACAAAAGCCTAAGGCTCAAGGGCGAGTTTATGCCATAACAACAAAAGAAGCTCAAGTGTCAAATGGAGTTATACAAGGTACACTTTTGATTTTGGACAAGATTGCTAAATTTTTTTTAGATCCAAAATCAACACATTCTTTTATAGCCTATGATTTTCTTTAAGCACTAGTTGTCTAATTTTGGAATTATGATATACATTAGAAGTATCAACTCCTATGGGAAAAACTCTTCTAGCGCAAGAGTTTTTGTAGGATGTATATGTGTCCATGGAAAATAAAAAATGGCAGGTTAATCTTATACCTTTAAGTATGACAGATTTTGATGTCATATTGGGAATGGATTAGCTAGCTAAAATTGAAGCTTTGGTAAACTGTAAGAGAAAAAGAGTTATATTTCATAAGCAAGGAGAGAGAAACCTTAGCTTCTATGAAAAACAAGAACACACTGGGGTATCTGTCATCTCTGCTATTAAGGCTCAACGATTAATATCTAAAAGATGTCATGCATATCTTGCCAATGTGATAATTGAAGAGCCTTTAGCCTCTAATTTAGAAGATATTGATGTGATAAGGGATTTTCCTGACATATTCCCTGACGATCTCCCTGGGGTACCACCGAGAAGAGAGATAGAATTTAACATTGACTTATTACCAAGAGCAAGCCCTATCTCTAAGACACCCTACCGCATGGCTCCTGCAGAACTAAAAGAATTAAGTCAATTACATGAGTTACTAGATAGTATATCACCTTGGGGAGCTCCAGTTCTATTTGTATGTAAGAAGGATGGCTCTATGAGATTATGTATAGACTATTGAATGCTTAACATTGTAACCATAAAGAACAAATATCAGTTACCCCAAATTGATGATCTATTTGATCAGCTACAAGAAGCTAAAGTATTTTCAAAAATAGATTTGAGGTCAGGGTATCATCAGTTGAGAAAATGGGATGACGATATTTCAAAGACAACTTTCTATACTCGTTATGGCCACTATGAATTCTTAGTGATGCCATTTGGATTAACAAATGCTCCCGTGGCTTTCATGGACTTGATGCATCAAGTTTTTTGAACATATTTGGATAAATTCGTAATCATTTTTGTTGATGACATTTTAGTCTATTCTACTAGTTTAGAAGAGCACGGAGAGCATTTACTGTAAACCTTGAGAGATCGTCATCTATATGCTAAGCTGACACTACAACAAAATTAACTATTAGTGACGATTTAAGCATCGCTAATAATACTGTAAATGTCGATAATAATTATTATTGACGTAGAAAAAGTGTCGATAAAAGTATGTATTAGCAACGTATATCAAACGTCGCTATTAGTATACTATTAGCGACACTTTTTATTAAGTGTCGCTAATAATATAGTATTAGCGACGTTTACAAAATGCTGTTAATAAAAAATAATTTTTTTGTTAAAATATAATTATTTCAATTTAATTAATTTTAAAAAATTAAAATTAACTAATCTCCTTCTCCCTTCTCTCTCCTCTCCCTCTCCTCTCTCTCTCCATCTAGTCTCTCCTCTCTCTCTCCCACTCCTCTCTCCTCTATCTCTTCTCCCTCTCCTCTCTCCTCTATCTCTTCTCCTTCTCTCTCCCTCCTCTCTCTCCCTCTCTTCTCTCCTCTCTCTCCTATAATTTTAATTTTTACGATTTTTTATTTTTTAAAATTAATTTTAAAAATAAAAAAATAAAATAAAATGAATACTATTAGTGGCATATATCACTATACGTCGCTAATACCTATACTAGTAGCAATGTATATCAATATACATCGCTAATAGTAATTATTTTATTTTTTATTTTTATTTTTAAAATATAATAATTTATAAAAAAAATCTTAAATAAATAAAAATTAATTAATTAAGAAATATAATAATAAATTATTTTTAAAATATAATAATTTATTTTATATTCTCTCTCTCCCCTCTCTCTCTACTCTCCCTCTGTCCTCTGTCGTCTCTCCTCCCTCCTCTCTCTTTCCCTTCCTCTCTCTCTCTCTCTCTCCTCTCTCTACCCTCCCTCTCTCTCTCCCTCTCCTCTCTCTCTACTCTCTCTCTCTCTCCCTCTCCCTCTCCTCTCTCTACCCTCCCTCTCTCTCGCTCTCTCTCTCCTCCCTCTCTCTCCTCTCCCTCTCTCCCTATCCTCATTGATCTCCCTCTCTCTCCTCACACACACTCTCTCTCCTCCCTCTCTTTCTCCTCACTCTCTCTCCTCCCTCTCTCTCTCCTCACTCTCTCACATCCCCCTCTCTCTCTCCTCTCTCTCTTCGATCCCTCTCTTCTCTCTCTTCAATCTATCTTTTATTATAAATTACATTTTAAAATTAATAAGAAAATTTAAGAAATAAAATATATTATATCTAAATAGTAAAAGTTTAATCAATTATTAACATTGTTGTTTATTAAAAAATTAATATTTTTTTATTATATATATAAATAGTGAATATTAAATAAAATATATATATTATATGTGAAAAGTTTATATAAGCCCGGACTCATATACGCCTACGTGAGCGCGGGCTCTATTGGCTGTTGGATTTACATCCGGCAGCCCATAATACTCATGGGTTTAAATGCCCATGAGTATTATGGGCCGTCGGATGTAAATCCGATGGCCCATAGAGCCTGGGCTCACATAGGCATATATGAGTTTGGGCTCATATAAACGGGACTCATATTATATTTAGGAAGTTTTTTTAATTTTTTTATTTTTATTTATTATTTATTAAATAAAATTAATTAATAAATGTATTGGCGATGCTTATAATTAAGTGTCGCTATTACGAATGCTATTTGTGAAGCTTATTTTAAAGTGTCGCTAATAATTTATTTTTTTATTTTAAAAATAAATAATATCAGGACTATTAGGGACGCTTGTCACAAGTGTCGCTAATAGTCCTGCTATTAACGATGCTTGTAATAAGCGTCCCTAATAGTCCTGCTATTAGCTGCACTTGTAATAAGAGTCGCTAATAGTAATGATTTTTTTTGTTTTTTAGTTAAAATATATATCTTTTAGCAGCATTCATATACAACGTCGCTAATATGATTAGTATTAGCGACGCTTCAAACTATGCGTCGCTAATATATGACTATTAGCGACACATAATACAATGTGTCACTAATAGTTCATATTTTTGTGATGCTTTTCTATGCATTGCAAGTAGATGTTTGCAGCAACATTTACTATTGTGTTGCTAATAAATGCGTCGCTAATACTACATTTTCTTGTAGTGTATGTGTGAATTCTAGCTAGAACATATTGCTTTTCTAGGTCACATTATTTCAAAGGATGGAGTGTCAGTAGACCCAACCAAGATTTATGCAATAATGTAGTGGGAAAGACCTAAGACAATTACAGAAATTAGAAGTTTTCTAAGTCTTGTTGGCTACTACCGAAGAATCATTCAAGAATTTTTAGGTATAGCTTTGCCCTTGACAAAGTTAACCAGAAAAGGGGTAAACTTTATGTGGAATGGAGAATGCGAGATGGATTTCAAGAATTAAAAAGAAAACTAACCACCGCACCAGTTTTGGCTTTACCATCTGGCAATGGAGGATTTGTCATATATAGTGATGCTTCTAGAACGGATCTTGGATGTGTGCTAATGCAGAATGGGAGGGTAATTGCCTACACTTCTAGACAACTAAAGAAGCATGAAGAGAATTACCCCACTCATGATTTAGAAATGGCAGTAGTAGTGTTTGCATTAAAATTTTGGAGACATTATTTGTATGGAGAAAAGTTAAAAGTTTTTACAGACCATCTCAAAGTGAGCTTAACATGAGACAAAGGCGATGGATCAGGTATATTAAGGACTATGATTTTTCTATCCAATACCACCCAGGGAAAGCAAATGTGGTGGTTGATGCTTTGAGTCACAAGGCCGAGGGAAGAATTGCTCAAATGATGGCAAGAAAATGGAAATTGATGGAGGAGGTCATAAGTTTTCAACCTGGGTTACATTTGGGAAACAAAAGTTCTTTTATGGCTAACCTAGAGGTAAAATCAACATTTGTTGAGCGCATTTAGGAAGCTCAAAAGGAAGGCAAAGAAGTAGAAGCTTCATTGGGATGGCCTGACTTCAACCAAAGTTCTGATGGAGGAGTAAGATTTCGAGAAAGATTAGTGGTCCAACAATGTTTGAATTAAGACAAGATCTCTTGAATGGAGCACATAGATCTCAATACACCATTCACCCACGAGGGACAAAGATGTATCAAGATCTAAAAAGAACTTTTGGTGGAATGGGATGAAAAAGGACATAGGAGAATATGTCTCTAAGTGTTTAAGATGCCAGCAGGTCAAAGTTGAACATCAAAAACCCTCTGGTACATTACAGCCGATTGAAATTCCTAAGTGGAAGTTGGAGCACATTTCAATGGATTTTGTTTCAGGCCTGCCCAGAAGATCGCAAGGTCATGAAACTATCTGGGTAATAGTAGATCAACTCACCAAAAGTACACATTTGATATCTCTAAGGAAGACACAAACCTTAAATGTTTTGGCAAAAATGTGTGTAAAAGAAATTATGAGCTGACTTGGAGTACCATTGTTGATAATCTAGAATCGGGATAGTTGATTTACTTCTCAATTTTGGAAAGGACTTCAAGAAGAGTTAGGTAGTAATCTAAGATTTAGTAGAGCCTTCCACCCACAAATAGATGGTCAGTCTAAGAGGACCATTCAAACTTTGGAAGATATGTTATGAGCTTGTGCTATGGATTGGAGGGGTAGCTGGGATGAATATCTGCCACTAATTGAGTTCGCATATAATAATAGTTATCATGCTAGCATAGGTATGGAACCCTACAAAGCTCTCTATCGCTGACCATGTTGATCTCCAACTAGTTGGAGTAAAGTAGGAGAACATAAGTTGGTGAAGTCAGAATTTGTACAACAATGTGCCGATAAAATGAAGTTCATCAGAAATAGGTTAACGACAGCTCAAAGTCGTTAGAAGAACTATGCCTATCTAAGAAGGAATCAACTTCTATGTGGGTGATCAAGTACTCTAAAAAGTTTCACCAACCCGAGGAGTGATGACGTTTGGAATCAAAGACAAATTAAGTCCTCGCTTCATAGGACCGCTTGAGATCTTGGATAAAGTAGGGTCAATGGCTTATAGTCTGGCCTTGCCCCCTCACCTTGACAACATTCATAATGTATTTCATGTATCCATGCTCTGGAAGTATGTACGAGATCCTTCTCATGTCCTCGATCAATCGGTTGTTGCCCTAGAACCCGATCTATCTTTTGAAGAGAAATCAATCAAAATTTTCGATCGTAAGGAACAAATTCTTCGGACAAAAAGGATCCCACTGGTTAAGGTATTGTGGCAACACCATTCATCTAAAACAACGACGTGGGAACTAGAAAGTGAAATACTAAAGAAATATCTGGAACTTTACAAGGATTAAAAGGTTCAATTTCGAGGACAAAATTTCTTAAAGGGGGGTAGATTGTAATGGCTCTAGATTTCTCAGTAAACTTTTGAGTCTTTAATAAGATGATCGTAGTGTTTTTCATAATTGTTTTTTAGTTAAAGATGTTTATGTGATAATATTTTACAAGATTGTGGTAGAGCTTGAGAAATGAGCACAATGGGTTAAAAAATGTGTGAAACAGAGGTCAGAAGTGAAAAATACAACCTCGAGAAGTGGGACTTAGGAGTGGGACCCACTTGTAAAATATAGACAAATCTACTCATAAGTGTTTCGGTTTTATAGGGCTCAATAATACTAGTCCAATGGTGCCAAGAACATTCAAATCGAAGATCGGGATAAAAAGATATGACATATTGAAGTTTGAAGCTTTTATTTAAAATAAACAAATAAATCATGTGTACGATTGCACATGCACTTCGGTGTGTGACAAACATACTGATGTGCATTTGGTGCATGATGAAGGCGCTAAGCATGCTTCCAAAAATGGTGGCCGCCTCCAATTTTGGCGGTTCAGCACCGCCCTCCAAGCGGTGCTGCGGGGTATAAACAGGGGGTGCTCACCTTTTCTTGTTTTCTCTGCTTCTGAGCTATTTTATATTCATTTTAACTCGTTCAAAAACCGTTTTCTACTAAATCAAGGGCGTTCTACACAATGGAAGGGTCATTTTCTTAAACTGGCCTCTCTAAGATCAAGAAAACCTTATCTTTCTCCTCATTCTCTCCATATCTTATTTATACTATTTTTTGGTCATTTTAAGTCTAATTCTGCCTGTTCAAAAGGCATTCTCTATTGAAGCAAATGTGTTAGATGCTGTGGTGGGTTATTTTTATCATTTGGAGCCTCTATTGTTACGAATTTTATACTCAAGGTTAAGGTAGGGTGTTTTAAACTCTAAATATCTGCTTTGCTGATCGATGTTAGTTTCTTTTGAAGTATTTCATTCAAATATGTGTATGATGCTTGTTTTAATGGAGGAATGGATTTTTTTCTCAAATTATATGATATTTTTGTGAATTGATTTTGTACGTACCACTAAGTGTTTTGGTTATGTATATACTATTTTGATAACCGCTGTGAAAAATAATTGGCAAGTGGTGCACATAGGGTGAAGCATCATTGTAAGACTCTCATCTCTAAACCGGTTTTCATTTCTTTTTAATTATCGGTTATTGCATGGTTAACTCATTTTCTTATTAATTCGGTGGTTTCATAAATAAATGGTGTTTATGATGGTTTTAATCAAAATCAACTTTACACTTAGTGGTTTTAAGTAATTTTTTAATCAAATGTGAATTTTTAGGATTTTCTAAATTTTTACTATTATTTTCAAAAATTAGGGTTTGGCGGGACCACTTGTGGGCCCCACCGTTGAAATTTGGGTTTTTGTGTCAAATGAACCCAGACATCAACACAAGACTTTACAAAAATTTTCATAATTTTTCCAGGTTTTATTATTGCTCAAATAACTAAATTACCTATTTTTAGCCTATTTTTCTATTCATACCCCACAATTTACCCATACACACCCCAAAACTTACTATAAAAGGCCAGACCTGAGCCATTTGCATTTTGGAAATAGGCTGAGAATGAGAGGTCAGGCCTAATCCCCAATTAGGCCCAGATTAGAAGGTGTTTAAGGTAAGTCTCATCTAATTAAGCACCAAATCCTAACTTTCCTCTTAATCCCTTCTAAATCTACTATTTCCCCTTTATTTTGATTCATTTTTAAACATCAAAACTATTGATTTACATCTTTACTTCAAACTAAAAAATTGATTTTTATGTTCAACAAGCCCTAGATCTAAGTTTTTAATTAGTTTTCTATGTTAAATCAGTTTTAATGGAGTTTAATTCAAACTCTATGTCTTTGTAAGGTTTTCAAAAAGGGTGACCATCAAATCCAAGCCTAATCAAGGGATAAGGTAATGGACTTTCAAATTTTCAATTTTTCTATGATAAAACTCTTAATTTTGTGGTTTATTTTGAATGGGTTTACTTGTTTTAGTGCTTTAATGGCATGATTAGTAAATGGTAATCTTTAATCCCAATTTCATAGGGTTTCATCTTGTTATGATGTTGATTAGCTTTCTAGAAGTTATGGTGGAATTTTATTGACATTTAGGTTGTTAGATGGAGATTTTAAGGTTTATCAATGGAGTTTCGGTTTGAAAATTCGAAATGGAGAAGAAGGTCGATTCTGCCTTGTTGGCATTCGAATGGCAACACTGTCGGTTTGATAGATTTTTAGTTTAGCTGATCGAACGGGCCCTCTTGGGCGTTCAAACGGCTACACAGCAGATTTTGTATTATTTGCATGATGTTTATTTCGGTGATTCTACTTTAATATGCCAATTTCATATGAATGTGGAGTGTTTTGAGCTATATTATGCTACTGGAAAGGCATACCATTGAGGTATGAAGTTGAGGTATATATTTAGAGTTATGTGGAATGACTTATGGTTGGAGGTATGTGTTGGTATTGCCATCTTGAAGTTATGAATGGTTGATTATCTATGGTTAAGTATATTTTCAGTAGAGCTACAGCCTACTAATAGACTGATATGTCATGTTAGGATGTGGTTAATTGATGTGTGAATGTTAGTAAACGTCATGGCTTAAGGATGAAGTGAATGATCTCATATGTGTTTAGCTTGTGGTTGAGCTTTGATTCGAGTTATGATTTCAATGATTCTTCTCCTATTATTTCCGCTGGAATTCATGATTAGATGTTAATTCACATGTGTGGTGTGGGAGTGAGTTAATTTTAAGCATGTTGATATGCATTGAGTGAAGTGCTTCTACTAGGTACATACACACATATGTGGGGTTTAATGATGATGTTGAAGCTTGATATTATAATTATGAATGATGCATTCGGGGCTGATGAGAGCACTTATCATGAATTAAGATTCATGTATGTCTTGCCCACGTATGTACCATGTTGCATGCATCACGATCGATTGGATGCAATGTGGTGAAATTGCGTGTCGAATTAATCGGTTGTGACTTAATCGAAACTTGATTGGTCCAAAAAGACATGTTTTGATTTGAGTTCTTGTGTGGAACGAGTGCACTCCCAGGGTTGAGTCTAGAGAAATAGAATTATGTGGGGACAAGTTATGTACTTATCTTGCGGATTTGAGATTATTATTATGAGTGTCATCTGGACCCTGAGAATCCAGTGTGGTATGTCGTGTGCACCTGCTACCACGTGTTCTAGGGTTCCCTGTGTGGGAACTCGGGCTCTCCCCTCTGTAAGAGATGTCCTTGGGTAAACACCCCTACTCTAGATTCTCTGTGTGAGAATGGGACATCCTTAGCGAAGATCATCGAGGGCAAGCAGCTTTAGGGATTAAAAACCCCAAACTTCTTAAATTCTTGTGTAGAATTTTGGACCATGACACACCTTCGTAGCCTTGTTTGTGTTCCCGTTTGTGTGATGCTAAATTGTGATTACTCCTTGATGGAGGTTGATATGATGTGATGCATGATTGGATATGTATGTTAGAGATACATTTCATGCAGGTTGATATGATATGATGCATGATTGGATATGTATGTTAGAGATACATTTTATGCAGGTTGATATGATGTGATGCATGATTTGATATGTATGTTAGAGATACATTTTATGAAGGTTGATATGATGTTGAGGCATGATTGGATATGTATGTTAGAGATATATTTCATACAGGTTGATATGATGTGAATGGCACTATGTGGATTATACATTATGATGCAAGTTTAGGTGATGTGTTTGTGTGATCAGAAAATGTTACATCTTGTCAATCTTTAATTTGAATAATTATATAATTATGCAGTCGTGTTGCCGATGCTGATAGTATATTAGAAAACCATTGGTGAGTTTATTTAAACTCACCCCTCTTTATTATGTTTTGCTTTGGGGCTGCATGGCATGACACTTGGACAGACAGGATCTCCTCTTTGAGAAAAGATTGGAGACGACTTGGATGTGATTGTGGAGACTCTTATGTCACTTGTTTTTCCTTGGTTTATGCTTTATGTTTAGAACCTTTGTGTATGGTTCTTTGTTGGATTTATGTCACATTATACAGTTGTGTTGTCTAAGACCTATTTTAGAGCCAGACTGGGCTTTGGTTGACTAAGCATGTGGGTTTGAGACTAGTTGTTTATTTCGAGTTAAGCAACTCTCTTTCTTTTCTACTTATTTACTCTTGCTCAAAGTGGTGTGCATACTCCGTATTTCTATTAGGTTGCCCGTTTTTAGGGTTAAGTCTTCCGCTAAACCGTTTCTCAATTTCCCTTCCTCGCCCCCAAGCGCTTGATTGGCCCCTGGACTGGGTTCGGTTCAGGTCGAGCAGCGTCGGGGCATGACAATCATGGGGAAACTCCTTCCCTAAGTCGACTCCGTTGTGCCATGAGCGCAAGGTAGGCCATTGGGTATCGCGGCTGGTAGATCTAATTGGATTTCTGAATATTATTTGATTTGATGTTGGACAAAGTTTAAAGATGTTCTGCTGAGCATTCTTTTTAGATTTTAAACCAACCTACTTAGTATAAATATACTCACACACCCCCAGACTATGCAGGTGATTCAATGATGGCAGAAGCGAAAGAAGAAAAGATTTTCAAATAAATCATGTGTTTGCTGCATCAAAAAAAACTATGTAATTATATATATGACTAATGTGTAAAGGCACAATGTGCCCTAATAATTATATGTTTGTATAACTCCTAGCTCTATGTACAGAAATCCTTGGTATGTATATTTGTAATACCCCGCTTTTTCGATTACGTCTAACTAAGGGGGTTAAAGGTAATCAATAATTTTTGTAATAAATTATAGATGGTTTCAACCTTTGAAACCTCCGTATTTGAGTAGGATCAAATAAACGAGCTTCACGAATCAAGAACGGGCAAAATGGAGGTCGGGACCGGAAGTTACGACCTTCAAGAATCATAGAAAATAGGTGGGACCCACTTATGAAGAGCACAATTTATTGCTTTAAGTGGGTTAGTATCGAAGGGCTAGTTGATACGAGTCCAACGGTACCAAGAACGCGCAAATCCGAATCCAGGGTAAGGTGATACGCACGTTTGAAAATTTGGATTTTTATAAAAAAAAATAAAAGAAAAAGAAAAACAGCATGCATCTAGCACGCCGCAGCGCAGGCTGGTGTGGGGCGTGCGCACCTGAGGAACCACAGGTACCGTGGATACACGGGTGCAACACATGCCGCGCGCAGGCATGACCCGTGCCGCATGCAGTTTCAGCGCGCCGGGGGCCTATAAAAACCCCATTTCCGTTTTGTTTTCGGTTAGAACTTCTCCTCCCTCATTTCTAACCGTTCTGAGTCCGATTAAGGTCATTCAAGACTCATTTCCTACTAAGTGTGCTCTACACGATGGAGGGGTCCTTTCTTCAAGTTGGAGTCCGTATAAGGAGGAAATGCCCTGAGACTAGGAGAGGCCCTGCTCGTCATCTTCGAGCACCGAACAACTTTATTTTCTCTGTTTCTGGCCATCCTAACTCTGATTTAGTCGATTCAAGAGGCGTTCTTAACTAAATCGAGTGTGTTCTACGCAATGGAGAGTTCTGTTTTCTGTGTTGGTAATCATATAAGGAGGAAATGTCCCAAGACTAGGAGAGGCCCTGCTCGTTATCTTCGAGCACCGACCAACTTTGTTTTCTATGTTTCTGGCCATCCTAACTCCGATTTAGTCAATTCAAAAGGCATTTTTGACTAAATCATATGTGTTCTACGCAATGGAGGGTTCCATTTTCTGAGTTGGCAATTGTATGTGGAAGAAATGCCCCGAGACTAGGAGAGGCCCTGCCTGTCATCCTTTAACATTGGAGCAAGAAAAAGAGACCCGAAGCAAGTCGGAGTTCTGTCCGTAGTTACCGAGCCTCAACAAGAGAAACAATCTAGAGTAGGGGAGGTTTTGTCCACCACTCATGGGCGTAGAAAACAAGAAGAGTCTCTGGTAAGGAGAACGTTTGTACGTAGTCTTTCAGTGCAAGACGAGAGACATATATAGGCTAGAGGAAGCTCCATCTACTACCTCCGGATATGAAGGGGAGGACGCCCAAAAGGAGTGAGTAACTCTGAATATCGATACCTTACGAGACATGATGGGAGTAAGCATTTATGATCTCCCATTTTAATTATAGAACGGCATGTGCTAGTTATGATGTGTGCTATATTACGATCCATATGCTTGCTAGGCTTATTTGCCATTATGTGTGCTTATATGCCATGATAAGTGCTTTGCATGACATGATGCATACTTATATGCTATGTTGTGTGTGGTCTCACTCTAGGGTAGAGCGAGATGTATAATATGTGTTTTCGGTCTTGACTTAGTGATAGAGCATGATGTGTATATGTGGTTTTAATTCCACTCGGTGGTACAATGAGATGTACAATTTCGTTGATTTATTAATTTCCGCTTTACTCCGATAGATTACGAGTTTCAATATGATTTTGATTCAATTTTAGTATATATGTATTTTAACGTATATGATTTTGTGACATTTGTTGTATGTATTAGCCGTTAGGCAGAACTACGTTCAGATCCAATCATATTGGAATAATATCCAATATGTACGTAGGCAACCAATGGCAAGACAACGTTGGCCCAATCCAAATCAATTATAAGTATATGTTTTATTTTATTTTACACATGATAAACTATGAAGCTTCGTTGTGTGTATATGTCCGTTACAACCTAAGTCTACATATGGGAAAGCCTGATGCTCCATAGTAAGTAGACGAATGTTGTACCTCTCGCATACAGACGATGATTCCTGGCTCAAGGAAAGAAAAATTTTCTATTAGTGATTTTGTAGACCCAGCTCGGGTCGGGTCGTTACAATATTAATCTTGTTATGAACTTTAGTAATCATGTCTTAAATACCTTTGGTTGTGCTACCACTCCGATGTATTCTACGATGATCGTACAAATGATAAGAAAAGAATGTTATGACTATTCTGCATTAACGACCTCAATGTTCGGTCACACACGTGCTAATTACACATATCAAACAGGATTATCAATATTATATAATCCAAAAATGGGCAGGCGGTACAATAACCATCAACCCACTTAGAGCAAAACATGGCACCATCATTCACCCCTAATTTAGTCATAATATGTGAAGACATACAAATCCATTCTCATGCTATAACCTTGCTAGAATCATATTTAAAATATGAGTAATCATTCAATATGGATTCAAGACAAGAATCATTTAACCAAATAACATGAAATTCACATAATACTTAAAGATTCATCATAGATTCCATCATCAAATTCATACCCTTCCAGTGGCTCATCCTATCATAATTTACTCATAATAATCATAAAAAATGGTATTTAAAAGGAAAAGCACAAAAAATGAGCAAAATAGAAAAAATAGCCGAAATGCAGTGTCGTCGTTTGAATGCCTTATAGGGTTGTTTGAATGTCTGGCCATACGATTGGCCTGTCTGGCCGTTCGATTGCGAGAGTTGACATTTTTGGTTCATCTTCCCCACTTCGACTCCAAATTCGAAACTTTAGATAAACATCATAAACCTTTAAAACTCACTCCCAATAATCATAATAATGAAATCCATGCTTAGGAAACAATAAATCTAGCCATTTACAACCAAAAATACAAGGAAATCATAAGAACGATTAAGATTTACTAAATCCGCCATTAAAACTCAAATCCATAGAAAACCACATCAAACTCCATAAAAACTCAAATCTGAAATCAAATACACATTTAGAACAAAATCATTTACCTTCAACAAGCTTCTTGACTTGAAATCAATCCTCCAACACCTTTAAATCCTACCCAAAATAGGGTTTTTTTTAATACCTTCATAAAAGCGATTTAAATTACCTAAATCTCTTGAGAACTAGTAGATCTAAGGTTTATTGAGTTCAAAAACGAAATTCTTTTCATAAGGGTTTTAAATAGAAGTTCAAATCAGTAGCTTTTTTGGTAGAAATGGAGATTAAATCTTATCAAAAGAATAGATTTGAAAAGTTTAAGAGAAACCCTAAGAAATTAGTGGAAGATTAGGCTAATTCATACCTTAACCACCTTTCCTTCTTGGGAAATGGGGATTAAGGCTTCTAAGCTCTAGATTTTCAGCCCTTCCGAATTCAAAAAGTAGTTGAGCCTTTCTATTTATAGTAGGCTTTGGGGTAAACCTAATAGATATGTGGGGTATAAATAGAGTTTTATTCTAAAAATAGAAAACTTTCTTATTTTAAGGCCAAATCGATGTCTAAAAATTTTGAAACATTTAAATACTATCTTAAGATGTTGTTAGGGTCATTTGGGACCTATCATCCCAATTGTGTATGTGGGGCCCATGACATGTCGTGCCCCCTAATTTGTCAGGAAAATAGTCAAAATTTTGAGAAAAATGCCATTTAACTTATATTAATATAAAAACCATCAAAGTGAAGAAAATTTGATTAAAACTTATTTTTAACCACTTTAAATTTGAAAATAGGTCAAAACCAATCAAAGTTAACATTAAACCACACAATAATTATTAAATCACATAAAATAAATAGTTGAGTTTAGGGATCTTACATCCTTCCACTCATAGGAATTTTGGTCCCAAAATTCACTAACAATCAGTAAAAAGGTTGGGGTACTTCTCTCTTACTTCATCTTCCCATTCCCAAGTGGCTTCTTCAGCTTCATGATTATGCCATAGGACCTTCACTAATGGAATAACCTTATACCAGAGAGTCTTCTCCTTTCTATCCAAGATGCAAACTAGTGCTTCCACATAAGAAAGGTCCTCCCTCAACTCCAATGGCTAGAAATCCAATATGTGAGAAGAATTGGGCTCATAGCCGAGGAAGTAGAGCCACCCGATAAGCCATGGCGCCAATGCGCACTAAGATCTCTATTGGATGGATGAATCTAGGAGACAACTTTCCCCTTTGACCAAATTGAACTACACCACAGGATGGAGATATTTTGAGAAATACATGATCACCCACATTAAACTCCAACTCTTGCTGTAATTTGTCAGCATAGCTCTTTTGCCGACTCTGCGCCGTTTACAATCTCTCCCGAATAAGTTGGATCTTCTCCACCGATTGTTGCACAAGATCAAGACCGATAAGGAGATGTTCCCCGACCTCACTCCAACAAAGGGGAGATCAACACGGATGCCCATAAAATGCCTCAAAATGTACCATCTTAATGCTTGCTTGATAACTATTGTTGTAAGCAAACTCTACCAAAGGTAGGTGCTTCTCTCAACTGCCCTTCCACTCAAGTATACAAGCCCTAAGGATGTCCTCAAGTGTTTGGGTAGTCCACTTTTATTGCCCATCGGTTTGAGGATGGTAGGTTAAGCTAAATTCAACGATGTACACAGGGCTCTCCAAAAACTGTACCAAAATCGAGAAGTTAAATGAGGATCACGGTCAGAAATAATAGACACTGGAATATCATGCAACCGTACAACCTCCTTCACATACAAGGCAGCTAGTACATCAAGAGAAGTAGTCATCCTCGTCGCAAGAAAGTGTGCAGACTTGGTGAGTCGATCCACAATGACCCACACCGCATCATTACCGCTCAACGATCTAGGAAGTCTGGAAACAAAGTCCATAGCCACATTCTCCCACTTCCACTTAGGGATGGGAAGGGGTTGTAGCAAACCACTCGGATGACGATGCTCCCCCATAACTTGTTGATAAATAAGGTATTTGGACACAAAAGAAGCAATATCCCTCTTCATACCACTCCACCAAAAAGTTCTCTTCACATCATGATGCATCTTGGTTCCCCTTGGGTGAATGGAAAACCTAGAGTGATGTGCCTCTAATAAAATACGTTCCTTAACCTCCAAGGAGTTTGGCATGCACAACCGGCCTCTATAAGTCAAGCTTCCATCGGACCTCTCCTCAAAGTCCATCACCGCCTTCTCCTTCAACTCAGCCTTAAAGGCTTGAGTTTCTTTATCCCCCTTTTAAGTTTCAACCACATCATCCACCAAGCTAGAGCTTATGGAAAGGTTGGCAAACCAACTACAAATATCCTCCATAGCTAACTCTGGCTTAAGCTCAATAGCTTCCTTATACAAGATCTGACAACTTTAATATTTTGATCAAGTTGATTTTCAATTTTAGCCTTGTAGATCTTAAAGGCATCAAATGCTTGAGATTTCTCAAGAAGAATAAATATATAACAATATTGGGAGAAGTCATCAATGAAGGTGATGAAATACATTTTTTCTCTAAAAGTAGGCATACTAAATGGACCACAAATATCTATATAGATCAATTCTAATAGACTTGAGCTTTTGGTGGTAGTTTTTTTTTAGTATTGGTCATTATCCCTTTAATACACTCAATGCAAGTGTTTAAATATGAGAAATCAAGATTGCACAAAATCTCATCCTTTATTAACCTCTCTATTCTATCCTTCGATATATGACTTAAAGGTCTATGCCACAAGTTGGACGAGTTTTCATTTTGGAGTTTACGTTTAAGGTGAACCACTTCACCAATATGCAGGGAGAATGACTTAGAGGAGTCATATAAATTTACTTGGTAGAGACCATGACTGAGGAAACTATTTCCAATAATAGAGGAGCCAAGGTATAAAGCAAAACCTATATTTAAGAAGCTAATTGAGTAGCCACAAACATCAAGTCTAGAAATAGACAACAAGTTACGAGCAATGGATGGTACAATAACTGTATCAATTAGGTCCAATACATATCCAATATGTAGTTTTAATCTATAGACTCCAATGGCTTTCACTTCGGCCTCAACTTCATTTCCTATCAAAATGGCTCTCTCATTCTCATTTGGCTTCCTCTGACTTAGTAAACCCTGCATATTATTACAGACATGAATAGTGGCTCCTGTATCAATCCACCAAGTGTTTGAGGGAACATCCGCTAAGTTAGATTCAAAAATCACAAAGGATTGAGAAATACCTTTGTTCTCCAACCAAGCTTTAAAGTTCCTACATTCCTTTTTGGTATGACCCTTTTTCTTGCAGAAAAAACAAGTTATGTGTTTCTTATTTAAAGGGTTTGAGGTTTGAGGAGTTTTATCAGGTTAGAATTAGAATCCTTTGACTGCTGATTTAGTTGCTTCCTATTCTTGTTCCAATAGGGACAACTATTAAAGCTCTTAAGCAGTCACAACGTTTGCACTCTCCAATATTTCTTGATGCAACTTATCTTGATTAAGGAGCTTCTGCTCATTAACTGTGATGGGGATTAGTTCATTCAGAGTCCACTTCTCCTTTTGAGCATTATACGTTATCTTGATTGGGCCAAATTCAGAAGGGAGAGAATTAAGGGAAAGATGGTGTAACGCCCGAGTTTTTCATATATTTTCCTTAAAATTCACGGAACATTTTTGCAATATAAAGTCTATAAATCAGAGGAAAAATGACAAAATCAAAACCTGATAAAACAGTTTATAATTTTAAACACTAAACATCCATTTTCCATCTAAATATTTTTATCATACGGTCAATCATCGTACGGCCAAAGAAATATCATCAGGCGCTACTCGAAAACACACGTATGAATAAATTGCTATGATCATAGACTTTAAATTCAAATATCTCCCAGGCATCCCTGAGTGCAAGTCCCATAACAGTCCACCGACTAATCCAAATGAAAGTCCAAAATAATAACATCTTAACGTCTCGTCTAACCCAATACATCTGATCGTAGCACAAATAAACTTGCAGTGAGTGAAGCATATACCTGAGTCAACGGGAATCAATCCACCGCTGAAATGAGCATCCATCTCCAGGAGCTCTCCGCACAACCTACAAAACCTCCCATACAACGAGGCTAAAAAGTAGGGTAATGAGTATTTCATACTCAGTAGGAAAATACCCAGTAGGGGAATCCAAAATAGTGAACTCACTAAGTTCATAAATACACGCATTCATGCAACTCAAACATGAAACAGATAGGCATATCAATATCATGCTCATACACATACAAACATACCAAATGCACCATCGTGCCAAAGTCATACCAAATGCACCATCATGGCAAAATCATACCAACTGCGCCATCGTGCCAAAATCATACCAAATGCACTATCGTGCCAAAATCATGCCATCAATTTAAACTTACACAAGCACCCTTATCCAGGGTCTTACAAACTTACTCGTACCATCGTACGCATACTCATACAACACATGCATACTTGTACAACCTTACTCGTACAATCATATGCTTACTCAAAATCACACTTACTGTCAGAAACATACTCGTACATTTGTACTCATACTCTTACAATTGTGCTCATACTCATACACTTGCAGTTGTGCTCATACTCATATGCTTACAGTCGTGCTCATACACATGCAGTCGCACTCATACACATAATCGTACACATATACTATCGACCACTGAAGCTCATTACAACTAATAAGCTCCAACGTCGAAATGGAAAAGAATGCCACTGGGGCAACACCTTAACCTCTGGGGAGTGACTAGACGCCATGGACTTTTTCGAAGGTAAGGCACACCAATGCTCATGGGGCACTGGATCAAATAGGTAAGAGTAGATCCATGATACTACTTACCTGAGCGCGCAAACATAAATACCCACACATAAGGGGTCATACAGTTGCCGACCATAATGGGTCTTATAGTGCCAGAGAATTGCCCACCATAATGGGTCTTATAGTACCATAGAATTGCCCACCATAATGGGTCTTATAGTGCCAATGCTACTCTTGGGCGGAAAACGTATAGTGCCACTTGGGCAGAAACATACAGTGCAACTCTTGGGCGGAATCATACAATGCTCTCAATAGAGCATCAAACGTCTGGGCTTATATAGCGCACAGACCAAATCAGAAACATACGTCGCTCTCAGCAGAGCATCAGACGTCTGGGTTTCATACAGCACGCAGACAAAGTCAGAAACGTACATCGCTCTCAACAGAGCATCAAACATTTGGGCTTGTACAGCACACAGACCCAAATGAAAACATACTTCGCTCTCAACAGAGCATCAGACGTCCAGTGCTCTATACAACACACAGACAACATCCCGCAGGATAAACACCATGGCAAGACATGAGAAATGCTCAGCCAACTCATTAGCGGCCAGCTCAAACACGGAACTTAATCCGTCAAACCCTCAGGTCTCAAACTCACAACACTATCATTAGCTGTGCTTATAATTCAAGTTTGAATTAAGTATGTTATGCAGTACAATTATGCCACACAAACTCATAGTCCTCGACTGGTCAAACCGAAGCGGAGCCCGATCAAAACCCTAGTTCGTCAGGGTAGCATACTTCACTTAACCCGTCCACATCATGATCATAACAAATCGTACATCAAATCCTTACAATCTTACATACTTCGTCATCCACCTTATGGCAAAAACATCTTACGCTAACCTCTTCAAATGAAGCTCCTCATAACCAACCCAGTTGTCGCCCTCTTACTTATATCTCACTTATTATGATTACTTTTCACTTCATAATATGTACGTTATGCTTGTACAATTATGAACACTCTTACAGTCTGACAATCCTCACCCGTCATACCCATATCCTCTGTCATCCGTCATACGCTTACACATCCGTATCCAAATCCATACCAACCACTGATACTTCTTACCATCCATAGCTCATACCTCTGCCCACATCCACATATACATATCCATAGCATATGCACATAGCCATCATACATACGAATGTCTATCACACATACATATAACATACACATACGGTCATACATATGCAGCTTACAAACAAGCTCACTAGCCATCACTAGTGCATACAAACATATTTATACATACTTCAAACATACACGCTAGCCATCACTAGCACATGCATACATACGTTAAACATACACGCTAGCCATCACTAGCACATGCATAATCCATACATACTCCAAACATGCACGCTAGCCATCACTAGCACATGCATACATACGTCAAGCATACACGCTAGCTATCACTAGCACATACATAATCCAAACATACTTCAAACATGCACACTAGCCATCACTAGCATAGGCATACATACGTCAAGATACACGCTAGCCATCACTAGCACATACTTATAGCCAACATGCATGTCATATGCATTTCAACATACCATATAATCATGCTTACATGTACATCATGCAATCGGATCGTTACTTAACATCCAAAGCATGGAATCATACAATCCTAGCATGCTGCTACTCATTCAAATCATGCTATCATGAAATTACGAGTTCAAAGCTCCCCTACCTCGTAATTATGATGTTCCATGGCCAGCACACGATGGTGGCAGTGGAGTTGGCAGCCTAAACCGTTGCCTAGATGAGAGAGCTGCTATCCCGAGGGTTTTAGGATGTGCCGGAAACAATCACGGCCAAACAGGGTGTCAGAAGCCAATGCGGCAAAACCTGCGATCCACGGCGGCAGACTAGGGCAGCCGGGAGAAATGTCATGCCAACATAAGTGGCGGTGCGACTATATATCAAGGTGTACTCACTGAAGGTCGGCCGGTGGCTAAGACGTGCTCGGCCGGCCGCAAGACCTCGAAATCGGCCGTGGACAGCACCCAACGGCAATGATTTCGTGTCAGCAAGGGCCCACATATGGGCAGAGAGCGTGGGGCAATGCTCGAGAACAAAGGAGAGGTGGTGGAGGCTCTAGTGGTCAACTCCACTCGGTGGCAAAGCCAACCGATGGCTAGGCGGCGCAAATGCGGCGCCTAAGCACAAGCATGGCCACATGCACACGCGACCCAAAGGGGCGGGGGAGAGGGCTGAAAGGAGGCGACCTAAGGCCCACAAAAGGCCAACAGGGCCAAGGCCCTAGCTGTGGCCAATCAAAGCGGCGACATCGCCGATAGCCACCCACAACCAAAACCCATGGTGCAGGTGGCTGTGCATCTCGCACTGTATAGGGCAATGACAAGCTGCCCATTCTGGGCGGAGTGTATAATCGGGCCAATCAGGGTTGACCCTCACTGTCGCCGAGCCGGGACAGAGCCCACAATGGCCAAATGGCCCACAGCTCGCTGATGGCAATGACCCGAGACGCACCCAAAGCGTCTAATCGGGCGGAGCAAGGCAATAGGGGCGAGGCGGGATTGGAAGCGGCAAACCCCTACCGATACTAGGTTGAGGTAGGCTAGACGGAGTCCTACTGGTAGCCGGACGATGACCGGAAACACACCGGCGTCCAAAAAATCCCACAGACAGTGAGATGGAAAATAAAAACAAAACCCGACCAAAGTACCAGTAGCTCACCACGGAGCGAAGAAAGCATGGCGGTGGCTCTAGCCAACACCTCTGGGTTCCTAGCAGCCAATTAAACATAAGTCTAGTTGAGGGCGGCCGCAAACGACGTCAAAATCATGCACCCATAGTTCAAAAACGGGATTGAAGGAGAGAAAAACCCGAACAAAGGTTTGGTACCTCGTGGAGGAGCGAAGAGGCAATGGCGGTGGTCATAGCCGGTACCTACGGACTCGTGGTGGTGAGGCAAAGTAGATCCTGACAAGAACTGCCAAAATCTGATGACAGAGGAGGGAGAACGGAGTGACCGGAATCAAGCTCGGGTTCTCACAAAATGTCACTGGACGTCGCCTTTTTTTCTCTGGATGTCGGTTCTGTGAAAACCGATGGGTGGAAAGATATATATAGTTAACCTTTTTAATTTTTACATCCATGTCCCTAATACGTGTTCACCCACTGGTTACGCGTCGTAGCTCCAAAATTCGCTCCGTAAGCGCGCAGCGAGGCCCGCGGCCTGCGACTAAGCCCCACACCTGACTCTACAGGTATAAATATAGAAGAAAAATATATAAATACGAATATGCCGAAGCGTCACATTTTCCCGCTGAAAATGACCAGAAAAATAGCAGAAAAATCCTAGAAAATCGTAGAAAAATCAGGGACCTTACATATGGACATTAAAATTCTCATCAATATTCATTCTATATTCCTTAATTTTCCAAGCAATATGTGACATCTCTAAAATGTGCTCACGAATATCCCATGTGCTAGCGTATTTCATATTCACTAGCTTATTCATAAAAATATCCGTCTCAGCTTTTTTAGAATTGGAGAATTATTTTCCAACCTTTTCCAAAAAGTGCTTAGCTTTGTCACATTTTGGAATAGATCCTCTAAGGGATTAGGGAATGGACTTCATCATAAGTTGTATAATGATGCGATTAGATTTCTGCCATAAATTATATTTAGCCTTTAGGTCATTGGTGCATTCATTTATAAGCATAGGTGGCTCATTCACATGTAAGGCGATGTCCAATTCATGAATGCTAAGTTGTAACTCAACATCTTCTTTCTACTCTTTAAAATTGGTTCCCATGGGAGTTCGAATAAGAACATGAGCTTAAACATAGAATGAATGGCTACAGTCCAAGCGATAAAATAAATACACATGCTCACACAAATTGAATATCTAACTTAAAGGAGCATCAACGAGATTTCCAACGTGATCTAAACGCCTCCCTTAATATCTCTATCAAGAGTCTAAGAGCATCATTGTAATCTCTCTTATAGGATGAAATCACAACATGCTAGTAATCCTCTCGTCCTTATGAGACTCAACCATGCGTGGTGAGAAACTCAGTGCATCACTGCAATCCCTCCTATGAGATGAAATTTCAGCATGCTAGTAGTTTCCTCGAATATAAATTCCCCATAAGTTTAAATCAACAAGTAGTAATCTCTTATAGGATAACTACACTCTTCATGACCCAAACTCGCAATTCAAATTCAATCTCATAAATTATCATGGTCCGACCACTATGGTGACAGACAAGATCAATCTAATGAATGAGATTAAATCAGACTACTCACATATAAAACCACTGCTCCAAGTGGATAAGTTAAACATGACAATATCTTGATAATAAAGTTGCATAATAAATAACGATATCAACATCAAATGAGCAAGATGTATATCACACTAGTTCATGAATCAATCACAACACTAGTAAGCTAATCAACTCCAAAGAGGCAAAATTAGACTAAATGTGAGTTATTCAATATAAATTAGCACTAAATTGGCTTAAGAAAAGGATTTAACTGGATATTTAATTGAGGGAACCAGATTAAATAAATGTAAAAAAATTTAATTAAAATCAAAAGTCGAGTGAAAATCAAGATATTTCACAAATTCAAAAAAGAAGAAAACTTGAAACCTTAAAACCTATGCTTTTCCTAAGTGAAAAGGTTCTAATACCACATGTTAGATGTATATGAATTCACAAGATCATCACTTAAGATAAAGCATAAGGCAAATAACATAATATTCTCACTTGTCATAATGTATATATAGATATAAGAGAGAATCCACCAATATGAATAACACCAAGTCTTCTTCATTCTTCTTGTCAAGAATGGATGGGGAACCTTAAGATTGACAAGTGAGTGAAAGGATCAAACATATATATAGCCTCATGGTGACCTTTCCCATCAAAGGGACACCAATAAATGGCCTCACACACACCCCTTTGTATTCAACCAAATTAATTCTGAATTTTTATTTTAATTAATGTAAAACATGACTTTTCATTTCCAAATGACTTTTCAATTTCTTCATTACTTTTGGGTTTCCAATGGGGTCCACATGTGGGGACACACCAACATTTAATACTTCCTACATAAGATAGTTTATGTGGAGTTAATATTCTATAACTTGTCATGATAGATGTACCACTTTATGTCCTATAGTAATACTGTGAAATAGAGTACTATTTCCTTTCTCAGAGAAGCATTGAACCCACAAGAAAAGGCATTAGTGGTAGCTTAAACTTTATCAGAGAAATAAAACTGACAAAAGAAAACGAACATTAGTGACTCAAAGCGATATTAGATTCAATTTCTGAGTAATTTATATAGTACCCTTGTATCTACTCAAACTAAGGTTTCTAAAAGTTTTGTCTCTAATTATGTGAAGCCTCTAAAGTAGATAAATCTTTAATTAATGAACTCGTTTCCATTCATAAAATGTTATTTTAATGTGTTCCACATCATTGCTCAACTTTTATTTGGAACACATTTTGTCACACTTATTCTATGTGGACTTAATACTTCTTACATAAGATAGTCTTTTGATATAAAAAAATTGAGGATGTCAAGGGATTCTATAACCTTAAATAATAAATTCATGTCAATCGATGTTGTATTCAAATATTAGTTTTAATATAATATGAAGACCTACGTTTTGGAAGTATCTGTTGCTCTGTTTCTTGTAGGCTGAAAAATGTCAGGCAATGATTTTCATATATCTTGATGCGATCTAATTGTAGTTTCTAAACTGCATCCATGTTAGTTTTACCATTATATATAGTAGATGAATGTATAAAACAAATTGTTTAAAATTTGTGATCCAAATAGATAAATTTTTAGCTTTCCCGAGATTCAATTTGTAATACTTGTATTTGTTTGCAAAGAAGAAATGTTAAGCTTGTCTAATATGTCAACAATTGAAGTGATTTAAGAGTTAAGATAACCTAGAATTATCTTCTATATACCACATATGTTCAGCTATTTGCTTTTTAATAGGTCATTGCAGTATTATCTTTCTTGTGTGCATCAGTGGTTATTGATTTGGGAGGCCGACTTGTAGAATTTTATTAGATTTGAGGTACATTTGTTTAGTATAAAGAAAATGGGTATCATACTGGTTTGCACTTGCTACGTCAATGTTTATTCTTGAATAGTCTATTCATTTCTATGGAACATTTGGTTATTTTATCCAAAGGAATAGGTCTTCTTCATTGTCTAGACGGTTTCTGCCTATCGATCCACAGTTAGTGGTCAAAGGTATATGTAGTTTTAACATTCCTAAGTATATGATTGTTGTTGCATCATCTATACATGGGCAATTATTGGTGAAATCTACTACCTCTTTTCGACCAAGGTAATATATTTATCGTCCTATCACGAAGAAGTTGGTAATTCTCCCGCGGCCATATATATCATTCCCATCTGCTAATTATATTATGATTGTCAATCCATTGGATGAATGACACTATAGGATCATACACTTTCTTTGGTCAGATTCTTATTATAGCCGCCATTTTTGTGGATATTTCAATTCAAGGACTTATAAGTGGTGTTGGGTTGGTTCAACATTCATTCAAGTACCCTCTTCATTTGGTAGAGAACCTGTCATGCCCCGGCGATGCCCGACCCGAGCTAAACCCGGTCCAAGGGCCGGTCAAGCGCACGGGGACTATGAAGGGAAAATTGAGAAACGGTTTAGCGGAAGACTTAACCCTAACCACGGGCGACTTAACAGAATTACGGAGTACGCACATTCCTTTGAGCAAGAGTAAATAAGAAGAAAAGAAAGAGAGTTGTTTAACACAAAGTAACAACTAGTTTCAAACCCACATGCTTAGTCAACTATAGCCCACACTGGCTCAAAATAAGTCTTAAGCAACACAATTGTTAAAATATCATAAAAATCCAACAGAGAACCCTACACAAAGGTTCTAAACATAAAGCATAAACCAAGGAAAATAAGTCACACAAGAATCTCCACGATCACATCCAAGTCATCTCCGACCTTTCCTCAAAGAGAAGATCCTATCCGTCTGCGTGTCGCACCACGCAGCCTCAAAGCAAAAACACAAGAAAGAGGGGCAAGTTTAACAAACTCAGCAATGGTTTTTAATATAACTATCATCATCGGAAATACAATTGCATAACAATAAACTCATTTAGATCTAAGATTGACAAGGTGCATCATTTTCTGATCACACATACACATCACCTAAACCTGCATCATAGTGCATGATCCACATAGTGTCATTCACATCATAACAACCTGCATGAATGTATCTCTAACATACATATTCCATCATGCATCACATCATAACAACCTACATGAATGTATCTCTAACATACATATTCCATCATGCATCACATCATAACAACCTCCATCAAGGAGTAATCACAATTTAGTGTCACACAGAGGGAACACAGACAAGGCCACAAAGGCGTGTCATGGTCCAAAATTCTACACAAGAATTAAAGAAAGTTCGGGGTTGTCAATCCCTAAAGCTGCTCACCCTAGACGATCCTGGCCGAGGATGTCCCATTCTCACACGGAGAATCTAGAGTAGGGGTGCTTGCCCAGGGACATCTCCTGCGGTGGGGAGAGAGCCCAAGTTCCCACGCAGGGAACCCTGGAACACGTGGTAGCAGGTGAACACGGCATACCACACTAGATTCTCAGGGTCCAGATGACGCTCATAATAATAATCTCACATCCGCAAGACAAGTACACAACTTGTCCCCACATAATTCCATTTCTCTAGACTCAACCCGGGGAGTGCACTCGTTCCACACAGGAACTCAAATCAAAACATGTCCTTTCGGACCAATCATGTTTCGATTAAGCCACAACCGATCAATCTGGCACACAATTTCCCACATTGCATCCAATCGGTCAAATTCGATTAACCTCGATAAAGCCTCAATTGGAAATCCATTTTCATGATGCATGCAGTATGATACATACGTGGGCAAAGCATACATGAATCCTAATCCATGATAAGTGCTCTCATCAGCTCCTAATGTATCATTCATAATCATAATATCAAGCTTCAACATCATCATTAAACCACACATGTGTGTGTACCTAGTAGAAGCACTTCACACAATGCATGTCAACATGCTTGAAATTAAACTCATTACCACACTACACATGTGAATTAACATCTAAATATGAATTTCAGCAGAAATCATAGGAGAAGAATTATTGAAATCGTAACTCAAATCAAAGCTCAACCACAATCGCTAAACACATATAAGATCATTCATTTCATCCTTAAGCCATGACATTCACCAACATCCACACATCAACTAACCACATTCTATCATGACAAATCAATCCATTAATAGGTTGTAGTCCTACTGAAAATATGCTTAACCATAGAGAATCAACCATTCATAACTTCAAGATGACAATTCCAACATCATACCACAAACCATAAGTCATTCCACAAATCTCTAAATATATATATCAACTTCATAACCTTAATGGTATGCCTTTTCAGTGGTAAATTATGGCTCAAAACACTCCACATTCATATAAAATTGGCAAGTTAAAGTGGAATCACCGAAATAAACATCATGCAAATAGAACAAAAATCTGCTATGTAGCCGTTCGAACGCCCAGAAGGCCGTTCGATCGGCTAAATAGAAAATTTTTGAATTTACAGTTTTGTCGTTCGAACGCCCAGGAGGCCGTTCGATCGGCTAAACTGAAAATTTGTCAATCTGATAGTGTTGCCGTTCAAACGCCCAGAAAGGCCGTTCGAATGCCAACAAGGTAGAAACGACCATCTTCTTCCTTTCGAATTTTCAAACTAAAACTCCATTGATAACACTCCAAATCACCATCTAACAACCTAAATGCCATTAAAAGTCCACCATGACTTCTAGAATGCTAAACCACATCATAATAAGATAAAACCCTATGAAATCGGGATTAAAGATTACCATTTTCTAATCATGCTATTAGAACACTAAATCAAGTAACTCCATTCAAATAACCACAAAATCAAGAGTTTTACTATAGAAAGACTGAAATTTTGAAAGTCCATTACCTTATCCCTTGATTAGGCTTGGATTTGATGGTCACCCTTCTTGAAAACCTTACAAAGAACTAGAGTTTGAATTAAACTCCATTAAAACCGATTTAACAAAGAAAACCCAAATTAAAAACTTAGATCTAGGGCTTGTTGAACATAAAAATCGGATTTTGAGAGCTAGGTTTGTAGTAAAAATATAAATCAGTAGTTTTGATATTTAAAAACGAATTAATACAAAGGGAAAATGATAGATTTAGAAGGGATTAAGAGGAAAACTAGGATTTAGTGCTTAATTAAAATAGACTTATCTTAAACACCTTCTGATCCGGGCCTAATTGGGGATTAGGTCTGACCTCTCCTCTTCAGCCTATTTCTAAAATGGGAATGGCTCAGGTTTGGCCTTTTATAGTAAGCTTTGGGGTGTGTATGGGTAAGTTGTGGGGTATAAATAGAAAAATAGGCTAAAAATGTGTATTTTATAAATTTGAGCACTAATTAAATCTAAGAAAATTCTAAAAATTTTTGTATAACCTTAAGTTGATATCTGGGTTCATTTTACATAAAAACCAAAATTTCAACAATGGGGCCCACAGGGGTCCCGCCAAAACCCTAATTTTTGGAAAAATAGTGAAAATTCAGAAAAATCCTAAAAATTCACATTTGATTTAAAATCACATAAAACTACTAATCTTAAAGTTTATTTTGATTGAAACCATCATAATACTATTTATTTATGAAACCACCGAATAAATCAGAAAACGCGTCAACCTCACGATAACCTATAATTAAAGAAAACAAAAACTGGTTTAGAGACGAGAGTCCTTACAGAACCACCAATTGTTACCGGGACATTCTATTACATGATTAATTACTCATGGATTTTTGTATTTGATGCCAATAGTCTTGAATCTGATTCAATTGCTTTACCTGATAATACTTACCCTCCAAGAAGGGAAAGTAAGTTTTTTATTTGCAGCAACGTACCAACATATTCAAAGTTCAAACATAGTCCATCAAGGAGACCAAATTAATTAATGAAGTTCAAAATAAAAAGACTAAGTGAGAGAAAAACCTTAAGCAGTATCACCTCCTCAGTAGGTGGTAAGAAGGGAAATCATATACAGAATAGGAACAAGGTTTAAGCAATTTTACTTCCTAAAGACAACCAAAAGGGGAATTACTTCAAGTCTCAGGAGAATAAAAAGTTCAAAGAAGAAAAGAAAGACATACTATACAATACAAATATTGGTTACGCAAATTGCAACTCAAACCAAATAAATAATAATTACTTACTTTAGTGTAAATTAGGTAAAAGTAGAAAAAATAAAAAACAAAAATAGGCAGACCGTGTCCATGACCATGTCTGCCAGACAATCTGTCACGGTCATGGTCATGACACAAATGGTCAAGTTAATTAGTCATAGTCACGATCAGTGTTGGACAATGGCTAGATGACCAATTTCCACCCCTATACAGGAAATTGATTCAGCAATATTTGTTCCTTCATTGTCATCATTTATCTCAGCAGGCTCCTTGTTGTAGTTGACATGTCTATTTTTAGTTCCCTTTTCAATATAGTTATACTAAATATAATAAAATTGTAGAGCAGTGAGACTACTTAGTTGACGTTTTTTTCTTGAAGTGTATCATGTAAGTAGGTTATGTTGGAATTCACTTCTTTCCCCTTTGTAATTTTACACTCCATTTTAGTTAGCATGTATAGTTTCTATTTATACAAATTGTTCAATTCATTAATACTTGAAGTGTCAAATCACTTTCAAGCAATTAGATAGGAGATCATTAATTTGGATGTTACTACATGCAATTCAATGGTTCTTCTTTAGGAATATTGCCAAAATCTCCCAGTTTCAATGATCTTCACATGCTTGTTCGTACAAAATAAACTATTAATTTAATCATCTCATTCTATAATTAATTCATCATACTCCAATAGGTTTTTATCATAAGAAATATTGCTTTGAAGCTTTTAGATATATGCTCTATAAAGCACCAGCCCAAGTTTGACCAAGTTTGACCAAGTTTGACTTTTTCATGGGAAAATGATCGATGACTCCATTGAACAGTTACTATTTACGTGTTGTTCTAATTGAGTGTGACTAAAAATATAGTGGATTCGTGGGGGTATCCCGAGTATTTAGGGTTAAAATTTATGAGGGGCTAAGACATTTTGCCACAAGTGGACGAAAGTATCTTTAATGCTTGTGTTTTATTTTTATGTGATTTGAATCATAAAATTACTAAATAGTTTGGGATAGATATGGTAATTACATCATACTTCGTTGACTGTAGTTACTGTCACATTTATTGTGGCCCATTTTTATTTGGTAGGTGCATGTAATATGCTTCTTTTCATGCCTAATTTACTTGGTTATATTTTCAAATTTATTGCAGCCCATTTTTAATTGGTAGGTGTGTGGCACTTTAGGCTTGGGTTGCATGATTTCTTTTATGAAGCGTTTCCTGCCTTTTTAACTTCCCTCGTAGTTTTTTGTTATTTCTTGCCATTTTTGCACGTGTGCCCTGCCTTTTTTACTTCCCTCACATTATCTATTATACTTCGTTGATCATAGTTAATTGCGGCATTTTTTTTTATTTTGATCGAATATCAACCCTCGGGCCAAACATAACGAAAGTCCAATCACATTGCCACCAGCAGCCTTAATAACAAGTCAAAGAATAACTCCTTAATAATAATCAATTAATTTTTTTAATATTACACATCAAAGCTATTCTAATATACAAAATAGTATTTCACTATTATAATCAAATCTCATCATTCTAACATCATTTGTTTAAGAATCAACCCTCCATAACTTTCTCCCTCTTTTACACATTATATACCTTTTTTTAAATAATTTGTATCCATTATATTTTTACAAATTGTAAAAAAATAGAATAATTTTATTTAATTTGTTTCTATTTTTTTGTTTACAAAATTTATCTTTTAGAAAACTCCATTGGGTTTAAAAGTAGCTTAAAATAAAAGTATTCACGTGCTTTTGCTTGTGCACAATTCTTAGTAAAAGATAAAATTTGCACGGGCGGCACCCAATAAAGATAAGATGCATAGGTATTAATCACTCTCTTCCACAACCTCAAATGCGTAAGTATATAATTACAGTTAAAAAAACCTCCTGCAAAGAAGCATGGGAACAAACATTAACCTCCTTTATAACCAATAAATATCTATCCTTAATCTCAGATGCACAAGTATTTCTTTCATATGTTATAGTCTGTCCTAAGTGTTTGCCAATGCGAGCCTTAACACAAATGCCCTCGTCCGCCAAAATTATGCTATATAGATTCTGTACAACAAACTCATACACCCTTGAGGTGGTGGATTTTTATTGGACAACAAAAAAGTGCAATACATGAGCCCACTTTCACTGTCGAACAAAAACACACCACCTCACAAGTGTATAAATTCAGTTTACAGATTTAACTATATAATTACCAAACACCCTAAATATACGGGGCTCTATGTAGGAAGAACGAGAGCAATTAAAACAGTTTGCTACTGCAGATGCAACGTACATGCACAAAAGTTCATCTTATCTGTCAGATGTTGCAACAAGATACATGAACACACGGGAACTAGGAGTGAAACCCGTCATTTTAGGACTTAAAAGAGCTATCAAATTTTCTAGGTTTCATTCCCGATATGGATAAGCCCTCTTTGGTAAGGATGGCATAGTAGTAAAGAAGGAAGTAATTCTTTCTTTCAAAGGTAGCATGGGAATAAACAAAAATTAATCGTACCCTAAAACTCTGCTTCTCGCTTTTATGAGTTGTTGGAAGTGTGAAGTATGAAGAATGATATGATATTCTTCACAAACAAATGCAGTTTCAACTCAAATCATTCACTTTGCCAATGAGGATTTTCTGGCATGTAATCCAAATACCAAATTGAGAATGGAATAAGTAATCAAGCTTTAGTATAAAAATAACAAAATTAAAAAAAACAGGTGACCACAAGTACCCCACGTGAAATTGCTAGGCTAAGGTCAAAAGGGGCATTTTGATATACTTCTTCCGTCCTAAATTAATAAGTGTCTTAAATTAATAACTCAATTTGGCTAAAAAAGTAAGTTCCATAATAATAACTCCATTTGCGTAAATTTAAGTAATTAGATATTTAAAAAAAATGCATTATAAATTTATTTTTCTTTATAATTTTAAATATCATGGAATATTTATTTTTCTTAATCAAAAACTTGCTTCACTTGCGCCTACCAGAGCATTTCAAACGAATATCCCAACAGACCACATGAAACAAGAAGACAATATCCACAGAATAATCTCGTGCACAAGGAAAAACGGATTCTGATTTCAACAGTGTGCTATAAATGCCAGTATCAGTCAACAATCATTTAGTTTCCACCAATACGCAAGATATAGGGTCATTTAAGAACCCAAAACTACAAATCATGCCCTTCTTTCCTGCCTACTTGTATTTAGCGCATATAATACCAAAACATCAGTCTCTTGGTGTACCAGAACTGCTGCTAGCAGAAGACTTCTTCCCGGTGTACCGCTACAAAGATAAAATGAATATTATTAATTTTGAATTAAAAACAAATTGAGAACTTGTAAAAAGGTCTCAGTAGTAATTGATGATGATAATAATGATGATCTCTTCGAAAGAATAGAATGACCCCATTATGACTTATAATGCTCTAGCATTATCTCTCCCGCAGGTAATCCATAGACTTTGACATTTCTTTTGACTTGAAAACTGTATTCTCTGTTTCACACCATTCAATTATGAACAAAGATTCATGAATATTATGCAATCCAACTAAAATTATTTACCTGTTTCCCCATATTGAAAGGAATATATTTGTATTTGATCATATGCAAGATCTGACGCTTCATTGTCAGCACGAACAGAACAATCCAGTAGCAGAGCAATATAGGCCAAAAGACAGGAACATCAAACACGGAAAAGAAGGTCAAAATGAAGGCTACAAGAAAGGCCTTTGTAATAGAATACCTGGAAATACATCAAATACCAAGATCAGGTTCATGTACAGTAAAAATATCAGCAGCTTAATATAGCATATGGCATCTCAAAATGCAAAAAAGTAATCATTAAATTTAGGTGAGACCAAATCAGAACAACACCAGGGTAATTAAAAAGCAAAAAAACAACGTTGAACCAACAAAACCGCATAGAACCAATCGGTGACAAAGAGCATTCTTATAAGCCCCGGAAAAGGCATTTAAATTACAATTCCTCATACAAAAAGTCACACCTACCACATCCCTTGCATCTCCAAAATAAATGTTATCAAAATGCAGAGATTCACAATGCTAATTTTAGCAAATTCATCAACATCAGCTTTCTAAAAAGAATTAATAATTTGAAAGAAAGTGAAAAATAAGAACTTAACAACAAATCCACAAGGCCAAATTATGACAACGAGACATTTGCAGGTCTCCACTATAGTCTCCTAAATTATTTTTTTATGTCCTTGCTTCAGTAAATAGTACTCAAATTTCTGCCAAGACAATTCCATCCATGGGAAAAAGTAATAACTGAGTGCTCAAAGAAAATTTTCAAAAATATGAATCGCTTCATATTCAAATTTTATTTCCCGGAATGCATTTCTGATGAAGATGTTCACTCAATGAACTACATGAAACAGGTTAAAAGGAGAATGTTCATAAACAGTCAACTTCAAGTCACCATTGATTTTCCTTAGGCTTGTCAAATTCAAAAACAGCTGAGCAAATAAGATATATTGACCAGTATAATACATAGATAGTCACCTCAGGTTATCCTAAAAAAATCATATTAATCAACATCCAAAAATACCATAAAAACCATTCAATAACTTTCAGTGTGGATAAACACAAAATGACAAGTACAAACCTTATAAATTTTTCAAAAGAACAATTTTAAGAGACTAATCAAAATCGTTGCATGTAGAAGTAAGAGAACCATGCTCACAGTGTCAAACTCTAGAGAAAAAGTCATCATAATTCACCTAGGCATTATGATAAAAATAAGATCTTCAGGCAAGTTCACTTTGTAGAACCTATCAAAGGAACACATAGAGATCCAAGAAACACACAGAGATCAAGAATAGATACTTAAATATTAAGAATGTTATCTCTTAAATTGCATTTTCCACAGCTGTCAGAAGTATCTTTTCCTTGTCATTAACTCTCTTTAGGAGGGTTCAAAACACCCACATATGCCTCAAAGTACTGATTCTAAGATACGAGAGGTTAGACTGATGAACATGTGCACAAAAAATAGTTTCCATGACGGCAATTACAGAAATACTATAACTCGTGAAAAAGATTCAATCCTTTCATTCACACAAACCCTTACACGCATATAAGGGAAAGGTGAGTTAGTGGCTGAGTGTTCTTGCCCTTAATCATCAACAGAAATCTTCTTGCACTGTTAATCAATAGTCTTCTGGCCATTCACACAAAATTTCTTATTGTATGGAACAAATTCTCTCAAAATGTTCCAGATGAGCGTCATAACTAATAAAATCAGTGTTTAAGAGAAGCACAGCAATAACAACCGAAACAGCAACATGATTACAATACAAACTTATATGAAGCCACTGGGCAAATCAAATAAAAAAAGGCTCCATAATGAGGTATCGCCAATTAGATAAGGCATAAATACCAGAATTTAAATTCAGGCAGACGACGGATAAAGGGCTTAAATTCATCTGATCCCCTTGTTGGGAGTGCAGCTCCATCCAATGCTTCCAGCTCCGGGTCCACCTTTGGTGACAGGAATCCAATTAACAAATTCAACACATAGATCCCCAAACCATACGAAATGATGTAGAAACCCTGCACATAGTAAACTCGCAAAACATAAATTGCTGCAACCCCAAGTGTGCCAAGCCATCTGCCAACAGAATGTGGAGTCGACTTGTCCAAGTAGTACTGAAATGCTCTTGAGAAATCATTCTTCCACTTAGCCAGTGGGACGGCTGCTGCTGCACTGTCCCCCGAAACTCCTTCCATGAAGGTTATTCGGGTATAGTGCGGCCCCAAACAATCTACTACAAAAAAGATATAACGCTTCAAAAATATCAGAAACAGCAAGGACATATTATACCCAAAACATTATCTTAAACATGAAAACAGAAACCGTGCCTATTACTAAAATTTATCCAAATTATACATATATCTGCACCAACCAATTATAGAAATTGAAAATATAACTAAATATGTCAACAAGACAATAGATTTTTTTTAATATAAACCACAGCGTAGATAATTGGACCAACGAGCAAAACTTCCTAGTAACCAAAGAATCTACACCAAAATTCTTACACCTCAAACATCTGATTTGGACCAATCAGCAAACAGAGATCTAAAGCAAGAGCTTCGTATTTACAGCAAAAAAACATTCTAGGAACCACAAAACAAGAACCGGAGCAACCATAGATTTCATTACAACTGGCAGATCTGGAAAGAAAGACCTCTCACAGGGATATCATAATAAACAAATCAAGAACATGAAATCGAGCTATGAATAAAGACGCTGCCATCAAGACATTAGAAACCCTAGCAGTCCCAAAAATCAAGTTTCAATCACTAACATCCAAAAATAAAAGCCTCTAAATACATTACAGAACAAAAAGAGTCTCATTTTTACAGGAAAGAAGGCCAAAATGGAGCCCTGGAAACCCTAATTTGCGTACAAACTAATCCAAACCAAAGAGAAACCAAATCCAAGAAAGATTACAGCTGGACTAGTTTAATTTCAAACAAAATCTTAGGGTTTCCGTGGCAAGTTAATTGAAATTGCGAAAAAGTGGAATACATACCGAAAAATCAAATGGCTAAGCGGGATCGCATCCGATTTGTTGGGTGAAAAGAAGGGAAATTTTCAAGAAATAAAATTTTCTTCTGATTCGAACGCTCCTTCCTCTTGTGCTTCGGATGCTTCTTGCGAAGTTTCGACTTCTGAAGGAAACGATGGTTGAGGGTGGAGGCGTAGACTGTGAGGAATAACATATGGAACGCTTCACAGGTGAAGTGACTTGTTTAGCCCCGAATTGATCGATATTTATTGTTTGTGCTAGCGATAAGGGATGCAAATTTCCGGAGTCCTAGGGATTATTGGTGGGGAATAAATTGTGTAGATTTGTCGGCGCACGGCGAGGTACCGCAGGATCATGGGACCCCATAAGCTGGGGCTGGAATGGAATCCAGACGAGGAGTGAACATAGACCGTTGGAATCAACGACGAGGAGTGAACAGGGACCATTCAAAGGGAAGAGTTTTTCCACTTCTTAACTAACAACGAACCCGGTTTAAGCTATACTGGGAGCCTTTTATCTACCGGTTTAATGACATACACACGTTAGTACATTGTCACGAGGCAGTAAAATATGTGTTGAGGTGCACACAAGTGTAGGTATGTTATATACTTAATAGGGTACATATCATGTAAAAAAGGCCTACATTGTTATGCAATGTGCTATGGGGAGTGAAATGTACAATTTGTGACACGTATCAGGGCACACACATATGTTGGTATATTATATACTTAGTGTGCACGTATTGCGGCACTACTTGCAATGTTGCTCATGTAAGATCTCTTAATTTGTTTTTTTTTAATTATGTGAATTGTGTTGGTTTTTCGGTTTAATTTAATTTTTGGGGTAATATGTTAGTTAATTAAAAATTCTTAAGTTTAATTTCATTTTTTAAGAGTTTTAGTGTCAAGTTTAATTTATCCAATTTTTATCAATTTAATGGCATTTTCTCCTAATTTTTTCTTAGTTAAGGGACCGTGAGCCCCACATCCGTGTTTGACACTTGTTTAAGTGGGTTTTGTAAGATCCCTGATTTTTCTACGATTTTTTGTGATTTTTCTTACTATTTTTCTGGTTATTTTTGGCGAAAAATGTGATGCTTCAATGTATTTATATTTGTGTATTTTTCCTCATATTTATACTGGTAGAGTCGGGTGTGGGGCTTAGTTGTGGGCCGTAGGCTTCGCCACGCGCTTACGGCACGAATTTTGGAGGTTCGACGCGTAACCAGTGAGTTAATGCGTGTTGAGGATATGATTGAAAAAAAAAAAGAAAAAAAAATCAAAAAAGGCTCGGGCTCGGCCGAGCCCGATCCAGAACTATCTAGAAGACAGCCACACGGCCCATTCGTTGTCTCTTCTCTGGCGACCTGCGGCCGCCAGTGGGACGCTGGGCCACCACCGTTGGTTCCGCCCTGGAGTGCGACGCCAAGGGGCCACTGCCCCAGCCGCCTACGACTGCGCTACCTCCTCCCCGGTTTGCCTTCTCCCCTCTGTTTCGTTTGTACCGCAGCCTCCATGAGCAGGCAAGGGTTAGTCGGCCGCCCACGGTTCCGCCCTGGGCCGATGACTGCGGGAGGACACCCCTCCCGGCCCCAGAGGGCCTCTCCTCCGCCACCATGTCCTCTTTCCTCCTTCTACCCTGTTTTCGCCGGAGTTCTGTTTTGGACGAATTGGTGGCCGCCGGCGGTGAGCCACGGCTGACGGACCTCCGTCCAGCCCCACTTTGGTCCGGCGATGACGAGGGGCCACTCCTCCCAGCCCCAGGGACCTCTGCTCCGCCACCTCAGTCCTTTCCCCCTATACCCTATTTTTTCGCTGGCGATCTGTTTGTTGAAACAGTGACCACCGGCGGCGATCCGTGGCCGTCTTGAGCCCCCTCTAGCCTTGCCTTGCTCCGGCGAAGGCAGTGGACCACATCTCCATGCCTGGTTCCGCCTCCGCCCCCCCTCTTTTCTCCAGCCAGATCCATCCTAGCCCCTATTTCTGTCTTTGACGGACTTTGGGGCTACGCCGGCGAGAGCTAGCCTTCAGCTCACCTCTTGCCAACCAGCCTTGGGCTAACGACGGTAGGACTGTCCGCATGGCCGCTCCGCCCTTATTGGTTTTCCCCAGTCAGCCCCTCTGTGTTTGGATTTTGACGCCATCGGCATTGGCTGGTAGTGGCCGAATGGCCACCGAGGATTCTGCCTCAGTCTAGTAACAACCAGAGATGGTCCCACCTCGCACGGTTTGATTGCCTATGACACGTGCTCCTCCCTTTGGCTCACAACCCTAGCTATTCCGCTCACTGGCATGTATGCCCATTGACTCCTCTTGCCCATTTTACACCATCGGTACTGGATGACCTCTAGCAAGAATTTGTATGACTTACCTTGACTGAAGGCGGACGAGTTCACTTGCACAGGCCTTGGCTAGTGACGGCCTCGTGGCCTTTTGTTGTTACGTCTGAAACATGACTATGAAGAAGTCAAATTCAGATTTATTTTACTTGCCAATTGTAGTAGACAAGGTCAATCCACAGGGAAAGCCTTGTGCAACAAAGAAAATAGTTACGAAGAAATAGAGGAAGAAAAATTAAGAAAGAAATAGTAGAAAAGTATTGAGGGAATAACAAGTTAAGAAATCAAGATGAGAAAACACTAAGGCATTAAAGATCATTGTAACATCTAATGATGTTCTTCATGTATCATGTTATCTCAGTTAGAATTGAATGAAGATTCTATCTAACCAGAAGATATGAACATTAAAATTAAAACTAAAGATAGAAAATGCTTTGGATAGATGAAGGATCAAAATAATTGTCTCTTCAAGATTTCTATGTATCCAAATCACAAAAGATCAAGAAGGAGAGCCTTCAAGTATCTTATGTATCCAAATCACAAAGAAACAAGAAGAAGAATAATATTAAATAAACATCACTTCAAATAAACAATACTTACTTGAAACCATTGATGAAACATGAATTGAACTCCATTAGATTGTTACAAATCACCTCTAGCCTTAGCTTGAGAGCTTAGAAAGCCATTACAATAAAACTAAAAACAAAATTATAAAATAAGAGAAGGAAATAAGAGAAGAGAGCTCCAAAGAGGAGAGAATGCCCCATCTATCACGTCCACCCCTCTATTTATAGGAAAAGAAGGGGTTGCTTCAAAGGGGAAAATCAAATCATATCTCCAAATTTCATCCTGATTGATTTCCTGAGTGGACCCATATATCTTCAGAATTTGGAATTTCTTCCTGAAATAATACTTGTAGCCACGGAAGTCTTCTTTCCATTGCCACTAGAATCGTATCAATCCGAATTATACATAAAAAGATATGATCAAAATACTAAGGCTGTGTCAATCTGTCTGAATCAACTTCTTTCATAATTTAGTTCCATTCATACAAATCTCAAATCAAATGGGTCGACAAAGTTGTGTTTGACCATTCCATGCATGTTTAGACCATTAGGAGCCCATTCTTGACTTTTTAATAGCTTTGGGTAGTTGGGCTTCACTTCATATTCCAGTTGGATCCTGTTGAAGCCTGTTTAGACATGTAAACTCAATTAAGGTCCAACTAACCTATTCAAAACATAAATAGCCTAAATAAGCAATGAATTAATACAAAATAGGATTGCAATTTGAAATTTGAAAACATTTTATTGAACATTATTTAAGTGCATCACCTTTTCTCGACCCTGAACCCTCCCCTTGCTCTCTGCCGTGCGAGATGCACAGCTATCCGCACCATTAGTTTTGGTTGTGGGTAGTGATCGGTGATGTCACCACTTAGATTGGCCACTGCTAGGGCTTTAGCCCTGTTGGCCTTGGTTTTCCTCCTTTCAGCCCTCTTCCCCGCCCCGTTGGGTCACGTGTGCATGTGGCCATGTGTGTGCTTTTGGGTTTAGGCACCGATTTTGCGCCGCCTGACCATCTGTTGGCTTTACCACCGAGTGGAGTTGACCACTAGAGCCTCCACCACTCTCCTTTGTTCTCGAGTGTTGCCCCACGCTCTCCACCCATATGTGGGCCCTTGTTGACACAAAATCATCGCCGTTGGGTGCTGTCCATGGCCGATTTCGATATCTTGTGGCCGGCAGAGTACGTCTTAGCCACTGGCCGATCTTCAGTGAATACACCATCGACTTCTGGTCGCTCCGCCACATATGTTGGCACGACATTTCTCCCGGCCGCCCTTGTGTGCCGCCGTGGATAGCGAATATTGCCGCATTGATTTCTGACACCTTGTTTGGCCATGATTGTTTTCGGCACATCATAAAACCCTCAGGACATCAGCTCTCTCATCCAGGCAATGGTTTTGGCCGCCAACTCCGCTCCCGACACTGCCACCATCGTGTGCTCGCCATCAAACATCATGATTACAAGGTAGGGGAGCTTTGAACTCATAATTTCATGATAGCATGCTTTGAATGAGTGAGTAGCAGCATGCTAGGATTGTATGATTCCATGCTTTGGATGTTAAGTAACGAACCGGTTGTATGATGTACATGTAAGCATGATTATATGGTATGTTGAAATGCATATGACATGCATGTTGGCTGTAAGTATGATGGATGTAAGTATGTGCTAGTGATGGCTAGCGTGTATGTTTAACGTATGTATGAATGTGCTAGTGATGGCTAGCGTGTATGTTTGACACATGTATAAATGTGTATGTATGCGCTAGTGATGGCTAGTGAGCATGTTTGTAAGCTACGTATGTATGACCGTATGTGTATGTTATACGTATGTGTGATAGACATACGTATGTATGATGACTATTTGCCTATAATATGGATATGCGTATGTGTATGTGGGCAGAGGTATGGGCAATGGATACTAAAAGGTGACAGAGGTTTTGTTTGGATTTGGTTATGGATGTGTAAGTGTATGACGGATGGCAGAGGATATGGGTATGACGGGTGAGGTTTGTCAGACAGTAAGAGTGTTCATAATTGTACAAGCATAACATATAGATTATGAAGTGAAAAGTAAGCATAATAAGTGAAATATAAGTAAGAGGGCGACAACTAGGTTGGTTCTAAAGAGCTTCATTTGATGATGTCAGTGTAAGATGATTTGGTCATAAGATGGATGGCGAAGTATGTAAGACTGTAAGGGTTTGATGTACGATGTGTTATGATCATGATGTGGACAGGTTAAGTGAAGTATGCTACCCTGACGAACTAGGGTTTCGATCGGGCTTAACTTTAGTTTGATCAGTCAAGGACTATGAGTTTGTGTGGCATAATTGTACCACATAACATACTTAATTCAAACTTGAATTATAAGCACAACTAATGATAGCGTTGTGAGTTTGTGACCTGAGGGTTCGACAGATTAAGTTCCGTGTTTGAGCTGGCCGCTAATGAGTCGGCCGAGCATTTCTCATGTCTTGCCATGGTGTTTATCCTGCGGGATGTTGTCTGTGTGTTGTATAGAGCATCAGACATCTGATGCTCTGTTGAGAGCGACATATGTTTCCGATTTGGTCTGCGTGCTGTATAAGCCCAGACGTTTGATGCTCTGTTGAGAGCGATGTATGTTTCTGACTTTGTCTGTGTGCTGTATGAAGCCCAGACGTCTGATGCTCTATTGAGAGTGAAGTATGTTTTCGATTTGGTCTGTGCTGTGTAAGCCCAGACGTTTGATGCTCTGTTGAGAGCGTTGTATGATTCCGCCCAAGAGTGGCACTGTATGTTTCTGCCCAAGTGGCACTGTATGATTTCTGCCCAAGGGTGGCACTGGCACTATAAGACCCATTATGGTGGGCAATTCTATGGCACTATAAGACCCATTATGGTGGGCAATTCTATGGCACTATAAGACCCATTATGGTGGGCAACTGTATAACCCCTTATGTGTGGGTGTTTATGTTTGCGCACTCAGGTAAGTAGTATCATGGATCTACTCTTATCTGTTTGATCCAGTGCCCCATAAGCATTGGTGTGCCTTACCTTCAGAAAAGTCCATGGCGTCCAGTCACTCCCCGGAGGTTAGGGTGTTGCCCCAGTGGCATTGTTTTCCATTCGACATTGGAGCTTATTAGTTGTAATGAGCTTCAGTGGTCGATAGTATGAGCACGACTGTAAGAGTATGTGTATGAGCACGACTGTAAGAGTATGTGTATGAGTACGATTGTGAGAGTATGATTTTGAGTAAGATTGTACGAGTAAGGTCATACAAGTATGTGTAAGTTGTATGAGTATGCGTATGATGGTACGAGTAAGTTTGTAAGACCTGGATAAGGGTGCTTGTGTAAGTTTAATTTGATGGCATGATTTTGGCACGATGGTGCATTTGGTATGATTTTAGAACAATGGTGCAGTTTGTATGATTTTGGCACGATGGTGCATTTGGTATGACTTTGGCATGATGGTGCATTTGGTATGTTTGTATGCGTATGAGCATGATATTGATATGCCTATCTGCTTCATGTTTGAGTTGCATGAATGCATGTATTTATAAACTTAGTGAGTTCACTGTTTTGGATTCCCCTACTGGGTATTTTCCTACTGAGTATAAAAATACTCATTACCCTACTTTTTAGCCCCGTTGTACGAGTGGTTTTGCAGGTTGTATGGAGAGCTCCTGGAGATGGATGCTCATTTCAGTAGTGGATTGATTCACATTGACTCAGGTGTATGTTTGACTCACTGCTAGTTTATTTGTGCCACGATCTCTTGTATTGGGTGAGATGAGAAGTTAGAGGTTTATATTCTGGACTTTCATTTGGATTAGTCTGTGGACTATTATGGGACTTACACTCAGGGCTGCTTGGGAGAGAGATTTGTATTTAAAGTCTATGATCATAGCAATTTATTTGTACGTGTGTTTTCGAGTAGCGCCTGATGATATTTTCTTTGGCCGTACGATGTTTGACCGTATGATGAAAATATTTAGATGGAAAATGGATGTTTAGTGTTTTAAATTATAAATTGTTTTATCGGGTTTTGATTTCGTCATTTTTCCTTCGATTTATGGACGTTATATTGCAAAAAATTTTCGTGAATTTTAAGGAAAATGTATGAAAAATCTCTGGCGTTATAGGTTTGGGTGTGATTAATTTCTTTTTTGAGTCAAAAATACACTTAATTGGTCACTTAGGGTATGTACACCTATTCTTCAGCTCAACACTTCATATTCTTAGCCCAAACCCCAAAGAAAATTCCTAGCCATTTGCCAAATGGGGAAGTACTTTGTTAAGGAGGGGTGCTTTCTCTACCCCAATTTCCTAAAGGAGAAATCTTGGTTAATGTAAGTTTTACCTTTAATCACTCACTAATCTTTTAGTTTTTTATCTTAATCACTTCTATCTTCATTTCTCCTATCTTAAATCTTGATTTTCTTTCATCAAAATCATATTTTTAGTTTTGATTTAGAACTCTAATTAAGTTATTTTTGTTTTTAACCTAAGGATGTTAGATCTATCTTTTCCCAAGTTAATTTGAGTCCATTAGCTAATTTTAATTAGGTTTAACTAAAACCCTAATCTTTAGGTAGGATTTCTTAAAGATTGAAGCTCTTTCAAGGATTCAAAGGCTTATTAAAGGTAAGGGGTTTTTAGCTTGAGTGATTTTCTTCATTAGAATGCATGATTATAGGTCCTACTTAAGATTTGATTCATTTTGATGTATAATGGTGATTTGATAAAAACATGTGATTTATGGTTATTTTAGTAAGCATGAAAATTATTAGAACATCATGTTCTAGGTTTAGATTTTAATTATCTAATGTTCTATGATGATTTTTGAATTTATATAAAATTTTGAAATGCTTTCGGTTTGAATTTCAAGAGGTTGAAGATGAACCAGAAAAGTAAACTACTACATGCATTCAAACGAGCTAGCAGACCATTCGAACGGTCAGGTGTTCGAATGGGCTATCTGACCATTTGAATGACCAAACGTTTGAGTGGCCAAGCATTTGAACGGCTTGTCTGGCTGATCAAACGGCTAGGCATTTAAATAGCTTGTTTGGCTGATCGAATGACCATATGACAGTTTGGTGAAATAAGTTATTTTTGTGGATTTTGGTCATTTCTTGTCTTTTTCTTATAATTCTAATTTTTTATGACTATGATGAGTGATGATTACCTATAAATGTCACTTAATTGCATACGAACCTTCTTTATATTATGATTTAGCTTAAGCATAAACATGATTATACTTCTCTAGGTTTAGCATGATGTTCTACTTGTCTCAAATCCGTATTTCAATGATTTCTTCATATTTATTTCATGATTCCAGTATGTTATAACCGTGATAAATTATGGATACTTGCACATGTCACATTTATTATAGATGATTCGTGTTCCACATATTTTAGTCTAAGTATGAACACTACTATGTATGTATATTTTTGTTTATGCTTATATGATTTTATTTGTCACAAATTGACCATGTTACATGCACATATGAACTAATTAGAGTATGTTTATTCATGCATACATTTATTAAACTTTGCTCACATATATATCATATCACATGCATCATGACAATGATTCATAAGCAATGATTTCTTGTGTTTAGCTATGATTAATCGACTGTATGCAATTGAATGCTATTGTTTGATGGATTAGCCACTCAGAGGTTTGTCGAATTGGTTTTACGTACGAAATGATGAAGTTTTGCATCCAATGGACGTTATTTTACATCCCTTCAAGGACATGTTGTTTCCCCTAGTTGAGAAGAGTAAATTGCTATATGAGAAATTGATATGTTCATCTGGACCTAAGAATCCATGTTGGCATGTCTATGTGCATCGGCTTACTAGGGTGTATTTTTCCAGCTAGGGAACTTACTCAAACTGCTCTACTTTTCCTCTTTAGGAATTCAAACCTTCCCTGCTAAGGATTGTCCTAGGCGAGCAAGGGGTGCTTTCCCAGTTAGAGAAATTACTCAATTTGCTCTAGTTTTCTTTTTTAGGAATTCGGACCTTCCCCGCTAGGGATTGTCCTGGGCAAGCAGGTTGCTTGTGCTTTGGCCAAACTAAGCATGATTGTTTTCTCAATTGCGAGACATTAACCGGCTGGTTTATGCATGTGTATGGAATATAATGCTCATACATGTTGTGTAGGAACAATAATGCTTATATTACACATAGTGCATATGTCATGATTATACTTGGCATGCAGGATGAAATGTAGTTTGATATATTTGATTATGCAGAGTGAATGTGGATATTGAGACATGCTTATGCAGGATGTAAATATTGATAATTGATTCATGCGAGATGTGAATGCTATAATGAGATTTATATGATTACACATGATGTGTATATGTGTTATAAACTATGAATGAACTTATGATGCACAAGTGGCATGAATATGTGTATGGAATCTGAATTATCTCATGATGCATAGGTGGCATGAATGTGTACATGGAATGTGATTTATTTCATAATGCATAGGTGAAGAGAATGAATTTGTGATGTATGTTTAGTTTAAGAATGCATGTGGTATTACATGAGTTTACATTCCGTATCAAACCCTTACTGATCTAAGCTCACCCCTTTTTTGTTGTGGTTTTTGTTTAGGGTTATATGTTGTGCCATGCAGGTGCTTCGTGTCATGCCCTAGAACATGCCACTGGGGCAACACCTTAACCTCCGAGGAGTGACTAGATGCCATGGACTTTTTCGAAGACACCAATGCTCATGGGGCACTAGATCAAACAGGTAAGAGTAGATCTATGATACTACTTACTTGAGCGCACAAACATAAACATCCACACATAAGGGGTCAAACAGTTGCCCACCATAATGGGTCTTATAGTGCCATAGAAGTGCCCACCATAATGCGTCTTATAGTGCCATAGAATTGCCCACCATAATGGGTCTTATAGTGCCAGTGCCACTCTTGGGCAGAAACATACAGTGCCACTTGGGCGGAATCATACAATGCCACTCTTGGGCAAGAATTATACAACGCTCCCAACAGAGCATCAAACATCTGGGCTTAATACAACACACAGACCAAATCAAAAACATACATCGCTCTTAATAGAGCATCAGACATCTGGGCTTCATATAGCACACAGACAAAGTCGTAAATGTACATCGTTCTCAATAGAGCATCAAACGTCTGGGCTTATACAACATGCAGACCAAATCGAAAACATATGTCGCCCTCAACAGAGCATCAGACGTCCGGTGCTCTATACAGCACATAGACAACATCCTGCAGGATAAACACCATGGCAAGACATGAGAAATGTTCAACCGACTCATTATCGGCTAGCTCAAACACAGAACTTAATCCGTCGAACTCTTAGGTCTCAAACTCACAACACTATCATTAGTTGTGCTTATAATTCAAGTTTGAATTAAGTAAATTATGTGGTACAATTATGCTACACAAGCACTCAAGCATACCGTGCTCCACTGATCAAACCGAAGCTGAGCCCGATCCGAAACCCTAGTTCGTCAGGGCAGAAGACTTTACTTAATTTGTCCACATCATGATCATAACACATCGTAAATCAAACCCTCACTGTCTTACATACTTTGCCATCCATCTTATGGCCAAATCATCTTACACTGACATCATCAAATGAAGCTCCTCAGAGCCAACCCAGTTGTCGCCCTCTTACTTATATCTCACTTATTATGCTTACTTTCCACTTCATAATTTGTATGTTACATTTGTACAATTATGCACGCTCTTACTGTCAGACAAACCTCACCCGTCATACCCATATCCTCTGTCATCCATCATGTGATTACACATCCATATCCAAATCCAGATAAAACCTTTGTCACCTCTTACTGTCCATCGCTCATACCTCTACCCACATACACTTACACATATCCATATCATAGGCAAATAGTCATCATACATACGTATGTCTATCACACATACATATAATATACACATACTATCATATATACGTAGCTTACAAATATGCTGACTAGTCATCACTAGTGCATACATACATATTTATATATACTTCAAACATACACGCTAGCCATCATTAGCACATGCATACATACGTCAAACATACACGCTAGCCATCACTAGCACATGCATAATCCATACATACTCCAAACATGCACGCTAGCCATCACTAGCACATGCATAATCCAATTATACTTCAAACATGCACGCTACCATCACTAGCACATGCATAATCCAAACATACTTCAAACATGCACGCTAGCCATCACTAGCACATGCATACACATACGAAGCTTACCAACAAACACGCTAGCCATGACTAGCACATACTCAATCCACATACGAAGCTTACCAACAAACACGCTAGCCATCACTAGCACATACTCAATCAAAATACGAAACTTACCAACAAACACGCTAGCCATCACTAGCACATACATACATCCAACGTACTTACAGCCAACATGCATGTCATATGCATTTCAACATACCATATAATCATGCTTACATGCACATCATGCAATCGGATTGTTACTTAACATCCAAAGCATGGAATCATGCAATCCTAGCATGTTGCTACTCATTCAAAGCATGCTATTATGAAATTAAGAGTTCAAAGCTCCCCTACCTCATAATCATGATGTTTGATGGTGAGCACAAGACGGTGGTGGTGTCGGTGGCAGAGTTGGCAGTCAAAACCATTGCCTGGTTGAGAGAGCTGCTGTCCCGAGGATTTTAGGAGCGCCGGAACTACTCATAGCCAAACGGGGTGTCAGAAATCAATGCGGCAAAATCTGCGATCCACGGCGGCACACTATGGCAGCCGGGAGAAATGTCGTGCCAACATAAGTGGTAGTGCAACCAAATGTCGAGGGTGTACTTACTGAAGATCGGCCGGTGGCTAAGACGTACTCGGCCGGCCATAAGACGTCAAAATCGGCCGTGGACAACACCCAACGGTGACAATTTAGAGTCAACAAAGGCCCACATAAGGGCAAAGAGCGTGGGGCAATGCTCAAGGACAAAGGAGAGGTGGAGGAGGGCTATGTGTCAACTCCACTCGGTGGCAAAGCCAACTGATGGTTAGGCAATGCGAATACGACACCTAAACCCAAAAGCACACGCGTGGCCACACACACACGTGGCCAAAAAGGACCACTCTAGGGGGAGATGGGTCAAACGGTAGCGGCCCAAGGGCCACAAAAGGGCAACTGAGCTATGGCCAATCGAAGCGGTGACATCACTGATCACCACCCACAACCAATACATGTGGTGCGGGTGACTATGCATCTCGCATGGTATAGGGCAAAGGCAAGCGGCCCATTCTGAGTGGAGTATAATCGGGCCAAGTGGGGCTGACCCTCACTGTCGCCGAGCTAGGGCAAAGCCCACGATGGCCAAATAGCACACGGCTCGCCGATGGCAATGACCCGAGATGCACCTGAAATATTTAATCAGGCAGAGCAAGTCAATAGGGCGAAGCGGGGTGGGAAACGACACCCCCTACCGACACTGGGTCGAGGTAGGCTGGACGGAGTTCATCCGATGGCCAGACGATGACCGAAAACACACCGGCGTCTCAAAAAAACCCACAGACAGTGAGATGAAATGTGAATAAAAACCCAACCAAAGTACCAGTAGCTCACCACGGAGCAAATAAAGCATGGCGGTGGCTCTAGCCAGCACCTATGTGTTCCTAGCGGCCAACTAAACATAAGTCTAGTTGAGGGGGGCAGCCGTAAAGGACATCAAAATCACACCTCCACGGCTCAAAAATGGGATTTGAAGGAAGAAAAACCCAAAGAAAAGTTCGGTACCTCGTGGAGGAGCAAAGAGGCCATGGCGGCGGTCATAGCTGGTATCTTTGGACTTGTGGCAGTGAGGCGAAGCGGATCCTAACAAGAACCGGTAGAATCCGATGACGAAGGAGGGAGAACGGAGCGATCGGAAATGGGCTTGGGTTTCTCTCCTCTCTGGACGTCTATAAAAATTTTGGACGTCAAAACTTATGGAATCGAGTGGATGGATTTCAGATTTATAATAAACTTTTTAATTTTTCCATCTATGTCCCCAACATGCGTTAACCTCCCAGTTATGCGTTGTACCTCCAAAATTCGCGCCGTAAGCGCGTGGCGAAGCCTACGGCCTGCGACTAAGCCCCACACCCGACTCTACTAGTATAAATACTTGGTATGTGTATAAATACGAATACAACAAAGCGTTATATTTTTCCGCCAAAAATGACCAGAAAAATAGCAAAAAAATCCCAAAAAACTGTAGAAAAATCAGGGACCTTACATAACAAGGAAAGAGGTATTGTCCAAAAAATTATTTAAACACTACAACAAAGAATTGGAGAAGAGGGAGGAGAATACAATGAACTAGAGGCAAAATCCTTCGAAATTGAGGAGAGAACACTTTGAAAGTGAGAGAATTGAAGTCACAAGCTGGAGGAATGAAGAAGAAGCGAGAAAAAAAATCCAGTCTGCGGTAACTGCTCATGAGCCGGAGGTTGAAGACGATGGATAGTAACCCATGGTTACTGTTCATGGTACTTTAGCAAATAGTGTTCTTTTGAAAATTTTCCATATTTTTCACATCTTGTAACTCTCTTTTCAATTTTTCCAATGGAGATTTTATTTCTTCGGTCAATGGGTAGCTAAAAATCTTTGCTAGGGCTTGGATGAAGCTTCATAAAATTATAGAATTTCATGATTATGAGACTTGATTAATTTATCTTAATGGTGGATTTAATTTTAATTATTTCTACTTCTTTAATTGATGAGATTGATTTGGATATGAGTTTAGTCATGCTTCTCTCATGATTTAAATTGGTTCTCATTAGTCTCTTACTTGGTTTTGTCTTGTTTAATATTAAAATTGGGCATTAGTTGTGATTTGCAAAATGTGGATATAATTAATGACTTGATTTTAATCTTTTGAAGTGAGGAGAAACAAAGTATTTGTTTATTGTATATGACAGCTTAATTATGATATTTTCCACAATAAAGAATATTGAATTTTAGATTATTATGAGATGAATAAGGAAAAATGATTAATGATCATACTTATGAGTTTCTATGATTTAATGAATGTGGATTCCTATGCCCTAGTGTTTTATTTATTTGATAGTGTTTTGTGTATTTGATAGTGTTTTATTTATTTTGCATTGCTTTCTTATTCTTAGATTAAAGCTATAGAATTTTGATTTAGATCGTTTAATTGCCTTTAAATCCTTATTGCCTTTGTTAGTTACATTAGTCAAGTCATTCTCTTTATATTTGTTAACTAGATTAGGGTTTACTTAAGTTAGATTAAATTTGGCTCTCAGATTTCAAGTCTCTGTGGAATTGACACTCGATTTAGCTGCTTAACTACTATAGATTCGTGTGCTTGCAAGTAAACAATTAAAATTTAACAAATTTTTGGCACCGTTGCCGGGGACTTGTAAAGGAAATCAAATTAAATCTAAAACTAAGTTTACCCATCTACTAGTTTTAGCTTAGTGTGTAAAAAAAAGGAAGAGAGAAAAAGGGGTAAAAACAAGGGGCATTAGAGAGGGGATTTGTCTTGGATGATCACGTGGCTATGTGATCAAACAGACCGGTTAGTTAGAGTACATTCAATCCCCCTAGAGAGCAGTGAATTTGAAACTGATCTTCCATTCACAGTGGGAGATAACAATGTAGAAGCTAAACCCCTTAGGGAGTTATTTTCACTGATCTCTATCAATCCTCCCTCATGCATAGTGTTGCCTGCTACCACTACCACACAGTTTGAGTTGAAAGCTCAAGTCATTCAACTTCTCCCCACCTTCCATGGTCTTGACAGAGAGGATCCTTACATGTATGTAAAGGATTTTCTTAAAATTTGTGCTACATTTAAATTTCAAAATTTTTCTGATGAGTCGGTCCGTCTACACTTGTTTCCTTTCTTGTTAAAGGACAAAGCTAAGGCATGGTTAAATTCTCTTCCAACATGGAATAACATCATAGGATTTTGGTCCTATTGTGTTGGCCTTCGGGATCAGAGTAATGATTAATAGGGACAGTCGGGGGCATTCGGAAGTCAAAGGTGAAATTCTTGGATTTATGAAAGATGAACAACTACAAAAGTAGTTGCCAAGGATGTTTTCATTAATCAAGAATGAAATTTGGGGCTTTAAAGACCATTAGATACTGTCCTTGTCTCAACCATAAATGATGCTGACTAGGGATCGATGGGTGTTGCTCTTAGGACCCCGCCAACACCTTATGAGAAAACAATGTTTTTGGGTCCTGGGGGGAGTATGGTAGCAAGGATGAAACTTAATGGAATTGACAAAAAGGCACCACTTGGAGTGGGGACTGGAGTAGAATTTCACTCAACACGGGGAAACTAACCAGATCTAGACATAGAAAGGATGGACAGATTGATAGCTCATTCTTGCTTCTATGGGTAGTGGTGCATGGTTGTTCTTAGTTGGTGGAGCAATTTGTCTGATTAATTCCTTTAACGAACAAGAACTCAGCCTGCTAACTAGCTAATAGGAGGATCCCTTCCACTACTATCTTCTTATAGAGACTATGGCCGTTTAAGCCACAAAAGTTTGAGGCAATAACAAGTCTGTGATGCCCTTAGATGTTTTGGGCCACATGCGCACTACACTTATGTATTCAATGAGTCTATAGCCTTGGCTGACATACCCGGGTAATCTTGTTAAATTTCGTCATGATGGGGATAAATCATTGCAATTGTTGGTCTTCAACGAGTTTACCTAGTAAGTGCGAGTCATCAGCTTGCTTTGACTACGTCCTTGCCCTTTGTATGCATTGCTCATTGCTCCTACCAATTGAATGGTCCAGTGAAGTTTTCAGATCGCGGCGACGTTCGTGGTTGGTCCAGGGCCGGTGAGGTCATTAGAAGTCCACTAAACCTTATCATTTAGAAGAAGGAGAAGTCGTAACAAGGTTTCCGTAGGTGAACCTACAGAAGGATAATTGTCGATGCATACCAAAACAAGATCAACCAAAGTGAACATGTGAAGCTTTACATTCTCCACCCACGCGCGGGGGCCTCGTGCCCCATGCGCATTGGGCACCAACAAACCAAATCCTAGTATAGTCCGCGCCAAGGAATTTTTGGAATTGATCGCGGCACTCCAGCCTCCCATCCGCACACACACGTAGGCAGTCGCAGGTTGGTGCATCAAACCATCATTAGTCAATATGACTCTCAGCAATGGGTATCTTGGCTCTCGTATTGATGAAGAACATAGAAAAATGTGATTCTTGGTGTGAATTGTAGAATCCCATGAACCATCGAGTCTTTGAACCGAAGTTGCGCCCGAGGCCTTTAGGCAGAGGGCACATCTTCTTGGGTGTCAAACATCACGTCTCTCCCCCACCAGCCCCGAGCAGTGGGGGTCAGGCTAGTGAGCGGAGATTTGTCGCCCGTGAGCCCCAAGCTTGGAGTCGTTTGAAAAGCTCTAGCCCTTTGTTGCACATGGCTCAACAAGAGGTGGTTGTCACCTCAGTTCGGGGTCACGATTGTCGGGACGTTGTGCTATCCATCGCCTGTGTCGGCCGGTGAAGATCTAGTCCGATCAGCCTCCTTGCTCGGAGGCGTGGATCAAATTGCATCTCCAAGTTAGGTGGGACCACTCATTGAATTTAAGCATATCAATAAGAGGAGGAAAAGAAATTTACAAGGATTCCCCTAGTAACGGGGAGTGAATCGGGAATAGCCAAGCTAGAAAATCATGTGACCCTATCGTTCGAATTGTAGTCTGCAGAAGCATCCTCAGTGACGGACTGGGCCCAAATCCCATGGAATAGGGAGCCAAAGAGGGTGAGAGCCCCATCATGCCTGAACCCTGTTGCTCCATGAGGTGTTGTCGACGAGTTGGGTTGCTTGTGAATGTAGCCCTAATTGGGCAGGAAACCACTTCCAAGGCTAAATATTGGCTAGAGACTGATAGCGAACAAGTACTGCGAGAGAAAGATGAAAAAGACTTTGAAAAGAGAGTTAAAGAGTTCTGGAAATTGTTGGGAGGGAAACGGATGGGGGTTATGCGGAACGATTACTCTGGTCTGCCAATTGACATGGGCGCAAACTGTCACGAGTCCCAGGGTGACCCAAGCCTGGGAAGATGATCCCGCCCACAAAGATGTTGTTGTAAGGACTCAGGCGAGCAGCATGCGCTTCAGCATGCCCTTGCGGCACCATGCTAGCTTTGAGCAACGGCCTATGGGCACCCCATTCGACCCATCTTGAAACACGGACCAAGGAGTCTGACATGTGTGCGAGTCAACGGGTGTCCAAATGAGTAAGGCACAAGGAAGCTGATTGGCGGGATTGATCGTTTATAATTAAACCCTTTGCAAGTGTACAAGGTAATTGTACTAGGATAAGTATTTAAGGGTTGTCGAACCTCAAGAACGGATGGATTATCACTAAATCTAAAAAGGAATTTGCTGATTAAAAACTAAAACAAACTTAAACTTAAATTAAGCAAAAGAAAGAAATCAACTAGTTTAAAAGCAAGAGATTAATTTGATAGAATTTACTTAGGAAATCGAATCCACTATAGAACCATAACAATTCTTTAACTTTTAATCTAAATCTAGTGTGAATATGAACAAGTATTCTCAGCTACAAGCTAGAATTACTTCAAAAAGAATCATTAATTAACTTCCATGGCATAAACTATCTTCGACAATAGCACGAATCATCTACACTAAACTAGCTATAGGCATGACCTGTCTAATCTTAGTATAACTCATCCAAGTCATTAATTATTTGAACATTAAAACTATTGTATGACCATCTCATCTAAATCATAGAAATTAGAATCGATGCAAATATCAAAACCACATCAATCTATCATCTACAAGACAATAAATCAACATAGACTTGAATAAACATGAAAAACTCTTCCATTAAAAAGGAAATCCATATCATACAATTGTCATCATTCACAACTGAGATCTAAATTAAAAAGAAAAGAAACTGAAACTTATCTATAGCTTCATCAACTCCTAAGTAAAAGAAAAGTCTAGCCTTCCATGGTAGAAGAAAGCACTTGAATCTCCATTGAAAGCTTTGAGTTCTCTTCCATCTTCTTCTTCCTTTTTCTCTTCCTAAAATCTACTGGAATCCCCCAATTTTAAGCCAAATATGTCTTTTTATAGGCATAAGTTCCGTAGGAAGAAGTCCAATATGAAAAGGATTAAAATTTGGGTCAAACTAGGAAACTGCACGTTATGCCATTCGATCGCCCTGCATGCCCGATCAATTGCTTGAACTGTATTTTTGTCTGAATTCACGTTATCCCGATCGATCGGTAAGTGACCCCATTCGATCGGCTACAGTGTTTCTGCAATCTAGATAGTTTTCTTGGACAGTTCATATTTTGTTCATTAAGCTTTCCTTCGTGTCCATATTAATTTCCAACTTGTTTATAACTCCGAAAAGTTGTCCAAATCACTTTAAAGCATGTGAATACTATTTTGAACTATTCAAAACATCATCCAAGTACTTTGATAAGTGCACTTTTCCTACAAAATATAAAATATCATACTTTAGACATGTAGAAAGTAACTAAAATTCCATCTTGATTTAAATACATGTCTAAACAACTAATAACTACAAAATTATTAATAATTAAACTAAAATACTAATATCTATCTTAATCTAAATAAACCATAATTAACTCTAAATTAACCTAATCTATACTAGCAAATAAGGTAAAAAGGCATATAAAATAGATATAGATTTCATACTTATCAAATACCCCCAAACCTATATTTTGTTAGTCCTCGAGCAAAACAAAAACAAAATAAAACAACTAATATAAAAATAAATAAATAAATAAATAAAAGCCACTTTCGTAGGGAATCACGATTGCATTTAGCGTATGCAACAAGCCTTTAAACCCCTAGGTGTCCCTAGTTGGACGAGTTGTGTCTCGTGAGGGTTTGCAGTAATGATACCCACAAACATCTAAACCTAAGAAAAAAAAAAATAAAACAAGAAAATAAAAATTTGAAAAACAATCTTCTCTTAAAAACACATAACTATTTTTTTAAAAAAACCAAACACAAATACTTGAAACAAGTAAACAATTAAGATCTGATCACTTTCAAGTAAGGAATAATCCATTCTATAACCCCATCTTAGAAATAATTGTGCAACTACATATATATATATTTCAAAAACATAAAGTGTAGAAACTTTATAGTCATATGATTTCATTCTTTATTAACAAGCATATCTTATGTGACCCATTAACCAAGCTCAATAAAGTTCACTAACTCAAAAATATAACAATGATAATCTTTCATCTTTAACATCTCATAATAAACCTTCATGTAATAGCCTTCAAATTCTTTAAATTCAAGGAATAAGAGCATAATATAGTTCAAAATATGACTTGTACAATACTTAGTTCTATTAAGCTTTCTAAATAGTCCATGTAACAAGCGTTAGGCCAGTGTCCCTAATCTAGTTGGCTCAAGGCACTAGGTGTTGAAACACCCTTCAGGCTTAATAACTCGAACTATAAAGGATACAGAACCAAGTAAGTCATAAAAGAATTTATCTCAACTTTTCACCTTTTGACGCGATCCCTTATACTTGCCTAGGCACAAGGTTCGGTTACTCAGTAAAAAGAGAAACAAACCTTTTTTTTCATCAATTTTTTTTCATTCAAATTTTTTTTCATTCAATATTTTTTTCATTCAATCTATATTTTTTTTCAACTTTTTTTTTCATTCTTTTTTTTTTCATTTTTTTTCAATACACACTTATCCCATTTTTTTTTTCAAATAAAAGCTAAGCATAAAGATGTATCATAAAATATTAAAAATTACTCAATTGCCAAGTTTTCAAAAATATATGCTTAGTTAAAGATATCCCACTAAGATTACAAGTAATAAATCATAAAATTGTATTCCTACAAGTTTCAAGTGTGTGAAATGTGATTTAAAAATATAAGCACAATTATCCAAGATAATGAAAATAAAATAGAAATTACTCACTTAATCATTTTCATCACTTAATTCATTCCTTGAACTTTCTTCATGAAATTGATCTCTTTAAAAATAGACATATACTTTTAAAAGAAAATAAGCTGTAAAACCCACTTAAAAGAAAACAAAACAAAAGAAAATACTCTAAAACATCCTAAAAGAAAAATAATAAAGAAAAATATCTTTCTACACCCCCAAACCTAAACTAAACATTGTCCTCAATGTTAAAGAAAATATATACTACAATGACAAGAATAAGTAAAAGAGGGAAAGAAAGATATCACCTGAAAGCATAACTAATCCACTAATCTGAAAATGAAGTACATAGGATTGGAGAAAAAAAATAAATATAAGTGATGAGCATTTCCCCAAACCTAAAGTATTATATCCCATAAAAGAAGATAAACTATAATGAGAAAAAAATTGAGAAAATAAGTAAATAAAGCCTAGATGAAGCAAAAAAAATAAACAAAAGGAAAAGAAATATATCAAAAACATGGGTTGCCTCCCAAGAAGCGCTAAGTTTATTGTCTTTAGCCAGACATTGCCAACATTCTCAAATATATCAGGGTGGCTGGTAGATATTAGCATTGGCTTTTCTCTTAAGTCTCCAAAAAGATGATGCAGAAAAATTAGAAGGCATGACTTGATTATGGGCTGATGCTACAAAAGATGGACCTCTATCATAAGCATCAAATCTAAAATTGTCTACCATAAAACATTCAACATTAGAAGTTGCAGGCAAATGGTTAGACACATCAAAAATATTTAGTTGCACTTTCATGTTCCCAAAAGTCATCTCCATTACCCCCGTCCTACAATTTATACATGCATTAGCTGTGGCAAGGAATAGGCGACCTAGAATGATAGGAATCTGATATGTGGGGTTGGCACCAGTTTTCATATCTAAGTCAATAAAATCAACAGGGAAAAAGAACCGGTCAACCTTCACCAAGACATCCTCAATGATTCCTCGAGGCTTATGCACAGAATGGTCAGCTAGCTGCAAGGTAACTAATGTAGGATGCAATTCCCCTAACCCTAGTTTCTCATACACCGAGTAAGGGAGTAGATTGACACTCGCACGAAGGTCAAGGTGGGCTCTATGGATGGAGTGATCACCTATGACACAAGAAATAGTGGGTACTCCAGGGTCCTTATACTTAGGTGCGGTGTCAAACTTTAAAAGAGAGCTTACTTGCTCGGTGAGAAAGACCTTCTTAGACACATGGGTCTTGGATTTACGCTTTTGAGTGCATAGGTCTTTGAGGAACTTAGCATAAGGAAGGACTTGCTTAATGGCTTCTAAGAGGGGGAGATTAATTTTGACTTGTTTGAAAGTCTCAAGAATCTCATCAGTCTTAGCTGTGCTCTTTCTAAATGGTGGGGCCATGTCAAGACACTGAGGAAAAGGTGCCCTAGGGATATAAGATCCCTCGGAAGTGGTCTTAGATTGTGGCATAACTTGACCTATTCTCAAATTTCTAATCATTCATTCATAGGTAGGATGGCATGACTACTTCATTTAGCAAAGTCACAGAATCAAGAGCTCCATGTGGGCCATTTTATGCATGCTATTACACTTGACCTATTCTCAAATTTTAAATAGGTAGGATGGCATGACTACTTCATTTAGCAAAGTCACGGAATCGAGAGCTCCATGTGGGCCATTTTTGGTAAGCAAAACTGGCGATGCGGGATGAACTGAAAGTTGGCTTACGATGCCCAATTGCGCACTAATTTATAACCCACAAAGGGTGTAGGTCGATCAAGACAGCATGATGGTGGTCATGGAAATCGAGATCTGCTAAGGAGTGTGTACCAACTCACCTTCCAAATCAACTAGCCCCGAAAATGGATGGCGTTGAAGCACACAACCTATACTCGGCGTCGGGGCAAATGTTAGGCCTTGATGATTAGGAGGGCATGACAGCCATTGCAAAACTTGGGGCGTGGCTTGGGATGATTGGCTGCGGTGCAGATCTTGGTGGTAGTAGAAATATTCAAATGAGAACATTTAAGGCCGAAGAGGGGAAAGGTTCCATGTGAACAACATTTGCACATGGGTTATTCGATCCTAAGAGACAGGGTAATCCCGTCTGACAACACACTCCGTGTGTTCCTCAAAAGGGAATCGGGTTAAAATTCATAAACTATGACGTGGTGGCTAACAACAATGTTAGGAAGTCTGGAGATGTTGGCGGGGGCCTCAAGAAGAGTTATTGTTTCTGTTTAATAGCCTGCCCACCCTGGAAACGGCTCAACCGGAGGTAGGGTCTAGCAGCTGGAAGAGCACTGCACGTCGCATGGTGTCTGGTGCACCCCCAGTGTCCCTTGAAAATCCGGAGGACCGAGTTCCATCCATGCCAGATCATACTCATAACTGAATCTGGTCTCCAAGATGAATAGCCTCTGGACGATGGAACAATGTAGGCAAGGTAAGTCGGCAAAATGGATCCATAACTTCAGGAAAAGGATTGGCTATGAGAGCTGGGCTCGGGTGTTTGATATGCATGTAATATAACCATTTATATACCCTAGTTTTATGCATTGTAGGTTTGATTTTATATTAATATTGGCTTATTAGAGTTTAATTCTATTTTATAGGGTTTGATAAGCTTAATTGATGAAATTGCTATTTTGGAGCATTCATGATGAATTTTCGTGCAAGAACTTCAAGTTGGAAATTTCCTTTGCTAAAACCAAGTGGATGGTCAAGTGCTTAGAAATAAAAAGTACAAAGAATGGAAAACCTTAAATGAGGAAAGAACCAAAAAGAGGAATAGAGAAGCTGGTTAGAGTTAAATCAAGGAAGAGCTTATAAAAAAATGTCTTAATTAAGAAAAATGCCAAAGATAGAATGCAACAAAGTGGGAAATAAGAGAAGGCTCAAACTAGAAGACCAATTAAGGAAAAGATGAGATTGAGAAGGTGAATCAATTAAAAATGTTGTAGTGGTGGGCCCCATTGTCATTAATGGAAAGACAAACTTAGGCACTTATTTGATTGAGACTTGCTCTTGATAGTATAAAAAGGTATGAGATGACCTAGGGAGGGGAGCTAATTATAGAGAAGGGTCCGGCCATCATCTTCCTTCAAGGAGTTCTAAAGTTAAGAAAGGGATCAAAGTAGAGGACCAAAGAAGCAAAAATCTCAATCATGGTACTGTAGCACCTAAGGAGGAAGAAGATGACATTGTTCAAGGGTTACTGTTCTATTCATGGTTATTGTAGTAGTCTGAAAATTTTGATTCGTGCTTAATTTTATTCTAAAGTTGTAAGCTTCTTTCTACCTTATTCAATGGAGAATTTATTTCTTAGGTTAATGAGTAGCTAAAAATCTTTGCTAGGGCATGGATGAAGCTTCATTAAATTATAGAATTTTATGATTATGAGACTTGATTAATTTTTCTTAAGGGTGGATTTAATGTTATTTGTTTCTACTTCTTTAATTGATGAGATTGATTTGAATATGAGTTTGGTCATGTTTCTCTCATGATTTAAATTGGTTCTCATTAGTTTTTTTACTTGGTGTTGTCTAGTTTAATATTGAAATTGGGTATTAGTTGTGATTTACAAATTGTGGATACAATTAATGACTTGATTTTAGGTCGTTGAAATGAGGAGAAACAATGTTTTTTTTATTGTGCATGAGAGAAAAATGATGATATTTTCCATAATAACAAAGATTGAATTCTAGATTATTATGAGAAGAATGTAGAAAAAATGATTAAAGATCATGCTTATGGATGTCTATGATTTAATGAATGTGGACTCCTATGCCCTAGTACTTTGTTTATTTGCTAGTACTTTGTTTATTTGTAGTGTTTTGGTTATTTGATAGTGTTTTATTTACTTTGCATTATTTTCTTATTCTTAGCTTAAAGCTTTAGAATTTTGATTCAGATAGTTTAATTGCCTTGAAATTCTTATTTGCTTTTGTTAGTTACTTTAGTTAAGTTATTCTTTTTATAGTTGTTGACTAGATTAGAGTTTACTTGAGTCAGATTAAATTTAGTTTTCCGATTTCAAGTCTTTGTGGGATTGACACTTGATTTAGCCGCTTAACTACCTTATATTCGTGCGCTTGTGAGGAAACAATTAAAATTTAATAGGAAGTTTTTGGTGCCATTGTCCTGGAGCTATAAAGGAAAACAAATTAAATCTAAACTAAGTTTATCTTTCTACTAGTTTTAGCTTAGTGTGTAAAAAAAATAACAAAAAAATAAATACAAAAGTAAATACAAACAAAAAAACAAAAAGAGAGAAAAAGGGGTAAAAACAAGGGGCATGAGAGAGGGGATTAGTCGTGTATGACCATGTAGCTTCTTCAACAAACACACTGGTTAGTTAAAGTAGATTCAAACTCCCTAGAGAGAAATGAAATTGAAATTAGCCTTCCATTCACAATGGGAGATAACAATGCAGAAGGCAAACCCTTTAGGGAGTTATTTTCACCGATCTCTATCAATCCTCTCTCCTGTATAGTGTTGTCCGCTACCACTGCCACACATTTTTGAGTTGAAAGTACAAGTCATTCAACTTCTCCCCACCTTCCATGGTCTTAACAGAGAGGATCCTTACATGCATATAGTCCTTGATACTGAGCCTATTCAGAATCCATGGGCAAATTCCTGTTATTTTGGATCGTCCTTTCTTGGCCACATCCAATGCTCTAATAAATTGTAGAAATGGGGTGAGGAAAATATCTTTTGGAAACATGACAATTGAGCTAAACATTTTTTACATAAGCAAGCAGCCACCAGACATGGAAGATGGGAATGAAGTTAACTTGATTGATAGTTTTGTTCATAATACCTTCATTCAATCACATTCTGAGGATCCCTTAGAGGCATGTCTAGCACACTTTGGTTATGGGTTTGACATTGAAAAATCAATTGAGGAGGTTATTTCATTGCTAGATTTTGCTCCTCTAATGAGTATTGAAAAATGGCAACCTAAAGTGGCTCCTCTTTCATTATCATCATCACCACCCCTTCCATCCACTGTGGAACCACCCAAGATAGATCTAAAACCATTACCTAATACCCTCAAGTATGTGTTTTTAGCTTTTTCTGACACTTTACCAGTCATCATAGCTTCCAATCTAGATGACAATCAAGAAAAAAAATTAATTGATGTCCTTAAAGATCACAAGGAGGATATAGGGTGGACAATTGTTGACATTAAGGGTATTAGTCCTTCTGTAGTTATGCATAGAATTCACTTAGATGAAAATGCTAAACCTTCATGTGAATCTCAAAGGCGCTTAAACCATCTCATGCAAGATGTTGTTAGGGCAAAAGTTCTGAAGCTTTTAGATGTGGGTGTCATTTACCCAATTTCTGATAGTAGATGGATGAGTCAGGTTGTGCCAAAGAAGTTTAGTATAACAGAAGTTAAGAATGATTCTAATGAGTTAGTCCCATCCCGTGTTCAAACGGGTTGGCGTGTTTGTATTGACTACAGGAAGTTGAATGTTATGACAAGGAAAGATCACTTTTCTTTTCCTTTCATAGACCAGATGTTAGAGCAGTTAGCCGGTCATGCTTATTATTGCTTTCTTGATGGGTATTCTGGTTATAACCAGATTCCTATAGCACCTGAGGATAAAGAGAAGACTACCTTCACTTGTCCTTTTGAGATGTTTGCCTACCGTTGTATGCCCTTTGGGTTATGCAATGCACCTACCACTTTCCAGCGGTGCATGATTAGCATTTTCTCAGACGTGGTTGAGATGTTTATGGATGATTTTTCCATCTTTGGCTCTACATTTGATGAGTGCTTGCACCACCTCCCCCTAGTGCTAGTATGGTGTAAAGAGAAGAATATTGTACTTAACTCGAAGAAATATCATTTTATGGTACAAAAGGGGATTATTCTTGGGCATGTCATATCATATAAGGGCATTGAGATTGATAAAGCTAAAATTGATTTAATTTTTCATCTTCCACCTCCACGAACTGTAAAAAAAATTAGATCATTTTTGGGTCATGTAGGCTTTTAAAGGAGATTCTTCAAAAACTTTAGTAAAATTTCTAGACCTTTGTGCAATTTACTAGCCAAGGATTCCCATTTATATTTGATGATGAGTGTCTTCATGCTTTTGAAATGTTGAAATTGAATTGACCTTTGTACCTATTATTAAACCACCAAATTGGAGTATACCCTTTGAGATTATGTGTGATGCCTCTGATTATGCCATTGGTGCTGTTTTAGGGTAGCGTATTGATAAACTTCCCCAACTATGCTAGTAAAACTCTAAATGATGCTCAACTCAATACTCCACGACTTAAAAAGAGTTGTTAGCTTTTGTTTTTGCACTAGATAAGTTTTGGTCCTATTTATTAGTGTCTAAGGTCTTTGTCTATTCGGATCATGCTGCATTGAAGTACCTTTTATCTAAAAAGGATACTAAACCTCGTCTTATCCAATGGATATTGTTGCTACAAAAATTTGATCTTGAAATTTGGGATAAGAAGGTTTGCAAAAATGTTCTAGTAGACCACTTATCTAGATTGACAATTGATTTTACTGATGAGTCCGTACCTATTACTGAGTTTTTTTTCTTTTGATGAGCATTTACTTCATATCTCCCAGTTGCCTTAGTATGCCGATATAGTTAATTATCTTGTTACTAAGCAAATTCCTTCTCATTGGACTAAACAAGATAGATGTAAATTTTTAGCTGAGGTTAAGTACTTCTTTTGGAATGACCCTTACTTGTTCAAATATTGTCCTGATCAAATAATTAGGAGGTGTGTTCCTGAAAGTGATCAACAAAATACCATCTCCTTTTGTCATAATCATGGTTGTGGTGGTCACTTTAGTTCTAGAAAGACTGCAGCAAAGATTTTACAATGTGAATTTTATTGGCCTACCATTTTTAGAGCTTCTCACACCTATTGCTCAGCTTGTGTAAGATGTCAAAAGTTAGGGAGTATATCACGTAGAAATATGATGCCACTAAACCCAATTTTGATAGTTGAGATATTTGATGTTTGGGGCATTGATTGTATGGGTCATTTTCCTAATTCTTTTGGTAATTTGTACATACTTGTTGGGGTTGATTATTTGTCTAAGTGGGTAGAGGTAATTGCTTGCAAAACCAATGATCACAAGGTTGTGGTTCACTTTTTGAGAGATAATGTTTTTGCATGCTTTGGTACTCCACATGACATTATTAGTGATGGGGGGAAGCAATTTTGTAATAGGGGTTTTTAGAAGTTAATGAAGAAATATGGTATAACCCATAAAATTGCTACACCTTACCACCCCCAGACTAGTGGTCAACTTGAGATTTCTAATAGGGAGATTAAACACATTTTGTAGAAAACAGTAAACCCCAATAGGAAGGATTGGTCACTACAACTTACTGATGTATTGTGGGCATATTGTAATGCATTTAAAACTCCCATTTGAATGTCTTCTTATAGAATTGTTTTTGGCAAGGCTTGTCATCTTCCCATTGAGTTAGAATACAGAGCATATTGGGCTATACAACAATTGAATTTTTATCTTAACAAGGTACATGTTCATAGGAAGTTGCAGATTAATGAGTTGGAGGAAATTCAAAATGATGCTTATGATTGTGCTAAAACTTTTAAGGACCGAATGCAAAAGGTTCATGATCTGAACATTTTGAAGAAATCTTTTGCACCTTGTCAGAAGGTCCTTCTTTATAATTCTCATTTGTATTTATTTCTTGGAAAATTGAGATCTCGATGGAGTGGTCCTTTCAAAGTTCGTACAGTTTATTCTCATGGAGCTGTTGTTGAGAATCCTAGGAATGGCAAGGTGTTTAAGATCAATGGCCATCGTCTCAAACCATTTGTAGAGTTGAGCAGTTCAGAAGTTGAATTACTTCTAGAAGATCCTGTTTATCAGGACTGAGTTTCATGTGCGTCTGGCTGAAGACAGTAAACTTAGCGCTCTTAGGAGGCAACCCAATTTTAGGTTAGATAGTTATTTTATTTTCTTTAGTAGTTAGTGTTTTCATTTTAATTAGTTAGTTTTCAGTTTTAAATTTTTGTTGATTGCTCTGATCATTATTAGGGTGTGCTTATATGATTCATTATTGAATAATTATTCTGTGATTATGTTTGTGCTTTATTGACCATTTTTCTTTTGATAGCTATGTGCATGAGCATGTTAACAGATGTACTCTCTTCTTTTTCCTCTTTTCTCATCTTAAGCATTGTATTTATTTTCTTTTATACATTGAGGACAATGTTTAGTTTAGGTTTTGGGGTATAGAAAAAAAAATTAATTTTCTTTTAGAGTATGTGTTTTAATTTTAGTAAAAAATGAAAAAAAAGTTTGAAGAAAAAATTTAGATTTTTTTTAATGTTTTTTTGCTTATGTACGTTGATGCTTCTTTTAGATATGTGGCTTTACTTAATGATATCAAACTATTTAGATCATGCTTATATGACTTGATAGATTTAATGATTTTGAATTCTGATTACATCATATTGGTTTATTGTGCACCTATTTTAAAAATTTTGAAAGATATTTGTCGAAGCGAGAATTCAAGCCCTTGATTATGGTCTTACATCTTGGTGGATATCATTCAATCTAAGTAATTATTTTCTTATAAGAGTAAAACTTTAGCTTGATCTAGTAGTATTCAAGATTATCATAATAGAGTTTTGGGCTTGACTATTCTTGGTTTGTAGAATAGTCTAAGGACTTTCTACCATCACAATTAAGGTTGATTGTATAATGTGCTTAAGAAAGAAGAAAGAAAGAAAGAAGAAAAAAGTTGAATAAATCGTGAAAGAATGAAAAAAAATTGTAAAAAGCTAAAAATAATAATTGAAGTCTCTCTACGAGTAGACTATGCAAGGGTGTTTAGAGCCTAATCCCCAATTAGGCCCAAAGAGAAAATGATTAGTGGTATATTTTCCTTAATCCATGTTTAATCATTAGGGTTTTTCCTAATCCTCTCTTTAATCTATCTTCATCTATTCATTCAATCTGATTTCAAACCATTTAATCACTGTTTTACTTCTCTATTTGAAACCCTAACCTTTAAAAATTTATTTTTATGTCTCCTAAGCTCTAGATCTAGGGTTTGCTTTTATAATTTTTAAGTCTACATCGAGTTTAAAGGTGTATTAATATAAAAATTTGGCTTTTGGAAGGTTTCGGAGGTGATTGAAAGATTAATCCAGCTCAAATCAAGTGGAGAGGTAATGGGTTTTCAAATCTCAGCCTTGTTATGGTGAAAATCTTGATTTTTATGGGTTTTACTTGAATAAGTTTTCTTGATTAGAGTGTTAATGGAATATTTATGAAATGTTAATCTCTTACCTTTATTTCTTAGGGTTTGCCTTGAATGAGTTTAATTAACTTTCTGGATGTTTGATTTAATTTTGATTGTGTATGAGGCTTGGGATGAAGGTTTTATAGTTCAACAATGGTATTTCAGTTTTGAATTTCAAAAGGAAGAAGAAGGCTCGATCTATTTGTTGGCGATCAATTGGGCCAACAGGCCGATTGATTGGGCCGTTCAAATGGCCTGCAAGGCTGATCAATTGGCCACACAATAAAGTTTCTGATTTTAAGGCTAACCGATTGAATGGCCTTCAAGGCCAATCTATCAGCTATATAGCAATGCTGCCATTTTTGGGATTTTGATGCTCACTTCGGTGTTTTTACATCAATTGATGATTCTACCATTTATAGGGAGTGTTTTATGTTGGAATCAAGTTACTAGATGGGTGTAGAATTTGTGATGGGGATTTATAGAGTATGCTTAAGTACTTGTTATGTGAAATTATATGTTGATAAATTATATATGTTAACATTGAATTATCTTGAATTTATGGATGATAAAATTCTTATAATTGGAGCATATTTTTAGCGGGGATATTACATGGTAAATGATAAGATATGTCAACATAAAATGAGAATGGATTGTGGGTGAATGATGTTATTATGTTGTAGCTTTATGTATAGAATAATTATGCTTGTAGTAGTTAAGCATTTGATTTCACATGAAGGGATTTATGGTTTTATGGTAGATTTTACCCTAGATTTTAGTTGGTAATCATGATTTGAATGTGTTTAAGCATGCGTCTATTGCCTTATGAGCTTATATCAAAGCATTGGCCATGTGCTTAGGAAATGCATGAACACACACGTGTGGGGAATTTACTATCAAATTATGGTATTTATTATTCGATTATGATGCATGAGGGGACTAATGGGAGCACATTCCATGTGTTGGAATTTACATAGAGAATGCTCACATATGCATCATGTTGCACCTGTCATGAATGGACTTCATGAATGAGATTTTACAAATGTTTAGGTGTAATTGATCGATTTTATGCAATGATGCGATATTGCATGCCAGATTAATCGATTGTTGGCTTAATCGAAATGGGGCTGGTCTAGAAAGACATGATTTCGATTTGGGTTCCTATGTGAAACATGAATACTCCATGGGTTGGGTCGATCTAAGTTGAGTCAAGATGATTTGAATTGTTAATACGGTTGAGATTTACTTATTGAGATAGTCATATCTGGATACAGAACATCTAGAGTGGTACGCCTTCGTGCACCAGCTACCACGTGTTCTAGGTTCCCTATGTGAGAATTTGGACTGTCCTCACCATTGAGATGTCCTGGGTGAACACACTGCTCTAGGTTCCCTATTGGGAATTTAGACATTCTTGGCCAGAACTGTCTTGGGCGAGCAAACCTACTCTAGGTTCCCTTTTGGAATTTAGACTTCCTATGTGGATTGTCCTGGGCATGGAGAGGGGCTTACTACCCCTATGTCTTAGTTCCCTTGAGGGATTTGGACTGTGTCCAGAGTGGGCAATGCCCTAGGTTTCCGGTTAGGAAATTGAACTACATTGAGCCTTTGTGGCAATGATTGTGTTTACTCCTTGATGGAGGCATTCACGTTTTGTTGATAAAGCATGTGTATGAAATAATATTATGCCTAGATTACACAGGTTATGTAGGGATATTTGTGATTATGTGACACATGTGGATGTGATTTATTATACATGATTTAGCACGGTGTTATTGAGATACTTTTTGTGCATGGTGAATTATTTATGAATGAAATTATATGAATCTGCAATATGTGATTATGTGTAATTGAGACACTATTATATAGGTTTATGTGATATGAATACATGATTAGAAAGTGTGTGATTGAGATGTGATATAAATGAATGATTATAAAGTGTGTGATTGAGACACCATTATACAGGTTTATATAATATAAATGCATGATCAGAAAGTATGTGATTGAGACACTACTATGCATGTTTATGTGATATGAATGTATGATCAGAAAGTATGTTAGAAATACTTCTCAGGCAGATTATGCATGCTATTATGCTTGATTTGATTAGATGAGGATCATTACTTATGCAGGATGGATGCTAAGTTATGATGTGATTATTTATTCCCTGATTTTGATAGGTGTGTCATATGCATGCTAGCTTTTATTTATGGATAAATAGGGGTTTAGCAAGGGAATGAATAGAAAAGGCTATACTATGTCGATTATGAATCTGAATTGCTATATTGCCATGTTGTTATAGTTCTCATATTATTGTCGTCATATTCAAACCTTACTGAGTTTTACTCACCCTTATTTCTTTGTTTCTGTTTTGGGGCTGCATGGTTCGACATGCAGTTGGGCAGGACCCTCTGTATGAGGAACGGTTGGAGAAAGCATGGGATTAGGCATGGATGCTTCTAGACTTTGTTATATTTTTCTTATTTACCCTATTATGATGATAGAATTTCATGTATGGTGGTTCTTGTTTCAAACTTATGCTTATATTATGTTTTTAGATCTGTTTGAGACCTTGATTCTAGCCATATGTGTTGGCTTAGGATTCTAAGTATGTCGGTATAAGACTTGTGGATTAGTTCAGAGTTAAAGTCTTCTTTTATTCTACTTATTACTCTTGCTCAAAGGTTATGTGGTGTGTAACTCCGCTAGTTAAACTGCTAGTAGGAGGGGCAAGTCTTTCGCTATTCGTCAATCTCCTTCAGTTCCGTCACCCCCGCGCGCTTGGCCGGCCCATGGACCGGGTTCGGGTCGGGTTGGGCAGTGCTAGGGCATGACAATCAACTCCAAATGACACTAGCCCCTGTCAATCAACCCCAAGTGCAACACCCATATACCCATCCTAGTTGGGATTCGAGTTTTGAAGAGAAGATCTCAACTGCATTACAAGAGCTACAATCTCATTCACAAATCTTTTACTCTCATACCCAATCTATCGCAAAGCTAGAAGCCCAAATAGATCAACTAGCCAATGCAATTAGCAAGAGATAGATGGGGACATTGCTGAGTCAACCTCTACAAAACTAGAAAGGTCAATTTTGGGTAGTAGGAGCTCCTCCCTCTAATGAACAAGTTCAGTCCATAACGACCCTTTGGAGTGAGAAGCTTGTTGACTATAATGTTGGGGGTACACCTGTGAGAGATGATAGTAATATGGAGTTAGAGAGGGCCGCCCTCAATGAGCCTCATGCAGAAGTGAGTGCACTGCATGAAAAAGAGTTTGTTCCTCCTTCCCCTCCTTTACCACATTATTCCGGTCCACCTATGAGGGATCCTATATCCCTAAGGCTCCATTTCCCCAATGATTAGTGTTGCCCCACCATTTGGCAAGAGCTTAGGTAGGATAGACAAAATTTTAGAAATATTCAAACAAGTTAATATTAATCTTCCCCTCCTCGAGACTATCATGCAAGTCCTTGCGTACGCTAAATTACTTATAGACCTTTGTACCCGTAAGTGCAAATCTACACTACACGTGTCTAAAAAGTTCTTTCTCACCTAGCAAGTCCACTCTTTATTGAAATATGACACACCACCTAAACTAAAAGACCCTATAATCCCTAATATTTCTTGTGTCATAGATGATCACTCCATCAAAAAAAGTCGTCATTGACCTTGGTGCTTGTAACACCCCGTGTTCCGATTATGCTTAATCCGGAGTATTAGGGGTAATTACTATTCCCAATTTGGAAATGGCTCAGCCTCTTTCCTTTTATGGGAACGGTTGGGCTATACCTAATTGAAATTTGGGGTGAGAATAGAGTCTTTAACTAGAATTAGAAAATTTGGTAATTTAACCCAAAATTAAGACCAAAAAAATTTTAAAATTTTTTATAATAACTTCCTTTGATTTTTGGGACATTTTGGACTAAAAACCCCTAATTCAACAGTGGGGCCCACAAGGGGATCCCGCCAAACCCTAATTTTTGAGAAATTCGTAAAAATTAAAAAAATTCCCAAAAATTACAATTAGTTTAAAACCTTTGGAAATCACCTTTATTTCCAAAAATTAACAAAACTGATCATAAAACAGCTTAAACCACATAAAAGCAATTAAACATAATGAATTGAAACCGGTTCAAGATCAAGGATCTTACATCCTCCCCCCGTTAAGAATTTTGGTCCTCCAAAATTCGCTAAAGGTTGGCATCGAAAAGACTAAGATAAAAGTTCACAAGTCTTCTCATCTTTTCTCTTCCATGTAGCCCCTTCGACCTTGTGATTCTGCCATAAGACTTTCACCAATGGAATCACCTTTTTGATGGAGAGTCTTCTCCTTCTGGTCTAGGATTTGAACAGGTGACTCCACATAGGAAAGGTTGTCTCATAGCTCCAACGGTTCCAAATTCAACATGTGCGTTGGGTCTAGCTCATACTTCCGAATAAGCAATACATGAAATACGTTATGGATATTAGCAAGCCAAGGCGGCAAGGCTACACTGTAGGCCATAGCTCCAACTCGCTCTAAGACTTCAAACGGTTCGATAAACTTGGGAGGCAACTTGCACCGTTGGCCAAACTAAACTACACCACAGAATGGAGAGATCTTAAGAAAGACATAATCATGAACGTTAAACTCTAACTCTCTCCTATGCTTCATGAGTACACAACTCAGGCCACAAATTGAAGCATCACTATAGACTACGTATCCAGCACTTCCTTAAGGCAAAGTCAAGACTAGAGCTGAAGTCAATCTCTTCTTCAACTCTTGGAGGCTTCCTTCACAAGCTTGATTCCACTCAACTTCTCATTCTTCCTTGTCAGCTTGGTCATAGGTTTTCAAGATAGATTTCATGCCCGAATTAGGATTGACAAGGGATTTAATCTCCTTATCGGAGTGTAATTCGGACAAGTCGTTCAAAAACACAACTTCAAACCTCGACACTAATAAATGGATTTCAAAAGGGAGTAGTTCCGCACTCGTCACTGAGATGCTTGAAAGAAAACTACACACCCTCTATTAGTCCACCTTCTAGCCTTAGTGAAAGACACCGAGAATCTTCCACTACAACACTTACTACCCTCAATCACATACTTTCTAATCATGCATTCATATCACATAAACCTGCATAATAGTATCTCAATCACACACTTTCTAATCATGCATTCATATCACATAAACCTGCATAATAATGTTACAATCACACACTTTCTGATCATGCATTTATATCACATAAACCTGCATAATAGTGTCTCAATCACACATAATCACAAAATGCAGATTCATATAATTTCATTCATAAATAATTTATCCAGCATGATAAGTATCTCAATCACACTATGTTAAATCATGCATCATAAATCACATCCACATGTGTCACATAACTCAAATATCCCTACACAACCTATGTAATCTAGGCATAATATTATTTCATATACATGCTTTTCAACAAATGGTGAATGCCTCCATCAAGGAGTAAACACAATCATTTCCACAAAAGTTCAACAAATCCAATTTCCTAACCAAATACTAGGGCATTGCTTGCTCTAGACACAATCCAAATCCCTCACATGAACTAAGATGTATGGGTGGTCAGCCCCTCTGCTTGCCAGAGACAATCTACACAGGAAGTCCAAATTCCAAAAGGGAACCTAGAGCAGGTTTGCTCGCCCAAGACAGTTCTGGCCAAGAACGGTTCAAATTCCCACATAGGGAACCTATAACATGTGGTAGTTGGTACATGATGGCGTAACACTCTGGTTGCTCAATGTCCAGATGTGACTATCTCAATAAGTAAATTGCAACCGCATTAATAATTCAAATCAACTCGACTCAACTCAAATCGACTCAACCCGGGGAGTATCCATGTTCCACACAGGAACCCAAAACAAAATCATGTCCTTGCGGACCAGCCAAGTTTCAATTAAGCCATTGATCGAGTAATCCGGCATGCAATCTCACATCATTGCATATAATCGATCAATCATGACTAAACATTCGTAAAATCTCATTCATGAAGTCCATTCATGATGCGTGCAACATGATGCCTACGTGAGCATTCTCTATGTGAATTCCAACACATAGAATGTGCTTCCATCAATCCCCTCATGCATCATAATCGAATAATAAATAACCATGATTTCTTATTAAATTCCCCATACGTGTGCGTACATACATTTCCTAAGCACATGGCCAATGCTTTGATATAAGCTCATAAGGCAATACACGCATGCTTAAACACATTCAAATCATGATTACTAACTAAAATCTAGGGTAAAATCTACCATAAAACCATAAATCCATTCATGCGAAATCAAATGTTTAACTACTTCAAGCATGATTATTCTACACATGAACCTATAACATAATAACATCATTGACCCACAATCCATTCTCATTTTATGTTGATATATCTTATTATTTACCATGTAATATCCCTGCTAGAACATGCTCCAATCATAAGAATTCCATCATCCATAGATTTAAGATAATTCAATGTTAACATATATAACTTATCAACATATAATTCCACATAACAAGTACTTAAGCATACTCCATAAATCCCCATCACAAATTCTACACCCTTCCAGTAACTTAATTTCAACATAAAACACTCCTCATAAATAGTAGAATCATCAATTGGAATAAAAACACCAAAGTGAGCATCAAAATCCAAAAATTGGCAGAACTGTTGTATAGCCGATTGATCAGCTTGGAAGGTCGTTCGATCGGTTGGCCTTAAAATCAGAAACTTTGTTGTGTGGCTGATCGATCGGCCTAGCAAGTTGTTCAAACAACCCGATTGATCGGCCTGTTTGCCTGATCAATCGCCAACAAGCAGTTCAAGACTTCTTCTTCCTTTCAAAATTCAAAACTGAAACATCATTGTTGAACCATAAAACCTTCATCCCAAGCCTCATACACCATCAAAAGTCAATCAAATATTCCAGAAAATTAATTTAACCCATTCTAAGGTAAAACCCTAAGAAATCAAGGTAAGTGATTAACTTTTCATAAATATACCATTAAAGCTCTAATCAAGAAAACCCATTTAAGTAAAACCTATAAAAATTGAGATTTTCATCATAACAAGGCTAAGATTTGAAAACTCATTACCTCTGCACTTGATTTGAGTTGGATTAATCCTTCAATCACCTTCGAAACCTTCCAAAAGAAAGATTTTTATATTAATACACCTCTAAACTCGATTTAGACTTGAAAATTATAAAAGCAAACCCTAGATCTAGAGCTTAGGAGACATAAAAAAATGGAAACATATGACTGACATTAGGCTTAATTTCTTAGTTTTGAGTCATGACCGCCAGCAACCTACTGCACGAAGGAGAGGTGTATTCATTGGGAGTAGTACTCACTTAGGGCTTTGAGATGTGCATCTAGTAATTGATTGTATTCAACCATGGTGATGGTAGGAGGGGTGGGAGAAGTAGTTGCAGAAGTGATGAGAGAGTGGGTAGAGAACAAGGTCAAGGGCAACTTAGCTCTCCTAGGTGTTTGCTCGAGGTCAAGGTCAAGTGGTTCTAATAGGGAGAGCAAGGATCGATGACCATGCATACATCACCAGCACACTACACAATTTAAAGCATAAAAAGTAAAAGAGGAAGCACACCAAAGAAAAAAAACTTATAAAATGAAAGAAGAAACTAAAATTAAAGAGAGGAGAAGATCTTGCAACCCAAAGGGAAGAACTTTGCTTGTTGATGTTGCCTTGCGGCCACAATAGTAGAGAGCACGATCTTCAACATTACCTACAAGATCAAAATAAAAGAGAGTAACTAAGAATTAACCTAGAAAGTAGACTAAACTAAAACTAATTAGAACTATCCTAACTACGAATTTAGTAACAATCCAACAATGTCTCTGGCAATGGCACCAAAAATGTGTTCATCTAATCTTAGTATAACTCATCTAATTCATTAATTAGATGAACATTAAAACCATTTCATTACCATCTCATCTAAATCATAAAAATTATAATCGATGTAAATCTTAAAACCATATAAATCTATCATCTACATGACTATAAATCAACATAGAATTGAATAAACACCCTTTCATTAAAAATGAAATCTTTGTCATGCAATTGTCATTATTCACAATTTAGATCTAAATTAAAAAAATGAAATTTATCTATTGTTTCATAAGCTTCTAAGTAAAAGAAAAGCATAGCCTTTCATGGTAGAAGAAGGCTCTTGAAAATCTACTAAATTTCAACAATTTTGAGCCCCATATTACTTTATATAGGCATAAGAGTTATTAGAGAAGTTATAGTTGGAAAAGAACACAAAACCGCCTTAAAATAGGAAATTGTTCATGTAAGGACCTTCATCTTTAAACCGGGTTTTGGTTTTATTTAATTATGGGTTATCGTGAGATTAACGTGTTTTCTGATCTTATTCGGTGATTTCGTAAAATAAATAGAGTTTGTGATGGTTTTAACCAAAAATCAACTTCAACATTAGTGGTTTTAAGTGATTTTAAACCAAATGTGAATTTTTGGGATTTTTCAGAATTTTCACTATTTTCCCAAAAATTAGGGTTTTGGCAGGACCCCTGTGGGCCACACCGTCGAAAATTTTATTTTTGGGTCAAATGAACCTAGACATATACTTAAGGTCACACAAAATTTTTTAGAATTTTATTAGCCTTAATTTGTGCTTAAATTTGCAAAATACCCACTTTTAGCCTACTTTTCCTATTTACACCCCAAAGCTTACCTATGCATACCCCAACCCTTACTATAAAAGGGCAAACCAGAGCCATTTCCATTTTTGGGAATACGCTAAGGAAGGAGGGCTGGCCTAATCCTCACTTAGGCCCGAATTAGAAGCCGATTAAGGTAAGCTTACTCTAATTAAGCACTAATCCATGACTTTCTTCTTAATTTCTTCCAAATCTACTATTTTCCCCTTGATTCAATTCATTTTTTACCATCAAAAGCTACTAATTTATGTTTTACTACAAACCCTAACATTCAAAATTCAATTTTTACTACCAACAAGCCCTAGATCTAAGGTTTAATTAGGGATTTCTTGAGTAAATCGATTTCTATTAGAGTTTAATTCAAACTCATTGTGTTTTCAAGGATTTCAAGAAGGGTGATTCTTTAATCCGAGCTTAATCAAGTGCTGAGGTAATGGGTCTTCAAAATCTCTGTTTATCCATGGTAAAACTCTCTATTTTTGGCTTATTTAGAAATGGTTTGCTTGATTTAGTGTGTTAATGGTAAGATTAGAAAATAGAATTATTTAATCCCGATTTCTTAGGGTTTTGTATTATTATGGTTTGGTTTGACATTCTGGAAGTCAAGGAGGACTTTTGATGATGATTAGGGTGTTAGATGTGGATTTGAAGTGTTATCTATGGTGTTTTGGTTTGGAATTGCGAAAGGAAGAAGATGACTGTTCTGCCGTGTTGGCGATCGATCGGCCCTGCAGGGCGATCGATCGGCTGAACTATAAATTTCAAATTTTTGTGTGTAACCAATCGAACGGCCTGAAGGGTGATCGATCGGCTACACAGGAAATTGTATGTTGTGCATATGATGTCTATTTTGATGATTTCACTGTAGCTTGCCAATTTTATATAAATGTGGAGTGTTTTAAGCTATGTTTGGCTACTGGAAATGCATGCTATTGAGTTTATGGAGTTGAGATATATGCTTAGAGATGGTGGAATGACTTATGTTTTGTGGCATGATGTTGGAATCGTTATCTTGAAATTATGAATGGTTGTTCCCCTTTAGTTAAGCATATTTTCAGTAGGACTACAATCATTATTGGACTGATTTGTCATGATAGATGGTGGTTAGTGGTGTGTGGATGTTGGTGAATGCCATGACTCAATGATGAAATGAGTGATGTTATATGTGTTTAGCCTTTGTGGTTGAGTTTTGAATCTAGCTATGATTTCAACGATTATTCTTCTATGATTTCCGCTGGAATTCATGTTTGGATAGAAATTCACATGTGTAGTGTGGTAGTGAGTTGATTTTCAAGCATGTTGATATGCATTATATGAAATGCTTCTACTAGTTACACACACACATGTGGGGGTTAAATGATGATGTTGAAGCTTGATATTGTGATTATGAATGATGCATTAGGGGCTGATGAGAGCACTTATCATGGATTAGGATTCATGTATGCTTTGCCCACGCATGTACCATGCTGCACGCATCATGAAAATGGATTTCCAATTGAGGCTTCATCGTGATTAATCGAATTTGACCGATTGGATGCAATGTGATGGAATTGTGTGCCTGGTTTATCGGTCATGGATTAATTGCAAGTTGATTGGTCCGAAAGGACATTTTGATTTGAAGTTCCTGTGTGGAACGATTTGAAGTTCCTGTGTGGAACGAGTGCACTCCCCGGGTTGAGTCTAATTAAATGGAATGATGTGGGGACGAGTTGTGTACTTGTCTTGCGGATTGTGAGAATGTTATTATGTGTGTCATTTGGACCCTGAGAATCCAGTGTGGTATGCCGTGTGCACCCCGCTACCACATGTTCTAGGGTTCTCTATGTGAGAACTCGGGCTCTTCCCTCCGCAGGAGATGTCCCTGGGCGAACACCCCTGCTCTAGATTCTCTGTGTGAAAATGAGACATCATTGGCCAGGATTGTCCAGGGCGAGCAGTATTAGGGATTGACAACCCCGATCTTTCTTGAATTCTTGTGTAGAATTTTGGACCATGACACGCCTTCGTGGCCTTGTCTATGCTCCCGTCTGTGTGACATTATGGTGTGGTTACTCCTTGATGGAGGTTGATTTTGATGTTATGCATGTAGAATATGTATGTTAGAGATACATCCATGCGGGATTGGTTATGATGTGAATGCATGTGAGAATGTGTATGTTAGAGATACATCCATGCAGGTTGTGATGATATTATGCATGTGGGAATGTGTATGTTAGAGATACATCCATGCAGATTGTGATGATATTATGCATGTGGGAATATGTATGTTAGAGATACATCCATGCAGGTTGATTATGCACTGTGATGCAGTTTTAAGTGATGTAGATATGTGATCAGAAAATGATGCACCTTGTACATCGTTGATTTGAAAGATTTTATCGCCATGCTATCGTATTTTCGATGTTGTTAGTGATATTAAAACCATTGCTGAGTTTGTTAAACTCACCCCTCTTTTTTGTGTTTTGATTTGGGGCTGCGTGGTGCGACACGCAGATGGACAGGATAGCCTCTTTGAGGAAAGGTCAGAGATAGCTTGGGTGTGATGATGGAGATCGTTGTGTGACTTACTTTCGTTTGTTTCATGCTTTATGTTAGAACCTTTGTGTAGGGTTCTTGTTTTGGATTTATGTCATATTTTACAGTTGTGATGCTTATGACTTATTTTGAGCCGGTGTGGGCTTTACTTAACTAAGCTTGTGGGTTTGAGATTGTTGTTTACTTTGTGATAAACAACACCTTTTCCTTCCCTTTTATTTACTCTTGCTCAAAGGATTGTGCGCACTCCGTATTTGCTGTTAATCGCCAGTGGTTAGGGTTAAGTCTTCCACTAGATCGTTTCTCAATTTTCACTTCGTCGCCCCCGCGCGCTTGACCGGCCCTTGGCCGGGTTCGGCTCAGGTCGGGCATCGCCGGGGCGTGACAGTTCATTAAGCCAATCTATCGGGTACATTGTTTCTACAATCTAGGCTAATATGTCCAATTTCATGTCCAGATTTTATTCAGAAAGTGAAGTTTTTTATTGGACAATCAATATTCCTGTTTAGTTTTCTACAATGTTCATTAAGCTCTTTTGTTAGTGACCATATCAATTTCCATTATATTTGTGACTCCAGAAAGTTGCCCAAATCACTCGTACATTTGTTAAGTGTGTTGAGAATTATTCTACATGTTGCCCAGGGCTATATGGGAAACATTCCTTACCTACAAAACATAAAAAAACAATCAAATTTTAGAAGTGTATTACATAAATAAAATCCCCACTTGATTCAAAAATACTGCTAAACTACTAATAGCACCCAAATTAATTAATAGTTAAAATAAAAAAATAATTTATATCTTAATATAAATAAACCCTAATTAACCCTAAATAAACTTAATACTATGCTAGAAAATCATATAAAAAGATGTATAAAATAGAGATATTTTATGTGTATCAATCTTCTAAGTTGGAATTGTAAAAAACATGGAAGACTGTCTGAGAAGGGAACCGATCAATTGTAGACACGGATGAATGATCAGTATGTTTGCCGCTATGGTTATTTGTAACAGAGGCTGTGGGCGATCGATTGTTGTGCTAGATAATCGCCCTAGGTTTTTGTTGGTTTATGGACTATGTGTGTAGCATAGACAAACTAAGAAAAACAAAGTACATCTAACTCGTAATTAAGTTACAAAATTTATCTTTCCCTTTTATACAAGACAATCACGAATTTTGGTCAAATTAATGTGCCTAATTCCAATGTGTTCTAACAAATATTTTGTAATCAAATCAGCAACCACGGGACACTCTGTCTAGATCAACTATTCTCTATGTAAATATGAGATTATAGAATTACTGATTGTAAAGACAAATGACTCCTTTTTCTTCAAGCAGCTACTTCTCCACTCCACTCTTAAATTCCGAATCAATTACTCCTTGGTTGATTATCGGTCATAGCTTAATCTTCTCCTCTTTTGTGCTCTTTGATCAAAGTAGATTTTTCATCTCCTCCTTTTGAATGAATCTTCTTTTCTCTTGATCTTCTCAACAACAATCTTCAGCAAACACCATGTCTCACATATGTTTTTGTGCCCTCATCTAATCTCTAATCACTATTTTTTATTTAGGTAGAAATTTTCTCATTGTAGAAGACAACTCTCTCAAAACTCCATTAGAACAACTCCACACAAGCTTTATAAATCTTCTCTCCTCTCTTCAATACATCTAATCCCTTTATATAGACTCGCAAGTCCCAAGAGAAATATGACTCTAACTAGGAATCTAAATCAAAACGGAAAAGTTTAATTTAGGAAACTCTACTCTCAATCGATTGATCATTTCACAAGGTGATAAATTGATCCATATTCCTTTCCCTTACGACTCTTCTATTGATTGATCATTCGACCTCACGAATGATCGCTAAACACTAGGCTTCTTTTAACAAAGAATATTTTCGGGGCATTGATCAATCGTTCATAGAAGCGATCTATCTCTTCTACAGTTTTTAAAGATTTTGCCACAGTTCATTAGTGATATATCATTCCATTATGATGATCGATAGTTTTGACCATATTTTTTAATTTTCAAAATTCAAACCTCCAATCCTCACTATTCATTCACCTAAGGTCTTATTTACCTTAAAGGTGTGTTAATGTGATGTGTGTACATGTTTTTACTTCAAAAATACTGATTTGACCCTTCCTTCATTCAACCTTTAAAAATCAATCTTTAGACTTAAATTGACTCAAAATACACATTAATGACATTGTTTTAATCATAAAAATTAGCTAATGCATGACATAATGAAACTTATATTCTTATAATTTCTTCCTTAAACTATAACTCTCTAATCCTATTGTTGTGTGGTCATCAACCTGTAACCAACCTGCATATCACAAACTAGAACATACCCGCATAATACTATTCAAGGAAACAGGTAAATACAAAATGTAAATGTTCAAGTAAGTAACTAAAAGATTAATCAAATCATAACCAAATCAAGAATTTTCTCTTTTTATCAAATCTGCCTATCTCTTCTTTTTGAAGCTCTCAATTAGCTCTCTCTATCCTCAAGAATTGAGGTTTTATCTAACCCAAATATTTCTCCCTCTTTTTGTCACAAATAGATAAAAGAAAATTGAGGTAAATAAGAGAAAACTGGAGGAAAAACTTGTAAACCAATTTCAAACCACATCTAGAATAAATTTTTGGAGAATCAAATAAAATACTTATTAAAAACAAAGTGTGTTGTTAACCATATACAATATCAATTTTGAACATACTATCAAAGTTACTTATGAACACACTATGTATCTTACATTAGCATAATATAATCTCATTAGCCACTTGACAAAAGAATCATAATTTTAAGTTCCAAGCCGCATAATAATAGAAGATGCAAAAGTGTTTTATATAAAGCAAAAACATATACTATAATTATTCAAAACAACCATCAGGATATCAACGGATAATATAGTCAAAAATAACTTTTCTCTTCCACTACTTTGGCAAAAGAGCTCATCCAGAAACTTGGCCTATGCTTGAATTCTATTTGATCATTGATTTACATTAAATAAGTAAGAGATATAAGCAAAATAATATATAACCCTATTTTTGTTGTTGTCATTCTATATGCCCTTTGCCTTTTTCAAATTTTGGTTTTTTAATTTCTTGACATAATTAGGCTTTCAATTACTTTCTCTTAGTTCTCGTGACCTCGTACTATTTAATTTTTTCATTCTAAGCCCTTTCTAGTGTCCAGGGGATGGTAGCTTTCACACTAACATGATTTTTCATGTACGAAGCCCTCTCCGTCATCTTTATGATTATTATTTATGACATTGTTTACATAAAGTGTTCATAGTAAAACATAAACTTATCAAATCTCATCAAGCATGCAAAGGACTCTAAACTGCTCAACTATCATATACTACCTCACAACATCATAATCGAGAAGTAGATCAACCGTATTATATATTTAACCCACAATAGAAGATCTCAAATTCCCATATTGACTACAAAATCTTTCAGTAAATCATCAATGCATAAAGTATTATTATGAATCTTAAAATTCTACCTAATTGATATTCAATTAGTCCTCTTAGCATAAGAATACATTCATCATGCATTACATGTGTGACCCACTATGTGCAATACTTCACAATTTAATTGTGTTCCATATCATGCTGATAAAGAAACATATATTCTACTAGTAGCTATATATTCAACCTTTGTAGTTGATAAATAAACACAATTTTATGTCAAGAAAACTAAATAATGATCTACATAAAAAATCCACCTGAAGTACTCTTTCTATCATCTACACACCAAATGAACATATGAATATCCTACTAGTTTAGAATTAGTGTTAAATGGAAATGAGAAAACATATCATTTAGATTTACTCACATATTTTAATATTTTCTGAACAACAATCATGTGGGATTCTTTAGGATCAACATGATGTCTAGCACATACTCCTGCACTTACAACAAATATGTAAGCAACTAACAACTAAGTATAAAAGACTACTAATTATGCTTCTATACAAAGTTTGTTTAGCTAATTTACTTAAAATATCTTTAATGAACTTAACAGAAGGAGATATATGTGTCTTGGCATGTTTTGCATCTTGAAGTCCAAATTGTGTCACTAGGTTTTTAGCAAACTTGGATTGTGAGATGAAGATTCAAGAATTAGTTTTTTGTACTAGCAAACCAAGATAATAAGTCAATAAACTTTCCATACGCTTTTCTAATTCCTTATGCATCTCCTTAGCAAAAGCTTTGGCAAGCTTATTATTTTTATATCCAAAAATGACGTCATCCACATAGATCTATGCCCTCATAACATGTTTTTCATATTTCTTAACAAACAATGTCTTGTTAACACCTCCTCTTGGATAACCCTAAATTGTTAGATATTGTTTCAATCCATCATACCGTGCTCTTAGAGCTTGTTTTAATCTATATAAAGTTTTCTTCAAGTTACACACATAATCAGGATGATGAGGGTCAATAAAACTTTTAGGTTGTTCGACATCGACTTCCTCTTTTAAGTTTCTATTCAGAAAAGCACTCTTGACATCTATTTGATATATCTTGAATTTTAAATGACAAGTCATAGAAAGAAGAAATCTAATAGATTCAATTCGAGCAATAGGAGCAAATATTTTATCAAAATTAATCCCTTCTACCTAAATGTAGCCTTGAGAAGTGAATCTTACTTTATTTCTTAGCACAATACCTTGTTTATCTGTCTTGTACTTGTAAATCCACTTTGTACTTATAATATTGCATTACTTAGGTCTAGGAATAAGAAATTATACATCATTCCTCTTGAATTGACTTAATTCCTCTTCCATTGCATTTTTTTAATTCTCATCTTGAAGAGCATCATAAATTTTCTTTAGTTTAGTAAGAGACACATAACAATAAAATTTTATTTTTTTTCTAACTTATATCTTGTTCTCACTCCTTCATTGATGTCACCAATCACATTACTTTCAAGATGGTCTTTTTGAACCCAATTAGGTACTTGACCGGCTCAAACTGGTGATTCTTGCTCTTCTTTTGGAACTTTAATTTCATGTATGTGATCATCATGAACGTCCACCCATTTATGTTCTTTATGATTTGCATCACTAAACACATTCACTACAACAAAAGAGATTAATAGCGACGCAATTATACGTCGCTACTAATACCTCAAATGTCACTAATAGCAATTAGCGACGTATCTTTTACATCACTGCAAACGTCGCAAAAACTACAGTTGCAACTGATAATTCGCAGTGAATAAAAACAATCGTCGCTAATGAGCTTTATTAGCGACGTATAATTTACGTCGCGACTACCCATTTATATGTTGCTATTAATGGATCATGAGCGACTGATATGAATTTGTCGCAAATATTTGTATTAACGACGTATTTTTGTCAGTTGCTAATGGAGTAATAGTGACGTAAATAGATATGTCGGTAATAAGCTTTTGCGACATACATATATATGTCGCAATTAATTTTTAGTTGAGACGTATAAATAATACATCACTATTATGTGGTTAATAACGACATATATATATGTCGTTATGAAATTCTATATGCCGCAAATTTTTATACAAATTCATTTTAGGCTGTGGTATACATTGCTATTTTATAGAACTATAAAGCCTTTTGTAGGTATACATCACTCATGTGATAGTTTTAGCAACGTATAATGTATACGTAGCAAAAAAGATTAAAAAAGATTAAATAAATATTAGTTAATTATTTTTTGAGACATTAGATTTGCGTCGATAAATTTAATTTAATATTAAAAATACAAAAATAATATAAATCAACTGAAACTCCTGCTAATGCACATTTCATCCATTACCCTCATAGGCATGTACAGACTACTCCCACATGACCAGTAATAGTATAAAAGATTTTGCTTAATTTAATGAAAGAAATTAATTTAAAAATTACTACTATATGGTAACAATATTTGTTACATTGGAATTAATAACATCATGTGTTGAAACAACACCACTAAAATGGTCACAAGTAATGGTTTTAGTTTGTATACGAATGTAATGAACAGATTGCCACATATCTCTTGCATAGCTCTTCAATCTAAAAGCTTATTTCCCCTCTATGTACAAGAATCAGAAGTTGAAGTCAAAGATGTCCTTAACCCCTGGCCGGTGCATCTTGATTGCTGAAATGCTCCCATAGCCCATCAAATGCAAAAATCACAAAATGATACTGCAAAGCAAAAAAAATTCATTATATGAAAGGGAAAGTTAGTCTAAAGAAGAAGGCCAGAGTTAAAAGAATTGAAATCAGTCTAGAGGACTAAAGGACTCCATTGAGACAAGAAGAGCAAATAAAGGCAAAACAGTAGAGGATAGTATTGGTTGCAATCTATCAATTTGGATACCTACATAGGTGGTAGATTGCACACCGGGCAGCGAACTAGTTGTAAATCTAAAGAAATGAAAGTATAATTTGAGGAATTATGGTCAATTTGTAAAGATCCAAGTTCTAGTGGTCTACTGATAACAATTATTGTTTAATGAAAGATCAATCATGTACCAGCAATCCAGACCCCAATTTTTATATTTTTCAAGATGCAGGCCCCATATCTCTCTGTACCATCTCCTCTGTGGTTCTCTCTTCTGGAATTTTGGTTGACAGTGACAATTGTTCAGTCAGGACTGCAACTGGGGAGGAAAGAAGAATGCGTCAATCCTCATCCAATCTACATGATCAAGGTTATGGAATTGAGCAAAAGGTTGTCAAAGATTAACACCAGCTGAACTCTTACCAACGTGCTTATCTGGTTGTCTAAAATAGTATGAATGAGTCCCCCATCTGCATCATTAAGAGATACTCCTGTCACTCTGAAATGCACGATCCTCATTGAGATCTCCAATAGATGAGGAGCTGCAATTCTAACTATCAATATGTCACTGTAACATTACATGTTTACAAGTAGTAACTGATAAAATATTGTTTGAACTTCATAACAATTGAAAATCTCCAAATTTAGGTAGTTAAATATCACAAGATTATGGAATTAATATTATTCTTAGATCTAAGTTTTGAATGAAAACTGAGTAAAATAACTCAACATTTAAAGCACAAAATTATTTAGAAATAAGAACATAAAAGAATGGAAAAGTCCAGCATTCTTAATCTTGAGCTTGTTCGAGCTTACTTCGATAAATATACAAGCCAGTTCAAAAATAAGCTTGAGCTCATTTAAATCCTAAGCCTATGGTTCAGCTCAAGTCATAGGATTCATTAGGGGCTCAAGTTAAATGCAATAAAGCAATATTCCAGGTGATAATCATAAATTACTTAGCTTTCCATATTTCCATAATCAGTGAAACAAATCTAAACAGGCCCTCGATATATTTTCTTTGTTTCAGTGTGCTGATCTATATCACAAATCTTCCTGGCCTTGAACTTTTTTGGCCTATTAGTTCCTCTTCCTAACCAACATAGAATTAAAAGATAGTAGTACATTTATTCAAGGTAAAAAGTTGCACATACCCTGTTAATGCATCAACAAATCAGGGGGAAGCAGAGTATTATTATAAGAGAGAACAATCACTCTCATAACCTGATATTGAACAAGAACATTCATGGGCACTCCTTCAAATCCCTCCTCTCAACCTGTGCTAATCTGTGTAAAGCTGTAACACGACATTGCGGGGATAAATATTAGTATAAGAGAGAAAATAAGCCTGAATTGCCAAGTTCTTTCCTTAAAAAACTTGTTCACACCACCCACCCAATCAGTCCATCTTTTCCCAACATATTCCTATACCCGACTTATTTCAAATTTTGCTGATCGTTGCAGAAAAGGAAATCAATACAGAATATTGCCCTACATTAGAAATGAAGCATGATATTAAAACAAATCAGCCGTTTAATTATACAAATAACAAATGCACGCACATGCTCATAGAAGAGGGAGGACAGGGGGAAGGAGAGTACTGGGTTCAATGTTTTGGTGGTATGAAAATGGTTGTAACGTTCTTTCACTTAAGATGACAAAGTTGAGTGCATTTGAACAATTTTATAAGTTTGACTTCAGCAAAGTAGATTGTGTGCAAGTCTGATAGTGCAAGCAAATGTCTTTTATTCATAATATATTATGTCTGGTAAACTCTTTTATAAGTTTTACTTCAGCACACTAGAGTGTCCAATAATCTATTTTCTTTGAGTATACACTTATACTAAATCCATGAAAAACCAAATTGATAATGAAGTATTAGATAGTCGTCTTGGAATAAAATGGAGATGGTGAAGTGCCCAAAGATTCATCCCAAGGAGGAGGCAGGAGCTTAGATGTAGTAGGTAATAACATAATTGAATATAACAAGTTCATGCAGAAAATTTGAAAACTAACAAGTTCATGCAGAAGTTAATAATAGTTAGGTAGAGGATTTAGTTCAAAACAAATGATTAAAATAGTAATCACACATCAAGCAAATATGAAAACCAACCAAATACCCGCATTTGTAGCTTTGCATCATAAAATTGTTTCATGCTCTCAGGAATCTTTAGTTTTAAGTCTTCCACCAAAGGGGTCATAGATGTAAAAAATTTGTTATGGATCGTAGGATTTATTTGCTTAGTATGTTTATGATTTAATTAGTAAACTTTTGGGCCAGTAGACAATAGGTTTTATTATGTAACTAGGCATTTAAGTAGTTTAGCTAATAAGGCCCAGGCCCATTAAGGGCAATGTTATGTAAGGGGTTCTCCGCCCTAATGGAGATTAGGCAATTAATCAAGTTCTAGTTCTCTTCCTTCTCCTCTATCAACCCAAATTCCCTCCTTTCAATCGCCCTATTGATTCTCAGCGAATCAGCAAGGTTCTTCCCTCTCCTTTCATCCAATTTCCCTACTTAAATTATCCTGTAAATCCTAGGATTTACATCACTGGTATCAGAGACGACCTTCCTATCTGTGGGTTGTGTCAATGGTGCAAACCAAGAGTATGACGGCCAAAGACAAACATAACCAGAGCAGCTTTGCTCCACCAATGTCCAGCAGCTCTAGGGCGCCGCCAGCCCATTTCTCGTCACCGACGGAATTCCCGGCATCCCAGCGATCACTTCAGCGGCAGAAATTCTTCCAGCGGGCCCTGGACAATCCCCTAAATTGCACCCAGCATCCAATGATGCCGCCATGATTCGTCTCTTTTCCGAGTTGCTACAGGAATTTCATGCCATGCGAACCGAGCAACAGGCTGCTTTCACTCGATTGTTGCACAGCCCGGCTGGCCCAAACCTCATGACAACCGCCACCCAGGAAGACAAGTGCACCACCGCGGCATCCTTCCTCAACCTCGGCCCCCTGCTCCACCTGCGGCTCCCGTTTCTGGTTACCAGGGTCACCGGGATTGGACCTCCCGTACTGGAGTCCAGGGCGATTTCAACCAGCACGGGATGGGATTTTCAGCGCCGCCTGACACTCCTTCTGATTTGCCGCCTCGCTGTCCTCCAGCCGGACCAGCAGTATCCGCTTCAATCTTGGGGTCGCCTGAGGATGAAATGGATGATACAGAGCGGGGCTATGATGACCCACAAGGGGATTGGCACCGTCCTATGCGGCTAGCTGAGCCGCGACTTGCTCGACAACAATTTCCGAAATACACCGGTGATGACAATCCCATTGATTGGGTACATAGAGCAGAAAAATTCTTTGCATATCAAGGTACTACTGCCAAATTGGAAAAACTGCGTATTGCAGTGTTTCATCTTGAAGGAGATGCCTTAGTGTGGTATCAGTACTTTGAAAGAGAGGTTCCTAATGCGTCATGGCAAAAATTCACTACAGACTTATGTGCTCAATTTGGCCCGAATACTTTTGCTGATTTTAATGAACTTCTATCCGGTCTCTCTCAATCTACCATAGTCAGAGCTTATCAGATCGAGTTTATGCGGGTTGGCACTCGTCTTCCCCATTGGACTCAAGAAACTTTGATTGGCACTTTTAGACGCGGCCTGAAGGCTGAAATAGCCGATGAAATTTGTCATTTTGAGTGTACTACAATGCAGGACATCATCCGTCATGCCAGAATCCAAGAGGAAAAATTAGCTCGCCAATGACTTTCTCGCGCCTTGGTTACTGCCCAACAGGGAGGGGGGCCTCTCCTACTCCTTTTCGCGGTCGTCTGGCCTCGGGCACTATTCCAAGCACTATAGTTCCCTTTCACCAACTTTCTCAGGCACAGATGGAGGACCGACAGGCAAAAGGGTTATGCTTTAACTGTGATGAACACTTCACACCTGGTCATCACTGCAAAACTCCCCCCATTGCTTTGATTTTAGAGGAGTCCTGGGGCGATTCAAGTGATTGGCCTTCTACCAATCCTTCTCTTGAGGATCCCGCAGTATTTCCTGAGATATCTCTTCATGCTTTTTCTAGGATTTATACTCAAACTATGCGAGTTCAAGGTTTACTCAAGCGTCAGAAGGTGGCAATATTGATTGATAGCGGCAGCACGCATAACTTCATTAATGACCGAGTGGCCCAGTGGCTGGGGTGTTATATCTCATATTCTTCTGCTTTTGATGTATTGATTGGGGATGGAAAACATCTCCACGGCAAGGGTTTCTATCCAAGAGTAGAGTTGCAGATCCAGGGACATCACTTTGTTATGGATCTGTATCTCTTGCCAACTAAAGGAGTTGACATTGTGTTGGGGGTTCAGTGGCTCCAGGAATTAGGGGATGTCACTTGGAACTTTCGCCAGCTAATTATGGACTTCGAATACTCCGGTCAGAGAGTTCGTCTTTAGGGCTCTCCACCTAGCACACTCCACTCTGCGTAGGATTTGGGTTCTTTCTTCTGGTTTACTCATCAGGGATTTTTCTTATAGTTGGTGCACTAGACTGAATGCTTTGGGGCTGATTTACCCACTGATTTGGCCGATTTGCTCACTATTTATGCATCTCTTTTTCAAGAACCTACTGGTCTACCTCCAGTTCTATCTCATGATCATCGTATCCCTATTCTAGCCGGCTCTTCTCCTGCTAATGTCCACCCCTATAGATATCCACAAATCCAAAAAAAATGAAATTGAAAAACTTGTTTCTGAGATGCTATCTACTGGAATCATACGGCCCAGCACTAGCCAATATTCTTCTCCAGTCTTGTTGGTTCGCAAAAAAGATGGATCTTGGCAGTTTTGTGTCGATTATCAGGCTCTAAATGCCTCCACCCTCAAGGATAAATTCCCTATTCCTATTATTGAGGAGCTACTTGATGAGTTGGGGTTTGCTCATTTCTTCTCGAAGATGGACTTGCACTCTGGTTACCATCAGATCAGGATGTACCCAGCCAATATCCACAAAACTGCCTTTCGGACTCATGACGGCCACTTTGAATTTTTGGTGATGCTATTCGGGTTGACGAATGCTCCTTCTACTTTCTAGAGCTTAATGAACGAGGTATTTCGGCCACATCTTCACCGTTTTGTCCTTGTTTGTTTGTATGATATATTGGTTTACAGTCCATCATGGGAGGATCACTTGGTTCATCTCCGCACAGTGTTTGACATTTTGGCTCAGCATACTTTCTTTCTAAAGTACTCCAAGTGCGTTTTTGGTAGTACTACCATGGAGTATCTCGGGCATCTTATTTCAGCTGGCAGTGTTTCGACTGACCCATCCAAGGTGGAGGATATGTTGTCTTGGCCCACACCTTCCTCCCCTAAGTCCTTATGAGGCTTTCTTGGTCTCACAGGGTATTATTGTTGGTTTGTATCATAGTACGGGTCGATCGCAGCTCCTTTGACAGTTTTGCTTAAAAAGGGGTCTTTCTTGTGGTCCACGGCAGCTCAAGTGGCCTTTGATCTCCTGAAGTCCGCTATGGCCTCTGCCTCAGTGTTGGCCTTACCCAATTTTTTTCAGCCTTTTATCGTTGAGACCGATGCTTCAGAGACGTGATTAGGCGTTGTTCTGCTTCAAGCTGGCCGCCCCATTGCTTTCTTTAGTAAGGCACAATCGGGCTGCTCTCTTTCTCTCTCTGCATATGAACGCGAGATGTTGGCTGTAGTGCATGCTGTGATTAAATGGCGACCTTACTTATTGGGTCGACATTTTATTATCCGGACTGATCACCAACCTCTCAAATATTTACTGGAGCAGCGAATTTCTACCCCAGCACAGCAAAGGTGGATTTCTAAACTAATGGGCTATGATTATGAAATTGTGTATAAACCGGGCTCTGAGAGCATGGTGGCCAATGCTCTATCCCTCTAGTTTGCTTCTATTCAGGCCTTCCCTATGTCTGGCCCTTCATTTCCATTTTTGCAGGATCTTCAACAGGCGTATCGAAATGATTCTGAGGCTGCTACCTTGTTGGAGCACCTCCAGGCTGATCCTTTGGGCTCCCCTTCATTTGTGTTGCAGGGAGACCATATCCATTGGAAGGGCCATCTCTGGGTTCCCCCCATCCCTGCTTTGCGCACTCAGGTCATCTCTTATTTTCATGACACTCCTATGGTGGGCCATGAGGCCACTTTTCGTACATATAAACTGGTGAGCCAGAATTTTTTATGGCGAGGCATCCATCGGGATGTTCATGACTATGTGGCTGCTTGTCCTATTTGCCAGCAGGCTAAAGCTTCTATGGCAGCTCCTGCGGGATTGCTTCAGCCCCTCCCTATTCCAGACCGCGTTTGGGAGGATGTATCTATGGATTTTATAGAAGCTTTACCCAGCGTTCAGGGCAAATCAATGATTCTGGTAGTGGTGGATTGGCTTTCTAAATATGCTCATTTTAGCTCCTTAGGCCATCCTTTTATAGCTAAGGATGTGGCTGAGTTGTATATTTGTGATGTGGCTAAACTTCATGGTATGCCCCGCACCATTTGTGTCCGACAGAGACCGAGTTTTCATCTCCCACTTTTGGCGCGAGTTCTTTGCTCTGTAGGGTACAGAACTCAAGATGAGTTCAGCTTACCATCCTCAAACTGACGGTTAGACAGAGGTTGTGAATCGATGTCTAGAGCAGTATTTATGTTGCTTTGTGGCTGATAATCCTCGTCGTTGGCTTCATTTCCTACCATGGGCTGAATACTCTTATAATACTGCTTATCATACTGCGGCTGGCATTACCCCATTCCAGATTGTTTATGGGCGCCCTCCCCCCACTATCCTAGCTTATGTGCCTCATCGAGCAGCTGTTGGCGAGGTGGACCTTATGTTACAGGATCATGATGTCCTCTTACGTCAGCTCAAACTGAATTTATCTAAGGCTCAAAACCTCATGAAACAAGTATATGATGGGCATCAGACTGATCGGGAATTCCAGGTTGGCGATTTGGTGTTTGTTAGTTTCTCTCTGCATCGGCAATCTTCACTTTATGCTCCTCCCAGCTTGAAGCTTTCTCACCGTTTCCATGGCCCGTATCCCATTCTCCAGCGTATTGGGTCCCTTGCCTATCATCTCCAGCTTCCGGAGGGTTCGTCCGTACATCCAATTTTCCATGTTTCTCGCTTGCGCCGCTTCGTGGGTGATCCCTCTCGAGTGGCTCCTAGTCGTCCACCACTTTTGGCTCCTATCTCCCCGCCATTATGTCCTACCTCTATCATTGATACTCGCCGCGTTCGATGGGCTGGCCGTTTACTTCCTAAGATTTTAGTCGCTCGGTAGGGTTGTCCTTTGGAGGATGCGTCCTGGATGCCTGAGGAGGATTTCTATGCTCGTTTTCCTGATTTTGCGCCTTGAGGACAAGGCGGTAGCGGAGCGTGGTGGATTGTTATGGATCGTAGGATTTATTTGCTTAGTATGTTTTTGATTTAATTAGTAAACTTTTGGGCTAGTAGACAATAGGTTTTATTATGTAACTAGGCATTTAAGTAGTTTAGCTAATAAGGCCTAGGCCCATTAAGGGCCATGTTATGTAAGGGGTTCTCCGCCCTAATGGAGATTAGGCAATTAATCAAGTTCTAGTTCTCTTCCTTCTCCTCTGTCGACCCAAATTCCCTCCTTTCAATCTCCCTATTGATTCTCAGCAAATCAGCAGGGTTCTTCCCTCTCCTTTCATCCAATTTCCCTACTTAAATTATCCTGTAAATCCTAGGATTTACATCAAAATCCTATATTTGAAACACATTAGTCATTTATAATGGCTAAAAGGCAATTGAAGATTTACATATACTATAGAAGAGAACTGTCATATATGGCAAAGAAATGAGGAGTTAACTAGCCTTTAATAGGCTCAAGTCATCCATTACAATCAAATTACTAATACACCCTTCACTAAAGAGAGGGCTGACCAATAAGAAATAAGAGTACAAAGCTATAATTAAACTACCCTCTATAAATAGAAAGATACAATACTGAGTACTTGGACAAAATATGAGAAAATACTCTTGAATAATGTCAACTTAAGTGAAGACTGAATTGACCCAACTATTAGGTTGCATGCAAACTAAGGTGAAATATTTTCTACTAATCATTTGATTGCGAGAATTGCATTTACAAAGTTTAACTCTTTACTCCTAAACGCTAGACATGGTATGCATGAAACTCTTTGCAGCCATAATTTTGATGTGTAACTTGCATTTTTACATTATAATATAATATGGAGATTACATAGATGAATGAAATGTAGCAAATTTCATTCCAGTCAGAGTTTTGTAGCTTGAGATATTGTATCCAAAAGTTTAGCTGCGGAAAGACCAAATATCTACTTCACACCCGCACTCTTGGCTTTCATACTATAACATTGTCCAAAACAAATTTTCTTCTAAAATTTTAATATTTTATAGAGCACAAAAAAAGATTCCAATGGAACAGACAGCATGCTCTATAACTCATGTTGCACTATCAGTCGGGTGATACAAGAGAAGACATTATGACCATTCAACTAGCTCTTGCCAGCAGTTGACCATTGTGTATGTTCAGCACCTAAACTAATTGCAGAAAGGCCATTTTTTATGCTGACAAAGCTATGTAAGGATTTAGACTTTCCAAGAATATCTAAGTGAGGCTTAGAATTTGAAAGAGTTGGTTCAGAACAAAATAAAAAAATTGTGAAGGGTCGTGCTCACATCCCACCAAAGCAAAGGCTTAAACCCCAATGCTCCGAACTTCTATCCCAGTTCAGTCTAAAAGCTTTTTGTGTTTTCATTATGTAACCTTTGGAGAATGCACCAATTTAACATGAACAAACTATGCGACATGCATATGAAAAAGAGGATTTAGGGTGTGAGACTCAGAGAGGAATAAAGTAAACCTGTTGTGTTGAATTGAAGAGAGAGCTTACAAACAAAATTTCACGTAATTGAGTGGGAACACAGTATAAAAAATAAATATGAACTGCTAATCAGCAGCAATCACCAATGATATCGAACTTAGAATGCAGTCCGAACAAAGGGAAATTCAAACAAACCATGATTACTGATTTTAGATTTTGATGGTAGATATAAACAAATAATGTTCTGCAGCCAAACTCTTGCAAAACAAAGAAGGGATTGACCAGGAATAAAGTACGGGGCAAACCTTATACACATGTAACAGACTAAGCAATTTGTCTTAATAAAATAAAACATGTCTCTTTCTACTGCTGTCCCATGGGCTTATGTGGCTACATGATGAGTTGTTCAAAATAAAGTACTAAACTAAGAAATTACACATTGGTGGAAATAGAAGTCCGTATTAAGAAATACTAAACTACGAAACTTTTACTAAGAGTCCAAATTGCTTAAGGCAAATCTCCGTGTTGCTGCAATTAAATCTTCTAGAGGCTCTAATAGAAATTCCATGTATTGCTTACTTTCCAAGTTCAGCTTTTAATATAAAATAAATTTTTACTAAAGACCCCAAGATTTGCCAGATTTTCAAGTTTTAGCCATCAACAAGTTTTAATCCAGCCACTACATTCCCTCAAGTTGAATTGTAAATTTCCATATTGCCATTCCACTACCATCCCAAATCCAAATTGAAGGAGAATCAATTAAACAGCCACCAAGTTGGATTCTGGAGTGACCAAATTGAACATGTTGTGGGCATGAATTGATCATCCAACAAGCCAATTCAAATTGGTTAAGCAGCACATAATTTTTAACATATGGTACAACTATAATATAACATTTTAAGTTACACTTAACTAGTTGAATGTAGAAAGGTGGCCTAGATTACTACAACAGTAATATGCAACAAATTCCCATTACATATTAACATATTAGGATCAAATAACTAATAAAGAGCTAATGAGAACACTGCAAGAGAGAACCTTACCACAATCATTACTTGCTATGTTGCTCTTTCATGAATGTCATCAAAATGTCCATATGACTTTGAAGATCAGAAAGTTGACTCCTTTGCTCAGATATTTGACTTTGTTGTTCAGATATTTGACTTCGTTGCTCAGCCATTTCACTTTGTTGTTCCGCACACAAAGCTTCTTGACGTTCTAGCCTTTCTTGATATTCTGCAACCATCTCATGTGCTTACGAGGCTGTCGTTTCTGCCATTTGAGCTCTTTGTGTTGCAGCCTCAAGTCGTGATGCCACATCATGACTTGATGAGGGCAATAGGGCCACCTCACCCTTTCCAAGTCCACAGGCATAATGTTTTCGCCACCTATAAGCCTAAATACTATTTGATCCGGCATTTCTAGAGGAGTACCATCTTCACTCAAAGCAATTTTTTCCACTTCAGACCTCATCTAAACCTGCAAGTACATTCGTGCGACAAGAAGTCATTAGAGGAAAATAATTCTGAATTATAAGTATGTGCTTAATACATGCATCTCAAATAATACACATTTTAGGTCTTACGTGCATCGCCCTAGCCTTGTCGCTCACAAAGTCACCTTTCTTTCTTGAGTAGTGAGTTTTTTTATGGAAGTCTATCATTGAAAGTTGTTCCTCCCTACTCTCATTGTCTTTTCGCTGTATCAGTCAATGGGAGATGCAAAATGTCAAATGCAACATATAAATGATAATTCAAACACATTACATAATATGTGACAAAAATTACCATCTCCTCCAAATAACATACAAACGGTTTTGACCCCCCTATATGTTGGACTTTCAATGCGGTTCTACCTTTCTTTCCTGCTTTACTTCTTTCCTGCATTGAAAGCAAACATCAATCTTAGTACATTTCCATATCATATTGGCAAATGATAAGATAAAAAAGTGCATATACATATGTAATAAATTCCATACCTCAAATATGCGAGAATCAAATCTATCACAAATTTTATCCCATGTCTCAGATGGAATGGCATCGTAGGGATTTGCTTTAGCTTTAGAACAATTCTCAAATTTTTTGTAATGTAAGTGCATTTGATATCAGAAGTCTTTAAATCGCTCTACAAAAATAAGTACAAGGAAATTTACCTTCAACTTAATATGTAAAACCTCTCTGCTAGGCCCTGGCACGCATCACAATCGGGAGGAGCCTTTGTAAAAATACATGGCAGTCATGACTTTTCATGCCCAATATCTTGCAATAACTAACATGAACACACCGAGAGATATTGGATGCATATGCTTCTGGAAATTTAATTGACTTCATCCATTCACAAAAGCAACATTTTTCATCTTTAGATAAAGTATAGGACGCATGTGGCATCAAATACTTATCTCCAATTTTCTTTAAGTGTGACTCTGGTCTTAAGCCCATATCAGCCAAATCCAAGTGAGCATTGTTGTTATTTTTTTATTTCTCCAAGTTGAACAATATTTCGACCACATTATCACAAATGTTCTTCTCAATGTGCATAACATCCAAATTGTGTAGGAGCTTGAGTGTTCTCCAATAGTGTAATTCAAAAAAATGCTCTTTTTTGTCCAATTTAACTCCCCCTCATTACATTTCCTTTTCTTGTTGTTTGCTCCCTTCCAAAATACATGTCTCACATTATCCAATTGTGCCACCAACTCATCCCCAGACAATTGCAATGGCTTTGACCTCAACTCCGTTTTTCCATTGAATCGCTCCTTATACTGGAATTGCAAATAGTGCTTGCGAGGCAAGAAACGACGATGCCCCATGTAAGATGTCTTTTGACCATGCTTCAATCTTTGATAGCTACCATCTTTATTGCAAGTTGGACATGCCAAGAAGCCTTTTGTGCTCCATCCGGACAAATTCCCATAAGCAGGGAAGTCATTTATATAGTCCACATAATAGCTGCATGCATTTGGAATTTTTGCTTTGCATGATCATCATATGTCTCAGCCCCAGTTTCCCACAACTCTTGCAACTCGTCTACTAGGGGCCACAAATATACATCAATGTCATTTCCCGGTGCTTTAGGCCCAGGAATAAGTAATGACATAAAAATGAAAAGATCTTTCATGCATTTCCATGGAGGCAAATTATATGGCATGAGCATTACTGGCCACATGCTATACGAAGTGCTCATGTTGCCGAAGGGATTAAATCCATCTGTTGCAAGACCAAGTTGAACATTGCGAGGATCATGAGCAAACCATTCATGTTCCTTGTCGAACTCCTCCCAAGTTTGAGAATCTGCTGGATGCCTAGATACATCTTTTTCACTAACTTGCTTTTCTTTGTGCCATCTCATATCCATTGCCGTCTTTCTTGACATAAATATCCTTTGCAACCTCGGTTTCAATGGAAAGTACCTAAGGACCTTCTGCGGAATCTTCTTACCTTTTCCAACCCTTTCTTTATATCTAGGTTGATGGCATGTAGGACAGTCTAGTCTTTTTGCATTCTCTTTCCAAAATAGTACACAATCATTTATGCATGCATGCATGGAGATATAACCCATTCCTAAGTCTCGCAATAACTTCTTCGCTTCATAATATGAGGATGGTAGTGTCTCTCCTTCGGGCATTGAACTTTTAAACAACTCCAGGTTCATGTTGAATGATTTGTTGCTCCAGCCACTTATTGTCCTTATATGAAGCAACTTGACAAGAAAATTCAACTTTGAAATTTTCTCACAACCTGGATAAAGTGGGCATTGTGCATCACGCAATAGTCTACCAAATTCGCCTACATGCCCACTATATAGGCATTCAGCATCACCTACATTAGGATCTTCCCTTTGGCCAACATCTACATTATGGACACCGACACCTGATCCTACCCATACATCATGTAACATTTCTTGCATTCCATCATAGTGTTCATCAATGGAAGTATGGCTGACGCCTTCGCCCCCACCCATATGTGAATACATCCGTTCTCCATGATATTCCCACTGAGTATAATACTTATGTGTTTGTAGTATCTATTCACGCATTTCTTACACGGACACCTACATCTATTAGCGCTATCTGTATGAAGACGTGCTACTTGAATAAACTGTCTAATTCCTTCAATGTATGCTGGCAAATACCTGTTTGGTAGGATGCATCCAACTTTTATCCATGTCAATATACAATCAAACTCAAATGAAGTATCATTTCAAAATACTTATAGGCACATGTTTAAGTCTAACATATGCATATGAATGATGGATATTGAAGTTGGCACCTCGCAAAGGCCATATGTATAATCATTCGAAGCTCATGGACAATCATGCTCACTATTTAACCTACATTAAGGTATGTCATCCCATTTAGAAAAAACAAATGGGTGCCTAAAGAACATTTTCAAGATGATAGCAAATCCCTGCATGCTCATTTTAGCCTTACCCTATGTATAAAAAGTACTATTTTTATATATTTACCTGGGCCATTGCTAGAAACTACAATGTTTTAGCATTGCGTTCTTAGGATGCCCAGCACTGAAAATCACATTAAGTTGATCCAATCAACTTGTCATGATCACTAATACCTCTGAACATTTAGAGGAGAAAATACAAAATAAAGTATCATAGACCAAAAAGTTGATAGGCATGAAAATACAAATAACAATTTTGCATAATCAATAAAAATGGGGTATAACTAAATTAAAACAAAACATAAGACGCATTTCTTCTCAGTAATTGGAATGAAGCAGGATACAACTCTTACCAATATTTAAATTGTACTTAACCCACAATATAAGATTGATTTGAAGGCTTACCTTTGTGAGAGACAAATCCGTGTACAATTTAGTAGAAAAGATCAGCTTCCTCAGGCAACCTCACACCACACTTTGCATAACTTGAGAGAACAACGGGAAAAACCTGATCAACCAACATTGGGGCTATGTTAGTGCCATACACACACAATAAAAAGCAAATACCAAATATTTTCCTGCTCAACTATGAGGAAATGATCATGCCGATTAAAATGTGCAATTTTCTAGGAATATAAACTTCTTGATACTCCAATTTCTAATGAACCAAAATTAAGGATGTATGAATTCACAGATACCCATTATCCTCCCACAAAACCTTTCCACATCAAAGAGAAAATCATTTAATTTATCATTGTTATCAAAAAAATTCAAAACAGTACAGTTTCATTCTAACTGTGAAAATGGAAGGTCGCACTTCTATCAGTTCAGTATTATCAATTCTTTAAGCAACCTATGTTCTAATTAAACAAAAACAGTTCCCCATTAGCCCTTGGTCATAATTAAACAAAAATAAAAAGATATGAATTCAGATACCATCACTACCCAAAAATAAAAAAACTCTCTAGATTTCTGGTCTGTGAGACAGAATTAGAAGATACAGAAATTGAGTGGCAAGTAACCAATGTTAGTAACTCCTAATGTGGGAAACCAAATATGCTGCAGACACTAAAGACCGCATGACACCTATTTAGATTGATTGAGCTGAAATCATGACGCAGAGGAAAATAAAAGTCAGCCATTTTAAAGAACACATTAATCCAAATTGATCTAGGCAAAAAACAGAATAGTATGCGATTTCATTTAATTAACCTGAATAAACAAGCATAAACATGCAACAAAAAACATATAAATTACATATAAATTCATCACCCACATACAACAACAAAAATCATCAAAATTACTCCCATTACCCAACCCAAATATTCAGCTGCCTCTATAATTTCTACATGATGGTATTCTATGTAATCTAGCTATTCAATAAATGTCCCCCACATCTACGACAATTACCTAGCCCTAGTGCTGGTCAATGATGAGCTTATTCCCCTGGCCGCTGAGGGGTCAATCGGGATTTGCCGCTGTGCTTAAATTGGGGCAAGGTGCCTTCCGGAGGTATGCCGGGAGTAGATGGTGGTACAAGTAGGAGGTGTCAGCCTGAGGATCGCCAGGAGCTTTATAACGGGAGGAGGCGGCCGATGGGAGTGAGATGGTCACGGTCTCTGACAGCTTGAAGGGGATGAAGTCTTTGACAAGGAGACGCCGGGAGCAGACGGAAAAGAGGGACAGGCGGGGATTTTGTAAAGGGTGGGGGGCTGACGGTAGAGGAATGCGGGAAGCTATGTGAAGAATGGCGTGGGTAGGAAAAAGTTGCCGCGCTTTGGCTGTCTTATTTCATCAAGCAATAGTAAACTTCATAGGGCCCGTTAAAGGTTATGGAAAAAATAGTTGGAAAATTTGTTGTTCGAGAAAAAGACATTGTATACGGTTAGCGGTTATGGAAATGTAAAATATGAAAAATTTCTATTTTCTGACCCAGAAAATAAGGACGGAAAAGTGACATTTATTTCCCGACCCCCCCCTCCCCCACCCTTTGGAAACTATCTGGTTTCTTCTCCGCTCCGCCTCTCGTTCCTCTCGATTTCAGCCGCCTTCGGCCCTCCATCGTGCTCCAGCCTGATCTTCCTCGATGTCGACGCAGGCTAGGAGCTCCTCCACGTTCAGCCCTCAGTCTTAGGGGACACTCGACAACAAGGTCTGTGACGGCAAAGCGCGGAAAGCAAACAAATATTTTATGTATCCGAAGCTCTCCGATCCGGGAACCCTAGAGAAACGGAGGGGTTCAGGTGGGGAATTCCTGTTGGGAGCTCTACTACCTGGAGCATGACATTCAGCCCGATGGCCTCATGCCTAGGTAATTTTTTTCTACTTTCTACTTTTTTTATGAATTTTTAGAGGGGTTTCTGTGGGTTTTAGATGGTTTTGATTGTGTTGTGATTTTTTCTGATTTGAAGAGCTTTGGTTCAGAGGGAGATGATCGTACTTCGAGCTCATATCTGTGTTTCCTTCACTGACTAAAAAGGGCTTTATTATGTGAATATTTTCCTTTCTGCTTGTAAGAGCTACTTTGTTTAAGAGCTTTATTTGTTTGAGTGTTTGCATATATGATAGCCCAGTTTCATTTTGCTCCAACACATTGTTTACTAAAAGTTTCATATATGCTATCTTGAATCTTGCATTCCATCTATTTGAGTGTTTGCATACGATGGCCCAGTTTTAATTTGTTCTCACACATTGTCAACTAAAGTTTCATATATGCTCCCAAACAAAGTTAACTGGAATTTTCCTTCAATTGTCATCTGTCATTCTGCATTTTTATTTGTTAACTATTCTACCAGTTGCTTGTAGAAGTCATTGCATCCTCATCTGCTGGTGGAGATTCTAGATGACCATTCTGAAAGTTATTTATGTTTCATTTTGTTGTCTTGTATTTATTATTATTTTTTAAATACGAAATTTCTTGTAGAAGTGATCACACCCTCATTTGCTTTTCATCTTCAGTTGTATTGCTAATGTGGTGGACTGCGTTTGCTTAAATTTTCTGAGATTGAAGCATGATTCATACTTTGTTTTCTATTCTGATTTCTGAGTCTTTGTGTTCTCATCAATTGAATTTCTTCAAGATAGGCAATTGACATTTTTAATCTGGTAGACTGGTGGTGTGAAACTGGGCAGCTTACAAAAAGGTGTTAAAGTGGCAACCATAAAGACATCTGTTTTGTTTTAAATCAGTTAACTGGGTATTGTAATGGTCCAGTTCTGTCTGATTGCGTGTTAGCAACTTAGTACCTCGTCTTGTTTTATGGTTCTCCAGCTTCGTTTCCATCACCGATTTCACAAAAACAGTAAGATGTTTAGATAGTCAATATGAGTGAGATCTTCGATAAGTTGCCAAAGAATAAATGCAATCCTGCAGCTGTTGCAAGAAATCGCCTACTTTGTGAGGTTGCTTCTAGTTGCTGTGGATCCTGGACTGGCTTTTGTGCTTTCTCTTATTTCCTTCTTCGTTTGTTTTGTGCAGAATCTTGCAGATAGTTGTTTCCCTATCCATCAGGGGCTTTTAGCTAGTCAGCTTCATGGTATATTTTCTTTTCTTTTTTTGTTTTTTTTCCTAAAACAAAGTAAAGTGGATTAGTAGGTGATAACACTTACGTTGACAGAATTCTTCTTGCGCCAATTCTGTGATGCCCATACTTGTATTGGCAAACAGAAATCCTTCTCCAGAGGGGGCAAGGTGAGGGTCGTATTCATTTTTATTGTCATTTGATCTAGCTACGAGCTCTATGTGTGCCTGAAATGACTTGATATTAATTTGGAAGCTATATATTCCTTACATTTATGGTATTTCACTTTCCCTACAGAAGGAGACAAGCGTGTTCGATCTGGCCATTTCCATACCGACTGTGATGGTGCTTGTTCTATTTTATGTCATTTATTATCTATACCAAAGGTGTGCTTTCAGCTGCAAATCAAATTATCATATACTTTAGTTGCTCTTCATATTTCAGTGTAGATTATCGATGTGATGTATCTTCTGCAGGGAGATGAAAAGAACTGTTCCAGACTTGAAGCGCATTTCTCAGAAGGGGTGCAAGCCAAAGCCCTCATAGGCCTAAGGAATAACTTGGCAGAACAAATCACTCAAGAAGCATAAACATCTTCTGTATAGTTTTGCAGTGGCTCAATTTTTTGTATCATGATGATTCGTGAAATATCTGCAAGAATTGCTCAAATATTTATCCAACGGTGTTCATATAGTTTTGGAGTGTTAAAATCATAAAAATCATAATTTTTTTGGCACTTTTATTGTACTTCTGTACCTTGGTAATCCTTGTTATATTATTTAGACAATGACGGCCAAAATTCAGGCAACTAAAGTACAGGTTTTAGCAAAAAAAACTCATTCAATGGACAACTGCACAAGTATTGTACATTAGTTTGGAACAAAGTTACACGTCAATGTTGAAAAAGACAGGACAATTGCACAAGTATTGTATGTTAATTTGTAAATTTTTAAAATAAAAAAATTATGTTCAATATATATTTTGGGTAGCATATTGTGTCTTTTTTACTCGTAACCATGATTGACTAAAAAGGTTACCTCATTAAAAAAATGTGTAAAAGGACATAAATAAAAAGGTTACCTCATTAAAAAAATATGTAAAAGGACATAAATATGATATTCTCTATTAACACAAATTTTTTATTTCCTGGAAATCTTTTTAAATAAACCCCTAACCATGAAAATATCAATTTCTATGACAATTTATTTCCATGAAAATATAATTTGCCTAGGAATTTGCTTTTCCTGGAAATATTTTTTTTCCATAACCCCTAACAAGCCCATAATAACGTATGAAAACCATAATTCCCAAGTAAAACTCCTACGTGTAACACCTTATACCCCAAGTAAAATCATTGTAGAAAACCAAACTTCATGAAATACAAATATTATTCTCAATATTTTTAATGTTAATAAATTTTTATATTATATTGCTATATAGAAATAGATATTATATATTTATCCAATGGCACACATCGTATAGCAAGGTAGGTAAATATGTGTTGTACAATTAATATTGTATAGCCTTAATACAATTAATAGATGTACGTGCCAACAATGCTTATTAATAACGGGTAACCTAATTTTCCTCAAACTTTTAGTTGGGGTGGGGGATGTAGGCCTAATTGTGTAACGTCGTAAATTTTGATCTATTTGTTTAGCTAAGGGGAATATAAGCCCTATTAATTTGCTCCTTAATTTGTTATGTAATTCGGTTCAGATATGTTGCACGATACCTTAAACGGCGTCCATATATAAATCTTCGGACATATATTACGCACACCCTCGTACACGGTCAAAATTTAATTTGACAATGTTGATTGCCAAGGCAAGAACCACCGAATATTAAAAAAATTTATCTTCTTTTTTTTAGTATTTATATTTTGGTGATTAGTATAATTCACACATATTTTAAAGAAATTATTCTTAGAAATATCTTATTTTTTTCAACGTATATACATATCCGTCGCTAGAACTAACTCACTAGCGATGTAAACGTACATATGTCGCTCTTCATAGAGACCACTCACAACGGATAATTCATATGTCGCTCTTCATAGAGACCACCCACGATGGATAATTCATACGTCACTATTCATATACATTACTAGCAATGTATACCTATATACGTCGCTACTAATGTATAATATATATACATTTTTAATACATATATATATATATATATATTCTTATTCTATATAAATATCCTACAACTTTGAAATTTTTTCACTTTTAGGAATCATCAAACACGAGCCACATTTGGCATACAAGACATCAAATTTCTAATCGATGGGGAAACGTATCACTAATAACGCTCATATTGCAATAATGTATTTACGCATTACATTTATTCCAATGTAAGTCATATTAAGCTTCAGCGCCTCCTTGGGAGGCGCACACTTTTGGAGATATATACATATACCGAATATAATTTTATAAGGTGCGTACATAAATAAATAATACCATGAGAAGTATGCACACCCTCGTGCACGGTCGAAATTTGATCCGATGATGCTACCCGCCCAAGCATGAACCATCGAATATTAAAAAAAATTATCTTATTTTTTCAGTATTTATATTTTGGTGATTGGTATAATTAACCCATATTTTAAACAAATTATTGTTTAAAATGTCATATTTATTGCGACGTGTTGATATCCGTCGCGAGTAATGCCTCACTCGCGACGTATATGTAATATATGTCGCTAGTGACATAGACCACTAGGACGTCTATACCATACGTCGCCATTAGTGTGAACTAGTAGCGACAGATGCTTATATACATCGCTACTAATGTATACCAATTATCCAAATATATGCATATTTTAATATATATATATATATATTAATATTCTATATAAATATACTACAACTTTTAAATTTTTTAACTTTCCGAAATCATCATACATGGGCCACATTTGGGATACAAGACATCAAATTTCTAATCGATAAGGAAATGTATCACTAATAGAACACATATTGCGATCTCAAACTAATAGTGAGAACTAATACGATGTTTTCGCATATTACATTTATTCCGATGTAAGTCATGTTGAGCTTCAGCGCATCCTTAGGAGGTGAACACTTTTGGGGATATATAAATATACTGAATATAATTTTATAAAGTGCGCACGTAAGTAAATAACACCACAAGAAGTAATGCCTCACTCGTGACATATATGTTATATACGTTGCTACTAATGTATACCAATTATCCAAATATATGCATATTTTAATATATATATATATATATATTAATATTCTATATAAATATACTACAACTTTTAAATTTTTTAACTTTCCGAAATCATCATACATGGGCCACATTTGGGATACAAGACATCAAATTTCTAATCGATAAGGAAATGTATCACTAATAGAACACATATTGCGATCTCAAACTAATAGTGAGAACTAATACGATGTTTTCGCATATTACATTTATTCCGATGTAAGTCATGTTGAGCTTCAGCGCATCCTTAGGAGGTGAACACTTTTGGGGATATATAAATATACTGAATATAATTTTATAAAGTGCGCACGTAAGTAAATAACACCACAAGAAGTAATGCCTCACTCGTGACATATATGTTATATACGTTGCTACTAATGTATACCAATTATCCAAATATATGCATATTTTAATATATATATATATATATTAATATTCTATATAAATATACTACAACTTTTAAATTTGTTAACTTTCAGAAATCATCATACACGGGCCACATTTGGGGTACAAGACATCAAATTTCTAATCGATAAGGAAATGTATCACTAATAGCACACATATTGCGATCTCAAACTAATAGTGAGAACTAATACGATGTTTTTGCATATTACATTTATTCCGATGTAAGTCATGTTGAGCTTAAGCGCATCCTTAGGAGGTGCACACTTTTGGGGATATATAAATATACCGAATATAATTTTTTAAAGTGCGCACGTAAATAAATAACACCACGAGAAGTATGCACACCCTCATTCACGATCGAAATTTGATCTGATGATGCTGCCCACCCGAGCATGATGCATCGAGTATTAAAAAAAATTTATCTTATTTTTTCAGTATTTATATTTTGGTGATTGGTATAATTAACCCATATTTTAAACAAATTATTGTTAAAAAAGTCATATTTATTGCGACATATAGAAAGTTGTCGCTACTAATACCTCACTTGCGACGTACATGTCACATACATCGCGATGGACATAGGTCACTAGCGATGGATATTACATACGTTGCTATTAGTGTATATTAGTAGCAACATATATGAATATACGTCGCAACTAATATATACAGATTATTTTGCCCCTAACACATTTAATTACTTGCGACGTATTGACATATATGTCGCAGATAGCTCAACTGTACCTCTTTTTTGTATTATAAATTATGGTTATTGGCGATGGAAATTCAATCTAGCACTATTAGAATTCAGTAATTGCGACGTACAATTATATATGTTGCAAGTATCTCACCACAAATTGCTGTTTTAATTTTTTTTATTATAACTTATGGTTATTGGCGACGGACACTGCATATGTCGGAAAAAGGTGTAGTTTGTACCGACGAACTCATAGTTCCATCGCAAGAATCTAACCTCAAATTCTTGTTTTAATTATATATGTTGCAAGTATCTCACCACAAATTTATATTCTTGTTTTTTTAATTCATCGCTATTTTATTTACTGAATTGCGATGTAATATTATTTATGTCGCAAGTATGTTAGCTCAAATTCTCATTTTTGTGTATTTAATTATTAATTATGTTTATTTGCGATGGACGTTGTATATGTCACTGAAAGTGGTATGTATTGATGACGTATTCTTTGATTAGTTGCAAATAGATGATTTAATATCGACGTATTAAATGAACTGTCAGTAATAGATTTCTGGCGGGGGCGGGAGTTGTATTAGCAATGGAAGACTGTAAACGTCGCAATTAATTATGGTTATAGTGACGTATATGAACTTATGTTGGTAATGATAGCAATGATAGTGACGTATATATACATACGTCACAAAAAATGCATTGCTATAAGTGGAATTTGTTGTAGTGATTAGTTAAATCATCACAATTATAAAAATCATCAATTTTTTGTTTTATTTTCCCATATTGAATGTTTTGATTTTCAAAAGTTTGTTCATCGTTCACAACCACATTAAAAGATTCTATGACTGTTTAAGTTCTTTTTTATAAAACCTTGTATGCCCTACTTGTCAAAGAATATCAGAGAAAATTTTTATCATCACACTTGCTATTAAATTTTTATATAACTTTCCTATCTCTCAAGATGTAACAAGGGATTCCAAAAACTCTAAACTGTTTGATAGTGAGTTTATTTACCTCTCTATAACTCGGAAGTGGTTTAGATTGGACTAGGTCTTAAATAAACTCTATTTAGGGTGTATGTTGTAGTGTTCACAGCTTTTGCCCAAAAATATTTAACCAAATTCTTTTCATTTAAGATAACCCTAGTAATTTCCTAAATAGTCTTATTCTTTCTTTCAACTATTCCATTTTGGTGAGGAGTTTTAAGGGTTGAGAACTCATGATGAATTCTATGGTCATAACAAAACTTTTTGAACCTAAACTCAGTGAAATAACCACCTCTTCAACTTCTAATGTTTTAATGTGTAGGCCACTTGTGTTTGGTATGGTAAGGTTTTAATTGCTTCAAAAGAAGATAACTTTTCTCTTAGAAAATCTACCCAAGTGAATCTTGGTAAGTCATCCACTATCACAAAGATATATATTTTTACAACCCAGACAAGTTGTTTACATTGGTCCTATAAAGGCCATATGTATCAACTCTAATAGTCTCTCCGTTCACACATGTTTTAACTTATTATGATAGGATTTTGAGTGTTTACCCTTTTCACAAGCACCACATACAAAGATTTCAGAAGTTTTTAAATAGGAGCGCATAAAATGATACTTTCCTTTGTTATTTTTTGTCACATCTCTAAAATCCACATGAAAAATGTTGAGTTTTGATGGCAATGTGCACTACATGGCATTTCACATCCTCTTTCATTACACAAATTATTTTAGTTTTCACAAATTCAGAAAGATCACTCATGTTTTTATCATGTTAGCATTCTCAAGAGTTTTTTTATTCACTTTTTGTTCTTTCTTGTGATAACCATTATGACCAAACTTATGAGAATCTCTTAGTGAATTATGTTTGTGAGCCCTATGTCAAATATTTTAAACTTTTGCAATAAGTTCCCTTAAGTTTCTTCTCATCAATGGAATTTGTCTAACAAGTCATTTTTCACATTATCTATCCCAATTTGTGGTTTCTTCACTAATTTGTTCTTGTTTGGCTCAAATTTAGTCACTAGTTCTTTCCTACGTAATTGCTTTCTAATCAAAAGTTAAGAAGTTGAGGTACTAGCTCCATTACTAGGGAATTTAGTACATCCTAGAGAATTTGTTTTCTTATGGCCCACATACCCTAATCCACTTTTATCACATCAAACTTGTCCACAAGAGAGAATTTTATCCAATTTTTTTTACCTTTGACAGACTCTTCTAATTTTACATTTGAAGTTTTCAATCCTTCTGCCAATTGTTTAATTTTCTCAAGAAATTTAAGATGTTTGATATAACAAAAGGATTTGTTATGCACAAGTTGAGAATTTTCATGTTCCATAGCACAAAAATGTGGTCTAAGCATATTCACGTCATAGGGAATTTGTCTTCTTATAACCACTACAACAAATTGTGCTATTGGCAACACTTTTATTAACGACGCAATGAAAAACCTTGCTAAAAAATACTATTTGCGACCCTTATCAAAGCATCACAATTAAATTATATATTAGCGACGTTTTTCATAAAGCGCCGCTAATACTTATGATTTTAACGACACTTTACATAAAGTGTCACTAAAAGCATATCTATTAGCGATAGTTTATGAAAAGCATAGCAAATAGTTATATTATTAGCAATGCATCATAAAAACGTTGCTCATAGTATTACTCTAAGTGACTCTTTTTTAAAGCATCCCTAATATAAAAGCATCACTAAAAGTTATTTGTTTTAAAATTTTTTTGAAATAACAGCGATGCTTTTATTTAAGAGTTGCTAAGTAGTATCAATAATAGTGACACTCATTATGAAGCACTGCTAATATAATCAATAATAGTGATGCTTTTTGAAAAGCTTTGCTAGTATATGTTTATTAGCGATGATTGTTTAAAGCATCGCTATTAGTTATCAATTTTTTAAAAAAAATAAAAAAAATTAGAACTAATTGAGACACGTGTTTAACATGTTGCAAATAGTAAACCTAATAGCGACGCTTTGATAAAAGTGTCCTTATTAGTTATAGTTTTTGTGGTGCTTGTTAGAAAGCATTGCTAATAGTTATTGAGGCAGGAGAATTAGTAGAATTTGAAGAGGTAGCTCCTTCTGAACACAAACAAAAAAGCAGTTATGCATTTCATGTAGATACATGATCTATTTAAAAAAAATACAAAAAAAATATATAGAACTAGTAGTGATGCTTTGTTAAAAAATGTCACAAATAGCATTAATATTAGCAACACATTTCAAAAAGCATCACTAAAAGTAGGACTATTAGTGACGTTCAAGTGGGTCTTTGATAGAAGTGAATGGCATAGCAGAATGTGTCAACAATTCCATACACTATAGATATGGTGTTGAATATGATTATAATAATTTTGTAACTTCTTTAAGTCCAAGATGAACTTTGTAAGGGCATAGAGTCTCCTTTCAGAAGTTAGGTGACCTTTCATGCTTTTTCATAAAGCATTAGCCTTTTCAACTCTATCTTCAATAAGTGCACCTTTCGGGAACATCTTGAAAATTCAATTGACAAGGACCCATCGGTTAATGATGACAAATTTCATCTTGTCTGCATAAGTTTAGCATCGAAGATGCTTAACAATGAAAATATTTTTCTTGTGAGTGTGGATATGCCAATTGCTGCCAAACTTGAAGATACTTGGTTTGTGTATACGATTTAGTGCTGAAATCTTGAGCAACTCATTTCCTTGTCTTATTACATTAACGGTTCTTGAAGGTAAATGGTCCAAATCATTGGATATCATGGTCAAAGTTAACTATGAAGAGATAGTATTTGGCCTGAATCTATTAAATCGAATTGTGGCATATAAATAATTGCTTTTTTTATAGGACTATAGTCGTGGCAGAAGTCCCATTTGGGAAAGGGATAGGGACAAAAGACGTGATAGACATTGCCAACACAGGTATGATCATTCTTCGGATTCTAGATATGCATTAAAAATTTATGACCATTTACTTCCAGAATGTCTAGATCTATTCCTCATTTAATTTTGTCATAGATTTTTCAATAATACTCTGCATTGCATCATTGTTGTAGCTGGAACTGCACCACAAGTTGCAGAGGATCCATCTCCATTTCTGCATAGTTTGAAGCAAATGGCGAGCTCCACCACCTCGCCCTATGACTTATGCAAGTTCCTCGGCCGCAAGTGCCAGCCTGAGTGTGTGTTTGCTCCCTACTTCCTGCCGGATCAGCCTGCCAAGTTCACCAACGTGCTCAAGGTGTTCAGGGCTAGCAACGTGACCAAGCTCCTCCACGAGCTCCACCCTCACCTGTGGGAGGATCGCCAATGCATTGGACCCTCTTAAGGGTGTCAATTATGCATATCATAATATATCTTTGCCCATTAGAGGTAGAATTTAATAGGAATGAACTCAAATTGTATCATAAGCTGAAATTTTAAATTGTGTTTGAGATATAATTGTATGGATATAATAAGAAATTACAAATGTAATTTTTATTTGTATTTAAAGTATCATTATATTTTTTTAAATTTTTTTTCATTAGCAACACTCAATCGGCTTCGCTAATGGTTCCTTTCACAATAGAAATGCTCAATATACATCGCTAATAATCGTATTAGTGTGATATGCCCGGAGTAGGCACAATCGGTACCTAGGAGATCTACGCAGGGAAAGGGGAGAAGTAAGGAAGAAATGGGAGAAACACAAAGTAACTTCAATTGCATAACCTCAAAACAAAAGAGAGCTGCCCCATATAGGGGATGACCCGTCCCCTAGGTACTCGTGCCAACCCAACCCAGGCCGGCCTAATTCCCTAGGTGCACATGCTAGTTAGTGGGTCAGCTAGCCCGTGCCACTAACTGAACCAACACATTTTCATACCTAAATACCCAAACCAAAGCAAATACTAAACTATTACAATAATAAATAGTTCAATGCAACTAAGTAAAAGTAAGAGAGTATCGTCTGGGTGAGTCATCTGGGAATCTGGTCATCATGCACAACACTCCACCACGCTTTCGCTATTTGCCTTGTCCTCAAGGTGACCAAGCTGGAAAGCAAGACATAAACTCATCTTCAGGCATCCACGTAGAGTCCTCGAGAGGCTGCCCCTGCCAAGAAATAAAGACCTCAGTAATAATGCTACCGGAACGACGAACCCGATGCTTCTCAAGCATTGAAGCAGGGACAGAGTCGGTTGGCGGAACAAGTCCCATCAGGGGAGGAGGAGCACCCACAGCCAATGACTTGTCACCCATAAATCGCCGCAGACGGGACACATGAAAGACATGGTGAACCAAGGAGTCAGGAGGCAAAGTCAAGCAGTATAAGATCCCTTATCGTAAAACCAGTTTGAATTCATTTTGTTGAAATGCTTTTTGTGGTTTAATATTAATTTTGATCAGTTTGAGATAATTTTGTAAATTTAAGTATTTTCTAAAGTTTTTAATCAAAACCAATTTCACATTTGTGAGTTTTAAGTAGTTTTTAGTCAATTCTGAATTTTTGGGATTTTTTTGAATTTTCACTAATTTTCCATAAATTAGGGTTTGGCGGGACCCCCTGTGGGCCCCACCGATGAAATTAAAATTTTTAGACCAAAATGCCGCAGACATCAACTTAAGCTCATACAAAAAATTTCAAAATTTTATCAGATTTAATTAGTGCTCAAATTTATAAAATACCCATTTTAGCCCAAAATTCTACTTACATTAGTTCATTAAGTGCACCCAAGACCCTACTATAAAAGGGAAAGGGCTGAGCCATTTTTATTTTGGGAATAGGCTGAGAGGAGGTGATTAGGGCCTAGTTCCCCAATTAGGCCCGGATTAGAGGAGATTAAGGTATGTTATTCCTTAATTAAGCTTAAACCCTAGATTTTTTCCTAATCCTTTCTTAATCCAACATTTCCCCTTTGATTTGATTCGATTTCAAGCATCAAAGTCACTTATTTACTCCCTTACTTCAAACCCTACTTATTAAAATTTATTTTTTATGCTTAACAAACCCTAGATCTAAGATTTCTTTAAGGTTTTCAATGTTAAATCGATTTTTAATGGAGTTTAACTTAGACACTATATTTTTGGAAGGTTTCCAAGAAGGGTGAAGGTCAAATCCGAATCTAAGCAAGTGACAAGGTAATGGGTCTTCAAATCTAAGTGTTTTTATGGTAAAATCTCGATTTTTATAGTTTATTTGGAATGGATTTGTTTGATTTAGTGCTTTCATAGTGGGATTAGTAAATGTTAATTTCTTGATCCAATTTCTTTGGGCTTTGTTTTAGAATGGTATAGATTAGTGTTCTGGAAGGTTTCTTGAGTTTTTGATAATGTTTGGTACCATAAATGAAGATTTGAAGGTGTTTTCATGGTGTTTCGGTTTTAAAATTCGAAATGAAGAAGAAGGGCTAAACTGCTGTGTTGGCGTTAGAACAGCAACACTACATTTTTTTACTGATTTGCAATATATCTGATCAAACGGCCATGCAGGGTGTTCGAACGGCTACACTGTAATTTTTGCTATTTTTGAAACTTATGTACATTTCAATGTTTTACTCCATTTGATGATTATAATGGTTATGAGAGGTATTATATGATGATATTAAGCTATTGGAGGTGTAGTCTTGTGGCATGATATTATATTGATAGTTATGTATATTGATATTGAAGTACCTTGAATTTGTGCATGTTGGCAATTCTTGTGATTGGAATATGTTTCTAGCAGGGATGTTATGAGAAAAATGGTGGAATGAGTTCTCCTATAATGAGTATGATTTATGGGTGATGGATGTGCTCATGTCGTAGCTTAATGTATGGAAAAATCATGGTTGTGGATGAGAATGTTCAATTTCACATGGATAGATTTAGGCTTTGTGGTGAATTTTGCTTATGATTTCGGTTACAATTCATTATTTTGAATGGGTTAAGCATGCATAGGTTTCCTTATGAGTTTATATCAAAGCATTAATTGTATGCTTAGGATATACATGAACACACACGTATGGGGATTCTACTATGACATTGTAGTTAATTATGAGGTGATTATGATGCATGAGGGGACTGATTAGGACCACATTCCATGTATTGGAAATCCATGTAGATCTTGCTCACGATGTATCATGATATCATGCATCATGGATCGGACTTCATGAATGAGGTTTTACCGTTGGTTAATTGGAATTGATTGGTTGTATGCAATGATTGAGATTGTGTGCCGGATTAATCACTTGGTGAATTAATCGAAACTTGGTTGGTCCGAAAGGGCATGTTTTCGACTTGAGTTCCTATGTGGAACATGGATACTCGCCGGGTTGAGTCTAGTTAAATGGAGTTATGTAGGGACGAGTTGTGTACTTGTCTTGCGGATTGAGATTATTATGATTATGTGTACCCTGAGAATCCAGCTGGTTTGTCCAAGTGCACCGGCTTACCAAGTATTGTTGCTTGGGATTTTAGTCTTGACAAGCAGGGTTGCGCTGGAGTTTAGACTTGATGGGCAGGAGTTGCTCGAAGGGATTGGCTTTGAGGAGCAGGAGTTGCTCGAAGGCATTGGCTTTGAGGAGCAGGAGTTGCTCGAAGGCGTTGGCCTTGAGGAGCAGGAGTTGCTCAAAGGCGTTGGCCTTGAGGAACAGGAGTTGCTTGAAGGCTTTGACCTTGAGAAGCATGTTTATTTGATAAGTATTTGCTTGAGGGCTTCGGCCTTGAAGAGCAGGTTTATTCTCTCCATGCGTGGACTTGCATGTTAGACTAGTGTGTGTGTGTGTGTGTGTGTGTGTGTGTGTGACACTTATACATGCATGATGAATGAGAATGTTGATGCATGATCTGAAATGTATGTTAGAGATACATCTCATGCAGGTTTATGTGATGTTGATGCATGATCTGAAATGTATGTTGGAGATACATCTCATGCAGGTTTATATGATGTTGATGCATGATCTGAAATGTATGTTAGAGATACATCTCATGGAGGTTTATATGATGTTGGTGCGTGATCGGAAATGTATGTTAGAGATACATATTATGCAAGTTTATGTAATATGAATGCATGATCAAAAATGGTATGTTTGAGACACTATTATGCAGGTTTATGTGATATGAATGCATGATTAGAAATGGTGTGTTTGAGACACTATTATGCAGGTTTATGTGATATGAATGCATGATCAGAAATGGTGTGTTTAAGACACTATTATGCAGGTTTACGTAATATGAATGTAAGATCAGAAAGTGGTATAGCATGTTAATCTTAGATTTGATTTGCTTCATCACCATGCCGTTGTGTTTTTTGGTGATTATAGTTATATTCAAAACCATTATTGAGTTTTTATACTCACCCCACTTTCTTGTTTTGTTTTGGGGCTGCGTTGTGTGACACGCAGACGGACAGGATCCTCTATATGAGGAAAGGTCGGAGAGAGCTTGGGAGTAGTCTTGGAGGCTCCTAGTTTTGCCTGTCTCTTCATTTATCTTATTTTGATGTTAGAACCTTGTGGATGATCCTTGTCTTAGATTTGCAAGATACTATGTTTTTAGTTTCTTTGAGACTTATTTTGGAGCCAAGTGTGTGACTATGAATTATTAGTATGTGGGTTTGAGATTATGGTTTAATTAGAGTTTAACTCTTTGGTTTTACCCATTTACTCTTGCTCAAAGTAGTGCGTAGACTCCGTAAATTAGATTGCCCATAGTTGGGGCACAAGTCTTCCGCTATTTTTCCTCAATCGTTTCAATCCGTCGCCCCCGTGCATTGGTTCGGCCCTTGGATTGGGTTCGGCTCGGGTCGGGCAGTGCCAGGGCATGACAAACACGCTCCTCAATAACATATGGACCATGGAAACGGGGAGCCAACTTGGAGTTCTCTGGCGATAAGGAAGAACTGACACATAGACCAAATCACCCACTGCATACTCACGATCAGTACGGCGACGATCATAAAGCTGTTTCATCCTGTTTTGGGCAGACAAAAGATTTCCTTTGAGATGGCGTAAGACCTCATTGCATGTCTATAACATATAGTCCACCTCTGCCACAAACGAACGGTGGGGCACATAGGATAAGACGGTCGGCAGTGGCCGGCCATAGAGCACCTCTAATGGAGTGAACCCGGCGCATGTATGATAGGCCGTATTATAAGACGACTCTGCCCATGGAAGAAGCTGAAGCCACCAGCGGGGCTTCATCATAGTAAAGCAGTGAAGATACTGCTCTAGACACCGGTTGATGACCTCAGTCTGCCCATCCATCTGGGGGTGACAAGCAATGCTCATGTGAAGAGAGGTCCCCTGTAGAGTGAAAAACTCCTGCCGAAACTGCGAAAGAAAAATCCGATCATGGTCAGAAACAATCGTATGGGGCATACCGTGAAGTGGGCTACCTCACGAACATAGAGCTCAACTACAGTCTTGGTGGTGAAGGGATGACCTACTGCACAAAAATGAGCATACTTGGATAGTCGATCCACCACCACCATAATGACAAACTTGCCCTACACAAAGTCCACCGAAACATCCTCCCAAACCTTATCGGGAATAGGCAAGGGCTGTAACAACCCAGCGGTCGAGGTCGTTGATCGTTTATAATTAAACCTTTTGCAAGTGTACAAGGTAATTGTACTAGGATAAGTATTTAAGGGTTGTCGAACCTCAGGGACGGATGGATTATTACTAAATCTAAAGAGGAATTTTCTGATTAAAAACTAGAAAGAACTTAAACTTAAATTAAGCAAAATAAAGGAATCAACTAGTTTAAAAGCAAGTGATTAATATGATGGAAATTACTTAGAAAATCGAATCCACTATAGAACCATAACAATTCCTTAACTTTTAATCTAAATCTAGTGTGAATATGAACAAGTATTCTCAGCTACAAGCTAGAATTACTTCAAAAAGAATCATTAATTAACTTCTATGACATTTACTATCTTCGACAATAGCACGAATCATCTACACTAAACTAGCTATAAGCATGACCCGTCTAATCTTAGTATAACTCATCCAAGTCATTAGTTATCTGAACATTAAAACTATTGTATGACCATCTCATCTAAATCACAGAAATTAGAATCAATGAAAATATCAAAACCATATCAATCTATCATCTACAAGACAATAAATCAACATAGACTTGAATAAACATTAAAAGCTCTTCCATTAAATAGGAAATCCATATCATACAATTGTCATCATTCACAACTGAGATCTAAATTAAAAAGAAAAGAAACTGAAGCTTATCTATAGCTTCATCAACTCCTAAGTAAAAGAAAAATCTAACCTTCCATTGTAGAAGAAAGCACTTGAATCTCCATTGAAAGCTTTGAGTTCTCTTCCATCTTCTTCTTCCTTTTTCTCTTTATAAAATCTACTGGAATCCCCCAATTTTAAGCCAAATATGTCTTTTTATAGGCATAAGTTCCGTAGGAAGAAGTCCAATATGAAAAGGATTGGAAATTGGCCAAAACTAGGAAACTGCACATTATGCCATTCAAACTTCCTGCATGCCCGTTCGAACGCTTATACTAAGTTTTTCTTCAAAATCACATTATCCCGTTCTAACGCCCTGGATGCCCGTTTGAACAGCTACAATGTTTTTGCATTCTGGACAGTTTTTCTGGACAGTCCATATTCTGTTCATTAAGCTTTTCTTCATGTCCATATTAATTTTCAACTTGTTTATAACTCCGAAAAGTTGTCCAAATCACTTTAAAGCATGTCAAGACTATTTTGAATTATTCCAAACATCGTCCAAGTACCTCAATAAGTGTACTTTATCTACAAAACATAAAATATCATACTTTAGACATGTAGAAAGTAACTAAAATTCCAACTTGATTTAAATACATGTCTAAACTACTAATAATTACAAAATCATTAATAATTAAACTAAAATACTAATATCTATGTTAATCTAAATAAACCAAAACTAACTCTAAATTAACCTAATCTATACTAGCAAATAAAGTAAAAATGCATATAAAATAGATATAGATTTCATACTTATCAGTTGTGGTCGCTTTAGCCTGCTGACAGACATCACAACCAGCCACATAGTCATGGAGAGCCCAACATATGTCATGCCATAGAAAACTCTGACTAACCCTTTTATAGGTAGAAAGGCGCCCTCGTGACCAGCCATAGGAGAGTCATGGAAGTGCAACAAGATGCGGCGATGGAGGTCAGCAACAACAGGAACCCACAAGCGGTCCTTCCAGAAGAGAAGCTCATTCCACCACACAAAGAAAGGATGGGCAGCAGGGTCAGTTTGTAGGCTGGTAATCACTTCCTGTGTCCAAGAATCCTCACCATAGGCCTGTCGTATCTCATCAATAAAGGGGCAAGAGAGAGTGGAGAGAACCAGACAAGAGCCCGGTGCCAGACTACGAGAGAGTGCGTCAGCCACGATATTCTCTGAACCCTTCTTGTACACTACCTCATAGTCATAGCCCAACAACTTGCTTACCCACCGCTACTGAGATGGAGTAGACATGTGTTCCTCCAGGAAGTATTTCAATGGCTGGTGATCAGTACGAATCAGGAATCGGCGACCGAGTAAGTAAGGGCGCCACTTGTCAACCGCGAGGACAATGGCCAACATCTCCTCATACACAGACAAGGACAAGGAGCGGCCCACCAATGCTTTGCTGAAATAAGCAATGGGTCGCTTGTCCTGCAAAAGAACCGCACCCAAGCCCGCTTTTGATGTGTCGGTCTCCACCACAAACGGCCGGCTGAAGTCTGGTAATAGAAGAACCAGAGCAGAAGCCATAGCCTACTTAAGACCCTCAAATGCCATGGCAGCCTCTGCTAACCACATAAAAGCCCCCTTCTTAAGCAGCTCTGTAAGGGGTCGAGCCAACTCGCCATACCGATTAATGAAACGCCGATAGTAACATGTAAGGCCCAAAAAACTAAGGAGTGCCCGAACACATGTAGGTGGCGGCCAAGACAGCATGGCAGCCACCTTGGTCGGGTCAGTAGCAACACCGTCCCACAAAATAATATGGCCCAAATAATCAACATGCGGGCCGCCAAAGAAGCATTTGGAATGCTTCAGGAATAGAGAATTAGCTCGCAAGATGGAGAAGACCGACCTAAGATGTGTCAAGTGCTCCGACCATGAACGGCTGTATACCAAAATATCATCAAAGAAAACCAATATATATCGACGCAGGAATGGCCAAAAGATATCATTCATGAGGCACTGAAAGGTGGAAGGGGCGTTGGTCAGCCAAAAGGGCATAACTAGGAACTCAAAATGGCCGTCATGAGTCTGAAACGCCGTCTTGTGCACATCTGCTGGCTATACCCGAATCTGATGATAGCTCAAATGGAGGTTGAACTTACTAAAGACCGTGGCACCTGTTAGCTCATCCAACAGCTCATCAATCATAGGTATGGGGTACTTGTCCTTAATAGTGATTGCATTCAAAGCACGATAGTCAACACAGAACCTCCACGATGCATCCTTCTTGCGAACCAGCAACACTGGGGACAAGTACCTACTCATACTAGGACGAATGATCCCAGATTGTAGCATGTTCGCCACCAGCTTCTCAATTTCATATTTCTAGATGTGAGGATAGCGGTACAGGTGGACATTGGCATGGGCTGCGCCGGGAATGATAGGGATATGATGGTCATGAGGCCGGACCGGAGGAAGACCCTATTGCGCTATGAAGAGGTCCTGGTGGTCGGTCAATAACTCCTAGAGATCAGAAGGCAGCTCATCCTAGGGCACCCCTAAAGTGGCACACTACTGCAAGAGAAGTCCTTGGGGTGCGAACTTGAAGAAGGAGCTCAAGGCCTGGGCGGAGAGAAGGGTGCTTGGTCACTAGCCTTCGATCCAAACCTGCTGTCCGTTTAGAACAAAATCCATCACCATGTCCCTGAAGTTCCTGAGCAGATAGCGCAAACTAAGCACACAACCCTACACTCCGAAGATGCTTACCGTCGCCAATCAGCACATCAAATGGCTTTGAGTCTAAGACAAAACAACCCAGCCGATGGGCAACCTTGGTTAATAAAGTTATGAGTAGACCCACTATTGATCAAGATAGCCACCTATTCCTGCTTAAGGAATCCCTGAACTCGCATCGTGCGTGGAGTAAATGCCCCCGAAAAGGCATTGACGGAAATTTTGGGCAGCACGTCCTCCTGGGGACAAGAATCAACTCCTTCACTGTCCTCTTCGACCTCCTCCATGAAAAGGCTGCCCTAAACAAAACAACGGTGCCCTGGAACAAACTTCTCGTCATAGGGAAAGCACAGCCCTTTTGACTGGCCCTCTTCCATTTGGGCTGGTGTAAGGCGTCGGACAATTTGGTTGGGCAATGCGGCCTGCTGGCCAGGCCGGCTTGTTGTTGGGATGCTAGTGGCTGCTGCCAATGGGTTGGCACTCACAACAGGCCGGGGCAGAGGTCCAAGTTGCCCGCCTCTACACTGCCTAGTCAGCTTCTCTTCCTCGATGCGGGCATGACGCACGACGTCCCTCATGCTGGTACAAGGGAAGTGGCACATCTCTTCAGATATTTCAGGCTTTAGACCACGCTTGAATGTGCCCACCAAGGCGGCCACCGGCTAGTCTGGAAGTTTGTTGGCCACCTTCATGAACTCGATATAGTATGCACGGACGGTGGTGGTCTAACGCAGAGAGGAAAGCATTTCATTGAAATCTTGGAACTCATTCGACCCAAACTGAATGCAGAGCTCATCAGAGAAGGCTGCCCAGGTGGGGTAGCGCACATCCTTTTCAAAACTCTAGAACCAGACTGAAGAGTCCCCATCGAGGTGGAAGGCAGCAATGCGTAGACGTTCAGCCTTAGAATGTGTCCCTTGGTAGGTAAAGAACTTCTCAGCCTTGTACAACCATTCTACAGGATCGTCATCACCATTATAGTGGGGAAACTATAGGTGAGCCAAACGGGGCTCAGCCCCCCGCGTTGTCCGCCATGATGCCTAGGATAATCATATCACTCCTCCTCTACGTCTTGGAACTGATTTGGAGGGGGTGGCATCATAGGGGCATTTTCTTGAACACCTAGTATGCCTCGCATGTGCTAGGCCTAGCGCCTTCCCCCCAATGCTTGATTGCCAACACCAAAGCGCGCCGGACATGGAAATACCCCTGCATCGAGGCCGGTCGGAGCTAGGGGTTCGGGGATGTTCGGCTCGGGAGGATGCGACGGCCCGCCCTTCTCTTCGGTAGCTGCAGGCGGTCCAGGCAGGATGGGCGCTTCACGCGCAGCCAAGAGTTGTGCGTGGGCCGCTTGCTACATCATCATGCTTGTCATGTCCACAATGAGAGTCTATAGCGCCACCATGATTTCTAACAGCCTAGAATCAAGAGCCGCTGGAATGGCCTTCGGGCTGTCCGCTGACATTGAATCAGGGACCTCCTTCTCTGAAGGAACCTCTGGAATGGCAGCTTGTTTACCTCGAGCCATGACCGGGGATCATAAAAGCTCTGATACCAATGATGTGCTCGAAGTAGGCACAATCGGTAGCTAGGAGATCTACGCAGGGAAATGGGAGAAGTAAGGAAGAAAGGGGAGAAACACAATGTAACTTCAATTGCATAACATCAAAATAAGAGAGAGCCGCCCCATTTAGGAGATGACTAGTCCGCTAGGGAGTCATGCCAACCCAACTCAAGCCGGCCCAGTTCCCTAGGTGCACATGCTAGTTAGTGGGTTGGCTAGCCCTGGCCACTAACTGAACCAACACATTTTTATACCTAAATACCCAAACCAAAGCAAATACTAAGCTATTACAATAATAAATAGTTCAATGCAACTAAGTAAAAGCAAGAGAGTATTGTCTGGGTGAGTCATCTAGGAATCTGGTCATTGTGCACAACATAGTGATGCTTAATAAGTAGTACTAATGGTTATTTTTTAAATTCATTCAATAGTGATGCTAAATAAACATTGCTAATAATCATGTTAGTGACGCTTAGTAAGCGTTGCTACTAGTAAATGTTTATAGTGACACTTAGTAAGCGTCACTAATATGATTATTAGCAATGCTTTACAAGAGTGTCGCTAATGTATATGTTTATTTAAAAATTAAATAAATGTCATTAATACATATATTATTAGAGATGGTAATAAAACTATCTCTAATATAGGTTATTATTAGTGATAGTAAAAACCATTGCTAATACATGTTATTAGCGAGGCAAATAAAACCATCACTAATACATGTTAGCGATGCTATTAAAACTGTTAACAATACACATTATTAGCGACGAAAATAAAACCATCACAAATACTTATTATTAACGACACAAATGAAACCGTCGCTAATGCCTATTATTACCGACACACTTTTTTTTCTATTGCAATTTAGTATTAGCGACTGGGTTATTTGTGATGCTTGTGGCGATGTTCCATAAGCGTCAAGCATCGTCAGTACCCTTTAGTGACGCTTTTAGTAGTATTAGTGACACTTAAGAGTGTCACTAATACTCTTATTTGTTGTAGTGAATGAATCTTCTATTCTCTTTGATCTTCTCAACAATAATATTGAGCAAACACTATGTTTCACATATGTTTTTGTGTTATCATCTCACATCTAATTACTCTTTTTTATTTAGGTAGAAACTCTCTCACTATAGAAGACTAATGCTCTCAAAACTTATTACAATAACTCCACACAAGCTCTCTAATTTTTCTAGGTTTTCTCTCTTCTATTCACACTACAACAAAATGTAGTATTAGCGACATAACTATAAGCATCGCTAAAAACCCGTACTTGCGATGCATACAAAATTGTCGCAAAAAAATAAACTATTAGCGACGCATATTATTATGTGTCGCTAATAGTTATGTATTAGTGACACTTAGTATAAAGTGTCACTAATACTAGCGATATTAACGACGCTTTATACAAACGTCACTAATATATATATATATATATATATATATATATATATATATATATATATATTAATTAAAAAAGAAAAAAATCATAAATATTAGCAACGCTTAATTCAAGCATCACTAATAGTCCAACTATTAGCGACACTAGTTACGGGCGTCACTAATAACAAGACTATTAGCGACGTTTGGACCAAGCGTCGCTAATAGTCCTAATATTAGTTATTAATTTAAAACAAAAAAATAAAATTACTAGCGACGTATAGAACTATACGTCGTTAATACCTGTATTATTAGCGACGTATATGCTATACATCGCTAATAGTATTTATTTTATTTTTTATTTTTAAAATAAAATAATTTATAAAAAAACATCTTATAAAACTTATAATTATTTAATGTCCCTCTCCCCTCTCTCTCCCTCTCCCTCTCCTCTCTTTCTCCTCTCCTCTTTATCCTCTTTAAATAAGTTTGTAAATAGTATTTATAATAGCAACGATCAATTATAAGCGTTGTGAATAGATTTATTAATTAATTTTATTTAATAAATAATTTTTAAAAAATTTTATAAATATAATATATATTTTATTCAAAATTCACTATTTGTATATATAATAAATAAATATTAAATTTTTAATAAAAAGTAGTGTTAATAATAGATTAAACTTTCACTATTTAGATATAATATATTTTATTTCTTAAATTTTCTTATTATTTTTAAAATATAATTTATAATAAAAGAGAGAAAGAAGAGAGGGATTGAAGAGAGAGAGAAAGGGAAGAGTAAGATGGAGGACAGAGAGGGTGATGAGAGAGAGAGAGAAGGAGGGAGGAGAGTGGATAGAGGTAGGAGAGAGAGGAGAGAAAGAGGAGATGAAGAAAGAGAGAGAGGAGAGGGAAAGAGAGGAGAGGGGAGAAAGAGAGGAAAGGGAAGGGGATAGAAGAGAGAGGAAAGGGAGAGGAGAGAGAGGGGATAGAAGAGAGAGGAGAGGGGAGAGAGAGAGAGGAGAGGGAGAGAGATAGAGAGAGAGAGGAGAGGGAAAGAGAGGAGAGGGGAGAGATAGCAGAGAGGGAGAGGGAGATTATATAATTTTAATTTTTTACAGATTTTTTTATAAATTATTTTATTTTAAAAATAAAAAAATAAAATAAAGTAAATACTATTAGCGATGTATATTCCTATACATCGCTATTAGTATTTACTTTATTTTATTTTCAAAATTAATTTTTACAAATAAAAAATTATAAAAAATTGAAATTAGAGGAGAGAGGAGAGGGGAGAGAGAGAGCTGGAGGGAAAGAGAGGAGAGGGAGAGAGAGAGGGAAAGAGAGGAGAGGGAGAGAGAGGAGAGAGGAGAGAGAGGAGAGGGGAGGGAAGAGAGAGGGGATAGGGGAAGGAAGAGAGGGAGGGTGAGAGGAATTTTATTTTGAGTTTTTAAAATTTTTATTAATTTTTTTATTTTTTAAAGTAAAAAAGTAATTAAAATAAAATACTAATAGCGACGTATAGCTATATGTGTCGCTATTATTACAGGTATTAGCGACATATAGCACTATACGTTGCTAATACCTGTACTAATAGCGATGTATATTCCTATACGTTGCTATTAGTATTTACTTCATTTTATTTTTTTATTTTCAAAATTAATTTTTAAAATAAAAAAATTAAAATTAGAGGAGAGAGGAGAGGGGAGAGGGGAGAGAGAGAGGGAGGGAAAGAGAGGAGAGGGAGAGAGAGAGGATAGGGGAGGGAAGAGAGGAAGGGTGAGAGGAATTTTATTTTGAGTTTTTAAAATTTTTTATTATTTTTTAAAGTAAAAAAATAATTAAAATAAGATACTAATAGCGTATAGCTATATGCATTGCTATTAGTACATGTATTAGCGACGTATAGCAATATACGCCATTAATACCTATATAATAGCGACGTATATTCCTATACATCGCATTAGTATTTACTTTATTTTTTTTATTTTCAAAATTAATTTTTAAAAATAAAAATTATAAAAAATTGAAATTAGAGGAGAGAGGAGAGGGGAGTGAGGGCGGGAGGGAAAGAGAGGAGAGGGAGAGAGAGAGGGAAAGAGAGGAGAGGGGAGGGAAAAGAGAGAAGAATATTATTTTGACTTTTTTTAAAAAATTATTTTTAAAATTAAAAAATTGAAATTAGAAGAGAGAGAGGGGGGAGGGAAGTGAGAGAAGAGAGGAGGGAAGAGAGAGAGAGCGGATAGGGAAGAGAGAGAGGGGGGAAGATAGAGAGAGGAGAGTGGAGGGAAGAGAGAGAGGGGAGAGGAGAGGGAAGAGGAGAGAGGAGAGGAGAGGAGAGGGGAGGGGAGAGAGAGAAGAATTTTATTTTATTTTAATTTTATTTTAATTTTTTTTATTTTTAAAATAAAAAAATAAAAAAAAACTAAAATACTAATAGCGACGTATAGTTTGATGCATCGTTATTAGTACATGTAGTAGATTATACATTGCTAATATGTGTACTAATAGCGACGCATAGAACTATAGGTCGCTATTAGTATTTTTATTTAATTTTTTTTATTTTTTAAAATTAATTTTAAAGAATAAAAAATATTAAAAATTTGAAATTAGAGGAGAGAGGAGGGGAGGGAAGAGAGAGTGAGATGATAGGGAAGAGAGAGGAGAGGGGAGGGAAGAGAGAGAGAGGATAGGGAAGAGAGAAAGAGTGGGGGGAAGAGAGAGGAGAGGGGAGAGAGAGGGGAGGGAGAGAGAGGGAGGAGAGAGAGGGGAGGGAGAGAGAGTGGGAGGAGAGAGAGGGGAGAGAGAGAGGGAGAGGGGAGAGAGAGGAGAGGGAGAGAGAGAGGGAGGAGAGGGGAGAGGGAGGAGAGGGGAGAGAGAGAGGAGAGGGAGAGAGAGAGGGAGGAGAGGGGAGAGAGAGAGGAGAGGGAGAGAGGGAGGAGAGAGAGGGCGGAGAGAGAGGGGAGAGGGAGGAGAGAGAGAGAGGGAGGAGTGGGAGAGAGAGGGAGGAGAGAGAGGAGGTAGAGAAAGAAGGAAGAGAGAGAGGGTAGAGAGAGAGAAGGGAGAGAGAGGGTAGAGGGAATAGCTTTTTTATAAAAAAAATTAAGACATTTAATGACGGTGAGAATAACGCGTTGCTAATCATACCTATATTAGTGATGCTGAATGTTTTGTCGCTTTATATTCACAATTTGTGACATTTATTTCCGCACGTCGCAAATGAAGTCAATTGTGACGATTTACTGCGTTGCAAATGAGAAATTGTTGTGATGCTTCAATGAAGCATCGCTATAGGTTTTACCCAGGCAGAAATTCGCCCGAGCGTGAAGTTTCGCTTCGGGCCAAATTTCCTTAGGCGCGAAACTTTGCACTCGAGCGAATTTCCCCCCGTGCTTTATATTCTGCACCTCCAGCAAGACTTCGGAACCAGGCAGGGATAGAAAAGGCGTCACTTTGGGTCATCCGGCGTCTCCGACGAGCCGGACCAGTGGCCTGTGCGTGGTCGTCCAGCCGCTCGTGAGTTGTCATCCAGCCGCCCCATGCGTGGTCTCCAGCCACCCGTGCGTGGTCGTCTGTGCGTCTCTGTGCTAGGGGAGTTCGGTCGTCTCGCCCCCGTCCACTATCATCTCGCCGCTGTCCGTGTCGTCCTGCCGTTGTCTGCAGTGTCTCGCCGTTGTCTGCTATCTATCTATAATCGGGGCTGGATTTGGAACCTCCGCCAATGGGCAGACCTTTTTCTGGCAGCTTGGGCGGTTGTGGTTGGCTGACGGCGCAACAATTCTGAAACCTCTCGCCACGGCGAGAGGTTGAAGACGACCAGCGCAGGTGGGTCGTCTTAGACTGGCCCGCGCGGGTCGGTCCAAACCGGCCCACGCGGGTCGTTATTGACCCACGCTGCAGGTCATTACTAACCCGGACGCGCGCTGGTCGTTACAGACCTGCACCGCGGGTCGCTTCTGATCTGGCTGCGTGCGAGTCATGTATAAGACCCGGCCCAAACCGGGAATTGTTTTTAAAAAAAAAATTATTTTTTTAAGCTCAATTTTTCTTTTTTATTTTTTTAGCGACTCTCCTCAAAAGTGTCGCTAAAAGTTTATTTTTTATTTTTTTATTTATAAATTAATTTTTTTAATATTTTTTAAAATAATTAAATCCATTAGCGACGCTTACGAAAACATTGCTAATACTATCCTATTAGCGACATTTACTAATAAGCGTCGTTAATAATTATTTATTTAATTTTTTTTAATTTTTTTAAAAAAATAAAAAAAAATTAAATTTTTTTAGCGACGTTTATAAATGTCGCTAATACTATAATATTAGTGACGCTTAAGAAAAAGCATCGTTAATATTATACTAATAACGACATTTATAAATGTCACTAATAGTACCTTTTTGTGACGTTTGAAGTAAGTGTCGCTAATATGTAGTAGTGATGACAATTTTATCGACGCATTTAGCAACGTATTATATACGTCGCTAATAACTATTAGTGATGTTTACCATACTATTAGCGACGCTTTGTAGTGTCATCAAGTCCCAATCCCTTTTTATCAACTACTATGTCTCAAAAACAATATGACTCCAACGAGATATCCAAAACAAACTAGAAAATTTTAATTTAGGTAACTCTGTTCTCAAGCGATTGTCGATCGTTCAATAGGGTGACCCTGTTCATTTCCCTCACGATATTCTATCAATTGATACCCCACAACTAATTGCTAAACTCTAGGCTTCGTTTAACAAAGAGGGTTTTTGGATGTCGATCGACCATTCACCAAAGCAATTGATCGATCTTACAATTTTTAGAGATTAATTTACAATTCATCAGCGATTAATCATTCTGACTAGATTTTTGATTTCTAAATATTCAAACCTATAATCCTCACCATTCTTCTACCTAAAATTTATCTTACCATAAAGTGTGTGAATGTGTTGTTTGCATATTTTTATATGTCAAAAATACTAATTTAAGTCTTCCTTTCGTTCCACCATTAGAAATTAATCTTCAAACTTAAATTGACATAAAATATACATTATAATATTATTTTGATTATATCAACAAGTTAATACATAACATAATAAAACTTATGTTGTTATAATTTTAGAATCGCAGCCAGTTCACCGAGGAACATGGAAATTGATTGCCAGGTGCGGTCGATTGATGACGCAATTCAGCCCAATTTAGATTTTTGATTGGCCACTCTGGTATTGTCTTCCCTAAATAGTGTTATTTGAGCATGCACATTTATTGGGGTAATTAAGGCCCCTTATAGCCCTAAGGGTCATGGTTGGAGCTTTGTAAACGTACAGGCTTTTGAGAGTTGAGAGAATTTGAATGCTCTATGTTGTAATATTCTCCTGATTAAATGGTGAATTTATGTGTGATGGGTGGAGGTTAGTGTAAGTCAGACCACCTTAAATTCTTGTGTGTTCTATTGCTTTGTTCGCGTATTATTGTGGTTCTGTATTATCATTTCACCCAACAAGAGGAGAGTCCGACATGGTGGGAGCTAGTTTGGATGGGGTTTGGCCAGCTGCATCATTTTATTTAATGGCAATGATCAAAATGATGGGATGGTACTTAGAGTACATGAAAGGAATATGCGTTCCCCAATTGTGAGTCGATCAGGTGGTGCTTTCAGCCTTGGCTCCGTCGAGGAGCACTTCTTAATCCAGGTGATTTATTATTCAAATGTTCTTACTGTAAAGGAAAGTTATGAAGAATTTCTAAAGAGGGTGATATTTAAAGGTAAAAAAAAAATTCAACCAATGTCTATAAAATCATCAATGTTGATATGGTGGGTTTTAATTAGATAAAGAATCTGGCCTCATAAATCTAACCAAATAAGACCTATTTATCTGTCTAACCAAATTATATCACCACACAATTAAAGGAATTTTCTTGACAAACAAAACACTCGAGCTGTGAGCGTGATTACTTTTTCAACGTAAGTTTAGGTTGGACTAAACAAGTAGGCAAAAATGAACTCTGTGAGAGGCCCACTTATTCAGTCCAGCCAAAACTCACTTAAGAGTTTTTATTAGGTATTTTTGCTGTGTGAATATCACTAACCTTTCGTAAACGTTCTTCTCTTAAAGCAGCAAATCCAATATATTTATGATTCAGCACAAAAACTTGAAGATAGCCAAATAAACCGAAACGGTGATGGAAAAAACAAGTTTGTCTATTCTCTTCTTTCTAATGACTCGTGAAGGAAATTCCAGTACTTGTTTAGCATATGGTCCCGAGGCTCTACTTTGTTCCACTTCCCCGTGCAGAAGATGGCATACGCATCTGCCGCATACCTGCCCACACCGATTTCATTGGATAAGTGCATTGAACCAAGGTAATTAACATGGCTTTGTAGAATCACACTTACTTCCCCACGCCATACAACTGAGTAACGTGTGTCCAATCTGGTTCCAAGTATTCTTGAGAGAAGCGTCGAATTGTGTTTGCTCTTCTGTTGGAGAACCCGAGGGTCATTATTATCTTTTCGATTTTTTCCACATCCGTCTTTGAAGCACTTTTGGCGTCAGGGCACAGCGCAAACAAGTTCGGAAGGACCTCCCTCACCTACACAGTTTTTAATTTATGTGTAGGGGACACAAAAATCTACTGCACTTACAGACAAGAAAATGTTTTGAAGTATTTTCTATACCTGCATGTCTCGTTAGTGAATTTCATAGCACCTTACCTAAGCTTATCACTTGTGATATGGTCTTTGCCCACATAATTGCCAAGGACACTCGAATAAACCAGAAATCTTATATAGCCTTACTAAAAGTTGAACATTTCTTGATATCTTACCAGGAACTATATTTAGATTAAAAAACCTACTGTTGAAAGTACATACACATGATGTTTGAAGGACTTTCAGATCTACAGTTTCTTGTATCTCCAATGATAGAAATGTTCTCTCTCTATCACTTTCTTTTTTCTTATTCCGTGGCCTTCCTTTCCTGAATATATCTTCTAATTTAATGGACATTTTAATCAGTTTATGCTCTTAGTCAGAAGAGTATGACATTCTAGATAAATTACAGTTATGGGAATCATGTTAATTAGAATTAGATAAAATTTTATCTTTTTGTGGTCTATAGTGCTCCTTTTCACTTTCCTTACATATACACTTTTTGCAAATGGGACAAGTAATATAGGACAAGAAGTATTTTTTATTAGTTTCAAGATTAATTTTTATTAGTTTTAAGTTATTTTTAAAAAATCAGAAGACGTAATTACATACTGAAGGCATTTGACACGCCTAGGAGGCTTTCAGAATAGTTAATCGCATTAGTCTACTTTGTACGTCAACGCATCACTTCATTTCTTTATTGAGGGTGAGAAGAAATAGAGGGTTTTTTTTTTCAAGCGTATTACTCATTTCCTAACCTGTTTGCCAGAAGTGCGATTGAGAAGAATGCATACGATCAAAACTCTCCAAGGGTCATCCACATGATCCTCCTGCAATAGGGCGTAATGTGAACGAGGTGGATTCCAAATGATTTCGGACGTTTTCCTACCGTAAGCCTCATCTTTCTTGTCCCAGAATGGTCTGCCCCTTGATCTACCAGGGTAATCACTTTCTACCTTCACATCCTTCTCTTTCTTCTCGATAGCTAGAATGCATCTCCAGCTTCTCTTGGCCTTTTTGCAATATTTTTTACTGCTGCCGGCCATCTCTTCTATCTGAAAGAAAAGATTTGATATTATGTACATAGAACAAGGAACAAATATACAAGATCGAGTTTGGAGACTAATTTAAAAGCAATGTATGGTGGTGAACAATGATACGAGCAACTCGAGTTCAGGCAACTCAAAAATGTTTCTGATGAAATGGCTATGCAAAATGAATGACTGTATGTCTAGTTGACTACAGAAGGATCTAGCATTAACCAGAAAGTACTGCACTTAGGGAATTAATCCTTTTGCTGCAAAATTTCCAGGAATCGCACTTGATCCTCACACTTAATTTGTTTATATATCTGCCATCACTAGAAGGGCAGAGCGCTAGCTAGTTCCACTAGGAAACTACAGATGCAAGGGGATGATAAAATTCATCTGACCTGTGCGGAATCACAGTGCAAAGCAAGAGTGAATGCCTTGTTCTTTGAATGCCAAACAGGGTGTCTATCTGAGGTTAAGCAGCTACCTCCAACGTTGCAAATGCTGGTGCTTCCAGGGGCAAGCTGAACACTATCTCCTTGCAGGAAAACAAGCAGCTGCAAAAGCTAACACACAGTTATACGGTCCGGACAACAGTTGATCTTCAATGTCGCCATGTTTAAAGCTGGCAAAAGCGGATGGTCTTGCCAGGCGGAAAGTACGAGAATGTGAAACGTCGCATGAACAGGGTTCAAAGCGTCTCTTTGGACTTCTAGCTTTTAGCATCTGCTCATATCTTACGGAGTGTGTAAGCCCGCCAAGGAGTTTCTGCGTCTGAGGAAAGAAAAGAGGACTCACCGGATTGTCCATGAAGGCTGCAGCGACTGCAAACCGGACTGGCCGCTAAACCGGTTCGGTCCGCAATTAAACATTGACTGCGATCACCACGTCTTTATTTAAAGGTTGGCATTTCGGCAGCTCTGTTGACACTATCTGCCGGATTTAAGTGAACCAGGTCAGCATATAATTGAAATCTAGCTGCCTTAGGAATAAAAAATAGTCGTCAAACTGAATTAGGTTAAAATGAAGGGCTAACTACCTTCATAGGAGAGGTGGTAGGATCTCCCTTGTCAGAAAACAAATTTTAAAAACTAACACAGGACAGGGGATAATTCACAAAGGATGCGCCTAGTATGACTTAAGCTATGTGACAAGAGCCCATGACGAGTTCACATATGGCTCCAAGTATGGCACACAAGTGGGCTTTTATTTATATAAGCGGCGGCTTTCTTACTTACCATTGTTTAGAGTCCTACGTGGGTTGGTCACAGTGTTGTTAGGAAAATAACGAAAACACTTCGATTCACAAATTCTTAATTAATTTATTGCCTAAACTGGCCTCTTGCTTCTTTTTAGTTTCTTCTCTCACTCTAGCCATTCTCCGGCACTGCCCTCCCTTTTCTATTCACTAGCCAGCTCTACTCATCCCACCCCAAGCTTTACTCTCTAAACAAAACATGTTTAGGAAATGTTTTCATTGGAGATACACAATCTTCGTTGTTACCACATCAATGCTCAAATTCCATTCATGAGAAGGGTGATGTTGAAGGTATAAGCACTACAGAGGGTTGAATAATTGTAATCCTTGAAAACTTCCGGCTAAAGTCCACAAAGAGTTGAAAACCAGTCAGGCCAAAGTCAAAAGATAAGAAGAGCTTGTTGTAGAGGCTAGAAGAAGACAAAGATAAAAGAAGTAAATTAAAATATTTCAAGGCTTGAGGAGAAAACTTAAAAAGATCACCAACGAAAAAAAATTGTTAATGATTTTAGCAAAAGGGGTTTTGAGTTAGTTAATAATAAAGGTTGGGAATTTTCTTATATCTATGTAGTGTCTTTACTATATAGTACATTGAGTTTAGGCCAAAAGTGGATGTCATGGTTTTTACCCTAATTGGGGGCTTTCACATAAAAAATTATGTGTGTTCTCATGTGCTTTACATGTTTTATAGCTTGATTGTTTGATAGTATAATAATACATGCGTAAAGACTTAGTTTTATCATTTACATTGCTTGATAGAAATTCCTGCACAATGAGTCCATATATCATAATTTTATCTTTTTAAATAATTGGACTAGGTTAATGTGGTGATCTACTTGGATAATTTTATCTTTCAGGTGCTACTCGAAAACAAATGTACGAATAAATTGCTATGATCATAGACTTTAAATATAAATCTCTCTCAGGCATCCCTGAGAGCAAGTCCCATAACAGTCCACAGTCTAATCTAATCTAAAAGTCCAGAATACATAAATACTTATTTTCTCATCTCACTCAATACAACAGATCGTGGCATAAAGTAATACTTGCAGTGAGTCAAATATAAACTTGAGTCCAAGGGAATCAATCCGCCATAGAAATGAGCATCCATCTCTAGGAGTTCTCCGTTACAAACTTATAAATGTCTCCCAAACAATGGGGCTAAAAAGTAGGGTAATGAGTATTTTCATACTCAGTAGGAAAATACCCAGTAGGGGAGTTCTAAATAGTGAACTTAGCAAATCCATACATAGATGTATTCATGCAACTCATGTCACGCCCCGGCGATGCCCGACCCGAGCCGAACCCGGTCCAAGGGCCGGTCAAGCGCGCGGGGGCGACGAAGTGAAATTGAGAAACGATTCTAGCGGAAGACTTAACCCTAACCACGGGCTATTAACAGCAACACGGAGTGCGCACAATCCTTTGAGCAAGAGTAAATAAAAGGGGAAGAAAAGGTGTTGCTTAACACAAAGTAAACAACAATCTCAAAACCCACAAGCTTAGTTTTAAGTAAAGCCCACACCGGCTCAAAATAAGTCATAAGCAAACATAACTGTAACATGTGACATAAATCCACAACAAGAACCCTACACAAAGGTTCGAACATAAAGCATGAAAGAAACGATGATAAGTCACGCAACGATCTCCATCATCACACCCAAGCTACCTCTGACCTTTCCTCAAAAAGGCAATCCTGTCTGTCTGCGTGTCGCACCACGCAGCCCCAAATCAAAACACAAAAGAGGGGTGAGTTTTAACACTCAGCAATGGTTTTAATATCACTGTCAACGTAAAAAATACGATAGCTTAGAAATGAGATCGTTTCAGATCAAAGATTTACATGGTGCATCACTTTCTGATCACACATTCATATCACTTAACACTGCATCAAAATGCATAATTCAACCCGCATGGATGTATCTCTAGCATACATATTCCCACATGCATTCACATCATAACCAATCCCGCATGGATGTATCTCTAACATACATATTCCACATGCATAACATCAAAATCAACATGCATGGATGTATCTCTAACATACATATTCCACATGCATAACATCAAAATCAGCATGCATGGATGTATCTCTAACATACATATTCCACATGCATAACATCAAAATCAGCATGCATGGATGTATCTCTAACATACATATTCCACATGCATAACATCAACATCAACATGCATGGATGTATCTCTAACATACATATTCCCACATGCATAATGTCATCACAATCCACCTCCATCAAGGAGTAATCACACGTTAACGTCACACAGACGGGAGCATAGACAAGGCCACAAAGGCGTGTCATGGTACAAAATTCTACACAAGAATTCAAGAAAGACCGGGGTTGTCAATCCCTAATACTGCTCGCCCTGGACGATCCTGGCCAAGGATGTCCCATTCTCACACAGAGAATCTAGAGCAGGGGTGTTCGCCCAGGGACATCTCCTGCGGAGGGAAGAGCCCGAGTTCTCACACAGAGAACCCTAGAACACGTGGTAGCGGGGTGCACTCGGCATACCACACTGGATTCTCAGGGTCCAGATGACACACATAAAAATACTCTCACGTATCCGCAAGACAAGTACACAACTCGTCCCCACATCATTCCATTAATCAAGACTCAACCCGGGGAGTGCACTCGTTCCACACAGGAACTCCAAATCGTTCCACACAGGAACTCCAAATCGTTCCACACAGGAACTCCAAATCGTTCCACACAGGAACTTCAAATCAAAATATGTCCTTTCGGACCAATCAACTTGCGATTAATCCACGACCGATAAACCCGGCACACAATTCCATCACATTGCATCCAATCGGTCAAATTCGATTAATCACGATGAAGCCTCAATTGGAAATCCATTTTCATGATGTGTGCAGCATGGTACATGCGTGGGCAAAGCATACATGAACCCTAATCATGATAAGTGCTCTCACCAGCCCCTAATGCATCATTCATAATCACGATATTAAGCTTCAACATCATCATTTAACCCCCACATGTGTGTGTGTAACTAGTAGAAGCCTTTCACATGATGCATATTAACATGCTTGAAAATCAACTCACTACCACACTACACATGTGAATTTCTACCTAAACATGAATTCCAGCGGAAATCATAGTAGAAGAATCGTTGAAATCTTAGCTAGATTCAAAACTCAACCACAAAGGCTAAACACCTATAACATCACTCATTTCATCATTGAGTCATGGTATTCACCAACATTCACACACCATTAATCACAATTTATCATGACAAATCTGTCCAACAATGATTGTAGTCCTACGGAAATATGCTTAACCAAAGGGAAACAACTATTCATAATAACGATTCCAACATCATGCCACAAAACATAAGTCATTCCACCATCACTAAGCATATATCTCAACTCCATAAACTCAATAGCATGCATTTCCAGTAGCCTAACATAGCTTAAAACACTCCACATTCATATAAAATTGGCAAGCCAAAGTGGAATCATCAAAATAGGCATCATACACTCAACATGCAATTTTCTGTGTAGCCGATCGATCGCCCTTCAGACCGTTCGATCGGTTACACGCAAAATTTTTAAATTTTCAGTTCAGCCGATCGATCGCCCTGCAAGGCCGATCGATCGCCAACACTGAAACAGTCATCTTCTTCCTTTCGCAAAATCAAACCGAGACACCATAGATAACACTTCAAATCCACATCTAGCACCCTAATCATCATCAAAAGTCCTCCTTGACTTCCAGAATATCAAACCAAACCATAATAATGCAAAACCCTAAGAAATCGGGATTAAATAATTCCATTTTCTAATCTTACCATTAACACACTAAATCAAGCAAACCATTTCGAAATAAGCCAAAAATGAAGAGTTTTACCATGGATAAACAGAGATTTTGAAGACCCATTACCTCAGCACTTGATTAAGCTCGGATTGAAGAGTCACCCTTCTTGAAATCCTTGAAAATACAATGAGTTTGAATTAAACACCAATGGAAATCGATTTACTTAAGAAATCCCTAATTAAATCTTAGATCTAGGGCTTGTTGGTAGTAAAAATCGAATTTTGAAAGTTAGGGTTCGTAGTAAAACACAAATCAGTAGCTTTTGATGGTCAAAAACGAATTGAATCAAGGGGAAAATGGTAGATTTGGAAGAAATTAAGAGAAAAGCCATGGATTAGTGCTTAATTAGAGCAAGCTTACCTTAATCGGCTTCTAATTCGGGCCTAAGTGGGGATTAGGCCAGACCTCCTTCCTTAGCCTATTCCCAAAAATGGAAATGGCTCTGGTTTGCCCTTTTATAGTAAGGGTTGGGGTAGGCATAGGTAAGTTTTGGGGTGTACATATGAAAAGTAGGCTAAAAGTGGTTATTTTGCAAATTTAAGCACGAATTAAGCCTAATAAAATTCTGAAAATTTTTGTGTGACCTTAAGTATATGTCTAGGTTCATTTGACACAAAAATAAAATTTTCGACCGTGGGGCCCACAGGGGTCCCGCCAAAACCCTAATTTTTGGGAAAATAGTGAAAATTCCGAAAAATCTCAAAAATTCACATTTGGTTTAAAATCACTTAAAACCACTAATATTGAAGTTAATTTTGGTTAAAACCATCACAAACTCTATTTATTTACAAAATCATCGAATAAGATCAGAAAACACGTAAATTGCACGATAACCCATAATTAAATAAAAATCAAAACCGGTTTAAAGATGAGGGTCCTTACAACTCAGACATGAACAAATAGGCATACCATAATCATGCTCATATGCATACAGTCACACATATCATCATGCTAAAATCATACCATCAAACTGATCTTACTCATACACTCTTCATCAGAGTCATACAAACTTACTCGTACCACTGTACTCTTACTCAAACAACTAACACATACTTGTACGACCTTACTCGTACAATCATATGCTTACTTATATCACTTACACATACTTGTATGACCTTACTCATACAATCTTACTCGTATGACCTTACTCATATATTCTTACTCAGAATCTTACTCTTACAGTCGTGCTCATAATCATGCATACCAACTCACATAGTCGTACACATACTATCGACCACTAAAGCTCATTACAACTAATAAGCTCCAGCTTTAAAAAGGAAAAGAATGTCACTGAGGCATCACCTTAACCTTCGAGGAGTGATTAGACGTCATGGACTTTTTCAAAAGCAAGGCACACCAATGCTCATGGGGCATAGGTTCAAACAGGTAAGAGCAAGTCCATGATATTACTTACTTGAGCGTGCAAAGATAAACATAAACAGAAACGCCCACACTTTAGGGGCTATATAGTTGCCCACCATAATGGGTCTTATAGTGTCATAGAATTGCCCACCATAATGGGTTTTATTGTGCTATAGAATTGCCCACCATAATGGGTCTTATAGTGCTAGTGCCACTCTTGGGCAGAAATCCTATAGTGCCACTCTTGGGCAGAAACATATAATGTCACTCTTAGGCGGAATCCTACAATGCCACTCTTGCGCAGAAATCATACAATGCTCTCAATAGAGTATCAAACGTCTGGGCTTAATACAGCACACATATCAAATCGAAAATATACATCACTCTCAAAAAAGCATCAAATGTCTAGGCTTCATACAACACATAGTCAAAGTCAGAAACATGCATCGCTCTCAACAGAGCATTAGACATCCAATGCTCTATACATCACATAGACAACATCCTGCAGGATAAACACCATGGCAAGACATGAGAAATGCTTAACCGACTCATTTCGGCTGGCTCAAACACGGAAACTCACAACACTATCATAAGCTTTCTTATAATTCAAGTTTGAATTAAATACATTGTGGTATAATTATACCCAACAAACTCATAGTCCTCGACTGATCAAATCGAAGCTGAGCCCGATCGAAACCCTAGTTAGTTAGGGTAGCAGACTTCACTTAACCCATCCATATCATGATCAACTCATTGTACATTAGATCCATATAGTTTTACATACTCCTCCATCTTCCTTATGGCCAAAACATCTTACACAAACGTCATCAAACTAAGCTCCTCATAGCCAAACTCAGTTATCACCCTCTTACTTATACCTCACTTATTATGCTTACTTTTCACTTTATAATTTGTACATTATGCTTGTACAATAATGCACACTCTTACTGTCTGACGATCCCCCAACATGCACTCTGATCCAAAATAATCCACTCCAATCCTCGCCTGTCATACTCATATCCTCTATCATGCATCATACGCTTACACATCCATATCCAAATCCATATCAAACACTGTCACTTCTTACCATCCATAGCCCATACCACTGCCCACATGCACATACACATATCCATAGCATAGGCAAATATCCATCATACATACGTAGCTTACAAACCTTCTCACTAGCCATCACTAGCACATACATACTTACTTACAAACATACATGCTAGTCATCACTAGTACATACATACTTTAAACATACTTACCGCCAACATGCATGTAATATGAATTTCAACATGGCATAATTCATCCTCTTACATCATGCAAACGGATCATAATCTAACATCCATAGCATTCAATCATATAGTCCTAACATGCTGCTACTCATTCAAAGCATGCTATCATAAAAATGAGTTCAAAGCTCCCCTAACTTGTAATCATGACGTTTGATGGCGAGCACACGATGGTGGCGGCGGCAGTGGAGTCGGTGGCCAAAAGCACTGCTAATTTGAGAGAACTATTTTTTTGAGGATTTTAGGAAGTGCCGGAAACAATCATGGCCAAACGAGGTGTCAGAAGTCAATGCGGCAAAATTCGTGAGCATGGTGGCACACTAGGGTGGCCGGGGGAAAGGTCAAGCCAAAATAAGTGGTGGTGCAACTAGATGTCAAGGGTGTATTCACTAAAGGTCGGCCGGCGGATGAGAAGTACTCGGCCGGCTGCAAGACGTCAAAATCGGCCATGGATAGCACCCAATGGCGTCAATTTTGCATCATCGAGGGCCCCAATAGGGCGGAGGGAGTGGGTGACACTTAAGGACATAGGAGAGGTGGTGGAAGACTCTGATGTCAACTCCATTTGGTGGCAGAGCCAACTGATGGTTAAGTGGCACAAATGTGGTGCCTAAACCCAAAAGCACATGCGTGGCCACATGCACATGAGGCCAAAAAGGATCACTCTAGGGGGAGATGGGTCGTACAGTAGCGGCCCAAGGCCCACAAAAGGGCAACTAAGTTATGTCCATGGTGGCCGATCCAAGCGGCGACATCGCTGATTGCCAACCACAACCAACACATTTGGTGCGGGCAGTTATGGATCTCGCATGGTATAGGGCAAAGGCAAGTGGCCCATTCCGAGCGGAGGTATAATTGGGTCAAGTGGGGCTCGCCCTTACTATTGCCGAGCCGGGGTAGAGCCCATGATGGCCAAATGACCCACGACTCTCCGATTGCAACAACCCAAGACACACCCAAAGCGTCTAATCAGCTGCAGCAAGACAATAGGGGCAAAGTGGGGTCGGGAACAACAACCCCCTACCTACACTGGGTCGAGGTAGGCTAGACAGAGTCTATCCAGTGGCTGGACAGAGTCTCTCTAGTGGCTAGACAACGACCGGAAACACACAACGTCAAAACAACATCACGGATAGTGAAATGAAAATATAACCAAAACCCGACTAAGTACTGGTAGCTCATGGCGGAGCGAAGAAATGGCGGCTCTAACCACTGCCTATGGGTTCCTAGTGGCTAACTAAACATAAGTCTAGTTGAGGGCAACCACAAACCATGACTCAAAAATGAGATTTGAAGGAGAGAAAAATTGAAGAAAAGTTCAGTACCTCATGGAGGAGCGAAGAGGCTATGGTGGCGGTCATAGCCAATACCTACGGACTCGTGGCAGTTAGGCAAAGAGGATCCCGACATGAATCGATGAAATCCGATGATAGAGGAGGGAGAACAGAGTGATCGGAAATGGGCTTGGGTTTTCACTGTATCTCTCTAGACATCTGGAATGTTTATGGACGTCGAGTTTTTCTTCTGTAACTTATTGGAATGTCTATGGATTTTATTGTACTCTTTTTTATTTGTCCATCTATGTCCCTAACACGCGTTCACCTTCTGGTTATGCATTGTACCTCCAAAACGCGCGCCAAAAGCATGCAACAAGGCCTGTAGCCTACGACTAAGCCCCACACCCGACTCTATGGGTATAAATATGGGGTAAATACACAAATATAAATATGCCAAAGTGTCATATTTTCCCACCATAAATGTCCAAAAAAATAGTAGGAAAGTCACAAAAAATCATAGAAAAAATCAGGGACATTACACCTTCAATGCTTCTGTAACGTCTCGGATTTTTATTATGATTTTTTGGTATTTTTATCTAATCATTTTCAGCGATATATTGTGATGCTTCGGCGTATGTGACCTTGGTATTTGTAATCGTAGAGCCGAGTCTTGGGTCAGTCGTGGGCCACGGGCCTTGACACGCGATTCTGGCGCAAAAAATCATTGAAGATCAGAACTGTAGAGGATAAGTAAGTGAAAAGAAAAAAAAAAGAGAGACTCGGGCTGAGCCCGATCCAGACTCTTCTGGAACAGTGGATGACTGCCCCCTTCTCCAGCGTCTCTCTCCCAGCCGCCGCCACTGGCTCCACCCCAGTCGTGCGACGGCAAGGGGGCCGCCGTCCCGGCCCCACGGCCGCTCTGCCGCTCCGCCCGCCTCTCCCCTGTTTTCCCTGGTTCGTCTCTGCTCCCTCTCTGATCGTGCTTGGACGGCGCCGGTGATGGCTGGTGGGCTCCGCCCGGCCTCCGTCCGGCCAGCCTTAGGCCGGCGATGGCAGGGCCGCCGCCCTGGCCAGTCCAGCCGGCCCCTGAGTTCTCTCTCCCTCTGGTCAGTTCTCTCTCCCTCTCTCACTGTCTTGTGTACCGCCGCCGCCGCCGCCGTGGGCCACCAAGGCCCGACCGGCCGGCCATGGCTCCGCCCTGGGCCGGCGACGGCGGGAGGCCACCCTTCCCGGCCCAGAGGGCCTCCGTTCCGCTGCCCCATGCTTTTCCCCCTCTGCCCTATTTTTTCAACAGTAGCCGCCGCCGACGAGCTACGCCCGATCGGACCTCCGTCCATCCCCGCCTTGGTCCGGCAAAGGTAGTGGACCATCACTCCCCACCCGGTTCCACCTCCGCCCTTCCTCTTTCCTTCGGCTAGACACTTCCATCCGGTCCCCTATTTTTGGCCCCTGTGTGTTTGGGACTACCGGTGCCGAAAGTTGCTGCCTTTGGCCGAAGACGGCTCCGCCCGGCCTCCGTCTGGCCAGCCGTGGTCCAGTGACTGCAAGGCTGACCACCGGCCAAGCGATGGCCAAGCCGCCTCCTCGGCACTGCCCCGGCCCGATTTGATCCGCCTCGCATCTCCCCCGTTTCTGTCTGTGACGGACTTTGGGGGCTGCGCCGGTGAGAGCCAGCCTTCGGCTCGCCTCTTGCTGACCAGCCTTGGGATGATGATGGTAGGACCACCCCTAGCTAGGTCTACCACCCCCACAGCCGCTCCGCCTGGGCTGGTTTCCCCCGGTCGATCCCTCTTCCCTGTTTTGGTTTGAAGGGAATTGTGGCCGCGCTGGTGGTGAGCTTATGGTCGGCCAGCCTCGGCCTAGCGGCACTGGTGTAGCCGCCTCCACCCAGCTCCACCCGGTTATTAGGGCCCTAGCATCACGGGCCAGAGCTGCCAGTAAACCCTGTTCGTCGTTGTGCCCTAGGGTCTTCTACCCATTATGGGCCATCGAGCATCGTTGGATGTCGAACACCCTTGGACCACCTTAGTGTGGCGGGTCTCAGCCTGGGGATGGCTGGCCACCCTAGTGCAGCACCGCCCCTCTTCTTTCGGCATGGGCTAGGTTCCCCTCTGCCGATTGTGTCTGACCGCTCTATAGAGAGCACCACGTATTGCCCTTTGACCGTCTTACCCTCGCCGGACGCCGATTGGCCTCTAGTCGGCCTGCCTCGGCACAGCAACGGCAAAGGCCGTATTGTTGGTCACCGACCTTGGGCATGGCCCTACTGCCCTTTTGAGTCTTGGGCCGACACCATCTAGCCCTCCCCTCTTCCCTTGGCCGCGTGTGCAAGTAGCCGTGCGTGCGGGTTAGGGTATCAGTGCTACTTTGGTGCCGCCCAACCGTCAGATGGCTCTGCCATCATCTGGAGTTGACATCGGAGTCCTCCATCAGTCTCCTCTGTCCTTGAGTGTCACCCACACCCTCCGCCCTTATGTGGGCCCCAGTAAACGTGAAATTGACGCCGTTGGGTGCTGTCTACGACCGATTTTGACATCTTGTGACCGGTTATGTATTTTTCAACTGCCGGTCGAATTTTAGTGAGTACACCCTGCCTTCCAGTCGCACCTGCCACTCGTTGGCATGATCTTTCTCCTGGCTGCCCTTAGTGTGCCGCCGTGGATCACGGATTTTGCCGCGTTGATTTTGATACCCCTTTTGGCCGTGTGTAGTTCCGGCGCTTCTTAAAAACCTCGGGATAGCAGCTCTCTCAGCTAGGCAATGATGTTGACTGCCGACTCCGCCACCGACGCTGCCACCGTCGTGTGCTCACCATCAAACGTCATGATTACGAGGTAGGGGAGCTTTGAACTCGTAATTTCATGACAACATGCTTTGAATGAGTAGCAGCATGCTAGGCTTGAATGATTCCATATTTTGGATATTAAATCATGACTTGTATGCATGATGTAAGATAGTGAATTATGCCACATTGAGATGCATGTATGTATGTATGTATGTGAGTTGTAAGCATGGTGATGTATGTGTATGATGTATGTTGTATGCACTAGTGATGGCTAGCGAATATGTTAGTGTGCTACATACGTGGGTGATGGACATGCTAGTGATGGCTAGCGATGTCGAGTAAGTTATGTATGTGGACTGTGTGGGCAGAGGTATGGGCGATGGACGGTAAGAGTGCTAAGGGTTTGGTACAAAGTTGGTTGTGGATGTGGATGTGTAAGCATGTGACAGAAGACAACAGACGTAAGTGTGACAGGCGAGGAATGGAGCAGATCGGGTTGGAGCGTACGTCAGGGGTTCGATAAGTAAGAAGACTTAGGCTTGGAGCCTTATAAGGGTTTATTAGACAGTAAGAGCGTGTATAATTGTACAAGCATAACGTACAATTTATGAAGTGAAAAGTAAGTATAATAAGTGAGGAATTAAGTAAGAGGATGATAACAGGGATCTGCTGTGAGGAGCTCAGTTTGACGATGTAAGTAAGATGTCTGATCGTAAGGTGGTTGTCAGAGGATGTATGCGTACGTAAGGATTTGTGTACGGTGAGTTATGTGTGACTTGGACGGGTAAGTGAAGTCTGCTGCCCCGACGAACTAGGATTTGGATCGGGCTCAGCTTCAGTTTGATCAGTCAAGGACTGAGAGGTTGTGTGGCATAATTGTACCGCATAATATACTTAATTCAAACTTGAATTATGAGAACATTAACAATAGCGTTGTGAGTTTGAGACCTAAGGGTTCGACAGATTAAGTTACGTGTTTGAGCTAGCCGATAATGAACCGGCTGAGCACTTCTTGTGTCTTGCCATGGTCGTTATCCTACGGGATTTTTGTCTGTTTGATTCGGCTGAGCACCGGACGTCTGATGCTCTATTGAGAGCGATGTATGTTTGATTTGGTCAGTGTGCTGTATAAGCCCAGACGTTTGATGCTCTGTTGAGAGCAAAGTATGTTTTTGATTCGGTCTGTGTGTTGTACAAGCCTAGTCGTTTGATGCTATGTTGAGAGCATTGTATGTTTCCGCCCAAGAGTGGCACTGTACGTTTCTGCCCAAGTGGCATTGTATGTTTTCTGCCCAAGAGTGGCAATGGTACTATAAGACCCCTTATGGTGGGCAATTTTCTGGCACTATAAGACCCATTATGGTGGGCAATTCTATGGCACTATAAGACCCCTTATGTGTGGGCAATTGTGTGACCCCATGTGTGGGTGTATGTTTGCGCGCTCAGGTAAGTAGTATCATGGATCTACTCTTACCTGTTTGATCCAGTGCCCCATGAGCATTGGTGTACCTTACCTTCGGAAAAGTCCATGGTGTCTAGTCACTCCCCGGAGGTTAAGGTGATGCCCCAGTGACATTCTTTTCCTTTTCGACGCTGGAGCTTATTAGTTGTAATGAGCTTCAGTGGTCGATGGTATGTATACCACTGTATGATTGAGTTTGTACATTCTGAGTAAGCGAGTATGTGCATGACTGTAAGATTGAGGATGAGTACGACTGTAAGAGTTTGAATATGAGTTCGACAGTAAGTGTAAGACTGTACGAGTAAGGTCGTATGAGTAAGTGTAAGATTGTACGAGTAAGGTCGTACAAGTACGTGTAAGCTGTATGAGAATGCCTTTGATGGTATGAGTAAGTTGTAAGACCCTAATTAAGGGTGTTCGTGTAAGTTTGGTTTGATGGTGTGTTATGCGTGCTTATTTGCATATGTATATAATTGTTATACGTTGTTTGCCTCATGTTGTGTTGCATGACCCATGATTTATGAACTTATTGAGTTCACCATTTGGGATTTCCCCTACTGGGTATTTTCCTACTGAGTATGAAAATACTCACCCTACTTCTTTTAGCCCCGTTGTTCGGGAGGCTTTTACAGGTTGTGTTGGTGAGCTCCTGGAGATGGACACTTATTTTTGCGGTGGATTGTTTCCCCCTCGACTCAAGTAGTTGGTGTCACGATCTGATGTATTTGATGAGATTTAAGTGTATGTATTCTGGACTTTTAATTTGGATCAGATCAGACTGTTTATGGGACTTGTACTCGGGGATGCCTAGGAGTTATTTGTATTTGAAAATCCATGATCATGGTAATTTAGTTGTACGTGTGTTTTCGAGTAGCGCCTGAGGATATTTGATTTGACGGTACGATGTTTAACCGTATCATGTTTTAAATTATAAACTGTTTATACAGGTTTTGATTTTGTCATTTTGACGCCGATTTAACGTATAAAAAAAATTCTATGAATTTTAAGAAAAAGGGATGAAAAATCTCGGGTGTTGCAGCTTCAAAATTAATCTTCCTCACCTACATCTTCTTCATCTTATGTTCATACACTTGGTGGGGTAGTCTAGGGGTTGTATGTTTAGGGGTCTTGTTCTCCTTCTTTCTTAAGCTAAGTTTGAAAAAGTGGTTATTTGGACACTCCTTTCTAGTATGGTATTTTTTTGACATGAGCCACAAACTTCCATAATCCTAGAATTTCATTTCAGCTACTTTCTATTTGACCTAGTTGGGTTAGGCACTATCTTAGGGTGTTGATTGCTTTATTTAGCATTCAAAATGATATTAGGTTTTGCTATGGGTATAGACAAACATGTTATAAACCCTAAATCCATCTTATTGATTTGACCTATGACCAATAAGGTATCCAATATTTTTTCCCACTATTAAACTCATCTAACTCTCTTTAGAGGACATAAATTTTTTATTGAGAGAATTAGATTTCTCTCTTTCTTATTCAAGGTCATTCATAAGGATAATATCTTCTTCACTCAAAAGGTTCATGTTCATTTCCATCAACCTATTAAATTCTTGGAAGCTAATTTTAATTCCTCATCTTTCATTTTTAACTCTCTCCCACAATGCTTAATCTTTCTATACAAAAATATAAGTTGTTGGAGGAACCCCTTATACTCATCAGACTCTAATTCGGAATCTAAGTTGTCTTTAAGAGAAGTTGTGCACATTCACCCGAGCTTTCTTTCCGCTCTAATTACTCTTTATTTGATTGCATTAGGGTAGTTTATTCAGTATTTGCTTCATTAGGGTAGTTTATTCAGTATTTGCTTATGTAATAGGTTGGTAGTATGACAGTTATGTGTAATGGATCAGCTAGTGGCCCCACAGATTAGTCAAGCCCACTAGCTGGCATGACTCCCCAGGAAATGGTGCGGCTCCCTATATGGGCTACCTCTCCTCCCTTGTTTGGTTATGCAATAGAAAACTCAGTTTTCCCCTTCCTTGCGTGGTTGTGCGAGGTACCTCTTGTGCCCAAACAGGGCACAACATTGGTATCAAAGCCATCACGATCTCCGGCCATGGCACGAGGCAAACAACCAGCCGTGGCCCTTGAAGTTCAACCTTAGAAGGAGGTCGATGTCTCAGTAGACAGCCCAAAAACCGCTCCTGAGACCCTCAACGCTCTTGCACTCGTGCAAATCCTTTCCAAGATCGAGTCCTTGGCAGTTGCTCAGCTATAGGTAGCGCCCTCAAAGCGATTGTTGCCCAGGCCGCAGCCTGCCAGTGTGGAGAAGGGGGAGCCATCCCAGGCCCCTGAACTGCACTACCCTGGCCCTCAGACAACAGTAGACAAGGACACACGCTTTCCCCAGGCCCCATGAGCTTTGGCATAGTCGACCAGGCTATAGATGGGAAGACGCCAAGCCTAGGATATGTGAGACCAGCCAGGTGTTCAGGAAAACGCCCCAATGATGCCACCACCCAGAAACTTGTTTTAGGAGATGGAGGATGACTGGGAGGAGTACTCAGGTTCTCGCGGAGGGCAACGGGGTGGAGCTAAGCCCCGTTTGGCCCACCTGCAGTTCCCACGCTATAATGAGGACAAAGATCTAGTAGAGTGGCTATACAAGGAGGAGAAGTTCCTTTACTTACCAGGGGACGCACTCCAAGGCTGAAGGACTATGTATAGCCACATTCCATTTGGACGGCGATCAGAGAAGGAGGTTCGCTACCCCACTTGGGCTGCTTTCTCTGATGAACTGTGCATTCAATTCAGCCCCAATGAATTCCAAGAATTCAATGAGATGCTCTCCTCCCTAAGCCAAACCACCACCGTCCTATCCTATTATATAAAATTCATGAAGGTTGCCAACCGCCTTCCAAATTGGCTGGTAGCAGCCTTGGTGGTCGTTCAAAAAGGGCTCAAACCGGAGATCTCAGAGGAGATGCACCATTTTCCATGCTCTAGTATGCAGGATGAACGAATTGAGGAGGAGAAATTGGCTAGACAGCAGTGAGGGGGTGGCTTGGACCATTCCCACGGTCTACCCTTGGCGATAGCCCACTTTCCACCCCGGCCAGCAGCTCAGTATCAGGCCAACCTGGCCAATAGCCCCCTCCACTAGGTCAGCTTGTTCGTCGTCTCACACTGGCATAGATGGAGGAACCCTGGACAAATGGGCTATGTTTTTGATGTGATAAGAAGTTTGTTCCTGGGCACAGTTGTTCCGTCAAAGGTAGCCTCCTTGTGGAGGAGGCCGATGAAGAAAAGAATGTGGCAGACAAGGCTGATCCTCCCATTACGATGACGTGCTGCCCAAGATTTCAGTCCATGTCTTCTCAGGGGCATTCACTCCTTGCATGATGCGGGTCCAAGGCCACCTCAAGCGTCTGTAAGTGGCCATCCTTATTGATAGTTGCTCCACCCACAACTTTATCAATAATAAGGTGGCCTAGAGATTAGGCTTCTTTGTGTCCGATTTGAAGCCATTCAATGTCTTGATTGGTGATGAGAAGCATCTAAGGCACTCCAGAGTATGTGCTTAGGCCGCCCTGTAAGATCTCTGATCTTAAACTGGTTTTTATTTCTTTTTAATTATCGGTTATCGTGAGGTTAACACGTTTTCTGATTTGTTCGGTGGTTTCAAAGATAGATGGTGTTTCTCATGGTTTTAATCAAAATAAACTTTACCAATACTGGTTTTAAGTGATTTTGAATCAAATGTGAATTTTTGGGATTTTTTTGAATTTTTACTATTTTTCCAAAAATTAGGGTTTGGCCAACCCCTGTGGGCCCCACCGTTGAAATTTGGTTTTTAGACCAAATGAACCCAGACATCAACTTAAGCTTATACAAAAAAATTTAGAATTTTCTCAGATTTAATTAGTGCCCAAATTTGTAAAATACCCATTTTTAGCTCATAATTCTACTTACACCCCATTAGTTTAGTTAGTGCAACCCGAACCCTACTATAAAATGCCAGACTTGAGCCATTTCCATTCTGGGAATAGGTTGATAAGGAGAGGTCAGGCCTAATCCCCAATTAGGCCCGGATTAGAAGGTGTTTAAGGTAAGTCCATTCTAATGAAGCACTAAATCCTAGCTTTTCTCTTAATCTCTTCTAGATCTACCATTTCCCCTTTGTTTTGATTCATTTTTTAATCATCAAAACTATTGATTTACATCTTTACTTCAAACCCTAGCTCTAAAAATCCAATTTTTATGTTCAACAAGCCCTAGATCTAAGTTTTTGATTTGAGTTTTCTTTGTTAAATCGGTTTTAATGGAGTTTAATTCAAACTCTATGTCTATGTAAGGTTTTCAAGAAGGGTGACCATTAAATCAAAGCCTAATCAAGGGATAAGGTAATGGACTTTCAAAATGTCAGTCTTCCTATGGTAAAACTCTTGATTTTGTGGTTTATTTTGAATGATTTTACTTGATTTAAGGCTTTAATGGAATGATTAGTAAATAGAAATCTTTAATCCCGATTTCATAGGGTTTTATCTTGTTATGATGTGGATTAGTATTTTGGAAGTTATGGTGGACTTTTAATGGCATTTAGGTTGTTAGATGGTGATTTTGAGTTTTATCAATGAAGTTTCGGTTTGAAAATGCGAAAGGAAGAAAAAGATCGAATCTGCCTTGTCGGCGTTCGAACGGCCTGCAGGGCCTTCAGATAGAAACACAGCAGTTTTGGCATTTTCCCATTTAGCTGATCGAACGGCCTTGCAGGGCGTTCGAATGGCTGCACTACAGGATTTGACAATTTTATGTATGTTGCTTATTTCGACATATCTACTTCAAAATATCATTTTTATGTTTATGTGGAGTGTTTTGATCTATAATAAGCTACTTGAAGAATATTCTATTGATGTTAGAAGTTGTGGTATATATATTTAAAGTTATGTGGAATGACTTGTAGTTGGTTATATGATGTTGAAATTACCATCTTGAAGTTATGAATGGTTGATTCTCTATGGTTAGGTGTATTTTCAGTAGAGCTACAACATACTAATGGGCTGATATGTCATGTTAAGATGTGGTTAATTGATGTGTGAATACTAGTGTTATGTATTGACTCAACTATGAAGTGAATGATCTTATATGTAGTTAGCTTGTGGTTAAGCTTTGATTTGAGTTGCGATTTTAATGATTATTCTCCTATGATTTCTACTGGAATTCATGATTTCTGCTGTGATTCATGTGTAGTGTGATGGTGAGTGAATTACAAGCATGTTGATATGCATTGAGTGAAGTGCTTCTACTATGTGCACACACACATGTGAGGTTTAATGATGATGAGGCTTGATATTATGATTATGAATGATGCATGAAGTCTGATGAGAGCACCTACAATAAATTAGAATTCATGTATGTTTTGCCCATGTATGTACCATGTTGCATGCATCATGAAAATATATTTCCAATTTAGGTTTTACCATTGGTTAATTGGAATTGATCGGTTGTGTGGAACAGCCGAGGAGAAACCATTAGACGCTTGTGGTATGGGACGCATTATGTCGATGGATAGCTCTAAGGTTTGTTGCGCTAGTGCTTAGTTAAATTTGCTTCTATGGCATCACGAATACTCATGGTATGGGACATGAGGACTAGAGTCGACATAGAAGTATTTTTACATGCACACTCTGAGGTGGGTTGAGTCTAGTTAAGTGGATGCAAATGTATTTTCAATTGAGGCTTTATCGAGATTAATAGAATTTGATCGATTGGATGCAATGTGGTGAAATTGCATGTCAGTTTAATCGGTCGTGGCTTAATCGAAACTTGATTGGTCTGAAAGGACATGTTTTGATTTGAGCTCCTTCATGGAACGAGTGCACTCCCCGGGTTGAGTCGAGTCAAGTTTAGTTGTTCTGAATTGTTAATGCGGTTGAGATTTATTTATTGAGACAGTCGAACCTCGACCCTGAGAATCCAATATGGTATGCTCTTTGCACCAGCTACCATGTGTTCGTGGGTTTCCTACATGGGTACTCGGGACTTCTCGCATCGCAGGAGATGTCCCAAAACGAACACCCTTGCTCTAGGTTCTCTTCGTGAGAATGTGACATCCTTGGCTAGGATCATCTAGGGTGAGCAGCAATTAGGGTTTGACTACCCCGAACTTCTTAAATTCTTGTGTAGAGTTTGGACCACGACACGCCTACGTAGCCTTGTCTGTGTTCCAGTCTTCGTGACGCATTTTGTGATTACTCCTTAATGGAGGCATTCTTTATATGATGTGATCTTCTTAAATTCTTGTGTAGAACTTGGACCATGACACACCTACGTGGCCTTGTCTGTGTTCCAGTCTTCGTGACGCATTTTGTGATTACTCCTTAATGGAGGCATTCTTTATATGATGTGATCTTCTTAAATTCTTGTGTAGAATTTGGACCACGACACGCCTACGTGGCCTTCTCTATGCTCCCGTCTTCATGACGCTATTTGTGATTACTCCTTGATGGAGGCATTCTTTATATGATGTAATCTTCTTAAATTCTTGTGTAGAATTTGGACCACGACACACCTACGTGGCCTTTTCTTTGTTCCCATCTTCGTGACGCTATTTGTGATTACTCCTTGGTGGAGGCATTCTTTATATGATGTGGATCTTCTTAAATCTTGTGTAGAATTTGGACCACGACACGCCTACATGGCCTTGTCTGTGTTCCCGTCTTCGTGACGCTATTTGTGATTACTCCTTGATGGAGGTATGCTTTATATGATATGATGCATGATTGGATATGTATGTTAGAGATACATTTCATGCAGGTTGATATGATGTGATGCATGATTGGATATGTATGCTAGAGATACATTTCATGCAGGTTGATATGATGTGATGCATGATTGGATATGTATGCTAGAGATACATTTCATGGAGGTTGATATGATGTGAATGATACTATGGGGATTATACACTATGATGCAGGTTTAGGTGATGTGTATGTGTGATCAGAAAATGATACATCTTGTCAATCTTTGATCTGAATGATTTTATTGCTATGCTATTGTATTTCCGATGATGATAGTTATATTAAAAACCATTGCTGAGTTTGTTTAAACTCACCCCTCTTTCTTGTGTTTTTGCTTTGGGGCTGCGTGGTGTGATACGCAGACGGATAGGATCTCCTCTTTGAGGAAAGATCGGAGACGACTTAAATGTGATCGTGGAGACTCTTATGTGACTTGTTTTCGTTGATTTATGCTTTATGTTTAGAGCCTTTGTGTATGGTTCTCTGTTGGATTTATGTTACTTTATACAGTTGTGATGCATAAGACCTATTTTAGAGCCAGAGTGGGCTATGGTTGACTAAGCATATGGGTTTGAGACTAGTCGTTTATTTTGAGTTAAGCGACTCTCTTTCTTTTCTACTTATTTATTTACTCTTGCTCAAAGGAATGTGCATACTCCATAGTTTTGTTAGATCGCCCATATTTAGGGTTAAGTCTTCCGCTAAACCATTTTTTTAATTTCCCCTTGTCGCCCCCGCTCGCTTGACCGGCCCTTGGACCAGGTTCGGCTCGGGTCGGGCAACGCCGGGGCGCGACACGCCCTCTCTAATCGAAGGCCACAGTTTCATCATCGACCTCTTCTTGCTACCCACAAAAGGAGCGGATGTGGTGTTAGGGGTTCAATGGCTATAGGAGCTTGGGGACGTGGTATGGAACTTCCAGGAGATGATTATGGATTTTAAGGTTTAGGGACATTGGGAACGGATTCAAAGGTCTCAGCTGGGCACCCTTCTTCAAGTTCACACCCTAGGGGTTCCTCCTGCAACAAAGGGTAGTGGTTGAGGTGCACCACGATGAGTTGCCTCCGGATCTTCTTGACTTATTGATGGACCATCATGAAGTGTTTACCGAGCCCAAGGGCCTTCCACTTGTGAGGCTTCACAACAACCACATCCCCATCATTCATGGGCATCTCCTGCCAACGTCCACCCTTACCGCTATCTGCACATCCAGAAGGTGGAGATCGAGGGCCTCGTCGCTTATAGGCTTCAATCTGGCATCATCCGCCCTAGCACGAGCTCCTACTCCTCCCCGGTGCTAATGGTTCATAAGAAGGATGACACTTGGCAGTTCTGTGTCGACTATCAGGCCTTGAACGCTATCACAGTCAAGGACAAGTACCCCATTCCTGTGATTGAGGAGCTCCTAGATGAGTTAGCCCGCACGACGGTCATTAGTAAACTCGATCTTCGATCGGGTTACCATCAGATTCGGGTGTAGTTAGCCGATGTGCACAAGACCGCCTTCCACACTCACGATAGCCATTTCGAGTTTCTCGTCATGCCTTTTGGCCTGACCAATGCCCCCTCCACCTTCAAAGCCTTATGAACAATCTCTTCAGGCCCTTCCTTCACCTCTCCATCTTGGTTTTCTTTGATGACATACTTGTCTATAGCAAGTCATGGGCGGAGCACTTGGAACATCTCAGGTCTATCTTCTTCATTCTGAGAGATCATTCCTTATTTCTTAAGCATTCAAAGTGTTCTTTTGGGAGCCCACAGGTCAATTATCTGGGCCACATCATATATCAGGATGGGGTCCCCTCATAGAGCTCCTGAAGAAGGGGGGATTCAGTGGACAGAGGCTGCCCAAGCTACTTTTGATGTGCTGAAGCATTCTATGGCCTCCGCACCTGTTCTCACTCTACCAAATTTCAGCCACCCTTTCATGGTTGAAATGGATGTTTTAGAGGCAGGCCTGCAGGGCAAGCAAACCATTGCCTACTTCATCAAGGCTTTGGCCGGCCATTCCTTGTCCCTATCCATTTATGAGAAGGAGATGCTAGCCATTGTTCTTGCCATCAACAAATGGAGACCCTACTTGCTCGGATGCCACTTCTTCATCTGCACTAGCCACCAGCCCTTGAAGTACTTCCTTGAGCAGCGGGTGTCCACTCCAGCGTAGCAGAGGTGGGTCAGTAAATTGCTCGGATATGATTATGAGGTGGTGTATGAGAAAGGGTCGGACAACATTGTGGTTGACGCCCTCTCTCGCAGCTATACCTCTAATTCTTGTTTGGCCCTCTTTACCCCGTCCTGCCCCTTTATTGTTGAGCTAAGAAAGGGCATACCACGAGGATCCTTCCACACAGACATTTATTACATCTCTCCAGGATGACCCTGCTGGCGGCCCTTTCTATGTGTGGCAAGATGACCTTCTATTCTGGAAGGACTACCTTTGGGTGCTCGATGTTGACGGCCTTTGCAGGCGTATTCTCTCCCACTTATGGACACCCCCTTGGCCAGTCACGAAGGAGCATTCTGCACCTATAAGAGAGTCAGCTAGAGCTTTATGTGGCCGGGCATTCGATGGGCTGTCCAGGACTATGTTGCCACCTGCGACGTATGTTAGCAAGCCAAGGCTGCCACGCCATCCCCTGCCAATTTACTCCAGCTGTTATCCATTCCCAACAAGGTTTGGGAGGATGTTTCGATGAACTTCATGGAGGCCTTGCCCTTGGTGCAAGGCAAATCTGTGATCCTTGTGGTGGTCGATCGGTTGTCCAAGTACGCGCACTTCTACGCCCTGGGGCACCCCTTCACCGCCAAGACGGTGGCAAAGATATATGTTTGGAAGGTGGCTAAGCTCCATGGCATGCCTCATACTATTGTGTCTGATTGTGACAGGATCTTTATATCTTAGTTTTGGCAGGAATTCTTTGCATTATAGGGGACTACTCTCCACATGATCATAGCCTAACATCCGCAAACATATGGCCAAACCGAGGTAGTGAACCGTTGCTTGAAACAGTACCTTCGCTATATCACCAATTCCTAGCCCCGTTGATGGCTCCAGCTTCTTCCTTGGGTAAAATGGTCATATAATATAGTCTATCACACTTGCATAGGGTTCACTCCTTTTTAGGTATTGTATGGCCGCCCACCTTCGACCGTGTCATCATATGTTCCTCACCACTCGTCTGTTGCCGAGGTCAATTACATGCTATAGACACAGGATGAGGTTCTCCGATAGCTTAAGCTGAACCTCGCCTCTACTTAGAATTGAATGAAATAGGTCTATGATAGAAAGCATGCTGATCAGGAGTTTGTCGTGGGTGACTTGGCTTATATCTCTGTCCTTCCTCATCGTCAGACCACCTTGTTCTAGCCGGAGCATACCAAGCTCGCCCCCCGTTACCATGGGTCGTATGCTGTTGTCGAGCATATTGGTCCGGTAGCCTACCGTCGCGCCCTACCACCTGGCTCATTGGTCCACCCAGTCTTCCATGTCTCTAGACTCTGCCAATGTGTGCGTGATACTTCCCTTGCTACTCATGCTCCACCACCCCCATTGATGGAACTGGCCCCTCCTACAAACCCCATTCCAGCCACAGTACTTGATAAGTGTCAAGCCTGCCATTCTGGCCATATCATTACTGAGGTGCTCATTTCCTAGCAAGGCCCACCCCTTGAGGATGCCACTTGGATGTTCGAGGATGAGTTCATGACCTACTATCCAGCATGGTCGCCTTGAGGTCAAGGTGAATAGCGGAAGTGTGGTTGAGTGTTGTGCATGTTCACCCAGGCTTTATTTCAGCTCTAATTACTCTTTATTTGATTGCATGAGGGTACTTTATTCAGTATTTTCTTATATAATAGGTGGGTAGTATGATATTCATGTGTAACGGATTAGCTAGTGGCCCCATAGATTAGCTAGGCCCACTAGCTGGAACGACTCCCTAGGAGTAGGCATGGCTCCCTATATCTGTCAACCCTCTCCTCTCTTGTTTGGTTATGCAATAGAAAACTCAGTTCTTCTTCCCCTTTCCTCTTCTTTCTTTCCCCTTCCTTGTGTGGTTGTGCAAGTTGCTGCTTGTGCCCAAACCGGGCACAACAGAAGTGGACTCGTGAGACTCCTCATTAGAACCATCTTCCTTCACACTTACATGGAAGGCATTATAGTTATACAATTCTTCTTCTACAAAAGACTTTCATCGGAGTAAGTGTCTTGAAACACTTTCGTCTTTTTTTTCTCATACCCCTTGGATTTCCTAGGCTTCTCATCAAAAAAATTATCAAAATTATTTTTAGGACAATCAGTAGCAAAGTGACCAAACCTACTACATTCAAAACATTTCATGTTCTTCTTATATTGCTTGTTATGTCTCTCATCTCTTGTTTCCCCTTGTCTCTTCCCTAAATTTGGACCCTTAATCAAACATAAAGTTATGACGTTTTAAGAATTTCTTGAAGTTTTTAGTCAATAAGATCATTTGATCATTTTCACTTTCATTTTTTTCATATTCTTCTATGGTATTTAGTGTTTTAGAATTATTGGAAAACTTCGTAGTCATTCTTAGGGCAATTTGGTTTCTTTTTAATTTCTCAAACAACTCTTTCTTGTTCTCATTGGACTCTTCTTGCATTTCAAAGGTTCTTAAGTTTCCTATGAATTCCTAAATGTCTATTATAACATCCTCGATCTGCAAATATTTGTAAAATTTTTGCTATTTTCTTCTAGTATTTTCAACGGGGAAATCTGACGCTTCAACATATCCATTTTCATAATTGACCTCAATATTCATAACTGTAGAGTCAGGAGTGGTGCTTAGTCGCAAGTCATGGGCCTCGATGCACCACAAGAACTCTTAGCGCAGAAATGGGAGAAAAAAGATGTAAGAGCAAAGGATAAGAGATACAAAAAGCAAGGAAGAGAAGAATAAAAAAGTAAAAATAAAACTAAAATAAAAGTTAGATTGGATGGAACAAAAAAGGGAAGCCCTTGCTTCTATGAGGCCAGAGGCAGCACCATCGCCGGCCACCAGCTTGCTCCTAGTGGGCCCTAGCCTAGCAACACCAACGTCGCTACCATAGCTTGGCCCTGCTGGTCGTCCGCCCCTCTTCCTCCCTCTTTCCCCATTTCGGTTTGTTGAACCAGGCCCACACTTCACACGATCCATCACTGTCACAGCTGGATGACCTTCTTTCATGCCCTGGCCTAAGGGCCGGTCCAGCGCACGGGGGCGACAATTTAAAAACGGTTAAAGAAATAGCGAAAGACTTATCCCCTAACTGTGGGCGGTCTAATTAATGGAGTAACGCACTACTTTGAGGAAGAGTAAATCGGTAGAACCAAAAGAGTTAAACTCTAAATTAAACCATAAATCTCAAACCCACATACTAATAATCCATAGCCAACACAAGGCTCAAAACAAGGTCTTAAACAACACTAAAGATATAATGTATCACACGCTTGAAAAACAAGAACCACTCCAAGGGTTCTAACATTAAAATAAAATAATCAAAAAAATATGCAAGGTCTAGGGGCCTCCACTCCTACTCCCAAGCTCTCCCATACCTCTCCTTATAAAGAGGATCCTGTCTGACTGCATGTCACGCCATGCAGCCCCAAAACAAAACAAATAAAGTGGGGTGAGTATAAAAACTCAATAATGGTTTCAATACAACTATAATAATCAGAAAACACGACGACATGGCAATGTAGCAATTCAGATCTAAAATTAACATGCAATACCACTTTTCTGATCATGCATTCATATCACATAAACATGCATAATAGTGTCTCATCACACACTTTCTGATCATGCATTCATATGTCATAAACCTTCATAATAGTGTCTCAATCACACCATTTCTGATCATGCATTCATATCACATAAACCTGTATAATAGTGTCTCAATCACACCATTTCTGATCATGCATTCATATCACATAAACCTGCATAATAGTGTCTCAATCACACAATTTCTGATCATGCATTCATATCGCATAAACCTCATTCACCCTACACAATAAACATGTCAAACACATGATACACAATCATGCTTAGCATTCATAATAAACATGCATCAATACAAATGGTGAATGCCTCCATCAAGGAGTAAACGCAAGTATTGACACACAGGCAGGACACGGTCAAGGCCATGAAGGCAAGATGAGGTCAAATTTCCACACAGGAAATGTAAGAGGGTCGGGTTGTCAGCCCCTAAAGCTGCTCGCCTTGGACTATCCCGGCCAAGGATGTCCCATTGTCACACAAAGAATCTAGAGCAGGGGTGTTCGCCTAGGGACATCTTTTGCGGTGGGAAGAGCCTGAATTCCCACACATGGAACCCTAGAACACATGGTAGCTGGTGCACAAAGCATACCACTCTCGATTTTCAGGGTCCAGAAGACAAATATAATAATCTCAATCTATAAGACAAGTACACAACTTGTCTGCACATAATTCCATTTATCTAGACTCAACCCGGGGAGTACACGTGTTGCACACAGGAACTTAAATCGAAAATGTGTCCTTTCAGACCAACCAAGTTCCGATTAATTCATCGAGCGATTAATCTGGCACGTAATCTCAACCATTGCATACAATCGATTAATTCCAGTTAAACATCGGTAAAACTTCATCTGTGAATACCGATCCATGATGCATGATAACATGATACATCTGTGAGCAAGACCTACATGGGTTCCAACACATGAAACGTGCTCCCAATCAGTCCCCTCATGCATCATAATCAAGGCATAATTAACTACAAGTTCATAGCAGATTCCCCATATGTGTGTGTATTCATGCATATCTAAGCACATGACCAATGCTTGACATAACATAAGACAATTTTCACATGCACATTCAAAACAATGATTCCCAATTGAAATCAAAACAAAATCCACCATAAAGCTTAAATCTATCCATGTGAAATCAAACATTCACTCCCACAAACATGATTTTTCCACACATTAAGCCACAACATGATCACATCCATTACCCATAAACTATCCTCATTATAAGAGAACACATCTCACCATTTTCCACATAATATCCCTGTTGGAAACATATTCTAATCATAAGAATTTCAACATTCAAAAGTTCAAGGTACTTCAATATCAGCATGCATAATTATCAACATAATATGATGCCACAAGACAACATCTAAACAAAATCCATAAACTTTCATCATCAATTCTACACCTCCAGTAACCTAGTTTCATCATAATACACCTCCCATAACGATTAGAATCATCAAATGGAGTAAAACATTAAAATGAGCATAAGTTTCAAAAATAGCAAAAATTACCATGTAGCCATTCGATCACTCTTTAAGGCCATTCGATTAGCTAAACTGAAAATTTGCTAAAAATGTAGTGTTGCTGATCGATCTCCCTGGTAGGCCGTTCGATTGCTAACAAAGCAGTTTTGACCTTCTTCATTTCGAAAATCAAAACCGAAACACCATGAAAACACCTTCAAATCTTCATCCATATCAAAAACTCATCAAACCTTCCAGAACACTAATCTAAACCATTCTAAGAAAAAACCCTAAGAAATCAAAGTGAAAGATTAGCATTTATTAAACCCACCATTAGAGCCTAAATCAAACAAAACCCACTTCAAATAACATCATAAAAACTGAGATTTTTACTACCCAAAGTTAAGATTGAAGAACCCATTACCTTTCCCTATTGATTTGGGCTGGAATGAACCTTCAATCTCCTCCAATACCTTCCAAAGACATGATTTTTAAGTTAACATACAACTAATCTTGATTTAGCTTTGAAAAACCAAAAGTAAACATTCGAGCTAGGGTTTTAGAAGCCTAAAATGAGATTTTGAAGATTAAGGCTGGGAAAAGAGAGGTAAATCAGTATTTTAAGCTTTTAAAATAGATTAAAACCATGATTGAAGTCAAGATTAAGAATGGATTAAGAGAAAACCTAGGGTTTAGGCTTGATTAAAGGAGAACACACATTAATCCCTTTCTAATTCCGGCCTATTTGGGGAATCAGGCCTTAATCGTCCTCTCCGAACCTATTTCCAAATGGGAAATGGCTCAGACGTTCCTATTTATAGTAAGGCTTGGGGTATACATAATGAACTAGTAGGGTATAAATAGAAATTCAAACTCAAAACGGATATTTTGAAGATTTGAGCACTAATAAATCCAAAAAAATACTGAAATTTTTTATATAAGCTTGTGTTGATGCCTGGGTCATTTTTGGTTTAAAAATCTCAATTTCATCTATGGGGCCTACAGGGGGGTCCTGCCAAACCCTAATTTTAAAAAAATTAGTGAAAAATAAAAAAAATCCCAAAAATTTATAATTGACCAAAAACTACTTAAAACTCATAAATGTAGAGTTAGTTTTGCTTAAAACCTTTATAAATTTCATTTATTTTTGAAAACCACAGAATTTAATGAGAAAACGTTGGTTCAAAAATGAGAGTCCTTACACCTTCAGCTCACCGCCATTGCTCCACCCTGACTAGGATAACGTCAGGGCACCATCACCCGGCCTCCCTGACCCTCCTTCACCGGCGTGAGTTAAAACACCGATCACCTTTTTTTCCTGTGCATTGCGGTTACCAGTAGTGCCCATGGTTGTCGGCCATTGCCGACTGGCCTTTTTCCCTACCTCGGCCCGGCGATGGCAAGGCTGCCACCCCGGCTCGAATCACAACTTTCCCCCACCTGGTCCTCTACCCTATTCCAAGTTAGGAAAAAAATTTCATTTGCTTTTATTTTTTATGTTATTGTTTTCGCTGCCAACCGCCACCCACTAGTCGGCCTCCGAATTACAGCCTCGAGATGACGATGGTGTGGTGCCATTGTCTAGCCTCCCTTGCCCGAATTGGTTTCGATTCGCTCAACCAGCTGACCATGCAGAAGTAAAATGTGGCCCTTTTTTCTCTGGTGGTGTCCAAATTTTTTGGCCTCTAGACATCGGACGAAATGGGGCTGACTTCAATTTGTCTTGTCACGATCCAGTGACTGCTTGGATCACTGCCATCTTCTAAGGTAGTGGCCGCTGATCCCATCTAGCCATTCGTGGCATGGTGACAATGTGTCTATAGCCCTAGCTTAGCACGCTATCACCCTGGCTAAATCAAGGCCCTTTTTTCTTCTGTCAGTAGTTCCTCCCCCACTGGCATCAACCAGCGGACAACTGCAGATGCCAACTTGATTCAACAACGACAAGGGGCTACCATTCCCAACCTCTCTTGCATGCCTTTTGCCCAAACAAGATGCCCCGAAGCTTCAGGGTATGTCTCTAACTATTGTCGAACGCCCTGCCTAGACTATGGTCAACGTGTCGAACCTGACATTGTGCAGACGTCCGCCGCATGTTCGACTAACGTTGGCTCTTTCCTGGCTGAGTGACTACAAGGACCAGCACTTCTGGCCTGACTCCACCTCGACACCCCCACTTTTCCTTATGCACGACCATGAACCTTTGCAAAAGAGTCCCCAATTCCCAGTCCTTCCATGGGGAAATAGTATTGTCAGCCATTGGCATTGAGCCAGAGAAGGCTTGACCGCTACCATACCTATATCCTACACTATAAGTTGTGCTTGATGCACAACCACCAACTGAATGGTTTAGTTGTGGGTAGCTATTGGAAATGTCTCCGCCTTTATCAGCCACCTTCTCTGGCCTTTAGTGTAAGGACTCTCATCTCTAAACCGGCTTTCGTTTCTTTTTAATTATCGGTTATTGCATGGTTAACACTTTTTCTTATTAATTCGGTGGTTTCATAAATAAATGTTGTTTATGATGGTTTTAATCAAAATCAACTTATCAATTAGTGGTTTTAAGTGATTTTGAATCAAATGTGAATTTTTGCGATTTTTCTAAATTTTTACTATTTTTCCAAAAATTAGGGTTTGGCGGGACCCCCTGTGGGCCCCACCGTTAAATTTTGGGTTTTTAGACCAAATAAACTCAGACATCAACACAAGACTTTACAAAAATTTTCATATTTTTTTCATGTTTTATTAGTGCTCAAATAACTAAATTACTCATTTTTAGCCTATTTTTCTATTCATACCCCACATTTACCCATACACACCCCAAAAACTTACTAAAAGGCCAGACCTGAGCCATTCCCATTTTGGAAATAGGCTGAAGAGGAGAGGTGTTTAAGATAAGTCTATTCTAATTAAGCACTAAATCCTAGTTTTCCTCTTAATCCCTTCTAAATCTACCATTTCCCCTTTGTTTTAATTCGTTTTTAAACATCAAAACTACTTATTTGCATCTTTACTTTAAACCCTAGCTCTAAAAATCTAATTTTTATGTTCAACAAGCCCTAGATCTAAGTTTTTAATTAGGGTTTTCTATGTTAAATCGGTTTTAATGGAGTTTAATTGAACTCTATGTCTTTGTAAGGTTTTCAAGAAAGGTGACCATCAAATCCAAGACTAATCAAGGGATAAAGTAATGGACTTTCAAAATTTTAGTATTCCTATGGTAAAACTCTTAATTTTGTGGTTTGTTTTGAATGGTCTTACTTGATTTAGTGCTTTAATGGCATGACTAGTAAATGGTAATCTTTAATCTCGATTTCATAGGGTTTCATCTTGTTATGATGTAAATTAGCTTTCTGGAAGTTATGGTGCAATTTTATTGGCATTTAGGTTGTTAGATGGTGATTTTGAGTTTTATCAATGGAGTTTTGGTTTGAAAATTCGAAAGGAAGAGGAAGGTTGATTCTGCCTTGTTGACGTTCGAATGGCTCTCTTAGGCTTTCGAACGGCAACACTGTCAGTTTGATAGATTTCCAATTTAGCCAATCGAATGGCCCTCTTGGGTGTTCGAATGACAATACTATAAATTTGAAATTTTCTTGTTTAGCCGATCAAACGGCATCCTGGGCATTCGAACGGCTACACAACAGATTTTTGTATTATGTGCATGATGTTTATTTCGGTGATTCTACTTTAATATGACAATTTCATATGAATGTGGAGTGTTTTGAGCTATAGTATGCTATTGGAAAGGCATACCAATGAGGTTATGAAGTTGAGGTATAAATTTAGAGTTATGTGGAATGACTTATGGTTGGAGGTATGATGTTGGTATTGTCATCTTGAAATTATGAATGGTTGATTCTCTATGGTTAACTATATTTTTCAGTAGAGCTATAGCCTACTAATGGACTGATATGTCATGTTGGGATGTGGTTAATTGATGTGTGAATGTTAGTTAATGTCATGGCTTAAGGATGAAGTGAATGATCTTATATGTGTTGAGCTTGTGGTTGAGCTTTGATTTGAGTTATGATTTCAATGATCCTTCGTCTATGATTTCCGTTGGAATTCATGATTAGATGTTAATTCACATGTGTAGTGTAGTAGTGAGTTAATTTCAAGCATGTTGATGTGTATTGAGTGAAGTGTTTCTACTAGGTACACACACATGTGGGGTTTAATGATGATATTGAAGCTTGATATTATAATTATGAATGATGCATTAAGGGCTGATGAGAGCACTTACCATGAATTAGGATTCATGTATGCCTTGCCCACGTATGTACCATGTTACATGCATCATGAAAATGGATTTCCAATTGATGCTTTATCGAGGTTAATCGAATTTGATCGATTAAATGCAATGTGGTGAAATTGCATGTTGGATTGATCGGTCATGGCTTAATCAAAACTTAATTGGTCCGGAAGGACATGTTTTGATTTGAGTTCCTGTGTGGAACGAGTGCACTCCCCGGGTTGAGTATAGAGAAATGGAATTATGTAGGGATGAGTTGTGTACTTGTCTTGCGAATTTGAGATTATTATTATGAGTGTCATTTGGAACCTGAGAATCTAGTGTGGTATGCCATGTGCACCCACTACCACGTGTTCTAGGGTTCCCTGTGTGGGAATTCGGGCTCTCCCCTCCGTAGGAGATGTGTAACGACCCGACCCGGGCCCACAAAATTACTAATAGAAAATTTTCTCTTTCCTTAAGCCGGGAATCATCGTCTGAGTGCGAGAGGTACAACATTCGTCTACGCACTACGGAGCTTTAAGGCTTCCTCGTACATAGACTTAGGTTGTAACGAGCACATACACACAACGAAGCTTCATAGTTTGTCGCGTGTAAAACAGAATAAAACATATTATTATTATGATTTGGATCGGGCCAACATTGCCTTGTCGTTGGTTGCCTACGTACGTATTGGATATTATTCCAATACGATCGGATCTGAACGTAGTTCTGCCTAATGGCTACTACAACAAGCATCACAAAATCATACGTATAAAATACATATCTCTAAATATTTAATCAGAGTATACAAAAATTCGTCATATATCGGAGTCAAGCGGAAGTTAATAAATTAACGGAATCGTACATCTCACTCTACCACAGAGCGGGATCAAAATCACATACACATATCTCGCTTCATTACTGAATCAAGATTGAGCACATCAACCGGCTCACTCTATCACTGAGCAGAGACTGGACACACACACACACAGGTCTCGCTCTACCCTAGGGCGAGACAACACACATCATGGCATATAAGTACACATTATGGCATATAAGCACACACCAAGTATATGGATCAAAGCATAGCACACACGTCGTTTTATAATTAAAATGAGAGATTAGAAAAGCTTACTGCCCTCATGTCTCGCAAGGTAGCGATATTCGGACTTGCTCGTATGAGCATCCTCCCCTTCAGATCCGAAGATATAGATGGAATTTCCTCTAGCCTCCATACGTTCATCGTTTTGTGCTAAAGGACCACATATAAATGTTCTTCTTGCCGGAGACTCTTCTTGTTTTCTGCGCCCGTGAGCAACAGACAAAACCTCCCTTACTCTGGATTACTTCTCTTGATGTAGCCCGATAACTTCGGACAGAACCCCGTCTTGCTCCGGGCCCCTAATTCTTGTCCGGTGCTCAAGGATAATGGGCGGAGCCTCTCCTTGTCTTGGGGTATTTCTTCCTTATACAGTTGCCAAATCAAAGAATGGACCTCTCCATCGTGTAGAACATACTCGATTTAGTCAAGAACACCTCTTGGATCGACTAAATCGGAGTTAGGATGCTTAAGAACGGAAAGAAAGAAGCTTGTCAACGCCCGAGGACAACAAGCAGAACCTCTCCTTATCTCGGGGCATTTTCTCTTTATATGATCACCCACTTAGAAAACAAAACCCTTCACCGCGTAGAACATACTCGATTTAGTCAAGAACACCTCTTAAATCGATTAAATCGGAGTTAGGATGGCCAGAAACAGAGAAAACGATGTTGGTTGGTGCATGAAGATAACAGGCAGGACCTCCTCTTGTCTTGGGACATTTCCTCATCATACGGTCTCCAACTCGAAGAACGGACAGCTCCATTGCGTAGAGCATACTTGATTTAGTAGGAAATGGGTCTTGAACGGCCTTAATCGGCCTCAGAACGGTCAGAAACGGGGGTGGAGAAGTTCTCCCCCTAGAATGGAATGAAATGGGGGTATTTATAGCCTGAGCCGAGCCGAAATCAACAGCGTCGCCCCGTTAAACCCGCGGCGCCGCACCACGTTATACCGCTGCACCCACCGATACGCACCATGCACGTGACATGAAGCACGCACATAATAGGTGCGATGACCACACGTCGCGGCCGCGCGCTACGCGCACCGTGATCGCTCGTACCACGCGCATCCATCGCACGCGGTTCTGATTTTCTTTTTTTTTATTTTTATTCATAAAACTTCAAACGCGTGTAACTTACTACCCCGGACTTGGATTCGTACATTCTAGGTACCGTTGGACTCGTATCGATGAGCCCTTCGATACAAACCCACTTAAAGCAGCAAATCACACTATTTCCATGTGGGTCCCTCCTGTTTTCTATGCTCATCGAGGTCGTAACTTCCTGCCCCGACCTCCATTTTGCACGTTCTTTAAATCGTTACACTCGTTATGCCAAGCTCTACCTAGCTATGGGTATTTCATCTAATGAAAATCTTTAATATTAATCTCAAATTACCAAATTACCCTTAACCCTCTCGGGTTAAGCGTAACCGAACAACGGGTCGTTACAAGATGTCCTTGGGCGAACACCCCTGTTCTAGATTTTCTGTGTGAGAATGAGACATCCTTGGCCTAGATCGTCCAAGGCGAGCAGCTTTAGGGATTGACAAGCCCGAACTTTCTTCAATTCTTGTGTAGAATTTTGGACCATGACACGCCTTCGTGGCCTTGTCTGTGTTCCCGTCTGTGTGACACTAAATTGTGATTACTCCTTGACGGAGGTTGATATGATGTGATGCATGGTTGAATATGTATGTTAGAGATACATTTTATGTAGGTTGATATGATGTTGAGTCATGATTGGATATGTATGTTAGATATACATTTCATGCAGGTTGATATGAGGTGATGCATGGTTGAATATGTATGTTAGAGATACATTTCATGTAGGTTGATATGATGTGATGCATGATTGGATATGTATGTTAGAGATACATTTCATGCAGGTTGATATGATGTGATGCATGGTTGGATATGTATGTTAGAGATACATTTCATGTAGGTTGATATGATGTTGGGGCATGATTGGATATGTATGTTAGAGATACATTTCATGCAGGTTGTTATGATGAGAATGGCACTATGTGGATTATACACTATGATGCAGGTTTAGGTGATGTGTCTGTGTGATCAGAAAATGATACATCTTGTTAATCTTTGATCTGAAAGATTATATTGCTATGCAATCGTATTTCTGATGATGATAGTTATATTAAAAACCATTGCTGAGTTGTTTAAACTCACCCCTCTTTATTGTGTTTTGCTTTGGGGCTGCGTGATGCGACACGCAAATGGACAGGATCTCCTCTTTGAGGAAATATCAGAGACGACTTGGATGTGATTGTGAAGACTCTTATGTGTATTTCCTTGGTTTATACTTTTTGTTTAGAACCTTTGTGAATGGTTCTCTGTTGGATTTATGTTACTTTGTACAGTTGTGTTGTCTAAGACCTATTTTAGAGCCAGAGTGGGCTATGGTTGACTAAGATTGTGGGTTTGAGACTAGTCATTTATTTTGAGTTAAGCGACTCTCTTTCTTTTCTACTTATTTACTCTTCCTCAAAGTGGTGTGCATACTCCAAAATTTTGTTAGGTCACCCGTATTTAGGGTTAAGTCTTCTGCTAAATAGTATCTCAATTTCCCTCGTCGCCCCCACACGCTTGACCGGCCCTTGGACCGGGTTCGGCTCGGGTCGGGCAGCACTGGGGCGTGACATTTAGTGCCTTCAACTTTTGTTTAGGGGACTATCACTTGCAAACCCCACCTCTTCCATGTTTGACTACCACAACCCCCTAAAAGACCACCACTTTTAGGGTTTGGCTATGATAGCACGTGTATATATGATAAGTATGAAATATATATCTATTTTATGTGTCTTTTTACCTTATTTGCTAGTATAGTTTAGGTTAATTAAGAGTTAGTGATGATTTATTTAGATTAAGATAGATATTAATATTTTAGTTTAATTGTTAATTAATTAGGGAGTAATTAGTAGTTTAGGCATGTATTTGAATCAAGTTGCGATCTTAATTATATTCTATATGTCTAAAATGCAAAGTTTTTATGTTTTGTAGGTTAGATGCGTGTATTGAGGCCCTTGGATGATGTTTGGAATAATTAAAAATTCTCTTGTTTTGCTTTAAAATGATTTGGAAAACTTTTTAGAGTTGCAAACAAATTGGAAACTAATATAGACATAACAGAAAGAGCTTAATGAACAGAGTAAAAAACTGGATAGGAATATGGACTATCCAGTAAACAGACTTAGCTTCCTTAATAGAAACTAGACATGAAACAGAACAAAAATGTCCAAATTGTAGAAATAGTATAGCCGATCAAACGGGCATGCACGGAGATCAAACAGGATAATGCGCAGTTTTCTATTTTGAGTAAATTTTTAGTCCTTTTTATATTAGACTTCCTCCTATGATTCCTATGCACATATAAAAACATATTTGGCTCAAAATTGAAGGTTTTTTGGAGTATATTTTTTGAAGAGAAAAACATGGAAGATTATTCAAAGCTTTCAATGGAGGTTGAAGAGCTTTCTTCTACCATGTCAAGGCTATATTTTTCTTTTACTTAGGATTTGATGAAACAATAAATAAGTTTTAGTTTCTTTTCTTTTAAATTTAGATCTCAATTGTGAATATTAACAATTGTTTGATAAGGATTTCCTTTTTAAGGAAGAGCTTTTCATGTTTATTCAAATCTATGTTGATTTATCGTCTTGTAGATGATAGATTGATGTAGTTTTAACATTTACATTGATTTTAATTTCTATGATTTAGATGAGATGGTCATGTAATAGTTTTAATGCTCATATGATTAATAAATTGGATGAGTTATACTAAGATGAGACGAATCATGCCTATAGTTTAGTTTAGTGTAGATGATTCATGCTACTGTTGAAGATATTTCATGCCATGAATTTAATTAATGATTCTTTCTAAAGTAATTCTAGCTTGTAGTTGAGAATACTCTTTCATATTCACACTAGATTTAGATTAAAGGTTAATAAAGTGTTATGGTTCTATAGTGGGTTTGATTTCTTAAGTAATTTTCACACCTAGGAAAGCTAAGTTGCCGTTGACCTTCACCCTTACCCATTCTTCCCCCAATTCCTCCACCCATACCACTTCTACCATCATCATGGCTAAACATCAGTTAGTAGATGCACCCCTCAAATCTTTAAGGGAGTATTACACTCCTAGTGAATACACATTTCCTTCATGCATTAGGTTACTGGTAGTCGCCGCTAAAAAATTATGAAATTGAGCCCAATGTCGTTCAAAATGCTTCCATCTTTTTATGGGCTTAATAATGAAAACCCATATAGACATCTAGATGACTTCTTGAAACTATGCACAACTTTCAAGCTCTCAAATTTAACCGATGAGGCTATTAAACTTTGGCCTTTTCATTTCACATTGAAAGATAAGGCTAAAGAATGACTTCATTCATTAGAGCTGGACACAATCACAACATGGGTACAAATGCAACAAGAGTTCCTCAAAAATTACTTCCCCATAGGCAAGACCAACCAAATGAGAAAGACCCTAACCACCTTTGCCCAACTTCCAACTGAACAGTTCCATGAGAGCTGGGATAGACTGAAGGACCTTCTTAGGAGGTGTCCTCATCATGCTATCCCTAAGTGGCCATATGTGTCACGCCCTAACACCACTCGACCTGAGCTAAACCCAGTCCAAGGGCCGGACAAATCCACTGGGGCGACAGAATTGAGAGAGACTAATAGAAAGCGGAAGACAGGCCCATATACGGGAGGTTTAACTAGTGGATTTACACACCACATAACCTTTGAGCAAGAGTAAATAAGTAGAAAAAAAGAGGATTATTACTCTAATCTAGTCCATAAGTCTCATACTCACATACTTAGAATCCTGAGCCAACACATGTGGCTAGAACCAAAAGTCTCAACTAGGTCTAAAAATATGACATATACGAGTCTGAAACAAGAACCACTATACATGATGTTTTTACGCATAATAGAGTAAATCAAAAAAATAAAATAAAGTCTAGAGGCGTCTGCGTATAATCCCATGCTCCCCATGACTGTTCCTCACACAGTGGTTCCTGCGCGTTTGCACGTTGTGTCGTGCAACCCCAAAATGAAAGCACAAGAAAGAGGGGTGAGTAAAATTAGTAAGGTTTGTAATACAGCGACAATGATTAGAAAACCATCATAGCATGGCAATGTAGCAATTCAGATTCAAAATTGACATAATATACCCTTTTCTGATCATTCCCTTGCTAAACCCTTATTTGTCCATAAAAATAAGAGCTAGCATACATATAAAACACATATCAAAGTCAAGGCATAAATAATCAAGTTATCACCTAGCATGCATCGTGCATAGGTAATAGTCCACATGTAATCAATTTAAGCATAGTATTACTCAAAATTGCATGAGAAGTGTCTTTCACACACTTTCTAATCATGCGACCATATCACATAAACCTGCATAATAGTATCTCAATCATACCATCTAGATCATATGACCTCTAACACACAATTCAGATCTTTCAGAATATCACATATACCGCATGAGAAGTGTCTCTACTTCACATTTAGATCATGCATAACACTACATAAACCTGCATGAGATGTATCTCTAACATACATTTAAAATCATGCATCCACATTCTCATTCATTATGTATGTAAAAGTGTCTTACACACACTAGTCTAACATGCAAGTCCATACACAGAGAGAATAGTATCTCTCTGTGTATCATGCGACCACTTTCTAATCATGCGACCATATCACATAAACCTGCATAATAGTATCTCAATCATACCATCTAGATCATATGACCTCTAACACACAATTCAGATCTTTCAGAATATCACATATACCGCATGAGAAGTGTCTCTACTTCACATTTAGATCATGCATAACACTACATAAACCTGCATGAGATGTATCTCTAACATACATTTAAAATCATGCATCCACATTCTCATTCATTATGTATGTAAAAGTGTCTTACACACACTAGTCTAACATGCAAGTCCATACACAGAGAGAATAAACTTGCTCTTCAAGGCCAAAGCCCTCGAGCAAGCCCATATCAAATAGACATGCTCCTCAAGGCCAAAGCCATTGAGCAACTCTTACATCTCGAGGTCAAACCCTTTGAACAACTCTTGCTCCTCAAGGCCAAAGCCTTCGATCAACTCTTCTTCCTCAAAGCCAAAGCCTTCGATCAACTCTTGCTCCTCAAGGCCAAAGCCTTCAAGCAACTCTTGTCTATCAAGCCTAAACTCCAGGGCAACCCCTGATTGTCAAGACCAAGGTCTCATGCAACAACACTTGGTAAGCCGGTGCACTCGAACAAACCAGCTGGATTCTCAAAGTCCAAATAATCTCAATAACTAATCTCATCTGCAAAACAAATACATAGCTCACTCCCACATAACTCAATTTGACTCGACTCAAGCCGGGGAGTATATATGTTCCACATGGGAACTCAAATCGAAATCATGTCCTTTCAGACCAACCAAGTTTCGATTAAGCCAATGACCGATTAATTTGGCACATAATTTCACAACATTGCATCCAATTGGTCAAACCAGGCTAATCTCGATAAAGTCTAAATCGGAAATCTGTTTCATGATGCATGCAACATAGTACATATGTGGGCAATGCATACATAAATCCTAATTCATGATAAGTGCTCTCATCAACCCCTCATGCATCATTTATAATCATGATACAAGACATCATCATAATCATTCCCCCACATGTGTGTGTATATGGTAGAAACATCTCATTTTAAGCATATGAACATGCCTTGTAATTAACTCACCATCACACTACACATGCACATTAACCTATAATCATGGATTTTAGTGGAAATCATGGGTGAAAACCATCAAAAGCCATCAATCAAGTCAAACATAACCACATGCTAAACATATGTAAGCATATTAACACCACACTTGAGTCTAGACATAGCACTATCATTTACCCATAATTTAACCACATCATATAATGGCATACCAGTTCATTAGCATGCTATAATCCTATTGAGATCATGCTTAAACCATAGGGAATCATTCACTCATAGGCTTAAGAAAAGCAATCCTAACATATGTCGCCAACAACATGCAATTTTACACAAGACTTAAATACTCTTCATAAATTCCAACAATAATAACATGCACTTCCAGTGGCTCATTCTAGCTCAAATTATTCCACATGAACATTTGAGAGGTATTTAAGAGCAAAAACATGAAAAGAATCATAAGATTTAAGATAGTCAAAATCTATAGTATAGCCGTTCGATCGGCCTGCATGGTCGTTCGATTGGCTGTCCTTACAATTGGCTTGCAATGCCATTTTGCCTTAGATCGGCCTACAAGGCCGTTCAATCAGCATAATAGTAGATTCTGGGTCTCTTCCCCACTTCGGATTCAAAACTGAAACTTCACATGCACTTCATAAAATATCAAATCTCATCCCCAAACTTCATGATAATCAAATAAATACTTCCAGAACATCAAATCTAATCATTATTAAGTAAAACCCTAAGAAAATAACACCAAAGATTAAGCTTTTATTAAATCACCATCAAAGCTCATATGCATGAAACCCATTGCAAAATACCTCAAATCTTAAATTTGAAATCATAACAATTTTAAGACACAAAGGTCCTTACCTCCCAGTAAGTTCTTGATTCGAAATGGTTCCTTAAACTCCTTCAAAACCTACCCTTTATGATCTTTTATCAACACCTTCATAAAATTGATTTAGAACATCTAAACCTCTTGAAAAACCTTAGATCTAGGGTTCAAGAAACCCAAAAATAAAATTCCCAATATTAGGGTTTGAAATAAGGCTTCAAATTAGTAACTTTATGCTTTGAAATCGAGAATAAACCATAGGAGAAGAAGGCATTTTGATAGATTTAGGCAAAACCCTAATGGATTAATGAAGTATTAAGCAAAATCTCACCTTAATCTCCTTTCTCCTTTAGGAAAATGGGGATTAGTATCTAATGCTCCTGGTCTCAGCCTATCCCCCTTGGGAAAGTTTCTATTCCTTTCCTTATATAGTAAGGGTTGGGTTAGGCAAAAATAAATAATGGGGTACAAATAGAATCTACAACTAAAAATGGATAAATTTGCTATTACAACCCAAATTAAAATCTGAAAATTTCTAAAATAATTTCTCAATGTCTTAGTTTGATGTTATGAACATTTTAGGTTAAAAATTCCAATTTTAGTTGTGCGCCCGCTGTAGGTCCTACCAAACCCTAATTTTTTAGGGAAAAAGTAAAAATTTTGAAAATTCCAAAAAAATTTGAAATGACTTAAATTAACTTAAAAACTTAAAATGTGAAAAATATTTTGGTTAGAACCTTTGTTAACAACTTAAATTTCAAAAATAGTCCAAAACCGATCTAAATTAACATTAACCCATAAAAAGCAATTAAATAGAATAAAGTAAACCAGTTTGAGCTTAGGGATCTTACAATTAGTGCAACATTATTATGAGGGTCTTACTAAAAAAAACCACTATCTTGTTAATGCAAGTTGTGGGGGTACCTTTTTGCTAAAAGATTAAAATGAGGCATGAAAACTTTTTGAGGGCCTAGAGTGAAAATTCTCTTCAACATGTTGCGTTGAATAGAAATGAGAGTAGACTATCTACCTTAAACAATGCCCCCTCTAGGGGTGGCTTGTATGAAGTCAAAAACCCATTAGACCTCTCCTCTAAAGTTGATACTTTGAGTAAGAAGCTAGTGTTCCTTATAACTTCAACTCATCAACCCACTCCCTTTACTCAAGATGCATGCACAATATGTTTTAGCTCAACCCATACTATCATAGAGTGCCCCTCTACCTCTCAATTTCTTGAGCTTATCGAAGATCATGTGAATGCCACCCAATTCTTCCCTAGGGCTGAGAACAATCTATTTTCAAACACATATAACCCTGGGTGGAGGAATGACCCTAACTTTTCCTAGCGGTTATAAAACCAAGGGGTTATGGGCAACCAACCACCTAGGCAACCATTCCAAGTTCCACCAGTCCCTATCCACCAACCTCAAGTGCAACCCCCATATGTCCAATCTAGTAGGAGTCTGAGTTTTGAAGATAAGATCTTAACTGAATTACAAGAGTTACAATCTCATACTCAAATCCTTCACTCCCACACACAATCTATAGCGAAGATAGAAACCCAAATTGGACAACTAGCTAATACTATTAACAAGAGAGAGATGAGGACGTTGTCAAGTCAATCTCTACAAAACCCTAAAGATTAATTTTGGGTAGAGGGATCTCCTCCCTCTAATGACCAAGTTCAGTCCATAATGACCCTTAGAAGTGGGAGGATTGTTGACAATAAGGTTGGGGGGACACCAGTGACAGATGACAGGAGTGAGGAGTTAGACAAGGCAGTCCCTAATGAACCTCAAGCAGAAGTGAGTGCACCATATGAGAAGGAGTTTGCCTCTCCTTTCCCTTCCTTGGAGCCACAGTCTAAGACAACTTTCAAAGGATCTTGTCTCCCTAGGGAACCTTTTCCTTAATGTTTTGACATAGCCCCACCATTTAGAAAGAGCACAACTAGGACTGATAAAATTCTTGAGACTTTCAAGTAAGTCAAAATTAATCTTCCCCTCTTAGATGTCATTAAGCAAGTCTCTGCTTTTGCTAAGTTCCTCAAAGACCTATGAATTCAAAAGCGTAAATCCAAGACCCATGTGTCTAAGAAGGTCTTCCTCACTGAGCAAGTTAGCTCTCTTTCGAAGTCTAACGCCCCACCAAGTATAAAGACCCTAGAATACTCACTATTTCTTGTGTCATAAGCGATTACTCCATCCATAAAGCCCTCCTTGACCTTTGTGCGAGTGTCAATCTACTTCCTTACTTGGTGTATGAGAAACTAGAGTTAGGTGAATTACAGCCTACATTAGTTACCTTGCAACTAGCCAACCGTTCTATGCGTAAGCCTCGGGGAGTCATTGAGGATGTCTTAGTGAGGGTTGACCGGTTTTTTTTCCATATTGGTTTTATTGTTTTAGATATGGAAACTGTTGCCAACTCCACACATTCGATTCCTATCATTCTAGGTTGTCCCTTCCTTGCCACAACTAATGCATGTATCAATTGTAAGACATGGGTAATGGAGATGTCCTTTGGGAACATGAAAGTGCAACTAAATATTTTTTATGTGTCTAAAAATTTACCTACAACTTGTGATGCTGAATGTTTTATGATAGACAATTTTATATTCGATGCTTATGATAGAGGTCCATCTTTTGTAGTAGAAGCCCATAATCAAGTCGTGGCTTCTAGTTTTTTCTAAGTCATCCTTTTGGAGACTTAAGAGAAGAGCCAATGCCAATATCTACTACCCACCCTGACATATTTTAGAATGTTGGCAATGTCTGGCTGGAGACAATAAACTTAGTGCATCATGGGTGGCAACTCATGTTTTTGATATATTTCTTTTCCTTCATTTTGTTAATCTTCTTTGCTTCATTTAGGTTTTATATACTTATTTTTCTCTACTTGTGTTTCTTTTCTCATTATAGTTTTTGTTTCTAATGTGGGATGTAGTACTTTAGGTTTGGAAAAATGCTCCTTACATGTATGTGTCTCATGCTTTCTCAATCTTATGTACTTCACTTTCAAATTAGTAGATTAGTTCTACATTCACGTGATATCATTCTTTCCCTCTCTCACATATTCTTGTCATTGTAGTATATATTTTCCTTATATTTAGGACAATGTTTAGTTTAGGTTTGGGGGTGTAGAAAGATATTTCTTATTTTTCTTTAAGGATGTTTTGGAGTATTTTGTTTTCATTATTTCTTTCATTTTTTTCTTTTATGTGGTTTTTATTCCCTATTTTCTTTTAAAAGCATATGTATGTTTTTAAAGAGATCAATTTCATGAGGAAAGTTCAAGTAATTAATTAAGTGATAAATGTGATTAAGAGAGTAATTTCTATTTTATTTTCCTTATCTTGCATAATTGTGCTTATATTTTAAAATCACATTTTACACACTTGAAACTTGTAGGAATATAATTTTATGATTTATTACTTGCAATCTTATTGGGATATCTTTAACTAAGCATATTTTTTAAAACATGACAATTGAATAATTTTTAATGTTTTGTGATAGATCTTTATGCTTGGCTATTATTTGAAAAAATGGGATAAGTGTGTAATGAAAAAAGGATGATGAAAAAAAAATTGAATGAAAAAAAAAGAAGAAAAAAAAGAAGAAGATATATTGATTAAAAAAAGGATGAAAAAAATGTAAAAAAAAGAGTAAATGTTTGTTTCTCTTTTCACTGAGTAACCGGGCCTTGTGCCTAGGCAAGCATAAGGGATTGCGTCAAAAGGTGAAAAGTTGAGATAAATTCTTTTATGACTTGCTTAGTTATGTTGCTTTTATAATTTGGAGTTATTAAGCCTGAGGGGTGTTTTAACACCAGTGCCATGAGCCAACTAGATTAGGGATACTGGCCTAACACATGTTACATGGACTATTTAGAAAGCTTAATAGAACTAAGTATTGCACAAGTCATATTTTAATGTATATTATGCTCTTATTCCCTGAATTTAATTAAGATTTGAAGGCTATTACATGAAGTTTTATTATGAAATGTTAAGTAAGAAAGATTGTTATTGTTATATTTTTGAGTTAGCGAACTTTAATGAGCTTCGTTAATGGGTCATATAAGATATGCTTGTCAATAAAGAATTAAATTGTATAACTACAGGTTACTACAGTTCATGTTTTTGAAATGTACATATATAGTTGCACAATTATTTTCTAAGATGAGGTTATAGAATGGATGATTCCTTACTTGAAAGTAATCAGATCAAAATTACTTACTTGTTGCAAGTATTTGTGGTTGGTTCCTTTTAGAAATAGTTATGTGTTTTTAAGAGGAGATTATTTTTAGAATTTTAGTTTTCTTACTTTGTTTTATTTCTTTTCTTAGGTTTAAATGTTTGTGGGTGTCATTACTGCAAACCCTCACGAGACACAACTCGTCCAACTAGGGACATCTAGGTGTTTAAAGCTTATTGCATACGCTAAATGCATTTGTGATTTCCTACGAAAGTGGCATTTTTTTTTAAATTAGTTGTTTTATTTTTTATTTTTGCTCGAGGACTAGCAAAATATAGGTTTAGGGGTATTTGATAAGTATAAAATATATGTCTATTTTATGTGCCTTTTTACCGTATTTGCTAGTATAGTTTAGGCTAATTAAGAGTTAGTTATGATTTATTTAGATTAAGATAGATATTAATATTTTAGTTTAATTATTAATTAATTTGGGAGCAATTAGTAGTTTAGGCATGTATTTGAATTAAGTTGGGATCTTAATTAAAATGCAAAGTTTTTATGTTTTGTAAGTTATGTGCATGTATCAAGGCCCTTGGACAGTGTTTGTAATAATTAAAAACACTCTTGTTATGTTTTAAAATGGTTTGGACAACGTTTCAGAGTTATAAACAAGTTGGAAACTAATATGAGCATGAAAGAAAGAGCTTAATGAATAGCGTAGAAAATTGGACAGGAATATGGATTGTCCAATGAACAAACTTAGCTTCCTTAATAGAAACTAGACATGAAACTGAATAAAACTATCCAAATTGTAGAAATAGTATAGCCGATCGAACAGGCATGCAGGGCGATCGAATGAGGTAATGTGAAGTTTCCTATTTTGAGCCAATTTTGAGTCCTTTTTATATTAGACTTTCTCTTATGATTCCTATGCATATATAAAGACATATTTGGCTCGAAATTGAAGTTTTTTGGAGTAGATTTTTTTAAGAGAAGAAGGAAGAAGAAGACGAAAGATTATTTAAAGCTTAGAAGGAAGAAGAAGATGAAAGATTATTTAAAGCTTTCAATGGAGATTGAAGAGCTTTCTTCTACCATATAAGGCTAGGTTTTTCTTTTACTTAAGAGTTGATGAAACTATAGATAAGTTTTAGTATCTTTTCTTTTTAATTTAGATCTCAATTGTGAAGAACAATAATTATATGATAAGGATTTCCTTTTTAATGGAAGAGCTTTTCATGTTTATTCAAATCGATGTTGATTTGTGGTCTTGTAGATGATAGATTAATGTGGTTTTGATATTTACATCAATTCTAATTTCTATGATTTAGATGAGATGGTTGTGCAATAGTTTTAATGCTAATATGATTAATGAATTGGATGAGTTATATTAAGATGAGATGAGTAATTCCTATAGTTTAGTTTAGTGTAGATGATTCGTGCTATTGTCGAAGATAATTCATGCCATGAATTTAATTAATGATTCTTTCTGATGTAATTCTAGCTTGTAGCTGAGAATACTTGTTCATATTCACACTAGATTTAGATTAAAGGTCAATAAATTGTTATGGTCTTATAGTGGATTTGATTTCCTAGGTAATTTTTATTATATTAATTTCTTCCTTTTAAATTAATTGATTACTTTCTTTGCTTAATTTAAGTTTAAGTTCTTTTTAGTTTTTAATCAGCAAATTCCTTTATTAGATTTAGTAATAATTCATCCACCTTTGAGGTACGACAACCCTTAAATATTTATCCTAGTACAATTACCTTGTACACTTACAAAGGATTTAATTATAAATAATCAATATGCTGTTCGATAGCCGATCCTGCCCTTGTGTGGTTGGATCCTACTCCTATGGGCCTATCACATTGGGACACACCGACGACCTATCCTCCCCTGTGGTTGCCCTTTTGATGTGTGGGCTTGTGGTTGTGCATGTATTTAAATTAAAGGCATGGCCTTTGTAATTTTTGATGAGTAACTGACACCTCCACTAGTCAATATGACCGCTAAAGCCCTTCTCCATCTCTCCTATGTCTGTGAGTCCGCAACCAAGCCCTCTGCCCTTTTGTGAGGCTTTGGAAATGCAAAATTGCTGCCACTAGGTGTGCTTCAAGCTGAATTTAGTGCATTATGACCAACATAGTTGGCCGACCTCCAATTAGCCTCCCCTCATTTTGTGGTTTCTTTTGCCATTTCCAGTGGCAGGACCTTGTGCCTGGCCGCCCTAGTGTGCCAAATCAATTGCTTTGAGAAAAATCAGCCACACCTTGCCAAGATTTATTCTAGAGTCTCTGAAAAATCCTCAGAACAACAATTCTCTTAGTGCGATGCTTTTGGCTGCCTATTTCACCATCGACGCTGCCACCATCATATGCTCACCATCAAAATTGCATGGATTATGAGGTAGGGTACCTTGATCTTGTAATTTCATGAAGCATGCTTTGATTATGTAGTAGCATGTTAGGAGTTTATAACTTCATGCTTTGCATATAAATGTTGATTAAATAAGCATGTGATAATGAGGACTAAGGAGTTTAATAGTATGTTGTTTGAAGAATTATATTTATGTGATTAGAGCATGTGATAAATTTATGTGGTCGATGGGCACGAGTATGTGCAATTTGATTGTAAGTTTGTCGATGGGGTATTTCATGGATTATGATGTGGAAACTGCAACAGTATGTCAGGTGAGGGAAGTCGTAAGATTGTCGGATGAATGTATGACTTGGTGAGATTGGAAGATTGGTTTGGATTGAGTTGGATGGTAGTTGGAGGAACGAGCTAGAAACCTAGGGGATGCAAGGATTTAGAAGACTTAAGGTTCAGAGCGCCTTTGGGGGATTGTGAGTTAGTAAGAGGTGACAACATAATTGTACGCACATCATATACGTAACATGAATTTTAAAGAAAGAACAATGAGTAAAAAATTAGTAAGTGTTTGATGATTGAATTTAGGTCTGAAGGGCTTTATTTGAGGAGTTCGAGTAAGACAATTTGGTTTTAAGGTAGATGGTGTGGGATGTAAGGCTGTAAGTAGTTGATGGTAAAAGTATGTTCGTATGGAGTTTGAGTTTGATAAGTAAGTCTATGCGGAGAGGGTAAGGGTTGGTGATGAGCTAAGTGAAGTAAGTTACCCTTGTGGATTAGTGCAATAGAACAGGCATGGTTCAAGCTTGGGTTGGCTGAAGAATGTAAGATGGAAGTAGTTCTAAGCATAATTATACATGCATAAGAATTGTAAGTAACCCTAATTCGATAACATTATGAGTTGACATTGAGGGTTTTGATGGATTAAGTTCTGTGTTTGAGCTAGTCGATAAGTAATTGGCTAAGCCATCTTCCATGTCTAGCCATGGTATTATCATGCAGGTTTTGGTCTTGGTGCTATATTTTAGCCCAAGCGTCTGATGCTCCATTGAGAGCAATATATGTTTTGTCAGTCTTGTCTTGATGCTCAATTTTTAAGCCCAGACATTTGATGCTCTGTTGAGAGCGCTTTAAGTTTATGCCCTTTGAGGGCATTGTATGTGTTTCGACTTGTATATGACACTCTATGTTCTGCCCAACAGTGGCACTGTAAGATTCTTGTCTGAGAGTGGCATTGTATAATTTTTGCCATTAGTTGGTAATGTATGGCCCTTAGTCTGCACTATATGGCCCCAGAGAGTGGGCATTTGCACACTCAGGTAAGTAGTATCATGGACCTACTCTTACATGTTTGATCATATGCCCCTTGAGCATAGGTATGCCTTGCCTTCAGAAAAGTCCATGGAGTCTAGTTGCTTCCTGGAGGGTGATGCCCAAGTAGCATTCCTTTCCTTCATTTGTAATATGCTTTAGTTGTTGATAGTATGCATACGACAATAAGAGTAATTTTATATGTTTCAGACTCTGAGTAAGTTCTACGTGTAAGATTCAGAGTAAGTGTAAGTGTAAGCTTCTAGGGAAAACTGTAAGAGTAAGATTATACGAGTATGGTTATGTGTCAGTTATATGAGTAAGCATACGATTGTATGAGTAAGTTGGTAAGACTCTAATTCAGAGTGCAAGTGTAAGAGTATGCCATAAGAGTATATGTAAGTTCTGCTAGTGCAATGGTTTGTGTGTGAGACACTCTGTTTATATTGTATGTATTTCTTGCTTCATGCGTAGTTCTATGAATGAATCTATCTACAAACTTATAAAGTTCATTGATTCGTTTTCCCTACTGGGTATGAAAATACTCATTTTCTATATTTTTTTAGCCCCTTGGTTCAGAGGTTTATGCAGGTTTGAACGAGAGCTTTTTCGATTAGACTTTGTTCCTAGTGGTGGATCGCTCTTCCTTGACCTCGGTGTAATGCCCCATATTTTCCTACGATTTCTTATAATTTTTCTGCTATTTTTTTATTATTTTTACAGGAAAATTTGACGTTTCGGCGTATTTGGTTATGATATTTGTACCCGTAGTTGGGTGTGGGGTTCATCGTAGGCCACAGGCCTAGATGCACGTTTGTACGCATGTTTGCGGCTCGAAAATTTGAGAGAGAAGGAGACTGCAAACGATAAGGGGAAAATGGAAAAGAAAAAGGAGAAGAGAACGGGCTTGGCCTCAGCCGAGCCCGATCCAGACGGTTCTGGAGGAGGAACAGTGTGCACCCCCTCCCTCTAGCTTTTCTCTGTCCCAGCCGCCGGTGGGCCACAGGGTCACCGCCACTGGCTCCACCCCGGCCATGCGATGGCAGGGGTGCCACCGCCCCGGCCCCCATGGCAGCCCTGGCCACCGCTCTGTCTCTCCCCCATTTTCCCCAATCCTGCCACACTCTCTCTGTCCCGTGACATGGCGGTGCCGGCACTGGCCGGTGAGCTCCGCCCGGCCTCCGTCCGGCCAGCCTTAGGCCGGCTTCAGCAGGGCTGCCGCCCTGGCCAGTCCTGCTGGCTCCCCTACTTGGATTTCCCCGGTAAGCTCTCTCTCCCTCTCTCACTGTGTTTTGTGTACCACCGCCGCCGTGGGCCACCAAGGGCTGGCTGGCCAGCCATGACTCCACCATGGGCTGGCAATGGTGAGAGGCCACCCCTCCCAGCCCAAGGGCCTCCGCTCCGCTGCCCCGTTCCCATTTCCGTCTTTGCTCTGTTTTTCACCGAATGAATTGTGCCCCTCCATTCTTGGCCTTGTAGCCGCCGGTGATGGTCGGCAGTGGCCACCGGCCACTGTGGGTTCCGCCCCGGCCTGGCGACGGCCAGGGATGGCCCCCAACCAGTTGGCTCCACCTCCACCTCTTCCCCTGTTCATTTCTCCTTTGGCCAGATGCCTCCACTTCCCCTATTCTGTCGATGCTTGGTTTTAGTGGAACAGAGGCCGGCACAACGGCTGAGCCACCATCCTAGCTCAGGTTCTCTGACCCTAGCACTATTCCGGTTCAATGGCTTCCGCCGGTAGCCAAACGCCGGACTTGATCCTCCACACCTTTGTTTGGCTTCTCTCCGGCCTGGCAACAATGGTGGATATTTCCAACCAACCCAGTTTAGCCTTCGTCCCATCCATTCCGCTAGAACGAGATCTGTCGCCCTCCGGTTGATGTGCTCATCCACAAAAAACCGAGCCTTTGCTCCTCCCTGTGCTATTTGTCTGGTGTGTCGCCGTAGACTTTAGCTATCACCTCTAGCCGGAGATAGCTCCTCCTAGCCATTAGGGCCACGACAGAGCTGGAAAGAGTCGTTGGTAACACCTGTTCGTCGTTGTGCCCCTAGGGTTTTTCACCTGTTTTGGGCCATCGAGCGTTGTTGGATGCCGAACACCTCTGGACCTTGTAGTTTGGTGGATCTCAGCCTAGAGTTGGCTGGCCGCCCGAGTGTGGCACTGCCCTAGTGCGGCACTACCCCTCTTCTTTGGCATGAGGCAGGCTCCCCCTCTTCCGATGATATGTGGTTGGCTGCACCATTCAGAGCGCCACCATTCTACCCTCGCCGGACGCCAATTGGCCTCTAATCGGCCTGCATTGGCATGGCAACGACAAAGGCCATCTTTGTTGGTCACTACCCTTGGGCATGGTCCTACTGCCCTTCCGAGTCTTGGGTTGACACCGTCTAGCCCTCTCCCCATCCCTTTGGCTGCGTGTGCAAGTAGCCAAGCGTGCGGGTTAGGGTATTGGTGCCGCTTTGGCGCCGGCTGACTGTCAAATGGCCCGCCATCATCTGGAATTGACATCTGAGTCGCCCACCACCTCTCCTTCATCCTCGAGTGTCACCCCACACCCTCTGCCCATATGCCCTGGTAAATGCAAAATCAACGCCGTTGGATTCTGTCCATGGCCTATTTCTATGTTTTGTGACCGGTTGGGTATTGTTCAACCACCGATTGAATTCTAGTGAGTGCACCCTGCCTTTCGGTCACACATGCCACTCGTTGGCATGATCTTTCTCCCGGCTGCCCCTAGTGTGCCGCCGTGGATCACAAATTTTATCGCATTGACTTTGACACCCTTTTTGATTGTGTGTAATTCCAGCACTTCTTAAATCCTCGGGACAACAACTCTCGCAGCTAGGCAATGGTATTTGTCACGCCCCGGCCATGCCCGACCCGAGCCGAACCCGGTCCAAGGGCCGGTCAAGTGCGCGGGGGCGACGAAGTGAAATTGAGAAACGATTCTAGCGGAAGACTTAATCCCTAACCACGGGCAATTAACAGCAACACGGAGTGCGCACAATCCTTTGAGCAAGAGTAAATAAAAGGGAAAGAAAAAGGTGTTGCTTAACACGAAGTAAACAACAATCTCAAACCCACAAACTTAGTTAAGTAAAGCCCACACCGGCTCAAAATAAGTCATAAGCAAACATAACTGTAACATGTGACATAAAACCACAACAAGAACCCTACACAAAGGTTCGAACATAAAGCATGAAAGAAACGATGATAAGTCACGCAACGATCTCCATCATCACACCCAAGCTACCTCTGACCTTTCCTCAAAAAGGCAATCCTGTCCGTCTGCGTGTCGCACCACGCAGCCCCAAATCAAAACACAAAAGAGGGGTGAGTTTTAACACTCAGCAATGGTTTTAATATCACTGTCAACGTAGAAAATACGATAGCTTAGAAATGAGATCGTTTCAGATCAAAGATTTACACGGTGCATCACTTTCTGATCACACATTCATATCACTTAACACTGCATAAAAATGCATAATTCAACCTGCATGGATGTATCTCTAGCATACATATTCCCACATGCATTCACATCATAACCAATCCCGCATGGACGTATCTCTAACATACATATTCCACATGCATAACATCAAAATTAGCATGCATGGATGTATCTCTAACACACATATTCCACATGCATAACATCAAAATCAACATGCATGGATGTATCTCTAACATACATATTCCACATGCATAACATCAAAATCAACATGCATGGATGTATCTCTAACATACATATTCCACATGCATAACATCAACATCAACATGCATGGATGTATCTCTAACATACATATTCCCACATGCATAATGTTATCACAATCAACCTCCATCAAGGAGTAATCACACATTGACGTCACACAGACGGGAGCATAGACAAGGCCACGAAGGCGTGTCATGGTACAAAATTCTACACAAGAATTCAAGAAAGATCGGGGTTGTCAATCCCTAATACTGCTCGCCCTGGACGATCCTGGCCAAGGATGTCCCATTCTCACACAGAGAATCTAGAGCAGGGGTGTTCGCCCAGGGACATCTCCTGCGGAGGGAAGAGCCCGAGTTCTCACACAGAGAACCCTAGAACACGTGGTAGCGGGGTGCACACGGCATACCACACTGGATTCTCAGGGTCCAGATGACACACATAATGATATTCTCACATATCCGCAAGACAAGTACACAACTCGTCCCCACATCATTCCATTAAACAAGACTCAACCCGGGGAGTGCACTCGTTCCACACAGGAACTCCAAATCGTTCCACACAGGAACTCCAAATCGTTCCACACAGGAACTTCAAATTGTTCCACACAGGAACTTCAAATCAAAATATGTCCTTTCGGACCAATCAACTTGCGATTAATCCACGACCGATAAACCCGGCACACAATTCCATCACATTGCATCCAATCGGTCAAATTCGATTAATCACGATGAAGCCTCAATTGGAAATCCATTTTCATGATGCGTGCAGCATGGTACATGCGTGGGCAAAGCATACATAAATCCTAATCATGATAAGTGCTCTCACCAGCCCCTAATGCATCATTCATAATCACGATATTAAGCTTCAACATCATCATTTAACCCCCACATGTGTGTGTGTGTAACTAGTAGAAGCCTTTCACATGATGCATATTAACATGCTTGAAAATCAACTCACCACCACACTACACATGTGAATTTCTACCTAAACATGAATTCCAGCGGAAATCATAGTAGAAGAATCGTTGAAATCATAGTTAAATTCAAAACTCAACCACAAAGGCTAAACACCTATAACATCACTCATTTCATCATTGAGTCATGGCATTCACCAACATTCACACACCATTAATCACAATTTATCATGACAAATCTGTCCAACAATGATTGTAGTCCTACTGAAATATGCTCAACCAAAGGGAAACAACTATTCATAATTTCAAAATAACGATTCCAACATCATGCCACAAAACATAAGTCATTCCACCATCCCTAAGCATATATCTCAACTCCATAACCTCAATAGCATGCATTTCCGGTAGCCTAACATAGCTTAAAACACTCCACATTCATATAAAATTGGCAAGCCAAAGTGGAATCATCAAAATAGGCATCATACACACAACATGCAAATTTCCTGTGTAGCCGATCGATCGCCCTTCAGGCCGTTCGATCGGTTACACGCAAAATTTTGAAATTTTCAGTTCAGCCGATCGATCGCCCTGAAAGGCCGATCGATCGCCAACACGGCAGAACAGTCATCTTCTTCCTTTCGCAAAATCAAACGGAGACACCATAGATAACCCTTCAAATCCACATCTAGCACCTAATCATCATCAAAAGTCCTCCTTGACTTCCAGAATATCAAACCAAACCATAATAATGCAAAACCCTAAGAAATCGGGATTAAATAATTCCATTTTCTAATCTTACCATTAACACACTAAATCAAGCAAACCATTTCGAAATAAGCCAAAAATGAAGAGTTTTACCATGGATAAACAGAGATTTTGAAGACCCATTACCTCAGTACTTGATTAAGCTCGGATTGAAGAGTCACCCTTCTTGAAATCCTTGAAAACACAATGAGTTTGAATCAAACACCAATAGAAATCGATTTACTTAAGAAATCCTTAATTGAATCTTAGATCTAGGGCTTGTTGGTAGTAAAAATCGAATTTTGAAAGTTAGGGTTTGTAGTAAAACACAAATCAGTAGCTTTTGATGGTCAAAAACGAATTGAATCAAGGGGAAAATGGTAGATTTAGAAGAAATTAAGAGAAAAGCCATGGATTAGTGCTTAATTAGAGCAAGCTTACCTTAATCGGCTTCTAATTCGGGCCTAAGTGGGGATTAGGCCAGACCTCCTTCCTTAGCCTATTCCCAAAAATGGAAATGGCTCAGGTTTGCCCTTTTATAGTAAGGGTTGGGGTAGGCAAAGGTAAGTTTTGGGGTGTAAATATGAAAAGTAGGCTAAAAGTGGTTATTTTGCAAATTTAAGCACAATTTAAGCCTAATAAAATTCTGAAAATTTTTGTGTGACCTTAAGTATATGTCTAGGGTCATTTGACATAAAAATAAAATTTTCGACCGTGGGGCCCACAGGGGTCCCGCCAAAACCCTAATTTTTGGGAAAATAGTGAAAAATCCGAAAAATCTCAAAAATTCACATTTGGTTTAAAATCACTTAAAACCACTAATATTGAAGTTAATTTTGGTTAAAACCATCACAAACTCTATTTATTTACAAAATCATCGAATAAGATCAGAAAACACGTAATTCTCACGATAATCAATAATTAAAGAAAACCAAAACCGGTTTAAAGATGAGGGTCCTTACATCCTCCCCCTCTTAGGAATTTTGGTCCCCCAAAATTCGCTAGAGGTCAGCGACAAAAAGATGAGGATACTTCTTTCTGATCTCGTCCTCCGTTTCCCACGTGGCTTCCTCGACTCCATGATTCCTCCACAACACCTTCACGAGTGGGATTGCCTTTTGCCGAAGTACCTTCTCCTTACGATCAAGAATCTGAATAGGTACCTCCTCGTAGGAAAGATTCTCCTGAAGCTCCAACGGCTCAAAATCCAAGACATGAGTGGGATCCGGCTCATACTTCCGAAGAAGTGAGACGTGGAAAACATTATGGATATCGGCTAGTCGGGGTGGAAGTGCAACCCGATAAGCTGTGGCGCCAATCCGCTCCAAGATCTCGAATGGACCAATAAAACGAGGTGACAACTTCCCCCGTTGTCCAAATCGAACAACACCACGAGTCGGAGAGATCTTAAGGAAAACATGATCACCAATACCAAACTCCAACTCGCGCCGTCGCCTATCGGCATAACTCTTCTGACGGCTCTGAGCTGCCTGCAACCTCTCCCGGATAAGGCGTATCTTCTCCACTGACTGCTGAATAAGGTCTGGGCCAGTGAGAAGGTGATCTCCAACCTCACTCCAACACAACGGTGATCGGCAAGGACGCCCATAAAGCGCCTCGAAAGGTGCCATCCGGATGCTCGCTTGGTAGCTATTATTATAAGAAAACTCAACCAGCGGCAAATGTTGCTCCCAACTTCCTTTCCACTCAAGGATACAAGCCCGAAGCATGTCCTCAAGCGTCTGAATGGTCCTTTCGGACTGTCCGTCCGTACGAGGATGGTAAGCGGAGCTAAGATGCAAAGATGTGCCCAAAGCACCCTGAAAGCTCTGCCAAAACCTCGAAGTGAACCGCGGGTCACGATCAGAGACAATAGATACTGGAATCCCATGTAACCGCACGATCTCCCTCAAATATAGAGCAGCCAAGACATCCAAAGGAGTAGTCATTCTAATCGCGAGGAAATGAGCGGACTTAGTAAGTCGATCAACAATCACCCAAACCGCATCATTACCACTCGGCGACCGTGACAGTCCGGAAACGAAATCTATAGTGACGTGCTCCCACTTCCACTCCGAAATCGGAAGTGGTTGTAGTAAACCGCCTGGATGCCGATGCTCTGCCTTGACTTGCTGACATACAAGGCATTTGGACACATAGACCGCAATGTCCTTCTTCATCCCATTCCACCAAAATGTCCTCTTCACGTCGTGGTACATCTTCGTTCCTCCAGGATGGATAGAGAACTTAGAATGGTGTGCCTCCGATAGGATACGCTCCCTCAGCTCAACGGTGTTCGGCACACACCAACGACCCTTATACATCAAGCTTCCATCGGATCTTTCCTCAAAACCCAACACTGCCTTCTCCCTTAGCTTAGTCTTAAGAGCTAGAATCTCTTCATCACCCTTCGAGCTTCGACCACGTCATCCACCACACTAGAGCTAATAGAGAGATTAGCAAACCAGCTCTGTGTGTCCTCCAAAGTCAACTCTGGCCTTAGCTCAATGGCATCCTCATAAAGGAGCCACTCACGAACTCGCATGCAAGCAACCGTAGTGGCTGATTTCCGACTCAAAGCATCCGCCACCACGTTCGCTTTGCCCGGATGATACGATATCGTGAAGTCATAATCCTTCAAGAATTCAAGCCACCTCCTTTGCCTCAAATTAAGATCTCGCTGCGTGAATAAGTACTTCAAGCTCTTGTGATCAGTGAATACCTCAAACTTCTCACCATAGAGATAGTGCCGCCAAATCTTCAATGCAAAGACTACGGCCGCTAACTCCAAGTCATGAGTGGGGTAATTCCGCTCGTGCACTCTAAGCTGTCGAGATGCATAAGCCACCACTCTCCCATGCTGCATGAGTACACAACCCAAGCCGCGAAGAGAAGCATCACTATAGACCACGAATCCGCCACTCCCGGAAGGCAAAGTTAGAACTGGAGCTGAAGTTAGCCTCTTCTTCAACTCTTGGAAACTCTCTTCACAAGCTGAGTTCCACTCGAACTTCTCATTCTTCCTTGTCAACTTAGTCATAGGGCTCGCAAGGCTAGAAAAAACCCTCGATGAAACGGCGATAGTACCCGGCAAGTCCTAGGAAGCTGCGGACCTCCGATGCACTTTTCGGTTGCTCCCAATTCAACATGGCTTCAACTTTCGAGGATCAACCGCCACACCGTCTCTCGATATAACATGACCAAGGAAATGCACTTTCTTGAGCCAAAATTCACACTTGTCAAACTTCGCAAAGAGCATATGCTCCCGCAAAGTTCGCAAGACAATCCTCAAATGTGCTTCATGCTCTTCCTCATTGGCCGAATAGATCAGAATATCATCCACGAATATAATTACAAACCGATCAAGATAAGGCCGAAAGACTCGGTTCATCAAGTCCATAAATGAGGCAGGTGCATTAGTAAGACCAAAAGGCATAACTAAGAACTCATAATGCCCATATCGGGTACGGAAAGCCGTCTTAGCAACATCATCAGGACGGATCCGAAGTTGGTGATAACCCGATCTCAAATCGATCTTAGAGAAAACACATTACTGCTGCAACTGATCAAACAAATCATCAATTCTAGGTAAAGGGTACTTGTTCTTGATGGTTACCTGATTAAGCATTCGGTAGTCGATACACAACCGTAGAGAACCATCCTTCTTCCGAACAAATAAGACCGGCGCACCCCAAGGAGATACACTCGGCCTAATATACCCCTTATCCATAAGATCCTGCAGCTGAGCCTTAAGCTCTTTAAGTTCGGCTGGAGCCATACGATAGGGAGCCTTAGAGATAGGAGTAGTGCCTGGAATGAGGTCAATGCAAAACTCTATCTCCCTCTCCGGTGGTAAACTCGCCAAGTCACTAGGGAAGACATCGGGAAATTCCGCCACAACACGAACGGAATCCAAAGAAGGTAACTCCATGTTCAATCCCGTAACACTAGCAAGGAAAGCTTCGCATCCACTATCGATCCACTTCTTGGCTTTGAAGGAAGAGACCAAGAATTTGCCATTAGAACGCTTCAACCCTTGAAAGATAAAAGGCTTAGCTCCTGGCAACTCGAACTTCACACACCTCCTGCGACAGTCTACATACGCATGGAACTTGAACATCATATCCATGCCTAGGATCACATCAAAGTCAATCATCGGCAATATAATAAGATCCATATGTAGCACATGTCCACCGATCTCCATAGGAATCATCTCAACATACTTTTCCGCTCGAAGAGAGGATGAAGGTGTAGAAACACGCAAAGGAACATGCAACAACTTATAACAAGCATCCAACTCATGAGCAAAATGAGGAGACACAAAAGAATGAGAGGAATCTAATCCGCCCTTGAAGCTAGGGGGATTAAGCTTCTTGAATCCCTCGAGAGAAAGAGACTCAGAACTGCTACCACTCGCGTGCTTAGCCTGGAACACCTGTGTCAACCCTTCAATGGCGGTCAACACATCGTCCACCCTTGGGTCACGAGCACCGCGATGGTTATTAGCGCCTGCATGATTAGGACCAGCCATCTACACAACGACCAGACGTTAATCGTACAGCCTAACAACCCGAAAGCACACAGCCAAACAAGCAGAAAGCACACAAACAAGCAAGCAAGCAAACAAGCAAGACTTGTCACACACAAACCCTATTTACTCTTGGACAAAGATGTGCTCCGATACCAAAAACTCTGTCACGCCCCGGCCATGCCCGACCCGAGCCGAACCCGGTCCAAGGGCCGGTCAAGTTTGTGAGGCGACGAAGTGAAATTGAGAAACGATTCTAGCGGAAGACTTAATCCCTAACCACGGGCAATTAACAGCAACACGGAGTGCGCACAATCCTTTGAGCAAGAGTAAATAAAAGGGAAAGAAAAAGGTGTTGCTTAACACGAAGTAAACAACAATCTCAAACCCACAAACTTAGTTAAGTAAAGCCCACACCGGCTCAAAATAAGTCATAAGCAAACATAACTGTAACATGTGACATAAAACCACAACAAGAACCCTACACAAAGGTTCGAACATAAAGCATGAAAGAAACGATGATAAGTCACGCAACGATCTCCATCATCACACCCAAGCTACCTCTGACCTTTCCTCAAAAAGGCAATCCTGTCCGTCTGCGTGTCGCACCACGCAGCCCCAAATCAAAACACAAAAGAGGGGTGAGTTTTAACACTCAGCAATGGTTTTAATATCACTGTCAACGTAGAAAATACGATAGCTTAGAAATGAGATCGTTTCAGATCAAAGATTTACACGGTGCATCACTTTCGATCACACATTCATATCACTTAACACTGCATAAAAATGCATAATTCAACCTGCATGGATGTATCTCTAGCATACATATTCCCACATGCATTCACATCATAACCAATCCCGCATGGACGTATCTCTAACATACATATTCCACATGCATAACATCAAAATCAGCATGCATGGATGTATCTCTAACACACATATTCCACATGCATAACATCAAAATCAACATGCATGGATGTATCTCTAACATACATATTCCACATGCATAACATCAAAATCAACATGCATGGATGTATCTCTAACATACATATTCCACATGCATAACATCAACATCAACATGCATGGATGTATCTCTAACATACATATTCCCACATGCATAATGTTATCACAATCAACCTCCATCAAGGAGTAATCACACATTGACGTCACACGAGACGGGAGCATAGACAAGGCCACGAAGGCGTGTCATGAGTACAAAATTCTACACAAGAATTCAAGAAAGATCGGGGTTGTCAATCCCTAATACTGCTCGCCCTGGACGATCCTGGCCAAGGATGTCCCATTCTCACACAGAGAATCTAGAGCAGGGGTGTTCGCCCAGGGACATCTCCTGCGGAGGGAAGAGCCCGAGTTCTCACACGAGAGAACCCTAGAACACGTGGTAGCGGGGTGCACACGGCATACCACACCGGATTCTCGGGGTCCGGATGACACACATAATGATATTCTCACATATCCGCAAGACAAGTACACAACTCGTCCCCACATCATTCCATTAAACAAGACTCAACCCGGGAGTGCACTCGTTCCACACGGGAACTCCAAATCGTTCCACACGGGAACTCCAAATCGTTCCACACAGGAACTTCAAATTGTTCCACACGGGAACTTCAAATCAAAATATGTCCTTTCGGACCAATCAACTTGCGATTAATCCACGACCGATAAACCCGGCACACAATTCCATCACATTGCATCCAATCGGTCAAATTCGATTAATCACGATGAAGCCTCAATTGGAAATCCATTTTCATGATGCGTGCAGCATGGTACATGCGTGGGCAAAGCATACATAAATCCTAATCATGATAAGTGCTCTCACCAGCCCCTAATGCATCATTCATAATCACGATATTAAGCTTCAACATCATCATTTAACCCCCACATGTGTGTGTGTGTAACTAGTAGAAGCCTTTCACATGATGCATATTAACATGCTTGAAAATCAACTCACCACCACACTACACATGTGAATTTCTACCTAAACATGAATTCCAGCGGAAATCATAGTAGAAGAATCGTTGAAATCATAGTTAAATTCAAAACTCAACCACAAAGGCTAAACACCTATAACATCACTCATTTCATCATTGAGTCATGGCATTCACCAACATTCACACACCATTAATCACAATTTATCATGACAAATCTGTCCAACAATGATTGTAGTCCCTCTTGAAATATGCTCAACCAAAGGGAAACAACTATTCATAATTTCAAAATAACGATTCCAACATCATGCCACAAAACATAAGTCATTCCACCATCCCTAAGCATATATCTCAACTCCATAACCTCAATAGCATGCATTTCCAGTAGCCTAACATAGCTTAAAACACTCCACATTCATATAAAATTGGCAAGCCAAAGTGGAATCATCAAAATAGGCATCATACACACAACATGCAAATTTCCTGTGTAGCCGATCGATCGCCCTTCAGGCCGTTCGATCGGTTACACGCAAAATTTTGAAATTTTCAGTTCAGCCGATCGATCGCCCTGAAAGGCCGATCGATCGCCAACACGGCAAGCAGTCATCTTCTTCCTTTCGCAAAATCAAACCGAGACACCATAGATAACACTTCAAATCCACATCTAGCACCCTAATCATCATCAAAAGTCCTCCTTGACTTCCAGAATATCAAACCAAACCATAATAATGCAAAACCCTAAGAAATCGGGATTAAATAATTCCATTTTCTAATCTTACCATTAACACACTAAATCAAGCAAACCATTTCGAAATAAGCCAAAAATGAAGAGTTTTACCATGGATAAACAGAGATTTTGAAGACCCATTACCTCAGTACTTGATTAAGCTCGGATTGAAGAGTCACCCTTCTTGAAATCCTTGAAAACACAATGAGTTTGAATCAAACACCAATAGAAATCGATTTACTTAAGAAATCCTTAATTGAATCTTAGATCTAGGGCTTGTTGGTAGTAAAAATCGAATTTTGAAAGTTAGGGTTTGTAGTAAAACACAAATCAGTAGCTTTTGATGGTCAAAAACGAATTGAATCAAGCGGAAAATGGTAGATTTAGAAGAAATTAAGAGAAAAGCCATGGATTAGTGCTTAATTAGAGCAAGCTTACCTTAATCGGCTTCTAATTCGGGCCTAAGTGGGGATTAGGCCAGACCTCCTTCCTTAGCCTATTCCCAAAAATGGAAATGGCTCAGGTTTGCCCTTTTATAGTAAGGGTTGGGGTAGGCAAAGGTAAGTTTTGGGGTGTAAATATGAAAAGTAGGCTAAAAGTGGTTATTTTGCAAATTTAAGCACAATTTAAGCCTAATAAAATTCTGAAAATTTTTGTGTGACCTTAAGTATATGTCTAGGGTCATTTGACATAAAAATAAAATTTTCGACCGTGGGGCCCACAGGGGTCCCGCCAAAACCCTAATTTTTGGGAAAATAGTGAAAAATCCGAAAAATCTCAAAAATTCACATTTGGTTTAAAATCACTTAAAACCACTAATATTGAAGTTAATTTTGGTTAAAACCATCACAAACTCTATTTATTTACAAAATCATCGAATAAGATCAGAAAACACGTAATTCTCACGATAATCAATAATTAAAGAAAACCAAAACCGGTTTAAAGATGAGGGTCCTTACATCCTCCCCCTCTTAGGAATTTTGGTCCCCAAAATTCGCTAGAGGTCAGCGACAAAAAGATGAGGATACTTCTTTCTGATCTCGTCCTCCGTTTCCCACGTGGCTTCCTCGACTCCATGATTCCTCCACAACACCTTCACGAGTGGGATTGCCTTTTGCCGAAGTACCTTCTCCTTACGATCAAGAATCTGAATAGGTACCTCCTCGTAGGAAAGATTCTCCTGAAGCTCCAACGGCTCAAAATCCAAGACATGAGTGGGATCCGGCTCATACTTCCGAAGAAGTGAGACGTGGAAAACATTATGGATATCGGCTAGTCGGGGTGGAAGTGCAACCCGATAAGCTGTGGCGCCAATCCGCTCCAAGATCTCGAATGGACCAATAAAACGAGGTGACAACTTCCCCCGTTGTCCAAATCGAACAACACCACGAGTCGGAGAGATCTTAAGGAAAACATGATCACCAATACCAAACTCCAACTCGCGCCGTCGCCTATCGGCATAACTCTTCTGACGGCTCTGAGCTGCCTGCAACCTCTCCCGGATAAGGCGTATCTTCTCCACTGACTGCTGAATAAGGTCTGGGCCAGTGAGAAGGTGATCTCCAACCTCACTCCAACACAACGGTGATCGGCAAGGACGCCCATAAAGCGCCTCGAAAGGTGCCATCCGGATGCTCGCTTGGTAGCTATTATTATAAGAAAACTCAACCAGCGGCAAATGTTGCTCCCAACTTCCTTTCCACTCAAGGATACAAGCCCGAAGCATGTCCTCAAGCGTCTGAATGGTCCTTTCGGACTGTCCGTCCGTACGAGGATGGTAAGCGGAGCTAAGATGCAAAGATGTGCCCAAAGCACCCTGAAAGCTCTGCCAAAACCTCGAAGTGAACCGCGGGTCACGATCAGAGACAATAGATACTGGAATCCCATGTAACCGCACGATCTCCCTCAAATATAGAGCAGCCAAGACATCCAAAGGAGTAGTCATTCTAATCGCGAGGAAATGAGCGGACTTAGTAAGTCGATCAACAATCACCCAAACCGCATCATTACCACTCGGCGACCGTGACAGTCCGGAAACGAAATCTATAGTGACGTGCTCCCACTTCCACTCCGAAATCGGAAGTGGTTGTAGTAAACCGCCTGGATGCCGATGCTCTGCCTTGACTTGCTGACATACAAGGCATTTGGACACATAGACCGCAATGTCCTTCTTCATCCCATTCCACCAAAATGTCCTCTTCACGTCGTGGTACATCTTCGTTCCTCCAGGATGGATAGAGAACTTAGAATGGTGTGCCTCCGATAGGATACGCTCCCTCAGCTCAACGGTGTTCGGCACACACCAACGACCCTTATACATCAAGCTTCCATCGGATCTTTCCTCAAAACCCAACACTGCCTTCTCCCTTAGCTTAGTCTTAAGAGCTAGAATCTCTTCATCACCCTTCGAGCTTCGACCACGTCATCCACCACACTAGAGCTAATAGAGAGATTAGCAAACCAGCTCTGTGTGTCCTCCAAAGTCAACTCTGGCCTTAGCTCAATGGCATCCTCATAAAGGAGCCACTCACGAACTCGCATGCAAGCAACCGTAGTGGCTGATTTCCGACTCAAAGCATCCGCCACCACGTTCGCTTTGCCCGGATGATACGATATCGTGAAGTCATAATCCTTCAAGAATTCAAGCCACCTCCTTTGCCTCAAATTAAGATCTCGCTGCGTGAATAAGTACTTCAAGCTCTTGTGATCAGTGAATACCTCAAACTTCTCACCATAGAGATAGTGCCGCCAAATCTTCAATGCAAAGACTACGGCCGCTAACTCCAAGTCATGAGTGGGGTAATTCCGCTCGTGCACTCTAAGCTGTCGAGATGCATAAGCCACCACTCTCCCATGCTGCATGAGTACACAACCCAAGCCGCGAAGAGAAGCATCACTATAGACCACGAATCCGCCACTCCCGGAAGGCAAAGTTAGAACTGGAGCTGAAGTTAGCCTCTTCTTCAACTCTTGGAAACTCTCTTCACAAGCTGAGTTCCACTCGAACTTCTCATTCTTCCTTGTCAACTTAGTCATAGGGCTCGCAAGGCTAGAAAAAACCCTCGATGAAACGGCGATAGTACCCGGCAAGTCCTAGGAAGCTGCGGACCTCCGATGCACTTTTCGGTTGCTCCCAATTCAACATGGCTTCAACTTTCGAGGGATCAACCGCCACACCGTCTCTCGATATAACATGACCAAGGAAATGCACTTTCTTGAGCCAAAATTCACACTTGTCAAACTTCACAAAGAGCATATGCTCCCGCAAAGTTCGCAAGACAATCCTCAAATGTGCTTCATGCTCTTCCTCATTGGCCGAATAGATCAGAATATCATCCACGAATATAATTACAAACCGATCAAGATAAGGCCGAAAGACTCGGTTCATCAAGTCCATAAATGAGGCAGGTGCATTAGTAAGACCAAAAGGCATAACTAAGAACTCATAATGCCCATATCGGGTACGGAAAGCCGTCTTAGCAACATCATCAGGACGGATCCGAAGTTGGTGATAACCCGATCTCAAATCGATCTTAGAGAAAACCTGTGCCTGCTGCAACTGATCAAACAAATCATCAATTCTAGGTAAAGGGTACTTGTTCTTGATGGTTACCTGATTAAGCATTCGGTAGTCGATACACAACCGTAGAGAACCATCCTTCTTCCGAACAAATAAGACCGGCGCACCCCAAGGAGATACACTCGGCCTAATATACCCCTTATCCATAAGATCCTGCAGCTGAGCCTTAAGCTCTTTAAGTTCGGCTGGAGCCATACGATAGGGAGCCTTAGAGATAGGAGTAGTGCCTGGAATGAGGTCAATGCAAAACTCTATCTCCCTCTCCGGTGGTAAACTCGCCAAGTCACTAGGGAAGACATCGGGAAATTCCGCCACAACACGAACGGAATCCAAAGAAGGTAACTCCATGTTCAATCCCGTAACACTAGCAAGGAAAGCTTCGCATCCACTATCGATCCACTTCTTGGCTTTGAAGGAAGAGACCAAGAATTTGCCATTAGAACGCTTCAACCCTTGAAAGATAAAAGGCTTAGCTCCTGGCAACTCGAACTTCACACACCTCCTGCGACAGTCTACATACGCATGGAACTTGAACATCATATCCATGCCTAGGATCACATCAAAGTCAATCATCGGCAATATAATAAGATCCATATGTAGCACATGTCCACCGATCTCCATAGGAATCATCTCAACATACTTTTCCGCTCGAAGAGAGGATGAAGGTGTAGAAACACGCAAAGGAACATGCAACAACTTATAACAAGCATCCAACTCATGAGCAAAATGAGGAGACACAAAAGAATGAGAGGAATCTAATCCGCCCTTGAAGCTAGGGGGATTAAGCTTCTTGAATCCCTCGAGAGAAAGAGACTCAGAACTGCTACCACTCGCGTGCTTAGCCTGGAACACCTGTGTCAACCCTTCAATGGCGGTCAACACATCGTCCACCCTTGGGTCACGAGCACCGCGATGGTTATTAGCGCCTGCATGATTAGGACCAGCCATCTACACAACGACCAGACGTTAATCGTACAGCCTAACAACCCGAAAGCACACAGCCAAACAAGCAGAAAGCACACAAACAAGCAAGCAAGCAAACAAGCAAGACTTGTCACACACAAACCCTATTTACTCTTGGACAAAGATGTGCTCCGATACCAAAAACTCTGTCACGCCCCGGCCATGCCCGACCCGAGCCGAACCCGGTCCAAGGGCCGGTCAAGTGCGCGGGGGCGACGAAGTGAAATTGAGAAACGATTCTAGCGGAAGACTTAATCCCTAACCACGGGCAATTAACAGCAACACGGAGTGCGCACAATCCTTTGAGCAAGAGTAAATAAAAGGGAAAGAAAAAGGTGTTGCTTAACACGAAGTAAACAACAATCTCAAACCCACAAACTTAGTTAAGTAAAGCCCACACCGGCTCAAAATAAGTCATAAGCAAACATAACTGTAACATGTGACATAAAACCACAACAAGAACCCTACACAAAGGTTCGAACATAAAGCATGAAAGAAACGATGATAAGTCACGCAACGATCTCCATCATCACACCCAAGCTACCTCTGACCTTTCCTCAAAAAGGCAATCCTGTCCGTCTGCGTGTCGCACCACGCAGCCCCAAATCAAAACACAAAAGAGGGGTGAGTTTTAACACTCAGCAATGGTTTTAATATCACTGTCAACGTAGAAAATACGATAGCTTAGAAATGAGATCGTTTCAGATCAAAGATTTACACGGTGCATCACTTTCTGATCACACATTCATATCACTTAACACCGCATAAAAATGCATAATTCAACCTGCATGGATGTATCTCTAGCATACATATTCCCACATGCATTCACATCATAACCAATCCCGCATGGACGTATCTCTAACATACATATTCCACATGCATAACATCAAAATCAGCATGCATGGATGTATCTCTAACACACATATTCCACATGCATAACATCAAAATCAACATGCATGGATGTATCTCTAACATACATATTCCACATGCATAACATCAAAATCAACATGCATGGATGTATCTCTAACATACATATTCCACATGCATAACATCAACATCAACATGCATGGATGTATCTCTAACATACATATTCCCACATGCATAATGTTATCACAATCAACCTCCATCAAGGAGTAATCACACATTGACGTCACACAGACGGGAGCATAGACAAGGCCACGAAGGCGTGTCATGGTACAAAATTCTACACAAGAATTCAAGAAAGATCGGGGTTGTCAATCCCTAATACTGCTCGCCGTGGACGATCCTGGCCAAGGATGTCCCATTCTCACACAGAGAATCTAGAGCAGGGGTGTTCGCCCAGGGACATCTCCTGCGGAGGGAAGAGCCCGAGTTCTCACACAGAGAACCCTAGAACACGTGGTAGCGGGGTGCACACGGCATACCACACCGGATTCTCGTGGTCCGGATGACACACATAATGATATTCTCACATATCCGCAAGACAAGTACACAACTCGTCCCCACATCATTCCATTAAACAAGACTCAACCCGGGAGTGCACTCGTTCCACACAGGAACTCCAAATCGTTCCACACGGGAACTCCAAATCGTTCCACACAGGAACTTCAAATTGTTCCACACAGGAACTTCAAATCAAAATATGTCCTTTCGGACCAATCAACTTGCGATTAATCCACGACCGATAAACCCGGCACACAATTCCATCACATTGCATCCAATCGGTCAAATTCGATTAATCACGATGAAGCCTCAATTGGAAATCCATTTTCATGATGCGTGCAGCATGGTACATGCGTGGGCAAAGCATACATAAATCCTAATCATGATAAGTGCTCTCACCAGCCCCTAATGCATCATTCATAATCACGATATTAAGCTTCAACATCATCATTTAACCCCCACATGTGTGTGTGTGTAACTAGTAGAAGCCTTTCACATGATGCATATTAACATGCTTGAAAATCAACTCACCACCACACTACACATGTGAATTTCTACCTAAACATGAATTCCAGCGGAAATCATAGTAGAAGAATCGTTGAAATCATAGTTAAATTCAAAACTCAACCACAAAGGCTAAACACCTATAACATCACTCATTTCATCATTGAGTCATGGCATTCACCAACATTCACACACCATTAATCACAATTTATCATGACAAATCTGTCCAACAATGATTGTAGTCCTACCGAAATATGCTCAACCAAAGGGAAACAACTATTCATAATTTCAAAATAACGATTCCAACATCATGCCACAAAACATAAGTCATTCCACCATCCCTAAGCATATATCTCAACTCCATAACCTCAATAGCATGCATTTCCAGTAGCCTAACATAGCTTAAAACACTCCACATTCATATAAAATTGGCAAGCCAAAGTGGAATCATCAAAATAGGCATCATACACACAACATGCAAATTTCCTGTGTAGCCGATCGATCGCCCTTCAGGCCGTTCGATCGGTTACACGCAAAATTTTGAAATTTTCAGTTCAGCCGATCGATCGCCCTGAAAGGCCGATCGATCGCCAACACGGCACAACAGTCATCTTCTTCCTTTCGCAAAATCAAACCGAGACACCATAGATAACACTTCAAATCCACATCTAGCACCCTAATCATCATCAAAAGTCCTCCTTGACTTCCAGAATATCAAACCAAACCATAATAATGCAAAACCCTAAGAAATCGGGATTAAATAATTCCATTTTCTAATCTTACCATTAACACACTAAATCAAGCAAACCATTTCGAAATAAGCCAAAAATGAAGAGTTTTACCATGGATAAACAGAGATTTTGAAGACCCATTACCTCAGTACTTGATTAAGCTCGGATTGAAGAGTCACCCTTCTTGAAATCCTTGAAAACACAATGAGTTTGAATCAAACACCAATAGAAATCGATTTACTTAAGAAATCCTTAATTGAATCTTAGATCTAGGGCTTGTTGGTAGTAAAAATCGAATTTTGAAAGTTAGGGTTTGTAGTAAAACACAAATCAGTAGCTTTTGATGGTCAAAAACGAATTGAATCAAGGGGAAAATGGTAGATTTAGAAGAAATTAAGAGAAAAGCCATGGATTAGTGCTTAATTAGAGCAAGCTTACCTTAATCGGCTTCTAATTCGGGCCTAAGTGGGGATTAGGCCAGACCTCCTTCCTTAGCCTATTCCCAAAAATGGAAATGGCTCAGGTTTGCCCTTTTATAGTAAGGGTTGGGGTAGGCAAAGGTAAGTTTTGGGGTGTAAATATGAAAAGTAGGCTAAAAGTGGTTATTTTGCAAATTTAAGCACAATTTAAGCCTAATAAAATTCTGAAAATTTTTGTGTGACCTTAAGTATATGTCTAGGGTCATTTGACATAAAAATAAAATTTTCGACCGTGGGGCCCACAGGGGTCCCGCCAAAACCCTAATTTTTGGGAAAATAGTGAAAAATCCGAAAAATCTCAAAAATTCACATTTGGTTTAAAATCACTTAAAACCACTAATATTGAAGTTAATTTTGGTTAAAACCATCACAAACTCTATTTATTTACAAAATCATCGAATAAGATCGTAAAACACGTAATTCTCACGATAATCAATAATTAAAGAAAACCAAAACCGGTTTAAAGATGAGGGTCCTTACATCCTCCCCTCTTAGGAATTTTGGTCCCCCAAAATTCGCTAGAGGTCAGCGACAAAAGATGAGGATACTTCTTTGCGATCTCGTCCTCCGTTTCCCACGTGGCTTCCTCGACTCCATGATTCCTCCACAACACCTTCACGAGTGGGATTGCCTTTTGCCGAAGTACCTTCTCCTTACGATCAAGAATCTGAATAGGTACCTCCTCGTAGGAAAGATTCTCCTGAAGCTCCAACGGCTCAAAATCCAAGACATGAGTGGGATCCGGCTCATACTTCCGAAGAAGTGAGACGTGGAAAACATTATGGATATCGGCTAGTCGGGGTGGAAGTGCAACCCGATAAGCTGTGGCGCCAATCCGCTCCAAGATCTCGAATGGACCAATAAAACGAGGTGACAACTTCCCCCGTTGTCCAAATCGAACAACACCACGAGTCGGAGAGATCTTAAGGAAAACATGATCACCAATACCAAACTCCAACTCGCGCCGTCGCCTATCGGCATAACTCTTCTGACGGCTCTGAGCTGCCTGCAACCTCTCCCGGATAAGGCGTATCTTCTCCACTGACTGCTGAATAAGGTCTGGGCCAGTGAGAAGGTGATCTCCAACCTCACTCCAACACAACGGTGATCGGCAAGGACGCCCATAAAGCGCCTCGAAAGGTGCCATCCGGATGCTCGCTTGGTAGCTATTATTATAAGAAAACTCAACCAGCGGCAAATGTTGCTCCCAACTTCCTTTCCACTCAAGGATACAAGCCCGAAGCATGTCCTCAAGCGTCTGAATGGTCCTTTCGGACTGTCCGTCCGTCTGAGGATGGTAAGCGGAGCTAAGATGCAAAGATGTGCCCAAAGCACCCTGAAAGCTCTGCCAAAACCTCGAAGTGAACCGCGGGTCACGATCAGAGACAATAGATACTGGAATCCCATGTAACCGCACGATCTCCCTCAAATATAGAGCAGCCAAGACATCCAAAGGAGTAGTCATTCTAATCGCGAGGAAATGAGCGGACTTAGTAAGTCGATCAACAATCACCCAAACCGCATCATTACCACTCGGCGACCGTGACAGTCCGGAAACGAAATCTATAGTGACGTGCTCCCACTTCCACTCCGAAATCGGAAGTGGTTGTAGTAAACCGCCTGGATGCCGATGCTCTGCCTTGACTTGCTGACATACAAGGCATTTGGACACATAGACCGCAATGTCCTTCTTCATCCCATTCCACCAAAATGTCCTCTTCACGTCGTGGTACATCTTCGTTCCTCCAGGATGGATAGAGAACTTAGAATGGTGTGCCTCCGATAGGATACGCTCCCTCAGCTCAACGGTGTTCGGCACACACCAACGACCCTTATACATCAAGCTTCCATCGGATCTTTCCTCAAAACCCAACACTGCCTTCTCCCTTAGCTTAGTCTTAAGAGCTAGAATCTCTTCATCACCCTTCTGAGCTTCGACCACGTCATCCACCACACTAGAGCTAATAGAGAGATTAGCAAACCAGCTCTGTGTGTCCTCCAAAGTCAACTCTGGCCTTAGCTCAATGGCATCCTCATAAAGGAGCCACTCACGAACTCGCATGCAAGCAACCGTAGTGGCTGATTTCCGACTCAAAGCATCCGCCACCACGTTCGCTTTGCCCGGATGATACGATATCGTGAAGTCATAATCCTTCAAGAATTCAAGCCACCTCCTTTGCCTCAAATTAAGATCTCGCTGCGTGAATAAGTACTTCAAGCTCTTGTGATCAGTGAATACCTCAAACTTCTCACCATAGAGATAGTGCCGCCAAATCTTCAATGCAAAGACTACGGCCGCTAACTCCAAGTCATGAGTGGGGTAATTCCGCTCGTGCACTCTAAGCTGTCGAGATGCATAAGCCACCACTCTCCCATGCTGCATGAGTACACAACCCAAGCCGCGAAGAGAAGCATCACTATAGACCACGAATCCGCCACTCCCGGAAGGCAAAGTTAGAACTGGAGCTGAAGTTAGCCTCTTCTTCAACTCTTGGAAACTCTCTTCACAAGCTGAGTTCCACTCGAACTTCTCATTCTTCCTTGTCAACTTAGTCATAGGGCTCGCAAGGCTAGAAAAAACCCTCGATGAAACGGCGATAGTACCCGGCAAGTCCTAGGAAGCTGCGGACCTCCGATGCACTTTTCGGTTGCTCCCAATTCAACATGGCTTCAACTTTCGAGGGATCAACCGCCACACCGTCTCTCGATATAACATGACCAAGGAAATGCACTTTCTTGAGCCAAAATTCACACTTGTCAAACTTCGCAAAGAGCATATGCTCCCGCAAAGTTCGCAAGACAATCCTCAAATGTGCTTCATGCTCTTCCTCATTGGCCGAATAGATCAGAATATCATCCACGAATATAATTACAAACCGATCAAGATAAGGCCGAAAGACTCGGTTCATCAAGTCCATAAATGAGGCAGGTGCATTAGTAAGACCAAAAGGCATAACTAAGAACTCATAATGCCCATATCGGGTACGGAAAGCCGTCTTAGCAACATCATCAGGACGGATCCGAAGTTGGTGATAACCCGATCTCAAATCGATCTTAGAGAAAACCTGTGCCTGCTGCAACTGATCAAACAAATCATCAATTCTAGGTAAAGGGTACTTGTTCTTGATGGTTACCTGATTAAGCATTCGGTAGTCGATACACAACCGTAGAGAACCATCCTTCTTCCGAACAAATAAGACCGGCGCACCCCAAGGAGATACACTCGGCCTAATATACCCCTTATCCATAAGATCCTGCAGCTGAGCCTTAAGCTCTTTAAGTTCGGCTGGAGCCATACGATAGGGAGCCTTAGAGATAGGAGTAGTGCCTGGAATGAGGTCAATGCAAAACTCTATCTCCCTCTCCGGTGGTAAACTCGCCAAGTCACTAGGGAAGACATCGGGAAATTCCGCCACAACACGAACGGAATCCAAAGAAGGTAACTCCATGTTCAATCCCGTAACACTAGCAAGGAAAGCTTCGCATCCACTATCGATCCACTTCTTGGCTTTGAAGGAAGAGACCAAGAATTTGCCATTAGAACGCTTCAACCCTTGAAAGATAAAAGGCTTAGCTCACGGCAACTCGAACTTCACACACCTCTGCGACGGTCTACATACGCATGGAACTTGAACATCATATCCATGCCTAGGATCACATCAAAGTCAATCATCGGCAATATAATAAGATCCATATGTAGCACATGTCCACCGATCTCCATAGGAATCATCTCAACATACTTTTCCGCTCGAAGAGAGGATGAAGGTGTAGAAACACGCAAAGGAACATGCAACAACTTATAACAAGCATCCAACTCATGAGCAAAATGAGGAGACACAAAAGAATGAGAGGAATCTAATCCGCCCTTGAAGCTGGGGGATTAAGCTTCTTGAATCCCTCGAGAGAAGCACACTCGCAAGTCCTACCACTCGCGTGCTTAGCCTGGAACACCTGTGTCAACCCTTCAATGGCGGTCAACACATCGTCCACCCTTGGGTCACGAGCACCGCGATGGTTATTAGCGCCTGCATGATTAGGACCAGCCATCTACACAACGACCAGACGTTAATCGTACAGCCTAACAACCCGAAAGCACACAGCCAAACAAGCAGAAAGCACACAAACAAGCAAGCAAGCAAACAAGCAAGACTTGTCACACACAAACCCTATTTACTCTTGGACAAAGATGTGCTCCGATACCAAAAACTCTGTCACGCCCCGGCCATGCCCGACCCGAGCCGAACCCGGTCCAAGGGCCGGTCAAGTGCGCGGGGGCGACGAAGTGAAATTGAGAAACGATTCTAGCGGAAGACTTAATCCCTAACCACGGGCAATTAACAGCAACACGGAGTGCGCACAATCCTTTGAGCAAGAGTAAATAAAAGGGAAAGAAAAAGGTGTTGCTTAACACGAAGTAAACAACAATCTCAAACCCACAAACTTAGTTAAGTAAAGCCCACACCGGCTCAAAATAAGTCATAAGCAAACATAACTGTAACATGTGACATAAAACCACAACAAGAACCCTACACAAAGGTTCGAACATAAAGCATGAAAGAAACGATGATAAGTCACGCAACGATCTCCATCATCACACCCAAGCTACCTCTGACCTTTCCTCAAAAAGGCAATCCTGTCCGTCTGCGTGTCGCACCACGCAGCCCCAAATCAAAACACAAAAGAGGGGTGAGTTTTAACACTCAGCAATGGTTTTAATATCACTGTCAACGTAGAAAATACGATAGCTTAGAAATGAGATCGTTTCAGATCAAAGATTTACACGGTGCATCACTTTCTGATCACACATTCATATCACTTAACACTGCATAAAAATGCATAATTCAACCTGCATGGATGTATCTCTAGCATACATATTCCCACATGCATTCACATCATAACCAATCCCGCATGGACGTATCTCTAACATACATATTCCACATGCATAACATCAAAATCAGCATGCATGGATGTATCTCTAACACACATATTCCACATGCATAACATCAAAATCAACATGCATGGATGTATCTCTAACATACATATTCCACATGCATAACATCAAAATCAACATGCATGGATGTATCTCTAACATACATATTCCACATGCATAACATCAACATCAACATGCATGGATGTATCTCTAACATACATATTCCCACATGCATAATGTTATCACAATCAACCTCCATCAAGGAGTAATCACACATTGACGTCACACAGACGGGAGCATAGACAAGGCCACGAAGGCGTGTCATGGTACAAAATTCTACACAAGAATTCAAGAAAGATCGGGGTTGTCAATCCCTAATACTGCTCGCCACAGACGATCCTGGCCAAGGATGTCCCATTCTCACACAGAGAATCTAGAGCAGGGGTGTTCGCCAGGGACATCTCTGCGGAGGGAAGAGCCCGAGTTCTCACACAGAGAACCCTAGAACACGTGGTAGCGGGGTGCACACGGCATACCACACCGGATTCTCGGGGTCCGGATGACACACATAATGATATTCTCACATATCCGCAAGACAAGTACACAACACGTCCCCACATCATTCCATTAAACAAGACTCAACTCCGGCAGTGCACTCCTTCCACAGAGGAACTCCAAATCGTTCCACACAGAACTCCAAATCGTTCCACACGGGAACTTCAAATTGTTCCACACAGGAACTTCAAATCAAAATATGTCCTTTCGGACCAATCAACTTGCGATTAATCCACGACCGATAAACCCGGCACACAATTCCATCACATTGCATCCAATCGGTCAAATTCGATTAATCACGATGAAGCCTCAATTGGAAATCCATTTTCATGATGCGTGCAGCATGGTACATGCGTGGGCAAAGCATACATAAATCCTAATCATGATAAGTGCTCTCACCAGCCCCTAATGCATCATTCATAATCACGATATTAAGCTTCAACATCATCATTTAACCCCCACATGTGTGTGTGTGTAACTAGTAGAAGCCTTTCACATGATGCATATTAACATGCTTGAAAATCAACTCACCACCACACTACACATGTGAATTTCTACCTAAACATGAATTCCAGCGGAAATCATAGTAGAAGAATCGTTGAAATCATAGTTAAATTCAAAACTCAACCACAAAGGCTAAACACCTATAACATCACTCATTTCATCATTGAGTCATGGCATTCACCAACATTCACACACCATTAATCACAATTTATCATGACAAATCTGTCCAACAATGATTGTAGTCCTACTGAAATATGCTCAACCAAAGGGAAACAACTATTCATAATTTCAAAATAACGATTCCAACATCATGCCACAAAACATAAGTCATTCCACCATCCCTAAGCATATATCTCAACTCCATAACCTCAATAGCATGCATTTCCAGTAGCCTAACATAGCTTAAAACACTCCACATTCATATAAAATTGGCAAGCCAAAGTGGAATCATCAAAATAGGCATCATACACACAACATGCAAATTTCCTGTGTAGCCGATCGATCGCCCTTCAGGCCGTTCGATCGGTTACACGCAAAATTTTGAAATTTTCAGTTCAGCCGATCGATCGCCCCGAAAGGCCGATCGATCGCCAACACGGCAGCAGTCATCTTCTTCCTTTCGCAAAATCAAACCGAGACACCATAGATAACACTTCAAATCCACATCTAGCACCCTAATCATCATCAAAAGTCCTCCTTGACTTCCAGAATATCAAACCAAACCATAATAATGCAAAACCCTAAGAAATCGGGATTAAATAATTCCATTTTCTAATCTTACCATTAACACACTAAATCAAGCAAACCATTTCGAAATAAGCCAAAAATGAAGAGTTTTACCATGGATAAACAGAGATTTTGAAGACCCATTACCTCAGTACTTGATTAAGCTCGGATTGAAGAGTCACCCTTCTTGAAATCCTTGAAAACACAATGAGTTTGAATCAAACACCAATAGAAATCGATTTACTTAAGAAATCCTTAATTGAATCTTAGATCTAGGGCTTGTTGGTAGTAAAAATCGAATTTTGAAAGTTAGGGTTTGTAGTAAAACACAAATCAGTAGCTTTTGATGGTCAAAAACGAATTGAATCAAGGGGAAAATGGTAGATTTAGAAGAAATTAAGAGAAAAGCCATGGATTAGTGCTTAATTAGAGCAAGCTTACCTTAATCGGCTTCTAATTCGGGCCTAAGTGGGGATTAGGCCAGACCTCCTTCCTTAGCCTATTCCCAAAAATGGAAATGGCTCAGGTTTGCCCTTTTATAGTAAGGGTTGGGGTAGGCAAAGGTAAGTTTTGGGGTGTAAATATGAAAAGTAGGCTAAAAGTGGTTATTTTGCAAATTTAAGCACAATTTAAGCCTAATAAAATTCTGAAAATTTTTGTGTGACCTTAAGTATATGTCTAGGGTCATTTGACATAAAAATAAAATTTTCGACCGTGGGGCCCACAGGGGTCCCGCCAAAACCCTAATTTTTGGGAAAATAGTGAAAAATCCGAAAAATCTCAAAAATTCACATTTGGTTTAAAATCACTTAAAACCACTAATATTGAAGTTAATTTTGGTTAAAACCATCACAAACTCTATTTATTTACAAAATCATCGAATAAGATCAGAAAACACGTAATTCTCACGATAATCAATAATTAAAGAAAACCAAAACCGGTTTAAAGATGAGGGTCCTTACAGTATTGACCGCCAACTCCGTCACTGATGCCACCACCGTCGTGTGCTCGGCATCAAACTTCATGATTACAAGGTAGGGGAGCTTTGAACTCGTAATTTCATGATAGCATGCTTGAATGAGTAGTAGCATGCTAGAAATTGCATGATGTGCATATATAAGCATGATTATATGGCATGTTTAGATACATATGGCATGCATATGAGCTGTAAGTATAGTTGATGTATGTGTAATATGTGTGCTAAGTATGATTGATATGTATGAGTTGTACGTATGTTTGATGGATGTGGAATAGGGATGTGCTAATGATGGCTAGCGATTTTGAATAAGTTACGTAAGTGGACTGTGTGTGTGGGCAGAGAGGTATGGGCGATGGACGATAAGAAGTGGAAAGGTTTGTGGTATGGAATCGGATGTGGATGGGTAAGCGTGTGACAGAAGATGACAAATGTAAGTATGACAGATGAAGAATGGAGTGGATTGGATTAGTTTGGTGTGAAGCAAAGTCAGGGTTGGCTTCTGTAAGTAAGAGAACTTAGGCTTGAAGCCTTATGTGGGTTTGTTAGATGGTAAGAGTGTGCATAATTGTACAAGCATAACGTACAAATTATGAAGTGAAAAGTAAGCATAATTATTGAAGTGTAAGTAAAGGGGGATAACGAGGATCTGCTTTGAGGAGCTTAGTTTGACGATGTAAGTAAGATGTTTTAACCGTAAGGTGGATGATAGGGGATGTATGATTACGTAAGGATCTGTGTATGGTGAGCTATGTTGTGATTTGGATGGGTAAGTGAAGTCTGCTGCCCCGACGAACTAGGGTTTTGATCGGGCTCAGCTTCAGTTTGATCAGTTAAGGACTGTGAGTTAGTTTGGCATAATTATACCTCATAACCTGCTTAATTCAAAATTGAATTATGAGAAAGCTAATAATAACATTGTGACTTTGAGACCTGAGGGTTTGACGGATTAAGTTCCGTGTTTGAGCTAGCCAATAATGAATCGGCTGAGCATTTCTTGTGTCTTGCCATGGTGGTTATTCCTACGGGATGTTGTCTATGTGCTATATAGTGCAGCATATGTTTGATGCTCTGTTGAGAGCGATGTATACTTTGACTTGGCATGTGTGCTGTATTAAGCATAGATGTTTGATGCTCTGTTGAGAGCGCTGTAAGTTTCCGTCCTTCGTGGGCTCTATATGTGTCTGCCTAGATGGCATTGTATGTTTTGCCCAAGAGTGGCATTGTAAGATTATTTCCCTAGAGTGGCTCTGTATGTTTTCCGCCCTTAGTTAGCATTGTATGGCCCCAGAGAGTGGGTATTTGCGCGCTCAGGTAAGTAGTATCATGGATCTACTCTTACCTGTTTGATCTTGTGCCCCATGAGCATAAGTGTGCCTTGCCTTTGGAAAAGTCCATGGCATCTAGTTGCTCCCCGAAGGTTAAGGTGACTCCCCAGTGACATTCCCTTCCTTTCCGACGCAAGAGCTTATTAATTGTAATGAGCTTCAATTGTCGGTAGTATATGTACGATGGTAAGAATAAGTTGTATGTTTCAGTTTCTGAGTAAATCGTACGTGTAAGATCCAGAGTAAGTGTATGCGCCTTAGGAAGACATAAGAATACGTTTATGTGTAAGCGTATGATTGTACAAGTAAGGTCATACAAGTACATGTAAGTTGTGTGAGTATGAATAGGAGTACAATTGTAAGATGATTATTCTAAGTAAGAATGTAAGTGTAAGTTTCTGAGTAAGACCGTAAGTGTACGATTCTGAGCACGATTGTAAGTATATGATTCTGATAAGGACTATAAGTGTAAGATTGTATGAATAAGGTCGTACAAGTATATGTAAGTTTTTAGTATGTGTACGATGGTACAAGTAAGTTGTAAGACCCTGATTAAGGGTGTTTGTTTAAGTTTTTTTCATTGGTGTGCTATGCATTATTATTTGCAGATGTACTTGATTATATTACGTTGACTGCTTCATGTTTGGGTTGCATTATGCATGTATTTATGAACTTATTGAGTTCTCTTTAGATTCCCCTACTGGGTATTTTCCTACTAAGTATGAAAATACTCACCCTACTTTTTTTAGCCCCGTTGTTTGGGAGGTTTTTGCAGGTTGTGTTGGTGAGCTCTTAGAGATGGATGCTCATTTCTGCGGTGAATTGTTTCCCTCTTGACTCAAGTATATTTGACTCAATGAGAGTATAGTTGGTGCCACGTTCTGATGTATTTGGTGAGATTTAAGTGTTTATATCTTCTGGACTTTTAATTTGGATCAGATGTAGACTGTTATGGGACTTGTACTCAGGGATGCCTCAGAGTTATTTGTATTTAAAAATCCATGATCATGGAAATTTAGTCGTACGTTTGTTTTTGAGTAATGCCTGAGGATATTTGATTTGGCGGTACGATGTTTAACCATATGATATTTTAAATTGTAAACTGTTTATATAGGTTTTGATTTCGTCATTTTGACTCTAATTCATCATATTATATTGAAAAAAAAATTTCTATGAGTTTTAAGAAAAAAGGATGAAAAATCTCAGGCATTACACTCGGTGTGCTATGGACTCGTTGAGAGATTTTATTATTTTTGCACCAAGGTCTCATGTATTGAGTAAGGTGAGAGTTCAATGTGTTATTCATTAGGACTTGTGCATACATGTATGATTTAGAACTCGGACTATTGAAGAACTTGTACTCAGAGATGCCTGTGATGCATTTATTTTTAAAGAACATGGCTGGTTCCATTTTTATATTTTTGTTTTAGGTCATGCATGAGAATGTTGGTTTGGTTGTACGATGAATTAATTTATGAAAAATCATTTTCACATGTTTTGAATTCTATGGTTTCCTTTGGTTTTCATTCGTATTTTGAAACAAATTTTAAAGTAAATGATTGGAAAAACCTTGGGCATGACCTCTAAGGTGTCAATTTTCTAATATTTATTAACTACAGACACCTTAATTTTGAATTTTGAGGACAAGGACCTTAAAATCTTCATTACCACAAGGTAAACAGGTATTGGCTCTAGAGTTTATCACATGTGTTAACAATGTCCGACATTTTAGCATAATATTCAAAAAATTATTTCTTCTTCACTCTTTATGATATTTTAAAACTCTAGTATTAGCATTTACAACCTAGACACCATCACACATTAGTTCCCTCATTGTATTTGACAAATTTTTGCCATGCTACCTTAGTGGAGATACAATTAGAGATTAACCTATGTTGTGATTTTCCTACGGTATTGAATAATGAAATAAGGGCTTTACTCTTTTGGTTAGCAAGTATAATCTCATTCTCATCTCATTCACTGTCATCTCTTAGAATTGAATTCCCATCCTTGTCGGTGGTCATTGGAGGATTCCAACCTTTAATCATAGTATTTCAAGCATTGTCATCAAAAGCTTGAATACAGGCTCTTATCATATTATTCTAATATAAAAAATTTTGATAATCAAACAAGGGTAGTCGATTCATGGGATTTCTTAAGTCCTCATGCTCAGCCATTGTGTTGTTTGAAACAACCATTTAGATTAAAATAAAGTAAAAACACTCAAGCAACTAATTTTAATCAAACATCTTGGCGAATGAGTATCTTGGCGAATGAGTATGCAAGTATAATCCCTTAAGCTTTGAATTGATTACAAGATGCTAAATCATGTTACAATCAAGAATATGTATCATTTGCCACGTATTGATGATTTGTTTGACTAGTTGCAGTAGGCTCAAGTGTTCTCTAGGATTGATTTGAGGTTGGGTTACCATTAACTTCGTATTCAACCTAAAGATGTGTCTAAAATTGCTTTCAGGACACATTATGGGCATTATGAGTTCATGGTTATGCCTTTTCGGCTTGCGAATGCATCAACATCTTTTATGGACTTGATTAATAGAGTCTTCAAGCCTTATTTAGTGGTTTGTCATCATCTTTGTAGAAGACATTGATCTATTCAGCTAACAAGGAGGATCATGAAAAGCACTTAAGGATTGTCTTTCAAACTTTGGGAGACCACAAGCTTTTGACAAATGTGAATTCTGGTTGAAGAAAGTGCAATTTCTAAGCCATGTCATAGCCAAAGAGGTGTAGCATTGGACCCACCCAAGGTAGAAACAGTTTTGAAATGTGTAACACCCCAACTCGGAAACCTATTCGGACCAGGGGTTTAGAAAAAAAATCAGAGTATATTAAATTTTCATAAAAATCAAAACGAGACAAACCAGGAGCAGAGGATTCTTGTTGCAAGAATCGTAACGTTCCTCTACGCACTACGGAGCTTTACCGCTCTGTTGTGCATAGGTAAGAACAAACCTATTTTTATAACTCATTTGGATCAGGCCAACCTTGCCTACTATTGGTTGTCTGCATACGTAATGGATAAAATTACAATATTATTCTAATACGATATGATCCAAACGTAGTTCTACATAATGGCTATTACATGCATCAAGCATCACAAAATCATATACGTTAAAATATGTATATCCTTATATCCAAATAAATCATTCAGAATCAAACGAGATCTCATAAATCATTAGAGTTGAACTAAAGCCAATAAATCATCAAAATCCCACAACATACTCTATCATAGACTGGAGCAGAACATACAACATAGCAAATTGAATCGTATTAGATCCCATCAAATCATATCAGATTCCATAATAGATCATATCGGATCATATCAGAATATATCAAATCAAAATAGGGCATTTCATAGCAGATCAAATCTAAATGGAGCATATTACAACAAATCGAATCAGAACATTTCATATCATGGAAAATCATTTATCTTATTAGTAATTAATATTACTAATTAAGATATGTGTGCATATAAATCAAATTTAATCGGACAGTAAAAAATGCTTACTCCCTTGCAGTTTCAGAAGTCATGGCATTCGAGGTTGCTCATTTCCTATAGTCATCCTCCCCTTTAGGCCCAGAGACAGCGGGAAGAATAGCCTTCAAGACATTTTTTTCATTGCATCCGAAGGTGGCAAACATCACCTCTCTTTAACCCAGGCCATTCCTCTCTTTGTGGCCCAAAGGCGACTTACATAACTTCCTTCTTGGGCACTTTGCACTTGTCGTGCCCATAGGCAGCAGAAGAATCTCCCCTACCCGGAGACACTTCTCTCTTTATCTACCCAAAGATGACGAACAGACCTTCCCCTAACCCAAAGACTCTTTCCTTTCTTTATGTCGTCGGCTACGGATAAAATCTCCCCTTAACTTGGGGATCTCTCTCTTTGCGAGGCCCTTTGGTGGTGGACAGGGCCTCCCCTACTCTGGGCCACTTCCCTCATTTTGGCCCAATGACGGAGGACGAAGTCCCCTGCTCCAAGCCACTTTTCTCTCTTTGAGGCTCAGGGATGATAGGAAGAACCTCCTCTTGCCCTCGGACGTTCCCACTATATATAGTCACCAACTTGAGGAATGGATGCTTCCATTGTGTAGAACACCCTCGAATTAGATAAGAATGCCTTTTGAACTGACAAAAACAGACTCAGGCGACCCCAGAAACTCGCTCAGAATATTGAACATAAATCAGAATTAGTAAGATTAGAAATGGGAGCAAACTAACAATGCTTCTAAAGTCTGGAGTTTCTTAAGTCTTACAAGGTACTATGGGAGATTGATTGAAGTTTTCTCTCGCAATGCAAATCCTATGACTAAGTTGACAAGGAAGAGTGAGAAGTTTGAATAGAGTCAAGCATGTGAGCAATGTTTCCAAGACATAAAGAACAAGATAACTTTAGTGCCAGTCTTGGCTCTACCTTCAGGTAATGGAGGATTTGTTGTCTATAGCGATGCTTCTTAGAAAGGCTTAGGTTGTGTGTTGATGTAGCATGGGAAGGTAGTAACTTATACTTCTAGTCAACTCAAAGTACATGAGAGAAACTATCCAACACATGAATTGAAACTAGCAATCGTGGTCTTTTCACTAAAGATTTGGAGGCATTACTTTTATGGTAAGAAGTTTAAAGTGTTCACAGACTACAAAAGTTTGAAGTATCTCTTCACTCAAAGAGATGTGAACATGAGGCATAAAAGATAGTTATAATTCCTTAAGGATTATGATTTCACCATTTCCTATCATCCACGGAAAGCTAATATGGCTGCATATGCTTTGAGTAGAAAATCGGCAACTTCGGTCGCTTGTGTGCATATGCAAGAATGACTTTTGTACGAAGAGCCCATCAAGCTAAAATTAGAGATAGCTTTGGAAGATACAAGCAAGTGGTTTTCTAATCTTTCCATAAGTTTCAATTTAGTCGATAAGGTAGTTAAAGCACAAAAGGGAGAAGAGGAAATTCATGCGATGAAGGCTATGTTGCAAGGAAAAACAATGATTGACATTAAAAAAAGGGTTGACGGAAGTTTAATTTTTCATGGGCAGTTGTGTGTGTCACATTCTCTAGAGTTGAAGGAGTACATTCTTCTAGAGGCACATCGCTCTAGGTTCCCCATCCATCCATGGGGAACTGAGATGAACTATGATGAGAAGCGGACATTTTGGTGTAGTGGAATGAAGGACATGACCTCATTTGTGTCCATGTTTTTTATTTGTGAACAAGTGAAAGCCAAGCAAGCACCACTATCCAAGAGGCATCTACAACCTCTACCTATTCCAGAGTAGAAATGGGAAAATGTGGCTATGGACTTTGTCTCAGGGCTTCCTAGATCACCAAGTGGCAATGACTTGTTGTGGGTTATTGTTGATCGACTCATTAAGTCTACACACTTCATTACTACAAGGATGACTACTTCCTTCGACATGTTGGCAACACTTTATGTTAAAGAGATTGTTCAATTACATGTAGTTCTTGTATCCGTAGATTCCGATAGAGATCCTTATTTTACTTCAAGGTTTTGACAAAGTTTTCAAAAGGCTTTGGGGACAAAAACTCACCTCAGCTTATCATCCTCAGACAGATGGGCAATTAGAGTGGACTATCTAGACTTTGAAGGATATGCTCTAAACATGCATCCTCAAGTACAAGGCTACTTGAGAGCAACACTTACCTTTTTGGAGTGTTTCTACAACAATAGTTACTAAAATAGCATCAAGATGGCACATTTTGAGGCATTGTATAGATGTCTTTGCCAGTCACCTCTTGGTTGGAGTGAGGTTGGAGAGAATCTCCTATCTGAGCCAAAGATTGTGCAACAATCGGTTAAGAAGATTCGACTCATTCAAGATCGACTACAAGAAGCTCAAAGTCGGCAAAATAATTATGTGGATAAGCGTTAGAGAGATCTAGAGTTTCAAGTTGGTGATCATATTTTCTTTAAGATATTACTGATGTGCCCGATGCAGGCATGAACGATATCTAGGAGAATTAAGCAGGGAAAGGGGAGAGGTAATGAAGAAAGGGGAGAAATTGGAATTCTATAATTTCATAACTGTGAAAATAGAGAGGATCGCCCCATATAGGGGATGACCAGTCCCCTAGGGAGTCACGCCAACCCAACCCAAGACCGGCCCAGTTCCCTAGGAGCTCATGCCAGTTAGTTGTTTGGCTAACCCGGACCACTAACTGAACCAACCCAAATTACATCCAAATATCCAGAATACTAAACTATTACAATAGCAAATCATCCAATGCAACTATGAAAACAATAAAGTAAAGACTAAGCACGAGTCCTTTGCGAAACTAGTCGAGTCTGGTCACCGTGCACAACACTCCACCATGCTTCCACTATTCACCTTGTCCTCAAGGCGACTAGGCTAGAAAACGAGCCAGAAAATCATCCTCAGGCATCCATGTGGCATCCTCAAGAGGTTGACCCTACCAAGATAGCAAAACCTCAGTGATAATATGCCCAGAGCATCAAACCCGACGCTTCTGCAGGATAGCAGCAGGGACTGGATCGGCTGGTGGAACCGTCCCCAACAGGGGAGGAGGAGGAGCAAACGAGAGACATGAAACACAGGATAAACTAAAGAATCAGGAGGCAGAGTCAAGCGGTATGCCACCAATCCAACACGCTCCTCAATAACATATGGACCATGGGAGCGAGGAACAAGCTTGGAGTGCGCAGGCTGAAACAAAGAGGACTGGCGCTGAGGGTGGACCGAGACATAGACCAAATCACCAACAGCAAACTCCCAATCCATATGGCGACGATCATAAACCTGCTTCATCCGGTTCTAAGCAGCCGACAAATTCTCCTTAAGCTAGCGTAAGACCTCATCACGCGTCTGCAACATATAATCCACCTCGGCAACGGACTAGCGATGAGGCGACTATGTGTTGAGTTAGGGTAGCAGACACATATCGTCGAGCCATGAATGGCCAGACGGGACTAGGGGACAGACTTGGGAGATGGTGGGAACCCATCAATCACAAACATCAGTGAACTGGATGGACACCGATCAAAATTAAATTATGGATACTTGTACATGTCATGTTGATTACAGGTGATTCATGTTCTACATGCTTAGTTTAAGTGTGAACATTGTTAGGTATATTGTTGTTTATGCTTATATGATTTTGTTTGTCACAAATGGACCATGTTGCATGCACATATGGACTGATTAGAGTATTTTTATTCATGCTTACATTTGTCAAACTTTGCTCATATATGTATCATGTTCCATGCATCATAAAAATGCACTTTAAGTGATGATTTCTCATGTTTAGCCATGATTAATCAATTAGATGCAATTGGATGCCATTGATTGTTGGATTAGCTGCTTGATGGTTTATCAAATTTATTTTATGTCCTAAAGGATGGGGTTTTGCATCCAATGGACGTTGTTTTATGTCCCTTTGAGGATGGGTTGCCTCCCCGGGATGAGAAGAGCATAATGCTATAATGAGTTAAACTGATGTGTATTTTGAACTTGAGAATCCATGCTGGTTTGTCCATTTGCACCGGCTTACTAGGGGTATTTTTCCCATTAAGAAACTTACCCATATTACTCTAGTTTTCCTTTTTAGGAATTCGGACCTTCTCCATTAAGGATTGTCCTAGGCTAGTGGGCATGATTATGTTTCGGCCAAATTAAGAAGAATTATTTTCTCAATTGTGAGACATGCACTTGATAGTGTATGCATGTGTATAGAATATAATTCTCATTTACACTGGTTGTGTAGGAACAATGATGCTTATATTACACATGGTGATTATACTTGAACATGTAGGATGGAATGTGATTTGATATAATTGATTGTGCAGGGTGATTATGTATATTGAGACATGATTATGCAGGATGTGAATATTAATAGTTGATTCATGCAGAATGTCAATGCTATAATGAGACTCATATGATTACAAGTGATGTGCATATGTGTTATAAATTATGGATGAACCTATGATGCACAAGTGGCATAAATGTATTTATATGGAATGTGATTTACATTATGATGCACGTGTGCATGAATGTGTTTATAGAATGTGATTAACATAATGATGCACAGGTGGCATTAATATCTATATGGAAGGTGAATCATCTCATGATGCATAGGTGTAGAGAATGTATATGTGATGCATAATTATATTAAGAATGCATGTGGTGTTTTCATGAGTTTACATTATGTTATCAAAACCCTTACTGAGCTAAACTCACCCCTCTTTGTTTTTTATTTTTGTAACACCCCAGAATTTTTATATTTTTAAAATTTTGAACATTTGAGCCCATAAATGAGTTTTAGGGCATAATAGCCTTTTTTTCTTAAAATTGAACCATTGTGAGCTTGATTCATTTGGAGGAGCCTTAAGTTACATAATAGTGCTCGTAGAGATGAACGTATCAAGCCCAATAACGCATTAATCCAATACCAGGATAGTAGACTAGCATTGAGGAGCATGTCATTAGCGGGTCCCACTTTAATTTAAGCAAGAAAACATACCCTTGTGTGGTCTTGTTTCGAAGGGCTCACTAATACAAGTACAACAGTACTAAGAACACGCAATTCTGAGTTCAAGGTAAGGAATTACGCCTATTAGAAGTTCAAATTTTTATTTTAATTTAAAAATAAAATTTAGAATATATATATATATATATAAATATATATATATATATATATATATATATATGTGTGTCAGCACTGTTGACTCCATGGGCATCAACGACGTTGACATGCTACTGCAGGCCATGGCTAGCCTGCAGTAGGCATGGCTTGTCATTGGGCAGGCCATGATGTGTGTGCATTAGCACTGAAGCACGATGACTTTTTATAGCCATCAGATGTAAGGTATGTGGTGTGCATCTAGAGGATCCATTTAGCTATAAAAAAGGGGGGTAGACTTCCATTCACACCATTTTTTTCTCCTCTCTTCCCTTCTGACTTATGCCTGCTTTAAACTTTAGAAGCCTGTTCTAAGCCGTTTCGCATCCCATTTCTTCTGCTCAAAAACCATTTCTAACAAATTTGAAGGCACTCTATGTCATTGAGGGGTCTATTTTTCGAGTTAGCTACTCTAAAGGGGAGAAGGACCTTGGGTTAGGGGAGACTCTTTCTATTGCTTTTGAGCCGAAGTGAGGAAATGTTCCAATGTAAGGGGAGATTTTGTCTGCCACTTCCCAAAGATAATTCTTCCCAGTGCAAGGGGAGGATCCATCGACCATTTCTAGGTCCGGAAGGAGATCTGTCCCCATGCAAGGGGAGGTTCGGCCTGCCACTCCTAAACCTAGAAATGAGATAAGGCTTTTGACCGTTGGCCATTACCTGGGTCAAATTAAAGAATGAATTGTGGGTGGTCTAAACTTTAATTCCATGCTATGACTAGACGTTATATTTAGTAATTTCTTCGTCCATTAAATAAAATGCTATTTCAAAAAAGGATATTATTTAGGGTGAACATATGCAAAAACAATAGCATCATGTACACCTTTTAGTGGGATTTCATCGTGATACGATCTTTGAAATATTGTTATTATTTAATGACGTTACAAATTATTTCAATTAGATTTGAAGGGTAGCTATTTAGTATAAAGCCCACAAGCTATCGGAGTTATTACTCCTAGATACCGCCTTTTAGGCATATGGCACGCCCATTAAGATGGATATCGTGGGAAGATCTTCTTCATTCTGAACATGTTCCCCCACGAGCACAAGTGTATGTCTCACTGGTATCGAAAATTTTTTATGAAGGATGATTTATCCAATTTTGAGGTATTTATCGGATTCTATATACAAACGATTTATCTAATTTTACCAAATTTCATGACATATTGTTTTATCTGACTTTTAAAATACATACATATTCTATTTAAGTGATGTTGTTTAAAGTTGGCATTCGAAGATTAATTATGTAGAATGATATTTTACACATCTGCTATTATACTTTATGTTATGGCATGTTAGTAGAATTTAATTCTACCTCCTGAGTACAAATATACTCACCCACCCCCAGACACCGTTGGTATGAGTGGAGAAGTTGTCATTTAATGGAAATGGCCGTAGAATGAAGGATTTATACTTTTGATTTATTTTGTCAAGTTCTATTAATTTTGGACTTGTGCGACTTTGATTTTTCTAAGGCGTGATAAACCTTATTTTGTAAAGTTTTTGTAATTCATAAACTAATTAAAAGTTACTCTTCTGTACACAATTAATCTTGGCCCTTTTTAATTACGAATTGATGGCACTCCAACTTCTAAGTTATTTAAAAAGTCAAGGCTCTATAGTCTTCATTTTGGGGATGTATGTTCTTGCAATGTCCTTGATTTTTCTACAATTTTACGTGATTTTCCTACTATTTTTATGGTCATTTTTGGCGGGAAAATGAAAAGCTCCGGCATAATCGTATTTGTGTATTGGCCTCAGTATTTACACACTTAGAGTCAGGTGTGGGGTTCAGTCGTAGGCCATGGGCCTCGACGCACGATTATAGCACGAAAAAAGAGAGAGAATGAGAGACGGGTTAAGAGAGATAAGTAAGAAAAAAAGAAATGAAAAAAAGGCTCGGGCTCGGCCGAGCCCGATCCAAAAATGTTTGAAAGAGATGACCCCCCCCATTTGATGTCTGCACTCCGGTGACTGGTGGCCGCCAGTGGGATGCCAAGCCACCACCGCCAGTTCCGCCTCGGTGGTGTGACGCCAAGGGGCCACCGCCCCGGCCCCCACGGCTGGCCACCCACCGACCCGGTTTGCCTTCTCCCCTCTATGTTTTGATTGTGCCACCGCCATGGGCAGGCAAGGGCCGGCCGGCCGCCCATGGCTCCACCTTGGGCCGGCAACGGCGGAGGCCACCCCTTCCGGCCCCAGAGGGTCTCTCCTCCGCTGCCCTATTCTCTTTCTCCTCTCTGCCCTATTTTCGCCGGTGCACTGTTTTGATTAAACAGTGACCACCGGTGGTGAGCGATGGCCAACCAAACCTCTATCCAGCCCCACCTTGCTCCAGCAAAGGTAGTGGGCCACCTCACCTGGCTCGGTTCCTCTTCCTCCCCCTCCGTCTCTCCTCTGTTCAGTCCAGATGTCCCCTGTTTTTGGTCTATGTCCATTTTGGACGTTGTGACCACCGCCACCAGTCGAATGCTAGACTTGACTTAGCAGACCTTCGTTTTGCTCTGCCCCGGCCCGGTGATGATAGTGGGCCACCCCTCCGGGCCTTGTTCAGCCTTTGCTTTGGAACCATGTTTTGAACGTGATGGATTTTTTGGTCGATTTGAGCGAGAGGCTCTATTTTTGGCTGCCACCCGTGTCGTCGGTGGTTGGCTAGGGCTGGATAGCCTTTGTTCGGCTCTAGCTGGCTTGGTGATGATGGCAAGGGCCACCCTAGCTTGACCCCACCTAACCCGGTGTGATCACCTCTGACCTGTGCTCCTCCTTGTGGCTGTAGCCCGACTAGTTCCATCTCACGGGCATGTTTGCCCGTTGACCCCTCTTTCCCATTTTGCGCCATCGGTACCAGACGGGCTCTAGCCAGATTATATATGGCCTACCTTGACCTAAGGTGGACGAGTTCACCAACACAGGCCTTGGCCAGTGATGGCCTCGTGGACTTTGCTCGACCTTGAACCTTCCCTGTGCCCTATGCCATGCGAGATGCACAGTCACCGCTATGATTGGCTACCACTAGGGCCTTAGCCCTATCGGCCTTTTGTGGGCCTTGGGCCACCTCCATTCAGCCCTCTCCCCTGCCCCTTTGGGCTGCATGTGTATGTAGTCGCGTGTGTGGTTTAGGGTTTATGCGTCGCATTCGTGATGCCTGACATTGGTTGGCTCTGCCACCGAATGGAGTTGACACTAGAGCTGTCCACCACCTCTCCTTTGTCCTTGAGCATCGACCCATGCCCTCCGCCCTTATGTGGAGCCTTGTGGATGCAAAATTGATGCTGTGGGGTGCTATCCACGGCCAATTTCAACATCTTGCGGCCGTTCAAGTACTTCTCAGCCTCCATCCAATCTTCAATGAGTATACCCTTGACTTCTAGTCACACTGCCACTTATGTTGTCATGACCTTTCTCCTGGCTGCCCTAGTGTGTCACCGCGGATCATGTATTTTTCCACATTAACCTACGTCACCCCGTTTGGCCATGAGTCTTTCGACACTTCCAAAACCCTCGGGACACCAGCTCTCTCTACTAGGAAATGCATTTAACCACCAACTCTACCACCAATGCTGCCACCGTCGTGTGCTTGCCATCAAACATAATGATTACGAGGTAGGGGAGCTTTGAACTTGTAATTTCATGATAGCATGCTTTGAATGAGTAGCAACATGCTAGGATTGCATGATTTAATGCTTTGGTTGTTAAATTATGATCCATTTGCTTGATGAAAGAGAATGAATTATGACACATTGAAATGCATATGATATGTATGTGAGTGCTATGTTTTATGTATGTGCTAGTGAAGGCTAGCGAGTATGTTAGTATACTACATATATGTGTTATGTAAGTGCTAGCGATAGCTAGCGATTATGTCAGTAAGTTATGTATGTGGACTATGTGTGTGGGCAGAAGTTTGGGCGATGAATGGTAAGAGGTGACAAAGTGTTTGGTATGGATTTGGATGTGGATGTGGATGCGTAATCATATGACAGTAGATAGGAGGTAAGTTTGATAAACGAGGATTAGAATGGATTGGTTGGGATTGGAGCTCCTGTTTGGGGGAATTGTCTACCATGCACGAGGTTTTTCCTTACATTTAATTAAAAACTTTGCAAATATTTTATTTCAAAATATAGATATAAATCAAATGAACCAACAAAATTCAAAATCAAATGAAAACAATTTTTGTAAATTAATTCATCATACGACAAAACTAAAATTCTCAAGTGTGACCCGAAACAAAAACATATAAGTAAAACTAGCCATGGCCATGGCCTTTAAAAACAAATACATCCCAGGCCTTTCTGAGTACAAGTTCTTCAACAGTCTGTGTTTTGATTCATATACGGATACACAAGTCCAAAAAATAATACATTTCTCTTACCTTAATCGATACATGAGATCGTGGCACTAAAATCTACAAAGCCTCACTACGATTTTGCTGCACTCCAAGTTGAGGAAGGATAGTTCACCACGAGGAAAAGTCCAAACCAAGAAGCTATCGAACAACCTACAAAAGCCTCAGAATGAAGGGGCTAAAAAGATAGGGTGAGTATTTTCGTACTCAATAGGAAAATACCCAGTAGGGGAAAATAAGTCAAAGAACTTCGTAAGCTCATATAGATGCATTCATGCAATCACATGAAGCAAAAAGGTACATGCAACATAAAACAAGTATCTCACACACATACAATCGTACTAGCTGAACTTATCCTAACACTTATGCTTACGCTTACACTTACACTTACAGTCTGAATCAACATCTCACCAACTTACTCATACAATCGTATGCTTACACTTACAACAAACATACTCATATGACTTTATTATACGAACTTACTCATACAACCATACTCGTGCAATTTTACTCATAAACTCACTCTTAATGTCTTCCATAGAAGCTCACACTTACTCTGGATCTTACACGTACAACTTACACAAAATCTGAAACATACATCTTACTCTTACTATCGTATACATACTACCAACAACTGAAGCTCATTACAATTAATAAGATCTAGCATCAGAAAGGAAGGGAATGCCACTAGGGAGTCACCTTAACCTTCAGGGAGAAACTAGACACCATGGATTTTTTCGAAGGCAAGGCACACCTATGCTCATGGGGCACAGGATCAAATAGGTAAGAGTAGACCCATGATACTACTTACCTTAGCATGCAAATGCCCACTCTTTGGAGCCATATAGTACCAACAAGGGCCATACAGTGCCAACTAAGGGCGGAAAAATATACGGCGCCACTCTTGGGCAGGAATCTGTTGTGCACGATGACCAGACTCGACCAGTTGGACTAGTGCTTTGACTTTACTTTATTATTTTCATAGTTGCTTTGGACAATTTGCTATTGTAATAGTTAGTATTATGGATAATTGGATGTAATTTGGGTTGGTTCAGTTAGTGGCTCGGGTTAGCCGAACCACTAACTAGCATGCATTCCTAGGGAATTGGGCCAGCCTTGGGTTGGATTGTAGAGGACTGGTCATCCCCTATATGGGGCGATCCTCTCTATTTTCAGAGTTATGCAAGTATTGAATTTCAGTTTCTCCCCTTTCTTCATTACTTCTCCCCTTTCACTACATAATTCTCCTTGATATCGATCGTGCCTGCATCGAGCACATCAAAATCTTACAGTGCCACTCTTGGGCAGAACATACAATGCCATCTATAGGCAAAAAACATACAGAGCCCACGAAGGGCGAAAACCTATAGCACTCTCAACAGAGCATCAAACATCTGGGCCAAAATACAGCACCAAGACTAAATCCTGTAGGATAACACCATGGCTAGACCAGGAAGGACGCTTAGTCAATTACTTATCGACTGACACAAAATGGAAATTAATCCGTCAAAAACCTTAGTCTCAAACTCACATCATTATCAAATTAGAGTGACTTACCATTCAAGTTCATATTAGGGAACTTATGCATGTACAATTATGGTCGGAACTACCTCTGTCTTATATTCCTCAACCAACAAGGCTAGAAATATGTATGTGCAGAAGTTCCAAGCCACAAAGGTAGCATTCTTTACTTAACTCATCCCCCACCCTTACACTTACAACCTTACGAATCTCAACATAGCCTTACTTAAACTCAAATTCCATACTGATAATCTTACCATCATACACTTATGGCCTTACAACTTACACCATCTGCCTTAAAATTGAATCTTCTTACTCGAACACCTCAAATGAGACCCTTTTGACCTAAGTCTTATCATCAAATGCTTATTGATTCCTTACTCATTATTCTTTCATTACAATTCATATTATGTACATTATGCATGTATAATTATGTTGTCCACTCTCACTAATTAACAAATTCCCTCTGACATTAAGAACCTTAAATCTTCCACATCTTTACATTGCTCACGTCTTCTGCTCATTGCTCCAACGTGCCACCCAACTCAGTCCAAACTAATTTTTCAATCTCATCAAATCCAACCTTCACTTAATCCTATGTCTTTCCTTGCCCAACATACAATCACAGTTTCCACATCATAGCCCACGAAGTACCCTTCGCCAAACTAACAATCAAACACTTCTACTTGTGCCCATCAATTACATACCACTAGTCACAACAAAGATCACATGCTCTACTCATATACATATGATTCATAGCAACTTTCTACGTGCCCTTAGTCTTCATTAATGCACGCACACAATTCACATACATACAACATGCTTTTATAATCAGCATAGTCATGCAAAACATTAAATTATAAACTCCTAGCATGCTACTACACAATCAATGCATTCTATAATAAATTACAAGTTCAAGGTCCCCTACCTCGTAATCCGTAGGAGTTTGATGGCAAGCAAGTGACAGTGGCGGCGTCGTTAGCAGAATAGGCGGCCAAAAATATTGCACTGAGAGAGTTGTTGTTGTCCCGAGGATTTTCAAAGATGCTGGAATTAATCTCGATAAGGTTAGATTAATTGCACTCAAAGCATAAGACTGGTTGCACTAGGGTGACCGGACACAAGGTCGTGCCACTAAGGATGAAAGAAGTGACCACAGAATAGGAGGTGACTAATTGGAGGTCAGTCACGGAAGGGGTGAGGTTCGCTAGTAGCGGTCCCCTAAACAGACTTGAAAGCATTAGCGTCGAAGAGTGTGGCCGACAAAGGTGGCGACAATTCTAAATGCTACCCACAACCAAAACAGCATTCGGACGATTGTGCATCAAGCACAACTTATGGTAGAGGATATGGGCTTGGCATTGGTAAAGCCTTCGATGGGCTGTCTAATGGCTTAATATAATACTTTCCTTTGGAAGAATCAGAATTCAGGAACTTTTTCCCATAAGTTTTTGGGTCGTGCATAACAAAAGTGGGGGTCAAACTTGGAATCAGGCCAGAATTATTGGCCCTTGGTGTCACTGGGTCAGAGAAAAGCCCACGTCAGTAGGACATATGACCCAAGCCCATGCAACGTTAGGCGAAACACTAGGTTGGCCTAGACTAGGGTGGGTCACTCAACAGCGATCAGAGGCATACCCTGAAGTTTAGGGGTGTTTGGTGTGTGTAGAAGACATGTAAAGGAGGTCAGGAGCGGCGGCCCCTTATCGTTATTGGGTCAAGCTGACATCCACAGTTGTCTGCTATCTCATGCCAAGCAGCAGAACACCCTATCAGAGAAACAAAGAGACCCGATTTAACTAGGGCGACAGTGTACCGACACGAGTTGCCAGGCCACAAATGGCCAGACGGGGCTAGGGGCTGAATTTGGAGGACGGTGGTGACCCAGTAGTCGCCGGGTCAAGGTGAGCCAAATGGACATCGACCCAATGTCGTCCAACATCCAACAACATAAAATGAATGCCATGATCAAAAACTTACTCTGATGTAGGTCGGCCAATCAAATTAATCGGAACCGATCGAGGCAAGGAAGGCCAGACCTCGGTACCTTGCCATCGTCGGTTCGAGGCGACAATCTGGAGGCCAATCAATAGGTGGTAGCCGACTGTAAAAATAATGACAGAAATTTACAGAAGACATTTTGACTAGATTGGAATTGGGTAGAGGAGGGAATTGGAGAAGAAATGTTGATTCAGGCTAACAGTCGGCCAGGGATGGCCTTGTCATCGCTTGTCTGCAATAGGCTGAAGGCCAACTAGTGGCGGCCAACATCAAAAAGAAAAGATAGACCAATCAATGAAGAAGGGAAATTTTGTTTTTGTCCCAACCGGAGTAGGGCAAAGAATGGAGGAAGGCAGCGGCCAAAGCGGCGGCTAGTGCAGCAACCCTGCCATCACTAGGATGGGGGAGGGCCAAAGGCCGGTTGCCATGGCCGGCCATCTGCGGCACAGCCAGCGGCCGCAACACACAGTCACAAAATATAACACAAAAAAAAGAACACAATGCTCCATCTAGATTGGAAAATGGTTGAAGGGTCACAGGCGGGGAAGCGGCGGTCTGGGCTGGGGGGGGTGGCCTTGTTAACGCAAGGCCGGAAGGGAGCTAGAGGCCTGAAGATGGCAGTTAGCAACAAGTGGAATAGCCACAGGTCGCAGTGAACAGAGAACTGAAAAAAATAGAGAGAATAGTTTTTACCTCAAAGCGGTGAAACAATGGCGGGGAGGCCGGGATGCCAGTGACCAGAGGTCGCTCTTGTCGGGGCAGAACTATGGCAGCGGACTGGCAGCCATGCAGCCTGCGGTGGTGGCGAATCGTGGCAAAATTCCACAATTGGTGTCTCTCCAGCCAAAACGAAAAGAAGAAGAGGAGCGGAGGTAGTCGGCGGGGCCAGGCCAAGGAGGAGGCGGCAGTGTCGTCTGGCCGAGGCTGGCCGGGCAGAAGCTGGTGACCACCGGCGGCACCACGTCCAAATTCAAACAGGGAAGGGGCTACCCCCATTCACTGTACACTCCGCAGGTCAGGCGTGCTGAGGCGCGCCTGATCCGCGTTTTGTATTTTTCTTTTCTCTTTTTTTTCATCTCTTCTTTTCTTCTTGTTATTGATCTCCTCCGTCTCATCTGATTTTCGTGTTGAAAAGTTTTTGGGATGCGTCGAACCCCATGGCCTATGACTAAACACTACCCTTGACTCTTACGATCACAAATATTACAAATATGGATATGCTAAAGCCTCAAATTTCTTTATCGAAAATATGAGCAAAAACTGCAGAACATTGCAAAAAATAGCAGAAATTATAAAATTGGGGATGTTACATTGTCATATAGTAAGAGCGTGCATAATTGTACAAGCATAATGTACAGATTATGAAGTAAAAAATTAGCATAATAAGTGAGGTATTAAGTAAGAGGATGATAACAGGGATCTGCTATGTGGAGCTCAGTTTGATGATGGCGAGTAAGATATTTTGGTCATAAGGTGGATGGCTGAGACTGTATGATTATATAAGGATTTGATGTACAGTGAGTTATGATCATGACATGGACAAGTTAAGTGAAGTTTGCTGCCTTGATGAACTAGGGTTCCAAATCGGGCTCAGCTTCGGTTTGATCAATCAAGCACTTTGAATTTGTGTGGCATAATTGTAACGCATAATTTACTTAATTTAAACTTGAATTATAGGCAAAGCAAATTATAGCATTGTGAGTTTGAGACCTAAGGGCTTGACGGATTAAGTTTCGTGTTTGAGCTATCAGATAATGAGTCGGCTGAGTATTTCTCGTGTCTTACTGATCATTTATAATTAAACCATTTGCAAGTGTACAAGGTAATTGTACTAGGATAAGTATTTAAGGGTTGTCAAACCTCAGGGACAGATGAATTATTACTAAATCTAAAGAGGAATTTTTTGATAGAAAACTAAAACAAACTTAAACTTTAATTAAGTAAAGGAAAGAAATCAACTAGTTTAAAAACAAGAGATTAATATGATAGAAATTACTTAGGAAATCGAATCCACTATAGAACTATAATAATTCTTTAACTTTTAATCTAAATCTAGTGTGAATATGAACAAGTATTCTTAGCTACAAGCTAGAATTACTTCAGAAAGAAGCATTAATTAAATTCCATGGCATGAACTATCTTCGACAATAGCACGAATCATCTACACTAAACTAGCTATAGGCATGACCCATCTCATCTTAGTATAACTCATCCAAGTCATTAATTATCTGAACATTAAAACCATTGTATGACCATCTCATCTAAATCACAGAAATTAGAATTGATGTAAATATCAAAACCATATCAATCTATCATCTACAAGACAATAAATCAATATAGACTTGAATAAACATTAAAAGCTCTTCCATTAAAAAGGAAATCCTTATTATACAATTATCATCATTCACAACTGAGATCTAAATTAAAAAGAAAAGAAACTGAAACTTATCTATAGCTTCATCAACTCCTAAGTAAAAGAAAAGTTTAGCCTTCCATTGTAGAAGAAAGCACTTGAATCTCCATTGAAAGCTTTGAGTTTTCTTCCATCTTCTTCCTTTTTCTCTTCAAAAAATCTACTGAAATCCTCTAGTTTCAAGCCAAATATGCCTTTTTATAGGCATAAGATCTGTACGAAGAAGTCCAATATGAAAAGGATTGAAAATTGGCTAAAACTAAGAAACTGCACGTTATGCCGTTTGAACGCCCTGCATGCCCGTTCGAACACTTGAACTGAGTTTTGCTTCAAAATCACGTTATCCCGATCGAACGGTAAGTGACCCCATTCAAACGGATACAATGTTTCTGCAATCTGGACAGTTTTTCTGGACAGTCCATATTCTGTTCATTAAGCTTTTCTTCATGTCCATATTAATTTTTAACTTGTTTATAACTCCAAAAAGTTGTCCAAATCACTATAAAGCATGTCAAGACTATTTTTAATTATTTCAAATATCATTTAAGTACCTCGATAAGCACACTTTACCTACAAAATAAAAAATATCATCCTTTAGACATGTACAATATAATTAAAATTCCAACTTTGTTCAAATACATCTCTAAACTACTAATAAATATAAAATTATTAATAATTAAACTAAAATACTAATTTCTATCTTAATCTAAATAAACTATAATTAACTCTTAATTAACCTAATCTATACTAGCAAATAAGGTAAAAAGGCATATAAAATAGATATATATTTCACGCTCATCACTTACCATGGTGTTTATCATGTGGAATGTTGTCTATGTGTTGTATAGAGCACCAAATGTCTGATGCTCTGTTGAGAGCAATGTATGTTTTTTATTTGGTCTATGTGCTGAATTAAGCCCAGACGTTTGATGCTCTATTGAGAGCGTTGTATGATTCTTGCCCAAGAGTGGCACTCTATGATTCTGCCCAAGAGTAGCACTGGCACTATAAGACCCATAATGGTCGGCAACTGTATGGCACTATAAGACCCCTAAAGTGTGGGCAATTGTATGACCCCTTATGTGTGGGTATTTATGTTTGCACACTCAGGTAAGTAGTATCATGGACATGCTCTTACCTATTTGATCTTGTGCCCCATGAGCATTGGTGTGCCTTACCTTTGGAAAAGTCCATGGTGCCTAGTCACTCCCCGGAGGTTAAGGTGATGCCCCAGTGGCATTCTTTTCCATTTCAACATTGGATCTTATTAGTTGTAATGAGCTTCAGTGATCAATAGTATGTGTACGACTATATGAATGAGTATGTGTGTTTTTGAGTAAGCATAAGATTACGAGTATGACTATAAGATTATGAGTATGAGTACGACTGTAAGATTATGAGTATGAGTATGACTATAAGATTATGAATATGAGTATGACTATAAGATTATGAATATGAGTACGACTGTAAGAGTATGAGTATGAGCAAGATTGTAAGAGTATGATTTTGAGCAAGACAATAAGCATATGTTTATGAGTAAGATTATACGAGTAAAGTCATACAAGTATGTGTAAGTTATATGAGTAACCATACAATTGTACAAGTAAGTTTGTAAGACCCTAAATAAAGGTGTTTGTGTAAGTTTGATTTGATGGTGTGTTATATGTGATCATATGCATATGTGCATAATTATGATATATTTTCCTGCTTCATGTTTGAGTTGCATGAATGCATCTATTTATGAACTAACTGAGTTCACTGTTTAGAACTCCCCTACTAGGTATTTTCCTATGGAGTATGAAAATACTCATTACCCTATTTTTTAGCCCCGTTGTTCAGGAGGCTTTTGCAAGTTTTTGATGGAGAGCTCTTGGAGATGGATGCTCATTTCTACAATGGATTGTTTCGCCTTTGACTCAGGTATATTTGACTCACTACGAGTATCACTTGTACCACGATCTAATGTCTTGGGTGAGATGAGTTTCAAGGTGTTTATACCTTCTAGATTTTTAATTTGGATCAAACAATGGATTGTTTATGGGATTTGTACTCAAGGATGTTTGGGATAGATTTGTATTTAAAATTCATGATCATGGTAATTTATTTGTACATTTATTTTTGAGTAGTGCATGAGGATATTTGCTTTGGTCGTATGATGTTTGATCGAATGAGAAAAATTTTGGATGGAAAAATCGATGTGTGATGTTTTAAATTATAGACTGTTTTTACAGGTTTTCATTTTTGTCATTTTTTCCCGATTTACAATCGTTATATTGCAAAAATTTTCTGTGAGTTTTAAGAAAATGTGATGAAAAATCTCGATCATCACAGTTGTGTCATGTAGGTGCTCAAGATGGTCTCTATGTGGATCATGATGATGGATACGCACTATGAGAGGGACTAGAGTTGTTTGAGTTATATTATATTTGTCTTATGACATGTTGAACTTATACTTGACTTTACTTCACACTATGTTTAGCCGGTGTTTACTTTAGACTTATTATATACCCCTTGAGGCTTGATATTATGTTGTTATCTAGATGATGTGGGTATGTGTGGACTAAGATTGTTGATTAGCCTCCTTTATATTCCTCTATTTACTTTTGCACAAAGGGCATGTGCGCTCACTTCGATATGTGTTTCACCCAAGGTTGGGTTACGTCCTTCATATTTTCACTTCACTTCGTCACGCCACATACTGCATCCTTCTTGGACCAAGTTCAGGTCAGGGGTGGCTTGTGCAGGGGCATGATACTCTTAGAGCCTTAACTCCTCAAATTGAGCCTTCCATCATGTAGAGCACACTTGAATTATGTAGAGCGCCTTTTAAACGACCAAAATCAGACTTAAAATGAGCCCAAAATGTGCAAAAGAAGGTCGGAGGACAGAAAACCCCCCTCACCGATGGCACATGTCACAAGCGCTAGCAACATGGAGTGCATGTGGTGCATCTCTGAGCGACACAAGTTACCATGCATGGCACTGTGCCAAAATATAATTTTTTTATCTTCAAATGTTCATATCTTCCTACCTAGAGTTTAGATTTAAGCGTTCATAGTTCCATTGGACTGATATTGATAGGCCCTATTATCATGCCCTGGCTGTGACAACCCGTGTTCCGATTACGCCTAAACCGATGGGTTAGGGGCAATTATATAATTTTTAATTAAGTTTTAGGGGATTTAAAACGATTCTCATATTTAGTTAGAGCTCGAAGTAACAAGTGTAACAAACCTAAGAACACACAAAACGGAGGTCGGGAATGAAAATTATGACCTCGGGAAATGTGCCACATGGGTAGGACCCACTTTGAAAAAGTAAGATAACTTGCCCATGTGGGGACTACTTTTGAATGGCTCATCAATACGAGTCCATCGGTACTAAGAACGCATGATTCCAACTTCGGGATAAGAAGTTATCACGTTTTGAAGTTCAAATTATATTTGGATTAAAATATAATTAAATATTGAAGAAAAGATGAAATTGATGACATTAGCCGAGTCAGAACGGGGCCGCCTCACCATGCAGTGTGATCATTGCTGTCCACACATTGCATGGCCACGTGATCGTGCAGCTCAGCGGACAATGCGCGATGCCCACACATCGGCGCAAACCGCCATTCTGTGCAGTCCAATCAGAAGGACCATGTGGTGTGTGTGTGTGTGTGTGTGTGTGTGTGTGTGTCTGTGAGCATCTTTGCTTTTGCTTTGTATGATCACATGAAATCCCCTATAAACACTCATTTCCGTTCAAACTTCCGAAGGAGTTTCTAGAGTCGTTCTAAACCTGTTTTCTTCCATCCAAAAGGAGTTCTTAACTAATTCAAGGGTGTTCTATGCAATGGAAGTGTCCATTCCTTGGGTAAGAAAAAGTTTTGTCTGTCGTCAACAAACGCGTAGGGGGAAAAGTGTAACGCCCGAGATTTTTCATCCCTTTTTCTTAAAACTCATAGAAAATTTTTTTCTTTCTTTCTTTCCATAAATCGGAGTCAAAACGATAAAATCAAAACCTGTTTATAATTTAAAACATCATACGGTTAAACATCGTACTGTCAAATCAAATATCCTCAGGCGCTACCCGAAAATACACGTACGAATAAATTTGCTATGATCATAGACTTTGAAATACAAATCACTCTCCCTGGCATCCCTGAGTACAAGTCCCATAACAGTCCACAGACTCATCCAAATGAAAGTCCAAAATAAACATCTTGTGTTCTCATCTCACCCAATACAACAGATCGTGGCACAAATGAACTCGCAGAGAGTCAAGCAGATACCTGAGTCAACGAGAATCGATCCACCGCTGAAACGAGCGTCCATCTCCAGGAGCTCTTCGCACAACCTGCAAAACCTCCCGTGCAACGGGGCTAAAAGTAGCAGGGTGAGTATTTTCATACTCAGTAGGAAAATACCCAGTAGGGGAAATCCCAAACGGTGAACTCCATTAGTTCATAATCACATGCGTCATGCAACTCAAACATGAAGCAGTCAACATAATATAATCATAACATGCTCAAACGCATACGATCATACCGAAGGCACCATCGTGCCACAGACATACCGAAGGCACCATCATGCCAAAATCATACAATCCAATCAACTTACACAAACACCCTTATCTAGGGTCATACAACTTACTCGTACCACCGTACGCATACTCATACAACATACGCATACTTGTACGACCTTACTCGTACAATCGTATGCTCACTCATACAGCTTACTCATACATGTACGACCTTATTCGTACAATCAGACTCGTACGACCTCACTTGTACAGTCTGCACAAAATCATACTTATTGTCTTACTCAGAAACATATTCTCACAATCGTACTCATACTCTTATAGTCGTGCTCATACTCATACGCTTACAGTCTTACTCATACTCATACGCTTACAGTCTTACTCATACTCATACACTTACAGTCCTGCTCATACTCATACGCTTACAGTCTTACTCATACTCATACACTTATAGTCCTACTCATACACATACAGTCGTACTCACACTCATACAGTCGTACTCATACACATAATCGTACACATATCAACGACCACTGAAGCTCATTACAACTAATAGGCTCCAGCGTCGAAAAGGAAAAGAATGCCACTGGGGCAACACCTTAACCTCCCGGGAGTGACTAGACGCCATGGACTTTTCCGAAGGTAAGGCACACCAATGCTCATGGGGCACTGGATCAAACAGGTAAGAGTAGATCCATGATACTACTTACCTGAGCGCGCAAACATAAACACCCACACATAAGGGGTCATACAGTTGCCCACCATAATGGGTCTTATAGTGCCATAGAATCGCCCACCATAATGGGTCTTATAGTGCCATAGAATCGCCCACCATAATGGGTCTTATAGTGCCAGAGAATTGCCCACCATAATGGGTCTTATAGTGCCAATGCCACTCTTGGGCAGAAAACATACAGTGCCACTTGGGAAGAAACGTACAGTGCCACTCTTGGGCGAAAACATACAACGCTCTCAACAAAGCATCAAACGTCTGGGCTTACACAGCACACAGACTAAATCAGAAACATACGTCGCTCTCAGCAGAGCATCAGACGTCTGGGCTTCATACAGCTCGCAGACAAAGTCAGAAACGTACATCGCTCTCAACAGAGCATCAAACGTCTAGGCTTATACAGCACGCAAACCAAAACAGAAACAACATCGCTCTCAGCAGAGCATCAGACGTCCGGTGCCCTATATAGCACACAGACAACATCCCGCAGGATAAACACCATGGTAAGACATGATAAATGCTCGGCCGACTCATTAGCGGCCAGCACAAGCACGGAACTTAATCTGTCGAACCCTCAGGTCTCAAACTCACAACGCTATCATTAGTTGTGCTTATAATTCAAGTTTGAATTAAGTACATTATGTCGTACAATTATGCCACACAAACTCACAGTCCTTGACTGGTCAAACTGAAGCTGAGCCCGATCCGAAACCCAAGTTCGTCAGGGCAGCAGACTTCACTTACCCGTCCACATCATGGACAAAACTCATCGTACACCAAACCCTTACAATCTTACACTTCGCCATCCATCTTATGGCCAAAACCTCTTACACTGACATCTTCAAATAACACTCCTCAGAGCCAACCCAGTTGTCGCCCTCTTACTTATGTCTCACTTATACTTACTTTTCACTTCATAATCTGTACGTTATGCTTGTACAATTATGAATACTCTTACTGTCTGACAATCGCCCAACATACAATCCACCTTAAACTGATCCATTCTTATCCTTGCCCGTCATACTCTTATCCTCTGTCCTCTGTCATACGCTTACACAACCGTATCCAAATTCAGACAAAGCTTCTGCCACCTCTTACTGTCCATCGCCCATACCTCTGCCCACATACACTTACACACAACCATATCATCGGCAAAAGCCATCATACATACGTATGTCTCACACATACGTATAACATACACATACGGTCATACATACATAACATACAAACATGCACGCTAGCCATCACTAGCACATGCATACACATGTCAAACATGCACGCTAGCCATCACTAGCACATGCATACATCAAACGTACACGCTAGTCATCACTAGCACATGCACACACACATTCATACATACTTCAAACATGCACGCTAGCCATCACTAGCTCATGCATACATCAAACATACTTCAAACATGCACGCTAGCCATCACTAGCACATGCATAACACATACGTAGCATACTGACATATTCGCTAGCCATCGCTAGCGCATACATAATCCACATCCATAAAACATGCATACATCTCATGCATATCAATCATACCATACAATCATGCTTACACGCACATCATGCAATCGGATCGTTACTTACATCCAAGCATGGAATCATACAATCCTAGCATGCTGCTACTCATTCAAAGCATGCTTCATGAATTTACGAGTTCAAAGCTCCCCTACCTCGTAGTCATGGCATTCGATGGCGAGCACACGACGGTGGCGGCGTCGGCGGCGGAGTTGGCGGTCAAAACCGTTGCATGGCTGAGAGAGCTGCTGTCCCAAGGATTTTAGGATGCGCCGGAACTAGTCACAGCCAAACAGGATGTCAGAAATCAATGCGGTAAAACCCGCAATCCACGGCGGCACACTAGGGCAGCTGGGAGAAATGTCAAGCCAACATAAGTGGCGGTGAGACCATAGGTCGATGGTGTACTCACTGAAGATGGGCCGGTGGCTAAAACGTGCCCAGCCGGCCACAAGGACATCGAAATCGGTCGTGGACAGCACCCAACGGCGACGATTTTGGTCAACAAAGACCCACATAAGGGCGGAGAGCGTGGGGCAACGCTCGAGAATCAAAGGAGAGGTGGAGGATGGCTCTAGTGGTCAACTCCACTCGGTGGCAAAGCCAACCGATGGTTAGGCGGCACAAATGCGGCGCCTAAACCCAAAAGTACACGCGTGGCTACATGCGCACGCGGCACAAAGGGCGGGGGAGATGGCTGAAATGAGGCGACTCAAGGCCCACAAAAGCCAACAGGGCTAAGGCCCTAGTGGTGGCCAATCTAAGTGGCGACATCGCTGATCGCCACCCACAACCAATACCCATGGTGCGGGCAGCTGTGCATCTCGCACGATAGAGAGCAGGGGAGGGTTTCACAGTCGAGCAAAGGCTATGAGGCCGTCACTGGCCAAGGCCTGAGCAGGTGAACTCGTCCACCTTCTGTCAAGGTAAGACATATAAATTCTTGCCCGAGGCAGTCCGGTACCGACGGCGTAAAATGGGCAAGAAGGGTCAACGACAAACGTGCCGGTATGGCGGAACTAGCTGCGGCTACGGGCCGCAAGGCTGAGACAAGGCCCAGAGGGGTGGCCCATTGGCATCACCGGGTCGGGGCGGAGCCGAACTAAGGTCGGCTAAATCAAATCCGGTGTCCAACTGATAACGTCAATCACTACGTCCAAAATGGGCGTAGGCCAAAAATAGGGGACGACCGGGGAAAACCCATAAGGGCGGAGCGGCCATGGGGGCGGCAGCTGAATCGGGCATGGAGGTGTAGTCCACTGCCTTCGCCGGAGCAAGGCGAGGTTGGGGGAAGGCCGAATCGGCCACGAAACACCGCCGGCAGTCACTGTTTGCCCAAACAGTCCGTCGGCGGAATCGTACACAGAGGGGGAAAGAGGATGGGGTGGCGGTGCCGAGGCTCACCGGGCCGGGAGGAGTGGCTCCTTGCCGTCGCCGGCCTAGGGCGGAGCTGTGGCCGGCCGGTCGGGCCGAGCCGGCCCGTGGCGGCGGCGGAACGGCCTGAAACAGACGGGCGGCAAACAGGGGCAGCAGAGAGAAAGGGAGCGGGACGGCGGAGCTGAGGCAGTCCGGGGCCGGGGGAAGTGTCCTCCCGCCGTCGCCGGCCCATGGCAGAGCCGTGGGCGGCCGGCCAATCCTCGCCGGCCTACAACGGCGGCGGAATCCAAAAATGACAGTGGGGAGGCTAACCGGAAAAGTCGGGGCGGAGCGGCCGTGGGGCCGGGACGGCGGCTCCCCTGCCGTCGCACGGCCGGGGCGGAGCCGGTGCAACGGTCCAGCGGCCTGCCGGCGGCCGGCGGCGGCCGGGCACACTGAGCAGACGGAAAGGGGGGTGGCGGTACTGTTCACCCAAATCCAGGTTCAGGATCGGGCGATCCCGATCCCGATCCGAATTTTTCCTTTTTATTTTTTTTTTCTTTTTCTTTTTCCAAACGTATGTTCAACGCGCGTTAACCCACTGGTTACGCGTCGAACCTCCAAAATTCGCGCCGTAAGCACGCAGCGAGGCCCGTGGCCCTCGACTAAGCCCCACACCCGACTCTACGGCTATAAATACAGGGGGAAAAACACAAATACGCATACGCTGAAACGTCACATTTTCCTGCCGAAATGACCAGAAAAATCCCAGAAAAATCCCAGAAAATTGTAGAAAAATCAGGGACCTTACAAAAAGTGTCTCCAAGTAAGGTGAAGTTATGTCCAGTGCCCACTAACGCATACGGAAAAAAGTGTCTCCAGGTAGGGGAGGTTATGTCCACTGCTTACGGACATGGAAAGTGTATAGTGTCCCGAGTTATGGGAAAGTTTTGTTAGTCGTCTTCCAATGCAAGGCGGAAAACATGCTAAAGCTAGAGAAGGCTTTGTTCGCTATCTCCAGATCTGAAGGGGAAGACATCTAGAAGGAGCAAGCAATCCCGACTGTCGCTACCTCACAGGACATCAAGGGAGTAGGCATTTCTTACCTCCTATTTTATTTATAGAACTGCATGTGCTAATTAGGATGTATGCTATGCTATAATCCATGTGTTTAATATGTGTTTATATGACCTATTTCGGATTCAAGGTGAATTCCAATTGAGTTTTCTATTCTCCGAGTAGTGCATTTGATTTGATATGAACTTCGATTTTACGATTTCCAATTTTGAAATGGAAATCATTTTAAGTTTCTGTCTTGCATTCTTTGTAAGTAATTGATGATAACGTTGATTTTATGAATTTTGATTTCAAGTAAAAAATTATTTAAATTCCTATTTGAATTTTTTACATCAGGATTTGATACGACAATGCCTTTTATAAATTTTAAATCTTGAATCTAAAATAATTTAATTTTTTTACTACGAATAAGTAGTATCAGCTTTTGATTCGTATTTTTGTTTTATGAGTGTGACATTGGAATTGCTCTTAACTTTAATATTTATACATTCTGATTTGTTTAATAATAAGTGATTTAGAATTTTTGTTCTACTTGTGTTGTATTGGATTGATATTATGAAATTCGCAGTTAAATGGTTATTATTTAAAATTACTATTCTGAATCCCAGTTTGATGCAAATTCCGATTTTTGAATTAATTTGAAATTTTGTTTTAACTATGGTATTGGATTTAATACGAATTTCGGGTTTAAACTTTTTGTTCGGTATACATGATATTCGATTTAATACGAACTATGATTTTTACGGGTTCTATTTTTAATCGAAAGTGATTTGACAATTCTGTTCTAAATCATTTGAATCAAATTTGGTTTGAAATTCTGCTTTGCATGTGATTTCCACTAGACTTAGATTTTCTGAAATTTGATTTATAATTGAAGAATGATTTGCAAGTTTATTTTGTCTGTGTTGGACCTTATTTGAATATTGAGTTTTGCAAATTCAGATTTTGAATTAATCGAAAATATTTGTTTTGAATCTCTTACATAAGTATTTTGGCAACTTTAATTTAAAATAGTATATCCAAAATTATTTTAACTGTAGAATTACCTAGGAGGAACCACTAAACTCCCGTGGTATGGGACACGAGGCATTGTTGGATGTCTCTATGATTAATTCTACCAGGGTATTAAATTAAAATTTGATTTCGAATTGTCTATTTCAAAAAATATATTTAATTAAAGATGGTGGAACCGCCTATGAGCAACCACTACACACCACGATATGGACCGTGAGGCATTAGTGGAAAGCTCTCGGGTTTATTGTGTCGGTATATTGACAAGAAAAATTACATTTTCAAATTATTTGTTTCAAAAAAATTCGTTTTCTTATAAACTAAATATATTTCAAAACGCTATATGATGCACTCAAATAATGTTCAATTAAATGTTCTCACATTTCAAATTATAATCCTATTTTGTGTTAATTCATTGTTTATTTGGGGTATTTATGTTTTCAATAGGTTAGCTGGACCTTAATTGAGTTTATATGTCTAAACAGGCTTCAACAAGATCCAACTGGAAGTGAAGCCCAACTACCCAAAGCTATTTAAAAGTAAATAATAGGCTCTTAATGGTATAAACATGCATAGAATAGTCGCACATAACCTTGTGGACCCGTTCGATTTGAGATTTGCATCAAGAGAACTAAATTAGGAAAGAAGCTGATTCAGAAAGATTGGCACAGCCTTAGTAATTTGACCATATCTCTCTATCTATAACTTGGATTGCTACAATGCTAGTGGCATTGGAAAGAAGACATCCATGGCTACATTTGTTATTGCAGGAAGAAATTTTAAATTTCGAAGATTTGTAGGTCAAATTTAGCATGCAAAGGGACATCTAGTTAACTAACCTGAGACTAGCACATGGAGAATCTTTTCATTGATTATGATTGATACACATTAGGAAATAGAATGAAGCTAATTAAATAACTAAAGGAAGATTCAAAGATACTTATTTACTAAATAAATTATTAATTGATTTAATTGATTTAGAATCTAATCATTGCCAAAGAAGCAACCAATCAGACAATCAATGAGGATGCAATCCAGAGATATGATTTTAGTTTCCTCTTTGAAGCAACCCCTTCTATTCCAATAAATAGAGGGGTAGACATGATAGAGGCATCATTCCCTCCTCTTTGGAGCTCTCTTCTCCTATTTTTATTTTTAGTTTTATTGTAATGGCTTTCTAAGCTCTCAAGCTAAGGCTAGAGGTGATTTGTAACAATCTAATGAAGTTTTATTCATGTTTTATCAATTGTTTCAAGTAAGTATTATTTATTTTAAATGATGTTTATTTAATATTGTTCTTCTTCTTATTTCTTTGTGATTTGGATACATAAGATGCTTGAAGGCTCTCCTTTTTTATCTTTTGTGATTTGGATACATAGAAATCTTTAAAAGACAATTATTTTTATCCTTCATCTATCCAAAGTACTTTCTATTCTTAATTTCAATTTTAATGTTCACATCTTCCGGTTAGATAAAATCTTCATTCGATTCTAACTGTGATAACATGATACATGAAGAACATCATTAGATGTTACAATAATCCTTAATGCCTTAGTGTTTTCTCATCTTGATTTCAAAACTATTTATTTCCTCAATATTCTTCTATTCTTTCTTAGTTTTTCTTTCCTCTACTTTTTCGTAATAATTTTCTTTGTTGCACAAGGCTTTCCCTGTGGATTGACCTTGTTTACTATAGTTGACAAGTAAAAAAAGAAATTTGAACTAGACTAATTCATAGTCTTGGTTTGGATGTAACAACACTATAGAATTTCCAAGGAGCAACCTCTACACACCACGGTATGGGACATGAGGTGATTGTGGATAGCTCTACAAAAAATTCTACCAATATTTTGACACAAGATTTACTTTTGAAATGTCTGCAACTGAAAGTCGTTTTTAGAAAAACAATGGACCTACCTAGGAGGAACCACTAAATGCTCGTGGCATGGGGCACGAGGTATTAGTGGATCATTCTTGGGCTAGTTCTGCTAGTGTATTGAAATTAAATTCAACTATTTTCAAAGACAATGGAATTCCCTAGGAGAAACTGCCAAATACCCATAGTATGGGACGCGTGGTATTAGTAGTCCACTCTAAGGTTGAGTTTGCTAATGGATTCAACATAGAAATTGAATTCAAATCTTTTGTGTTTTGGAAAAATAATTTAAAATTGCAAAGTTATCTCGATGGATAGTAGAATTACTATAGAGAAACCATCAAACGCCCATGGTATGGGACATGGGGGTTAGTGGAAAGCTCCAATGTTGATTCCGCTCATGCATTGAGATGAATTTCGATTTCAAGTATGGTTTGGTTTGAAATATTTATTTGAGAATGATGTGACTCTGGAATGTACGCTTTGACCTAGATATGTGACACATTTATTTTAAGTTTTCTTCTGCCTCTATGAAAAGTGCATGATTGTGTATTTTTTGTCAAATGATTTACATTACTAAGTAAAAAAAATGTTTACAATCAGATGCTTTAATTTTTGAATGCCTCTATGACAAGAGTATGATTGATTTCTAATCTATTTTCTCTTGAATGATTTAGTCTTTGTAAAATGTCTATTTTTTGTCATATGTTTTAATTTTCAAATGATTCCATGAAATGATTATTAATGTTGATTCTGATTGGATTGAAAGATAGTTATCTGGTGTAAAGTCCAAGACTATCGAATAGTTATTTGGTATAAAGTCTATAAACAATTAGAGCATGACTCTTTGATACCCACCCAGAAAAATAATTGGTACTGGACCGCGCATGGGTGTGGAGCATCATGGAAAAGCTCTCACTTATTGAGCCTCTTGATGCCCCATGAGTATCGGGGGGAACACCATTAGGTATCATGGTTCTGGTTTTCTCATCACTCGGACAAACCAATAATTTGTGCATATGTTTGTGCATCAAATTATTTATGACATGCTTCTTTTTCTAACAAATGATTTCTTGAAAAAGATTATAATCATTTGCATATATTTTTGCTTAGCATTATTTTAGATTTTAACTCAACCTACAGTGTAGGGGGTTTTAAATTCTAAATTTATGCGTATTAGCCATGTTTTTAGGGAAAATATCATATTATTGAATTGATCTACATATGTTGCATTATATTTTGCATATGTGCACTCTCTGCATTGTTCTGGGGTAAAACCTGGGATTATAAAGCACTCTCTATCTGGATACCCATTGAGAAAAATAATAGGTACTGACGTGCGCATATGGGTGGGAAGCATCATGGGAAAGCTCCTCGCTTTCTGAGTCTCTCGCTACCCCATGATTATCGTGGGGGACGCCATTCAGTATCACGGCTCTAATCTGTCTGTTTTATTTTGATTCAGAAAATTTATGATTATTTATATTTGGTTATCTAATCCTCAATTATGTGATTTATCAGATGATTTAATTCCAAAAAAATTTTAATTGACTTGTCTCCTCTACTTTGATTTAATTTACTCCGATTCTATCAAATGATTTTATCCGATCTTAATAATCGGATTCTATATGATATGATTTATCCGAACATAAATTATTCAAATTTTTATAAAGTATTTTATCTTAATAAATTATCAAATTCTATTTACAAATGGTTTACTCTGATTATGATTTATCATATTTCTTTTTGTGATATCCAAATTTAGACTATTGGATTATGTGTTTTATCCAATAAGTTATCGGATAATGTTCCGATTATAACTTACTGGATTGTGTTTTGAATGTTGTATCCAACCGGATTCATGTTTGTTATCCGACTAGTGGTTGGATTTTCTTGTCAATTTTTTGTGTTTTGAAAAGTATTTTTAAGTGAATTGCGAGGATGCAATTCATTTAAGGGGGGAAGAATGTGACCCCCCGTGTTTCGATTACGCCTAAACTGATGGATTAGGGGTAATTAAGTAATTTTTAATTATATTTTAGGGGGTTTCAAAGAATAGAATTCTATATTTGGTTAGAGCTCAAGTAATGAGCATAACGAACCAAAGAACATGCAAAACAGAGGTCGGGAATGAAAGTTATGACCTCAAATGTGCCACATGGGCAAGACCCACTTTGAAAAAGTAAGATAACATACCCCTGTGTGGTCTAGTTTCGAAGGCCTCATCAATACGAGTCCATTAGTTTCAAGAATGCGCGATTCCAACTTTGGGATAAGAAGTTATTGCGTTTTGAAATTGGAATTATATTTAGATTAAAATATAATTAAATATTGAAGAAAAGACAAAATTGATGACATCAACTGAGTCATAACTAAGCCGGAGCCACCGCACAGCGTGATCATGGCCGTCCAAACCCTTATGAAAGGAATTTTATTTTTGAACTCAATAAACCCTAGATCCACAAGTTTTCAAGTGATTTAGGTATTTTTAATAGGATTTATACAAGTATTAACAAAATCCTATTGTAGGTAGGATTTTGAGGTGTTGGAGTATCAATTTCAAGTCAAGAAACTCAATGGAGGTAAGGGATTTTGTCCTAAATAGGTTTGTGCTTTCAGATTTGAAATGTGGTGGAGTTTTATGTCTGTTTTCAAGGAGTTGAGCTTTAATGGCGGATTTCAAAAAGCTTAATCTTTCGTGCGATTTCTTGGTGTTTTTGGTTATAAATGGCTAGATTTACTGTTTCTTAAGCTTAGATTTCATTGTGGTGATGTTTGGGAGTGATATTTGAAGGTTTACGATATATATGTATGTTTTGGTTTTGAATTCGAAAGGAAGAAGACGAACCAAAATTTTTGTTTTGGCGATTGAACAGCCAGGCATTCGAATGGCCCTACAGGGCATTCAAACACCAACACAGCAGTTTGGTGATTTTTATTATTTTGCTCATTTTTGTATTTTTACTCTTAAGTACATTTCTTATATTTATGATGAGTAATTTATGTTAGGATGAGCTACTAAAAGGGTATGAATTGATGTTAGAATCCATGATGAATGTTTAAGTATTATGTGAATTACATGTTATTCGATTAAGCATGTTATAAATTCTTGTCTTGACTCCATGTTAAATTGTCATGCCCCGGCGATGCCCGACCCGAGCCGAACCCGGTCCAGGGGCCGGTCAAACGCGCGGGGGCGACGAAGTGAAAATTGAGAAATGATCCAGCAGAAGACTTAATCCCTAACCACGGGCGATTAACAGAAACACGGAGTGCGCACAATCCTTTGAGCAAGAGTAAATAAAAGGGGAGGAAAAGGTGTTGCTTATCACAAAGTAAACAACAATCTCAAACCCACAAGCTTAGTTAAGTAAAGCCCACACCGGCTCAGAATAAGTCATAAGCATCACAACTGTAAAATATGACATAAATCCAAAACAAGAACCCTACACAAAGGTTCTAACATAAAGCATGAAACAAACGAAAGTAAGTCACGCAATGATCTCCATCATCACACACAAGCTACCTCTGACCTTTCCTCAAAGAGGCAATCCTGTCCGTCTGCGTGTCTCACCACGCAGCCCCAAATCAAAACACAAAAGAGGGGTGAGTTTTAACAAACTCAGCAATGGTTTTAATATCACTAACAACATCGAAAATACAATAGCATGGCGATATAATCTTTCAAATCAACAATGTACAAGGTGTATCATTTTTTGATCACATATTCACATCACTTAAAAACTGCATTATAAAGCATAATTCAACCTGCATGGATGTATCTCTAACATACATATTCCCACATGCATAGTATCAAATCAAACTGCATGGATGTATCTCAAACATACATATTCCCACATGCATTATTTCACAATTCAACCTACATGGATGTATCTCTAACATACATATTCCACATGCATAATATCAAAATCAACATGCATGGATGTATCTCTAACATACATATTCCCACATGCATTACATCAAAATCAACATGCATGGATGTATCTCTAACATACATATTCCCACATGCATAATGTCATCACAATCCACCTCCATCAGGGAGTAATCGCACATTAACGTCACACAGACAGGAGCATAGACAAGGCCACGAAGGCGTGTCATGGTCCAAAATTCTACACAAGAATTCAAGAAAGATCGGGGTTATCAATCCCTAATACTGCTCACCCTGGACGATCCTGGCTAAGGATGTCCCATTCTCACACTGAGAATCTAGAGTAGGGGTGTTCGCCCAGGGACATCTCCTGCGGAGGGAAGAGCCCGAGTTCTCACACAGAGAACCCTAGAACACGTGGTAGCGGGGTGCACACGGCATACTACACTGGATTCTCAGGGTCCAGATGACACACATAATAACATTCTCACAATCCGCAAGACAAGTACACAACTCGTCCCCACATCATTCCATTTAACAAGACTCAACCAGGGGAGTGCACTCGTTCCACACAGGAACTTCAAATCGTTCCACACAGGAACTTCAAATCAAAATATGTCCTTTCGGACCAATCAACTTGCGATTAATCCACGACCGATAAACCCGGCACACAATTCCATCACATTGCATCCAATCAGTCAAATTCGATTAATCACGATGAAGCCTAAATTGGAAATCCATTTTTATGATGCGTGCAGCATGGTCATGCGTGGGCAAAGCATACATGAATCCTAATCCGTGATAAGTGCTCTCACCAGCCCCTAATGCATTATTCATAACCACAATATTAAGCTTCAACATCATCATTTAACCCCACATGTGTGTGTGTGTATCTGGTAGAAGCATTTCACATAATACATGCCATCATGCTTGAAATTAAACTCACTACCACACTACACATGTGAATTTTCATCTAAACATGAATTCCAGCGGAAATCATAGGAGAAGAATCGTTGAAATCATAGCTAGATTCAAAACTCAACCACAAAGGCTAAACACATATAACATCACTCATTTCATCATTGAGTCATGGCATTCACCAACATTCACACACCATTAACCACAATCTATCATGACAAATCAGTCCAATAATAATTGTAATCCTACTGAAAATATGCTTAACCAAAGGGAAACAACCATTCATAATTTCAAGATAACGATTCCAACATCATGCCACAAAGCATAAGTCATTCCACCATCTCTAAGCATATATCTCAACTCCATAAACTCAATAGCATGCATTTCCAGTAGCCTAACATAGCTTAAAACACTCCACATTCATATAAAATTGGCAAGCTCAAGTGAAATCATCAAAATAGACATCATATACACAACATACAATTTCCTGTGTAGCCGATCGATCGCCCTTCAGGCCGTTCGATCGGTTACACGCAAAAATTTGAAATTTACAATTCAGCAGATCGATCGCCCTGCAGGGCCGATCGATCGCCAACACGGCAGAACAGTCATCTTCTTCCTTTCGCAAATCCAAACCGAAATACCATAGATAACACTTCAAATCCACATCTAACACCCTAATTATCATCAAAAGTCCTCCTTGACTTCCAGAATATCAAACCAAACCATAATAATGCAAAACCCTAAGAAATCGGGATTAAATAATCCCATTTTCTAATCTTACCATTAACACACTAAATCAAGCAAACAATTTCGAAATAAGCCAAAAATGAAGAGTTTTACCATGGATAAACAAAGATTTTGAAGACCCATTACCTCAGCACTTGATTAAGCTCGGATTGAAGAGTCACCCTTCTTGAAATCCTTGAAAACACAATGAGTTTGAATTAAACTCTAATAGAAATCGATTTACCCAAGAAATCCCTAATTAAATCTTAGATCTAGGGCTTGTTGGTAATAAAAATCGAATTTTGAATATTAGGGTTTGTAGTAAAACACAAATCAGTAGCTTTTGATGGTCAAAAATGAATTAAATCAAGGGAAAAATGGTAGATTTGGAAGAAATAAAGAGAAAAGTCATGGATTAGTGCTTAATTAGAGTAAGCTTACCTTAATCGGCTTCTAATTCGGGCCTAAGTGGGGATTAGGCCAGCCTCCTTCCTTAACCTATTCCCAAAAATGGAAATGGCTCTAGTTTGCCCTTTTATAGTAAGGGTTGGGGTATGCATAGGTAAGTTTTGGGGTGTAAATATGAAAAGTAGACTAAAAGTGGGTATTTTACAAATTTAAGCACAAATTAAGCCTAATAAAATTCTAAATTTTTTTTTATGACCTTAAGTATATGTCTAGGTTTATTTGACACCAAAATAAAATTTTTAACGGTGGGGCCCACAGGGGTCCCGCCAAAACCCTAATTTTTGGGAAAATAGTGAAAATTCGAAAAAATCTCAAAAATTCACATTTGGTCCAAAATCACTTAAAACCACTAATATTGAAGTTAATTTTGGTTTAAACCATCACAAACACTATTTATTTTATGAAATCACCGAATAAGATCAGAAAACGCGTAAATCTCACGATAACCAATAATTAAAGAAAACCAAAACCGGTTTAAAGGTGAGGGTCCTTACATAAATGATTCCTCATATTTTAAATATGATCCCAGTAAGGTTATAACATGAGAATGGATTTATATGCCTTCACATGTAATGATTAAATTATGGGTGAATGATGGTGTTGTGTTTAGCTTTAAGTGTAGTAATGAATATGCTTGCTCAAGTCTAGCATAAGATTGCACTTGATTTGAGTTGTGTTTCTCGATGGTTTTTACTCATGATTTTAGTAAGGAGCCATGAGTAAATGTTAAATAGCATGTGTATAGTATGTTAATGGGATGTTTATAATGCATGACCATATGCTTAGAATTGAATGTTTCTACCTTGTACATACACACATGGGGGTAATCATGGTGATTGTTGATACTTATGATCAGATATGATGCATGTGTGGCTGATGGGAGCACATTTTATGAATTATTATTAATGTAGAGATTGTTCACGTATGTACCATACTGACTGCATCATGAAACTGATTTTATGAATAAGACTATCGAGATCAGTAGTCGTTGATCGATTGGATGCAATTGTACGATATTGCTTGCCGGGTTGATCGATTGGAGGCTTATTGATTTGGTTTTTATGCCTGAAAGGATGAGGTTTTACGTCCCTCGAGGATGGGTTTTCCTCCCCAGGTAGAGAAGATCAGCAATGTTATAAGGAGACCAAACTATTGAGATTAATTGGACCTAGAGAATCCATGTTGATTTGTCTAAGTGCACTGGCTTACCATGTATTTTTGCTTGGGACTTTGATTTGACAAGTAGGACTGCTCGAGAGTTTAGTCTTCATTGGCAAGGGTTGCTCAAGGGCTTTGGCCTTGAGGAGAAGGTCTAATTGTTATGAGATTGCTTGAGGGCTATGGCCTGGAGCAGCATGTTTATTCTCTCTATTTTACGAAACATTTACCATTGTTGATTGTGGTCAATGTGTTAGACGCACATCTCAAGTAGGGTGAATGATTATGGATTAGAGTAAATATGCATAATATGATTGTGTAGTAGAGACTCTTCTCATACAAGATTAAATGTGATGAGTATGCATGATATGATCGTGTAGTAGAGACACTTCTCGCGCAGGTTAAATATGAAGAATATGCATGATATGATTGTGTAGTAGAGACACTTCTCATGTAGGTAAATGGTTATGGTTATGCATGATGTGATTATGTGTTAGAGACATGTATCATGCAGATTGAATGTTATGAAGGAGAATAGTTATGCATGGATATGTATGGTATGCTTGAGCCACTCATCATGTAGGATGGATGTTATGTTATAATGTGATTATTTATGCTATAAATAGTATATTTGAGATATTTGCATGTAGGATAATTACTTATGAGTAAGTATGGTTATGGTAAGGGAAGTAATCAGAAATGAGATGTTATATGATATGTAGATCTCATAGACCATGTTGATAGGTCGTGGTTGTTTTCTTATTTACCATTTATATAGTCAAAACCTTACTAAGTTTATACTCACCCCACTTTCTATTTTCTATTTTGTGGATGCATGGTGCGACATGTAGTTGATCATGATTCTCTGAATGAGGAATGGTTGGGGAGTGCTTTGGAGTAGGCGTGGATGCCTCGAGACTCTGCTATATTTTCTTATTTATTCTGCTTTGATGTTAGAACATTATATATGGTTGATCATGTTCCAAACTCTTGTGGTGTTAGACTTATTTATGACTCTAATTCGAGCCATGTTTGTCGGCTCAGTGTTCTAAGTTGTGGGTTGAGACTTGAGTACTATTTCTTATTCAAAGTCCTTTATACTTTTTCTTATTTCTCCTGCACAAATATTTTAAGGTGCGCAACTGAGTATGTGTAATTTACCCACTAGAGGGGTCAAGTCTTCCCCAACGCTAACAATTTGTCGCCTAGTGCGCTTAGACAGTCCCTTGGACTGGATTTGGCTCGGGTCGGGCATGCGCTAAGGTGTGACAAACATCCCCCTCTATGGGTGAAGGGTTCCTATGGTCCAATAGTAACTTGCGCTAGTCCTATCGAAGACCAATGCTATTAGTGTGTTGAGAAAATAGATCCACCTATAAAGCCTTCATGAAAGGATCTGCCAACATATTAGTAGTAGGAATATGACTCACAATCACTTTTCCTCTCTATTGCATGTCAAATATATAGTAGTAATGCACTTCAATGTTCTTACCCCTGACACTGATCTCCTCATTTTTTAGTGTCGACACAGATGCCAAATTATTGCAATAAATCTAGAAGGGAGAATCAGTCTAGTCTTCTAGCCCCAATCAAGTTAGAGATTCCTTTATCCATATTAGTTGGGAAGTTGCAATACTACATGCATAAAACTCAGCTTCCATTGTAGACTTATACACACTATTTTGTTTCTTACTTGCCCACGATATATCTCTGCTTCTAAACATGAAGATAAATTTGTGGATTTCCTATCATCTAGATCCCCCACATAGTATGAATCACTATGTCCAGACAATGATAGACTTTTTACATGATAAGTGAGTTTTAGATTCTTAAACCGTAGAAGGTATTAGAATACCCTCTTCACCGGTTGCCAATGTTGAAGTCCAGGGTCTACTTGGTAGAGGCTCAGGAAGCCTACCACAAAACTCAAATCAAGTCTAGTACAGGTCATAACATATATCAAGGTACTAATAGCCTGTGCATATGGCACTGACTCCATCCAAAGTCTATCTTCTTCTATCCGAGGAGTCATACTCTTAGATAACACAACACCCTTGTATATAGGGGATTCAATGGTCTTCCAACCAATGACATTAAAGTGTTTGGGAATGCTCTCTATGTATGACTCTTGAGACATGCTTAGCCTCATAGCTTTTCTATCCCTGTCAATTTTCATCCCAAGGATGTAAGATGCTTCACCTATGTCTTTCATCTAAAACTTATCTAAAACTGGGGTTTTAGCTATTCCTTTAAATTGACAATCATACTTAAGTCATTCTCCCTTAAGAGTATGTCATCTACATAAAGTGACAATATCATATACCTAGTCCCATCCCGGAAGGTATAAACACAATGATCATGTACATTCACTATGAAACTATATTCACTAATCACCTTGTGAAAAGTGAAGTATCATTGTCTTGGAGATTGTTTGAGGCCATACAATGATTTTATTAGCTTACACACCTTTTGTTCCTCTCTTGGACTTCACAAAACCCTCAGGTTGTTCTATGCAAATCTCCTCCTCTAAATCTCCATTTAGGAAGGCAGTCTTTATATCTAAATGGTGCAGCTCTAAATCAAAGTAAGCAATGCATGCTAAGAGACATCTAATTGAGTCAAATCTCGAGACAAGTGAGTGTGTCTCTTTAAAGTCCATCTCATACACTTGGGTGAACCCATTGGCCACTAATCTTGTTTTGTACTTGTTTGTTGACCAGTTTGCCTTAAGCTTCTTTTTGAAGATTCATTTGCACCCTATGGGCTTCCGCCCTTCAGGTGATCCACTATCTCCCAAACCATATTCTTTAGGATTTAATCCATTTCCTCTTAAATCGCATTCTGCCATTCTTGAGCATATAGAAGACTCAAAGCTTGCTCAAGGCTAATTGGGTCATCTAGAATAGGTCCATATATTATGATGTTGTCTTCCCCTAACATTGTATAGAAGTTCCTCAATAGTGTTAAAGGTTTTTTTTCCCTAAATGCCCTTGGTTCTTGATTTGTTTGATTTTGACCTAATCTAATTACATCATCAGGGTTAGTATTAGGACCAGTCTTTTTTACTATCTCAAATAAATCTACTCTTTTATTAGGTATTTTGGTATTTAATTCTTCTTCTAAAAAATAAGTGTCTCTAGACTCTATAACCCCCACTGTCCCATACATGTGGTGAACCACAAATTTGTACCCCTTAAAGTTGTCACAACAACCAATAAAGTTGTACATTATAGTCTTAGGGTCTATCTTAGACCTATGCTAGTTAGGCACCTTTATATGTGCCTTTGGACCCCCACACTCTAAGGTGTCCTAAGCTTGGGTGTCAACCCCTTAACCATAAGATTTTACAGTTGAGCCTTAAGCTCTTTAAGTTCGGCTGGAGCCATATGATAGGGAGCTTTAGAAATAGGAGTAGTGCCTGGAATAAGGTCAATGCAAAACTCTATCTTCCTCTCCGGTGGTAAACCAGCCAAGTCACTAGGGAAGACATCAGGAAATTCCGCCACAACACGAATGGAATGCAAAGATGGTAACTCCATGTTCAACCCCGTAACACTAGCAAGGAAAGTCTCGTATCCGCTATCGATTCACTTCTTGGCCTTGAAGGATGAGACCAAGAACTTGCCACTAGAATGCTTCACTCCTTGGAAGATAAAAGGCTTAGCTCTTGGCAACTCAAACTTCACACACCTCCTGCAGCAATCTACATGCAAATGGAACTTAAACATCATATCCATGCCTAGGATCACATCAAAGTCAATCATCGGCAATATAATCAGATCCATATGTAGCACATGCCCACCGATCTCCTTAGGAATCATCTCAATATACTTTTCCACTCGAAGAGAGGATGAAGGTGTAAACACACGCAAAGGAACATGCAACAACTTATAACAAGCATCCAACTCATGAGCAAAATGAGGAGAGACAAAAGAATGAGAGGAACCGGTATCAAATAACACTCTAGCATAGTGGGAGGCAATGAGAATCATACCTTCCACCACACCGGAAGAGTTAGCCGCCTCCTGCGTTGAAATAGCAAATACTCTCCCTTCATGAGCCGGCTTCTTCCCCTTGCCATTGGGCTGCCCGGTAGGTGCTCTCGCAAGTGGTGCTCCCAGCTGCCTGGGACTAGAATCAGATGTCATCTATGCACGTCTCTGAGCACGACAAGCCCTCTGGGGACACTCATTGGCAAAGTGCCCCTTCTGCCGACAATCATAACAAGTCATACTAGCACGGTGGTCATGAGGATCCTGTTGCAACTGCTGAGTGTTATGCCTCGCATGACAGGTATCTCGCCACTTATGATCCCGGTGGTTACTGTCACTCCCCGGTGATGCCCGACCTGAGCCGAACCCAGTCCAGGGGCCGGTCAAGCGCATGGGAGCAACGAAGGGAAAATTGAGAAACGGTTTAGCGGAAGACTTAACCCTAACCACGGGCGACTTAACATAATTACGAAGTATGCACATTCCTTTGAGCAAGAGTAATAAGAAGAAAAGAAAGAGAGTTGCTTAACACAAAAGTAAACAACTGTCTCAAACCCACATGCTTAGTCAACTATAGCCCACACTGGCACAAAATAAGTCTTAAGCAACACAACTGTATAAAGTAGCATAAAAATCCAACAGAGAACCCTACACAAAGGTTCTAAACATAAGATATAAACTAAGGAAAATAAGTCACACAAGAATCTCCACGATCACATCCAAGTCATCTCTGACCTTTCCTCAAAGAGGAGATTCTGTCCGTCTGCGTGTTGCACCACACAGCCCCAAAGCAAAACACAAGAAAGAGGGGTGAGTTTAACAAACTCAGCAATGGTTTTTAATATAACTATCATCATCGGAAATACGATAGCATAGCAATAAACTCATTCATATCTAAGATTGGCAAGGTGTATCATTTTCTGATCACACATACACATCACCTAAACCTGCAACATAGTGCATGATCCACATAGTATCATTCACATCATAACAACCTGCATGAATGTATCGCTAACATACATATTCCATCATGCATCACATCATAATAACCAACATGAATGTATCTCTAACATACATATTCCATCATGCATCACATCATAACAACCTGCATTAATGTATCTCTAACATACATATTCCATCATGCATCACATCCTAATAACCTGCATGAATGTATCTCTAACATACATATTCCATCATGCATCGCATCATGTCAACCTCCATCAAGGAGAAATCACAATTTAGTGTCACACAGATGGGAACATGAACACAGCCATGAAGGTGTGTCATGGTCCAAAATTCTACACAAGAATTCAAGAAAGTTCGGGGTTGTCAATCCCTAAAACTGCTCGCCCTGGACGATCCTAGCCGAGGATGTCCCATTCTCACGAAGAGAACCTAGAGCAGGGGTGTTCGCCTAGGGACATCTCCTGTGGAGGAGACAGCCCGAGTTCCCACACAGGGAACCCTAGAACACATGGTAGCAGGTGCACATGGCATGCCACACTGGATTCTCAGAGTCCAGATGACACTCATAATAACAATCTCACAATCCGCAAGACAAGTACACAACTCGTCTCCACATACTTCCATTTCTCTAGTCTCAACCCGGGGAGTGCACTCGTTCCACACAGGAACTCAAATCAAAACATGTCCTTTCGGACCAATCAAGTTTCGATTAAGCCACGACCGATCAATCCAAAACACAATTTCCCACATTGCATCCAAACAGTCAAATTCGATTAACCTCGATAAAGCCTCAATTGGAAATCCATTTTCATGATGCATACAGCATGGTACATACGTGGGCAAGGCATACATGAATCCTAATCCATGATAAGTGCTCTCATTTGCCCCTAATGCATCATTCATAATATCAAACTTCAACATCATCATTTAAACCCCACATGTGTGTGTACCTAGTAGAAGTACTTCACTCAATGCATTTCAACATACTTGAAATTAACTCACTACAACACTACACATGTGAATTAACATCTAATTTGAATTCCAGCGGAAATCATAACTCAAGTCAAAACTCAACCACAATGGCTAAACACATATAAGATCATTGATTGTTTATAATTAAACCCTTTGCAAGTGTACAAGGTAATTGTACTAGGATAAGTATTTAAGGGTTATCGAACCTCAGGGACGGATGAGTTATTACTAAATCTAAAGAGGAATTTGCTGATTAAAAACTAAATCAAACTTAAACTTTAATTAGGTAAAGGAAATAAATCAACTAGTTTAAAATAAGAGATTAATTTGATGGAAATTACTTAGGAAATTGAATTCACTATAGAACCATAACAATTCCTTAACTTTTAATCTAAATCTAGTGTGAACATGAACAAGTATTCTCAGCTACAAGCTAGAATTACTTCAAAAAGAATCATTAATTAACTTCCATGGCATGAACTATCTTCGACAATAGCACGGATCATCTACACTAAACTAGCTATAGGCATGACCCGTCTAATCTTAGTATAACTCATCCAAGTCATTAATTATCTGAACATTAAAACTATTGTATGACCATCTCATCTAAATCACAGAAATTAGAATCGATGCAAATATCAAAACCATATCAATCTATCATCTACAAGACAATAAATCAACATAGACTTGAATAAACATTAAAAGCTCTTCCATTAAAAAGGAAATCCATATCATACAATTGTCATCATTCACAACTGAGATCTAAATTAAAAAGAAAAGAAACTGAAACTTATCTCTAGCTTCATCAACTCCTAAGTAAAAGAAAAGTCTAGCCTTCCATGGTAGAAGAAAGCACTTGAATCTCCATTGAAAGCTTTGAGTTCTCTTCCATCTTCTTCTTCCTTTTTCTCTGAAGAAAATCTATTGGAATCCTCCAATTTTAAGCCAAATATGTATTTTTATAGGCATAAGTTCCGTAGGAAGAAGTCCAATATGAAAAGCATTAAAATTTGGGTCAAACAAGGAAACTGCGCGTTATGCCGATCGATCTCCCTGCATGCCCGATCGATCGGCTACACTGTATTTTCATCTGAATTCACGTTATCCCAATCGATCGGTAAGTGACCCTGATCGATCGGCTACAGTGTTTCTGTTTTACCGGACTGTTCATATTCTGTTCATTAAGCTTTCCTTCGTGTCCATATTAATTTCTAACTTGTTTATAACTCCGAAAAGTTGTCCAAATCACTTTAAAGCATGTGAAGACTATTTTCAAGCATTTCAAACATCATCCAAGTACTTCAATAAGCGCACTTTACCTACAAAACATAAAATACCATATTTTAGACATGTAGAATATAATTAAAATTCCAACTTTGTTTAAATACACATCTAAACTACTAATAACTACAAAATCATTAATAATTAAACTAAAATACTAATATCTATCTTAATCTAAATAAACCATAACTAACTCTAAATTAACCTAATCTATACTAGCAAATAAGGTAAAAAGACATATAAAATAGATATATATTTCATACTTATCAAATACCCCCAAACCTATATTTTGCTAGTCCTCAAGCAAAACAAAAATAAAGTAAAACAACTAATCTAAAAAATAAAAATAAATAAAAGCCACTTTCGTAGGGAATCACAATTGCATTTAGCATATGCAACAAGCCTTTAAACCCCTAGGTGTCCCTAGTTGGACGAGTTGTGTCTCGTGAGGGTTTGCACTAATGATACCCACAAACATCTAAACCTAAGAAAAATAAAACAAACAAACAAGAAAACAAAAATTTGAAAAACAATCTTCTCTTAAAAACACATAACTATTTTTAAAAAGAACCAACCACAAATACTTGAAACGAGTAAACAATTAAGATCTGATCACTTTCAAGTAAGGAATAATCCATTCTATAACCCCATCTTAGAAATAATTGTGCAACTACATATATACATTTTAAAAACATAAAGTGTAGAAACTTTGTAGTCATACAATTTCATTCTTTATTAACAAGCATATCTTATGTGACCCATTAACAAAGCTTATTAAAGTTCACTAACTAAAAAAATATAACAATGACAATCTTTCATTTTTAACACCTCATAATAAACCCTCATGTAATAGCCATCAAATTCAATTGAATTCAGGGAATAAGAGCATAATATTCTTCAAAATATGACTTGTGCAATACATAGTTCTATTAAGCTTTCTAAATAGTCCATGTAACAAGCGTTAGGCCAGTGTCCCTAATCCAGTTGGCTCAAGGCACTAGGTGTTGAAACACCCCTCAGGCTTAATAACTCGAACTATAAAGGCTACAGAACCAAGTAAGTCATAAAAGAATTTATCTCAACTTTTCACCTTTTGACGCGAACCCTTATACTTGCCTAGGCACAAGGTCCGGTTACTCAGTAAAAAGAGAAACAAACCTTTATTTTTATTTTTTTTTCATCATTTTTTTTTTTCATTCAATCTATTTTTTTTTCCAACTTCTTTTTTTTTCATTCTTTATTTTTTCTATACACACTTATCCCATTTTTTTTCAAATAAAAGCTAATCATAAAAATCTATCATAAAATATTAAAAATTACTCAATTGCCAAGTTTTCAAAAATATATGCTTAGTTAAAGATATCCCACTAAGACTACAAGTAATAAATCATAAAATTATATTCCTACAAGTTTCATGTGTGTGAAATGTGATTTAAAAATATAAGCACAATTATCCAAGATAATGAAAATAAAATAGAAATTACTCACTTAATCATTTTCATCACTTAATTAATTACTTGAACTTTCTTCATGAAATTGATCTCTTTAAAAACAGACATATACTTTTAAAAGAAAATAAGCAATAAAACCCACTTAAAAGAAAAGAAAATAAAAGAAAATACTCTAAAACATCCTAAAAGAAAAATAATAAAGAAAAATATATTTCTACACCCCCAAACCTAAACTGAACATTGTCTTCAATGTTAAAGAAAATATATACTACAATGACAAGAATAAGTAAGAGAGGGAAAGAGATCACCTAAAAGCATAACTATTCCACTAATCTGAAAAGTGAAGTACATAGGATTTAGAAAACATGAGAAACATACAGGTAAAGAGCAATTTCCCAAACCTAAAATACCAATCTACCAGAAAAGAGATAAAAAATAAAAATAAAATAATAATAAAAATAAAAAAAGAAAGAAAAGAAAAGATAAAAGTAGCCCCTGCACAGCTAAATATCAGCATCATCAGAATCATCGACATCAGTATAACTCTAATCACTATCATCTGCATCTGCTGGAGCTGACTGGCTACGAATCAAATTAGCTAGTCCCTGTATAAGTCCCCTCATCTCTGTCATCTGAGTAGCCATCTGAGCATCTATATGGGCAGTAAGCCTCGTCTGAAACTGTGCCAGAGAAGAATCAATATGTCCGCGAAGACGATGCTCCATCTCCAGGAAAGAGTCGTTAGCATGTGCGGGAATGTGCTGCTCAGCTGCAACCTCTGGTACACCCTCTGGGGTTGGCTCCTCCTCGTTCACCTCGTCGAATGCTGGTCGAGGTGGACGATGTGTGATCATCCGGTTTAGGGTGGCCTGGGAAATGACCCCTAAACCTCGGCTCGTGGGTGCATATGAAGGAAAATCCAAATGAAAGTGAACAAAAATCCGCTCCAAAAGAAAAGGAAAAGCTAATCGAGCATCCACTGGTCCAGAAACTATATCTGCCATCCGTGCGAAGACAAAGGAGGGCAAGTCGATGTGAATCCACTCCGCACGACCCAGAATATAAAGAAGGCGAGCTAAGGTGAAGTCAACCTTCTCATGACGATGGAACCATATGTCATACTCCAATATCAGATGTGCAAAACGATAGTCCCGCGTCATGAGAGAAGCTGGCAATCCATATGTGAGAGATGGGCCTCGCTCCTATCCCATAAGAGTCCCCGTGATAGTATACTCATCAGGAAAAGCAAAATCAGCAAAAGAGGGATAAGTGAAGCTGGAGCGCGCGAGACCCATCACTACAGCTATAAGATCTGGTGTGACAATGATCGTAATATCTCCAACGGTGCTGACAATATATCCCATCTCATTAAGAACGGCGGATGCATAAAAAGATCGGACCTGCTCATGATGTACGCGAGCGTCAGGGGCTGCAATCTGTGAGAAAAATGAGTACCAATCCTCTCGCTCCATAAGCCATGACTGGGCAGCAGTAATGGTGGGGACAAACTCCACCTGTCGCTCGTAAACAATAGGCCGAAGATGTAGATCGGCAGCGGCGGTAGTAGACGATGAAGCACGCGAAGTAGAAGATGCGCCCTTCCTCTTCTTCGGAGCTTTAGGACGAGAACTGTGCGCCATAGATCTGCAAAAAGCTCAAAAACAAGTGCTAAAAGGGATATGGAAGTGACTAGAAAGCAGAAAAATTTTTGTACACGCCCAATAATGTCAAATTACAAAAATACCCCTAGAAAAAAAATTGAGCAGAAATGTCCCACATTAAAGTATAATATGTACAAGTGAAAATTGAGCATCTTTTGTAAAGCAAGTACATATAAGCGGATCCATTAAAGCCTCAAAAATTGAAATTTTCGACAAAAACAGTGCGGACTGAAAAATCCGAAATCTACCGAACATAATGCCTTAATCAGTCAATCAAATTATACCAAATGATCAATCTAAAGTGTAAAAGACATTTCTAACAAATTTCCACAAAAATTTGCACCCGATTTTGTCAAAAATTGAAAGAAAAATGCAAAAAATCGAATTTGGGGCTTACCAGTGAAACAGAGGGACAACGTGAAATAGAGGCTGATTCAGCTCAAATTGACACCGGAAATGGATTCTACACAAAAAATCGGAGAGGAGGGATGATTGTTGGACAAAAATCTCGCCGGATAGGGGACGGAAGACGGCGGAGGAAAACAACGGCGCGGCGGAGGAAAAAAACGACTGCGGAATGCACTGGCCGGCGCGCGCGTTGTAAGTGACGACTCGACCGTTCGAACGAACTACTTATCGATCGATCGGGAACAGTCCCGATCGAACGGGAAAACACAAATTTTTTTTTTTTTTTGAAAAAAAATCCAGTTAATTAACTAAAGTACTAAATAAATAAATAAAAAAATCACTAAATGGATTAAATAAAGGAAATTTAATTAAAACTAAAAGAAAAGGAGAGAAAATACACATAAAAACACATCGAATAAAACAAGGGTTGCCTCCCTAGAAGCGCTAAGTTTAGTGTCTTCAGCCAGACAGTGTGCACTCCCTTAATGTATTAATGGATCAATCAAATCAATAGAGTCAATGTCACCCCTCTCAATATCTCTCTCGATGACAGGCTTAAGTCTCTGACCATTAACTTTAAAAACCCGATTATCTTGTGGGTCAGAGATTTCAATTGCTCCATGAGGGAAAACCTGAGTAACAACATAGGGGCCATCCCAGCGAGATCTAAGCTTACCTGGGAAGAGACGTAATTTAGAATTAAAGAGCCAAACTTTCTGGTTAGGTGCAAAGGACTTTCGATGGATTAAACGGTCATGTAGAGTCTTAGTCCTTTGTTTATATAATTTGGCACTCTCGTAAGCTTCATGACGCATCTCTTCTAATTCATTAAGTTGGAGTTTGCGGTGGGAACCAGCTTTGTCCATGTCGAAGTTAAATGATTTAATGGCCCAAAAAGCACGGTGTTCCAACTCAACGGGTAAGTGACACGCCTTACCGTAAACAAGACAGTAAGGGGACATGCCAATGGGGGCTTTATAAGCGGTCCGATATGCCCATAAGGCATCATTAAGACGCATGGACCAATCTTTTCGATCAGGGCGCACTGTTTTCTCAAGGATTTTCTTAATCTCACGATTAGACACCTCTACTTGACCACTAGTCTGAGGATGGTAGGGGGTTGCAACTTTATGTGTGACGGAATATCTTCGAAGAAGAGCTTCAAAGGAACGGTTACAAAAGTGGCTACCCCCATCACTAATGATTGCCCTAGGTGTACCAAATCGACAAAAAATATGTTCCTTCAGAAATGCCACCACAACCTTATGGTCATTGGTTTTCGTCGCTATGGCTTCAATCCATTTGGAAACATAATCAACAGCGACCAAAATATAAGTGTAGCCAAAGGAGGGTGGAAATGGTCCCATAAAATCTATTCCCCAAACATCAAAAATCTCAACAATAAGGATAGGTTGGAGAGGCATCATGTCTCTCCGAGAAAGGGCCCCTAGTCGCTGACATCTATCACAAGACTTACAAAACTCATGAGCATCTCTAAACAAGGTGGGCCAGTAGAATCCACTTTGAAGAACCTTAGCAGCAGTTTTCTTTCCCCCAAAATGACCGCCACAAGCGTAAGAATGACAAAATTTGAGAATACTATGGAATTCACTATTAGGCACACATCGGCGAATAATCTGGTCAGAACAAAACTTAAAAAGATCGGGGTCATCCCAATAATAGTGCTTAACATGAGAAAAGAATAAATCTTTGTCCTGTTTAGTCCAATTAGAGGGAATGCGACCCACAGCAAGATAATTAACAATATGGGCAAACCAGGGGGGTGAATTGGTAGAGACAACAAAGAGTTGCTCATCGGGGAAAGAATCATCAAGTGGTTCAGGGTTGGAAGGTTCCTCAAGTAAGATCCTAGACAAATGATCAGCCACAACATTCTCAACACTCTTTTTGTCTTTAATCTCATAATTGAACTCTTGAAGGAGCAAAATCCATCGGATGAGCCTAGGCTTGGTATCCTTCTTAGAAAGAAGGTAGCGTAAGGCTGCATGGTCAGAAAAGATAATGATTTTTGACCCTAAAAGGTACGATCGGAATTTATCAAGGGCATAGACAACAGCTAGCAATTCCTTTTCTGTAGTGGTATAGTTCAACTGGGCATCAGAAAGGGTCTTACTAGCGTAATAAATGACATGGGGGACTTTGTTCACTCTTTGGCCAAGGACTGCGCCCACAGCATAGTCAGAAGCATCACACATAATCTCAAAGGGTAGGGAGTAATCAGGGGGCTGAATGATAGGGGTGGTAGAGAGGAGTGTACAAAGCTTGGTGAAAGCTTTCGTACATGCATCATCAAACTCAAAAGGAACATCCTGAGCCAACAAATGACACAAGGGATGGGAAATCTTACTAAAGTCCTTGATGAATCGCCTATAGAAACCGGCATGGCCAAGAAAAGAACGAACTTGTCTGACCGTAGTGGGTGGAGGCAAGTTAGCTATTAGGTCTACTTTGGCCTTGTCTACTTCAATACCACGTTTGGAAACAACATGACCTAAAACAATGCCCTCTTGAACCATAAAATGACTTTTTTCCCAACTCAAAACCAAATTAGTCTCCTCACAACGTTTAAGCACAAGAGATAAATTATGGAGACACTCATCAAATGAAGCACCAAAAACAGAAAAATCATCCATAAAAACTTCCAAAAATTTATCAATCATATCAGAAAATATGGACATCATACAACGCTGAAATGTAGCAGGAGCATTACACAAACCAAATGGCATACGTCTATAAGCAAATGTACCAAACGGACAAGTGAAGGTGGTCTTCTCCTGATCCCCCGGAAACACAGGTACCTGATTATATCCTGAGTAGCCATCTAGAAAGCAATAGAAGTCCTGACCTGCTAGTTTTTCTAAGATCTGGTCAATGAATGGCAAGGGAAAATGGTCCTTTCGGGTCATGGAATTCAACTTCCGATAGTCTATACACACTCGCCACCCTGTGGTTTCCCTAGTAGGGACTAACTCTCCTGATGAATTGGACTTAACAGTGAATCCAGACTTCTTGGGAACAACCTAGGTGGGACTCACCCACTCACTATCAGAGATAGGGTATATGATACCTGCATCTAAAAGCTTAACCACCTCCTTCATGACTACCTCCCGCATGTTAGGGTTCAACCTCCGTTGTCCTTCTCTCGAGGGTTATGGCCTTTCTCATTTGGTTGGTCTTACCTATGGGGAAATATTTTTTAAGAAACTCTTGTTGCATTTGGGCCCATGTTGTGATAGTGTTTGGCTCTAATGAGTGAAGCCATTCCTTAGCCTTATCTTTCAATGTGAAAGGAAAAAGGCGAAGTTTAACAGCCTCATCGGTTAAATTTGAGAGCTTAAAAGTTGTGCATAGTTCTAAGAAGTCATCTAGGTGCCTATACGGGTTTTCATTATTAAGCCCATAAAAGGATGGAAGCATTTGAATGACATTGGGCTTAATTTCATAATTTTGGGCAGCGACCGCTGGCAACCTAATGCATGAAGGAGAGGTGTACTCATTGGGAGTGTAATACTCCCTTAGAGCTTTAAGTGGTGCATCTACTAACTGATGTTCAGCCATGATGGGGGTAGAAGTAGTGTGGGAGGAGGAATTGGTAGGTGAGTTTGGGGGTGTAGGGATGTAGGTCGAGGGCAACTCAGCTCTCCTAGACGTCCGCTCAAGCTCAGGGTCAAATGGTACTAATCGGGGGAGTAAGGAGCGACGACCACGCATACTCCACAAACACACCACACAATTTTAAGTGTAAAAAGGGGAAGAATAAGTAAAAACTAACTAAGAAAAGAACTAAAAATTAAGAGAGAAAAAGAGCTTGCAAACCGAAGAGAAGCACTATGCTTGTCGATGTCCACTTGTGGCCACAAGTGTAGAGAGCACGATCTTCAACTCAGCCTACAAAATCAAATTAACAAAAGGTAAGAAACTAAAAATTAACCTAAAAACTAAAGCAAACTGAATCTAAAGTAGCTAGAATTATCCTAATTCTAATTTAGTAACAAGTCAACACCGTCCCCGGCAACGGCGCCAAAAACTTGATCGTTTATAATTAAACCCTTTGCAAGTGTACAAGGTAATTGTACTAGGATAAGTATTTAAGGGTTGTCGAACCTCAGGGACGGATGAGTTATTACTAAATCTAAAGAGGAATTTGCTGATTAAAAACTAAATCAAACTTAAACTTTAATTAGGTAAAGGAAATAAATCAACTAGTTTAAAATAAGAGATTAATTTGATGGAAATTACTTAGGAAATTGAATTCACTATAGAACCATAACAATTCCTTAACTTTTAATCTAAATCTAGTGTGAACATGAACAAGTATTCTCAGCTACAAGCTAGAATTACTTCAAAAAGAATCATTAATTAACTTCCATGGCATGAACTATCTTCGACAATAGCACGGATCATCTACACTAAACTAGCTATAGGCATGACCCGTCTAATCTTAGTATAACTCATCCAAGTCATTAATTATCTGAACATTAAAACTATTGTATGACCATCTCATCTAAATCACAGAAATTAGAATCGATGCAAATATCAAAACCATATCAATCTATCATCTACAAGACAATAAATCAACATAGACTTAAATAAACATTAAAAGCTCTTCCATTAAAAAGGAAATCCATATCATACAATTGTCATCATTCACAACTGAGATCTAAATTAAAAAGAAAAGAAACTGAAACTTATCTCTAGCTTCATCAACTCCTAAGTAAAAGAAAAGTCTAGCCTTCCATGGTAGAAGAAAGCACTTGAATCTCCATTGAAATCTTTGAGTTCTCTTCCATCTTCTTCTTCCTTTTTCTCTGAAGAAAATCTACTGGAATCCTCCAATTTTAAGCCAAATATGTATTTTTATAGGCATAAGTTCCGTAGGAAGAAGTCCAATATTAAAAGGATTAAAATTTGGGTCAAACAAGGAAACTGCGCGTTATGCCGATCGATCTCCCTGCATGCCCGATCGATCGGCTACACTGTATTTTCATCTGAATTCACGTTATCCCGATCGATTGGTAAGTGACCCCGATCGATCGGCTACAGTGTTTCTGTTTTACCGGACTGTTCATATTCTGTTCATTAAGCTTTCCTTCGTGTCCATATTAATTTCTAACTTGTTTATAACTCCGAAAAGTTGTCCAAATCACTTTAAAGCATGTGAAGACTATTTTCAAGCATTTCAAACATCGTCCAAGTACTTCAATAAGCGCACTTTACCTACAAAACATAAAATACCATATTTTAGACATGTAGAATATAATTAAAATTCCAACTTTGTTTAAATACACATCTAAACTACTAATAACTACAAAATCATTAATAATTAAACTAAAATACTAATATCTATCTTAATCTAAATAAACCATAACTAACTCTAAATTAACCTAATCTATACTAGCAAATAAGGTAAAAAGGCATATAAAATAGATATATATTTCATACTTATCAATCATTCATTTCATCCTTAAGCCATGACATTCACCAACATCCACACATCAACTAACCACATTCTATCATGACAAATCAATCCATTAATAGGTTGTAGTCTTACTGAAAATATGTTTAACCATAAAGAATCAACCATTCATAATATCAAGATGACAATTCCAACATCATGCCACAAACCATAAGTCATTCCACAAATCTCTAATTATATATCTCAACTTCATAACCTCAATAGTCTGCCTATCAAGTAGCATAATATAGCTCAAAACACTCCACATTCATATAAAATTGGCAAGTTAAAGTGGAATCATCGAAATAAACATCATGCAAATAGAACACAAATATGCTGTGTAGCCATTCGAACGCCCAAAAGGCCATTCGATCGGCTAAACAAGAAAATTTTGAATTTACAGTTTTACCATTTGAACGCCCAGCAGGCCGTTTGATCGGCTAAACTGGAAATCTGTCGATCCGACAGTGTTGCCGCAAGGCAGAAATGACCATCTTCTTCCTTTCGAATTTTAAAACCGAAACTCCATTGATAACACTCCAAATCGCCATCTAACAACCTAAATGCCATCAAAAGTCCACCATGACTTCCAGAATGCTAAACCACATCATAAAAAGATAAAACCCAATGAAATTGGGATTAAAAATTACCATTTTCTAATCATGCCATTAGAACACTAAATCAAGTAACTCCAATCAAATAACCCACAAAAATCAAGAGTTTTACCATAGAAAGACTAAAATTTTGACAGTCCATTACCTTATCCCTTCATTAGGCTTGGATTTGATGGTCACCCTTCTTGAAAACCTTACAAAGACATAGAGTTTGAATTAAACTCCATTAAAACCAATTTAACAAAGCTAATTAAAAACTTAGATCTAGGGCTTGTTGAACATAAAATTTGGATTTTGAGAGCTAGGGTTTGGAGTAAAAATACAAATCAGTAGTTTTGATGTTTAAAAACGAATTAGAACAAAGGGGAAATGGTAGATTTAGAAGAGATTAAGAGAAAAGCTAGGATTTAGTGCTTAATTAGAATAGACTTGCCTTAAACACCTTCTAATCCGGGCTTAATTGGGGATTAGGCCTGACCTCTCCTCCTCAGCCTATTCCCAAAATGGGAATGGCTCAGGTTTGCCCTTTTACGGTTACGACTATCCTCCGCCCTCGACCTCTTAGGCTGCTGGTGCCCTCTCCTCCGGATATACTCATCCGAATCTCGCTCCACCGTGATGGCCGTCTCAAGTACCTCAGCAAGGGTCTTGTGCCTGAAGGGCGTGACTCGGCCTTTGATGAAAAGCTTCAGACCATCCTCAAACTTACGTGCTCGCTCATACTCATTGCTGAAGAAGCAAGGAGCAAAGCGCTCAAGCTTCACAAAACGGGTCTCATAAGCCAAGACCGTCATAGAACCCTGCTGCAGGTTGAGAAACTCCTTCTTCTTCTCCTCTCGGACATGAAGAGGGAAGTACTTGTTGTTAAAGGCTGACAAGAACTCCTCCCAAGGAATGTCCGCTCGGCCATGGAATCTCTGACGCTTCATCGATAACCACCACCTCTAAGACTAGCCCTTGAACATGAAGACTGCAAGTCTAGTCTTCTCCTCATCCGAGCAACGTCGAGCACTAAAGATTTTCTCCATATGAAGCCTCCAATTCTCCGCCACAGAGGTATCTAATCCACCCTTGAAGCTAGGGGGATTAAGCTTCTTGAATCCCTCGAGCAAGAGATACTCAGAACTGCTACCACTCTGTGCTTAGCCTGGACCACCTGTGTCAACCTCTCAATGACAGTCAACACATCGTCCACCCATGGGTCTTTGGCACCACGATGGTTATTAGCACCTGCATGATTAGGGCCAGCCATCTACACAACGACCAGACATTAATCGTACAGCCTAATAACCCGAAAGCACACAGCCAAACAATCAGAAAACACACAAACAAACAAGCAAGCAAGCAAGACTTGTCACTCAAACCTTATTTACTCTTGGACAAAGATGTGCTCCGATACCAAAAACTATGTCACGCCCCGGCGATGCCCGACCAGAGCCGAACCCGGTCCAAGGGCCGGTCAAGCGCGCGGGGGCGACGAAGGGAAATTGAGAAACAGTTTAGCGGAAGACTTAGCCCTAACCACGGGCGACTTAACATAATTACAGAGTACACACATTCCACTTTGAGCAAGAGTAAATAAGAAGAAAAGAAAGAGAGTTGCTTAACACAAGTAAACAACTAGTCTCAAACCCACATGCTTAGTCAACTATAACCCACACTGGCTCAAAATAAGTCTTAAGCAACATAACTGTAAAAAGTGACATAAATCCAAAAGAGAACCCTACACAAAGGTTCTAAACATAAAGCATAAACCTAGGAAAATAAGTCACACAAGAGTCTCCACGATCACATCCAAGTCATCTCCAATTTTTCCTCAAAGAGGAGATCCTGTCCGTCTGCATGTCACACCACGCAGCCCCAAAGCAAAAACACAAGAAAGAGGGGTGAGTTTAACAAACTTAGCAATGGTTTTAACATAACTATCATCATCGGAAATACAATAGCATAGCAATATAATCATTTAGATCAAAGGTTGGCAAGGTGCATCATTCTGATCACACATACACATCACCTAAACCTGCATCATAGTGTATAATTCACATAGTGTCATTCTCATCATAACATTCTGCATGAAATGTATCTCTAACATACATATCAAATCATGCATCACACTATAACCACCTGCATGAAATGTATCTCTAACATACATATCCCATCATACATCACATCATAACCACCTGCATGGATGTATCTCTAACATACATATTCCATCATGCATCACATCATAATAACCTGCATGAATGTATCTCTAACATACATATTCCATCATGCATCACATCATAACAACCTACATGAAATGTATCTCTAGCATACATGTCATATCATGCATCACATTATGGCAACCTCCATCAAGGAAAAATCACAATTTAGTGTCACACGGACGGGAACACGGACAAGGCCACAAAGGCGTGTCATGGTCCACAATTCTACACAAGAATTCAAGAAAATTCAGGGTTGTCAATCCCTAAAATTGCTCGCCCTGGACAATCCTAACCAAGGATGTCCCATTCTCACATAGAGAATCTAGAGCAGGGGTGTTCGCCCAAGGACATCTCCTACAGAGGGGAGAGCTCGAGTTCCCACACAGGGAATCCAGGAACACATGTAGCGGGTGCACACGGTATACCACACTGAATTCTCAGGGTCCAGATGACTCTCATAATAACAATCTCAAAATCCGCAAGACAAGTACACAACTCATCCCCACATAATTCCATTTCTCTACACTCAACCCGGGGAGTGCACTTGTTCCACACAGGAACTCAAATCAAAACATGTCCTTTTGGACAAATCAAGTTTCGATTAAGCCACGACCGATCAATCCGGCACACAATTTCCCACATTGTATCCAATCGGTCAAATTCGATTAACCTCAATAAAGCCTCAATTGGAAATCCATTTTCATGATGCATGCAACATGGTACATACGTGGGCAAGGCATATATGAATTCTAATCCATGATAAGTGCTCTCATCAACCCCTAATACATCATTCATAATCATAATATCAAGCTTCAACATCATCATTAAACCCCACATGTGTGTGCACCTATTAGAAGTACTTCACTCAATGCATTTCAACATGCTTGAAATTAACTCACTACCACACTACACATGTGAATTAACATCTAATCATAAATTCCAACAGAAATCATAAAAGAAGAATCATTGAAATTATAACTCAAATCAAAGCTCAACCACAAAGGCTAAACACATATGAGATCATTCACTTCATCTTTAAGCTATGACATTCACTAACATCCACACATCAATTAACCACGTTCTATCATGACAAATCAGTCCATTAATAGGTTGTAGTCCTACTGAAAATATGTTTAACCATAGAGAATCAACCATTCATAATTTCAAGATGACAATTCCAATATCATACCACAAACCACAAGTCATTCCACAAATCTCTTAAATGTATACCTCAACTCATAACCTCAATGGCATGCCTTTCTAGTAGCATACTATAGCTCAAAACACTCCACATTCATAAGAAATTGGCAAGCATAAGTGTAATCACCGAAATAAACATCATGCAAATAGAACAAAAATATGTTGTGTAGCCGTTTGAATGCCTAGAAGACTGTTCAATCGGCTAAACAGGAAAATATTAAATTTACAGTTTTGCCGTTCGAATGCTCAGGAGGGACGTTCGATCGGCTAAACTAGAAATTTGTTGATCCGACAGTGTTGCCGTTTGAACGCCAACAAGGCAGAAACGACCTTCTTCGTCCTTTCGAATTTTCAAACCAAAACTCCATTGATAAAACTCCAAATCGCCATCTAACAACCTAAATGCCATTAAAAGTCCACCATGACTTCCAGAATGGTAAACCACATCATAAGAAGATAAAACCCTATAAAATCGGGATTAAAGATTACCATTTTCTAATCATGCCATTAAAGCATTAAATCAAGTAAATCCATTCAAAATAACCACAAAATCAAGAGTTTTACTATAGGAAGACTGAAATTTCAAAAGTCCATTACCTTATCCCTTGATTAGGCTTGGATTTGATGGTCACCCTTCTTGAAAACCTTACAAAGATAGAGTTTGAATTAAACTCCATTAAAACCAATTTAACAAAGAAAACCCTAATTAAAGCTTAGATCTAGGGCTTATTGAACATAAAATTTGGATTTTGAGAGCTAGGGTTTGTAGTAAAAATGCAAATCAGTAGTTTTGATGTTTAAAAACGAATTAAAACAAAGGGGAAACGGTAGCTTTAGAAGAGATTAAGAGAAAGTTAGGATTTAGTGTTTAATTAGAATAGACTTACCTTAAACACCTTCTAATCCGGGCCAAATTGGGGATTAGGCCTGACCTCTCCTCCTCAGCCTATTCCCAAAATGGGAATGGCTCAGGTTTGGCCTTTTATAGTAAGTTTTGGGGTGTGTTTGGGTAAGTTGTGGGGTATAAATAGAAAAATATGCTAAAAATGGGTATTTTACAAATTTGAGCACTAATTAAATCTAAGAAAATTCTGAAATTTTTTGTATAAGCTTAAGTTGATGTCTGGGTTCATTTGACACAAAAACCAAAATTTTGACGGTGGCCCTAATTTTTGAAAAAATAGTGAAAATTCCAAAAAATCTCAAAAATTCACATTTGATTCAAAATCACTTAAAACCACTAATCTTAAAGTTGATTTTGATTAAAACCATCATAAACACCATCTATCTTTGAAACCACCGAATAAATTAGAAAATGTGTTAACCTCACGATAACCGATAATTAAAGTGAAACAAAAACTGGTTTAGAAAAGTGGGTCCTTACACAAACACTTATTAATAGACATGCTCCTCAAGGTCAAAGCCTTCGAGCAACTCCTGCTCCTCAAGGCCAACGCCTTCGATCAACTCCTTCTTGTCAAGACTGAAGTCTCAAGCAACTCCTGCTCCTCAAGGCCAAAGCCTTCGAGCAACTCCTGCTCCTCAAGACCGAAGTCTCAAGCAACTCCTGCTCCTAAAGGTCAAAGCCTTCGAGCAACTCCTACTCCTCAAGGCCAACGCCTTCGAGCAACTCTTGCCCATCAAGTCTAAACTCTCGAGCAACCTTGCCTGTCAAGACTAAAGTCTCAAGCAACTCTTGCTCCTCAAGGCCAAAACCTTCGAGCAACTCCTTCTCCTCAAGGCCAACGCCTTTGAGCAACTCCTGCTCCTCAAGGCCAACGCCTTCGAGCAACTCCTACCCATCAAGTCTAAACTCCTGGGCAACTCTGTCTGTCAAGACAAAAGTGCCAAGCAACAATACCTGGTAAGCCGGTGCACTCGGACAAACCATCAAATCAAAACATGTCCTTTTGAACCCATCAAGTTTCGATTAAGCCACGACCGATTAATCCGGCACACAATTTCACCACATTGCACCCAATCGATCAAATTTGATTAATCTCGTTAAACCCTCAATTGGAAATCCATTTTTATGATGCATGCAACATGGTACATACGTGGGCAAGACATACATGAATCCTAATTGATGATAAGTGCTCTCATCAGCCCCTAATGCATCATTCATAATTATAATATCAAGCTTCAACATCATCATTAAACCCCACATGTGTGTGTACCTAGTAGAAGCACTTCACTCAATGCATATCAACATGATTGAAATTAACTCATTTCCACACTACACATGTGAATTAACATCTAATCATGAATTCCAGTGGAAATCATAGGTGAAGAATCATTAAAATCATAACTCAAATCAAAGCTTAACCACAAGCTAAATACATATAAGATCATTCACTTCATCCTTGAGCCATGACATTCACTAATATTCACACATCAATTAACCACATCTTATCATGACATATCAGTCCATTAGTATGTTGTAGCTCTACTGAAAACATACTCAACCATAGAGAGTCAAGTACTCATAACTTCAAGATCGCAATTCCAACATCATATATCCAACCACAAGCCATTCCACATAACTCTAAATATATATACCACAACTACAAAACATCAACGGTATACCCTTCCAATAGCTTACTATAGCTCAAAACACTCCACATAAACATAAAAGTAATATTTTGGAGTAGATATGTCAAAATAAGCAGCATACATAAAATGGTCAAATTCTGCAGTGTAGCCGTTCGAACGCCCTTCAGGGCCGTTCAATCGGCTAACAGGAAAAATGCCAAAACTATAGTGTTGCCGTTCAAACGCCCTGTAGGGCCGTTCTAACGCCAACAAAGCAGTTTTGGTCAAATTTTCAAACCAAAACTCCATTGATAAATCTTAAAATCTCCATCTAACAACTCAAATGACATTAAAACTTCACAATACCTTCCAAAATGCTAATCCACATCATAACAAGATAAAACCCTATGAAATCGGGATAAAAGATTACCATTTACTAATCATGCCATTAAAGTACTAAATCAAGTAATTCCATTCAAAACAAAGCACAAAATCAAGTGTTTTACCATAGAAAGACTGAAATTTTGAAAGTCCATTACCTTATCCCTTGATTAGGCTTGGATTTGATGGTCACCCTTCTTGAAAACCTTACAAAGACATAGAGTTTGAATTAAACTCCATTAAAACCGATTTAATAAAGAAAACCCTAATCAAAAACTTAGATCTAGGGCTTGTTGAACTTAAAAATCGGATTTTTAGAGTTAGGGTTTGAAGTAAAGATGTAAATCAGTAGTTTTGATGTTTAAAAATGAATCAAAACAAAGGGGAAATGGTAGATCTAGAAGAGATTAAGAGAAAAGCTAGGATTTAGTACTTCATTAGAATGGACTTACCTTAAACACCTTCTAATCCTAGCCTAATTGGGGATTAGGCCTGACCTCTCCTTCTCAGCCTATTCCCAAAATGGGAATGGTTCAGGTCTGGCCTTTTATAGTAGGGTTTGGGTTGCACTAACTGAACTAATGGGGTGTAAGTAGAATTTTGGGCTAAAAATGGGTATTTTACGAATTTGGGCACTAATTAAATTTGAGAAAATTCTAAAATTTTTTGTATGAGCTTAAGTTGATGTCTGGGTTCATTTGTTCCAAAAACCCAAATTTTGACATGGGGCCCACAGGGGGTCCCGCCAAACCCTAATTTTTAAAAAAATAGTAAAAATTTTGAAAAATCCCAAAACTTTACATTTGATTCAAAATCACTTAAAACCACTAATTGAAAAGTTAATTTTGATTAAAACCATCATAAACACCATTTATTTATGAAACTACCGAATTAATTAGAAAATGAGTTAACCATGTAAAAACTGATAATTAAAGTGAAACGAAAACCGGTTTAAGATCAGAGATCTTACAAGAGTCCAACCACCAAATCTTCTCCTTGATATCAACAATCATTACTTCAAAATCAACACAGATTATTTCTCTGTTCTTGCCTTTGTTGTTATTGTTGTTGTTGGTTTAGTCATCCTTCTAGGGACGGTTAGCCTTAAAGTCACCCACTTGGCCACATTTGAAGTGGACACCCTGGGGTTTGTTATACCCCTTGCCATTGCCTTTGTGTTGTGGCTTCTTTCCCATTTTCTTGAAGGCTTTCTTCTTTTAATGTTCCGGCCCCTATCCACCTTTCTTTCCACCTCCAGTGTTCTTGTAATATCCCTAATTTTTCTATAATTTTCTTGCATATTTTTGCAATTTTATGCAATTCTCTACAATATTTTGTAGTTTTCTGCTCATATTCTCAATGGAGGAATTTGACGCTTTGGCGTATCTGTATTTGTATTATTCACGACCGTAAGAGTCATAAGTGGTGTTTCGTTGCAGGTCATGGGCCTTGATGTATCACAGAAATTTTCAGCATGAAAAATGGACGGGAGGTGTGAGAACAAAAGCAGAAAGATAGAAAAGGAAAAAAATATAATATAATATAAAACGGATCGGGTGCGCCTCGGCACACCCGACTCCATCTTGTGAATTGTGTGGGGCTTCACTGGGTGAGGCCAAAAGTGTTGCCGCTGGTGGCTGCTGACTGCGGCCCGGCCAGCCACGGCCTGGCGATGCCGCCACCGCCTCCCTGGCCTAGCCCTATCGGCAACCGTAGCGTAACGACCTATTTTCTGGTTACACTTAACCCGGGTGGGTTAAGGGTAATTTAGTAATTTAAGATTAGTGTTAGGGGGTTTTATTAGGTGAAATCCCCGTATCCGAGTAGAGCTCGTAGTAATGAGCATGATGAATCAAAGAACGCGTGAAACGGAGGTCGGGAGCGAAAGCTACAGCCTCAGGAAGTGTGCCACATGGGCAGGGCCCGCTCAAAAAGAGCGGGATAACCTACCCATGTGTGGTCTTATTTCGAAGGGCTCGTTGACATGAGTCCATTGGTATCAAGAGCATGCAATTCCAATGTCGAGGTTGGAAGATCGCATTTTGAAGTCAGGATATTATTTGAATAAAATAATATCTTTCTGGATAGGATCGACGACACAGTGGATAGGATTGCTGACGAAGCAGATAGGATTGCTGACGCAAGTGGATAGGATTGCTGACGAAGCGGATAGGATTGCTGATGCAAGCGGATAGGGTTGCTGACGAAGTGGATAAGCTTGACACATGTCAGCCTCACATCTCTCCAGTTTTTCTTTAAATAGCACCTACGACATTCAGAGAAGGGAGGAGAATTCTCTCCCACGTTTTCCTATTTCTCTCCCACATTCAAAAACTTCTGTTCTTCATTTCTCACTCATTTTAAGTCTGATTCGAGTCATTCTTGAGGCGTTCCTAGCTAATTTAAGGGTGATCTACGCAATAGCATGGTCCATTCCTCGAGTTGGCACTCCTATAAGGGAGGAACGACCCGGGGCAAGAGGAGGCTCTGTCCACCACCCTCCTGCCCCGAGAGTGAGAGAGATGGCCCGGTGAGAGAGGAGGCTCCGTCCTCCGTTACCAGGCCAGATCAAGAGAAGTGGCATGATGTGGGGGAGGCTCTGTTCTCCACCGAAGGGCCACGATGTGTGAAGGAACACCCCGGGTAGGGGAGGTTCTATCCGCCGCCCACGAGCGCAGAAAACGAGAAGTCTCCGGGAAAGGGAGAGTTGGTCGGGTCATCCTTTGGTTCAAGGCGATGAACGTATGGAGGCTCTGTCCACTATCTCCGGATCTGAGGGGGAGGACGCCCAAAAACGAGCATCCTAAATACCGCTACCTCGGCAGACATTAGGGGAGTAAGAGTTTCTTACCTCCTATTTTAATTATAGAACGACATGTGTTAGTTATGATGTGTGTTATGTTATGATCCATATGCTTGCTATGGTTATGTGCCATGATATGTGCTTATATGCCATGATGTGTGTCGTCTCACTATGGGTTAGAGAGAGACGGGTTGTGTGTGTGTTTATATTATGATATGTTGTGCTTATATGCCATGATGTGTGCCGTCTCGCTCTGGGTTAGAGAGAGATGGGCTGTGTGTGTGTTTATATTATGGTATGCTATGCTTATATGCCATGATGTGTGCCATCTCGCTCTGGGTTAGAGAGAGACGGGTTGTGTGTGTGTTTATGTTATGATATTCTATGCTTATATGCCATGATGTGTGTCGTCTCACTCTGGGTTAGAGAGAGACGTGTTGTGTATGTGTTTGGTCTCAGCTCAATGATAGAGCGAGACCTATGATTGTGTTCTGTCTCACTCTATGATAGAGCAAGACGTGTGATGCGTGCGGTCTCGGCTAAGTGATAGAGCGAGACGTGTGATGTGTGTTCATTCTCGGCTCAGTGATGGAGCGAGACATGTGATTGTGATGGTCTTGCTCTGGGGTAGAGTGAGGCATGTTGTTGTGGTCGTGTGGTGCTCGTCTCTATGATAGAGCGAGATGTGTGTTTCCGGTGTTTTATCAGGTTTTCGTATTGGTTGTGTGGTGCTCGTCTCTATGATAGAGCAAGATGTGTGTTGTTGGTGTTTTACAGGTTTTCGTATAACCCCGATTAAATATTCGGGTATACGTATGTGTTTTTGTATGGTTTGATGTACTACATCCGGATTCGATCGTATTGGAGTAACATCGTGGATGTTATTTGATATGTACGTAGGCAACCAACGGCAATGCAACGTTGGCCCGGTCCGAATTAGTTATATAATTAGGCCAGTTCTTGCCTACACGTAACAAAGCACTAAAGTTCCATAGCATGTAGAGGAACAAGAAGACTCTCGCACTCAGAGTGTGCCGCTCTTGGTTCTGGGTTTGGGTTTTATCGTGTTCGGACCCCTAACCCGGGTCGGTTTCTGGGTCGGGGCGTTACAGTAGCCCCTAACCTAGTGACCATTTTTGGAGAGGTTTTAGCCGGATCTGCCGTCGTCTCCGCCTGCATGGAGTCACCCTGCTGCCACAACTCTGCCCCGGCCACAGTGACCTCTGGCCACCGCCGTCCCGGCCTCCCCGCCCCCGGTTTGCCGTCGCAAGGTAAAAAATAGTTCCGCCTCTGTATTTTCGGTTTTCTGTTCAATACAAATTGCGGCTATCGCCGATCGCTGGCCACCGTGGCCCAGCCTTGGGCCTTCCCCCAGCCCAATGCCAACAAGTCTACCACCCCGGCCGCCGCCTTGGCCGCCGTTTCCCTTAGTCCCTCTGCCCTATTTTGAACTGGATAAAAAATCCCTCCTTTTTCCCATTTCTCTGTGTTGTGAACCAGGATTGTGCCGTTGATCTCCGGCCATTGGCCTTCTCCTAGACCGGCAACGGCAAGGCTGCTGCCTTGGATTGAATCGCTGCCTTCCCGGTCTTTCACCCATTCTTCCGCCCTTTTCTTTTTCGGACAGAACATTTATTTATTTTTGGTTGTTTTTCCATGTTGAGTTATCGGAGGAGCTCGGCTCACCTCACCTACTCCGTCTCGAACCGACAACAGCAAGGTGTCGAGGTTTGGCCCTGCTCGCCTCAATCGGTTCCAATTCGTTTGTTTGGCCGTCCTACATCAGAGTATAGTTTTCAATTGTGACTTTCATTTTCTGCTATCGGATGTTAGACAACATTGAGTTGACGTCCATTTGATTTGCTCAATCCAGCGACTACCAGGTCCTGTCTTCTCCCAGGTCTAGCCCCCGGCCATGTCGGGCCATTCGTAGCTCAGCAAGGCATGTTTGCAGCACCAATTTAGCGCATTGTTGCCCTACCTAAATCGGGTCTTGGGTCTCTTCAATTTTCTGATTGGCTATTCTACTGCAGACAACTGCAGATGTTGGCTTTACCCAATAACGAAAAGGGGCCGCTGCTTCCGACCTCCTCTGCACATCTTTTGCACACACCAGACGTCCCTAAATTGTGGATACATCTCTGATTGCTGCTAATGGGCCACCCAAGCCAACGTGTTTAGCTTGGGATTTCGTGAACTTGGGCTGCAGATCCAATCAACATGGGCTCTGCCTCGGCCCAGTGACGGCTCGGGCTAGCACTTTTGGCCCGAATTTACCTTTGCACCCCCACTTTCTATTACACACAACCTGGAACATATGAGGAAAGAGTCCTCGATTTTAGATCCTTCCAAGTGGAAGTAACACAGTTAGCCATTAAACTCGGCCCATCGAAGGCTCGACCGATGTCGTGCCATATCCTCCACTGTAAGCCGTGCTTGATGCATGATTATCCGTACGATGGATTGGTTGTGAGTAGCATTTAGAAATGGCGCCGCCTTTGTCGACCACTTGCGCCAAGCCTTAGTGCCTCAACGTATGTTTAGGAAACGTCTCCACCACTAGGCAATATGGCCGTTAAAGCCCTCCACCACCTTCTGAGGCTTCGATGATGCAGAATTGCTGCTATTGGATGTGGTCCGCTGTCCATTTTAATGTTTTGTGGCCAACGACGTATTTTAAACCATTGGCCAACCTCCAATCAGTCAGCCTCCATTGTGTAGTCGCTTTTGCCATTTCTAGTGGCACAACCTTATGTCCGGCTGCCTTAGTGCGTCCAAACCTTTGGCTTCGAGTGAAATTAATCTAACTTTATCGATATTAATTCCAGCATCTTTGAAAATCCTTGGGACACAACAACTCTCTCAGTGCGATGCTTTTGGCTGCCTATTCCGCTATCAACGCCGCCACCGTCGTTTGCTCACCATTAAACTCCTGTGGATTACGAGGTAGCGGACCTTGAACTCGTAATTTCATTATAGCGTGCTTTGATTGTGTGGTAGCATGCTAGGAGTTAATAATTTAATGTTTTGCATGATAATGCTAATCAAATGAGCATGCTTTATATATGTGAATCATGCATATGTTATGGACTAAAGGTATGACAGTAAGTAATTAGTGAATTGTATGTGTGTGATTTGAGTATGTGATAAATATGTGTGGTCGATGAGCACGAGTACGTGCGTTTGTTTGTAAGTTTGTCGAAAGGGTGCTTTGTAGGCTACGACATGGAAATGGTGATGGTATGACGAGCGAGGAAAGATGTAAGATGGACTATCGAAGGTTGGATTTGATGAGGTTGAAGAATTGGCTTGGATTGAGTTGAGTAGTACACTGGAGTAGTGAGCAGAAGACCTAAGCGATGTAATGATTGGGAAGATTCAGGGTTCTCAACATCTTTGGGGGATTGTGAATTAGGGAAAATGGACTATATAATTGTACCGCATAATGTACATAATTTGAATTGTAACTAAAAAACAATGAGTAAGGAATTAGTAAGGGTATGATGTCGGGACTTAAGTCTAAGGGTTTCATTTGAGAAGTTTGAGTAAGATGATTCAGTTTTATGGTGGATGGTGTAAGATGTAAGGCCGTAAATGTATGATGGTAAGATTATCAGTGTGGATTATGAGTTTAAGTAAGACTGTGTAAAGATTTGTAAGATTGTAAGACGGGAGTCATTCCGAGCATAATTGTACATGCATAAGTTACCTAATATAAACTTGAATGGTAAGTAACCCTAAATTGATAACGTTGTGAGGTTGAGACTGAGGGTTTTGATGGATTTAGTTCCATTTTGTGTCAGTCAATAAGTAATCGACTAAGCGTCCTTTCTGGTTTATCCATGGTGTTTTTCTATGGGATTTAGTCTTGGTGTTGTTTTTTCGGCCCAGACATTTGATGCTTTGTTGAGACTGCTGTAAGTTTCCGCCCTTCGTGGGCTCTGTATGTTTTCTACCTACAGATGGCATTGAATGTTCTGCCCAAGAGTGGCACTGTATGTTTTTCGCCCTTAGTTGGCACTGTATCGCCCTTGTTGGCACTGTATGGCCCCAGAGAGTGGGCATTTGCGCGCTCAGGTAAGTAGTATTATGGATCTACTCTTACCTGTTTGATCCTATGCCCCATGATCATAGGTGTGCCTTGCCTTTAAAAAAGTCCATGGTGTCTAGTTGCTCCCCGAAGGTTAAGGTGACGCCCTAGTGGCATTCCATTCCTTTCCGACACTGGAGCTTATTAATTGTAATGAGCTTCAGTTGTCGGTAGTACACATACAATAGTAAGAGTAAGTTGTGTGTTTTAGATTCTAAGTAAGTTGTATGTGTAAGATCCAGAGTAAGTGTAAGCTTCTAAGGAAGATGTAAGAGTTCATTTATGTGTAAGAGTAAGATTGTACGAGTAAGGCTGTACAAGTAAGTCCGTACGAGTTTGTGTATGTTATAAGTGTAAGCATATGATTGTACGAGTAAATTGGTGAGAATTTGATTCATAGTGTAAGTGTAAGCTTAAGGGGAGCGTAAGAGTAAGTATAAGTTTAGCTAGTACGACTGCATGTGTGTCATATATGTATTTATGCTAACTGTACTTGCTTTATGTATAATTGCATGAATGATGCATCTATGTATGAACTTACGAAGTTCATTGATTTTTTCCCTACTGAGTATGAAAATACTCACCCTATCTTTTTAGCCCCTTCGTCCGGAGGCTTTTGCAGGTCAATCAATAGTTGTTTGAGACTGGATTCTTCCTCATGGTGGACAATTCTTCCTCGACGTAGAGTGCAGCGAATTCATGGTGAAGTTATGTGGGATTTGGTGCCATGCTTTCGTGTATTATTTAAGGTGAGAGATAAATATATTATTTTCTGGACTTGTGTATGTACTATATATGAATCACAACTTAGACTGTTAAAGAACTTGTACTCAGAAAGGCCTGGGATGTATTTGTTTTTAAAGACCATGGCCATGGCAAGTTTTTCTTATATGTTTTTCGTTTCGGGTCACGCCTGAGAATTTTAGTTTTGTTGTATGTTGAATTAATTTACGAAAATTGTTTTCACACATTTTGAATTTTATTGGTTTATTTGATTTACATCAGTATTTTGAAATAAATTATTTGTAAGATTTTCAATGAAATGCATGGAAAAACCTCAAGCATGACAGTTCTATGCTAGGTTGGCAATAGTAGTCCCTGAAGCATTGACATGGTTCCTCCTTTCTTGCTTAAGCCTAAGCTTAGCAGTTAGAGCCTCCATTGTTAGCTTATGGTCACTCTTATTGAGGTAAACCACCACACTCTCCCCAGACTTAAGGAGGCTATTTAACACTGTTAACACTTGAACTTCCATCTAAAACTCCAGGTCATTAGTTATGATGGACATAACACTTAAGTGCTCATTCACATCATCTCCCTCTCTCATCCTAGAATTCTGATACTTAGAGTATAACATCCTCTTATGAGCCTCTGCCAAGCATCTATTTGGCAGTCTTAAACTTCTCAAAGAGCCTCTCTATCTTTGGCTTATGAAAAAATGTCATCATCCCTCATATTCTCATAAGCTTTCTTCTTAGCAGCAGTGCAATTCTCTAGGCGGGGCACATTGACTTGTTCCATTACATGAGCCAAGTCAGAGAGAGTAAGAGTATAGTGTATCCTCCTCTTCCATACTAGATAATTATCAGCATTCAGTTTCTCAGTCTTTCTTAGCTCAAAAGTGACAACCTTTAATGTCATTATGCACAAACAAATTAACTACAAAGCTAAGACGCACAGGAATAAATACTACATGATGGCCAACAACTACTTTATTAATTATGTATTTGACTCACTTATTCTAAATCACAGTAAGGGACAAGTGTTTTTATGCTGATATAATCAATTTAATTGCATATACTTTAGACTCGAATCACAAGCATGTGAAAAGTCCAAACTACCCTTAACCCCCTTAAGGTAAGTTAACCTAATATGCAATTACTTATGATAATGACTTATGTTACCCCTTAGGCACATACAACAGCAAGAAAAACCTCAATAGGGTTTCTAGAAAATAACTTTTCTGTCCAGGAAAATAATGGTGTGAAAGTACCAAATTAGCCCTAAGGCTAATTCGGTCTTTTCACCCTTGTAATCACACCAAATTTAATCACACAATAATCAATTAAACAACACATTTATAAGCATGAAATATTATAATTTAAGTTTTGGACAGCAAACAATCATGCACACAAAATGCCCTTAGGGCTAATTTGGTCAATTTCTACTCATTTCTAATCCAATTAATTAATTAAATCTACACAATATAATTAATTATACATCATGGACTAAAAAACATATATGTGCATATAAAGTGACTAGAAATTTTATTTGGGCAAAAACCTACAAGGGTGAATTTATGGTTTTGCCCTAGGCATGCCAAAACCCAAATAAATTATCAAATCACTTTCCACAAACTAATCACATGAACCAGTTCATAAAACACTTAATTCTAAAAGTCCTATCATGGATTAATGCATAGAGATCTAATTAGGGTTTTTTCCCCAATGAGCATACAAACCCACAATCGGGTAAAGTGCACTTTTCAACAAATCAGCCACCAAAACCCCTTTTCTGGGCTCCAATACCATCGTAGTGGCATCAAAGCATAAACATAAAGGTGGGCAAGCTCTAGGGAAGATGCATTGCATAAAAATTGCAGCTTTAATTCAAATCCTCTACACAATCACATGAATAACAACATACATAAGTAGTAAACATGTATAAGGGGGGCATCATAAATTAAAATTAAATTGAGGAGAGGCATGAACTAACCTTTGGGGCTGATCAGCCCCCGGATGTGTTATCACTTTACTCCAATGCCTGAATAACAATTGAATATCAATTCAATCAAGAAAGATAGGGGAATACCTTTGTGCTTGCGTAGATCCCTCAAAGCCCCTTCTTGGATTGTGAAATTACCAAGGAAGAGAGCCCAAACGCTTGTCTTGAAGCCACACTACTCCAAGGATGAAGATCTTTCTTCATCCACCACGCAAGAGGGAGAAGAAAGGGAGAGAAGGGGGCGGCCAACCCCTTTCTCTTCTTGGAATTAGGGCAACATGCCACCAAGAGGGGGGGATGTGATTGGGAGAGAGAGGAGAGGGGGGAGGCTGCTCTAGTCACTTAGGGCTTTCTCTCCTCTCTTATGCCTATTTATACTCCCTCCCTTTTCATCCTACATGGGTTTTTCTTAAGCAGGCCTTCAACCTGATTTCACAAGATTATCTTAGAGGATCTGACACAACAGAAGTGGGCTCTGTTTCTCATAACTCACAAAGGCCTGGACCCCTTGCACATGGCCAAGCCCGTGACAGGGTCAACCCCTTGCTAACCATGGGTTTGGCCAACAATACTAATTCATGTATCGGGCCCCACAAAGTGAATATGCACACCCTAGTCACATGCCTAGTATGTGTGTGTAACGGATGTGGGTCCCAATTATATTCATGTCATGATTGTGAACATCCCCACTATCCTTGGAACCCGTGGCTAGTACCGGCTCACCCAAATTGCGAACAAAGTGGATCAAATGGGCTTGAGCCCATACCCTGGTCCAACACAAACAAATAGATCTCTAAACTTTTTTGTAATTTCTTTCACCATCTCTTTCCAAAACTCTTAAAAACACTTCTAGAAATTATTTTAATGAAAATCTAAGTGTATTTGTGGACGTGAGTGTCTGTAAAATATACACCCAATTCATTCTTTAACCTTCAACTTTCAAAATACATCTACTCATGTTTTTCAAGTCATTCAATTACTAATCCGACTCATCACTAAATATATACAATATTTTGACATGTTTTGTTTAACAAAATTAGCCAATTACAATACATGTGCCTTATATGTTTAGATACAAATACTTATGAATGAGTTTTTCACAACTAAACACCCATTTTTATCCATAAAACTGATTGAGTAAGTAGCACTAGAAATAAACATCACTTCTATAAGTCGATTCTAGGCATGTCGACATCGAACACACTAACAATCAATATGTTGAGTCATGTTAGATCATCAATAAGCAACACTTCTAATAAGCATAAATCAAAAGGTGAACAAAAGTACACCAACACCTTTCACTCAAATGCTAGATATAGAGACTAGTGTTGATAGGTTCCCCTAACCACAAAAATCACCATTTTTTCGTTGACTTCAAATCTTAGATGTTGATATTATAACTCCACTTTCTCTCCAATAAAAACTTATAGTAGGTTTAGATAGGACATGAAGGAGTAGGTCTCACTTGACATCCCTTTTAACATTCCAATCAATTTTTTCATTGTCTAACTAAATATGTTGTAAAAAAAAATTATATAATAAATGAATTGTTAAAAATTATTCCTAAATTTTCCTTTATGAGAATAACTAGCTCCTTAGAGCATCTACAATGACAGATGCCACCCATGGACACATTTGGAGTCCCAGCTACCTCTAACCCGAGCATGGAAATGATGCCTCACTTTGGACTTCCAATTTGAAGTTCTCTATTAGAGACTTCAGATGCTATTTTTTTAGATTTTGAGTTTAGCCTTTCTTACATGCATTTGATATGCATGGTTGGAGTTCATTCATTATCAAATTACAGCATAGGCAATTAGAGATGTCAATTTAAGCCACATAAGCATCTCCAATAGGTCAATTAGGGGGAGATGCTCTTAGCTGTTAGACAGTGTAAGAGACATCCAATCTGCATCCATAATTCTTAAAAGTATCTTCAAAGGGGTTTCTGAAATATAACTGCTGGAGATGCTCAAAATATAGACTCATTTGCCTATGTAGAAAAGTAAAGACTCATGAATTCTAAGGATGTTAAATCCTTTTTTATATTAAAAAAGTAAAAAAGGTAAAAAATGTATATAATTAAAAAATATTAAAAAGTATAAATAATGTCTCTAAAGAGACGCCGAAAATGATGCCCCAAATTGGGATGCCACATGGAAATGACACCTTGGTTACAAAAGCGAGGGCACCATTTCCGACAATTAAAGTGGCTAGGGGTGTAAACGAACAATATTTGTATAAGATCCCTAAACTCAGCTGGTTCATTTTATTCGATTTAATAATTATTGTGTGGTTTAATGTTAACTTTGATTGGTTTTGAATTAATTTTTGAAATTAAGGTGGCTAACAATGGTTTTAATCAAATTTTCTTTACTTTGATGGTTTTTATGTTAATTTAAGCCAATACAATTTTTTTAGAATTTTTGACTATTTTTCCCAAAAAGTTAGGTGGCGGGACCCGCCCTGGGCCCCACATGTAAATTTGGGATGATAGGTCCCAAATGACCCTAACAACATCTTAAGATAGTAATTAAATGGTTCAAAATTTATAAACATCAATTTGGACTTAAAATAAGCAACTTTTTTATTTTTAGTGTTATTTATAACCTACCTATTTGTTAGGCTACCCCAAAGCATATTATAAATAGAAAGACACAGTTACTTTCCCAATGGGAAACGGCTAGAATCTGGAGCTTAGGAGGCTCTAATCCCCATTTTCCAAAGAAGGAAAGGTGGTTAATGTAAGGACCCTCATCTTTAAACCGGTTTTGGTTTTCTTTAATTATGGGTTATCGTGAGATTTACGTGTTTTCTGATCTTATTCGGTGATTTTGTAAATAAATAGAGTTTGTGATGGTTTTAACCAAAATTAACTTCAATATTAGTGGTTTTAAGTGATTTTAAACCAAATGTGAATTTTTGAGATTTTTTGGAATTTTCACTATTTTCCCAAAAATTAGGGTTTTGGCGGGACCCCTGTGGGCCCCACGGTCGAAAATTTTATTTTTGTGTCAAATGAACCTAGACATATACTTAAGGTCACACAAAAATTTTCAGAATTTTATTAGGCTTAATTCGTGCTTAAATTTGCAAAATAACCACTTTTAGCCTACTTTTCATATGTACACCCCAAAACTTACCTATGCCTACCCCAACCCTTACTATAAAAGGGCAAACCAGAGCCATTTCCATTTTTGGGAATAGGCTAAGGAAGGAGGTCTGGCCTAATCCCCACTTAGGCCCGAATTAGAAGCCGATTAAGGTAAGCTTGCTCTAATTAAGCACTAATCCATGGCTTTTCTCTTAATTTCTTCCAAATCTACCATTTTCCCCTTGATTCAATTTGTTTTTGACCATCAAAAGCTACTAATTTGTGTTTTACTACAAACCCTAACATTCAAAATTCGATTTTTACTACCAACAAGCCCTAGATCTAAGATTTAATTAAGGATTTCTTAAGTAAATCGATTTCTATTGGTGTTTGATTCAAACTCATTGTGTTTTCAAGGATTTCAAGAAGGGTGACTCTTCAATCCGAGCTTAATCAAGTGCTCCTTGACTCTTCAAACTCATTGTGTTTTCAAGGATTTCAAGAAGGGTAACACTTCAAATCCACATCTAGCACCCTAATCATCATCAAAAGTCCTCCTTGACTTCCAGAATATCAAACCAAACCATAATAATGCAAAACCCTAAGAAATCGGGATTAAATAATTCCATTTTCTAATCTTACCATTAACACACTAAATCAAGCAAACCATTTCGAAATAAGCCAAAAATGAAGAGTTTTACCATGGATAAACAGAGATTTTGAAGACCCATTACCTCAGCACTTGATTAAGCTCGGATTGAAGAGTCACCCTTCTTGAAATCCTTGAAAATACAATGAGTTTGAATTAAACACCAATGGAAATCGATTTACTTAAGAAATCCCTAATTAAATCTTAGATCTAGGGCTTGTTGGTAGTAAAAATCGAATTTTGAATGTTAGGGTTTGTAGTAAAACACAAATCAGTAGCTTTTGATGGTCAAAAACGAATTGAATCAAGGGGAAAATGGTAGATTTAGAAGAAATTAAGAGAAAAGCCATGGATTAGTGCTTAATTAGAGCAAGTTTACCTTAATCGGCTTCTAATTCGGGCCTAAGTGGGGATTAGGCCAGACCTCCTTCCTTAGCCTATTCCCAAAAATGGAAATGGCTCTGGTTTGCCCTTTTATAGTAAGGGTTGGGGTAGGCAAAGGTAAGTTTTGGGGTGTAAATATGAAAAGTAGGCTAAAAGTGTTTATTTTGCAAATTTAAGCATGAATTAAGCCTAATAAAATTCTGAAAATTTTTGTGTGACCTTAAGTATATGTATAGGGTCATTTGACACAAAAATAAAATTTTCGACCGTGGGGCCCACAGGGGTCCCGCCAAAACCCTAATTTTTGGGAAAATAGTGAAAATTCCGAAAAATCTCAAAATTCACATTTGGTTTAAAATCACTTAAAACCACTAATATTGAAGTTAATTTTGGTTAAAACCATCACAAACTCTATTTATTTACAAAATCACCGAATAAGATCAGAAAACACGTAAATTGCACGATAACCCATAATTAAATAAAAATCAAACCCGGTTTAAAGATGAGGGTCCTTACAATTAGGGTGTTAGATGTAGATTTGAAGTGCTATCTATGGTGTTTCGGTTTGGATTTGCGAAAGGAAGAAGATGACTGTTCTGCCGTGTTGGCGATCGATCGGCCTTGCAGGGCGATCGATCGGCTGAACTGAAAATTTCAAAATTTTGCGTGTAACCGATCGAACGGCCTGAAGGGCGATCGATCGGATACACAGAAAATTGCATGTTGAGTGTATGATGCCTATTTTGATGATTCCACTTTGGCTTGCCAATTTTATACGAATGTGGAGTGTTTTAAGCTATGTTAGGCTACTGGAAATGTATGCTATTGAGTTTATGAAGTTGAGATATATGCTTAGTGATGGTGGAATGACTTATGTTTTGTGGCATGATGTTGGAATCGTTATTTTGAAATTATGAATAGTTGTTTCCCTTTGGTTAAGCATATTTCAAGAGGGACTACAATCATTGTTGGATAGATTTGTCATGATAAATTGTGATTAATGGTGTGTGAATGTTGGTGAATACCATGACTCAATGATGGAATGAGTGATGTTATAGGTGTTTAGCCTTTGTGGTTGAGTTTTAAATCTAGCTAAGATTTCAACGATTCTTCTACTATGATTTCCGTTGGAATTCATGTTTAGGTAGAAATTCACATGTGTAGTGTGGTAGTGAGTTGATTTTCAAGCATGTTAATATGCATCATGTGAAAGGCTTCTACTAGTTACACACACACACATGTGGGGGTTAAATGATGATGTTGAAGCTTAATATCGTGATTATGAATGATGCATTAGGGGCTGGTGAGAGCACTTATCATGATTAGGGTTCATGTATGCTTTGCCCACGCATGTACCATGTTGCACGCATCATGAAAATGGATTTCCAATTGAGGCTTCATCGTGATTAATCGAATTTGACCGATTGGATGCAATGTGATGGAATTGCGTGCCGGGTTTATCGGTCGTGGATTAATCGCAAGTTGATTGGTCCGAAAGGACATATTTTGATTTGAAGTTCCTGTGTGGAACGATTTGAAGTTCCTGTGTGGAACAATTTGGAGTTCCTGTGTGGAACGAGTGCACTCCCCGGGTTGAGTCTTGTTTAATGGAATGATGTGGGGACGAGTTGTGTACTTGTCTTGCGGATATGTGAGAATATCATTATGTGTGTCATCTGGACCCTGAGAATCCAGTGTGGTAGGCCGTGTGCACCCCGCTACCACGTGTTCTAGGGTTCTCTGTGTGAGAACTCGGGCTCTTCCCTCCGCAGGAGATGTCCCTGGGCGAACACCCCTGCTCTAGATTCTCTGTGAGAATGGGACATCCTTGGCCAGGATCGTCCAGGGCGAGCAGTATTAGGGATTGACAACCCCGATCTTTCTTGAATTCTTGTGTAGAATTTTATACCATGACACGCCTTCGTAGCCTTGTCTATGCTCCCGTCTGTGTGACATTAATGTGTGATTACTCCTTGATGGAGGTTGATTGTGATGATGCTATGCATGTGGATTATGTATGTTAGAGATACATCCATGCATGCTGATTTTGATGTTATGCATGTGGATTATGTATGTTAGAGATACATCCATGCATGCTGATTTTGATGTTATGCATGTGGAATATGTATGTTAGAGATACATCCATGCATGTTGATGTTGATGTTATGCATGTGGAATATGTATGTTAGAGATACATCCATGCATGTTGATTTTGATGTTATGCATGTGGAATATGTATGTTAGAGATACATCCATGCATGTTGATGTTGATGTTATGCATGTGGAATATGTATGTTAGAGATACATCCATGCATGTTGATTTTGATGTTATGCATGTGGGAATATGTATGCTAGAGATACATCCATGCAGGTTGAATTATGCATTTTTATGCAGTGTTAAGTGATATGAATGTGTGATCAGAAAGTGATGCACCATGTAAATCTTTGATCTGAAATGATCTCATTTCTAAGCTATCGTATTTTCTACGTTGACAGTGATATTAAAACCATTGCTGAGTGTTAAAACTCACCCCTCTTTTGTGTTTTGATTTGGGGCTGCGTGGTACGACACGTAGACGGACAGGATTGCCTTTTTGAGGAAAGGTCAGAGGTAGCTTGGGTGTGATGATGGAGATCGTTGCGTGACTTATCATCGTTTCTTTCATGCTTTATGTTCGAACCTTTGTGTAGGGTTCTTGTTGTGGTTTTATGTCACATGTTACAGTTATGTTTGCTTATGACTTATTTTGAGCCGGTATGGGCTTTACTTAAACTAAGTTTGTGGGTTTGAGATTGTTGTTTACTTTGTGTTAAGCAACACCTTTCCTTTCCCTTTTATTTACTCTTGCTCAAAGGATTGTGCGCACTCCGTGTTGCTGTTAATCGCCCGTGGTTAGGGATTAAGTCTTCCGCTAGAATTGTTTCTCAATTTCACTTCGTCGCCCCCGCGCGCTTGACCGGCCCTTGGACCGGGTTCGGCTCGGGTCGGGCATCGCCGGGGCGTGACAGTTAAGGTAAAGATTAGCTTAATCTTTCACTAATTTGTTAGGGTTTCTCCTAAACCTTCCAAATCTCTTCTTTTACCAAGGTTTAATCTTGATTTCTACCCATAAAACTACTGATTTTAATCGCTATTTCAAACCCTTGTGAAAAGATTTTCAATTTTGAACTTAATAAACCCTAGATTTACAAGTTTTCTAGTGATTTAGGCATTTGTAATCATATTTATCCAAGTATTAACAAAAACCCTCTTGTGGGTAGGATTTGGAGGTGTTGGAGCATCAATTTCAAGTTAAGAAAGTCACTGAAGGTAAGAGATTTTGTCCTAAATAGATCTGTGATTTTAGATTTGATGTTTAATGGAGTTTATGTGGGTTTTCATGGAGTTGAGCTTTAATGGCAGATTTAGAAAAAGCTTAATATTCTTATGATTTCTTTGTGTTTTTTGTTGTAGATGGCTAGATTTACTGTTTCTTAAGCTTGGATTTCATTATTATGAAGTTTGGGAGTGAGATTTGAAGGTTTGAGATTTATGCGCATTTTTGGTTTTGAATTCAAAATGGGGAAGATGAACTAGAACATCTATTTAGGCATTCGAATGACCATGCAGGCTGATTAAATGGCCCGTTAGAATGGCCTTGCAGGGCGTTCGAAATCCAACACAATAGTTTTGTGGTTTTGGTTATTTTGCTCATTTTTCATGTATTCTTCTTAAGTAATATGTCTTATGATTATGATGAGTAATGTATGCCAGACAACGCTACTGGAAGGGTATGAATTTGATGTTGGAAGCTATGGTGAATATTTGAGTATTATGTGAATTACATGTTATTCGGTTAACACTACAACAAAAAAGACTTTTAGCTACGCATTGCTAATAGCCCCAAAAGCGTCACTAATGACTAATAGTGACACATAAAAAATGTTGCTAAAAGCATCACACAAAGTGTTGTCGCTATTGTGTATTAGCAATGCATAATAAAAAGCATCGCTAATAGTGCCTATTAGCTATGCATAGTTATGTGTCACTTTCAGTAAAACTATGTTGCTAATAGCGCTTAATTTTTTGTGTTATTAGCGACGTTATTATATACATCGATAAAAATTAAACTACTTTAAAAAAATAATAAAATAACTCATTAGCCATTGGGGAAAGGAGAGGGGGGCGGAGGACGACAGGGCACTGGAATCCAGCCCCTCTCCTTCCCTGTCCTCTGAAAATCAGAGGAAGGGGAGCAGGAGGACGGGAACGGAAGTGCCGTCCTCCAGACCCTCACTCCCCTGTGCCGCCCCCATCCTCTGATTTGGAGAAGGACGGGGATTGCAGTGGGAGGGGGGCAGGAGGGCTGGAGGACAACAATGCCCTCCTAGTCCCCCCTCTCCCCGGCTTTGCCCCCCTCCTCCCCCACCCCCTCCTCTGACAATCAATGGGGGGAAGGGAGGAAGGGGGGACCGGGAGGGGGGGGTGGGGGACAAAGGATGATGCCATGGCGCCCCAGCTCCGCCCCACTCTACCTCCTCTAAAAATCGAGGGGGAAAGGGGGGAAGATGGGGAGAGGGGGACCGGAGAGGGGTGGGGGATGGAGGACGACACCATCGCCCTCCTACTCCGCCCCCCTCTCCCCGCTCCCCGCTCCACCCTCCCCCCCCTCCTCTGGTTTTCAGAGGGGGGGGGGGAGGGGTGGAGCAAGGGTGAGAGGGAGGATAGCGCCGCCACTGTCCTTCGGCCCTCAACCCACCTCCTGGTCCCCCCTCTTCCCGGTTCTGTGCCGTCCTTCCCCCCAACGCCCTCCCCCCCACCCTCCTCTAAAAATCAGAGGAAGGGGGGAGGAGGGGGTGGAGAAGGGGTACTTGAGCAGGGGGAGGTGGGGTGGAGGATAGAGTAGGGTGGAGCGGGAGGACGATAGCGGCGCCGCCATCCTTGGGCTCCCTTCGGCCCCCCATCCCCCTCCTTTGAAAATCAGAGGAAGAGGGGGGAGGAGGGGGAGAGGGGGGACCGGAGATGCAAGGAGAGTGGGGGCGGAGGAGGGGGAGGGTGGAGCCGGGGTGGGGCACATGATGGCTAGGGGTGGGGCACAGGAGGGGAGGAGTGGTGGATAGAGGCGGACCGGCAGCATCAGGCAATAGACGGCGGAAATGGGTTGCGGATAGGAGGCGAATGACATAATTCAAAGGGGGGGAGGAGAGGAGTGGGTTGGGAGCCGCGTGGGCGATTAAATGACCCACACGGACAAAATCACCTGCACGGGGCAAAAATTTTGCCCCACACAAGCAAATTTCACATGGCACACACGCGAAACTTTCGTGCACGCGCCTTCTTTCTAACGATGCTTAGATAGCATTGCAAATGATATTCATTTAAGCATCACAAAAATAATTCTTTTAACGACACTTTAGTAACCATCACAACGATTACAATATTTACGACATTCTTATAATGTCGCCAATTGCATTAATTTACGCTTATAAATAAGCTTCGCAAAAACTATCTTATTTGTACTCCCCCCCTCTCCATCTCTCTCTCTACCCTCTCTCCCTCTCCTCCCTCCTCTCTCCTCTTCTCTCTCCTCTCTCCTCTCACTCTCCTCTCTCTCTCCTCTCACTCTCCTCTCTCTCACCTCTCTCTCTCTCTCTCTCTCCTCCCTCTCTCCTCTGTTACCCCCTCTCTCTCCTCTATCTACCCCTCTCTCTCCTCTCCTCCCTCTCTCATCTTCTCTCACCCTCTCTCTCCCTCTTCCCTCTGCCTCTCCACTCTCTCTAGCCTCTCGCTCTCCTCCCTCTCTCCCTCCCCTCTCTCCTCTCCCTCACTACAATCAACCATCACAACTCGGTAGCTCTTGACGGTGACGACCAAGATTGGCTCTAGACGCCAATGGTGGAGATTGGCTCTCGAATTCCAACAGTGACCTCCACCTCTCAACAGCATCCTACGGCATTAAAGGTAATTTTTTTTCTGGCTTTACATACCTTATCATTTCAAAGATTTTCATTATGTGATTTTTTGATTTGGATCTTGAAAAGTTCGGTAGAAATAAATTTCCTTATCAAGTTTGGTCCATTTTATGTCGATTTAAGGGCATGTTTTTTATTTTGTGTTATATAATCAAGAGGTCAAGACTGCATACATATTAGTGTATCCGTCGAGATAGAAATGGATGAATATTTTATATATATATTATAGACAAAGTATGGATAAATAATATAATTATGTAAAAACGACTGACATGGATAGCCTCTGTCTGTATATCTATGCCCATGTCTATATCCGTATATCTATGCCCATGTCTATATCCGTATCATGTGTATCGGTATGCCGGACGCAAAATAGATGTTGGAGATGCTGTAAGGACTCGTTTTCATGTTCATCCGTTTCGGGCCTAGCACAGCTACCGTTATGTGCCGCGTTTGGCAACTCGACCAACTGAGTCCTCGTTAAGTTTTTCTCTAAAACCCTAGGAAGGATCAAATCTCCCCGCGGCGCTCCCTCCTAACTCAATTTCCTCCTCCTCCTTGGGTGTTCTCATCCCTGCACTACCCTGATTGATTGTGACAGAAACACGAGAGGAGGAGGAAAGCGAGAATGGGGAAGGCCAAAGGGAAGCATAGGTTGGACAAGTACTACCACCTGGCCAAGGAGCAGGGCTACCGCTCCCGTGCCGCCTTCAAGCTCCTCCAGCTCGACGCCAAGTTCCGCTTCCTTCCCTCCGCCCGCTCCGTCCTCGACCTGTGCGCTGCCCCCGGTAGCTGGCTCCAGATCGCCGTAGCCCGCGTACCCGTCGGCTCCTTCCTCCTAGGAGTGGACCTCGTCCCTATCCGCCCCATCCGCGGCGCCCTCTCCATTGCCCAGGACATCACCACCCCCGACTGCCGCGCCTCCATCAAGCGCCTCATGTCCCAGCACGGGTGCCCCGCCTTTGACGTGGTCCTCCACGATGGCTCCCCCAACGTCGGTGGCCGCTGGGCCCAGGAGGCCACCGGCCAGGCCGCCCTTGTACTGGACTCCGTCAAGCTCGCCTCAGAGTTCCTCTGTCCCAAAGGCACCTTTGTCACCAAAGTAATTCGATTTTTTCTTACCCATTACTAGTGTCTATGATTATTCAACATCCGTTTTTTTATTTGCTTCAAAATTCTTATTAGAACTCCAATTTTTCGACTCCATGCATTCTTATTTTATTCCTCTATTCGTGCTGTTATGATTTTACATGTTGAGTTCATTGTTACGACAAAGTAAAAAAGAAGTATTTTTTGTTTGAACTTGAAAAGAAATTCAAGGTTTCATTCTATGTTCAATGTGCACTTCATGTGTGTCCTACCCATGGAAGGCGGTACCTATTGAAACAGGTATATATAGGCCAGCAGGTACCTGTATCCTACCTTACAAGTACAGTAGGGGAGGGGATGGTAAACCTCCCACAAGAATCTTTGCGGGTTTAAAGCTGAACTAACCTATTATACTACATTGTTACAACATTAATGATGTTTTTGTTCTATTACTTTCCAAATAAGGTCGGTGTATACAATTTAGATACATTTTTTTTCTAAATATAGTGTTCCTTGCCTATGCATTAACTTACAAATCTATCTTATGTGCTTCTACATAATATTTTTCCATCATGTAAGTGATTTATTTGTTTTCAAAATGAAAGAGTTTTAGAACAGTTAAAATGGGACAAAGTAATACTCCCCATGTTGTAAGGGAAATTAAGGAGAGAATGTATGTGGGAAAGAAGAAGGGGAAGAGAGTTAGAGAGGAGCATGGATAAATAAACTAGAATAATTTACTGCTCAAATTCATAATTCATGACTGAGGAGGAGTACATGATTTATAGGCTTCAACCTTTTCAAATTAGGAAGCAAATCTAAACTAGAAAAGCAATAACAATAAGATTCCTACCTTTAATAAGCAAGTCTAAACTAGGAAAGCAAACCTAAACATAAGCAATTCTAAACTAGGAAAATAAACCTAAACTAAGGCATACTTATATAAAGAAAGTCCTAATTAAATCTTAACTTGAAATCATAACAATCCACCATTGCTTCTATGAAGCCTTTTTCTCAAGGCTGGGAATTACCAAAACGCTCATCAATAGCAAGTGGTTGGAGAATCTAATTATATTTCGGAGGGCGCTGAATGATGTGCAATTTATCCAGTAGTTGGGCGGTAAGGAGGCATTTGACCCCATTAAGCTCAAAGCTCATCTGCATGTGTTCAAAGTTTTGTTTAACCTTTCGCAATGTGCGCTATCAATCTATGCCAATAACGATATCGGTTCTCTTGATAGGCAGGACATAGAAATCAAACTTTATAATAAGGCCTTGAGCAAGAAGACATGCCTTACAATAAACCCCCATATTGTGAAGCTTTGTACCATCCCCGAATATAACATCAAAGTTAGGACAATTAGAGATCTGCAAGCCCAACTCTTTAGCAACGACTTTGTTAATGAAACAATGAGTGCTACCTGTATTGATAAGAACCATGACATGTTTTTCCATTTACCCATTAATGTGCATAGTGTTGGGAGTATTACCACCTTCAAAGGCATGAAAGGGCAAGTATGGGCTCACATTATTCATCATGGCAGCGAGAGGAGGATCAAACTCAGGCATAGGGTTGGAAGAAGCCATGGGGTCAGGTGTATCTTTAACAATATAAGCATGAAGAGTCTTTCAACGATGGCCAGGTGCATATTTTTTATCACAATTGTAGCATAAGCCCTAAGATCGACGATCTTCAATTTTAGCCTGAGATAATTGCTTAAGAGAAATAGGAGGATTACGCCCATAGTGGTGATTGGACCAGTAGAAGACTGTAATGCCCATGGAACACGCTGGCGATGCTTATGCTGAAGCTGCTCTTGACACATGCAAGCTATACAGAACTGTTAAGGTGCGTAGTTTGAAGATACGTACCGAAGCTTACAAGTTGGGCCTCAACCCACCCAAAAAAGTGCACCAAATCAAAGCGGCTTTGGCCAATTAGAAACCCAATTCGACAATTTTTCAAATTGATCCTGATAAGCCTCAACAGCGGTAGATTGGCGAACATGGGAGAGACGAAGATTATAGTCCTCATAATCAATAGGCCCGAGCGGACAAGAAGAGCTCTTGAGTTTGAAATGCCCTTTTTAATTACACTCCCAAATTAAACAACCACTTGAAAGGGGATGGTGAAGAGGGATTTTTGCTACTATCTCAGCATCATTGGGTAAAAAAATTGATTTGAGAAGTTGAAGATTTTATTGACTTGTGTTTGCATCTTTAACTCTTACACTTTTGCACGAGAGGACAATAACTTGCAAGGAAAAATAACTTTATAACTATGAGGCCTTGAATTCCACCAATCTCTCCATACTTTTATATTACTCCCATCCCCAACTTTCCAATGAGGGTCTTTTTTTAAATGTTCCCTACCAACTAAGAGCCCCTCCACACATTTGAAACATTACTTTTTAACTCAACCTCCATAAAATCGCATTGGGGGCGGCATTTACATTTAATTACTTTGCTCACCAAATAATTTGGCTATTGGATGATGTGCTATCCTTGTTTGGCCAAAAGGGCTTGATTAAAAGCATTGAGGTCCTTGAGCCCATACCACTCTGACACTTTGGTTGGCAAAGTTTATCCCATCCCATCCAAAGAATTTGTCTACCTTCATTTTTTTGTCCCCACCAAAATTTGTTGACCATGGAATTTATTTTGCAAAAAAGGTTTGGGCAACCTGAAACAACTCATTGTGTAAGTTGGCATTGATTGTGCAACAACTTTGAATAGCACCTCTTATCCTGCCTGGGAGAGTAATTTTCTCTTCCACCCATGTAATCTACGCCAAATTTTATCTTTTAAACCTCCAAAGGCTGCCTTCTTGGATCTCCCAACAAAACACAGGAAACCTAAATATTTGTCATAGTATCTTATCTCATGGACCTCCACCTCATTTTCATAGTTGCTACTAAAAAACAAAGTGGTTTTCTCTTTATTCAATTTTTTCTGGAAGCATTTTCATAGAGTCTTAGAATATCTTGAATCTTTCTGGACTCTTCTAATCTTGGCCTGCAAAGGAGCATGCTATCATCTGCAAAATACTAGTGAGAAATTGTTGGACCACCCCTTGAAGCATTTACACTTCTAATCAACTTATTTTCCTCGACATCATGAATTAGGCAAGTGAGATTTTTCACACATAACAAGAACATATATGGCAATAGGGGGTCACATAGATGTAGCCCTCTAGAGGGAGTAATTATGTCTGAAGGAGCACCATAAATAATAATAGAGTAGGACACCAAGGTGATACATGACATAATAAGCTGAACCCATTTTTTATCCAGTTTGATAATGTTCTCAAGAAAATACCATTCTGCATGGTCATGCTTTTTGCTCTTATCTAGTTTCATAGTCATTGGACCCTCCTTTTCTTTTGTCATCGTCTTCATCTTCATCTTCATAGAATGGAGAAGTGCAAAGGCTACTAAAACATTGTTTGTGATGAAGGGGCTAGGAACAAAGGCACTTTGGGCTGGAGAAATAATTTGCGGTAGAAACCTTTTCAATCTCTTCTTCAACACCTTGGAGGCAAGCTTATAAACAACATTTCATAAACTTTTAGGCCTAAAATTAGAAACTTTCCTCAGATTTTTAATCTTTGGAATTAGAAAAATGTGGCTATGATTTACCTCTTTAGCAAAATGCCCAGTATTTAAAGTCTGGAGAACTCCTGAGAGAACATATGCTCTAACAATGTGCCAATACTGCTGGTAGAAAAGAGCTGGCATGCCATTAGGGCTAGAAGGTTTTGAAGGATGTATTTGAGACAAGGCCAGCAGTACTTCCTCCTCCTTGAAAGGTTTGGTAAGCTCATTATTCATTTCATTTGTTACCATACATTTGACTTTTTCATTGACCATTTCCATTTCCATTTCCATTTCCATTTCCCCTGGCTGAGAAGTCGTAAAAATTCCTTTAAAATGGTTAGTTGTCAACCTTTCAATTTCTGCTGGCTGGTCATACCACACATTTTGGTTGTCTTCCAAACAACAAATTCTATATTCCTCTTTCTTTGAGTAGCCATTGCATGAAAATATTTGGTATTTCTTTTTCCTTATTTGAGCTGATTAACTTGATTGATGGTGCCATAGGGATTCCTCGACCTTGAGCAGCTCATTATACTCGATCTTTGCCTCCCTCAATCTCTTCCCCACTTCATTATTTGTTTCACCCTCTAGGCTTTGGTAAGGAGCACTTTTTCTCTTTTGCTTCTGTATGTTTGCACAGATTTCATAATTTCATCTGTTCAGATGTTGGCCACACGTTGTAATCCTGTTACAAAACTCATTTAGTCCAATATCCCCATTGGAAGAACCCCAGCTTGTTGTATAGTTGCTTCCCAATCAGCTGTGCCCACCCACATTGCCTCGAATTCAAAACCCCTATATGTGCTCCTTCTATTTTGAAAGATACACGATATGTGAAGAACAATTGGCCTGTGATCAGAGCAAAGTGGTAGGAGATGCTCGACAAATGAGAATTTATGCAAATCCAATCACTCCCTACTAATAAAAAATCTTTCCATCCTTGCTTGCACCCTGCCTCCTTCCTCTCTATTATTACAGCAAGTGAACTTCGGCACCTGGAAGCCCAAATCCAACAACCCACAATCCTCTATGACATTTTTAAAGTCTTCCATCTGCCAATTTAATCAATGAGTGCCTCCCACTTTTTCATCATTTTTGAGCAATTTCATTAAGTAAGTTTCCACCCAACAGAATTTTAAGTTCCTGGTGGAGATTCCTCAATAACTTCTGTATTTTCCTCCTCTTTCTAACCTCAGGATGCCCATATATTCATGTAAACCTCCATTTAACACGTGTATGAGGATTCTCCACTATGCAATGTATATGATGCTTGGAAAATTTCAGAATTAGATTATTCAAGTCATGCCTTCATAACAATGCTAAACCCTCACCTCTTCCCATTCTTTCCACCGGTAAAACATTCTGAAAATTTAATGTATACTTTATAGAATCCCATCCTGTATTCATTAATCTAGTCTCTCATAGAAACCAAATAGCGGGATCTTGAGATAGATAATAACTACATGTTTAATTCACTTGTTTATTTCTTTTTAGATCACAAATTGATTGATATTCATGCATAATTTTGTAATTAAATTGAATATATTGTTGTTGAATAAGGAAAGCATTTGTCTCAGTAATTACAGCATTTGTTTTGATGGTAGGTTTTCAGGTCTCAGGACTATAGTGCTATTCTTTACTGTCTAAAGCAGGTAATTCTTTTTATTGACTTTTGCTGCAAGTTTTCTTAATTTCTGTTTTAGGATGTTCAGTAAGCTGCCCTTGTGAAATTTAAATTGCAGTTATTTGAGAAAGTAGAAGTAACGAAGCCTGTAGCCAGTCGTTCTACATCTGCGGAAATTTATGTTGTGGGTTTGAAATATAAGGCCCCTGCTAAGATAGACCCCCGTCTACTTGATGTGAAACATCTATTTCAAGGGGGTCTTGAGCAGCCCAAGGTAGGAGATAATTTTACCTTGGATCCTTTTCCATGGATTGTCCTAATATTATTACAAACTATATTCTTGTTGCTTTATGAACTTGCTCTCTGGTGCAGGTGGCAGATGTTCTTAGAGGAACCAAACAAAAGAGAAACCGTGATGGGTATGTTTTGTGCTCCTTTCATTTAATAAGCCAATGGATTTAGCTCTTTTTGTTATATAATGTTGTGATTATTTTTGGGTACAAGAAAGGAGGGGGAAGGAGGAAGTTAGAGGTTACTAAAGACTGCTGAGTTGTACTGTGTTGGACATCTCAGACTAATTTCTTTTCTTTAGTTTTTCTTCCTTCTTCGTTTGAGTGATGAGTGATGCTATTGATCCTCCACTCAGTCCTTTGTTGCCTCTTCTCCACGTTAACTTGTTCCATCTAGCTTCCATGCAGGAGGCCTATCAAAGCAGGCCATGACAAATTCATGTAGTTGTGGACATATTTATGATAAATAGGTGATATATTGATATTGATTTATGATAAATAGGTGATATATTGATATTGATTCCTCTTGTTATAAAAGCTACGGGGAAGATTGAATCATATCACCAATAATGGACGGTGATATGATGTAGGAGGGTCTCCCCCTCTTCTCAGGATAGTCCTTCTCAGATTATGCTACCTATGTCTGCCTACTTGTCCAAAGGCTGATGGGCAAATCTGTCCAGCATCGAGAAGCTGTTTCTAGGCAAGGGGGAAAAGGGAAGGCCAATCTGGTCTAATTCACACTTTGTTCAGAAGTCCGTTGGAGAAGAAGAGGGAATAGGAGGGAAAAGGGAAGGCAGATTGGGGGGATTCAAATTGAAATGAAGAAGCATATTCCAGAAATTTTCTCTCTTTGGCTCATGGATTTGAGCATTGGTTAAGGATTTAACCGGTAATTTTCCTTTCATTTGTATCTTCAGCCTTTGGATTCAAGATTTTATTTCCTGTAATCCAGAAATTACTGAATAGAAATCCTCTCTCTTCCTTCCATTTGCCTTGTGTGTTCTTAATTGGATTTGTATGCGCTATTTGGATTGCTGAGTTCTTGTTGATTTCTGAAATTTTGCTGCATCATTTTTTGCATCGTCTGTGGGAAACAACGAGTCTTCTATGGCTCCTCCTCCCATTGATTCCTCTTCTCTGCAAGCCATTGCAGAGCTGTTACAACAGCAGATCCAAGTCCAGCAACAGCAGAGCCAGGTTTAGCAGCTAACTCAGTCACTGCTTCTGGAGCTTTTCCAACAAATGCAGCACCTCCTGATACTTATACCTCCTCCGCCTCCGGTCGTCGGACCATCTACTGGTCCAGGGGTGTCTACCGGTACAGACCAGCAACCTTCTGGTGAATTGGATAGACGTTTTTTTTCAGGTCTAGAACCATTCTCTCCGACTGGCTGGGGTGACCCACTATTGCGACCTGAAGCACCACCTCCAGGACCAGCCTTCCAAGTATATTGCTGGCGGAACCTGGCATATGCATCGGGTCAATGGATGAATCGGCCTCCAGAACGCCCAATGAACGAGGGAAGACTGCCTGGATTTCCGCCAGAGGAGTACGAGCTGTTAGAAGCTTGGCCCCCCAGCGGAAGACCTAGGTTTCCGCCAGGAGAAGGGTCGCTAGGTGGGGGTCGGGACAACGGTGGATGGCCACTGGTCTTTCTGCCAAGAGCCACGACATTTGGAGAACACATATGCTGGCAGAAGACCTCCTGGAGTTCTGCTAGGGATTGGACTGCCCATAGCAGGATCTCACGCCGGCGGGTGACTTCATGGGTTTCTGCCAGGAACTGGGCTGCCCATGGAGGGACCCTATGCCGGCTGCAGACAGCTCAGAGTTCCGCTGGTAGTTGAGGCCCCATATGGGATGGCTGAACCAGGCCGGAAGACAACTGGATCCATTTCCTTACCTGAACCAATGAGGCCCAGCCGGTCGACATCCCCCACTGCAAGATAATTCCAGCGAGGATGATGATGACCCGTTTCCACCGGCAGGAGGCAATGATCGGGGGCATTTTCACTTCAAACCTAAACTGGAGCTACCCAATTTTAATGGACAAATGAGCATCAAAGAATTTTTAGACTGGTTGTTTGAAGTGTAAAACTATTTTGAAGTAATGGAGGTTCCCGATGAGGTCAAGGTGAAGTTGGTGTCTTGCAAGCTGAATAAAGGAGCCGCTGCATGGTGGAACCAGCTGCAAACCAACCGCTTACAACTTGAAAAACACCCCCTCTGTTCCTGGCCGCACATGAAACAACTTTTGCGGAACCAATTCCTTCCTGTTAATTATAAACAAATGTTGTTTAAGCAATATCAAGACTATTGGCAAGGAAGTGGGACTATTTCGGAGTATTTGGAGAACTTCCAAAGGTTGTTGGCAAAGAACATCATTTGAGTCGGAAGCCCAAAGGATTACCCGCTTCACAAGTGGGTTAAAGTTCCCATTGCAAGAAAAGTTGGCCAGCTACTCCCTTTACTCACTTTCAAAGGCGACTCAAATTGCCCTAAGGCATGAGTCATTCTTGTTGAGAGAAGTGTAGGAAGAGGGGGGTTCTTCTCAAGACGCACACATGAGGGAGGGTCGAACTACAAGCAAAAGCAAGTAGTAATTGAAGACTCCACTCAGAAAATTGGCAAGAATGAAGCAGCCTGTAGTCCCTACAAAGCTGCTGCCTCGCCTTCAAACTCTGGGCCAGCTCAAGCCTCAAGCTCCAATCCCATTATTTGTTACAAATGTAGGCAGCCGGGACACACCTCAAGTGGCTGCCTACTTAGGAAATTTGGCTCTACCATTGTTGTGATCACTAATCAAGAGACTATGGAGGTTGAAATTGAAGGGGGAGCTAAAGAGGAAATTGTGGAAAGAGTGTACAGGGATGAAGATCAAATAGAAGAGCAACCAGGGTTGTTAGTGCTGAGAAGAATTATGAACTCTACTCGGCAAGTGGAGGACACACAAAAGCACAAACTGTTCACCCCTACCGGGTCCATCCAAGGGAAGAGATGTAAGCAAATTATTGATGGGGGTAGCACTGAAAACTTCATCTCCAAATCAGTCACTCAGCAGCTCAAACTCCCTACCGAGAGGCGCCCTAAGCCTTATTCTCTACGGTGGGTAAAGGAGATTGGAGGAGTAAGGCAGAAGAGTTATGTAAGGTTCCCTTTTCTATTGGTAAGCATTATTCTACTAACATTGTTTGCGATATTATAGAGATGCATGCCATATTCTTTTGGGAATGTCGTGACAATTTGATGTCCAAAGCACCTATGATGGGAGGGAGAATATATATGCCTTCAAGCAACAACGGGTCAAGGTTATACTTATGCTTAGCAAACCTACCCTTGTTAAGAGGCTGTAAGACCAGCTAATTCCTCAAAAGAAACACCACTAACCAGCAAGTGTTTGCCCAAAATTACTCTCTTGGTATCCAAAAATTGCAAGGACTTAAGTACCGCTGAAGTTGTGTATCTTTTGGTCATCAAGGTTGAAGTGAAAGAGCTGAAAATCGAGGTTTAAAGCCACCCACAACAAGTTCAGCCCTTCTTGAGAAATATAAGTAGCTGGTCACCGAAGACCTTCTTTTGGAGCTGCTTCTGATGAGCTAAATTTAGCACCATATTGACCTCATATTGGGTTCTAGTCTCCCACACTTACCACACTACCGCATGAGCCCCACCGAGCATGTGGAGTTGCAAAGATAAGTGGAAGATTTCTTGGTAAGGGGGTTGATCAAAGAAAGCCTTAGTTCATGCACAGTTCTTGCCTTGTTGGTGCCTACGAAAGATAAAAGTTGGAGGATGTGTGTGGATAGTAGAGCAACTAACAAGATCACTGTAAAGTATACGTTCCCAATACTTAGACTTGATGAGATGTTGAATATGTTGACTAGTGCCACTATCTTTTCTAAAATTGACCTTAGGAGCGGCTACCATCAAATCAGGTTGAGGCCCGGAGATGAGTAAAAAATAACCTTCAAGACAAGATGTCTCTATGAATAGTTAGTGATGCCCTTTGGGTTATCCAATGCTCCGAGTACCTTTATGAGACTCATGACCCAAGTCTTGAAGCTATTCTTGGGCAAATCAGTTGTGGTTTACTTAGATGACATTTTGGTGTATAGTAAAGGGGAAGAACAACATGCACAAGAGCTGGCCGAAGTCTTTGAGGTCCTCCAACAACACTCCTTGAGCATAAATATAAAAAAATATTCTCTCTTCAACCAGAGGGTAGCCTTGGGTTATGTAATTAGTTCGAAGGGCATTCAAGTGGATCAAGGCAAGATAGAAGCCATTTAAAGCTGGTCCACACCAAAATCAGCAAGTGAGGTACGCAGTTTTCATGGTTTGGCCACTTTCTACCGCCGATTTATTGAGAATTTCAGCAGTATAGCATGCCCCTTGACTGAGTACATGAAGGACTGCTTTGTGTGGTCTCAAGCAGCCCAAGAAAGCTTTATGCCTCAGATTTGTTACTTAAACATCTTTAAGACTTTCAATGTCTCAAATTTATCAACTTATTATGGTCCATTCCCACTGGTGACTACTTGCACACAGCCATTCTTGCCTGAGGACGAGCCTCTTTTGGGAGGGACTGATGTAGGAGGGTCTCCCCCTCTTCTCAGGATAGTCCTTCTCAGATTATGCCACTTATGTCTGCCCACCTTTCCAAAGGCTGACAGGGGCAAATCTGTCTAGCTTTTAGAAGCTGTCTCTAGGCAAAGGGGAAAAGGGAAGGGCAATCTGGTCTAATTCACAGTTTGTTATAGAAGTCCTTTGGAGAAGAAGAGGGAAGGCGGATTGGGGGGATTCAAATTGAAATGAAGAAGCATATTCTAGAAAAGTTCTTTCTCTTTGGCTCATGGATTTGAGCATCGGTTGAGGATTTAACCTGTAATTTTCCTTTCATTTGTATCCTCAGCTTGTGGATTCAAGCTTTTATTTCCTGTAATCCAGAAACTACTGAATAGAAATCCTGTCTTCTTTCCATTTGCCTGTGTTTCTTAATTGGATTTGTATGCTCTGTTTCGATTGCTGAGTTCTTGTTGATTTCTGAAATTCTGCTGCATCATGATATGACAATGTCATTGAGATCTCTCCAACCCCTTTCATCATTTTTTTCCTTAAAGATTGGTGTATGCAGAGATCACAGGAGCTGCTGCATGCATGGCGGCTGCAAACATACAGTTGGAAGCCCTCATGTGACCGTTGCATGTGACAATAGGTTATAATTAGTGCCCTACCACGATTTGGGGTTGGTCATGTAACAAGGAAAACAGGCTGCTGACACGTATTAATATATACAGTTGGCAGATGACAGTCACGGTTGTGGTATTGATTTCCTTTGCATCAAGGAATGCTGTATCAGCAGTATATTGCAGATGTATGGCTTGGCCAATATATTGGTATTGCTAGCTGTGGCAATATTGAATACACTGCAAACTCCAATTTTACATCTTTTAGGTCGCCAATATCATTTCACATGATTTCTCCCATTCTATCTCCGGTATCTCAATCTTTGGTCAACCAATATGACAATCCTTGCTTTGCATCCAACTTTTGTCGATCAGCCAACAGTCTTAAAAAAGTCTTGGTCTACCTCAGTTGCTGTTAGACTCTCAAGCATGGATTTTCACGTTTAGCCCTACATGCGAAGTGAACTGATTGATGTGTATTCAAAGTGTTTGGAAGATTCCATATAGATGTTGTTTGATCAAATGTGTCAGAGAAGTGTTGTGTCTTAAGTTATGATGGTTCTTGGGTATCCCGGGCAGGGAATGGTAGCAATGCAGTGTCCCAATTTGAGAATTACTAGTAGAAGTGCATGTGCATTCTGCACGTGCTACAATCCATAGATTGAGAGTCTGGTTACCATATGCAAATTGAGCTTCAACAATTTTACTGGACCCCAAAATAAGAGTCTATAAATATTACTTTAGGCTTATTAGGGGTAATTTAGGACTTCTATGACAAACATTTTTTGCCCCTCTCTTCACTTTAATAATTTTGAGGAATATTTTATAGCAATGTGCATTATTTGGCGTGTTGACATAATAGCAGGTCCAGGTGGATGGTCCTGTTTGTCATTCTACAGCCACCAATTGGTGTCTGTTATTCATTTGTCTGGGAATTGGCCATTATTTGATCAATGCATCTTTTCTAATTGCATCTGACTTTAATGGCTTGAAAAGATTTGAAGTAAAATCCATGGAAGTTTGATTTGGGGATGAAGATTGTGTCTAAAGTTTATGATCTAGCACTAGGGAATTGGATAGAAATTCTTTCTGACTTGGGGTGAAACTGTCTTTGAAGAACCTATCTCAAGTCATAGTTGTTCCACTACAATTTTTTGTCGAAGATGTTCTTCTAAAATTTTTGCTCCTAGTGATAACTGAAGCTTGAGCGAGTGACAATTATTACTCAATGATATCACAGCTTCCATTGATTTGACTTTGAAATTGGACTTGAAATGCTTGTAGTGTGAACATATTAAGATTGTTAAGCAACTTTTTATATCATTTGGTGCAGATACGAAGATGGAATGTCAACTGTAAGGAAGGTGTGTTTGGCTTCAAATTTTGTATGGTCGGAGGCACCATTGGAGATCCTTGGTTCAGTGACTTCTATATCCTTTGATGATCCTGCTTGCTCATCTATCAGAGAACATGCACTTACTACAGAAGAGGTATTTGCTAAGTTTCTTGATGTGTCTCACTAAATGTGATTTTTTGTTGCTGTTTTATTAGGTATTAATTTGTTTTCTTTTCTCCAGATTAAATATCTTTGTGATGATCTTCGTGTTTTGGGAAAACAAGATTTCAAGCTCTTGCTGAAGTAAGGCCTGTACGAATTGCTCATTTTTATTGCAGTCTTGAGTCTTATGTGGCACCATAATCAGTGAAATACTTTTATTTTATTTAATTTTCTTTTCTGTGGTTCTTCACTTGTCCTAGTCATCAGTACGAGTAGACAATTACCACGTAGGATAATAGCTATTTTTGGATATATATTTGCGCACTGTTTATCCTGTTCCATTGCCAACTAAAACTGCTGGCTTATCCGTGCCATGTTTGTGCAGACAGCATGTAAATTGTCCATTTGTGCCTATTCTATCCTGAAGGAACAGAGACATACAGCCATTTATTAATCATATGATTACAATACTAACTTCTGGTTTTGTTGAAAGACTAGTGGGTACTATGTGCACAAGGGATAGCAAGTAAGTAGCGCCTTTTGCCAACAATTTGAGGTGAGTGACATGGATCATATGCCTTCATTTGAGCCTCTTTTAAGCCAACTCTTTTGTAAGAGATAACATAGTCATATCCTTAGCATATTAACTCCACCCAAGACCCATGATAACACATAGAGTAAAGTTGGTTCTATGCGAGAGTGGAGAACTGCATGGACACGATTCCTTTTAGATTGCAGATTGGCATCAATTGTCCAATAAACTGATTTTATTGAACTTGCCCCAAAAATCTCAAGGGGGGATGATCAGAGCAAGAGCGAGGCAAATGTTCTCTTAGGCCCCCGTCTCCCTCTTTTTGGCATCACTTATATAGATCCTTTCTAATCTTCTTACCGGGGCATCTATTGGTCTTGTAGTTAAATAAGGGATATAATAAAAGAAATTGTAGTTAAATAAGGGATATAATAAAAGAAATTGAATTGAGCGCCTTTTACCTGCTTTTGAAAATTGAAGGTGTAGTTTACAAGTGATTCAAGCTAATGCTGCGATGATAGATAATAAATCCTCTATAGTCAGAAATTGTAAGTTTTGTGTAAATCGCATTGTAATCTAGTCAAATAATTTTTAGGATGTTGTTAGACTTCTTTTTTTCAATGGAAAAATTTATCCTGCCTAGTTCAGTACTGGCCTGGGCAACTGTCAAAGTATCATAGGCTGAGTCTGAGTCTGCCTTGGTCGGGGTGACTCAACCCTGCCAGCAATCAGCATCCCCCACCCATGTTATGATTTCAAATTAGGATTTAATTAGGTCTTTCTTTAAATAAGTATGCCTTAGTTTAGGTTTTTTTTCCTAGTTTAGAATTGTTTATTAAAGGTAGGATTCTTATTGTTCTTGTTTTCCTAGTTTAGATTTGCTTCTTAAATAGAGAAGGCTGAAACCTATAAATCATGTACTCCGGTCATTAGTTACGAATTTTGAGCAGTAAATTAGTCCAAGTTTATCTTATCTAGTAGACTGTCGGTCGTTCGCCCTCTACACTGCCTGCTGAACTGTCGCCCGAGGAACCTTCAGTGCTGGCACCAAATCAGGGGTCATCATCTTCAGCTCTGCCTGGCTCTTCTGCCTCACCGGCCTTTGAGTTCCGTCCGGTGGTTGAAGCCGGTCGTCTGCCATCGCCCGGTTTGTCTGGCCCTTCTTGCCATCGTTGGATCTTCCCTAGTCATCCCACCAGGCCACCTCAGAGCGTGGCCAGGTCCATGAGGCGGAGACGACTGAATTTGCTGTCGCTGGACCTCCATTCACCGTTCCGGCACCTTGCTTGCGATGGTCAGGTTGGATTCTGCCGCGTCGACCCTCCCGATTGCCTCTAGCCAGCCGCCCGCCGCTCCATGGCCACCAACATCTTTGCTTTCCGGTCAGAGCCGCCGCCGCCGGTGTACCATGGGCGTCATCTGTCACTGCAGCCTCCCTGCCTCCTTCGGTTCTGGCCAGTCCTCTCCCTATGCCCCATCTGAGTACCCTCCGGCCAGTTCCACTGCTGCTGGGTTCGTCGTTCCCTGCTCCAGCCAGCTGTTGCTCTTCCGGAGTGCATATGGTATCTTCTGCTGCCACCATGCCTGGTGTAGAAACATATGGAGTGATCGGGCAAACCGTGGATGCGAGGTCTTATATGGGTGGGTCGCACTTGGATTTGGATGAACGGGGCTCCCTGACCGGTCCAACACAGGATTTTTTATCCCATTTGGGTCTGGACATATACCTTACACGCTCTGACCCACCGGGGTTGTCTAATGGCAATTATTCGCAAGTTATTTGTGGCCCACACCCACCAGCCCATGGCCATATGCACGAGCATTTACACAGACAAATCCATGGCTCGCTTACAGCGCCGGGTGTTAGGAAATTTGATGATGTTAACAGTTATTTGATGTAGGCGAAGGGTTTTCAGGCAGCTCCTGACTACGAAAGGCCCAACTTCTACCATTGGCCACATGTACCATTTGTGCTAGGCTGCAGGCGTGGCAGTCTTCGACCTAGAGAACATCCACCGGGTTATGATGCCACGTTCAGAGACTATGAAGGAGCTGTCCTAGCCCACCCAGTTTGCCTCACTTTCCCAATCTTCAAGGGTCATGAACCGGAAAAATGGGTGTCACATGCCCGGCGATTTTTTCATTTCCATCGTACACCGGACGACAAGTGTATTGATCTTGCTTCCTTTTATATGGAAGGCCATGTGTTGCAATGGCTCGAGCACTTTCTGTTCCACACTCCACATACTATGTGGGATGACGTGGAGCGAGCTCTTCTTGTTCACTTTGGGTATTATGAGGACTATAATCTTCGTCTCTCCCGTATTCGCTAATCTACCACCATTGAAGCTTATCATGTTGAATTTTAAAAATTGTCGAATTGGGTTTCTAATTGGCCCGAAGCCGCTTTGATTGGTACTTTTTTGGGTGGATTGAGGCTTGACTTGTAAGCTTTGGTGTGTATCTTCAAGCCACGCACCTTGACGGAGAATCCGTGTGGCTCGCATGTGTCAAGAGTAGCTTGAGCATCAATAGCGTGTTCTACGGGCACCACAATCTTCTACCAGTCCGATCACCACTATAGGGCGTACTCTTATTTCTCTTAAGTGATAATTTTAGGCTGAAATGGAGGCTCGTCGCTCTCAAGGCTTATGCTACAATTGTGATGAAAAGTATACCATTATTGCAAGACTCTTCATGCTTGTGTTGTTGAAGATACATCTGACCCCGTGGCTTCTCCTGACCCTGTAGCTGAGTTTGACCCTACCTTCATTGCCTTGGTAAATGATGTGGACCCATACTTGTCCTTTCATGCCAATGAAGGTGGTAATGCTCCTAATACTATGCACATTAATGGGCAAATGAAAAAATGAGTAACGGTTCTTATCGATATAGGTAGCACTCATAGTTTCATTAACGAAGCTCAGATCTCTTATTGTCCTAATTTTGATGTTATGGTCGGGGATGGTGCAAAACTTCATTGTATGGGGGTTTGCTGAAGGCATGCCTTCTTGCTCATGGCCTTACTATAAAGTTTGATTTCTATGTCTTCTCTATCAAGGGAGCTGATATCGTTCTTAGCATAGATTAGTTGCACACATGCGAAAGGTTTGAACTGGACTTTGAACACATGTAGATGAGCTTTGAGCTTGATGGGGTGAAAGACCTCCTTACCACCCAACCGTGAGATAAGTTGTATATCATTCAGCGCCATCCTGTGAAGTATAATTGGATTTTCCAGCCTCTTGCTGTTGATGAGCGTCTTGGTTCTTCCTAGCCTTGAGGACAAGGCAGTGGTGGATTGTTATGATTTTGAATTAAGATTTAATTAGGACTTTCTTAATATAAGTATGCCTTAGTTTAGGTCTGTTTTCCTAATTTAGAATTACATATTAAAGGTAGGATTCTTATTGTTATTGCTTTCCTAGGTTTGCTTCTTATTTAGAGAAGCTGAAGCCTATAAATCATGTACTCCTCCACATTCATTAGTTACGAATTTTGAGCAGTAAATTAGTCCAATTTATTTATCTCTGTCCCTCCCTAACTCTCTTCCCCTTTTTCTTTCCTACGTACACTCCTTAATTTTACCCTTGTAACCCTAAGAGTTACAACAACCCATCTATCAAAGTATCATGATGTTCCTACCATCTGGTGGGTGGTGGCGGTGGGTTGGGGGGCTAATAGGAGACGCGAGGAAGAAGGCTAGGAGCCGATGGATTTTCCTCTGATGGCTCGCTGGCCCTGCTGTGCACCTGCTAGCCTGCACAAGCAGATTCTTTTTTATTAATCATTGAGCTCTGTGGCAGTGTTCAAGGATTTCATGGTTAAGGTCATCCTTTTATTTAGCATTGAGTTTCTTACAGTAAATAAATATTTTGAAGGTGGCGTATGCATATAAGAAAGGCACATACCCCTACACAGAAGGCTGAACCCAGAGGTAATGATACAGAAGAGGGCACAATAGAGGCTGACGATGATGACTGCCTCCTCAAGGAAATGGAGGAGTTGTCTCATGTCATGATGCGTAAAAAGAAAGGAGCTAAGAAGCTCCTTGCAAAAAGACAAGCAAAGGTTTTCTCTTAGTTCTTCACAATGATATCACTGTTTTGTATTTCCATTATGATAGTGGAATAATCTATAAATCTCCATTTTACAGGACAAAATTCGTAGGGCAACAGGAGTACAAATTGATGTGATGGTCGATGGTTACCAAGATCAGGAATTGTTCTCCCTTGCATCTATCAGGGTTAGAAATATGATTCTTTTTCTTCCCACGAGGATTCCATTGTGTATTTTGGTGACGATCTTTTCTTCATATGTTCTTTTGCAATAATAAATTTTTTGCTAGATAACTAAATTCTTTTCTCGCCCATTGATTTCTTTGTAAATCTATGTGCCTTTTGTCTTTGCCATGATTTATATGGCAGAAACATTGTTTTGCTAAAAAATTGTTTTTTTGCTTTGCGCCTTGATTTCTTTGTAAATCTACTTGCCTTTTGTATTGGCATGATTTGGTTAGCAGAAGCTTATGTTGTCAATTATGAACTTAGGAAACATAAGAATTTATTTTTTGGGTAACTTTCATTTTATATTAAGGCAAAAACTAGCCCACTCTGCAGCTTTGTACAGGCTAGTGTGCTGTACAAACCGCTGGCCTTTGGATCATCATCTAATGGTCAGGAGCTTTTCCCCTGGTTAGTGGTAACTAGAAGGAGAAGATTATGTTGCCATCAGATGATGACCATGTGATACTGCAGCAGGCTGGGCTATCTGTCCTCACAAAATAGTTTAGTGTGAACAACACTTATGGTAATGCTTTGATTTGGTGAGCAACTAGCAGGCTTTTTGTTAATGCGGACTGTATATTTTGTAATATTCTTTTGGAGCTCTCTTTTTTATTTGGAAGTGGTCATGGCTGGCCTGCCTTTCTTAGGCAAATAATTCTCATGCATAACTTTCTCTCACAGATAAAGAAAGAACTGCAAGCTGTTGGTTCGGTGGACATCAGTGGTGATGATGATTCAGGAGACTTTGAGAGTGAAGAGCACCCTCAAGCCTTAAAGGAAGAAGATTTGCCCAATGATGTTGATACTGATGAAGAACGTAGACGGTAGATTTACTATGTCCTTATTGAGTTGTTTTTGCTCTTGATACATGTTCTTGAATTGTCTCATCTTCTGGCAGGTATGATGAACAACTTGAGGAACTCCTAGATGAGGCTTATGAGCGGTTTATTACGCGGAAGGAAGGAAGTACCCAACAGCGGAAACGCGCAAAGCTGTCACGTTCTAATGACAACAAGCACCTTTTGGAGGTACGTTCTGAAGGAACAATCTCTCAAAACAGTAGGCTGTTTTTTAACAGTGCTTTAGCAAAAGGCTTCTGGCCTTTCAGCTTCCTGCAAGTCCTACCAGGACAAGTATTTTATTAATCCCTGATTGGAAGGGCTTTAAGGGAAGTGGAAATGGGAAAGGAACAGGAAGCTGAAGCTTGTTGGATCTCCTTCCAGTGTCTGCTTCTGCTTTTAATTCTGCGGAAGTGTTGTCATATGCTACCTAAATTTGAGCTTCAGCCTTTTTTTTCTTCTAATGGACTACTTGTTACCAATTTTGAAGCAGCTATTGTAGTCAATGTGAGAGCAGGACATACATGGCTTTAAGTAGGGGTAATGCAGCAGTCTGGATAAACATATCGTTTAATTTAAATAATAGATAACAGATATCCAATATGTCAGCATATGTGCGGTCTTTAAAAAGGATTGTATCCAGACATGCATTGTGCAAATGAAAAAACATAAATCGCTACTTATATTGTTCATTTACCCATCTCTAGCTGTTATTGCGATTAGAAAAGATGAGTTATCCCCATCTTATGAATGCAATAATTCTTTTTCTCAAAATCATGGGGGAATATTTTATGTATATTCAAAATGCTACACGAGCTCACACACATGAATGCTTACAGCATGATTGCTGCAATGCGTGGGCCCCATGCATGAACCCCACACCTGGGCATGCTTGTGGTGCGTGCATGCAAACGTGGGTCATATTGCATTAGTGAAAGTCCTCTACTTCAAAATAGACAAAGCTAGAGTTGAATTTCATAATGGATTCTGACAGTACTTTGCATCTATTTTTATGTTTTATATTACATATGAAAATTGTTGGAAGCTGTGAGCATCTTTTGCTATTTTCCATTTATCCGGCATGTATTTTTGGGTCTTTATCATATTAAATAAGCCCTTTGCCCTTGCTTACCTGCCAGTTTATTCCACTACGCGAAAGTATAGACATATTAGTGATGATGTGCTGTGCCAAATATTCCTGGAAATTCTTGCTGAGTTAGGGTTACTTAAATGAGGACTAGAAATACTTTTGGCCACGTACTTGGAAGCCTTGGTGCAGTGAGCATCTTTTGCTGTTTTTTTATTTATGGAAGATATTTTTTAGGTCTTTCTTCTGTCAAATAAGCCCTTTGCCCTTGCTTACCTGCCAGTTTATTCTGTTATAGGAAAGTCTGGACATCTAGTTGTGCTTTTTAGTTAAAAGTTCAATACAAGGTTTGATGAGGTATAAAAGTAACTTTTGGACACATGTATTGGAGGCTAACTTGGAAGTCTTGGTACTGGGAGCATCTTTGCTTTTGTCATTTATTTAAGATATTTTCTACTGTCAAATAAGTCCTTGCCCTTGCTTTACCTGTTGGTTTATTCCGTTATATGTGCTTATTTACATTTCGGTCATGCTTGTGAGTTAAAGTTTAAACAAGCTCTAATGAGGTCAGAAAGTAATTTTTGGCTATGAACATGGGGGTTTAACTTGAAAGTCTTGGTGCTATGAGCAGCATCTTTTGCTTTTTTCGCTTATTCCAGACGTTTTTCGGTCTTTATGCTGTCAAATAAGTTATTTTCCTTACCTGTCAGTTTATTGCATTATATGAAAGTATAGACATTCTTGTCATGCTTTTGAGTTAAAGTTTAAAACAACCTTTAATGAGATCTAAAAGTGATTTTTGGCCAGTAACATGGGGAGCTAACTTAAAGAGTCATGGTGCTTGTTGCATAGGTTAAATATAGGATGCATTTTTCTGAGTTGTTGCTTGCAAAATAATTTTTGAATGTCTATTCTGGTTGATACTTGATTTTTAGTTGACAGTACTTCTGATGTATGGTAAATCTAGCTAGATATATCATGTTGATTTTCTTGCGACCATAAAAAGTACAGGTCAAAGTCGTATAGGGTTGAGATCATTTGCAAAGCTGTCTCCTTTAGTCTGTCTATATATCTGCTTCAACATGCTTTTCAATGCCCTGCTCAAATTGTTGATTTGATACTTTATGGTGGCACGTGCAGCACCTTTTACCATGGATGGCTAAATGTTTTTGTTAAGATCCTAAACACCAAAGCATCCACTTTTAGTGTTGGTTTTTCTCTACATCATGAATGCACAATTGGGCTTCTATTTGAATATTAACAAGTCAACCTAAAAGTAATTGTAAGCAAAGAGATGAAGGCTCAACAGTGACCCTTTATTTGAGCCTACTTTGACCACTCACTCCTTTTTGTATCACACAGCTAGTCCTCTTATCTGTGATGTCCTTTTCACATCTGCAAATTTATGTAGTTCCAGGAAACTCCTCTCTTCTAGAGTTACAGTTGTGTATGTCATCATTTTAAGAGATTACTTGGTCAAATCAGTTGTTTGAATACGAAAGCAGCTTCAATAACTTGATGCCTGGTCAATTAATAATTACTAAATAAGTTGTTACATGATTGGAATAAGATAGGAATGCTATCTTGGAAAATATGTTTACAACGTTCAATTGTTAGGTGTAAATCATGGTAGAAAACTGAAGTTGCTGTCTTTTTTTTAAATTTTTTCCCCCTTTCTTTGATAGTGCAAGTGTTTAGTGTCTAAAGCATCATGTTTGATTTGTTTATTTGCTTTTGCATTTTGTTTGTTGTCGTAGGACGATGATGTGGATGCTCAGGTTTACGCTAGTCCTGATTCTGATGAAGATGCTATGGATGATGAGGCAAACCCACTCATGGTACCTCTTCATGACGAGGAAAAACCAACAGAAGAGCAGCTTACCGAAAAATGGTTCAGTCAAGATATTTTCACTGACGCAGCAGCAGAAAGTGCCTTTACAATGGATAATTGTGATGACGAAGGTGAGGAAATGCTGCAGGAAAAAGGTGTGATCCCAGAAAAACCCAATGAAGCACCTACTTCCAAAGATTTAAACATCTCAGAAAAACGAAATTCCCAAAAGGATGATTTCGAGATAGTTCCTGCTGAAGCTACAGATACGAGTGATGATTCATTTTCATCATCGTATGAAGAGTCGGAGATTGATGATGATGATAAAGCAAAAATTTTGGCTTATGCAAAGAAGATGCTGAGAAAGAAACAGAGGGAACAAATCCTTGATGATGCATACAACAAATATATGTTTGATGATGAAGGGTTGCCCAAATGGTTTGTTGAAGAAGAAAAGAAGCATCAACAACGTCTGGATCCTGTGACCAAAGAAGAAATGGCTGCCATGAGGGCACAGTTTCGTGAGATTGATGCTCGGCCTGCCAAGAAAGTTGCTGAGGCGAAAGCGCGGAAGAAGCGGGTAGCCATGAGAAAGCTTGAGAAGGTACATCGAAAGGCTAATGCCATATCTGACCAAACTGATATATCTAACCGATCAAAAAGCAAAATGATTGACCAGCTGTACAAGAAAGCAATGCCCAAGAAGACTCAGAAGGAATATGTTGTAGCAAAGAAAGGTGTTCAGGTGAAGGGTGGTAAAGGAAAGGTCCTTGTAGACCGTCGAATGAAGAAGGATGCAAGATCGCGTGGAATGGGCAAGTCTGGAAAGGGCGGCTCCAAAAAGGGGAAAACTGTTAGAGGGAAATCTGGTAAGGGAGGTCCTAGAGGAACAGGATTTAGATAAGTGAACCAAGGGTAGAAGATGAAGGTGGGTGAGTAAGACGCCTGGTGGTTTAGATATTCTGTGTCCTTGTCGTTGTGGAAGGACTTCCGCCAGCCACATTAAGTCTTTTTTTTTTAAATATCATATTTTTACTAAAAACTGAAGATGAGATGCCTTCGTCATGCAGAACTGGGCCTTCTTTTGTTGTTTTGTATGAGTGTTCTTGCACTGTATGTTTTCATTAGAATTATCTTTGTAGTTAGTTAATTCTGAGGTAACATGAGCGGGCTTCACACGTGATTTTATGAGCTGAGGCATCGAGAGCCATAGAGAGCCATCGGATTGAGATATGGTGCAGGTTATTCACTGTGACCCACATGTACCCCTTGCTTAGCCCTGCATGAGGCCCATGAATCATTGACATTATAGGGTGCGAGCACATGTACCATTTTCTTGCTTGCCAACAAAAAGGGAAGGAAGTGAGATGGATTTGAATGATTGGAATAGCTCATGTGGAGATGCTAATAAAACTGTTGTAGAATGGGGTCAATATGCTTGTTTACCGTGGCTTCACACGTGATTTCATGAGCAGAGGCATCGAGAGCCATCGGATTGAGATATGGTGCAGGTTATTCATTGTGAGCCATAAGTGCGATTTATGATTTGTTTCATCTGGATTCTTTTAGTGGTGAATTGTCTGAAAAAAATTAAATATTTGAATTATTAGAATCCAAATTTAAATTTCCATAAAAATTTGAATATGAATCTGATTCATTTGAATCTGGCTGTTTTTACAGTTTTACTTGGGTATCTTCTTTAAAGTGCAGGTTGAGTAGCTTCTTCGAAAAGAACCAAGCTGGAACATGTTCACATTGTAAAATGACATGACTGAATACAATTGCAAAATCTCAAGATGGACAATTATAAGATGCAATTATTAAAATATACCTATGTAAATTTGAACAAGATACTGGTGGACTATAGTATGGGTTTAGGTCTATTTGATCCCCTCTTATTCATGATTCAGGGAAGTTGGTATGGGCTATTAGGCCAAATGAAAGTAGGGGTGGTCGTGTTAACCCTACATATATTATTGTGACACATTCTCTTATGATATATTTGTCACATATTTACTTTGTAGGGCCTTACTCTTAAATTAGTGTTGATGGTTAAGCTTGTAGTTAGCGAGGGTTTGATAAATATGAAATGCATATTTATTTTATATGCCTTTTTACCTTATTTGTTAACATATATTAGGTTAATTTAGAACTAGTTATAGTTTATTTAGATTAAGATAGATATTAGTATTTTAATTTAATTATTAATAATTTTGTAGTTTTTAGTAGTTTAGATATATATTTAAATCAAGTTAGAATTTTAATTATATTTTACATGTTTAAAATATGATATTTTATATTTTGTAAGAAAAAGTGTGCTTATCAAGGTACTTGGACGATGTTTGAAATAATTTAAAATAGTCTTGACATGCTTTAAACTGATTTGGACAACTTTTCGGAGTTATAAACATGTTAGAAATTAATATGGACACGAAGAAAAACTTAATGAACATGAAATTGGATTGTCCAAAAAAATTGTCTAGATTGTAGTAGTGTAGCCGTTCAAATGGGGCGTTTAAAGTATCAAACGGGATAATGTGAATTTGGATAAAAACACAGTATAGGGGTTCAAATGGGCATGCAAGGGTTCGAACGGGATAACGCGCAGTTTTTTAGTTTTAGCCAATTTTTAATCCTTTTCATATTAGACTTTTTTCTTTGGCTCTTATGCTTATATAAAAACATATCTGGCTTTAAATTGAAGGTTGACTAGTGAATTTTCTGAAGAGAAAAAGGAAGAAGAAGATATAAAAGAACTCAAAGCTTCAATGAAGATTCAAGTGCTTTCTTCTACCATGGAAGACTAGACTTTTCTTTTACTTAGGAGTTAATGAAGCTATAGATAAGTTTTAGTTTTTTTTTTTTTATTTAAATTTTAGTTATAAATGATGACAATTGTATGATAAGGATTTTCTTTTTAATGGAAGAACTTTTAATATTTATTCAAGTCTATGTTGATTTATTGTCTTATAGATGATAGATTGATGTGGTTTTGATATTTTTATCGATTCTAATTTCTGTGATTTAAATGAGATGATCATATGATAGTTTTAATGTTTAGATAACTAATGAATTAGATGAGTTATACTAAGATTAGACGAGTCATGCCTAAGCTAGTTTAGTGTAGATGATTCGTGTTATTGCTAAAGATAGTTCATGCCATGAATTTAATTAATGATTATTTCTGAAGTAATTCTAGCTTGTAGCTAAGAATACTTGTTTATATTCACACTAGATTTAGGTTAAAAGTTAAGAAATTGTTATGATTTTATAGTGGATTCAATTTTTTAAGTAAATTTTATCATATTAATCTCTTGTTTGTAAACTAGTTGATTTCTTCTTTTGCTTAATTTAAGTTTAAGTTATTTTTAATTTTTAATCAACAAATTTTTCTTTAAATTTAGTAATAATTCATCCGTTCCTGAGGTTCGACAACCCTTAAATACTTATCCTAGTACAATAACTTTGTACACTTGTAAAAGGTTTAATTATAAACGATCAATTTAACTTTTTCGTGGGCTTCTTTGAGAAATAGAGCCTACTCAATCCGATAGAATTTAAATTGGAGGCCCGTTTAGAAAGCTCATATAGGGTGATTTTAATGAGGGACTATAAATAGAACATAAGAGAAGAGAGCCCTATTTCAAGTAGGATGCCTCCTTGTCTCTCTCCCAATCACGCCCCCTTGCCTCCCCTTGCATGGTGCACAAAAGAGGAAAAAGTGGGGGCGGTCTCTCTCTTCTCTTGGTAATCTTTTTTATCGTATTACAAAGAGGCTTCAAGGCAAAGACTAGGACACTCCATCAAGGAGATTGTACACTCAAAAGTAAGGATTTAGATGGTTTTATACATATTAAAAAGTAATCCCCCTTTACCCTAATTGAATTGTTATTCAATTGATCTAATAGGTATTCACTCTTTTATTCAATTCTAATTGATTAATTACCTCATATATGTGATTATTACTTATAAATAGTTTGTCCATGTGAATGTGTAGAGATTTATCTTTAAAGATTTAATTTTTACAAAAGGCACCACCCCTAGAATATGCCCCTTTACTTTGCTTCCACTAATACGCCACTCAAGAGGAAAGTTAAACTTTGCAGCTGAAAATAAAAAGCTTATGGAACTAGGAAAAAATAACAATCAAATAATATAAAATGGTAAACATCCTCGATCCCAGCACAATATTTTCTTTTGATTTTTATCTCAAAAAGTAATAATCTTTATCTTTCTAATCTGAATCAAAATAAATCATCATAAGGTATTGTTAATTGGTTTGCAACATTCAAATCATCAGATGAATGTAATCAATAATCATACGAGATTTGTTGCTGATGTTGGCTTGACCCTCCCAAAATTGCATCCACAACAATGGAGCAACACATCCCTACAACTGACGCACAGAAGTGTGACAACAAATGTTGTGGAAAAAATTCTAATTTTATTGAATAAATCCTTTCAATCAACTTTCTTCATCATCATGTGAATTCTTTCCAAGAGATTACAAACGATTAATGAACTATTTCGTAAGAAAAATAAGCAGAAATCAAAGAAAACAAACTTGAATTTGTAAGTTTATATGATTCTGAATCCATGATAGAGAAGATATATTGAATCCATGGTAAGATGGCTAAATCCATAGTGTAGTATACACGGAGGAATCCATCTCTAGTGCCGAACTCTTGAAAGCAAAACCATAGAAGTGTGCTCATTTCCTTGGGTCTAAATTGAATGCCATTGAACATAGCATAAATGATAAAAAACACACGAGAAGAAATGACAATAGTCTTTGATAAGGAGGTTGCAGGGTGATGGAGTTGGATAGAGGAGGCGCCTCGACAAGTAGAAGAGGGGGAATAGAATTTGAAAGAGTTGTCTTTATTGTCCTTGGTGAGTAGGAGCTTTCAGACGTAGAAATTTGCGAGGTTAAGGATTTTCAATGGTTGGGTACCTCGAACTCACATTCCTCACATATCAAGCAACTATGCAGTTGGTGAGTTACAACCTATCTACACATAGAAACTTGGAGAGAAAAGAAGAGGAGAATGTTGAGTAGATAATGAAGACAGAAAGGAAAAGAAAGATAATTTTATTCAATCTAACATATTGTGCTCAACAAAGCTACAAGTATTATAGGAGTTGAGCACAATGTTTTAAAACCCAGCCCGAACATGGACTTAGAGTGGTGTTCGCCCCGTTTTAATTGAGTTCAATTAGGGGTCAAGTCGGGTTGAACTGGTTGTATATTAAGCATAAGGCCTAAGTTCTCTAACCCTAATCTCTTTCCCAATTTCCTCTCCATTGGATAGTGGATCCCCTCCCCATTCTCCTTCCCCTCTTCCGGCAATCCCCTCTCTTGCCTCGGTGGCCTAGCCACCCAAAGCATAGCAGGCGTTAGCTTCTCTTCTTTCTCCTTCCTGCCTGGGTGGCCTGACTCCTCCTCCTCCTCCTCCTCCCCCTTCCACTCCACTTCTGCCCAGGAACCCATTCCTCCTCCTCCCTCCATGATCCCCCTTCCTCCTTCCTCTACCCCTTTGTTGTGCGTCAGGCCTCACTGCCCATGTGCAACACCTCTTCCCTCCCAACAATGGTGGCAGCCCCAATGGAATTAGTGTAGTGCTTCAGCCGAAAGAAGCCGCAGTTTGATGAAGATCAATGGCTTCCCAATCGATCTCATGGGCCCGGAGATCCTCCATTTCAAGGTCGTTGAACCTGTCCTCTTCCATGGACGCCATCTCTTCCCTAACATTGACATGCACCTCCTCATCTGCAGTGGAGGCCACACCTCACCATTCCCTCTTCCCGGTTTTGGCAAGGCTATATGGTCCTCCCCCGTACCCCTTTTTCTCCTCCCAGTCATTCCCCCATTCCCTTCCCTCTCCTCCCAGTCCTTTCCCCTTCCCCTCCCTCTCCTCTAGGTTCTTCCACCTTCCCCTCCCTCTCCTCCATGGCAATTTGTTTTTCACAACTCAGATCAGCCTGGTCATCTGGGTCACTGGTTTAGCTTGCTTGAGTGACCTACCTTGTAACCCAGACCACTCAGCCCAAATTTTTTACTGGGCCCGGTTGAACTCAATTGAATCGGCCGGGCCAGTAAAAGTTTCAAAACACTAGTTGGGCAAACTAAGATAGGAAACTCCTTTATTACATGAATCCTAATTAAGAGAGAATTTTCTAATTGAGGTATGTAGATTCCTAAAATTTCTAGCCTTTCTAGTTGATTCTACTTTGGATTTTCTTTGAGTGATCCCACCATGTGTAAAAAATGGCAACTTCTGTTTTAGGTTTGGTGTTCAAGATGTGTTTTGCTTCAAGCTCCCCTTCTTTAATAGAATTCAACCTTGAGGTCTTGCCCTTATGCTCTCCATAAAACAGAGAAAGATGTTTAACATTAAAAGTGTCACTGAAGTTTATCCAAGGTAGTAATTTGACCTTGTAAGCATTGTCATTAATCTTTGAAAAGATTATGCATGGACCATATTTCTTAAGCTTCAACTAATGGTATTTTCTTTGAGGGTGGTGTTGTCATGCTCTGGTACTGCCCGACCCGGGCCGAACCCGGTCCAAGGGTTGGTCAAGCGCACGGGGGTGACGGAATTGAGAGAGACTAACAGAAAGTGGAAGACTTAGCCCCACATACGGGTGGTTTAACTAGCGGAGTTATGCACCACATAACCTTTGAGCAAGAGTAAATAAGTAGAACAAAAGAGGATTATGACTCTAATCTAGTCCACAAGTCTCATACCTACATACTTAGAATCCTGAGCCAACACACGTGGCTCAAACCAAAAGTCTCAAATAGGTCTAAAAATATAAGACATACACAAGTTTGAAATAAGAACCACCATATATTATGTTCTATACTCATAATAAAGTAAATCAGAAAAACATAATAAAGTCTAGAGGTGTCCATGCCTAATCCCATGCTCTCTCCCCCACCGTTCCTCACACAGAGGTTCCTACGTGTTTGCACGTCACAACGTGCAGCCCTAAAACAAAAGCACAAGAAAGAAGGGTGGGTAAAACTTAGTAAGGTTTGTAATATGGTGATAATAATAAGAAAACCATTACAACATGGCAATGTAGCAATTCAGATTCAAAATTGACATAACCCTTTTTTGATCATTCCCTTGCTAAACCCCTATTTATCCATAAAATTTAGAGCTAGCATGAATATGACACACATGTCAAAGTCAAGGTTAACATCCATTTTGCATAGGTAATACTAATCAATTCAGGCATAGTACCACTCATAAACTGCTTGAGAAGTGTCTTTCACACACTTTCTGATCATGCGACCATATCACATAAACTTGCATAATAGTGTATCAATTATACCATCCAGATCATGTATTCACATCACATAAGCCTTCATAGTAGTACCTCCATCACACAATTCAGATCTCTCAGAATATCACATGTACCGCATAAAAAGTATCTCTACCACACATTTAGATCATGTATAACAATACATAAACCTGTATGAGATGTATCTCTAACATACATTCTGATCATGCATCAACATTCTCATTCATTATGTATGTATAAGTGTCTCACACACACTAGTCTAACATACAAGTCCACACACAGAGAGAATAAACATATTCTTCAAGGCTGAAGCCCTCGAGCAAACCTATATCAAATAGACATGCTCCTCAAGGCCAACACTTATGAGAAACCCCTGCTCTTCAAGGCCAACGTATTCAAGCAATCCCCTCCCCATAAAGGCCAAAGCCTTCGAGAAACCCTGCTCCTTAAGGCCAAAGCCTTCGAGCAACTTCTGCTCCTCAAGGCCAAAACATTGGAGCAACTCCTGCCCATCAAGCCTAAAGTCCCTGACAACCTTACTTGTCAAGACCAAAGTCTCAAGCAATAGTACCGGTAAGACGGTGCACTCGGACAAACCAACTGGATTCTTAGCATCTAGATAATTTCAATAACTAATCTCGTCCGTAAAACAAGTACACAACTCGTTCCCACATAACTCAATTTGACTCGACTCACCCCAGGGAGTATACATATTCCACATGGGAACTCAAATCAAAATCATATTCTTTCGGACCAACCAAGTTTCGATTAAACCAATGGCCAATTAATCCGGCATGTAATTTTACAACATTGCATCCAATTGGTCAAACCTGGCTAATCTCGATAAAGTCTCAATCAAAAATCCATCTTATGATGCATGCAACATGGTACATACGTAGGCAAGGCATACATGAATTCTAATTTAAGATAAGTGCTCCCATCAACCACTCATGCATCACTTATAATCATGCTACTAAGCAACATCATAATCATTTCCCCCACATGTATGTGTACAAGCATATTAATATGCCTTGTAATTAAGTCGCCATCACACTACACATGCACATTAACATCTAATCATGGATTACAGTAGAAATTATGGGTGAAAACCATCGAAAACTATCAATCATGTCAAAGATAACCACATGCTAAACATATATAAGCATATTCACACCACACTTGAGTCTAGGCATACTATCATTCACCCATAATTTAACCACATCATATAATGACATACTAGTTCATTAGCATGCTATAATCTTATTTAAACATGCTTAAACCATAGGGAATCATTCATTCATAGGCTTAAGATAAGTAGTCCTAAAATATGTAGCCAACAACATGCAATTTAACCCAAGACTTAAATACTCTTCATAATTTCCAACATTAATAACATGCAATTCCAGTGGCTCATTTTAGCTCAAATTATTCCACATAAATATTTGAAATGGTATTTAAGGGTAAAAACATGAAAAGAAGCATATAAATCAAGATTGTCAAAATCTGTAGTATATTTGTTCGATCGGCATGCATGGTTGTTCGAATAGTTGGCCTTACATTCGGCTTGCAATACTGTTATGCCGTTTGTAACAGCAGATTTTGGGTCATCTTACCCACTTTGGATTCAAAACTAAAACTTCACATGCACTTCATAAAACATTAAATCTCATCCCCAAACTTCATGATAATTAAATAAATGCTTCTAGAACAACAAATCTAATCAATATTAAGTAAAACACTAAGAAAATAACACCAAACATTAAGCTTTTATCAAATCACCATCAAAGCTCACATGCATGAAACCCATTGCAAAATACCACAAATCTTAAATCCGAAATCACAGCAAGTTTAAGACGCAAAGACACTTACCTCCCAGTAAGTTCTTGATTCGAAATGGTTCCTTAAACTCCTTCAAAACCTGCCCAAAACATGATCTTTTATCAATATCTTCATAAAATCGATTTAGAACATCTAAACCTCTTGAAAAACCTTAGATCTAGGGTTTAAGAAACCCCAAAATAAAATTCTCAATATTAAGGTTTGAAATAAGGCTTCAAATTAGTAGCTTTATGCTTTGAAATCGCTAGTAAACAATAGGAGAAGAAGGGATTTTGATAGATTTAGGCAAAACCCTAATTGATTAATGAAGTATTAAGCAAAATCTCACCTTAATCTCCTTTCTCCTTTAGGAAAATTGGGATTAGGTTATAATGCTCCAGGTCTCAGCTCTTTCCCCACTGGGAAAGTGGCTGTGCCTTTCCTTATATAGTAAGGGTTGGGTTAGATGAAAATAAATAATGGGGTACAAATAAAATCTACAACTAAAAATGGATAAATTTGTTATTACAACACAAATTAAAATCTAAAAAATTCTGAAATAATTTTTCAATGTCTTAGTTTGTTGTTAAAGACATTTTGGGTTAAAAATTCTAATTTTGGTCATGGGGCCCACGGTGGGTCCCGCCAAACCCTAAATTTTTGGAAAAATAGTAAAAATTCTTAAAAAATTAAAATTGTTTAAATTAAATTAAAAACTTTAAATGTGAAGAATATTTTGGTTAGAACCTTTGTTAGTCACTCAAATTTTGAAAATAGTCCAAAATTGATCTGAATTAACATTAAACCATATAAAAGCAATTAAATAGAATAAAGTAATCTGGTTCAAGCTTAGGGATCTTATAGGTGTTCCTTAGAAAGATGAACCTATAGTTGTAATGCCCCAGGCCTTGATTGGTTCTCTGTCTTGACGGCCTAACCTAACCCAAGGGTTTATAAAACATTGAAGTTATTTTTTTTTTCAAAACTATCTAGGAGTAGCTTCTATGTGCGAGAGAAATAATGTTCTTTTATGTGTTACAGAGCGTTAGCGCTCCATAGTGCGTAGGCCAGAACAAAACCTGTAGTTATAACTAATTTAGATCAGGCCAATATTGTTGTGTCGTTAGTTGGTTACATACATATTGGATAACATCTATGATGTTATTCTAATACTATCGGATCCGAACATAGTTCTACCTAACGGTTATTGTATATATTAGGTAGTACAAAATCATATACATCATACTTATATATGATAAATTATTTAGAGTTAGAAGGAAATCTAGTAATTATTGAAGTTTAGATGGAAGCTAATAAATCATCAGAGTTTAGATGAAAGCTAATAAATCATTTGAGTTAGACAACTCTTTCTTTCATAGAATAGAGCAGAACAAAGCAGATCAGAACTAAGTAGATCTAGAGCAGTTCAAAATAGAGAATATCAAAAATAGATCAGAACAAATAAGAGCAAAGCATATCAAAGTAGATCTGATCAAATCGAAGCATAAATCTTGTTGAACATCTTAAGTTAACTACTTAATATGCACATGTATTTATTTAAATATGTATTAAAATTAGAATGTAAAAAATGTTTACTCCCTTGAGGTTTCCAAAAGTAGTGGCGTTTGATGTTGCTCATTCCTTTAGGACATCCTCCCCTTCAGGTCTAAAGATGCTAGATGGAACCTCCCCTTACTCAGGATGCTTCTCTTATTACACCCGAATGTGACAAACAGATCCTCCCCTTTTCCAGGATGCATAGAGAACCTCCCGTTACTTAGGGCATGCCTCTCTTTTTGAATCCATAGGCAGTGGACAAAACCTCCCCTTACCCAGGGTAATTTCTATCTCTATCTCTCTGAGGCCTATTGTTGGAGGACAGAGTCTCCCTCAACTCTAGGCCACTTCTCTCATTGCGGCCCAACGATGGAGGACGAAGCCTCCTCTTACTTTGGACACCTTCTCTCTCTTTGGACCCTAGGGCATTGAAGAGAGCCTCCTCTTCGCCTGGGCTATTTTCCCCCTCTATAGTTGCTAGCTCGAGGAATGAACCCTTCCGTTGCAAAAGGCGCCCTTGAATGAACCAAGAATGCCTCTTGAACAGGTGAAATCCAACTCAGAATGGGTAGAAAAACTCTCCAATAAACTGAATAGCTCTTCTCTATTTATAGAGAAGAGTTCCTGAGCAAACTAGGATGATCACATGTGCAAGACAATGTGCATGCCCACTTATTACGTGTGGCTTAGCCACGTAGCACGCAAGGCCTATCGTGAGTCGGCGAATGTGCAACGAGTAGCAACATGCGTTGGCATGACGATGACATGTGATGTGAGATTGCATGATGATGCGAGGTGATAGCCCTAGATCACGTGGACCTGTTGCACGTTGTATAGCTTCATGCGCCATCTAGTGCGGTTGTTCACTCAATGTTGGTGTAATCTATGATGTCATTTTTAAATATATTTTATTATTTCAATGAAATAATAATGCAACTTAAAAAATGTGATAACTTCCTACCCCAAAGTCAAAATCAATCATTTGTGGTAGTGTTGAACTGGTATTGATGAGCCCTATGAAACTAGACTTACATGGGTAAGTTATCCCGCACTTTTTAAGTAGATCTTGCCCATGTGTCATGCTTTTTAAGGTAGTAATTTTCGTTCCCGACCTCTATTTCATGCATTCATCGATTTGTTATGCTCATTACTTCTAGCTCTATACACATATTGGGATTTCATCCCTCAAAACCTCCAAATTCTTATTTTAAAATCGATAATTACCACTAACCCCTTGGGTTAGTCATAATTAGAGAAATTGGGTGTTAGATTCTTCCTCCTTAAGCAAATTGTGTCCTCATAATTTTCCCCCAAAACACTCTTAAAATCAAGTCAAAATTGAACATGTATCTAACATGTTCCAATGGTTAATCGGATAAATCAATCGACAACGGAATTCAATAAATGAAAATCAGATAAATTGGTCATAAACTGAATTCAATAGTTAATTGGATAAATCAATCATAAACAAAATCCAATAATTTAAAATTTTATAAATCATTCGTAAACTAAATTTGATTGTTAATTGGTTAAATCATTGATGAAGAGAATATGATTTAAAATCAGATAAATCATTTGTAAACCAAATTTGATAGTTAATGGAATAAAAATATCATAAACATAATCCGATAATATAAGATCAAATACAACATTTGCAAGCAGAATTTAGTAATTTATAATTGGATAAATCATTCATAATTAGAATCTGATAAGTTAAAATAGGACAAACCTTCGTAAACGAAATCTGATAATTAATCGGATATATCATTATTTAGAATCAGAACATAACAGGGCAAATCAAGGCAAAGCTAAACAAAATAGATCAGATCAATCCAAAAATAGATCCAAAAGCTTTTAGAAATGAAATAATCTGATGGACCATTTGCAAGCAGAATTTGATCAGTTAAAATCGGATAAATTATTATTCAAAATCATACATAGGGTTCCAATGCTCGAGGGGCAATAGGATCAATATGAAAGGGATGTTCCCATGAAAGGGATCAATATGAAAGGGATCTACACTTGTGGTTGTGCGCCATAAGCCAATTATTTCTCTTGATGGGTATCAAAGAGTTATACTTCGATAGTTTTTGGACATTATATCAAATAACTATCCTTCAACTCAAGTCTTAATCGTAATACCTAATAACATGTATATCATTCTTTTTTTAGAGATGGAGCCATGATACCTAATAGTGGGTATCTAAATTTTTTTAAATAGAAATTGTGATACCTAACGGTTGACACTTGTGCTTGAAAACCAAATATGGCAGGTATGAAGAATAAAAGTAACTGATTAAATAGCTAACCACAGAACAAAATCACACATCTCACAGATCACTCCAAAAGTTGTGATACCTAACTACTAAGGAATTAAGCAGAGAGTTTAAGCACCCAAAACATATCTTAGCACGATCCAGTCATTTTTTAGATAGAAATTCTTTTTTGAAAACAAAGTTATAAAGCATGCTTGAGCAAATTATTTCGAAAGCATGAAAATCCTTAAGGAGAACATAGGTTTACAATTTGAAATTCCACACTCCCTCTAGGATGTTCAACTTATAAAACATATGCTTCTATTTTCCAATTAAATTTAGAATAGTCATTTCAGATTAAACTTGACTTCAAATCAAAATTTGCCTCAATACACTAGTAGAATTAGCCTTGGAACTATCCACTAATACCTCATATCCCATATCATAAGTGTTTGATAATTTTCCTTAGTAATTCCACCGTTCATTGAGATAACTTTACTAATTTTAAATTAACTTTTAAAATACAAAGGATTTGAAATTAACTTTCATATCAAATCCACCAACAATTTAGCCTTAGAGCAATCCACTAACACCTTGTGTTTCATATTACAAGCAATTCCACTGTCTTTCAAAAAATATTCGCTCTACATTCAAGTTAACTTTCAAAATGCAAATCTTTTGAAATCAAATTTCATATCATCATACCGACAGAACTAACCTTACAACGATCCTCTAACACCTTGTGTCCCATACCACGGGTATTTAGTAGTTTCTCTTTGGTAATTCCACTATCCTTCAAAACATATTTGCTCTACATTCATGCAAATGCTTAAAATACAGATCTTTCAAAATTAAATTTCATTTCAGTAAACTGCAAAACTAACCCTAGGGCAATCCACTAACACCTCGTGTACCATACCATGGGTATTTGGTTATTTTTCCTAGGTACTACCATCTTTGAAAACAGTCTCGTTCTAAATCTAAACAATTTTCAAAGTATAGACAATTCAAAATTGAATCTCTTATTATTACACCTGCAGAATTAATTGTAGAGCCATCCACTAAAACCTCACGTGTACTTTGGGTGTTTGATTGTTTCTCCTTAGTAATTCTACCATCTTTCAGGACATATTCATTTCAGCTTCAAAAGAACTTTCAAAATACAAACAATTCGAAATTGAAATTTCAAATTATAGTCAATTTAAATTTGAATTTCGTAATAGCATATTGACATAAATAACTTTAGAGCTTTCACCATCTTTCCAAACAAATTTATTTTAACTTGAAACGAATTTTTAGAATACATACAATTCAAAATTGAATTTTCAAATCAATATACCGGCGAAATCAACCTAGGAGCTATCAACTAACACCCCATGTCCCATACTGCGGGAGTTTTTTTGTATCTCCTTGGTAATTCCACCATAATTCATAATGAATTTAGTTTAAATTCAAATGAAATTTTAAGTTACAAAATATTCAAAATCAAATCTCTAAATATATATAATTCGTAATTGAATTTGCTAAAAACCAACTTTAGGAAATCATCTTTGCAACAAATTCAAAACAGAAAATTTAGATTAATTCAAATTTAAAATTAAAGTTCATATCAAATCCATTGTAACACATTCAAAAAGAAATTCTCAAATAATTTCCTAGTAAAAATAGGAATTCACATCAAAGCAATATATTCGTTAGAGCATCTCACTCTCAGAGAGAGTTCAAAGCTCTGATACCATTTGTAACACCATGAGCTATGATTGGCCCTCAATGTCGATGACTAAACCCTACCCGGGAGTTGAAAAATGATGAAAGTTAATTTTTTTTCAAAAATATCAAGGTGTAGCTTCTACGTGTGAGAGTAGTAGGCTAGAACAAAAACTATACTTGTAATTAATTTTGATTGGGTCAACATTATCATGTCGTTGGTTGCCTACATATGTATTGGATAACCTCTACGATGTTGTTCGAATATGATTGGATTTGAACATGGTTATGCCTAATGTCTATTATATGCATTAGGTAGTACACAATTATATATGTAAAAATACTCATATTGGATAAATTATTCGGAGTAAGTTAGAAATCTAATAAATGATTAGAGTTTAGATGGAAACACATAAATTATTGGAGTCAAACAACTCTTTCTTTCACATAACAGAGCAGAACATATCAAATCAAAACTTAGCAGATCCAGAGCAGATCAAAATAGAATAGAGCATATCAAAATATATCAGAGCAAATCATATAGAGCATCTCAATCAAAGGAGAGCATATATCTCATTTAGCATATTATGTTAACTACTTCAGATGCACATGCATTTATTTAAATATTTATTAAAATCAAAATGTAAGAGACACTTACTCCCCTGAGGTTTTCCCCCCTTACACTGGGACAATTCTCTCTCTCTCTTTCTCTTTGTAGCCCATTAGCAGAGGACATAGCCTCCCTTTACTCTGGGCCACTTCTCTCATTGCAGCATGATGGCAAAAGATGAAGCCTCCTCTTACTCGGGGCCACTTCTCTCTTTGGGCCTAAGTGTATCAGAGAGAGCCTCCTCTTGCCCCAGGACGTTTTGCACATCTATAGTCTATTCACCAATCAATCAGGTTACTATAGTTATCAATCGTTTAAGTTTTTGGATTAAGGTATTTTAGTAAGTATTATAGCAACCGATCAATTACTGTAGTGATCGATCAAGCATACACGTTTTTGCCAAAAATATGTCATTCCAAGTGGAAATGACTTAAGTACTTATATAAAGGGTGTTTGGATGTGGTAAAACACAAGTGAAAGCCATAAAAATTTAGTGAGACATTTGTGATTCTTCTCTAATGAGTTTTGATATAATAGTGTTCCACGGTTATTGCACCTTTGACCTTTTTTAGATATATTAGAAGAGAGGTAAGAAAAAGTGGTTTATGAATTAAGATTTTGTGAGTTCCTACACATCACATAAGGAGTCATCACACATAAGGGTTGAAAACAATGCAAATTAAGATGTACATTGATGGAAGCTTCAAGACCAAGGAGATTGTATTGCATTTAGCTCAAACTTACAAAATTAGATAAATGAGTACATATTTATTTAAAACTTTGTACATATTCTCGATGAGCATATGTGCTTTATTCCCAAACTAGTTAAATGAATGAAAGGACTTAAATTTAGCTATAGCGGTCCAATTTTGATATAACTTTGTGCATTTGATTCATAATTTCAAATGTCACAAATGACTAGGAGGTTTTATTAAACTTAAAACGATATAACACTTTGTGAACATTTTTACCGAGCTCCAGTGCTTTGTTCCTTTACTAGTTAGTCGAATTAAAGGACATAACTAGATGTAAAGAGGTTTGATTGGTTCGTTATTTAGTGTGTTTGATTCATACTTAAGAAGTTAGCAAATGAGTGCATATTTATTTAAACCTTTAAAGTACACATTCTTGACGAGCTTTGGGTGTTTTGTTCCTGAACTATTTAAATAAATAAAAGGACTAAAATTGAGCTAAAGTGGTTCATGTTTAAATGTGCATCATGTTGTACATTTGATTCATGATTAGAAATGTAACAAATGAGTGGGAGGTCTCATTATACTTTTAATGATACAAAGTTTTGTGTATATTCTTAACGAGCTCCGGTGCTTTATTTCTTTCCTTATTAATCAATTAAAGGATATAACTAGACCTAAAGTAGTCTGATTGGTTCGTTGTTTGGTTTATTTGATTCATACTTACGAACTTGGCAAATTGATGTGTATTTATTCTTGAAGTGCTTTTCTACTTTATTTCTAAACTAGATAAATGAATTAAAGGGCATAAATTGAGCTAGAGTAGTCTAATTATGGAATCATTTTGTGCATTGATTCATAAATATGAACTTCACAAATGAGTGGGAGGTCTCATTAAACTTAAAACAACATAACACTTTGTGTACATTCTCAAATTGCTTTGGTGCTTTGTTCCATTACTAGTTAATCAAATAAAATGATATAACTAGACCTAAAAATGTCTGATCAGTTCATAGTTATTACACTTTATTCATACTTACGAATTTAGAAAATTAGTGCATATTTATTTAAAACTTTAAAGAGTCCACATTCTTGAAGAGTTGGTTGCGTTGTTTGTAGAGTAGTGAAATGAAGGAAAGGGCTTAAAATTGAGCTAGAGTGTTCAATTGTGTATCACTTTCTACATTTAATTCATAATTATAAGCGTAGCAAATGAGTTGGAGGTCTCATTAAGCTTAAAATGATACAATGCTTTATTCACATTCGCAATGAGCTCTGGTGATTTGTTACTTCACTTGTTAAATGTATAAAAATATATAACTTAGACTTAATGAGTTTTGATTGGTTTGTTGTTTAGTGCATTTGAGTCATACTTATGAACTTATTAAATTAGTTTGTATTTAATTAAAACTTTGAAGTACACATGCTTGAAAAGCTTATGTGCTTTGTTCCTAAAATAGTTTAAAGATTGAAAAGACTTAAATTGAGCTAGAGAGTCCAATTTTGGGCATTAATTTGTGCATTGGATTCTTAAATTTGAACATAAAGAATAATTGGAAGGTCAAATTAAAATTTAAATGATACAACTCTGTGCACACAATTTGAGCTAGAGTGGTCTAATTAATGCATCACTTTGTGTATTTAATTCAAGATTACGAACATAACAAATGAATTTGAGGTCTTATTAAACTTTGAACGATACAACACTTTGTGTACATTCTTAATGAGCTCCAGTGCTTTGTTCCTTTATGATGTAGATCAATACTAAAGCAGATTGGAAGCATCTAAGGAACACAAGGAACATCCCAAGCTTGTTGCAAGTCCACTTAGATGGAGTCCAAGATTGAAAGCAAAAGCCCATTTTAAAAAATCCCACAATGGGTTGTTTCATCCTACAAATGATTGTTGAGTTCCCAACGTTCCAAATTAAGGCCCTTTGTCATTTTCCACCACATTAGGTGGTTGTTCTTTTGTTTTAAATGCTTCTAGAAAGTTGTTAAGCCTTTAATATATTTTGTTTGAGTTCATGTACGAATTTTGAGCCTATATAAAAGCCCATATGAAATGAATTAGAAGTTTTTAGGTATATTTCCCTTAAATTATTATCTTTCCTAGCTAAACTCATCACTCTTGTGAGAGCAAGCTTCAAATGTCCTTAAGCTATTGATTTCCTTAAAATCTCTAGCCTTTGGAAGTATGTAAGTTCTGAATACAAGTCCACTCATTTGAATTCCATTCTAAGTTCACATGCCTTATGTTCACCTAGTTTTTTGGCTTGTTTGCATCATTTGGTATCATAGACTGAGTTCTGCCTCCTAAATCTTGAGATGCTGCTAGAAGAAGGCCAATTGTTGTTGATGAAGTGAACAATGATAATATCTTTGAGGAGATAGCTGAGCTGCATAAAGCTGTGGAATCTCTTTCCTAGTAGTTATCTAGACATTCTACTCATCAATATGAAGGAGAAAATGATGATGAGCAAAATCCTTTTCACAACATGGATGCAAGGAGGAGGATGCATGGTCAAGAAGAGGAGTTTCAACCACAACATCTTCAAAATTATAGATAAGAATTTGGTGTCAAAAGTGATGTTCTAGAGTTTAATGGTAGAATATATGCTGAAGAGTTTATTGACTGGTTATTTGCTATGGATGAAGTTTTAGATTTCAAAGAAGTTCTGAAAAATAAGAAAGTTTCCCTTGTTGCTACAAGACTAAGGGGTCATGCTGTAGCATGGTGGCAGCAATTGAAGGTTACTCATTAAAGGCAAGGCAAGGCAAGTATTATTAGTTGGAAGGATGTGAAGAGAACGATGAGGGAAACATTTTTTCCCGTCAATTACAAGCGAGTAGTGAATCCAAGACTCCAAAATATAAAGCATGGATTAAGAACAATTGATGAATGTAGTGAAGATTTCTACAATCTAGTTGCTCATTGTGAGCTTGCTAATTCACCTAATGAACTTCTCGATTGATATGTTGGTGGTCATTGTCAAAATTTCCACGACACTTTGAATATGTTTGATTTATGGGAGGTTTCCGATGCATATCAAAAAGCTTTGCAACTAGAGAAGCATTAGGTCCATTCTAAGGTTAGTTTTGGTGCTAATTCAATATTTAAACCCACACAAGCCCCAAAATCTATTCTTAACGCAAATCAGTCTACTCAGTAGTTGCAAAACATGGGAAACAAATTTGAAATTCATTGTTTCAAGTGTAATGAAGTGGTCATAATCAAATGACTACCCTCACAATTCTGGGCAAGAAAGCAATTGCTAATTGAAGAAAATGGAGGAGTAAACTTTGACACCCCACCAGTACCTGATGCTGAGAATAAGGGAGAAATGGAGGAAGAACTACATGGTGATGATGTAGAATTGCTAGTCATTCAGAAATCTCTTTTAACACCACGGGGAAAGCCTATAGAAGATTGGCTGCATCACATTATTTTTAGAACTACTTGCATAGTAGGAGGAAAGGCTTGTTCATTACTTATAGATAGTGAAAGTTGTGAGAATGTTGTTTTAGAAGAGGCTGTGACAAAGCTAGGCATGCCAACATAATCAAATCCCCTACCATACAAACTTACTTGGTTTAGAAAAGACAATGAAATAATAATCTCCAAACATTGCCTTGTTATATTTTCAATTGGAAAGAGATACAGGGATTATGTGTGGTGTGATTTTGCCCCTATTGATGCATGTCGGTTGTTTTTAGGTAGACCCTAGCAGTATGATAAATCTATTGAGCATGATGGTCATCGTAATACTTATAATTTTATGCTGGAATAAGTGAAATTCATCTTATTTCCCTCAAAAGAATTTGAGCATAAATCCAAACCTTATAATTCCATATTGTTATCATTGGCCTAATTTTAAAAAATTATAAATGAAGTTGTGTATGTGTTTATCTCTAAATAGAAGCGTAAGGGGCAAGTAATACCTGATTGTGCAAGGCCTCTTTTTGAAGAATTCTCAGATGTTTTTCCTAAAGAATTACGATTTGGTTTGCCTCCAGTAAGAGATATTCAACACCATATTGATTTAGTTCTTGGTGCTAGCATTCTTAATAGGCCATATTATCGTATGAGTCCTAAAGATCATGACGAATTGAATAGACAGGTTACTGAACTCTTAGTGAAGGGTTATATTAAAGAAAGTTTGAGTCCATGTGGTATCCCAACTCTTTCCACACCTAAGAAGGATGGTACCTAGAAAATGTGTATAGACAACCATGGTATTTACAAAATAATAGTGAAGTACAAATTTTCTGTTCCAAGTTTGGATGATATGTTAGATAATTAGGCTAGAGCACCTATTCTCTCATAGCTGGATCTTAAGAGTGGCTACCAGCAAATCAAAATGAAGCCAAGAGATGAATGGAAAAATGCGTTTAAGATGCGTGAAGGCTTATATGTAAGGCATGCTATGCCATTTGGCTTGTTAATTGCATTTAGTACTTTCATGAGGGTGATGAACCATCATTTTAATGAAGTATTAACTACTTTACACAGGGAAAGACTATTTTCCGAGTTGAAGAAGTGTGAGTTTATGACTCAAGTCCTATTTTTGGGATTCATTATTTCAAGAGATGGCATCAAGGTAGATGATTACAAAGTGTGAGCCATTGTTGAATGCCCCCGCCCCACTACAATTTTTGAAGTTAGGTCTATTCATGGACTTGCTTCTTTGTACAAGTGGTTGGTTCATCATTTCAGCACTATTGTGGCTGCAATTATGGAATTTTTAAGAAGAAAAAGGTGGAATGGACCCCTGAAGCTAAGATGAGCTTCCTTGAGACCAAGACAAGATCGTCAACCACACCTATACTTGCATTACCAAACTTTGAGAAGTTGATTGTGATGCTTCTAAGGTTGGAATTGGGGCCATTCTGAGCCAAGAATGTAGGCTGATAGCTTGCTTCAGTCAAAAGTTGGGAATAGTAAATATGAGGCATTCCACTTATGATATGGGGTTATATCTCATTATTCAGACTTTATGACATTGGAGCCACTATCTAATTTAGTTACATTTTGTCACACCCTGGGCAGCTTGACCCAAGCCGAACCTAGTCCAAGGGCTGGTCGAGGCACAAGGGGATGACTAAGCTACATTGCGGAAGTCTTTATACCCTTAATCCAGTATTTAACACATATATGGAGTTGCACGCCTTTAGTCTTTTGAGTAAGAGAAATAAGGTAAAATAAAGAGGATAATAATTCTGAAATAAATCCTCACTCTCAGCCCACATACATAACATCTTGTGCCAACACATGGCTCAAATTCAGAGAATCTTATACAAGTCTAAAAGCATTAGATTTACACAAGTCTTAAACATAAACATCCATACAAGGTATTCTATGATCATGATAGCATAAATTAGAAGACACAATAACATCCTAAGGCTTCCCTGCCTAATCCCATGCATATCTCGATCGTTCCTCATATAGGGACTCCTGATCAACTGCATGTCGTACCATGTAGCTCCAAAATAAAATACTGAAAGAGGGGTGAGTAAAACTCAGTAAGGTTTGAAATACAATAACATTAATTAGAAAGCAGTCACTTCACATCAACATGGCAATTCAGATCCATATTTCACATAATATCCCCGTTTTGATATATTCCTTTACCATACTTCTATTTACCCATAAGTAATCATCCTGCCCACAAGTATTGTAAGGACCCTCATCTCTAAATCGGTTTTTGGTTTTCTTTAATTATCGGTTATTGTGAGGTTAACACGTTTTCTGATTTATTCTATGGTTTCGTGAATAAGTGGTGTTTATGATGGTTTTAACCAAAATTAACTTTAAGATTAGTGGTTTTAAGTGATTTTGAAACAAATGTGAATTTTTAGGATTTTTTTGAATTTTTACTATTTTTTCAAAAATTAGGGTTTTGGCGGGGCCCATCCCTATGGGCCCCACCGTCGAAATTTATGTTTTTTGGATCAAATGAACCTAGATATCTACTTAAGGTGATACAAAAATTTTTAGAATTTTCATAGACTTAATTAATGCTCAAATTTGTAAAATACCCATTTTTAGCCTACTTTTTCTATTTACACCCCACAACTTACCCATACACACCCCAACCCTTACTATAAAAGGCCAAACCTGAGCCATTCCCATTTTGGGAATAGGCTGAGGAGGAGAGGTCAGGCCTAATCCCCAATTAGGCCCAGATTAGAAGGTGTTTAAGGTAAGCCTACTCTAATTAAACATTAAACCCAAGTTTTCTTCTTAATCACTTCTAAATCTACCATTTCCCCTTTGTTTCAATTCGTTTTTGGACATCAAAAGTACTGATTTATATTTTTACTACAAACCCTAGCTCTCAAAATCTGATTTTTATGTTCAACAAGCCCTAGATCTAAGTTTTTAATTAGGGTTTCTTTGGTAAATTGATTTTAATGGAGTTTAATTCAAACTCTATGTCTTTGTCAGGTTTTCAAGAAGGGTGACCATCAAATCCAAGCTTAATCAAGGGATAAGATAATGAACTTTTCAAATTTCAGTCTTTCTATGGTAAAACTCTTGATTTTGTGGTTTATTTTGAATGAAGTTACTTGATTTAGTGTGCTAATGGCATGATTAGAAAATGATAATCTTTAGTCCCGATTTCATAGGGTTTTATCTTGTTATGATGCAGTTTAGCATTCTGGAAGTCATGGTGGACTTTTGATGGTATTTAGGTTCTTAGATGATGATTTGAAGTGTTATCAATGGAGTTTCGGTTTGAAATTGCGAAAGGAAGAACAAGGTCGAATCTGCCTTGTTCGCGTTCGAACGGCCCTGCAGGGCGTTCGAACGGCAACACTGCAGTTTTGGCATTTTTTCAGTTCAGCCGATCGAAAGGCCTGCTGGGCGTTCAAACGGCCAAACTGTGAATTTGAATTTTTCCTGTTTAGCCGATCGAACGGCCTGCAGGGCATTCGAATGGCTACACAACAGAATTTTATGTTGTTCACATGATGTTTATTTCGATGGTTCCACTTTAACTTGCCAATTTTGTACGAATGTGGAGTGTTTTGAGCTATATTATGCTACTGGAAAGGCATGCTATTGAGGTTATGAAGTTGGGATATATGATTAGAGATTTGTGGAATGACTTATATTTTGTGGCATGATGTTGGAATTGTCATCTTGAAATTATGAATGGTTGAGTCCCTATGATGAAGCATATTTTTAGTAGGACTACAACCTATTAATGGACTGATTTGTCATGATAGAATATGGTTAGTTGATGTGTGGATGCTGGTGAATGCCATGACTCAAGGATGAAATGAATGATCTTATATGTGTTTAGCCTTTGTGGTTGAGTTTTAATCTGAGTTATGATTTCAACGATTCTTCTCCTATGATTTCCATTGGAATTCATGATTAGATGTTAATTCACATGTATAGTGGGGTAGTGAGTTAATTTCAAGCATGTTGAAATGCATTGAGTGAAGTACTTCTACTAAGTACACACACACATGTGGGGGGTTAAATGATGATGTTGAAGCTTGATATTGTGATTATGAATGATGCATTAGGGGCTGATGAGAGCACTTATCATGGATTAGGATTCATGTATGCCTTGCCCACGGATGTACCATGCTGCATGCATCATAAAAATAGATTTCCAATTGAGGCTTTATCGAGGTTAATCGAATTTGACCGATTGGATGCAATGTGGTGGAATTATGTGCCGGATTGATCGGTCGTGGATTAATCGAAAGGACATATTTTGATTTGAGTTCCTGTGTGGAACAAGCTCACTCCCCGGGTTGAGTCTAGAGAAATGGAAGTATGTGGGGACGAGTTGTGTGCTTATCTTGCGGATTGTGAGAATGTTATTATGAGTGTCATTTGGACCCTGAGAATCCAGTGTGGTATGCCGTGTGCACCCGCTACCACGTGTTCTAGGGTTTCCTGTGTGAAAACTTGGGCTCTCCCCACTGAAGGAGATGTCCCTGGGCGAACACCCCTGCTCTAGATTCTCAGTGTGAGAATGGGACATCCTTGGCCAGGATCGTTTAGGGCGAGCAGCTTTAGGGATTGACAACCTCAATCTATCTTGAATTCTTGTGTAGAATTTTGGACCATGACACGCCTTTGTGGCCTTGTCTATGTTCCCATCTATGTGACACTAAATTATGATTTCTCCTTGATGGAGGTTGTTATGATATGATGCATGATGAGATATGTATGTTAGAGATACATTCATGCAAGTTGTTATGATATGATGCATGATGGGATATGTATGTTAAAGATACATTCATGCAGGTTGATTTTGATATGATGCATGATGGAATATGTATGTTAGAGATACATTCATGCAGTCTGTTATGATGTGATGCATGATGGAATATATATGTTAGAGATACATTCATGCAGGAGGTTATGATGTGATGCATGAGGAAATATGTATGTTAGAGATACATCTATGCAGGTTGATTATGATATGATGCATGATGGAATATGTATGTTAGAGATACATTCATATAGGTTGATTATGATATGATGCATGATGGAATATGTATGTTAGAGATACATTTTATGCAGGGTGGTATGATGAGAATGACATTATGTGGATTATGCACTATGATGCAGTTTTAGGTGATGTGTATGTGTGATCAGAAAATGATGCACATTGTCAATCTTTGATCTGAATGATTATATTGCTAAGCTATCGTATTTTCGATGTTGATAGTGATATTAAAAACCATTGCTGAGTTTATTAAACTCACCCCTCTTTCTTATGTTTTGTTTTGGGGCTGCGTGGTGCGACACGCAGACAGATAGGATCTCTTCTTTGAGCAAAGGTCGTAGATGACTTGGATGTGATCGTGGAGATCTTTGTGTGACGTATTTTCCTTAGTTTTATGCTTTTTGTTTAGAACCTTTGTGTAGGGTTCTCTGTTGGATTATGCTACTTTATACAGTGGTGTTTGCTTAAGACTTATTTTGAGCTAGTGTGGGCTATAGTTGACTAAGCATGTGGGTTTGAGATCAGTTGTTTACTTTGTGTTAAACAACTCTCTTTCTTTCCTTCTTATTTACTCTTGCTTTAAGGATTGTGCGTACTTCGTAATTCTGTTAAATCGCCCATGGTTAGGGTTAAGTCTTCCACTAAATCGTTTCTCAATTTTCCTTCGTCGCCCCGCGCGCTTGACCGGCCCTTAGACCGGGTTCGGCTCGGGTCGGGCATTGCCGGGGTGTGACAAGTATCTCATACATACTAATCATGGTATGAATAATTACAATATGGCATAAAATCTATCTTGCATAATGAGTTATTCTCACTCAATCACATCATGCATGCACATCGTATATAACCTGTATGAACAATGTCTCTAACAGACATTCAAATTATGCATTAACATCACATAAACCTTTATGAGAAGTGTCTCTAACACACATTCAGATAATGCATATTTACTCTCATTCATCCTGCATGTATAAGTGCCACTCAAACACGCTAATCTATCATGCAAATCCATAATAGAGAGAATAAACCTGCTCCTCAAGGCCGAGGCCCTCAAGCAATCCCATATCAAATAGACTTGCTCTTCAAGGCTGAAGCCTTGGAGCAACACCTCCCCATCAAGGCTGAAGCCCTGGAGCAACCCTTTCCCATCAAGCCTAAACTCCCGAGCATCCCCTGTCCATCAAGGCCGAAGCCCTCGAGTAGCCTTACTTGTCAAGACCAAAATCCCAAGCAGCACCTATGGTAAGCCGGTGCACTCATCATACTAGTTGGATTCTCAGGGTCCAGATAATCTCAATAGTTTAATCTCCTTATAGCATTGCCACACTTCTCAACCCGGGGAGAATTCATGTTCCAATCAAGAACTCAAATCTACATCATGTTCTTTCAGATAAAATAATTTTCGATAAGCCAACGATCGATTAATCTGGCACTTAATCTCACATCATTATATTTAATCGATAAATCACGGCTAATCATTGAGAAAGCCTAATTCATAAATCCGTTTAATGATGCATGCAACATGGTACATATGTGGGCAAAGCATATATGAAACCCAATTCATGACACGAGCTCCCATTAGCCCTTCATGCATTGTTTATAATCATAGTTCCAAGCAACATCATAATCATTCCCCCGCATGTATGTATGTGTACATGGTAGAAACACTTAATTCTAAGCATATGAACATGTCTTGTAATTAGCTCATCATCATACCACACACATGCACATTAACATCTAATATGGTTCCAATTGAAATTATGGGTGAAAACCATCGAAAGCTATTAATCAAGTCAAGTGTAACCTCATGCTAAACCCATATAAGACACACATACTTGAATGTAGACATGGCACTATCTTTCACCCATAATCTAATCACATTATATGAAGATATATTAGTTCATTCTCATGCTATAATCTTGCTAGAATCATGCTTAAAATAATATGAAATTTTACCTAACATGGGCACCCAACAACATGAAATTTTACTTATTACTTAAATACTCTTCATAATTTCCAAACATCAATAACATACCCTTCGAGTGGCTCATTTTAACTTAAATTACTCAACATGAACCTAGGAAATTGTAACGCCTCGACCCGTACCACCTGACCTAGACCGGGGGTTAGATCGGAAAACACAATCGGAGTGTCAAAAATTAGAGGAAAAATTAAAACCGACTGACCAGGAGCTGCGGACTCTGAGTGCGAGAGTCATAATGTTCATCTGCGCACTACGGAGCTTTAATGTTCCATTATGCATAGATCTAAATAAACCTAATTTTATAACTAATTTGGATCGGGCCAACGTTATTTTATCGTTGGTTGCCTACGTACATATTGGATACCATCTCTGACGTTATTCCAATACGATCGGATTCGAATGTAGTTCTGCCTAATGGCTAATACATTTACCAGACATCAGAAAATCATATACGATAAAATACATATACGTTATATCGGAATGATTCATTCGGAAATCTTATCAGTCATCGGAGTTAAATGGAAGCCAATAAATCAGAAAATACACATCTCACGTAGGTAAGAAGAATACTAACAAAACACACATCCCACTCTATAGAGCGGAGCAGAACACACTACAGAGCCTGTTGGATCATAATAGATCCTATTAGATCATATCAGATCATATCGGATTTTATCCGACCATACTGGTCATATCAGATCAGAGTATGTCAAGTCATAGCAGAGAGCATTTTAGATCACAACAGAATAAATCAAGATGTGCAGTCATATAAAGCATATTAAACTAGAAGGTCAAGAAAGCATACTCCCCTCCAATTCTGGAAGTAGCGATGTTCGGAGTTGCTCGTTTCCTTAGAGCGTCTACCCTTTCTGATCTGGAGACTGCGGCCAGAACCTCATCTAACTTCGGAATACTTTACCCTTCTTGCGTCCGTAGACGGAAAACAGAACCTCCCCTTACCCAAAGACACTTTACCCTCACAGCCCTCGTAGGCAGCGGACAGAACCTCCCCTTGTCCGAAGACACTTTTCCCTTCTCGTGCCCGTAGGCAACGGGCAGAACCTCCCCTTACCCTTGGGATGTTTCTCTCACATAACATTGATAATTCGAGGAGTGGATGCTTCCATTGCGTTGCTCACCCTCGAATTAGCTAGGAAGGCCTCTTGTATGACTCTAATCGGACTTAAAATGAGTAAGAAACGAAGAACGGAAGATGAGAATACATGGGAGAATTTCCCCTTACCCGGAGATATTTTACCCTTTTTGCACTTGTAGGCGGCAGACATAACCTCCCCTTCGCTTGGGACATTTCCCCTATATAGGGTTGCTAACTTAAAGAATTGACGCTTCCATTGCGTAGAACACCCTCGATTTAGCTAGGAACGCATTTTGAACGGAAGAAAACGGACGCAGAATGACTCTAGAAGCTCCTTCAGAACAATGAATGAAATGAGTTATTTATAGAAAACTGGCGTACGAGCGTACGGGAGAAGAGGAAAGACACGCGCACGCGCTTGCTCCACATGGCCCGTCATAATTGGGCAAAAAATGAAGTCGGCGCGCGTGTCACGCGCGCCACACCGCGCGTCCTGCGCGCGTTGCACAGTCAGCCGCACAATCGTGCAGACGGCCGCAATCGCGCGCCGCGCGGCTCGGCTCAACTCGGTTGATGACATCAGCTATTTTGTCCTTTCTTGAATATTTTATTATTATTTAATTCAAATACAATTCCAACTTCAAACTGCGATAAATTTTTATCCCGAAGTCGGAATTGTACGATCTTGGTACCGATGGACTCGCGTTGATGAGCCCTTCAAAACTAGACCCCACATGGGTAGGTTATCTCACACTTTTAAAGTGGGTCCCGCCCATGTGGCATGCTTCCCGAGGTCATAACTTTCGTTCCCGACCTCCGATTTGAGCGTAATTTGATTCGTTACACTCGTTACTACGAGCTCTACCCGGATACGGGGATCTCACCTAATGAAACCCCCTAACACTGATATTAAATTACCAAATTACCCTTAACCCCCCGGGTTTAAGCATAACTGGAAGATGGGTCGTTACAGAAATGGTATTTAAGAGTAAAAGCATAAGAATAAGAAAAAGAAACAAAATAGCCAAAACTACAGTGCAGTCGTTTGATCGGCCTACATGGCCGTTTGATCAGCACAACAACATTTCTGGGTTCGTCTTCCCCACTTCAAATTCAAAACCGAAAATTTATATACACTTCATAAAACATCAAATCTCATCCCCATAACTAAACATAAGATAAATCCATGCTTCCAGAGCATCAAATCTAGCCATAACTAAACATAAACCCTAAGAAATTTCATTAAAGATTAAACCTTTCTCAAATCACCATTAAAACTCATAACCATGGAACCCATTTCAAAACTTCAAAAAAACTCAAATATGAAACCACAATAATGTTTAAGACCAAAATACTTACCTTCCAGCAACTGCTTGAATTGAAATGGCTCTTCAAACACCTTCAAAACCTACCCAAAACATGATTTTTACTAATACTTCTCAAATCCGATTTTAAAACACCTAAAACCTTCAAGAAAAAGTAGATCTCGGGTTCAAGAGACCTAAAAATAAAATTCCAAACATTAGGTTTTGAAATGAAAACCCAAATTAGTAATTTTTGAGTGAAAATTGAGATTAATCCAAAGCAAAGGAAGAGATTTGAAAGATTTAAGTAAAATCCTAATGGATTATTGAAACATTAAGCAAAACCATACCTTAATTTCATTTCTCTTTTAGAAAAATGGGGATTAGTCTCTTAAGCTCCAAGTCTCAGCCCTTTCCTAATTGAGAAAGTGGCTATGCCATTCCTTTTATAGTAAAGGATAGGGTAGACCTAATTTTAAATAGGATTTCCTATTAAAAATGGTAAAACTTGCTTATTTGAAACTCAATTTGATGTCTAAAAATTTTGAAATAATTAGTCAGGGTCTTAGGTTAATGTTAGGGCCATTTAGTACTAATAATCCAAATTTCACACGAGGGGACCCATGATGGGTCCTGCCCCTAACTTTTTGAGAAAAATAGTAAAAATTTCAAAAATTCCAGAAAAATTTTAAATGGCTTAAATTAACTTAAAAACCTGAAATGTGATAGAAATTTTGGTTAAAACCTTTTTTAACCACTTTAATTTTAAAATTAGTCCAAAACTGATCAAAATTAACATTAAACCACACTTAAATAATTTAAATAGAATAAAATAAACTGGTTCAAGTTTAGGGATCTTAAATATTTTGTCTTATATTCTGATCATCAAGCATTGAAGTATGTTCATAGCCGAAAAAAACTTAAGCTAGACATGCTATATGGATTGCTTACCTATATGAGTTTACCTTTACTCTTAAGCACAAATATGGAGAGCACAATAGAGTTGCATATGCATAAAGACAAAGAGGAGTTTTACTTAAATGCAAGCTAAAGTGATTGGATTTGATTCTATTAAGGAGTTATATTGTAAGGACCCTCATCTCTAAACTAGTTTTGGTTTTCTTTAATTATGGGTTATCGTGAGATTAACGCGTTTTCTGATCTTATTTGGTGATTTCGTAAAATAAATAGTGTTTGTGATGGTTTTAACCAAAATTAACTTCAATATTAGTGGTTTTAAGTGATTTTAAACCAAATGTGAATTTTTGAGATTTTTTGGAATTCTCACTATTTTCCCAAAAATTAGGGTTTTGGCGGGACCCCTGTGGGCCCCATCGTCGAAAATTTTATTTTTGGGTCAAATGAACCTAGACATATACTTAAGGTCATACAAAAATTTTCAAAATTTTATTAGGCTTAATTAGTGCTTAAATTTGCAAAATGCCCACTTTTAGCCTACTTTTCCTATTTACACCCCAAAACTTACCTATGCATACCCCAACCCTTACTATAAAAGGGCAGACCTGAGCCATTTTCATTTTTGGGAATAGGCTAAGGAGGGAGGGCTGGCCTAATCCCCACTTAGGATCGAATTAGAAGCCGAGTAAGGTAAGTTTACTCTAATTAAGCACTAATCCATGACTTTCTCCTTAATCTCTTCCAAATCTACTATTTCCCCCTTGATTCAATTCGTTTTTGGTCATCAAAAAATATTGATTTGTGTTTTACTACAAACCCTAACATTCAAAATTCGATTTTTACTACCAATAAGCCCTAGATCTAAGATTTAATTAGGGATTTCTTGGGTAAATCGATTTCTATTAGAGTTTAATTCAAACTCATTGTGTTTTCAAGGATTTCAAGAAGGTTGACTCTTCAATCCGAGATTAATCAAGTGTTGAGGTAATGGGTCTTCAAAATCTCTGTTTATCCATGGTAAAATTCTTCATTTTTGGCTTATTTCAAAATGGAGTTGCTTGATTTGGTGTGTTAATGGTAAGATTAGAAAATGGAATTATTTAATCCCGATTTCTTAGGGTTTTGCATTATTATGGTATGGTTTGATGTTCTGGAAGTCAAGAAGGACTTTTGATGATGATTAGGGTGTTAGATGTAGATTTGAAGTGTTATTAATGGTGTTTCAGTTTGAATTTGTGAAAGGAAGAAGATGAACTGTTCTGCCTTGTTGGCGTTCGAACGGCCCTTGTGGGCGATCGAATGGCAACACTGCTAGAACGACACTTTTCCAGTTTAGTCGATTGAACGGCCTGCTGGGCGTTCGAACGGCCAAACTGTAAATTTCAAATTTTTGCATGTAACCGATCGAACGGCCTGAAGGGTGTTCGATCGGCTACACAGTAAATTGTATGTTGTGCATATGATGTCTATTTTGATGATTCCACTTTAGCTTGCCAATTTTATATGAATGTGGAGTGTTTTGAGCCATATTATACTACTGAAAATGCATGCTATTGAGGTTGTGAAGTTGGGATATATGCTTAGAGATTTATAAAATGGCTTAGGTTTTATGACATGATGTTGGAATTGTCATCTTGAAATTGTGAATGGTTGATTTCCTATGGTTGAACATATTTTCAGTAGGACTACAACCTATTATTGGATTGATTTGTCATGATAGAGTGTGGTTAATTGTTGTGGATGTTGGTGAATGCCATGATCAATGATGAAATGAGTGATGTTATATGTATTTAGCATTTGTGGTTGAGTTTTGACTTGAGATATGATTTCAATGATTTTTCTTCTATGATTTCCGCTGGAATTCATGTTTAGACGGTAATTCACATGTGTAGTGTGGTAGTGAGTTTATTTTCAAGCATGTTGACATGCATTGTGTGAGATGCTTCTACTAGTTACACACACATGTGGGGGGTTAAATGATGATGTTGAAGCTTGATATTGTGATTATGAATGATGCATTAGGGGCTGATGAGAGCACTTATCATGGATTAGGACTCATGTATGCTTTGCCCACGTATGTACCATGCTGCATGCATCATGAAAATAGATTTCCAATTGGGGCTTCATCGTGGTTAATTGAATTTGACCGATTGGATGCAATGTGATGAAACTGTGTGCCGGATTGATCGGTCGTGGATTAATTGCAAGTTGATTGGTCCGAAAGGACATATTTTGATTTGAGTTCCTGTGTGGAACGAGTGCACTCCCCGGGTTGAGTCTAATTAAATGGAATGATGTGGGGACGAGTTGTGTACTTGTCTTGCAGATTGTGAGAATGTTATTATGAGTGTCATCTGGACCCTGAGAATCCAGTGTGGTATGCCGTGTGCACCCCGCTACCACGTGTTCTAGGGTTCTCTGTGTGAGAACTCGGGCTCTTCCCTCCGCAGGAGATGTCCCTGGGCGAACACCCCTGCTCTAGATTCTCTGTGTGAGAATGGGATATCCTTGGCCAGGATCGTCCAGGGCAAGCAGCATTAGGGATTGACAACCCCGATCTTCGTTTAATTCTTGTGTAGAATTTTGGACCATGACACGCCTTCATGGCCTTGTCTATGCTCCCGTCTGTGTGACATTAATGTGTGATTACTCCTTAATGGAGGTTGTGATGATATAATGCATGTGGAAATATGTATGTTAGAAATACATCCATGCAGGTTGTGATGATATAATGCATGTGGGAATATGTATGTTAGAGATACATCCATGCAGGTTGATTATGCACTGTGATGTAGTGTTAGATGATATGTTTGTATGATCAGAAAATAATGCACCATGTAAATCTTGGAGCTGAATGATCTTATCACCATGCTATCGTATTTTTTTGACGTTGATAGTGATACTAAAACCATTGCTGAGTTTGTTAAACTCACCCCTCTTTTGTGTTTTGATTTGAGGCTGCGTGGTACGACATGCAGACGGACAGGATCGCCTCTTTGAGGAAAGGTCGGAGATAGCTTGGGTGTGATGATGGAGATCGTTGTGTGACTTATCTTCTTTGGTTCTATGTTTTATGATTTGGACCTTTGTGTAGGGTTCTTTGTTTTGGACTTACGTCACGTTTTACAGTTGTGATGCTTATGACTCATTTTGAGCCGGTGTGGGCTTTATTTAACTAAGCTTGTGGGTTTGAGAATTATTGTTTACTTTGTGATAAGCAATACTCTTTATCCCCTTTTATTTACTCTTGCTCAAAGGTTTGTGCGTACTCCGTGTTTTTGTTAATCGCCCGTGGTTAGGGTTAAGTCTTCTGCTAGATCATTTTCTCAATCTTCCTTCATCGCCCCCGCGTGCTTGACCGGCCCCTGGACCGGGCTCGGCTCGGGTTGGGCATCGCCGGGGCGTGACATATATGTTGATGATGCCAACTTTTATATGGTCATTAAAGAATTGAAGGATAGTGTATCTCTTGACTACTTTCTACAATATGGTTTTCTTTTCAAACGAAATCATGTGTGTGTCCCAAATTGCTCACTTCGTCCAAAAATAATTCGAGAACTACATGATGAAGGATTGTAACTCATGAGTTAATTGCTAAAGGTTATTTTTGGCCCTCTATGAGAAAGAAGATCAACCACTATGTGGAGTATTGCCTTGCGTGTCAAGTTTCTTTGGGAACTTCATCAAATGTTGGTTTTTACATGCCATTACTGTCACACCCCGGGCTTTTGGAAGCCTCACCTCTACAAATGATGGGAGCATCACTATTAATGACTACAAAGGCAAGGTTGGTTACTCATTCCAGCGATACAATTACCCCTTCTTTATCCCGCTTCAGTGACTTGATCACCATGCTTATACATATTTTCAAAAATAATCTTGAGAATCTTTCTTTTGATAGGGACGAGTTCTCTAAATCCTTTTTTCACACATACTGTAATGACTCTCAATTTTGAACTGGTTTATTTTAACGTTATTTAATCTAGTTAATGTGTGGTTTACGTGTTTTTTTATTTAAATTTTGAGGTTTTCAAAAATAAATGGGATTTCTAAAGGTTTAAAGCAAAACTAACTATACATTTATGAGTTTTATGTAGTTTTTAGTCAATTTTGAATTTTTAGAATTTTTAGAATTTTTCTAATTTTTTACTAATTTTTCAAAAATTAGGGTTTGGCGAGACCCCTGTGGGCCCCATCGATGAAATTAGGATTTTTGGACCAAAATGCCCTAGACATCAACATAAGCTCATACAAAAAATTTTAGAATTTTCTCAGATTTAATTAGTGCTCAAATTTATAAAATACATATTTTTAGCCTAAAATTCTATTTATACCCCATTAGTTCATTAAGTGTACCCCAAGCCCTGCTACAAATGAAAAAGGGCTGAGCTATTTCCATTTTGGGAATAGGCTGGGAGGAAGTGATTAAGGCCTTGTTCCCTAATTAGGCCCGATTTAGAAGGGATTAAGGTATGTTCTTCCTTAATTAAGTTTAAATCCTAGATTTTCTCCTAATTCATTCTTAATCCATAATTTCCCCTTTGATTTAATTCAATTTCAAGCATCAAAGTTACTGATTTACTCCCTTACTTCAAACCCTACTTTTCAAAATTCTTTTTTATGCTTAATAAACCCTAGATCTAAGATCTCTTTAAGGTTTTTCAATGTTAAACTGATTTTTAATGGAGTTTAACTTCAACACTATGTTTTTGGAATGTTTCCAAGAAGGGTGAAGGTTAAATCCGAACCTAAACAAGTGACAAGGTAATGGGTCTTCAAAATCTCAGTTTTCTTATGGAAAAATCTCGATTTTCATGGTTCATATGGAATGGATTTGCTTGATTTAGTGCTCTAATGGTGGGATTAGTAAATGTTAATTTCTTGTTCCGATTTCTTAGGGTTTTGGCTTTAGATGGTGTAGATTAGCATTATGAAAAGTTTGATGGAGTTTTAATGGTGTTTGGGGCTATAGATGAAGGTTTTAAGTTGCTTTAATAGAGTCTCGGTTTTGAAATTCAAACTAAAGAAGCAGGTCAAAATTGCTTTGTTGGCGATCGAACAGCCCACCAGGGCGATCGATCAGCAACACTGCATTTTGACAGATTTCTAGTATAGCCAATCAAACAACCTTGTAGGGCGTTTGAACGGCTATGCTACAGTTTTGCTATTTTTGAAATTATGCTTATTTTAATATTTTTACTCCATTTAATGTTTCTAATGGTTATGGAAAGTGTATTATGTTGAATTGGGCTACTGGAGGTGTGCAATTGATGATGAAAGTTTATGGATTATGTTTAAGTGATTATCATGGGGTATTATATTATACATTGACAATTATACATGTTGATATTGAAGTACGTTGGAACTTGGAATGTTAGAATTCTTGTGATTAGAATATGTTTCCAGTAGGGATGTTATATAGCAAATGGTGAAATATATTCTCTTATAATATGGATGGTTTATGGGTAATGGATGTGATCATGTTGTGGCTTATTGTGTGGAAAAGCATGCTTGTGGGAATGAGCGTTTGATTCTACATTGATGGATTTAAGTTTTATGGTGGATTTTGTTTTAATTTCAGTTAGAATTCATTATTTCAAATGTGTTAAGCATGCATAGGTTGCCTTATGAGTTTATATCAAAACATTGATTGTATGCTTAGGATATGTATGAACACACACGTATGGGAAATCTACTATGACATTGTAGTTAATTATGAGGTGATTATGATGCATGAGGGGACTGATTAGGACCACGTTCCATGTGTTGGAACCCACGTAGATCTTGCTCACGGATGTATCATGATATCATGCATCACGGATCGGACTTCATGAATGAGGTTTTACCGTTGGTTAATCGAAATTGATCGATTGTATGCAATGGCTGAGATTACGTGCCAGATTAATCGCTTGGTGAATTAATCGAAACTTGGTTGGTCCGAAAGGAAATGTTTTCGATTTAAGTTCCTATGTGGAACATGTATAGTCCCCGGGTTGAGTCTAGTAAAATAGAATTATGTGGGGACGAGTTGTGTACTAGTCTTGTGGATTTGAGATTATTATGAGTGTCATCTGGACCCTGAGAATCTAGAGTAGTATGCCATGTGCACCCACTACCACGTGTTCTAGGGTTCCCTGTGTGGGAATTTAGGCTCTCCCCTCCACAGGAGATGTCCCTGGGCGAATACCCCTGCTCTAGATTCTCTGTGTGAGAATGGGACATCCTTGGCCAGGATCGTCCAGGGCGAGCAGCTTTAGGGATTGACAACCCCGACCCTTTTTCATTTCCTGTGTGGAAATTTGATCGTATCTCACCTTTGTGGCCTTGACCATTTCTTGCCTGTGTGGCAATACTTGTGTTTACTCCTTGATGGAGGCATTCACCATCTATATTAATGCATGTTTATTATGAATGTTATGCATGATTGTGTATCATGTGTTTGACATGTTTGTCGTGTGGGGTGAATGTGGTTTATGTGATATGAATGCATGATCAGAAACGATGTGATTGAGACACTATTATGCAGGTTTATGTGATATGAATGCATGATCAGAAATGGTGAGATTGAGACACTATTATGTAGGTTTATGTGATATGAATGCATGATCAGAAAGTATGTGATTGAGACACTATTATGCATGTTTATTTGATATAAATGCATGATCATAAATGGTGTGATTGAGACACTATTATGCAGGTTTATGAGATATGAATGCATGATTAGAAAGTGTGTGATTGAGACACTATTATACAAGTTTATGTGATATGAATATGTAATCAAAAAGTGGTATAGCATGTTAATCTTAGATCTGAATTGCTTCATTGCCATCCGTCGTGTTTCTGATTATTATAGTTATAATCAAAACCATTATTGAGTTTTTATACTTACCCCACTTTCTTGTTTTGTTTTGGGGCTGTGTGGCATGACACACAAATGGACAGGATCCTCTATATGAGGAAAGGTCGGAGAGAGCTTGGGTGTAGTCGTGGAGGCTCTAGTCTTACATGTCTCTTCGTTTATCTTGTTTTGGATGTTAGGACCTTGTGGAATGATCCTTGTTTTAGATTTGTGATATACTAGGTCTTTAGTTTCGTTTGGGACCTTGTTTTGGAGCCAAGTGTGTGGCTATGAATTATTAGTATGTGGGTTGAGATTGTTGTTTAATTTAGAGTTTAACTCTTTTGGTTCTACCTATTTACTCTTACTCAAAGTAGTGCGTAAACTCCATAAATTAGACTGTCCGTGGTTAGGGCATAAGTCTTCGCTATTTCTTTAACCGTTTTCAAACCGTTGCCCCAGTACGCTGGACAGGCCCTAGGACCGGGTTTGTCTCAGGTCGGGAAGTGCCGGGGCGTGACACATACTGTATTCATTTGCAATGAAAACAGTGGTGAAGCTAGATTGTCTCTATCTCACACGCTTCAACATGTATAATTCATACCAAATTTAATGGATAGACATTCGATAAAACTATTATACATGAGGCAATCATAAAGCATGTAGTATATAAAATATATCCACTTACAACAAATATTCATTTGACTAATTGAATATACATAATAGAATTATAAACATACAATATATAATTCGTATCCTATACCAATGATTAATCATTCGACAAATTGAATATATATGTGGAAATCATAAAACATAACATGAAAGTGGCTTTAACATAATATGCAAGAGTCATATAATTATTAAGTTAAAAAAATAACCGAAGTTGATAATCATGTCATAAGAAAGGATAAAAGCCCCCTACCTCGCTCTCCTCACAAGTTCAAAGACAAGGCATCAAACTCCACACACTTGGATGTCCACTTAAGGCCTCCAACTAGAATAATAGCCCCACTACGACTTCCGACACACTCGATTTAGGTAAGAATGCCTCTTGAATGACTTAAATTGACTTAAAATACCTCTGGAACTCTCAAATAAAGAAATTAATCTTGTCACAATGTTCGGTACATCTCATTTAGCTAAGAACACTTCGTGAATGACTCAAATCGGACTTAAAACGAGTAAGAAACAAAGAAAAGAAGTTTTGAACGTGTGTAAATTTGAAGAACCGGAAAGCTTGACAGTATTTATAGGGAAAATGGATAGACATGAGGTTAACACGTGACATATAGTATTGATACATGCCAGCCCTATCTGACACATCACTAGTCCTATCGATCATCACCAGTCCTATCTAACACCATCTTTTTATTTATTTTTTTATTTTTAAACTTTAAAATGTGATAACATCCGACCCCGAAGTCAGAATCACATGTTCTTGGTACCGATGGACTCATGCCGACGAGCCCTACAATATTAGAGCTCCTATGAGTAGATTATCTCATAATTTTTAAGTGGGTTCTACCCATGTGGCATGCTTCTCGAGGCTGTAACTTTCGATCCCAGTGTCTAATTTAAGCTTTCTTGGGCTCATTACTCTCATTTCTCCGAGCTCTAACAACCCATAAGAAAACTCACAAAATATATGCATCTAAATTAGTTAAAATTATTAGAAACTCATAAAATAGCTTTATTAGAGGCAGAAACTTATACAAAAAATTCACGGTCATTACAATTACCACTTCTATAAGCCCCATGCACGGATGTGAGCATGAACTTTTTACTTGGTCTTCCTCAAACATAGAAAGGCATGGACAATATTCTTGTGCTAATGGATCATTTCTCCAAAATGGCTCACTTTATCCTTGTCCAAAAGACCATATATGAGTCTAGCATTGAAAGTTTGTACTTTTGGGAAGTAGTTCGTCGTCATTGCATGCCGAAGGCTATAACCTCATAATGTGATAGCAAGTTTGCTAGTCACTTCTAGAGAATCTTATGTAGATTTCTTAGTACAAAGCTTCAATTCAGAAGTGCTTATCACCTTCAAACGGAAGGCTAAATTTAAGTTGTTAAAAGGAGCCTTAGAAATCTACTATGATGGAACAATTAGGAAAAGTAGAACCTTGCTCTTGCTCAAGTTGAATTTGCTTATAATAGGTACTAATCATTTTAGTCCATTTGAAATTGGTTTTTACTCCAATCTAAGAATTGCTTTGGACCTAGCTCCCTTACCCAATTTGAAGAGGGACGCTAAAAAGGCGGGGGAAATTGTATCTAGCATTAAAAAGATTCATGAACCTATGCAACAAATCTAAGTAATAACAATAAAGGCATATAATGTTTAGGTAGATCAACACTAGAGGAGGCTTGTTTTTAATGAAGGCAATTATGTGTGGGATGTTCTAACCAAAGACATATTTCATATGGGGAGTACAATAAGCTTAGTCCCCGCAAGATTGGCCCTTGTGAAATCTTGTGGAAAATTAATGACAATGCTTACAAGTTGAAACTTCCCAGCTCGGTACAAATTCATGATGTCTTCAATGGAAAGCATCTTTCACAATTCCATATTGATAGTTCAGATGATGACATTGGAAACTCAAGGATGAGTTTTCACTACGAGGTGGGATGATGCAAATCAGCTAGCTTATAAATACTTAATCAAATTGGAGGCATCTAAGGAACACAAGGACCAACCCAAGCTTGTTGCAAGTCCACTTAGAAGGAGTTCAAGATTGAAAATAAAGCTCATGCTCAGAAAGCCCACCATGGGTTGGTTCAGGTTGTAGATGACTGTAGAATTCTCAAGGTTCTAAATTAAGGCCATTTGTCATTTTCCACCACCATGGGAAGTTGTTCTTTTGTTTTAAATGCTCCTAGAAAGTAGTTTAGCTTTTAATATGTATTGTTTGCTTTCATGTATGAATTTTGAGCCTATATAAAGGCCCCTATGAAATGAATTGGAAGTTTTTTATTTTTTCTTCCCTTAAATTATTATCTTTCGTGGCTAAACATATCACAATTGTAAAAGCAAGCTTCAGATGCACATAAGCTATTGATTTCCTTAAAATATCTAGCCTTTGGAAGTCCATGTTACTTCTAGATATAAGTGCACTCATTTGGATTCCAATATGAGTTCACTTGCCTATGGTTCACCTCTTTTATTGGCATGTTTGCATCACCTTACTAGTTAATTAATTAAAAGGATATAACACTACCATAAGAGGTCCAGTTTGTTAGTTGTTTAATGCATTTGATTCATACTTACAAACATAGAAAATGAGTGCGTATTTAGTTAGAACTTTGAAGTATGCATTCTTGACGAACTTGGGTGCTTTGTTTTTAAACTAGTTAAATGAATGAAATGACTTAACTGATCTGCAACGGTCCAATTAGGGCATTATGTTGTATATTAGAGTCATGATATACATAAAAAATGAGTGGGAGGTCACATTAGTTTTAACAAACTCCGATGCTTTGTTCATTTCCTACATAATTAAAAAAAAGATAAAACTAGACCGAACGACGTTCATTTGGTATGAACCTCTTTATTTAGTTTAGTGTTGTTTCATATTTTTGAACTTAACAAATTAGTGTGTATTTATTTAAAACTTAGAAGTATATATTCTTGACGAACTTGGCTGCTTTCTTCCGAAACTAGTTAAACGAATGAAAGGACTTGAATTGAGCGAGAGCAGTCCAATTGTAGTATCACATTTTTCATTTGATTTATGATTATAAATGTAACAAATGAGTTGAATGTCCAATTAGGAGATCATGTTGTGCATTTGATTCTTGACGAACTTGGCTGCTTTATTCCTAAACTACTTAAACGAATGGAAGGACTTAAATTGAGGGAAAGCGGTCGAATTGTAGTATCACATTTTTCATTTGTATGATTATGAGTGTAACAAATGAGTTGAAGGTCCAATTGGGAGATCACGTTGTGCATTTGATTCTTGATTTAAAACGTAACAAATCAGTGGGATGCCTAATTAAATTGTAAACAATACAATGCTTTGTGAACATTTTTAAAGAGCTATGTGTGTTGTTCCTTTACTAGTTAATCGAATAAAAGGATATACCTTAACTAAAAGAGGTCCAATTAGTTGTTCTAATTGTATCTATAGTAGTCCAACTGGGGCATCACTTTGTACATTTGATTCTTGATTAGAAGTGCAACAAAAGAGTCGGAGGTCTTATGACACTTTAAATGATACATTGCTTTGTGAACATTCTTCATGATCTCTAGTGCTTTTTTTACTTACTAATTAATCAAACAAAAGGATATAATAAGACCTAAAGAGGTCTGATTGGTTTGACATTTATTGCATTTTATTCATACTTATAGAGAGCTTAATATCCATCTAATTGACCTAGCTCTTAATATTAGTACTTTCAACAAGTAAGAATTAAGAGTTCTCACCTCTTTGCGTAAAATTATTTATTAAGCAAAAATGAATAAAACCTAATATTCACTCACTCTTCTCTCTTGAAATATCAATTAATCAACTATCAATCAATTCACACATGAATATAGCAATTTATGAGGAAGATCCCAACTAGGGCAAAAAACCATAGCAGTTCCAAAGGAACCAAATCAATGCACTAGAAACTAGATTTTTACATGGACACAAGCAAACCACCAACCTTGTTTAGACTCTAAAACAAGATCTTCTTGTTTTAAATTGTTATTATTGGCCTTTATGTCTTCTCTAAGTACTTGAAACTTTCTCTTCCTTGCCTTATCTCTGTCTCCTAGTCTTCAACAAGCACCTCTTGTTGTCTTGACTTTGGCTTTTTAGAAATTTTCAATCTTCCATTAAAAACTTGATGCAAATCTTCTTTGAATACTTTGTGTATTAGCTCCTTTAGTTAGGGACTGTCTTCTTCAATTCACCATAGGTCTTGTATAAAAAGCTCAAGTAAATTCTCATTTGGAAAACAATAAATGAAGGCGTAAAATCTTTTTCTCTTTTCCCTTGTAGGTTTTTCTCTCTTCAATTTCATGATTTTATAACGCTTATATAGCTCATTAAGTTGGTTAAAAACTTGTACATGAATAAGGAATGAAGTTGAAATCAGAAGTTCATAATTTAGGTAAACTATCCTTGAAACAAGCGATAGTTCCAAATAGCGATTAATCGGTCACTATTTTTAATGTGCATGATTCTTCAATCAATCGATTGATTATGAGAATGATCAATCAGTAACTCTTGGCTTCATTTTGCACAAGGCTGAATCAATAAGTGATCAATCCTTCTTTCCCACATAATTTGTAGCGATCAATCGTTCAACCTGATTTTGACAATTTTCCTCTTTTTACCTTATAACCATCTAAAACGTAATCACTAATTAACCTTTTTTAAATGATTTATGCATGCTAATTGTGATCTAGATAAGCTTCAAAACCTTTCACAATATTCAGTCTTTCACCTTAATCAACAAGAACATGACTACTCCTATTTTTTGAGTCTATCAACTCTAAATCTGACTTTGACCACAACAGCCTCAATTCATACTCTAAGACTCATTACAAACATATGGTTTTTTGACATAATTTTGACAATGAAATTAGCCAATCAACTAGACATATGACTCATATGTTCTTACAATCTCCCCCTTTGGCTATTTTTTGTCAAAACATTACACATTGGAAAATCAAATATTAAATTACAACTCTTGACATAGTGCATTGACTTTCAAATTGTACATAATAACTTGACAGTATAAAGACTCAATATAAACTTAATTAACTTAAACTCATTAATTTGGAATTGAGCTTGAAAACCTTATTGATACATGTACTTATCCTGTACACTTCAAATCAAATTGATTTTCATATCATTGTCCAATCACTTCTCCCCTTTTAACATAAATAGACAAAAATTAGAGACATAATTAATAAAAATGCACAATAAAAGCTCCATCAAGTTATAATCATCACATAAGGATGTGAATGTAAATTAAACCGTTAATCCAACACATGTCCATCATATATCCCATAATCAACGCAGTTTCAAGAATACATCTTATTGTCACAATGAAACATTAATGAACTAAACAAGTTTGTAACCAATGAAATACATGAAAAACAATAAAGACATCAATTTGTAGCTACATCATCATCTCCACTATGCTCCTCCCCAATGTCTGATCGTGGAAAGCAAAAGATCTGATGGTGATCAAGGTATGTAAATCTTTATAACACAACATCCTAAAACAATATGAACTCTCTCATTCGATTATCATCTATAGTAGAGGTGGATCTAATGTTGCATTTGCTGCATCCAGTTCACCCTAGGGCTCATGATTATCACCCTGATGGTGAGATAGCATCCGTCAAACCACTTCAAGGTCTATAGGTCACATCCTAGTCATAGTTAGGTATGTCATGGGCACTCTCACATGTACTAGGATCTGATGTAGGGGTATGGCACCATCTCATGAGTGTGTCCATGCAAGAACTTCATAATCCTCCCAAAGATGACAAAGGGTAAATCAAGCTCTAAATGAGGTTGAGCTAGGAGATGTAACAATCTGGCCATCATCCTATCTACAAGCTCCTTCCTAGCACTCCAAACATCATACTGAGCAATCACATGAAGTAAACGAAAGTCCTGAGTCATGACTTTACATCTAATGAGACCTCAAGCTCTCGACCTTGTGGCAATCCAAGAAAAGTGGCAAATAACTCACTGTAAGGTTGAAAGGCATATCCAATGAATGTAAGTCATGACGAACTTGGGTGCTTTGTTTTTGATGATTTTTAATCAATTCTCTTTTAATGTAAGTGCATCCCCATATTATATTATTTAATACCTTACCTTTGATCAATTAACCCCATTGGTATATGATTGTTAATTTTATTCTCTTCTTTTTGACATGTTAATCCTCTCTTATTAGTTTTTGAAGAAAATCACCAATGTAATAAACTCTTATCTCTTTTAATCTTAAATCTCGCAAGATCACTCTTAACAAAATTTAGACTAATTTGTTCAGCCCAGTAAAATTTTAGTTCACATTTGTCGATTCTCTTTAACTAGAATCTATGCATATGATTTTTCTAAATAGATAAAAACATTCAAAATGACATAATAACTATGCCTCTGCCTTTTTCTATGTTATGATATTTTTTATCAATTTATTTTTCTGGGGATTAACTTTTTTCTGAATCCTGTCTACTTGCATCATATTTTGTTTTCATTCATTTTTTATCGATGCTAAGTAGTTGGGTGCTTCACATTAGCTTTGTTATCATCTTTACGAGGACAATTTTATTTTCTAAAGAGATATAAAATACGTAAGACTCATAAGCATTGAAGTAGATTACATAGAAATTTCTTTTTGTTGAATTCTAAATAGACATCTAGCCAAAGATCCTCTAATTTAATCACCTAGGCTCCACTAAATCCAAACGTCTCAGTCAACTTATGTTTAAAAATTCTCTCTTGATATTCATACTTATAAGTGACTTGAGTCTTAACATGATGGTGCAAGTTTTTAAAATCATAGAATTACAACATCAAGAAAAAGAAAATCAAATTGATCTTCATTTTCATTAGTGTATCCTTCTCTTAATTAAGGTATATTTGACCACAAATCATATTGCTTTTCAGGTTAAAAGAAAATTAATCTCAAAGTATCTCAAGAGATGAACTTTATAAAAAAAAATAAAAAAATAAGGCCAATTGCAAAACCAAGCAAAAGCTACACTAATTGTTTTGTGTGTTTTTATCATATTCTATTTTTTTCAATTCAAAACCTATGAATTAAAGCCATGCAAAAACAGAGCAAAATTGAATTAAAACTAAAAAACATGAATGTCCCAACGATAGAAAGAATTAAATTATAGACAAAATCGAAATGTCTTACTTAGAGATAAAAGACTCCTTAGCCTTGCCTTGCCAACCATTCCTAAGGCAACCTAAGTTAGACTTTCTTGGTTTCCTTAATTGATCTTTCAAAGCTTGAAGATCAATTTACTTCACCCACACTTACTTCATCTTCTTCTCATACACTAGGTGAGGTAGCTTAGTGGTAGAGGAGGTAGTATGCTTCTTCTTTTTATTTTCCTAGACCTAAGCTTGAATGAGTAATTCTTAGGATATTCTCTTCTAACATGGGTCTCAGTATGGCAAATATCACAACACACCCCACAATGCTTAAACTTATCCTTCCTTTTTTCACTCTAGACCTAGGTGGGTTGGGCTCTATCTTAGTCTATTTTAGTGAGTTTTGCTAGGGCGTAGACAAGCATTTCCTAAACCAAAAGCCCATTTTGTTTATTTGACCATGCTAAACATAGTCTACAACTTCTTCTTCCCACTCTTAATACTTATAATTTCTCTTTAGATGACATGAGTTCTATATTGAGAGCACTAAATTTTTCTTTCTCACTCTCTAGGTCTTGCTTAAGGTCATTTACTTCTCTTTCTAGCTTATTATTCAACTCCACTAATCTATTAGTCACTTGAGAAGACACAACCAATTCAATTTCTTTCTTCTTCAACTCTCTCTCAAGACTTTTGGTTCTCTTAGTCAAAACTAAAAGTTGTTGGAGGAATCCTTTAAACTTATTAGAATCAACATCAAACTCTAAGTTCTCTTCCAGAGAATTGGACTGATTAGAATCTTCTTCTAAACTATCATCCTTCATACTTGCATAGAATGTAGTATAGTTGCACACTTATTCTTCTTCAAAAGAGCTATCATCAAAGCAGGTTACTTAAAGCACCTTTCCCTTTTTTGTATAATCAAATCCTTTTTTCAATTTGGGCTTCTCATAAGAAGAATTGTTAGAATTCAAATTAGGACAATTAGCAGCAAAATGACCTAACTTACTACATTCAAAGCACTTTAAATTCTTCTTATCTTATTTTGTAGGCCTCTCATCTATATTTACCCATTGTTTCTTCCCATAATTTTTTCATTTATTCCCAAATCTAAAGTTCCAAGTTTTCATGAATTGCTAGAAGTTCTTAACTAATAAAAACATTAGTTCTTCATCATTATCAAATTCTTCATATTCATCTAATGTGTTTAAAACTTTATTTTTCATAAAAATTCTTTTAGATGCTTTTAGGGCATTCTATTTTTCCTTGGATTTGTCAATCATCTCCTTTTTATTCTTATAGGACTCTTCTTGCATCTCAAATATTCTAAGGTGTCAATTTTCTTTGATTCATTAATCACAACCACCTTAATTTTAAATTTTGAGGATAATGACCATAAAAGCTTTCTCGCAACATGGTAATAATGAATAGGCTCTCCTAGTTATTTATCACACATGTTGACTATGTCTAAAATTTTAGCATGATATTCAAAAATTATTTCTTCTTCACTCATTATTATGTTTTCAAGCTCTAGAGTCAACATTTGAAGCCTAGAAACATGTACTGCTTCAGTTGCCTCATTATGTTTTGCTAAATTTTTCCAAGCTACTCTAGCAAACACATAATCAGAGATCAACCTATATTGTGATTTTCTTACAACATTGAATAAAGCACGAAGGGCTTTACTATTTTGATTAGCAAGTCTAGTCTCATTATCATCCCTATCAATTTCATCTTTTAGAATTGAGTTTGTATAATTATCTTTTGGCATTGGAGGACTCCAACCTTTTTTTACAATCATTTTTTAGGCATTCCCATCAAGCGCTTGTATTAAAGCTCTCATCCTAGTCTTCCAACATGAGAAGTTTTCCCATCAAACTAATGAGGTCTATTTATAGGATTTCCCAAGTACCCATGCTCATTCATTGAATTATTCAATCCAGCCATTGAATTCAATTAATAGTAATCACCACAATTACCAAAAATTAAGCACTAAAGCCAATGAACTTTATGAGAGAAACAACTAACAACATAGGGCACACAATTAATAAGTTTTAATTGATATTTCTAAAAGAAAAAAAACTAAACTTAAGCAAAAATTAGAATTTAAACCCTAACCAAGAAATCTAGCACAAGAAAAAACTATGGAAATTTTAGTAAGGTTCTAAATAAATATCATTGCAAATCTTATTGATATCAAGTAGCACAAAATCAAAATTTTTAATAATTCTCCTTAGCTACCAATTGGGAGAATTAAGAGTTCAACAAGTAAGAATTAAGAGTTCCAACCTCTTTGCATAATTATTTATTAAGCAAAAATTATTAAAACCTAATATTCACCCACTATTCTCTCTCAAAATATCATTCAATCAACCATCAATTAATCCAAACATGAACACATCAATTTAAGTGGAAAACCTTAACTAGGTTGAAAACTACAGCAGTTCCAAAGGAACCAAATCAATTCACTAGAAACTAGACTTTTATATGGATACAAGCAAGCCACCAACTTTGTTTAGACTCTAACACAAGCTCATATTGTTTAGATCGTTGTTGCTAGCCTTCAAGTATTCTCCAAGCACATGAAATGTTCCCCTCCTTGCCTTGTCTCTGTCTCCCTCTAGTCTTCAACAAGCACCTCTTGTTGTCATGACTTTGTCCTTAAGGTGACCTTCAATCTTCCATTTAAGACATGCTACAACTCTTCTTTGAATACTTTGTGTATTGTCTCCTTCAGTTGTGGATTGTCTTCTTCAATTCATCATGGATCTTCAATAAAAAACTCAAGTGAGTTCTCCTTTAGAAAAAAATAAACAAAGTTGTAAATCCCCTTTCTCTTTTCTCTCCTAAGTTTTTCTCTCTTCAATTTTAAAATTCTATAACTTTATATATTTCATTAAGTCAGTTTAAGACTTGTACTTGAATAAGGAATGAAATAGAAATTGGAAGGTTTTAATTTAGGTAAATTTTCCTTGAAATGATCGATCGTTCTAAATAGCGATCGATTGGTCACTTTTTGTAATATACACAATTCTTCAATTGATTGATTGATGGAGAAAGCGATTGATCGATAACTCTTAGCTTTGTTTTGAGCTGAGCTAAATCAACAAGCGATTGATCATTCTTTCCTTCATAACTTGTAGAGATTGATCGATCCACCTAATTTTTGGTAAATTTGCCCTTTTTACCTTAAAAACTTCTAAAACCATTATGATCACTATTTAACCTTTTTCCAAGTGATTTATGCATGTCAATGTGCTCAGGATAAGTTTCATACTCTTTACATTCTTCAATTTTTAACCTGAATCAACAAGAACACATCTACTCTTATTTTTCAAGTTTTTTAATTCCCAATCTGACTTAATGACAACAACCTCAAATCAAACTCTATGATTCATTACACACGTATGGATTCTTGACATAATTTTGATAAAGAAATCAAACAATCAACTAGACATATGACTCAATATGTTCTTTCACTTACAAACATAGAAAATAGTGGGTATTTATTTAAAAATTTGAAGTACACATTCATGAAGTGCGTGGTTGTTTTGTTCCTAAATAGTTAAACAAATGATATGGCTTAACATGAGCTAGAGGGGTCCAATTGCGGTATCACTTTGTGCATTTGATCATAGTCACAGTTGTAACAAATGAGTGAGAGGTCTCGTAATGGGCTAACACCCTAGGTTCCCTGTGTGGGATTCAAACCTTTCTTCGTGGATTGTCTAGAGCGGGTTATGTGATTGTATTTTTTTCCATGATGGAGATATTCACCATTTATTGATGATGCATGGTATGGGATAATATTATGCCTATATTACACAGGTTGTGTAGGGATAATTGAGATTATGTGACAAATGTGAATATGATTTGTTATACATGATTTAGTATCATGTGGTTGAGACTCTTATCGTGCAAGGTGAATGATCTATGGATGAATAATATGAATATGCATTATGTGATTATGTGTTGAAGACAAGTGTTATGCAGTTGAACATTATGAAAGAGAATGACTTGATATGCATGATTATGGATGTGATTGTGTGAGAATCACTTATTATGTGGGATGGATGCTATGCGATAATGTGATTTTGCATGCTATGATTAGAATGTAAGAGATACGGGTATGCATGATGATTATGTATGGATAAATAGGGTTATTATGGTAAGGGAATTAATCAGAAATGAGAATATTATGTGAAATATGGATCTAAATTACCATGTTGATGTGTCCTAACTATTTTCTTATTAATGTTACCATATTTCAAACCATACTGAGTTTTACTCACCCCTCTTTCTGTGTTTTGTTTTGGGGCTGCATGGCGCAACATGCATTTAATCAAGATTCCCTGTATGAGGGACAATCGGGATATGTGTGGGACTTCACATGGATGCCTTAGTACCCTATTTTGTGTTATGATTAATGCTATTATGTTTATAGAACATCTTGTGTGGATGATTATGTTTCAGACTTATGTGTATATGATACTTTTAGACTTGTCTACGATCTTTTGATTCGAGCCATGTGTTGGCTCAGGATGTTAAGTATGTGGGTTACACTTGAGGATTTATTTCAGAGTATTATCCTCTTGTATTTTTTATTTTACCTTATTTCTCTTACACAAAAGGACTAAAGGTGCACGAATCCATGTTTGTGTTAAATACCCAATTTAGGGGTTAAAGTCTTCCACAATGAAATTTTGTCACCCCCGTGTACATCAACCGGCCCCTGGACCGGGTTTGGCTCAAATTAGGCAGGTACTGGGGCTTGACAGAAAGTTTTTGGTATCGGAGCACCTCTTTGTCCAAGAGTAAATAAGGTTAGGTGGTGAGTCTTAAAAGGTTAATGGGTTGTGAGATGATCCACGTCTACACATAACTAGCGATGTGGAATTCCATTAGTTCTTTGTCTTGAATGCTTGCTTGCTTGATTGTGTTGTTTGTTTTGCTTGGTTGCTCGTGTGGCTTTGAGTTATTAGGTTGTATGAATAATATCTGGTTATTGTGTAGATCACTAGCTATAATCATGTAGGCACTAATAACCATCGTGGTGCTAGAGACCCTAGGGTTGACGACATGTTGATTGCCATAGAGAGGTTAACACAAGTTGTCCAAGCTAAGCACGCTGGTGGTAGCGGGTCTAAGTCTCTTTCCCTTGAGGGATTCAAGAAGCTTAACCCTCCTAGCTTCAAGGGTGGGTTAGATGCTTCTGAGGCAGATAACTGGTGACTCCATATGGAGAAGATCTTCAGTGCCCGATGTTGCGTAGATGAGGAGAAGACTTGACTTGCAGTCTTCACTTTCAAGGGCGAGGCTCAGAGATGGTGGTTGTCAATGGATTGGCAGAGGTTTCTGGGTCGCATGGATATTCCTTGGGAGGGATTCTTGTCTGCTTTCAATGACAAGTACTTTCCTCACCACATGCTAGAAGAGAAGAAGGAGTTCATAAACCTTCAGCAGGGAACCATGATAGTCTTAGCATATGAGACTAAGTTCATGGAGCTCGAGTGCTTCTCATCTAACTTCTTCGGTGATGAGTATGAGCATGCGAGAAAGTTCGAGGCTGGACTAAGGCCCTTCATCAAAGGCCGATTAGTACCCTTCTAACATATGACCTTAGTGGAGGTGCTTGAGACCACTATCGTCGTGGAGCGGGATAGGATAACTATATGTGGAAGAGGGGGCAGCAGCCCAAGAGGCCGAGATAGGAGGATTCCCATAACGATGGAACCATAAGCATCATGATGGTAATCATGCGAGGCATAACAACCAAGTGTAGCAGGACCAACTTGACTGTCGTGCTAGGGTGACTTGCTTTGGATGTTGGCAGAAGGGGCACTATACTAGCGAGTGTCCTCAGGGTGCTAATGGTGTAGCGAGACATCCACTAGTGCCACCTAACGTTGGTCCAAGGCAACAGGGAGCACCACAGGCTAGACAACCGATCGGGTAGTAGGATGCTATGGGGAAGATGCTGGCTAATGATGGGAGAGTGTTTGCTATATCGACACAGGAGGTTGCCAACTCCTCGGGCGTGGTGCAAGGTATGATCCTGATTGCCTCCCACTATGCTAGGGTACTATTTGATACTGGTTCCTCTCATTCTTTTATCTCCCCACATTTTGCTCATGAGATTGGTGTTGATCATAAATTGCTATTTGTTCCTTACATCTTCACTTCTGGTGGAGGAGTATATTGAGATAGTTTCTGTGATGATTGACGTGCATGAGTTGCATGTGGATTTGATTATCTTGCCGATGATTGTCTTTGATGTGATTTTTGGCATGGATATGATGTCTAGGTATCATATGCATGCGGATTGTCTAGGGAGAAGGGTGGTGTTCGATATGCCAGGAGCTAAGCCTTTTATTTTTCAAGGGGTTAAGTGTCCTAGTGGTAAGTTTTTGGTCTCTTCATCCAAATCCAAGAAGTGGATCGATAAGGGATACGAGGCTTTCCTTACAAGTGTCTTGATAATGAACACAAAGTTACTTTCTTTGGATTTCGTTCGAGTAATAGCAAAGTTTTTTTGTCTTCCCTAGTGACCTATCGGGTTTGTCACACGGAGAGGGGGATAGGGTTCTATATCAACCTCATTCTAAGCACTACTCCTATTTCAAAGTTCCCTATCATATGGCTCTAGCTGACTTAAAGAGCTCAAGCCTCAGCTGCAAGACCTAATGGATAAGGGTTACATCAGGCCGAGTTCATCTCCTTGAGGCGTGCCAGTCATGTTTATAAGGAAGAAGAATGGTTCTCTTCAGTTGTGCATCAACTACCTAATGCTAAATCAGGTAACCATAAAAAATAAGTACCCTTTACCCATGATTGATGATTTATTTGATCAATTACAGCCAACACAAGTCTTTTCTAAAATTGACCTAAGATCAGGTTACCACCAATTCATCCTGATGATGTGTCAAAGACAGCGTTTTATACCCGATATGGGCATTATAAGTTCCTAGTGATGCCTTTTGGTCTTACCAATGCACCAACTTCGCTCGTGGATCTGACGAACCAAGTCTTCCAATCTTATTTGGATCAATTTGTGATCATGTTTGTGGATGATATTCTAATCTATTCGGCCAATGAGGAAGAGCACATAAAGCACATTTGAGAATTGTTTTGCAAACTTTACGGGAGCATCAACTATTTTTGAAGTTTGATAAGTGTGAATTTTGGCTAAGGAATGTGCATTTCTTTGGTCATATTATATCGAAAGATAGTGTAGCGGTTGACCCCTTGAAAGTCAAAACTATGTTGAAATGGGAGCAATCGAAGAGTGCATTGGAGGTTTGTAGTTTCTTAGGACTTGCCGGGTACTACCGTCGATTCATTGAGGGCTTCTCTTTCATTGCAAGTCCTATGACCAAGTTGACTAGGAAGAATGAGAAGTTTAAGTGGAACTATGCTTGTGATGAGAGTTTCCAAGAGTTGAAGAAGAGATTGACTTCAGCTCTAGTTTTGACCTTGCCTTCTGGGAGTGGTGGTTATGTAGTCTATAGTGATGCTTCACTTTGTGGTTTGGGGTGTGTACTCATACAACATGGAAGAGTGGTAGCTTATGCATCTCAATAGCTTAGAGTGTATGAGTAGAACTTTCCCACTCATGATTTGGAGTTAGTGGTAATGGTCTTTACATTGAAGAATTGGCGGCACTATCTCTATGGAGAGAAGTTTGAGGTGTTCAGTGCTCACAAGAGCTTGAAGTATCTATTCACTCTAAGGGACTTGAAAATGAGGCAAAGGAGATGGTTAGAGTTCCTTAAGGATTATGATTTCACTATCTATTATCATCTCGGTAAAGCTAATGTGGTGGCGGATGCCTTGAGTAGAAAATCAGCCACTTCGATAGCTTGTATGCATGTTTGAGAATGAATCTTGTATGAGGATGCCATTGAGCTTAAGCCAGAGTTAGCTATGGAGGATACTTATAGTTGGTTTGCTAACCTTTCTATATTCTCTAGATTAGTTGATGTTGTGGTTGAAGCTCAAAAGATAGATGAAGAAACTCAAGCCTTTAAGGCTAAGTTGAAGGAGAAGGTAGTGATTGACTTCAAGGAGAGGTCCAATGGGAGTTTGACTTATCATGACGAATTGTGTGTGCCAAACTCCTTAGAGCTTAAGGAGCATATCTTGTCGGAGGCACATCAATGTAGGTTCTCCATCCACCTAGGGGAAACTAAGATGTATCATGATGTAGAAAGGACTTTTTGGTGGAGTGGTATGAAGAGGGACATTGCTTCTTTTGTGTCCAAATGCATTATTTGCCAACAAGTCAAAGCGAAACATCATCATCCAGGTGGTTTATTATAACCCTTTTCTATTACGGAGTGGAAGTGGGAGAATGTGGCTATGGACTTTGTTTCCAGACCACCTAGATCACTGAGCAGTAACGACGCGGTGTGGGTCATCGTTGATCAACTCAACAAGTTCATCCACTTTCTTGCAATAAGGATGACTACTCTACATGATATGCTAGCTGCCTTGTATATGAAGGAGGTTGTATGGTTGCATGGTATTGCAGTGTCTATTATTTCTGACCGTAATCCTCGCTTCACTTCTAGATTTGGCAGAATTTTTAGAGAGCCTTGGGTACATCGTTCCATCTTAGCTCAGCCTACCATCCTTAGACTAATGGGCAATCGGAAAGGACTATCTAAACACTTGAGGACATGCATCAGGTGTGTATACTTGAGTGGAAGGGAAGTTGGGAGTAGCACTTGCCTTTGGTGGAGTTTGCCTATAATAATAGTTATCAAGCGAGCATTAAGATGACACCATTTAAGGCACTCTATGGGCATTCATGTCGTTCTCCCCTTTGTTGGAGTGAGGTCGGGGGACATCTTTTTACCAGTCATGATATTGTGCAATAATTGGTGGAGAAGATCTGACTTATCTGGGAGAGGTTGCTAATGGTGCAAAGTCGGCAAAAGAACTATGCTGATAGATAGCAGCAAGAGTTGGAGTTTAATGTTGGTGATCATGTCTTTCTCAAGATCTCTTCATCCCGTGGTGTAGTTCGGTTTTGCCAATGGGGCAAGTTGTCTCCTAGGTTTATTGGACCGTTTGAAGTCTTTGAGCGAGTTGGTGCTATGGCCTACCATGAAGCTTTGCCACCTCACCTTGCTAACATCCATAATGTGTTTCATGTAGCACTTGTTCGGAAGTATAAGCCAAACCCGACACACATATTAGACTTCGAGCCGTTGGAGCTACAGAAGGATCTTTCCTATATGGAGACACTCGTTCAGATCCTAGACTGGAAGGAGAAGATTCTCCGGTAGAAGGTGAGCCCACTCGTGAAATTCTTATGGCATAATCAAGAGGTCAAAGACACCACATGAGAGGGAAGATGAGATCAGAGAGAAGTACCTCAATCTTTTTGACGTTCAACCTTTAGCGAATTTTGAGGGACAAAAATTTGTAAGAGGGGAAGGATGTAAGATCCCTAAACTTGAATAGGTTTATTTTATTCCATTTAATTGCTATTTCATGGTTTAATGCTAAATTCTAATTAGTTTTGACTATTTTCAAAATTTAAGTGGATAACAAAGGTTTTAACCAAAAATATTCTTCACATTTTAAGTTTTTAAGTTAATTTATGTTATTTAAAATTTTTCTAGATTTTTTGGAATTTTCACAATTTTTTCCCGAAAAGTTAGAGGGCGGGACCTACTGTTGGCCCCACGCGCAAAATTTGGGGTTTTTAGCCCTAAATGAGACTAAAATCAACCTAAGACCAAATATAATTATTTCAAAAAAATTTAGACTTTAATTTGGGATTAAATTAAGCATATAGTCCATTTTTAGTAGTAAATTATATTTACACCCCACTAACTTATTAGGTCTACCCCACTCTTTACTATATAAGGAATGACACAACCACTTTCCCAATTGGGAAAGATATGAGACAAAGAGCTTAGGAACCTAATCCCCATTTTTCTAAAAGAGAAAAAGATTAAGGTATAGATTTACTTAATGTTTCATTAATCTATTAGGGTTTTGCTTAAATCTTTCAAATCTCTTCTTTTGCTTTGGATTAATCTCGATTTTCACTAAAAAACTATTGATTTGAGTTTCTATTTCAAAACTACTAATCTCGATGTACTGCAATTTTGGCCATTTTGTTTTTTTGCTTATTTTTATACTTTTACTCTTAAATACCATTTCTCATTTTTATGTCGAGTAATTTATGCTACAATGAGCCACTGGAAGGGCATGTTATTGATGATGAAAATTATGAATAGTATTTAAGTATTATGTGAAATTATAAGTTGTTGGCTACACATGTTAGGGTTTCTTATCTTGAATCTATGATTGGATGATTTGTTATGTTTTAAGCATGATTATAGTATGAGAATGAACTGGTATGTCTTCATATAATGTGATTAAATTATAGGTGAATGTTAGTGTCATGTCTAGATTCGTGTGGCGTGAATGTGCTTGCATAAGTTTAGCATGAGGTTACACTTGACTTGATTGATGGCTTTTGATGGTTTTAACTCATGACTTTAATTAGGAACCATGATTAGATGTTAAGCAAAATGTGTGGTGTGATAATGAGTTATTTACAAGTCATGCTTATATGCTTAGAGTTGAATGTTTCTACCATGTACACATATGTGGAGGGATGATTATGATATGTTTGACATTATGATTATGAATTATACATGAGGGGCTGATGGGAGCATAATTCATGAATAGGTTTCATGTATTCTTTACCCATGTATGTATCATGTCGCATGCATCATAAAACAGATTTCCGATTGAGACTTTACCGTATTTAACCATGGTTAATCGATTGGACACAATGATGTGAAATTGTGTGTCAGATTAATCGACCATGTACTTATCAAAAATTGGTTGGTCCAAAAAGACATGATTAAAATTTGTGTTCCTATGTGGAACATAGATACTCCACGGGTTGAGTTTGTCTCAGTTGATATTGAGTTGAGTTGAATGGGGACAATTTGTATACTTGTTTTGAGATTGAGATTTCTTGAGATAGTCATCTAGACCCTGACAATCCACAGTGGTATGGCTTCATACACCGGCTACCATGTGTTCTAGGTTTCCTGTGTAGAATTCAGACTCTTCCCACAACAGAAGATGTCCAGGGCAAACAGACCTATTCTAGGTTCTCTGTGTGGGATTCAGACATCCTTAGCAAGGATTGTTCAGGGCAAGCAGACTTAGAGGCTTACTGCCCCGAACACTCTAGATTTCCTTTGTGGAATATACAGACTATGTCCATAACGGGCTAAGACCCTACGTTCCGTGTGAGGGATTTGGACCATTCTTCGTGGATCGTCTAGAGCAGATGATATGATTATATTTTTCTCCATGATGGAGACATTCACCATTTGTTGATGATGCATATGTATGAGATAATATTATGCCCAGATTACATAGGTTGTGTAAGGATAATTGAAATTATGTGACATATGCGAATATGGTTTAGTATCATGTGATTGAGAGTCTTATCGTGCAGGTTGAATGATTTATAAATGAATGATATGAATATGCATTATGTGATTACGTGTTTAAGACAAGTGTTATGCAGGTTGAATGTTATGAAGGAGAATGACTTAATGTGCATAATTATGGATGTGATTGTGTGAGAATCACTTATTATGCTAGATGGATGCTATGCCATAATGTGATTTTCCATTCTATGATTAGTATGTATGAGATATGGGTATGCACGATGATTACGTATGGATAAATAGGGTTATGGTAAGGGAATTAATCAGAAATAGGAATATTATGTGAAATATGGATCTGAATTACCACATTGATGTGTCGTGACTGTTTTCTTATTAATGTTACCATATTTCAAGCCTTACTGAGTTTAACTCACTGCTCTTTCTGTGTTATTGTTTTGGGGCTGCATGGTGTGACATGTAGTTAATTAGGATTCCCTATATGAGGGACAATCGGGATATGCGTGAGAGTTGGCATGGATGCCTTAGTACTGCATTTTGTATTCCAATTTATGCTATTATGTTTATTGAACATTTTATATGGATGATTATGTTTCAGACTTGTGTCTATCTTATGCTTTTAGACTTGTCTACAATTTTCTAATTTGAGCCATGTGTCAGCTCAGATGTTAAGTATGTGGGTTATACTTGAGGATTTGTTTTAGAGATGTTATCCTCTTTTATCTTTTATTTTACCTTATTTTTTTTGCATAAAGGACTAAAGGTGTGCGACTCTATATTTGCGTTAAATATCCGATTAAGGGGGTCTTTCGCAATGCAATTTTGTCGCCCTATGTGCATTGACAGGCCCCTAGACCGGGTGATGCATTAACATAATGTTCAATTAGATACTTTGAAATGTTGAAATTTAATCCTATTTTGTGTTAATTCATTGCTTATATGTACTATTTATGTTTTGAATATGTTAGTAGGACCTTAGTTGTGTTTACATGTCTAAATGAGCTTCAACAGGATCCAAGTAGAAGAGGAAGTGAAGTATAACTACCCAAATCTATTTAAAAGTCGAGAATGGACTCCTAATAGTCTAAGAATTCATGGAATGATTGAACACAACCTTGTGGATCCGTTTGATTTTAGATTTGCATCAAGAGAACTAAATTCGGAAAGAAGCTGATTTGGACAAATTGAAATAGTATTAGTCTTTCGACCATATCTTTTTATGTATAATTCGGATTGATACAATTCTAGTGGCATTAGAAAGACCACTTTCATAGCTACATATGATATTTTGTCAAGAAATTTCATAATTCTAAAGACTTATGGGTCAAATCCGGCATGCAATGCGACAACTACTTAACTAAGCCCAGGCCAACACATGGAGAATCTTTTTATCAGTTGTGATTGATACACATAAAGAAATACAATGAGGCTGATTGGATAACTAAAGGAAGACTCAAAGATACTTATTTTCTAAATAAATTATTAATTTATTTGATTGATTTAAAATCTAATCAATTGCCAAAGAAGCAACCAATCAAGCAATAAATCAGGATGTAATCAAGGGATATGATTAGACTTTTCCCTTTAAAGCAACCCCTTCTACTCTTATAAATAGAGTGGTGATGTGATAGAGGCACCATCCCCTCCTCTTTGGAGCTCTCTTCTCTTATTTTTCTTTTCTTCTTTTGTATTTTTATTTTTAGTTTTATTGTAATGGATTTCTAAGCTCTCAAGCTAAGTCTAGAGGTGATTTGTAACAATTTAATGGAGTTCTTTTCATGTTTCAACAATGGTTTAAAGTAAGTATTGGTTATTTGAAGTAATGTTCATTTAATATTGTTCTTTTTCTTTTTTCTTTGTGATTTGGATACATAAGATGTTTGAAGTCACTCCTTCTTGATTTTTGTGATTCTGATACATAGAACTCTTGAAGAAACAATTCTTTTTATCCTTCGTATATCTAAAGTATAACTTCTCTTTATTTTTGCTTTTAATGTTCATATCTTCTAGTTAGATAGAATATTCATTCCATTCTAATTGAGATAACATGATAAATGAAGAACATTATTAGATGTTACAATGATCCGTAATACCTTAGTGTTTTATCTTATTGATTTTTTAACTCATTATTGCCTCAATACTTTTCAACTATTTTTCTCTTAATTTTTCTTTTCTCTATTTTTTTGTAATTATTTTCTTTATTACACAAGGCTTTCCATATGGATCGACCTTGTCTATTATAATTGGTAAGTAAAATAAATCTGAATTTGACTTCTTCATAGTCTTGTTTCAGACATAACATCAAATTGGAACTATTGCTGGGGATTGCAATGTGTGACAAGAATCCATTGCAAAAAAAAACTCACTCAAACTTTACTAATTCTCTAACTTTTATTTTTGCACACTAACTCTTTAAATTCAGTTATTTACTTTATGTCATTTACTTTTAGTACTTAAATTTTGAATTTTTTTTTAGACCGGACACATTACCCACTTTACTACCGAAAATTTTTCAGGATCAAACATATACCTCGATAGTGCCTTTAGCCTTATTTTGTAATTTAAATTCTATTTATTAACTTCTAGCTCTCTAACTTTTTTATATTTTGTCATTTAATTTTGCACTTTTACTTTTATTTATTAAAAACAAAATTGTTGTTGCATGCTTACATAGGTGCGCGATAATTCAGGATGATTGAGAAGAGTGAACAAATCTTTTAAAAATTCGATTTCTTTTAATACAATGGAGGATCTAAGAATTAATGAGGAACAAAGAAGTGATAATGGGGATAATAATGCACAATGTTCAAGTTGAAACCTTGTGTAATTATTTGCAGCCAACTAGATCAAGTTCTCCTTCTTAGATGATTTTTTAAACTAACGTGGGTGGTTTTGAACTCAAGCCGGATGTAATTAAATTACTACCCAAATTTCATAGCTTAGATTCAGAAAGCCCATATTTGCATTTAAAAGAGTTTGAAGAGGTTTGTGCAACTTTGCCAAACCAAAATGTTTCAAATGATGTTATTAGATTAAAACTCTTCCCATTATCTTTAAACGAAAAGGCAAAAAATTGGTTGAATTCTTTGAAGCCAAGATCCATTGGAACATGGCAGGAAATAAAAAGAGAATTTTTGAAAAAGTTTTTCCCCACCCATAGAACTAATACACTTAGAAAGAATATTATGAATTTTCCACAAAAAGAAAATGAGACTTTCTTTCAATGTTGAAAAAGATTTAAAGAACTTTTGTTGTTGTACCCACATCATAGATATGAAACATGATATACAATAAGATTTTTTTATAATGGCTTGACTTCAAAAATGAGGTAATTTGTTGAAATGATGTGTAATGGAGAATTTTTTAGTAAAGAACCTGAGGAAACATGAGACTATTTTAATGTATTGGTTGAAAATGCTCAATCATGAGAAGATTCTAATGAATTTGAAAGTAGTAATAAGACAAAATATAATGTGACAATGATGTGGATGATTGTCCACAAGCATGGAGTGGCGCAGAGAGACTGGGAAAGGGGAGAGTGGATGGCATGACCATCAGGATGAAAAGGGAGAAGTACAGAAGAAAGGGGAGAAACACAGACAATTAATCATTTACTAATCAACTTAGGGCATATTATCCCTTACATTTAAATAGGCTAACTAATGGGCTCACTAACAATCACCTAAGGCCCATTAGCATAATTAACATAAATAACTAATTACCTAATTAACCACATTACTTAAATACCCTTATTACATAATACTAATTAAATCCTAATTACCCTAGCATGTGACTCCAGAGGCATCCTTAGAACGTGCACAATAGAGCCCTAGAATGTGCACAATATTCTACCCCGTTTCCGCATCACCTCATCCTCGAGGTGACCGTAATCACGCACCCATGGGCCCACCACAGCTCCGCCTTGAGTAGCTTAGTCCGAAACGGAGGGGAATGCTAGTCATGCTACTGGAATATGGAAATAGAGGACCTTCGTCCTTGAATGTCCACTCACACATGTCGTTGCACTCGGTCCAGCTGTAGCCGCACAATACTAGGAATCTGCTCCTGGTTCAAAGGCAAAAATACAAGATACTCGCTCCCGCTGTCCAGCAAGTCATGACGGAAAAGTGCCCTAGCAGCTTCCATGACCCTCCCATCAGCTAATATCCGCAGAGATACATTAAACACCTCGGATTGGGCTCGCACTATTTCATCAAGCAAGAATATCACTGCATATGGCCACTTTCCAACTGTTTCAGTAAATTGGACACCATCTTCATAGCCCACATAGCCGGAAGGTGCCCTTATCAGTCCAGAAACATCATGCTCGGTATTGAACAAGTGAGCAGCCAGGGCCGTCGCAAGCTCGGTTTTCCCCTCTCCAGTGGAACACAGGAACATAGGACTTGCACAGGGGAGATGTTGATCTGAAAGAATGGCCCTGGATTGCTGGATGGCCTCATCTACCGCTCGCACAACAGGTTTGTGGCCCACTACATGTTTATGGAGCTCATCGTCAAAATGCAGTAGGTGTTCTCTCGCAGATTGTTGTAACTTAGAAACAGGAATTCCAGTCCATTGACTAACAATTTCAGCTATATCATCAGCAGGACCCCCATCTCTTAGCATGGAGTTGGCCGAACTCATATATTCAGTCAATTCTCTTGCTGCAACTTCGAGCTGTTGCCGGTCATTCTCTTCCTTAATGGATTGCATGTGGTTGTCTTTTAAAAGAGAAAAATCCACATCTTGACTGTTCATCCCATCCTTCGCAGCTATATCTGTAGCATTTGTAAGAGAGAGTCTCCCCATATCCCACTTCAATACAGTACGATCAATCTCAGCCAGAACAATTGGCTTAGCTGTAATTTCCATTGTCAGCTTTGTGGCAGCGACATCAACAAGATCAATGGAGAAGAAATGCCCACGAATATACCTATCTGACTTAATGGCAGCCTTCACCAGAGCACTATCAGAGATGCGGATCCCATGGTGAAGCTCATATCTTTCACGCAAGCCTCTGAGTATAGAAATTGTATCTTCCACACACGGTTGGTCAACATACACTTGCAGAAATCGGTGCGCCAGCAATGGATCTTTCACAATGTAGTTGCGGTATGCATGTAGTGTTGTTACTCCAATACATCGCAACTCACCACGACCAAGTATAGGCTGCATGTTGTTTCCAGCATCCATGACACCATTAGTTGCACCAGCTCCTACGACAGTGTGGATTTCATCAATGAAAAATAGGAGGTGGCCATCTGAATCAGTGACTTCATTCAGCACAGATTGAAGTCTATCTTCCAATTCGCCGTGGAATTTAGGACCAGCATTAATTACGACCATGTCAAGAGAAATCAACCCACAGGTCAACAATGCTTGAGGAATAGCTCCTTGCGCAATTCTCTGGGCAAGAGGTCAGAGATTGCAGGGTTTCCAACTCCCGGTTCACCAATCAGAGATGAAGTGCTCGTCGTCCTCCTTGAATGAATCTGCATCCATCTCCGCATCTCATCACCCCTGCCAAGGACTAGTGGTGCATCTGCAAGATCGTCTTCATGAGGAGTCATCCAATTAAGGGCCAAAACCGCGTGCATCTCGCGCCCACGAATTTTGGTGAAGATTTTATCAGGTGGCAGGGGAGTTCCAGCCACGGAAAGCAGAGTTAGATGGCAATGTAAAGCCAGAAAGAGCAGGACCACCGCCCGGAGGCAATTCCCGGATCGCTCGGGCGACGAGGAGGAGCCAGAAGTGATCCAAAATTTCCTAGCGAAAATCCTGCTCAGGAAATCTGTATCGGAGGGCAGTGGAATTTCTGCCACCAAAGGCCATAATTTTCGGTCCGATGTAAAATCTGGAATGACCAAGAGCGCAACCCCCCCAACGAGCATAGTTCGCACCAAACTTCCATGGCAATCCCGTCTGATCAGGCGAACATCTTCTCCAGCAAGGGAAAACGTCTCCATAAATCCTGTAGATCTCCCAAGAACAATCTTCCCTGCCGGATGGTTAAGGAAAGAATTCCCCGGGGCTGAAGATTGCAGCGGTTCTGAGGGAGAAGATGCCGACTGCTCAGCCAACGCAAATATGGCGAAAATCAGACGTCGCCAAATCCCTAATCGCTTGCAGTTGCCAAATCGAACGTTGCTGGCCAGAGTCTGTGAGGCTGAGCAGCGATCGGCGGTGGTTGGACGAGTAGTCACGAGAGGCTGGTGGCCCCTGGAAGTTGCTGAGGCCCAGATCGGGAAAGTGTCGCCTCCCCTGTTCACGCCGGTGGAACAGGGGCTGTGCTCTGGCTGGACGGAGAGTGGGAAAGGCCTGAAGGTTGAGACGGACTCGATCGGCCGGAGGGAAAGAAGAAGACTGGCTTTCTAGCAGCCTTCTGGCCGGGACAGCGGCGTGGCTTTGGGATCGCCACCGCGGCAGCGCTCGGCGGCGGCCTCTTCGGCTGAGAAGAAGGCGAGGGAGCGCAGGCTGGGATTCTGGCTGTGGGCGAAGCACAGGCGGGCCAGGGTGTAGATCTGTGAGACCCTAATTACTTGCAGGTCGTCTCCCATTCCTTTGATTTGTCTGAGCAGCGGCAGGCGTCCGGTGGAAGAGGAGAAGTGAGCGGGCTGACCATGGAGGCGGCGGCCACTCGAACGCCTTACAGGACATGGGCCGTGGGGGACCAGCCCTTGCGCTGATCCACCGACGGTGGAGGAGGTGGTCGGTGGACGAGGTGGTGATGTTCAGGAGGCTGTGACGGACGGCCCAGTACAGAAGGGGACAGCCCAGGCAGAAGAGGCAGCCCTGGTAGAGTGGCCCCTGTGTGTGCCATCGCCGCGCCGTTTACTGCGCTCACCATAACCATCTTTAGGACTTCCAATGCAGCGAGGATTTTGTCGAGCTTGAGTTCCATGGCTATCGCAGGATCTGCTTTTGAGCTGTCCGCGGTTGTTGAGATAGGAGCCATGGTTGGGGATCGATACTGTTCCGATATCAATGATGTGGATGATTGTCCACAAGCATGGAGTGGCGCAAGGAGACCGGGAAAGGTGAGAGTAGATGGCATGACCATCAGACAGAAAAGGCAGAAGCACAGAAGAAAGGGGAGAAACACAGATAAATAATCATTCACTAATCAACTTAGGGCATATAGGCTAACTAATGGACTCACAAATAATCACCTAAAGCCTATTAGCATAATTAACATAAATAACTAATTACCTAATTAACCACATTACTTAAATACCCTTATTACATAATACTAATTAAATCCTAATTACCCTAGCATGTGACTCCAGAGGCATTCTTAGAACGTGCACAACATAGCCCTAGAACGTGCACAACAGACAACTAAGGGGGGCATGTACCTTCTTAAAGAAGATGATGGTGTAAAAGTAAAAATTACAAGTTTAACTAGAAAAGTTGTGGCTATAAAAATTAATAAGGAAAATATGTCTAAAGCTTCTTAAAAAGTACAAGACATTTGTAGTATATGTGAAAGTGATGAACACCAAACACAAGATTATCCAACAATCCTTGTTTTTCAAGAAGTGTAGCATACTCAATCAAATGCTATGAATACTTACAAAATGTCTTTTTCTTTTCCTTACTCTAAAACTTATACTCGTAATTGGAGAAATTATCTTAATTTTAGTTGAAAAAATGAGTCTAATGTGCAGGTACCCTATTCTTCTTCAAATTATGTTCCATCACACAAGAAGACTCTTGAAGACACATTGCAAACATGTATGCAAAGTAAAGCAACAATTAATAATCAAACAATGAAAGTCATCAATGACTTGAAGACTTCTATCACTCAATTGACCACAACTTTGGGCACTCAAGAAAAAATGAAGTCTCCTTCTCAACTTCAACTAAATCCTAAAGGTTAATTTATAAGTAAAAATTTAAACTCTTCAAGTTCACAAGAAGAGCATGGTAAGTCCATCACCACTTTGAGAAGTGGAAAAGTCATTAACAAAGACATTCCAAAGTAGGTTGTTGAACTTAAGGAGTCTTTGAATTCTAAATATGGTGATGAACTTGACAACTCCGATTGTGTTTCTCCTATTCCACCTCATTTTTCCTAAAGATTACAATTTTCTTCTAAACTAATGAAAAATGGTGACATTCTTGAAATTTTCAAGCAAGTTAAGATTAACATTCCTCTCTTAGATGCCATTAAACAAGTTTCATCATATGCAAAATTTTTGAAAGACCTTTGTACAATCAAGTGTAAGCTAAAATGTACAAAAGAAGACATTTTTTATGGAACAAGTGAGCTCAATTTTGCAAAACAATAGCCCACCCAAATACAAGGATCCAAGTTGTTCAACCATATCCTGTGTGTTTATGAGCAATTAGGTCTAGCAGATTTGACACCCACAAACAAAAAACTTCAACTTGCTAACCACTCATTCAAAAGACCAAGAGGAATAGTGGAAAATGTCCTTGTTCAAGTGGACAAATTCAATTTTCCGGTTGACTTCATTGTTTTTGACACACAACCGGTTTCAAATGCATCTTCTCAAATCCCTGTGATTTTGGGTCGTCCATTCCTTGCTACATCCAATGCTCTAATAAATTGTCGGAATTGAGTGATGAGGCTTTCTTTTGGGAACTTTATATGTGAGTTAAATGTATTTGATGCAAGTAGACAACCATCAAAATTCGATGATACTTTTGAGGTTGCCATGATTGATAGTCTGATGGAGGATTTTTTTTCTTTTATTTATTCTAATGATCCACTAAATATTTGCTTAACTCACTTTGATTTGATAAGTAGAATTGACAAAGAGAAGATAAATTCTTTAAAGGACCCTAGATGAGTTTAGATGAAGGTGTGTCTGGCTAAAGACAGTAAACTTAGCGCTCCTGGGAGGCAACCCACTTTGGTTTTGATAGTTATTTTTGTTTAATTTAATAGTTAGTGTTTTTTATTTTCTTTAGTTTATTATCTTTGTCGATTGCTCTAATCATTATTAGGGTGTGCTTATATGATTCATTATTGATTTGCCCTTATATAATTATGTTTGTGCTTTATTGATTATTTTTCTTTTGATAGCTATGTACATGAGCACGTCAACCATTGTACTATCTCTTTTTTCCTCTTTTCCAATCTTAAGCATTGCATTTTCTTTCTTTTATACATTGATGACAATGTTTAGTTTAGGTTTGGGGGTGTAGAAAGAGATTTTTCTTTTATGTTTTATAGTTTTACTTAAAAAGTGAAATTTTGAAAAAATTAATTACATTTATTTTATTATATGTTTTACCTTATATATATTGATGCTTATTTTAGACATGTAATTGTATTTAATGATATCAGATTGCTTAGAACATGACTTGACAAATTTAATGATTTTGTTCTGAGTACTTCATATTGGTTTCTTGTGCTCCTATTTTGAAAAAAACTAAGATATTTGCCTAAATAAGTGTAATACCCCTAATTTTAGGTAAAAAAAATTTCTTTGCTTTGCTTGTGTGTGTGTGTTGTTTGCTGCCCGTATTTGCTTTCAAACCCTATGATTGTTTTGTTTGTTAACCGGTTAGGTTTTGGTACAACCCTTAGGTGCATGGGGGGTAGGTCACTTAGGGTTCAGGGGTTAGGGGGTCCAACTTTGATTGGAAGTCCTAAACGTACTACGAGTTGAAAGACCTACTCGTGCTAGGAGTTAAAAATCCTAATCGTGCTTGGAGTTGGAAGTCCTACTCGTGTTAGGAGTTGGGAGTCCTAATCGGGCTAGGAGTTAGGAGTCCTAATCGTATTTGGAGTTAGGAGTCCTAAGGGAATCAGTTTATTATAAATTAGGGAGAGTCCAAGATGTGTAGAAGACCCAAAAGAAGTTTGAGGGGACAGCCCTAGAGTGTAGGGGGCGGCCCCTACTTTCTAGGGGGCGAGCTCCATAAGAATGGGGGAAGTCTTTAGGACTTTATTTCATGTTCTTATCTTAATAGGAGGAGGGAAAAAATAGGACTCTTATAGAAGAGTCCACCCATATTAGGTCAGCCCTCCCATTGGCCCAAAAACTCTAGAACTATGAGTTCCTATAAAAGGAAATAGGAGGGGGCAGACTACTCCTTTTTGCTTGGTTTGGCCTCCTTTCTCTCCCACATCTCCCATCCTCTTCCTTCTCCTAGCAAATACCACCATAACTAGCAAGTTAACAAAGCATAAATCAGCCTCCTTTGGATTGAATTGCCTAGAAGCGCAAGAGAAAGGACTAGGACCTTTGGGGACAAGTTGGTACAAGTCGGTGCTTCTTTTTACACACTTAAGCATGAGATTTTGATAGATGTGATTCAACCATAGTTCAGCCTTTTTAGGGGGGGTTTTCATGTCATGAATTAGCCTTTAATAGTTTTGACTGATTGTTGTTTTATCTCTTATATATATGGTTGAATTGTGCATGCATGATTCTGATTTTTTGTCAAGCATATTAGCCCTAATTCATGCATGCATGTTGCTGATTTTTGCTATCTATCTTAGCCCGATGTTAGACATGAATGATTCTGATTCTAGTTATTTTTATTATCTATATTTAGGCATACAACTCTGCTGAATTTAATCCCTAGTTTGTGGCCTTAGTTTAGGCCATACTTTAAATAATTTAATCCATGTTTTGAAGCCTAGGTTTAGGCTATGCTTTTGCTTATCTAGATTCTTGATTTGCAGCATAATTTAGGGCTATACTTTTGCATATTTAAGTCCCTAATTTGAAGCTTTGTTTTAGGCTCTACTTTGGCCAAATTAATACCAAATTCTCAGCCTTGATTTATGTTATAATCATACTGAGAGAATACCTAAATTTTAGCCCTAGTTTAGGTTGTATTATTGTCTATCTAATACTTTATTCTCAGCTTTGATTTAGGTTATAATATTGCTGATTGGATCCCTGACTTTTGAGCCTTAGTTTATGATGTATTCATGTTTATTAAGTCTCTGAATTTTATCCTAATATGCCTTTAAAATTCAGCCTATATTGTCCCTGAATTTCAGCCTTGATTGTGATATATATTAAGGTGAATGTTGATAATTATATCTGCCTGAATTGGTCATGTTCGGTGGCTAACTTGAGTTGTTCATCACAACCCCAAATCCTTTTCATTATAATGTTGAATTGGTCAGTTCATCTCAGCATAAGTTCGACTCATTGTTATGTTGATTAGTTCACATACTTAAGCCCTAAAATCTTCGTATTATCTTGCCAATCATGAGAGTCAGTTGCATGCATGATAGGTTGTGTTTAGTATCAAATCTTTGGATGCATTAAGTCAAATGTTTATTCAACATCATGTTAGTTCACAGCAATAGCCATGGCAGTAACCTTTCAAACTTTTGTGGTCTCCACTCGTTTGGGACAATAGATCCCTACAAATACACAAACCAAGTTTCTGAGCATCATGGAAGGCTCATCTAACTCTGGCCAGTGTGTCCATGAGCATAGCTGGTACTTACATCTCTAGACCCATGCTGATCCAAGTAGATCCCTAGGGATGTTAGGAATTCCCGACTTATGTGCAATACTCCTCGTGAACGGGAGTTAATTTTTCATATGAAAATAAATGAGTTGTTTTCTGAATAGTGTAGGCATTAGTTGCCAGTTTAGGAGTGTGGTTTATGATAATCATTAGTATGTATTTACCTTTATGTGATACCTTCTACAGGATGTTTTGCATTGTGTCGATAGATGTTTTTCCACTGTTTTGTCCATTATAATCTTCTATTTTAGGGTGGTTTTTCATGCCACCTACTGAGCATTTGTAGAAATACTCATGCATCTTTTGAAGCAAGATCGGCACTAATTTTAGAGTAGGAGTTTTTCTTATAGGTAGTTGCCCAGAGCTAGCAGGGTAGATTCTCCACAACCAGTAGGACTTTAGTTTATTTACTTCATGCTAAAGTGTAATAAGGCACTATGTTGCCATCAGATTTCTAATCATGTTATTTTATTATGTTATAATACTTGCACTTGGCTGAGCTAAGATCCTGGTTAATGAAGATTTTGCTTTAGTAGGTAATTTATTTATGTGTTGTGATATTAGCTTGGCAAGTTAACACCCTGAGTCAGCATTGCCACATGCTTATGTGAATGAAAACCCGGGGTATTACAATAAGAATTCGAACTCTGGATTATGGTCTTATATCTTGGTGGATATCATTGAATCTAAGTAATTATTTTCTTATGGGAGTAAACTTTGGCATGATCTAGTAGTACTCATGTTATCATAATAGAGTTTTGGGCTTCGCTATTCTTGGTTTGTAGAACAGTTGAGGACTTATTGTCAACACAATTCAAGTTGATTGTATAATGTTTTCAAGAAAAAAAGAGAAAAAAATGTGAAAAAAAAATAATAAAAAATTGTAAGGAATTAAAGTCACTCTATTGAGTAGACCGGGACTCGTTGTGCCTCACTAAGTATAGGGTGTTCGAGTTAAAAGGTAGAGTTGACTAATTTATGACATGCATAGCCTTGAAGCCTATTTAGTTCAAGTTATTAAGCCTGATGAGTGTTTTAACTCCTAGTGCCCTGAGCCAACTGGATTGGGAGTCACTGACCTAACACTTGTTACATGGATCTTATAGAAAGCTTAAAAGGCTAAGCCTTACACATGTCATGTGAGATGAGCATAAAATTCTAGTAGGACATTATGTAATTATATCCTGAATGAGTTGTCAGGTAATCTAGGGTGTTTTACTTTTCAAAGAAGGTTTTGCATGATTATCTGTTATGATCTTTTGAAGATAAATGGATGTCAATGTCTATTTTTGAGTGTTAAAATTGAAATTGCTAAGTGGACATGAGACGCATTGAGTTGTTCGATTCATGGGATTGAGATTGTATAAAATTACTTGGCAATGCCTTTTTTTAAAACTATTATATATGTATGAGTACTTGCCACCAATATGAAGTTGTCATAATGAATTATAGTTTAAGAAGACAAGTTGTATTATGTATGATTGATTTTACGAAATAAAGTCACATGTTTAGGAGGAGTTGATTTGTAAATTTTATGTGGTTTTAATTTTAATTTTCTATTATCATTTCAATTTTGAATTTTGTGGGTAGATTCACCGAAAACTCTCATGAGACTATAACTCGTCCACTAGTGTAAGCTAGGGATTTAAAAGCTTGTTGCATATACTAAATGAAATCGAGATTTCCTAAGGAAGTGGAGTAGCTAGTTTTGTATTCTATTGTTTTAATTTTTGTTTTGCTCAACTAGCAAAAAGTACGTTTGGGGGGTATTTGATGCACTAAAATAATGTTCAATTAGATACTTTGAAATCCTTAATTTTAATCCTATTTTGTGTTAATTCATTGCTTATATGTGTTATTTATGTTTTAAATAGATTAGTTGGACCTTAGTTGTGTTTACATGTCAAAATAGGCTTGAACATGATCCAAGTAGAAGAAGAAGTAAAGCCCAACTACCCAAAGCTATTTAAAAGTCAAGAATGGACTCCTAATAGTCTAAGAATGCATGGAATAGTTAAACACAACCTTGTTGACCCATTTAATTTCATATTTGCATTAAGAGAACAAAATTCTAGAAAAAACTGATTTGTACAGATTGACATAAGATTAATATTGTGACCATATCTTTCTATGTATAATTCAGATTGATACGATTCTAGTGGCATTAGAAAGAACACTTCCGTAGTTACATATAATATTTATGAAAAAATTCATAATTCTAAAGATTTATGGGTCAAATCTGGCATACAAAGGGACAGCTATGGAGAATCTTTTCATTGGTTGTGATTGCTACAAATAAGAAAATCCAATGCGACTGATTGGATAACTAAAGTTAGACTCAAAGATACTTATTTGCTAAATAAATTAATTATTTATTTAACTAATTTAAAATCTAATCATTACCAAAGAAGCAACTAATTAAGCAATCACTCAGGAGGTAATCAAGGAATATGATTGGACTTTTCCCTTTGAAGCAACCCTTCTACTCTTATAAATAGAGGGGTTGACGTGATAAAGGCATTATCTCCTCCTCTTTGAAGCTCTCTTTTCCTATTTTTCTTATCTTATTTTATATTTTTATTTTTAGTTTTATTGTAATGGCCTTCTAAGCTCTTAAGATAAGGCTATAGGTTATTTGTAACAATCTAATGGAGTTCTATTCATGTTTCATCTATGGTTTCAAGTAAGTATTAGTTATTTGAAGTGATGTTCATTTAATATTGTTCTTCTTCTTGTTTCTTTGTGATTTAGATACATAAGATGCTTAAAGGCTCTCCTTCTTGATCTTTTGTGATTTTGTTACATAAAACTCTTGAAGAAATAATTCTTTTCATCCTTCATCTATCCAAAGTATAACTTCTCTTTATTTTTACTTTTATGTTCATATCTTCCAGTTAGATACTAACTGAGATTACATAATACATGAAGAATATCACTAGATGTTACAATGATCCTTAATGCCTTAGTGTTTTATCTTATTGATTTGTTAACTCGTAATTTTTTTCTCTATTTTTTTATAATTATTTTCTTTATTTTTAAAAGGTTTTCCTTATGGATCGACTTTATTTACTATAATTGGCAAGTAAAACAAATCTAAATTTGACATCTTCATAATTTTGTTTTAGATGTAACATCACTGGGTTCACCTCCGGGCAGACGCCGGGGTGTGACAAAGCCCTCTAAGGCTAGAGGTCATTTGTAACAATCAAATGGAGTTTATTTATATTTCATTATTGGATTCAAGTAAGTATTGGTTCTTTAAAGTGATATTTATTTAATATTATTCTTCTTCTTTGTTTATTTGTGATATTAATACATAAGATGTATAAAGGCTCTTTTCCATGATCTTTTGTGGTTATGATACATGGAACTCTTAAAGAAATAATTCTTTTAATCCATCGTCAAACCAAAGTATTCCCTAATTTTATTTTTTATTTTAATGTTCACATCTTCAAGTTAGGTAGAATCTTCATTAGAATCTAGCCAAGATAACATGACACATAAATAGCATAATTAGATGTTAAAATGACCCTTAATGCCTTAGTGTTTAATATTATCAATTTCTTAACGCTTTCATTATCTTATACCCTTTACCTCTCCCTCTCAATTTTTCTTTACTTATATTTTATAACCATTGTCATAGTCACACATAAGCAATCCTTGTGGATTAGACCTTGCAAGACTACATCCATTTTTGCACTTGTAAGTAATATAACTATAAACTTTGGTTTAATTTATTGAATTAATAGTTTAGGTCTAACAAGTTTTTAGTGCCGTTACCAGGGATTGCAATGTATGATGAGAATGCTAGTTACAAAAATATTCTTCCTATTCATTTGTTCTTGTTTTTTTTCTTTTCTTTTCCTTTTGTTGAAAGTGAGAGTAGTGGGATGAAGAATCATTGAAGGTTCTAACCGGAAAGATCTCTTGGATTTATCATTTCTAATATATTTAAAGAAGACCACTTGAAGCATTCTGGTTAGTTTTATTCCACTTCCTCTATTTCATTTTTTTTTTAATTTTTATTCCTTTGTTAGAATTGTTTCTTCTAGATATCAAATTTGAATTGCATACTTTGCCTTTTGTTGATCCATATTTCTTTCTTTTACTTTTACTTTGTTGAATCTTTTGTATTAGCATCTTTTCAAAAAAAAAAAAAAATTAATTTCTTTTTATACGCTCATGGCAACATGACCAAAGTAGTCGCTTAAAAAGTGTTGAAATTTCAATTAATATTTCTGAGTTTTGTCTTTCTTTGAACACTATGGATGAGGGTACTAGTAATAATGATGTTAATGAATTGCAAAATATTGAACAAAGTTATAACTTTGCATGATTATTTGCAACTTACTATAATAAGTTATTCTTCTATATGATTTTTCCAACTAATGTGAGTTGTTTTGATCTCAAGCTAGAAGTATTTTAATTATTACCCAAATTTTATAGCTGAGACTCAAAAAATCCATATTACTTTTAAAAAAGTTTAAAGTGGTTTATGCAACTTTGACAAACTAAAATATTTCTAATGATATTATTAAGTAAAAACTCTTTCCATTTTCTTTAAACGAAAATGCAAAAAATTGGTTGAATTCTTTAATGTAAAATTTATTTGAACATGACAAAAAATGAAAAGAGAATTTTTTAAAAATGAATTTTCTCCATCCATAAACTAATACAATAGGAAAGATTATCATGAATTTTTTCATAAAAAGAATATGACACTTTCTTTCAATGTTGGGAACGAGTTTTTGTTGTTGTACCCACATCATGGATATGAAAGATAATGTACAATTACCTTATTTTATAATTACTTAACATGTCAAATGTGTCAATTTATTGAAATGAAGTACAATTGAGAGTTTTTAAGTAAAGAACCTGAGGGTAACATGAGACTATTTGTATGGATTGGCTAAAAATACTTAATTATGGAAAGATTCTAATGAATTTGGAAGAACTAATAAGACAAATTCTAATGTGTCAACTAAGGGGGACATGTACCTTCTTAATGAAGAGGATGATGTGAAAGCTAAAATTGCAAGTTTAATTAGAAATGTTGAGGCAATGGAAATTAATAAGGAAAATATGTCTAAAGCTTCTCAAAAGGCACAATATATTTATAGTATATATGAGAGTAACGAACACCAAACGCTCCTTTGCTCTGCCCTCGGGTTTCGTTAACTACACTTCTATCATGTTGGTGCTGACTTCTGCACATCTGCTCCTGAGTAATGACCCACTGTCTCCATCAATTGGCGTGTCTCCACCACAAATCTGGACCGACTATTCACAGTCGAGCTTGGGTGGGCCCGATGTTTGGAGTTTTGAGGCCACCTCGAGGATGAGGTGATGCACAAGCGAAGCGTGGTGGAATATTGTGAATGTTTTAGGGGATGCTAGGGGCTGCCATTGGGGCTAAATAGTAGGGTAATTGGGGTTTTAATGTAATAAGGGCATTTAGGTAATTAGTATTTTTTTTTAATTATGTTAATGGGCTTTAGGTGCTTGTTAGTGAGCCCATTAGTTAGCCTATTTAAATTATAAGGGATATGCCCTAAGTTGATTACTGAATGATTAATTATCTGATCTTCTTCCATTTCTTCTGTGCTTCTCCCCTTTTTGTCTGATGGCCATACCATCCACTCTCCCCTTTCCTGGTCTCCCTGTGTCACTCCCTGCTTGTGGACAACCATCCACAACATCTATGCTTTTCAAAAGGTGTTGCATAGCTATGACTACATACAAAATATTTTTTTCTACACCTTATTGTGAAACTCATGCACTTAATTGGACAAATCATTTAAACTTTAGTTGGATAAATGAGTCTAATGTGCAAGTACCTCCTACAACTTATGTGACACCCCATAAGAAGACTCTTGAAAACACACTACACACATTCATGCAAATTTAAGCAACAATCAACAACTAAATTGTGCAAGACATCAATGACTTGAAGGTTTCTATCGCTTAGTTGACCATAACTTTGAGCACTCAAGAAAAAGAAAAGTTTCATTCTCAACCTGAACCAGATCCCAAAGGTCAATTTGTAATTGAATTTTTAAATTCTTCATGTTCAAAAGAGGAATATGTTAAGTCCATCATCACTCTAAGAAGGAAGTCATTAACAAAGACATTTCATCTCAAAGAGTCTTTAAATTCTAAAAAAGTTGCTAAACTTAACAACTCCGATTGTGTTTCCTCTTTTCCTCCTCATTTTCCCAAAAGATTACAATATTATTCTAAATTGGTGCAAAATGGTGATATTCTTGAAAATTTTAAACAAGTTAATATTAACATTCCTCTTTTCAATGCCATTAAATAAATTACATCTTATGAAAAAGTTTTAAAAGACCTTTGTACAATAAGCATGAGCTAAATGTTGAAAAGATGACATTTTTAACATAACAAGTGAGTGCAATTCTGTAACAAACACTCAACTCAAATGCAAAGGTCCTTGTTGTCCAACCATATCTTGTATAATTGAGAATTATAGAATTGAGAAAGCTTTGCTCGATCTTGGGGAAATTGTTAATTTCTTACCTTATTCTTTTTATGAACAATTGGGACTTAGTAAATTAGAGCCCACAAACATTACACTTTAACTTGAAGATTGATCACTTAAAACACCAAGAGGAATTATTGAGGATGTGCTAGTCCAAGTGGAAAATTTTACTCTAGTGTTGATTTTATTGTTTTAGACACACAACTAGTTTTAAATGTTTGTACTTAAAAAAAGTCATATTAGGCCGCCTATTTCTTTCTACTTCTAATGCTCTTATTATTTTAAGAAATAGTGTTATGAAGCATTTTTTGAAAATATGACTTGGGAACTTAACATTTTTAGTATTTGCAGGCAACCATGAGATGATGATGATATCCATAAAGTGAACATAATTGAAAGTCTTGTACATGATAAGTTTCTTATTTCTTTATTCTTTTACCTTCTTGAGGCTTGTCTTGCTCATTTTAATTTTGATAATGAATATGTGATTAATGATGTAAATTCTATATTATGTTCAACCCCTATGTTGGACACTAACAAGTGGAAGACATGCTTTGAAGAATTTCCTCATCTCAATAGTGCTCTCTCCCTTCAAGTGTACAAATACCTAAACTTGAGTTAAAACCCCTTTCTACTAAGCTTAATATGCATTTTTGGGTGATGGAGAGACATACCATGTGCTTGTTTCCTCACAACTAGACCCCACACAAGAGCAAAAGTTGCTCCATGTTTTTATAAAGCACAAAGTGCAATTGGATGGAAAGTAGAAGATATTAAGGGAATTAGTCCCTTTGTTAGAGCTCATAGTGTCATGCCCCGGCGATGCCCGACCCGAGCCGAACCCGGTCCAAGGGCCAGTCAAGTACGCGGGGGCGACGAAGGGAAATTGAGAAAACGATTTAGTGGAAGACTTAACCCTAACCACGGGCGATTAACAGAATTACGGAGTACGCACAATCCTTTGAGCAAGAGTAAATAAGAAGGAAAGAAAGAGTGTTGCTTATCACAAAGTAAACAACTAAACTCAAACCCACATGCTTAGTTAACTAGCCCACACGGGCTCATAATAAGTTTTAAACAAACATAACTACAAAATGTGACATAAATCCAAAACAAAGAACCCTACACAAAGGTTCTAAACATGAAGCATAAAATCAAAGGAACTAAGTCACACAACGATCTCCACGATCAGATCCAAGTCATCTCCGACCTTTCCTCAAAGAGGAGATCCTGTCTGTCTACGTGTCGCACCACGCAGCCCCAAATCAAAACACAAGAAAGAGGGGTGAGTTTAACAAACTCAGCAATGGTTTTTAATATCACTATCAACATAAAAAATACGATAGCATAGCAATATAAATATTCCGATCAAAGATTTACATGGTGCATCATTTTCTGATCACACATACACATCACCTAAAAACTATATCATAGTGCATAATCCACATAATTTCATTCTCATCATAATCACCCTACATGAAATGTATCTCTAACATACATATTCCATCATGCATCATATCATAACAACCTCCATCAAGGAGTAATCACAAATTTGGTGTCACACAGACGGAACATAGACAAGGCCATGAAGGCATGTCATAGTCCAAAATTCTACACAAGAATTCAAGAAAGATCGGGGTTGTCAATCCCAAAAGACTACTCGCCCTGGACGATCATGGCCAAGGATGTCCCATTCTCACACAGAGAATCTAGAGTAGGGGTGTTCGCCCAGGGACATCTCCTGCGGAGGGAAGAGCCCGAGTTCTCACATAGAGAACCCTAGAACACGTGGTAGCGGGTGCACATGGCATACCACACTGGATTCTCAGGGTCCAGAAGACACTCATAATAGCATTCTCACAATCCACAAGACAAGTACACAACTCATCCCCACATAATTCCATTCAACTAGACTCAACCCGGGGAGTACACTCCTTCCACACAGGAACTCAATTCAAAATATGTCTTTTCGGACCAATCAACTTACGATTAATCCACGACCGATCAATCCGGCACACAATTTCATCACATTGCATCCAATCGGTTAAATTCGATTAACCTCGATGAAGCCTCAATTGAAAATCCATTTTTCATGATGCATGCAGCATGGTACATACGTGGGCAAGCCATACATGAATCCTAATCCATGATAAGTGCTCTCATCAGCCCTTAATGCATCATTCATAATCACAATATCAAGCTTCAACATCATCATTTAACCCCCCACATGTGTGTGTGTAACTAGTAGAAGCACTCCACACAATGCATGTCAACATGCTTGAAATTAAACTCACTACCACACTACACATGTGAATTACCATCTAAACATGAATTCCAACAAAAATCATAGGAGAAGAAACGTTGAAATCATGACTCAAATCAAAAACTCAACCACAAAGGCTACACACATATAAGATCATTCATTTCATCCTTGAGTCATGGCATTCACCAAGATCTACACATCAACTAACTACCTTCTATCATGACAAATCAGTCCATTAATAGGTTGTAGTTCTACTGAAAATATGTTTAATCAAAGGAAATCAACCATTCATAATTTCAAGATAACAATTCCAACATCATGCCACAAAACATAAGTCATTCCACAAATCTCTAAGCATATATCTCAATTCCATAACCTCAATAGCATGCCTTTCCAGTAGCATAATATAGCTTAAAACACTCCACATTCATATGAAATTGGCAAGCTAAAGTGGAATCATCGAAATAAACATTATGCATTAGAACACAATTCTGCTGTGTCGGCTAAACGTAAAAATTTAAAATTCACAGTTTGGCCGTTCGATCGGCTGAACTGGAAAACTGTCATTCCGGCAGTGTTGCCGTTTGAATGGCCAGAAGGGCCGTTCGAATGCCAACAAGGCAGAACTGAACCATCTTCTTCCTTTCGCAAATCCAAACCGGAACACCATTGATAACACTTCAAATCCACATCTAACACCCTAATCATCATCAAAAGTCCTTCATGACTTCCAAAATGTTAAACCATATCATAATAATACAAAACCCTAAGAAATCGTGATTAAATATTTCTATTTTCTAATCATGCCATTAACACACCAAATCAAGTAATCTCCATTCGAAATAAGCCAAAAATCAAGAGTTTTACCATAGATAAACTGAAATTTCAAAGATTCATTACCTTAGCACTTGATTAAGCTCGGATTTGAGGGTCACCCTTCTTGAAAACCTTACAAACACATTGAGTTTGAATTAAACTCCATTAAAAATCGATTTACCAAAGAAATACCTAATTAAAACTTAGATCTAGGGCTTGTTGAACATAAAAATCGAATTTTGAAAGCTAGGGTTTGTAGTAAAATAGAAATCAGTAGTTTTTGATGTCCAAAAGTGAATTGAAACAAAGGTGAAATGGTAGATTTAGAAGAGATTAAGAAGAAAGCTAGGGTTTGGTGCTTAATTAGAGTAAGCTTACCTTAAACACCTTCTAATCCGGGCCTAATTGGGGATTAGGCCTGACCTCTCCTCCTTAGCCTATTCCCAAAAATGGAAATGGCTCAGGTTTGGCCTTTTATAGTAAGGGTTGGGGTATATATGGGTAAGTTATGGGGTGTAAATAGGAAAAGTAGGCTAAAAATGGGTATTTCACAAATTGAAGCACTAATTAAGCCTAAGAAAATTCTGAAAATTTTTGTATGGGCTTAAGTAGACATCTGGGTTCATTTTGTCTAAAAACCCAAATTTTAACGGTGGGGCCCACAGGGGTCCCACCAAAACCCTAATTTTTGGAACCACTAATATTAAAGTTGATTTTGGTTAAAACCATCATAAATACCATTTATTTCATGAAATCACCGAATAAATCAGAAAACACATTAATCTCACGATAACCAATAACTAAAGAAACCAAAAACTGGTTTAGAGATGAGGGTCCTTACATCCTCCCCCTCTTAGAAATTTTTGTCCCCCAAAATTCGCTAGAGGTCAGTGGCAAAAAGATGAGGATACTTCTTTCTGATCTCATCCTTCGTTTCCCACGTGGCTTCCTCGACTCCATGATTCCTCCACAACACCTTCACGAGTGGGATTGCCTTTTGCCGAAGTACCTTCTCCTTATGGTCAAGAATTTGAATAGGTACCTCCTCGTAGGAAAGATTCTCTTGGAGCTCCAACAGCTCGAAATCCAAGACATGAGTAGGATCCGGCTCATACTTCCAAAGAAGTGAGACGTTGAATACATTATGGATATCGGCCAATTGGGGTGGAAGTGCTACCCGATATGCTGTGGTGCCTATCCACTCCAAGATCTCAAATGGACCAATAAAATGAGGTGACAACTTCCCCTGTTGTCCAAATCGAACAACACCACTAGTCGGAGAGATCTTAAGGAAAACATGGTCACCAACACCAAACTCCAACTCCCGCCGTCTCCTATCGGCATAACTCTTCTAACGGCTCTAAGCTGTCTGTAACCTCTCCCGAATGAGGCGTATCTTCTCCACTGTCTACTGAATAAGATCTAGGCCAGTGAGAAGGTGATCTCCAACCTCACTCCAACACAACGGTGATTGGCAAGGACGCCCATAAAGCGCCTCGAAAGGTGCCATCCGGATGCTCGCTTGGTAGCTATTATTATAAGAAAACTCAACCAGCGGCAAATGTTGCTCCCAACTTCCTTTCCACTCAAGGATACAAGCCCGAAGCATGTCCTCAAGCGTCTGAATGGTCCTTTCAGACTGTCCGTCCATCTGAGGGTGGTAGGCGGAGCTGAGATGCAGAGATGTGCCCAAAGCACCCTAAAAGCTCTGCCAAAACCTCAAAGTGAACCGCGGGTCACGGTCGGAGACAAAAGATACTGGAATCCTGTGTAACCGCACGATCTCCCTCATATATAGAGTAGCCAAGACATCCAAAGGAGTAGTCATTTTGATCGCGAGGAAATGAGCGGACTTAGTAAGTTGGTCAACAATCACCCAAGCTGCATCATTACTACTCGGCGACCGTGGCAAACCGGAAACGAAATCCATAGTGACATGCTCCCACTTCCACTCAGAAATCGGAAGTGGTTGTAGTAAACTGCCTGGATGCTGATGCTCTGCCTTGACTTGCTGACACACAAGGCATTTGGACACGTAAACCGCAATGTCCTTCTTCATCCCCGTCTACCAAAATGTCCTCTTCACGTCGTGGTACATCTTCGTTCCTCCAAGATGGATAGAGAACTTAGAATGGTGTGCCTCTGATAGGATACGCTCTCTCAACTCAACGGAGTTCAGCACACACCAATGACCCTTACACATCAAACTCCCATCAGACTTTTCCTCAAAGCCCAACACTGCCTTCTCCCTTAGCTTAGCCTTAAGAGCTAGAGTCTCTTCATCACTTTTTTGAGCCTCGACCACGTCATCCACCACACTAGAGCTAATAGAGAGATTAGCAAACTAGCTTCGTGTGTCCTCCAAAGTCAACTCTGGCCTTAGCTCAATTGCATCCTCATAAAGGAGCCACTCACGAACTCGCATGCAAGCAATCGTAGTGGCTGATTTCCGACTCAAAGCATCCGCCACCACGTTCGCTTTGCCAGGATGATACGATATCGTGAAGTCATAATCCTTCAAGAATTCTAGCCACCTCCTTTGTCTCAAATTAAGATCTCGCTGAGTGAATAAGTACTTCAAGCTCTTGTGATCAGTGAATACCTCAAACTTCTCACCATAGAGATAGTGCTGCCAAATCTTCAATGCAAAAACTACGACCGCTAACTCCAAGTCATGAGTGGGGTAATTCCGCTCGTGCACTCTAAGCTATTGAGATGCATAAGCCACCACTCTCCCATGCAACATGAGTACACAACCCAAGCTGCGAAGCAAAGCATCACTATAGACCACGAATTCGCCACACCTGGAAGGCAAAGTTAAAACTGGAGCTGAAGTTAGCCTCTTCTTCAACTCTTGGAAACTCTCTTCACAAGCTGAGTTCCACTCGAACTTCTCATTCTTCCTTGTCAACTTAGTCATAGGGCTTGCAAGGCTAGAAAAACCCTCGATGAAACAGCAATAGTACCCGACAAGTCCTAGGAAATTGCGGACCTCCGATGTACTCTTCGGTTGCTCCCAATTCAACACGGCTTCAACTTTCGAGGGATCAACCGCCACATCATCTCTCGATATAACATGACCAAGGAAATGCACTTTCTTGAGCCAAAATTCACACTTGTCAAACTTCGCAAAGAGCTTATGCTCCCGTAAAGTTCGCAAGACAATCCTCAAATGTGCTTCATGCTCTTCCTCATTGACCGAATAGATCAGAATATCATCCACGAATATAATCACAAACCGATCAAGATAAGGCCGAAAGACTCGGTTCATCAAGTTCATAAATGAGGCTGGTGCATTAGTAAGACGAAAAGGCATAACTAAGAACTCATAATGGCCATATCGGGTGCGGAAAGCCGTCTTTGCAACATCATCAGGACAGATCCGAAGTTGGTGATTACTCGATCTCAGATCGATCTTAGAGAAGACATGTGCCTGCTGCAACTGATCAAACAAATCATCAATTCTAGGTAAAGGGTACTTGTCCTTGATAGTTACCTGATTAAGCATTCAGTAGTCGATACACAACCGTAGAGAACCATCCTTCTTTTGAACAAATAAGACCGGCACACCCCAAGGAGATACGCTTGGCCTAATATACCCCTTATCCATAAGATCTTGCAGCTGAGCCTTAAGCTCTTTAAGTTCAGCTGGAGCCATATGATAGGGAGTCTTAGAAATAGGAGTAGTGCCTGGAATAAGGTCAATGCAAAACTCTATCTCCCTCTCCAGTGGTAAACTCGCCAAGTCACTAGGGAAGACATCGGGAAATTCCTCCACAACACGAATGGAATCCAAAGAAGGTAACTCCATGTTCAACCCCATAACACTAGCAAGGAAAGCCTCGCATCCACTATCGATCCACTTCTTGGCCTTGAAGGATGAGACCAAGAACTTGCCATTAGAACGCTTCACCCCTTGGAAGATAAAAGGTTTAGCTCCTGGCAACTCGAACTCACACACCTCCTGCAGCAATCCACATGCACATGGAACTTAAACATCATATCCATGCCTAGGATCACATCAAAGTCAATCATCGGCAATATAATCAAATCCATATGTAGCACATGCCCACCGATCTCCATAGGAATCATCTCAACATACTTTTCCGCTTGAAGAGAGGATGAAGGTGTAGACACATGCAAAGGAACATGCAACAACTTATAACAAGCATCCAACTCATGAGCAAAATGAGGAGACACAAAAGAATGAGAGGAACCAGTATCAAATAACACTCTAGCATAGTGGGATGCAATGAGAATCATACCTTCCACCACGACTGAAGAGTTAGCCGCCTCCTGCACTGAAATAGCAAAGACTCTCCCATCCTGAGCTGGCTTCTTCCCCTTACCATCGGGCTGCCAGGTAGGTGCTCTTGCCGGTGGTGCTCCCAGCTGCCTGGGACCGGTATTAGGTGTCATCAATGCACGTCTCTGAGCACGGCCAGCCCTCTGGGGACACTCATTGGCATAGTGCCCCTTCTGCCGACAATCATAGCAAGTCACACTAGCACGGCAGTCCTGAGGATCCTGCTGCACATGCTGAGTGTTATGCCTCGCATGACAGGTATCTCGCCGCTTATGATCCTGGCGGTTACGGCTATCCTCCGACCTCAAGCTCTTAGGCTGCTGCTGCTACCCTCTCCTCCGGATATACTCGTCAGAATCTCGCTCCACTGCGATGGCCGTCTCAAGTACCTCAGCAAGGGTCTTGTGTCTAAATGGCATGACTCGGCCTTTAATGAAAGGCTTAAGACCGTCCTCAAACTTACGTGCTCGCTCATACTCATCACTAAAGAAGCGAGGAGAAAAGCGCTCAAGCTCCACAAAGTGGGTCTCATAAGCCAAGACCGTCATAGAACCCTGCTGCAAGCTGAGAAACTCCTTCTTCTCCTCTCGAACATGAAGAGGGAAGTACTTGTTGTTAAAGGCTGACAAGAACTCCTCCCAAGGAATGTCAGCTCGGCCATGGAACCTTTAACGTTCCATCGATAACCGCCACCTCTGAGCCTCGCCCTCGAACGTGAAGACTGCAAGTCTAGTCTTCTCCTCGTCCGAGCAACGTCGAGCACTAAAGATCTTTTCCATATGAAGCCTCCAATTATCTGCCACAAAGGTATCCAATCCACCCTTGAAGCTAGGGGGATTAAGCTTCTTGAATCCCTCGAGTGAAAGAGACTCAGAACTGCTACCACTTGCATGCTTAGCCTGGAACACCTGTGTCAACCCCTCAATGGTGGTCAACACATCATCCACCCTTGGGTCACGAGCACCGCGATGGTTATTAGCGCCTGCATAATTAGGACCAGCCATCTACACAACGACCAGACATTAATCATACAACCTAATAACACAAAAGCACACAGCCAAACAAGCAGAAAACACACAAAGAAGCAAGCAAGACTTGTCACACAAACCCTATTTACTCATGGACAAAGATGTGCTCCGATACCAAAACTTTGTCATGCCCTGGCGATGCCCGACCCGAGCCGAACCCGGTCCAAGGGCCGGTCAAGCACGCAGGGGCGACGAAGGGAAATTGAGAAAATGATTTAGTGGAAGACTTAACCCTAACCACAGGCGATTAATAGAATTATGGAGTACGCACAATCCTTTGAGCAAGAGTAAATAAGAAGGAAAGAAAGAGTGTTGCTTATCACAAAGTAAACAACTAAACTCAAACCTACATGCTTAGTTAACTAGCCCACACTGGCTCATCATAAGTCTTAAGCAAACACAACTGCAAAATGTGACATAAATCCAAAACAAAGAACCCTACACAAAGGTTCTAAACATAAAGCATAAAATCAAAGGAACTAAGTCCACAACGATCTCCACGATCACATCCAAGTCATCTCCGACCTTTCCTCAAAGAGGAGATCCTGTCCATCTGCGTGTCGCACCACGCAACCCCAAATCAAAACACAAGAAAGAGGGGTGAGTTTAACAAACTCAGCAATGGTTTTTAATATCACTATCAACGTCGAAAATACAATAGCATAGCAATATAAACATTCCGATCAAAGATTTACATGGTGCATCATTTTCTGATCACACATACACATCACCTAAAAACTGCATCATAGTTCATAATCCACATAATTTCATTCTCATCATAATCACCCTACATGAAATGTATCTCTAACATACATATTCCATCATGCATCATATCCAAATCAACCGGCATGGATGTATCTCTAACATAAATATTCCCACATGCATCATATCATGATCAACCTGCATGGATGTATCTCTAACATACATATTACCACATGCATCATATAAAAATCAACCTGCATTGATGTATTTCTAACATACATACTCCATCATGCATCACATCATAATCAACATGCATAAAATGTATCTCTAACATACATATTCTATCATGCATCATATCATAACAACCTCCATCAATGAGTAATCACAAATTTGGTGTCCCACAGACGGAACATAGACAAGGCCACGAAGGTGTGTCATAGTCCAAAATTTTACACAAGAATTCAAGAAAGATCGGGGTTGTCAATCCCTAAAGACTGCTCGCCCTGGACGATCCTGGCCAAGGATGTCCCATTCTCACACAGAGAATCTAGAGCAGGGGTGTTCACCCAGGGACATCTCGTGTGGAGGGAAGAGCCCGAGTTCTCACATAGAGAACCCTAGAACACATGGTAGGGTGTGCACATGGCATACGACAGTGGATTCTCAAGGTCCAGAAGACACTCATAATAGCATTCTCACAATCCGCAAGATAAGTACACAACTCGTCCCCACATAATTCCATTCAACTAGACTCAACCCGGGAGTACACTCCTTCCACACAGGAACTCAATTCAAAATATGTCCTTTCTGACCAATCAACTTACGATTAATCCACGACCGATCAATCCGGCACACAATTTCATCACATTGCATCCAATCGGTCAAATTCGATTATCCTCGATGAAGCCTCAATTGGAAATCCATTTTTCATGATGCATGTAGCATGGTACATACATGGGCAAGGCATACATGAATCCTAATCCATGATAAGTGCTCTCATCAGCCCTTAATGCATCATTCATAATCACAATATCAAGCTTCAACATCATCATTTAACCCCCCACATATGTGTGTGTAACTAGTAGAAGCACTCCACACAATGCATGTCAACATGCTTGAAATTAAACTCACTACCACACTACACATGTGAATTACCATCTAAACATGAATTCTAGCGGAAATCATAAGAGAAGAAACGTTGAAATCATGACTCAAATCAAAAACTCAACCACAAAGGCTACACACATATAAGATCATTCATTTCATCCTTGAGTCATGGCATTCACCAAGATCCACACATCAACTAACTACATTCTATCATGACAAATTAGTCCATTAATAGGTTGTAGTTCTACTGAAAATATGCTTAATCAAAGGAAATCAACCATTCATAATTTCAAGATGACAATTCCAACATCATGCCACAAAACATAAGTCATTCCACAAATCTCTAAGCATATATCTCAACTCCATAACCTCAATAGCATGCCTTTCCAGTAGCATAATATAGCTTAAAACACTCCACATTCATATGAAATTGGCAAGCTAAAGTAGAATCATCGAAATAAACATCATGTATTAGAACAAAATTCTACTGTGTAGCCGTTCGAACGCCCTTCAGGCCTTCCATCGGCTAAACGTAAAAATTTGAAATTCACAGTTGGCTGTTCGAATGCCTAGCAGGCCGTTCGATCGGCTGAACTGGAAAACTGTCATTTTGGCGGTGTTGTCGTTTGAACACCCAGAAGGGCCGTTCGAACGCCAACAAGGCAGAACTGAACCATCTTCTACCTTTCACAAATCCAAACCGAAACATCGTTGATAACACTTCAAATCCACATCTAACACCCTAATCATCATCAAAAGTCCTTCATGACTTCCAGAATGTTAAACCATATCATAATAATATAAAACCCTAAGAAATTGGGATTAAATATTTCCATTTTCTAATGATGCCATTAACACACCAAATCAAGTAATCTCCATTCGAAATAAGCTAAAAATCAAGAGTTTTACCATGAATAAACTGAAATTTCAAAGATCCATTACCTTAGCACTTGATTAAGCTCGGATTTGAGGGTCACCCTTCTTGAAAACCTTACAAACACATTGAGTTTGAATTAAACTCCATTAAAAATCGATTTACCAAAGAAATCCCTAATTAAAACCTAGATTTAGGGCTTGTTGAACATAAAAATTGAATTTTGAAAGCTAGGGTTGTAGTGAAATACAAATCAATAGTTTTTAATGTCCAAAAATGAATTGAAACAAAGGAGAAATGTTTGATTTAGAAGAGATTAAGAAGAAAGCTAGGGTTTGGTGCTTAATTAGAGTAGGCTTACCTTAAACACCTTCTAATCCGGGCCTAATTGGGGATTAGGCCTGACCTCTCCTCCTTTGCCTATTCTTAAAAATGGAAATGGCTCAGGTTTGGCCTTTTATAGTAAGGGTTGGGGTATGTATGGGTAAGTTATGGGGTGTAAATAGGAAAAGTAGGCTAAAAATGGGTATTTTATAAATTTAAGCACTAATTAAGCCTAAGAAAATTCTAAAATTTTTTGTATGGGCTTAAGTAGACATCTGGGTTTATTTGGTCTAAAAACCCAAATTTTGACGGTGGGGCCCACAGGGGTCCCACCAAAACCCTAATTTTTGGAAAAATAGTAAAAATTCAGAAAAATCTCAAAATGTCACATTTGATTTAAAATCACTTAAAACCATTAATCTTAAATTTGATTTTAGTTAAAACTATAATAAGCACCCCTTATTTTATAAAATTACCGAATAAATCAAAAAACGCGTTAATCTCACGATAACCGATAATTATAGAAACCAAAAACCGGTTTAGAGATGAGGGTCCATACACATAGGCTCTTCTTGGAAGACAATGTCAAACCCTCTAGAGAAATGCAATGTAGGTTGAACCTTAACATGAAAGAGGTTGTGAGAGTGGAGGTCATAAAATTGTTAGATGTAAGGATCATATACCTCGTTTTTAATAGTCAGAGGGTGAGTCCTACCCAAGTGGTGCTTTGTTCCTATACTAGTTAATAAAATAAAAATATATAACTTTATCTAATGAGGTCAAAATTGTTCATTGCTTAGTGTGCTCGATTCTTACTTATGAACTTAGAAAATGAGTGCGTATTTATTTAAAACTTTGAAGTGCACATTCTTGACACGCTTGGGTTCATTGAGCTAATTCAAGGACTTAATTGAACTAGCTCCTTCCAATTGGGGTATCACTTTGTGCTATTGATTATTGATTTCGAACGTAATAAATGAGTTGGAGATCCTATTAACCTTTAACATTATAATGCTTTATGCAAATTCTTAATGAGCTCCAGTAATTTGTTCCTTAACTAATTAATGGAATACAATGATATAACTTGACCAAAAGAAGTCTGATTAGTTCGTCTCTTAGGGATTCTATTAATACTTCATAATTTAGCAAATGAGAACATATGTATTTAAAACTTTGATGTACAAATTCTTGAATTGAGCTAGAGCAGTCTAATTAGGGTATATCTTTGCGCTTTTGATTCATGATGAGAAATATAAAAAATGGCCTGGAGGTCAAACAACTCGTTGTGCATATACAACACAATGTTTTGTGTACATTATTAACTATCTCAGGTTATTTATTCTTTTACTAGTTAATCAAATAAAATGATATAGTCACACCTAAAGATGTATGATTGGTTCATCATTCAATATGTTTGATCCATACTTACCTATTTGACAATTATATAAATATTCGAAGTACTCATTCTTGACATGCTAGGGTATTTTTTCCTAAACTATTTAAACAAATGAAAGGACTTAAATTGAACTAAAGCGGTTCAATTGGGGCATCACTTTGTGTATTTGATTCATAATTAGAATTGTAAAAAATGAGTGGGTTGTCCTACAAACTTTGAATGAAACAATGCTTTGTTCAAATTCATAATTATCCATGGCTCTTTGTTCCTATAGTAGTTAATTAAATAAAAGGATATAACATGCCCTAAATTAGTCCGATTGGTTTGTCGTTTAGTGCATTTGATTCATATATACAACATAGCAAATGATTGCATACTAATGAAAAATTTGAAGTTCTCATTCTTGACGAGCTTAGGTATTATTTTCCTATACTAGTTAAATGAATAAAAGGAATTAAATTGAGCAAAAGTAATCCAATTGGGGCGCCACTTTGTACATTTGATTCATGAATATTTATGTAACAAATAAGTGGGAGGGATCATTAACCATTGAACAATAGAATGCTTTGTGCACATTATTAATGAGCTCTAGTGCTTTATTCCTTTACTAGTTAATCAAAGAAAATGATATATGCATGCCCTGGAACCTGCCCAATCTGAGCCGAACCGGGTCCAAGGGATGGTCGAAGTGCACAGGCGAGACGAAGTTGGTTTAACGTTACGGAAGACTTGACCCCTCTAGTGGTTAAACTACACATACAGAGTAGTGCACCTTTAAATTTTTGTACAAGAGAAATAAGAAAAATTATAAAGAGGATGATAAATCAGAAACAAATCCTCAATCTCAACCCACAAATTAGAATACTGAGCCAACAAACATTGCTCAGATAAGAAAATCTTAAACAGATCTAAAGTCATAAGAGTTCCATAAGTCTAAAACAAGATCATTCATACATGATGTTCTAATATCATAAAAGAATAAATCAGAAAACACAACAAATTCCAGAGGCAAAAGTGGGGTGAGTAAAGTTTAGTAAGGTTTTGGATACAATAATGGTAAATCAGAAAACACCCACAACATATCAACATGGTCTATCAAATCTACATATCATATAACATCTCATTTATAATTATTTTCCTTACCATAACCATATTTGCTCAAAAGTAATTATCATGCCTACAAATATCTCAAACATACCATACATATTCATGCACAACCATTCTCCTTTATAACATTCAACATACATGACATTTGTCTCCAGCACACAATTCATGCATATCCATAACCATTAACCTGCATGAGAAGTATCTCTAAACACACAATCACATCATGCATATTCATCACATTTAACTTGCATGAGAAGTGTCTCTATCATACAATCATATCGTATATATTCATCACATTTAACATGTATGAGAAGTGTCTCTACCACACAATCATATCATGCATATCCATAAACATTAACCTGCATGAGAAATGTCTCTATCACACACTCATATCATGGACATCATCACATTTAACCTACATGAGAAATGTCTCTACCACACAATAATATCATACATATCCATAAACAATCAACCTACATATCAAGTATCTCTAACACATAATCATAACCATGCAAGTCGATAAAATAACCTTTCTTAATCTGCCGAAGCTTAATTAGTCCGTGCTCAATCCAAACAATCCAACCTTGAAGGAATTATGCAATTTGGGTAACTTCCCTAATGGTGAAGTATACACCCTAGTAAGTCGGTGCACTCGGCTACATATAGCTTGGATTCTCAGGGTTCAGATGGTCTCAATAATTTTATCTCTTTATAGTATTGCTGCTCTTCTCAACCCAGGCAGGAAAGCCTGTCTAACTCCGCCATTAACGCTTAACTCAATGGAAACCAACATAAAACTCCATTAAACATCAAATTTCAAATTACAGATCTATTTAGGACAAAATCTCTCTTATCTTTAGTGACTTTCTTGACTTAAAATCGATGCTCCAACACCTCCAAATCCTACCCACAAAAGAGTTTTGTTAATACTTGCATAAATCTGATTAAAAATGCCTAAATCTCTTGAAAACTTGTAGATCTAGGGTTTATTGTGTTCAAAAACGAATTTCCTTTCATAAGGGTTTGAAATAGAGATTGAAATCAATAGCATTATGGGTAGAAATCAAGATTAAACCTTAGCAAAAAATAGATTTAGAAATATAGGAAAAACCCTAAGAAATTAGTGAAAGATTAAGCTAATTCTTACCTTAATCATCTTTCTTTCCTTGGAAATGGGGATTAGGGCCTCCTAAGCTCCAAATTCTAACCCTTCCCAATTGGGAAAGCAGTTGTGCCTTTCTATTTATAGTAGGCTTTAGGGTAAACCTAACAAATAGATTGGGGTACACATAGAATTTAACACTAAAAACATAATACTTGATTATTTTAAACACAAATTGTTGTCTAAACATTTTAAAATATTTAATTACTGTCATAAGATATTTTTTGGGTTATTTGGGACCTATCATCCCAATTTCGCACGTGGGGCCCATGGTGGGTCCTGCCCCCCAACTTTTCGGGAAAAATAGTCAATTTTTCTAAAATTCAAGAAAAAATTGTATTGACTTATCTTAACCATCAAAGTGAAGAAAATTTTGATTGAAACCATTTTTAACCATCTTGAATTTATAAATATGTCAAAATTGATCAAAGTTAACATTAAACCACACAATAATTACTAAATCAAATAAAATGAACCGATTGAGTTTAGGATCATACAATATAACATGACCTAAAGAGGTCCGATTAGTAAAAATTTTAATGCATTTGATTCATACTTACGAACATAGCAAATTAGTGCATATTTCTTTAAAACCGTGGCATACTCATTCTTGATGAGTTTGCCTGCTTTTTTGCTATATTAGTTAACTAAATGAAATGAATTAAATTGATATTGAGCAATCCAATTAGGGCAATACTTTGTTCAATTGATTCATGATTATAAATGTAGTAAATGAGATGGAGGGATCATTGGACATTAAACAATACAATGCTTTGTGCACATTCATAATGAGCTCCAATGCTTTGTTCCTTTTTTAGTTAATCATATAAAAGGATATAAATTGACCAAGAGGTGTCCAATTGGTTTGTTATGTAGTACAGTTTGTCACACCCCAGCAGACACTATCCTCTGAGCCGAACCCGGTCCAAGGAGGATGCGGCACACGGCGCGATGAAGTATCATTAGATTGCCAAAGACTTTACCCATCTTTGGGTAAAACACTACAGAGCTCACACGTACCTTTTAGACAAAATCAAAATGAGCAACAAATGACTACTAATTAACTAATAGTCCACACACATACCCACATACATAGTCTTAAACAGCCCACACATGGTTAAAGTATGAGTCTATGCCCCAATGGCAAATAAATATCTAAGCCAACATTAGCTAACAAAGTGTGAACTATAATTAAGTATATAAAAGTCTCAACTCAACATGCTATAAAAGCAATCACAAAACCATAATCTCTAACCAACCCCTAGTAAGGATCATCGCCAACCACATGCTCCACATATAGCCCATCAAAAAGACATGCATGGAACGACATGCAACCCCAACAAAGAAGAGTGAATCATAAGCTTAGCAAGGGTTTTAAAATATGGGAAGTAAATCTAAATACGACAACATAGGCATAATCATATAATACTCATCATATAATCCACCTCAATGCCCATTCATCAGAGGATAACCGCATAACTTGGGCATCCATGTCATAATTCACATTTGATGCACTGAAATAATGTTTAATAAAATAATTTTTTAATTTCTATTTGCAATCCTATTTTGTGTTAATTCATTGCTAATTCGGGCTATTTATGTTTTGAATAAGTTAGTTGGACCTTAATTGAGTTTACATGTCCAAACAGGCTTCAACAGGATACAACTTGAAGAGGAAGTTAAGCCCAACTACCCAAAGCTATTTAAAAGTCAAGAATGGGCTCCTAATGGTCTAAACATGCATGGAATGGTCGAACACAACCTTGTGGACCCATTTGATTTGAGATTTGTATGAATAGAACTAAATTATAAAAGAAGTTGATTCGGATAAATTGACACAGCCTTAGTATGTTGATCATATCTATTTATGTATAATTTAGATTGATACGATTCTGGCGGCAATGGAAAGAAGACTTCCGTGGCTACAAGTGTTATTTCAGGAAGAAATTAAAAATTCTGAAGATATATGGGTCCAATCAGACAATCAATCAGGATGTAATTTAGAGATATGATTTCACTTTCCTCTTTGAAGTAACCCCCTTCTTTTCCCATATAGAGGGGTGGACGTCATAGATGGGGCATTATCTCCTCTTTGGAGCTCTCTTCTCCTATTTTCTTCTCTCATTTTGTATTTTTGTTTTTAGTTTTATTGTAATGGCTTGCTAAAGCTCTCAAGCTAAGGCTAAGAATGAAGCTTGTACTTGATGTTTAATGGATACTTTGATTCAAGTAAGTTCTTTATTATTTTAAATTGATGTTTCATATTTAAGGAGTTTATAATCTATATAATTATTTGATTCAGCGTTCACGAAAGGCAAGCTTCGTGCTTATAATTCCCCGTGATTATACACTTAATACTTTCACGTAGTAAACAATCAATTACTATTATTCTATTTCAAAGTTCTTTAAAAGATAAAATTTTCGATTAAGACAAATTTTCATTTGATCTTAATTGAGTTATCATTTGAATGAAGTATACATTAGAGATTTATTGCAAGTGGATTTTTGATGCCTTAACACTTTCTCTTTGATTGTCTCTCATTATCTACTTCACTTTCCTTCTCTATCCTATTCTCTTCGTAATAGTTTTCTGTGTCACACAAGGCTTTCCCTGTGGATCGACCTTGTTTACTATAGTTGACAAGTAAAAAAAGAAATATGAACTAAACTACTTCATAGTCTTAGTTTGGATGTAACAACAAATTGGCGCCGTTGCTAGGGATTGCAACGTGTGACAAGAATCCGTTACGAAAAAAAAAACTCACTCTAACTTTATTAATTCTCTAACTTTTATTTTTGCACACTAACTCTTTAAATTTAGTCATTTACTTTATGTCATTTACTTTTAGTACTTAAATTCTGTAATTTTTCTTTTTTCTTGAGACCGGAGGCACTACCCATGTTAATATCGAAAATTTTTCAAGATCAAACATGCACCTCGATAGTGCCTTTGGCCTTATTTTGCAATTTTATTTTTTGTCTACTAACTTCTAACCCTTTAACTTTTAAATATTTTGTCATTTAATTTTTGCACTTTTACTTTTGTTTGTTAATAATAATAAAAATTATTTTTGCATGCTCACATGGGTGCGTGATAATTCTGAACGATTGAAAAGAGTGAACAAATCTTTTAAAAATTATCTTTATTTTGATACAATGGAGGATCTAAGAACTAATGAGGAACTAAAAAGTAATAATGGGGATAATAATGCACAAAATATTCAAGTTAAAACCTTGCGTGATTATTTGCAACCAACTAGATCAAGTTCTCCTTCTTGCATGATTTTTCCAACTAATGTGGGTGGTTTTGAACTTAAGCCGGGTGTAATTCAATTACTACCCAAATTTTATGGCTTAGATTCAGAAAGCCCATATTTGCATTTAAAAGAGTTTTAAGAGGTTTGTGCAACTTTGCCAAACCATAATGTTTCAAATGATGCTATTAGATTAAAACTCTTTCCTTTTTCTTTAAAGGAAAAGGCAAAAAATTGGTTGAATTCTTTGAAGCCAAGATCCATTGGATCATGGCAAGAAATGCAAAGAGAATTTTTGAAAAAGTTTTTCCCACCCATAAAACTAATACACTTCGAAAGAATATCATGAATTTTTCACAAAAAGAAAATGAAACTTTCTTTCAATGTTGGGAGAGATTTAAAGAACTTTTGTTGTTGTGCCTACATCATAGATATGAAGCATGGCGTACAATTAGTTTCTTTTATAATGACATATCTTCTCAAATGAGGCAATTTATTGAAATGATGTGTAATTGAGAGTTTTTGAGTAAAGAACCTGAGGAAGCATGGGACTATTTTGATGTGTTAGCTGAAAATGCTCAATCATGGGAAGATTCTAATGAATTTGAAAGTAGTAATAAAACCAAATCTAATGGGGCAACTAAAGGAGGCTTGTACCTTTTTAAAAAAGTGGATGATGTAAAAGCAAAAATTACAAGTTTAACTAGAAAGGTTGAGGCTATGGAAATTAATAAGGAAAATATGTCTAAAGCTTCTCAAAAAGCATGAGATATTTGTAGTATATGTGAGAGTGATGGACACCAAACATAGGATTGTCCAATAATCCCTGCTTTTCAAGAGGTGTTGCATACTCAAGCAAATGCTATGAATACCTACAAAAGGCCATTTTCTTCTCCTTATTCTGAAACTTATACTCCTAATTGGAGAAATCATCCTAACTTTAGTTGGAGAAATGAGTCTAATGTGCAGGTACCCCCTTCTTCCTCAAATTATGTTCCACCACAAAAGAAGACTCTTGAAGACACATTGCAAACATTCATGCAAATTCAAGCAACAATCAACAACCAAACAATGCAAGCCATCAATGACTTGAAGACTTCTATCACTCAATTGACCATAACTTTGAGCACTCAAGAAAAAGGGAAGTTTCCTTCTCAACCTCAACCAAATCCTAAAGGTCAATTTGTAATTGAAAATTTAAATTCTTCAAGTTCACAAGAAGAGCATGCTAAGTCCATCACCACTTTGAGAAGTGGAAAATTTATTAACAAAGACATTCCAATGAAGGTTGTTGAACCAAAGGAGTCTTTGAATTCTAAACATGGTGATGAACTTGACAACTCTGATTGTGTTGCTGAACTTGACAACTCTGATTGTGTTGCTCAAATTCCTCCTCATTTTCCTCAAAGATTACAATCTTCCACTAAATTGGTGCCAAATGGTGACATTCTTGAAATTTTCAAACAAATGAAGATTAACATTCCTCTCTTAGATGCCATTAAATAAATCCCATTTTATGCTAAATTTTTGAAAACCTTTGTACAATCAAGCGTAAGCTACATGTACAAAAGAAGGCATTTTTTATAGAACAAGTAAGTGCAATTTTGCAACAAAATACCCCACCCAAATATAAAGATCCTGGTTGTCCAACCATATCTTGTATAATTGGGAATTATAAAATTGAAAAAGCTTTGCTTGATCTTGGGGCAAGTGTTAATCTCTTACCTTATTCTGTTAATGAACAATTGGGACTTGGTGAATTAGAGCCCACAAGCATTACACTTCAATTTACAGATCGCTGAGTTAAAACACCAAGACGAATTATTGAGGATGTGCTAGTACAAGTAGAAAAGTTTTACTTTCCTGTTGATTTTATTGTTTTGGACACACAACCAGTTTTGAATGCTTGTACTCAAATTCCTGTCATATTAGGCCGCCCATTTCTTGCTACTTCTAATGCTTTTATTAATTGTAAAAATGGTGTTATAAAGCTTTCTTTTAGAAATATGACTTTGGAATTGAACATTTTTAATATTTGCAAGCAACCAGGAGATGATGACGAGGATTGCATGAAGTGAATCTTTTAGAAAGTCTTGTTGATGACATGGCTACTATTTCTTCATTTTTTGACCCTCTTAAAGCATGTCTTTCTTATTTTAACTTTGATGATGATGTTATGATTAATGATGTAAATTCCTTGTTGGAGTCAACTCCATTATTGGATACTGATAGGTGGAAGGCCCGCTTTGAGGAGTTACCTCCTAATAGCGCTCATCTCCCCTCAAGTGTCCAACCACCCAAGCTAGACTTGAAACCTCTCCCTACTGAACTTAAATATGCTTATCTTGGTGAGGGAGAGACATTTCCCGTGGTTGTCTCTTCAAATGTTGGATAGGGAGCAAGAGCACAGATTGCTTGAAGTCCTTAGAAATCACAAGACGCCCTTGGGTGGACCATTGCTGATATTAAGGGGATTACTTCCTTGATTTGTACACATAGGATTTTCATGGAAGACAATGCAAAACCTGTGAGACAAATGCAACGAAGGTTAAACCCCAACATGAAAGAGGTAGTGAGAGCAGAGGTCCTAAAATTATTGTATGTGGGTATCATTTACCCCATTTCTGATAGTCCATGGGTGAGTCCCACCCAAGTTGTCCCCAAAAAGTCTAGAGTGACAGTGGTAAAGAATGTCAATGATGAGTTAATTCCCACTAGAGTCACCACTGGTTGGCGGATGTGAATAGATTATAGGAAATTGAATTCTGTCATTAGGAAAGACCACTTCCCCTTGCCATTCATGGACCAAATCCTAGAGAGGGTAGCCGATCATCAATTTTATTGTTTTTTAGATGATTATTCCGGATACAACAAAATTGAGATTCACTTGAAGATCAAGAAAAAACAACATTTACATGTCCATTTGGTACTTTTGCATATCGAAGGATGCCGTTTGGGTTATGTAATACTCCTGCCACATTCCAAAGGTGCATGATGAACATCTTTAGTGACATGGTGGAGTGGTTTTTGGAAGTTTTTATGGATGATTTTTCCGTTTTTGGTGATTCTTTTGATGATTGTCTTGATAACTTAGAAATTTTTGGTGAGATGTGAAGAAAAAAATCTAGTTTTAAATTGGGAAAAGTGTCATTTTATGGTTACTACTGGAATAGTACTTGGTCACATTGTTTCTGTGCAAGGAATTCAAGTGGACAAGGCAAAAATTGAATTGATTGCTAATTTGCCTAGTCCAAAGTCCACAAAAGATGTTAGATCCTTTCTAGGGCATGCTGGTTTTTATAGAAGATTTATTAAGAATTTTAGTGTGATATCTAGACCATTGTGTAATCTTCTATCTAAAGAGCATTCTTTTGAGTGGTCAAATGCATGTGAAGAAGCTTTCACAAAGCTTAAGAACATGTTAGTGTTCGCACCCATCATGCAACCCCCAGAATGGAACCTTCCTTTTGAAATTATGTGTGATGCAAGTGATTATGCTATTGGGGCTGTTTTAGGGCAAAGGAAAGATAAGAAACCTTGCGTAATTCATTATGCAAGTAGAACTTTAAATAGTGCCCAAATGAACTACTCCACCACTGAAAAAGAACTTTTTGCTGTAGTATTTGCACTTGACAAATTTAGATCTTACAAGATTGGCTCTCAAATTATCATTTTTACTGACCATGCAACTTTGAAGTACCTTTTGAGCAAACAAGATACAAAACCTAGATTACTCCAATGGATATTCCTACTCCAAGAGTTTGATCTCACAATCAAAGACAAGAAGGGAGTAGAGAATGTGGTGGCGGATCATCTTTCTAGATTGGAATTTTCTGATTCTTCAAAAAACATTCCAATCCAAGACACATTCCCCGATGAACAACTTTCTGCTATCTCACATCCTCCATGGTATGCCGACATTGCCAACTACTTGGTGATAGGTAAAGTTCCGCACCATTGGTCTCCTCAAGATAAAAAGAGATTCTTCACCGAGGTAAAACATTTCTTTTGGGACGACCCCTATCTCTTTAAGTACTGTCCAGATCAAATAATAAGGAGATGTGTTCATAATTCTGAACAAGTAAGTATCATCTCTTTTTGTTATTCTGAAGCATGCGGTGGTCACTTCTCCTCTAAAAAGACCACCACTAAAATTTTGCAATGTGGTTTTTATTTGTCGACGCTTTTCAAAGATGTTCATGAATTTTGTAAAACTTGTGAAAAGTGTCAAAAGTTAGGAGCCATTTCTCGTCGAAATATGATGCCCCTTAACCCCATATTGGTTATTGAGATTTTTTATTGTTGGATTGAGGCTGTTCCAAGCAAAACCAATGACCACAAAGTCATTGTGCGCTTTTTAAAAGAAAATATATTTTCAAGGTTTGGAACACCTCAAGCCATGATAAGTGACGGGGGGTCACATTTTTGCAATAAGCCTTTTGAGGCTTTGATGAGGAAGTATGGGATTACCCATAAAGTAGCTACCCCCTATCACCCACAAACAAGTGGACAAGTTGAGATTTCTAATAGGGAAATTAAATATATTTTGCAAAAAATGGTAAATCCAAATGGTAAAGATTAGTCTTTATGGCTAACCGAAGCTCTTTGGGCTTACCGTACCGCTTTTAAGACCCCAATTGGCATGTCTCTTTACCGTTTGATTTTTGGAAAAGCTTATCACTTACCTATGGAGTTGGAACATAGGGCATATTGGGCAATCAAAGCTTTGAATTTTAACTTTGATAAGGCTGGCAAAACTAGACAATTGCAAATCAATGAGTTAGAGGAAACTCAACGTGATGCTTATGAGAGTTCAAAACTTTACAAAGAGAGAATGAAGGCTTTTCATGATAAAAATATTTTACGAAAAACTTTTAAGGCCTTTCAAAAAGTTTTATTGTACAACTCTTGACTTCATCTCTTTCCAGGAAAATTAAGATCACGTTGGACAGGTCCTTTCATTGTCAAAACTGTTTTTCCTTATGGAACTATTGAAATTAAAAACTCAAAAAATGGTGATATTTTCAAAGTTAATGGCCAACGTTTGAAACCATTTTTAGACCATTTTGTCCCTGAAGTTGAGTCTACATCTCTTGAAAATCCAAATTATGAGGGTTGATTTTCTTGTCATGATTTTTTTCCAAAAAAACAAAAAAAATAAAAAGAAATTTACATTGAGGACAATGTTTAGTTTAAGTTTGGGGGTGTAGAAAGTTATTTTTTATGTTTTTTTAGTTTACTTAAAAATTAAAAAAATTAATTAGATTTATTTTATTTTATGTTTTTGCTTATTTACATTGATTTTTATTCTAGACATGTGACTTTATTTAATGACATCAGACTACTTAGAGTATAACTTGACAGATGTAATAATTTTGAGTTCTGATTACTTCATATTGGTTTCTTGTGCTCCTATTTTGACAAAAAAATAAAGCAAGACATTTGCCTAAGTGAGAATTCAAGCCCTTGATTATGGTCTTACATCTTGGTGAATATCATTAAATCTAAGTAATTATTTTTTTATGAGAGTAAAACTTTGGCATGATCTAGTAGCATTCATGTTATCATGATACAGTTTTGAGCTTCACTATTCTTAGTTTGTAGAACAATAGAGGACTTTTTGTCAACACAATTCTAGTTGATTGTATAATGTGCTAAAAAAATGTGAAAAAAAAAGAATGAAAAATTGTAATGAATTAAAGTCACTCTATTGAGTAGTCCGGGACTCGGTGTGCCTCACTAAGCATAGGGTGTTCGAGTCAAAAGGTAGAGTTGACTAATTTATGACTGCATAGCCTTGAAGCCTATTTTGTTCAAGTTAATAAGCCTGAGGGGTGTTTTAACACCTAGTACCCTAAGTCAACTGGATTGGGAGTCACTGGCCTAACACTTGTTACATGGATCTTATAGAAAGCTTAAAAAGGCTAAGCCTTACACATGTCATGTGAGATGAGCATAAAATTCTAGTAAGACACTATGCAATTATATCTTGAATGAGTTGGTAGGTGATATAGGGTGTTTTACTTTTCAAGGAAGGTGTTGCATGATTCTCTATTATGATCTCTTGAAGATGAATGGATGTCAATGCCTTTTTTTTAGTATTAAAATTGAAATTTGTACCTTGTAGGGAAGGTACAAATTCCACAAAGACAAACTAGGGCATTGGGGAGTTACCCCTCTACTCACTAAGGACAATCCTTAAAAAGGATTGACCAAATTTAACAAAAAAAAACTAGAGCAGGACAAACCTTGTTTATAAATTATTTTCATGATGCATGTCACATGATACATACATGAGTATATGCCAAACTGTCCAAGTATAAGTAAACATGCTCAAATCAATCCCCAGGTGCATGAAAAATGGCTCATTTGTGTCCAATATTCTCATATAACTCTACATGAGTGAGAGTGTTCACCTCTAAGGCAAAACATGTGAAACATGAACAAGTTACAATCAAGGTTGTATATACATGCATCCATAATTTTATCATAGCCCTATCCTCTTGGAATCATGGAGTAAATATGATGAAAACATCGAAATATAAGTTCAAATAAGTATAACATCATGTAAAATCTAGCCATACTTAAGCTAGAACATGGAAAGCTCCCTCAGACCTCTCCTCAATGTCAATTATTGTACCCTCCCACAACTTAGGCTTAATGGTTTGGGTCTCATCATCCCTCATTTGAGCTTAAACCACATCATCAACTAAGCTAAAGCTTATAGAAAGGTTGGCGAACCAACCACATGTATCCTCCATAGTGACTTCGGCTTAAGCTCAATAGCTTCCTCATATAAAAGCCATTCTTTAACGCTCACACAAGATACTGAAGTGGCCAATTTTCTACTCAAGAAATTCACCACCACATTAGCTTTCTTAGGATAATAAGAGATAATGAAGTCATAGTCCTAAAGGAAATCTAATCATCTTCTTTGCCTCATGTTCAAATCTCATTGGGTGAAGAGATACTACAAGCTCTTGTGGTCAGTGAACACCTCAAATTTCTCACCATAGAGAGTGTTGCCAAATTTTTAATGAAAATATCACGGCCACTAAATCTAAGTCATGAGTAGGATAGTTTTGCTCATGTACTCTAAGATGATGAGATGTATAAGCTACCACTCTCTCATGCTGCATAAGTACACATCCCAAACCTCGAAGTGAGGCATCACTACAGACCACAAAGCCACCACTCCCCAAAGGCAAAGTCAAGACCGGAGCTGAAGTCAACTTCTTCTTCAACTCTTGGAAGCTTTTTTCATATGTTGATTCAACTCAAACTTCTCATTTTTCCTTGTTAACTTGGTCATATGACTTGCAATGTTAGAGAAACCCTCAATGAACCTGCGGTAGTACCCCGCAAGCCTAGAAAGCTACGAACCTCGGAAGTGCTCCTGGGTCGCTCCCATCTCAAAATGGCTTCCACCTTGGAAGGGTCTACCCCACACCATCCATAGAGATAACATGGCCAAGGAACTACACTTCCTCCAAAAAGAACTCTCACTTGTCAAACTTTACATAGAGTTGGCTATCCCACAAAGTTTGTAAGATGATCCTCTTGCTCTTCCTTGCTGAATGAGTAAATCAAGATGTCATCTATAAAGATAATAATGAGCCGATCCAAATACGGCCTAAAAACTCTATTCATTAAGTCCATGAATGATGTCGGTGCATTAGTGAGGCCGAAGGGCATCACCAAGAACTTGTAGTGTCCATACCAAGTCTCAAATGGCATCTCGGATACATCATCGGGATGGATACGGAGCTGATGATAGCCTAACCTCAGGTTAATCTTAGAGAACACCTGATCCTATAGCAATTGATCAAACAAATCATTAATGCAAGGAAAGGGATATTTTCTCTTGATGGATACCTGATTCAACATCCAGAAATCAATACATAGCCAGAGGGAACTATCCTTTTTGACAAAGAGGACTGGTGCGCCCTATGTTTGAATATACCCCTTACCCATCAAATCCTCTAGCTGTAACTTTAGCCCTTGAGCTCAGATGGAGCCATGTGGTATGGGGCTATAGATAAAAGAGATGTGCCTAGAATAAGATCAATGTGGAACTCGATCTCCTTCTTTGGAAGCAACCCCAACAAGTCACTAGTAAATACATCCTCATACTCTGAAACCACCTGCACGAACTCAAGAGAATGCAATGCCACACCCTTCTCCAAGATGCTTAGAAGGAATACTTTACACCCCTCATTAATCCAGTTCTTGGCCTTAGAGGAACAAACCAAGAAATTACCACTAGACCTCTTCACACCCTAGAAGATGAAAGGTTCAACATCAAGCAAGGCAAATACCACTTTTTTTCCTTGACAATCAACATGTCCATGAACACTGATATCATGTCCATGCCTAAAATCACATCATAGGCAAGATAATCAAATCAACATACAACTCATACCTCAAAATCAACATAGACCTTCTCAAAATATTCCTCCGCCTGAAGGGAAGACGAAGGAGTAGACACACGTAAAGGAATAAACAACATATTATGCTCATCATCAAGCTCACGAGCTAAATGTGGTGAAATGAATGAATGAAATGAACTAGTGTCAAATAACACCCTACCATAGTGCGAGAAAATTATGAGCAGACCTTTCACTACTGCCAAGGAGTTGGCCTCCTCATTAGCCAAAATGGCATAAACTTTGACTTTGTTGACCGGCCTCTTTCCTTGCACTTCTTGTTGCCTGGCTTGAGGCCTACCCTGGGGCTCCCTTGTGGCTCTCCCTGCTTCCTCGGTCCTTGATTCGGTGGCACGAGCTAACACCTCAGTTCACCACCATGAGCTCTCTAAGGACACTCATTAATGTAGTGCCTTTTTTGCTTACACCTGAAGCATGTGACTCTAGCATGGCGGTCAAGGCAATCCGGATACACGTGGTGTGTGTTGTGCCTCATGAAATTACCACCACAATGCTTTTGGTTCCATTGAGCATGGGAGACCTCTTGCCTTGGCCTCTTGGGGCCCCTTTTTCTTCATGTACTCTTCCGAGTCTTTTTCTATGACAATGGCCATCTCCAGAACCTCCGCCAATGTCTTATGTAGGAAAGGGACCACTCGGTCTCTAAGGAAAGGCCTAAGTCCATCCTCAAAATTTCTTGCTCGCTCGTGTTCATCGCAAAACAAGTGACGAGCAAGGCGTTTGGGCTCAATTAACTTAGTCTCATAAGCCAAGACCGTCATGGATCCCTGTTGGAGGCTGAGGAACACCTTCTTCATCTCTACTCGCACATGTAGGGCAAAATACTTGTCATTGAAGGCTGACAAAAATTCCGCCCAAGGAATGTCTACACACCCTTGGAACCACTATCTCTCCATAGACAACCACTAGGGCTACACAAAAAACCCGAACCTGACCCAAACTATGTGAACCCAACCCGAAATTAACCGGGTCGGGTTAGGTTGGGTACTAACTCGGGCCAGGCTGGGTATAAAATTAAAACCCGTATGAGTTTCGGGTCAGGTCGGGTTTAACACAAAAAAACCCGAAACCCGATCCGACCCGGGTGCTTTAATTCCTTACCCAAACCCTAAATCCCAGATACCCTTTCGGCTTTATCCCATTCGACTACTGCACAACGGCAACATTCCCACCCTCTCCCCGGTCATCCTTCATCCCCACTTGCTGGCATCCCCCCTTCGTTGTCCTCGTCTGCAGCTTGCCGGCCTCCCCTCTTCATCCTCCTCATTTACAGCATTCCGGCCTCCCCCTTCTTCCTCCATGTCTGCGGCCTACCAGAATCCCATCGCCGTCCTGCCTCCCCCTTTATCCTTCGTGTCTACGGCCTGCCAACCTCCTCGAGTCCTCGTTGTTGGCCGGCTTCCCCCTTCTTCCTCCAAGTCTACCAGCCTCCCCTTCACCGGCTGACCTCCCTTGTCTACGGCGTACCCAAAAAAATGCTCCCTTTCCTCACCCCGTTCATCCCCCTAGTCAGTTGCTTGCCGGCCTCCCCATTCTAATTTCTAACTAGTTTTCCTTCTATTTCTCATGGTTTACATTGCCTAGCTCAACTGGATTTTTCACCTGGTACATTGTAGATTTGTGCAATTCTTTACCTGGGAGATGCCACAGAGAGTGGAAAGATTGTAAGGCTGAAGCAACAATTCTTTCTTTGTAGTGCTTAGATGCAGGTATGCTTCGAATTTTGGTTTTGTTTTAGATTTGCATTCTCTAGAATAATCTGCCAGGCATCCTTTGTCCTGCCCTGTTCGAGTCTTCGTGATAGATTTTGAGTTGTTGATGTAAATGCTTTTGCTGAAACCACATGCTGTAATTATTCTTGAAGCCAATGATGATTTTCTTTCTCCAAGTGCATTTGAATCATGGGTTCTTCTACCTCATGAACCATGGAATTGAGGCAGATGTGTTCAAGCAAGTATTCGACTAGAGCAGGAGGTTCTTCTCTCTTCGCTTTGCCGGAAAAGATGAAGCTTCCATGTAACGTGAGGCACAGAGGGTATATGCCCTTGTATGTCAAGAAGTTGGACACCTCCCTACAATCTAAAGGTCTTGCTTTTGTTTAAGCACTTTCTATAAATTTTGACATTCATGAAAATGATGATTTCTAGTTGACTGGAGGATAAATCAAAACATTATTTAATTTGTCATTTGTTTAATTATATCCTGAATGTTTTTGAAAAGGCTTTGACTTCTGTGAATACTCCATCCAAATTTCACTTTACTTAAATTCATTATTTCGACTTTGCTTGCATGGTTACAGCAAAGGATTATCTCAACTTTGCTTGCCATACTTAAATTCATTATTTCAGATTTTATTGTTTATTCTCAGTTTAAAAAATCAATGTATATGTATTTTTGTTTGGATTGAAATTATCAGGCATTTAATTTATTTCAGGTTTTCAGGTCGAGTTCGGGTTTTATCTCAGGTCGGGTAGGGTTTTAGTATTTCGGGTTGTATCTCAGGTAGGGTTGGGTACTGTAATCTCGAGTTCTATCTTCGGTAGGGTCAGGTACTGCAATACCCGACCCCACCCTACCCGAGAAGCCCTAACAACCACCACCGATGTGCGTCGCCCTTGAAGGTGAAGACTGCAAGGTGAGTCTTCTCCTCCTCTGAACATCCTCTAGCACTAAAGATCTTCTCCATATCGAGTCTCTATTTATCTACCTTAGAAGCATTCATCCTCCCCTGGAAGCTAAGAGGATTAAGCTTCTTGAAACCCTCCAAAGAGAGTTGCTCAAACCTGCTACCCCCCACATGCTTCGACTACACATCCTGTGTCAACCCCTCTATGGCAGTCAACACATCGTCAACTCTCGGGTCTCGGGCTGCACACAAATTATTAGCGCTTGCATGATTAACTCCAGCCATCTACACAATAATTAAATATCAATCATAAGGCCTAATAACACAAGCCTCAATCATCACATCATGCAAACAAGCAACAAGACAATCAACTAACAGAATTCAACGTACTAAATCTTTCATTACCTCATACCCCATTATCATTTAAGACTCATTACTTACCCTTATTTGCTACTGAACAAAGCCATGATCCGGTACCAAAAACATACTTGTCTCGCCCTGGAACACACTATTCCTAGAGCTAAACCCAGTCCAAGGAGGTCATAGCACGCAACGCAATAAAGTATCATTGGTTGCAGAAGACTTAACCTATCTTTGGGTAAATCATTATAGAATTCACACGTACCTTCATACAAAAGCAAAGTGCGCAACAAATGACTACTAATTAATCATTAGTCAACACACATACTTACATACTTAGTTTTAAACAGCCCACACATGGCTAAAGTATGAGTCTAAGCCCCAATGGCTAATAAATGTCTAAGCCAATATTGGCTAACAAAGTGTGAAGTATAATCAAGTATATAAATGTCTCCACTAAACATGCTATAAAAGCAATCACAAAAGCCATAATCTCCTAGCAATCCCTCCTAGGGATCATCACCAACCACACGCTCCACATATAGCCTATCAAAAACACCTGCTTAGCATGACATGCAGCTCTAAAAAAAATATAACAAAGAGAGGTGAGTCATAAGCTCAGCAAGGGTTTTAAAATACGAAAACTAAATCCAAATATGACAACACATGCATAATCACATAATACTCATCACATAATCCACCACAATGCCCATTCATCATGGGATAATCACATAACATGTGCATCCATGTCATAATTAACATTCTTTAAGCATCTGCTCATGCTACCTACATATCATGCTATTCATAACATAACTCATTGTCATATATTCACGCCACTTAAATATCACACTATACATGACATATCTCATCATCTTACATTTATGTCATTTTCATATCATACTATGCACGACATATCTCATTGTCACATGTAAACCTCATGTGTAAACAATGTGAAATTCACTATCATAATCACAACCCACATGAATCATTTCTCTACACAAACATATCATGCATATCTATTTCTCAATAAAAATATTCACCTTGCAAAGCAAGTGTCTCAAACACACCATCCTGCATATCATACTAATTCATACCATAGTCATATATATAAACATAAGCTCTAGTCATCCTACACAACCTGTGTGAATGACCATAACCATCTATACACATGCAAGCAATCGATGGTGAATGTCTCATACTGTCGAAAAATAATTATTCCGCCCACGAACGACAATCCCTTGCGAGGGAGAGTCCGATTTCCATAAAGAAAACCTAGAGCGCATGGTAAGCCGGTGCGCTCGGATATATCATTCTGGATTTTCAGGGTCCAGATAGCTTAATAAATAAACTCATACTGCAATTAACTCATCTCAGCCTGGAAGGTACCAAGTCTCGAGCGCAACGGCTCATCAAGACCGAACTCAATGAAATTATGTCCTTTCATACTCAAAACCAATTTGATAAGCCTTCAAACGGTTCAATATGCATCCAATATCATCCAATTAATTAATCACAAATAATCACGGTTAATCATTGTTTATAAATTATTTTCATGATGCATGTCACATGATTCATACGTGAGCTTATGTCAAATGAGTCCAAGTACAAGTAAACATGCTCCAGTAAGTCCCCAAATGTGTGACAAATGGTCCATTTGTGTCCAATAATCTCATAGAACTCTGCACAAGACTATACATAAGTGAGAGTGTTCAACTCTAAGCTAAAACATGTGAAACATTAACATGTTATAATCAAGGTTGTATATACATGCATCTATAATATTATCATTGCCCTACCCTGCTAGAATTATGGAGTAAATATGATGATATCATTGAAATACAAGTTCAAGACAAGTATAACATCATGATAGACTTAGACAAGGATAATCATAGTCATACTTAAGCTAGAATTTTGAATACATGATTTACCTAAAATTAATATAACATGTGCAAGTATATATTCACATCCTCATGGTTAAACCTACTATAATCATCAAGAAATCATGAAGTAGTCATCAAACATAAATTTAAGACAAGTAGAATATCATGCTAAAATTAGACAAATATAGCCTAAATCATGTTTGAACTAAGTCGTAGATTCCAAGATGGTTATCATGCAATCACAACAGCATTTATAGGTAATAATAATTTATTTAAATCATAAGAAATTATATTCATGGAGAGAGAACAAGAAATGGCTAAAATATGCAAGAATGGCAAAAATTGCCATTTTGCCATTCAAATGCCCTATTGGGTAGTTTGAATGCCTGCCGTTTGATTGGCCAGACAAGCCGTTAAAATGGTCTACCATATGAATGCCCATTTGGCCATTCAAGCGGTAGACCATTGGGCTATTTGAATGCCCTTAGCAGTTCACTTTATACTCAATTTTTGGTTCATCTTCAACCTCACAAAAATTAATCCAAAAATACCCAAAAACTCTATGAAAATTCTAAAATCACTTTAAAAATTTATGATATCAAAATGTAAACCTAAAACATGATAGATCAAACCATTGTTAAGCTTAGTCACAAGAAAATTAACATAAATGAAATATTTTTAGTAATCTACCATTAATGTACAAAAATAAGCAAGAACCCACTTAAATATTCAAAACATGCAATCCAAAACATAAAACCACATTTGATGAAAACCCCTTACCTTCAAGAAATCCTTGGATAGAAAATGAAGTTCTACTTCTTAAGAAACCCTACCCAAAATAGGGTTTTGATTAATACTTAATCAAAATCGACCATTAAGCTTAATTAACCTTGAAAGCAAGTAGATCTATGATTCCCTTTGATTAAAAACAAAAATCCCCCTTTTTGGGTTTGAAATTGAAATTAAAAATAGTATTTTTAATGAAATAAATCAATAATCCATTTGGAGAAAAGTGGAGATAAGAAAAATTAAGAAAAAATCAAGAAGATTAGTGCTAAAAACTTACTTAAATTGGATATTCCTTTTTGGGGAGTGAGGTTAGGGCACCACCTTGCCTCTTAGCACAGCCATTTGCTAATAGGGAAATGGGCTAGGGTTTTTTTTATATAGTAAACTGTTAGGTTAAAAATGCAAACTATTGGGAATATAAATTAAAACACTCTAAGTGGCTAATTTGAATCATTTTAGGTATAAAAATGAGTTTAAAAATTATAAAATTCATTAAAATAAAATAATTGATGTTTTGGTCTATGTGGGACACACGCCATCCAATGTGGACGTGGGGCCTATGGTGGGGTCCACACTCTTAATTTATGAAAAATTTCCATAAAATCCTTAAAAATAAGATAAATCAAGTTTGATATTAAAACTTTTAAAAATAAAATTAAATCTTGTTGAAACCATAATTACTAACCCTTAACCCCAAAATTAAGTCAAACCGACAAATTTAAACAAAACTACACAATAACATACAATTAAATTAAAATTAAATAGGGGTTAAAGTTAGAGATCTACTTTATTTATACTTATGAACTTAGTAAATGAGTTTATATTTAATTAAAACTTTGAAGTATGCATTTTTGCTAGGCTTGGGAGCTTTGTTTGTAAACTAGTTAAATGAATGAAAGAACTTAAGTTATACTAGTGTGGTCCAATTGTGGTATTAATTGCAGCATTTGATTAATGATTGGAAACATAACAAATGAGTGAGATATCTCATTAATCTTTAAATGATACAATGCTTTGTGAACATTCTTTGCAACTTCTGGTGCTTTGTTCCTTCACTAGTTAATCGTGTAAAAGGATATAATGAGACCTAAAAAGATCTGATTGGTTTGATTTTTAGTGGGTATATTTAACTTTGAAATATACTTTCTTGAGGAGCTTTGTTGTTTTATTCCAAAATGAGTTAAACAAATGAAAGGACTTAAACTAAGCTAAAGAGGTCCAATTGGTGAATCACTTTCCACATTTGATTCATGATTAGAAATGTAATAAATGAGTTGTGGGCCTTATAAAACATTAAATGAAACAACACTTTGTGTACATTCATAATGAGATATAATCTTTTGTTCCTTTACTAGTTAATCTAATAAAATGATATAACTTGACTTAAATAGGTCCAATTGGTTCAGTATTTAGTGTGCCTCATTTATACTAAGCAAATTAGTGCATCTCTATTTAAATCTTTGAAGTACACATTCAAGACGAGCTTGGGTATTTTTTCCTAAACTAGTTAAACGAATGACATAACATAAATTAAGCCAGAGCGGTCCAATTGGGGCATCACTTTGTGCATTTGTGCGTATTCATATCGATAGGAGGTCTTTTTAAACTTTTAAAATACAAAGCTTTGTGTGTATTCATATCGAGTGCTAATAATTTGCTCCTTTATAGCTTAATCGAATAAAATAATATAACTTGACTTAAAGAAATTCAACTAGTTTGTTATTTAGTGCACTTGATTTATACTTATGACCTTAGTAGATGAGTACGTATTCATTTAAAACTTTGAAGTACATATTCTTAACAACTTTCGGTGCCTTGTTCATAAACTAGTTAGACTAATGAAAAGACTTAAATTGAGCTAGAGTGAATTTTCTTAATGATTAAGAGTGTAAAAAATGATTGGGAGATCTCATTTAAATGATACAACACTTTGTGCACAATCTTAACGAGATCCTATGCTTTGCTCCTTTACTAGTCAATCGAATAAAATGATATAACAAACCTAAAGAAATTTGATTGGTTCCTCATTTAGTGCACTTGATTAATACTTTATTACTTAGTAAATTAGTATGTATTTATATAAAACTTGTAAGTACGCATTCTTGATGAGCTTCGATTCTTTGTTCTTAAATTAGTTAAACAAATGAAAGGATTAAATTAAACTAGAGAGGCCAACTTGGGTATCACTTTGTGTATTTGATTCATTATTATAAATCAAACTAATGGGTGGAAAATCTTATTAAACTTTAAACAATCCAATGCTTTGTGTATATTCTTAATGAGTTTCGGCGTTTTGTTCCATTAGTAGTTAATCGAATAAAAGGATATAACTTGACCTAAAATGGTCTTATTATTTGATCTTAATGCATTTAATTTATACTTATGAATTTAGCAAATAAGTTTGTATTTATTTGAAACCTTGAAGTATATATTTTTGATGAATTTAGTTGTTTTGTTCCTAAACTAATTAAATGAATAAAAGGACTTAGACTAAGCTCAATTGATCCAATTGTGAAATCACTTTTTGTATTTTATTCATGATTACAAACATAATCAATTAGTATGTTGTCTTATTAAACTTAAAATGATATAATGCTTTATGCACATTATTAGCAGGCAAGCATTAGTGTTTTGTTCATTTACTAGTTAACCAAATAAAAGGATATAACATGACTTATAGAGCTGTGATTGGTTCTTCGTTTGGTGCAGTTGATTCATACTTATGAACATAACAATTATTGTGTGTTCATTACACATTCTTGAAAGCTTTAGTCCTTTGTTCCTAAACTAGTTAAATGAATGAAAGGACATAAATTAAGCTAAAGCGGTCTAATTATGGCATCATTTCATGTATTTGATTCATCATTACGAATGTAATAAATTAAATATACAACACTTTGTACACATTCTTAGCAATAAATGGTGCTTTGTTCCTTTACTAATTAATAGAATAAAATGATATAACTTAACCTAAAGAGGTCCAATCGGTTTGTCAATTAGTTCTTTTGATTCATACTTACAAACATATCAAATTTGTGTCTTTATTTAAAACTTTGAAGTACACATTCATGACAAGTTTTCTACTTTATCTTTAAACAACTTATACAAATAAAAGGACTTAAATTGGGATATAGTGGTCCAATTGCAGTATCAATTTGTGCATTCAAATTATAATTATGAATGTAACAAATGAGTGGGAGGGTTTATTACACTTTAAATGACACAACGCTCTATGCACTTTTTTAAAGAGCTCTAGTGTTGAAGCGGTAAAAAATATGAAATAAATCATTGAAATAGAGACTTAGGGGTATGAGTATCATTAACCTTCACAATCATTTTGATGTGATAATAATAACTTTAATAAAAATTTATGTAACTATTACATTAAATTATTCACAAGATCCATAAATTTACAATTGTTTATTAAAAATATCCAAACCAATAAAAGAGATATGACACACTCACATGCCTCATCAAACCTATTTGAAGAATCTCTATAATAGTGAGTAAAACTTCACAACAACTACAACCTTCACCTCACCTTCGAGCCTCAACCCGAACACCTACACACCACAAATGATGTTGAGTATACATGAATAGTTAGTGGGATAGAAATCCAAAATAATCCCAAAAGTTCGATAAACATACCATGGAATTCTCAATTAGAAAACCAGTCAATTCATTATAGTAGAAAAAATACAAACCTTTTATGTTAATTATTGCATTCATAAGAAAAACCCTTCTCGAAGGTTCTTTAGACATGACGTCCATATCCAAGTGGTCCACACTACTAGATATTCATCACATTATGACCTCAGTGCTATGAAGTCTGCTTCCCCCATGCACGCTATGAAGTAAAGGCTTAGTAGGGCTTATGGACCACAACATTGAGATTCTAACTTCCTATGATCATCAAAACCTCCTCTATTGTAGTGCATGGAACCAGTCATTTTTCATACTCTAGTCCATTCAAACACGTCTCCCGGGCCAAGGAAGCTACTCTATATAACTCCTATTTTTGGAGCCGGAAGACCTCAGCCATTTTTCATACCAATTTTTTTCCATCTATGTGGCTAATGACTCAATTTTGGAATTAAGGCTCCAAGGGTTCCTACAACCTTGGTTGCCATATGCATAGTCTTTTGGGTACCCATTCATCACAATCAAAAATCTCATACACATGCATTGGGATTTATTAAGCCCTAAGTAGTACGTGCATAATTGTTCTGTCATCCACATTACATAAAACAAAAAAATGATGCAAGATCAACCATATTTATTATAGCATAGCTAGCTATAATTATAAGAAAACACACAAATCATATGTTCTATTGGCAACCTTGGCGACATATCAATTACCCCACTGATGACCATCAGCGAGTTCATCGACACATCGAACCCTACCGACAGCGAATGCGAGGTACATCGGTAACATCATGGGGGGGGTAGCTATCCTCGGCGATGACCATCGGTGAGTTCACCGACACCTACAGAGATATTAATCTCCATAGGTAACTTCACAGACAAGTTGTCACCCTCACTGATAGCCATCAGTGAGTTCACTGGCATGTCCACCCTATCGACAGTGAAAATGCACCATTGTGTCATTTGCACTGACACCTCATCAATGTGTTGTTCACACTGACTATGACAAAAAATAACATGCCTACTATGCATGTATGTATGAGCATTGTTCATTTCTTCCTCTTGTCGATGCCACCACCAACAATAAAAAATGTGCATAAATGCTTTCATTCATTCTAGAAAGACATATTTCTATATATTCTTCTTGAAATCTTCCACAAATGAGCAAATAATCAACCAAACCATCATTCTACTTCCTAGTATATCAAAAACCATGAATTTAAATTTGTAGATGGCAAAACTCAAGGATTTTACTTCAATCAACAATATATCCAACACGAATCATGAAGATTGTGAAAGCAATCCATAACCACACTAATTCAGTAAAACCTCAAGTTCAAGAAGCAATCCAACCTTGAAAAGCTAGTGTCCCTAGACTAGCAACATTCACTTCACTCCTGGTCATCCGTTACTCCCTTCTCTAGCTGTAAGTCTCCTCTTCAACTCATTTCCCGCTACTTAAACCATTCCTAAGCCTTAAATACTATCATAACTACCGACAAAATCCAAACTAATTAACTGCCTCGTACTTCGGAGTAGCTTCATGTCGCGCCTCGGGATTTTTGGAAGCATAAAAATTTTCTTTTTACAAAAATATCAGAGTTAACCCGGGCCCACGAAGGGAGCCACTCGTCTTATACGATAATATAATAATAATTTCTCATAAACCATGGTCCATGTATAAACACACAAGAGAAAAATAATGAGGGTTCTTACTTGTTTCAGTGCGGTTGAAATCTTTGAAATCACATCAATAAAACTCAGAGTAGGCCCTTCTACCCGCACACTAAGCTTCGTCGAGTCCTGCAAAGTCTGGGGCATGGTGAGTATTTTAAAATACTCAGCAGAGGAGTTTATATGATCAAGCATGAATAAACACATGGCAGTTTCACAACACGTATCATATATAATATTATTTAAGAAAATAGGGTGTGCCTCTCACCCAAAACCACCCCTAGAGCTTCTTCCTACGTATCGAAGATGCTACTAGGGTTTGCAAGCTCTCACGGCTAGCTACAAATGTCCCAGACATATATATTAATAAGAATTTGTTGCCGGTATAAAGTAGCAACCTCTTACTCCTCCACGGATCATCTCGAAATATTTTATGCTTGTGGAAAGAAGAGTCACCCATGCTCATGGGGCGCCAGGATCTAGAGAGTAGAGAGTCTTCCCATGATACTCTCTACCCTAGAGCACGTAGCCTTGATAGTTATAATTCGTTAGGGGCGAATCAGGGGTCTTGCCCTTCATTAGGGGCTCACTAGGATAAAATAGGTATTGTGCATCCAATTCCGAACCGGATTAATTGTGCCCTTAACTAGTCAATGAAGCTCTATCGGGGCGCCCAACAATAGCTCCGGACAACCAAAACACTCATGAGTCCCAGACGCATAGTCTTGAGTCCCAAACTCAATCAAAATATCCTAGAGTTCCCATACTCTAAAAAAGGTTAAAATATTTTATCTAAATGTTTATCCTTTTGAAAACCCTAGCTCCGCCTTTACAAGCCATGGGAGTGTCACTATCAACGACTACAAAGGCAAGGTTGGTCGCTCATTCCAATGAGACAGTTACCCCTTCTTTGTCCCACTTTAGTGACTCGATTACCATACTTATACGTCTTTTCAAAAATAATCTTGAGAATCCTCCTTTCAACAAGGGCGAGTCCTCTAAAACCACCTTTTAAACCCATTGTATTCATTCGCAATGAAAGTAGTGCCGAAGCTAGTTTGTCTCTATCTCACACACTCCAACACATATAATTTATATCAAAATCCTTGGATAAACATTCGATCAAATTATGATATATGAGGCAATCGTAAAGCATGTAGTAACACGTATCCACTTTCAGTAGCAAATCATTCGACTAATCGAATATACATAATAGTATATGATATATAAATCATATTCTATCTCAACAATTAACCATTCGACAGATCAAATATATATGCAAAAATCATAAATCATAACTTAAAAGTAATCTATAACGCATAACATGTGAGAGTCATATAAATAATAAGTTTAAAACATAAACCAAAGTTTATAATCATGCCTTAAAAAAGGATTAAAGCCCCTACCTCGCTCTCCGCAGGAGTTCAAAGTCAATAAACTGGACACCACAAAATTGGATGTCCACTTCTGGGGTTCTAGAGGTCTCCAACCAAAAAAATAACCCCTTCACGACATCCGGCATGCTCTATTTAGTTAAAAACACCTCTTAAATGGAAGAAAATTAACTCAAAATGACTCCAAAAACTCTTTTTCTGTGCTCGTAGGCTACGGACAGATCATCCCCTTAACTAGGAACAATTTTCTCTTTCTATGCCCATAGGCTACGGAAAAAACCTCTCCTTGGCCTGGGACACTTTTCTCACATCACACCCATAGGTGATAAACAGAACCTCCCCTTACCCTGGGGTGTTTTCCCTATATAGGGTTGCTAACTGTTGTTAAATTTTAATTGTTTACTCACAAGCGCAGGAAAGTATAGTAGTTAAGCGGCTAAATCGAGTGTCGATCCTACAGAGACTTGAAATCAAAAAACTAAATTTAATCTAACTCAAGTAAACTCTAATCTAGTTAACAAATATGAAAATAATAATTGGACTAAAGTAACTAACAAAAGCAAATAAGAGTTCAGGGCAATTAAACTATCTGAATCAAAATTCTAAAACTTTAATCTAAGAATAAGAAAACAAAGCAAAATAAACAAAATACTATTTAAATAAGGTAAACACTAAGAATTAAACAAAATACTAAGGCATAGGAATCCATATTCATTAAATCATAGAAACTCATAAGCATGATCATTGATCATATTTCCACATCATCTCATAATAATCTAAAATTCAATCTTCGTTATTATAGAAAATATCATCATTAGGCTCTCATTTATAATAAATAAATATTTTATTTCTCCTCACTTCAACGGATTAAAATCAAGTCATTAATTGTATCCACAATTTGTAAATTACAACTAATACCCAATTTTAATATTAAACAAGACAAACCCAAGTAAAAAAAACTAATGAAAACCAATTTACATCATGAGAGAAGCATGACTAAACTCATATCCAAATCAATCTCATTAATTAAAGAGGTAGAAACAAATAACATTAAATCTACCATTAAGAAAAATTAATCAAGTCTCATTATCATGAAATTCTATAACTTAATGAAGTTTCATCTAAGCCTTAGCAATGAAATTTAGCTACTCATTAATCTAAAAAATAAAATCTTCATTAGAACAAGTGAAAAGAGACTTACAATTTAGATGAAAATTGAGAAAAAATCAAAAATTGAGAACTACTACAGTACCGATGAACTAACCACGGGTTACTGTTCATCATCTTCAACCTCCAACCCGTGAACAGTTTCTGCTATAGTAACCCCGCGAACTGTGATTTTGTTTCTTCTTCTTCATTCCTTTAGCTTGGGACTTTAACTTTATTACTTTCAAAGTGTTCTCTCATCAATTTTGGAGGATGGGATTCAAGGAATTTGGCTCTGGTTCGTTCTATTCTCCTCTCTCCTTCTCTGCAATTCTTTGCCTTTAAATAAATTTCTGGACAACAACTATTTTCCTTGTTTAAGTCTCAATTCCGCCCCAAAATAAGAGCACCTTGCTATGTTTAAAGATTCCTGTAATAAGCTTTCTTGTTGCTCAATTCTTTCCCACTTTATTTCCGGTTTCCTTTCTTCATTCTCTCTTATTCATGTTCAACAATGCAACTATGAAAATCAGCTCTCATTCTTCAATTCTACACTTTGAACACGTTATTTATTAACTAAGTTAAAATGGGTATTGAAATGCCCAATTTATTTATTCAAATTTGTATTCAATTTCACTCAAAATCAAGTAACTGCAACCTGGACATTTTTGTTCAATTTCTATCCAAGAACTCGTCCAGATTTCTTCTCTGCTCATTAAGCACTTCTGTTCATGTCCGTATATATTTCCAACTAGTCTACAATTCCAAAAAATTATCCAAATCACTTTTCAGCATGTATATTGTAAATTTTTCTAAACATCATCGTGCATTACCTAAATCACATAAACAGTCATAATTCAAACGTATAAGACATTTGGAGAACACTGATTTATTCAAATACAATCTTAAACAATTAACATTACCTAAATTAACTAATAATTAAATTATACTACTAATATCTATCTTAACATAAATAAACCCTAATTAACTCTTAATTAACCTAATCATACACTAGAAAATAAGGTAAATAGGCATATAAAATATATATAAATCATGAATATCACTAACTCGAGGAATAGATACTTCCATTGCATAAAACACCATCGAATTAGCTAAGAATGTCTTTTGAATGGAAGAAAATGGACTTAAAACGAGTGAGAAACGAAGAAAAGAAGTTTTGGAATGAATTTCAAAATGAGAGAGAACGGTATAGGGGATTGAAGTTGATGCACGTTTGACATGTGTTAGACACACGTCATGTGTGAAACGCGCATCTAACACGTGACTGACACATGTCAGACATGGGTCAGACTTCTGACATGTATATCCTAATGCACGTCAAATGCATTGCCGCATGGTGCACACGCGTCTCGCGCACTGCCATGTGGCGACAAAATATATTTTTATTTTTAAAATTTAAAAACATCATATCCTCTTATCCCGAAGTCGAAATTACGCGTTCTTAATACCAGTGGACTTGTATTGACGAGCCCTTCGAAATAGACCATGGGTACATTATCTCACACTTTTAAAGCGGGTCCTACCCATGTGGCACATTTCGTGAGGTCATAACTTTCGCTCCCGACATCCACTTCGTGCATTCTTAGGTTCATTACGCTTGTCTCACCAAGCTCTATCACACCCATATAAAAATTCTCTAAATATCTACTTATAAATAATTAAAAACTTATACAATAGTTTTATTAGAGGCAGGAAATCATACAGAAAATTCATGATCGTTACACTTCATGCATGCAGTTACTATTAATGACTTCATCAATACGTTGATGAGTCCACTAATAGAAATTTCTTGAGTTCCATTGACACCTCCATGGCTTACTGATGGCCTAAATATAAAATAAATTATAATATTATCTTCAAAAAATATGGGGTGTTATACTACAGCTATCAAGGCGAACTTCCGCAGATGGGATCTGCATCACCTCTGTCCCTTTTTTATTTCTATGACCTGCAATAGCAACTTCTATTGCCCGGACCATAGGGAAAGCAGCTTAGTGCTGCCACATCAGTGACCCCCTTCGCTGCCTCGGCTGCTTTAGGTGGCCATTCTGCCGCTAGAGGAATCATGCGGACATCAGGTCTAAACTTTTCCATCGGTCCCACCACTAGATAGTCTGCCATGGCTGGACTAGACAGTGCCATGGGACAACCCGTGGATTCCTCTTTCAAATCCTTTGGGACGCTCATACTCTCTAGAGATGCACCAGCAACGTTTCAATTTCTGAAGTGCGGAGGTGGGGATAACCCGCGTTACTAGATTTATCAAGCAAGCAAAATTTTTTATAACCAAGGCATGATCTCTTATGTCGAAAAACTGTGAGTGGCTGCATTCCATCTGACCAGCGACGCGCTTGTATGGTTCCAGTACTTTGCGCGCGAAGTGGTTGCACCTACTTGGGCTGATTTCACTAGTGAGCTTTGTGTTCAATTTGGTCCCAATGAGTATTTAGATTTTAATGATCTCCTAGCCACCCTCAAGCAGACCTCAACAATTTGGGCTTACCACCAAGCATTTATGTGCATACCTACCGGTTACCCAATTAGGATCAAGCTTCACTAGTTGGTACCTTCATGAATGGGTTGTGGGCCAATGTTACCGAAGAGATTAGACCATTCTGACCACATATGATGCTGGAGTTGATCAATCTGGCATGTGTCACTGGAGGGAGGATTAATCGGCAATGTCGCACTGTTTGGCATCCTCTCCGACTGCGCTATGCTCTTTTGGTTGGAAGAAAGGCCGCTGGTCCATTGGCCTCACCCCTTTCACCCCAGCCCAGCATCCCTGGCAGACCTTTAGGTATTCCGATGTGTCATCTCTCTCAGACATCGATGAAAAGCACGCTAAGAGGTTGTGCTTTAATTGTGATGAGCACTACATCCTAGTCACTATTGCCGCATCCCGCCCACTGCCTTTATTATGGAGGAGTTTGTTTTGGACAATGATGTTGATGGGGGTGTTTTGGAGTTTCCCCACCCAAAGACCCTATTCCTAAGATTTCTTTTCATGCATATTTTGGGTCTTATATCCTCAGACTATGCAAGTGCAAGGGCAACTTAAACGGCACCTGTGGCAGTATTAATTGATAGTGGTAGCACCGACAATTTTATTAATGACAAGGTGGCACAGTGGTTGGGCTATTACTTTTTTGAATCCTCTCCAATTGATGTCCTCACTGGTGATGATAAGCACTAGCACAGATAAGGAATTTGCCCAGTGGCCCGTCCCCTAAATTCAGGGTCACGAGATTACAATGGATTGGCATCTTTTGCCTAAAACTGGTGTTGTTTTTGGGGTGCAATGGCTATGAAAGCTCAAGGATGTTGTTTAGAACTTTCAGGATATGGTTATGCATTTTGGTGTGGGACATCAGCGTATTCGCCTCCAAGGGTCCCTCCCAGGGGCTCTACATTTGGCCCAAAATATAGGGTCCTTTTTTTATCCTCTCACCAGGGGTTCTTGCTACAAGTGTTTTACTACACTACAGAGGCTAGTACTCTTAGTGTTCCTACAGTTGACTTGTCTTTTCTTCTCGAGGAATATGCAAACCTCTTCGATGACAACACTGGGTTACTGCCAGCATGAGCTCATGATCACTACATACCTATTCTCTCAGGTCTATTCTTGCTAATGTTTGTCCCTTTGCCATCCATATGTGCAAAAGGCAGAGATTGAAGAACTTGTTGCTAAAATGTTGGATATCGGTATTATTTGACCCAATTATAGCTCATATTCTTTGCCGGTGTTATTAGTGCACAAAAAGGATGGAACTGAATTTCTACATGGATTACTATGCCTTAAATGCCATCACCTTAAAAGATAAGTACCCCATTCCTGTTATTGAAGAACTACTTGATGAATTGTTAGGTATTCATTATTTTTCTAAGCTAGATTTACATTCAAGACCATTTGCATCCGGGGGATGTGCATAAAACAGCATTTTGCACCCATGATGATCATTTCGAGTTTCTTGTTCATGTCATTTGGGCTGACTAATGCACCTATCACATTTCAAAGTCTCATGAATGATCTATTTCGCACTCTTTTATGTTGTTGTGCTCTTGTCACGCCCGAGGTTTTTCCTTACATCTAACTGAAAATTTACTAATATTTTATTTTCAAATACAAACGTAAAACAAAAGAACCAACAAAATTCAAAACATATGAAAATAATTTTCATAAATTAATTCATCATACAACAAAACTCACATTCTTGAGCATGACCAGAAATGAAAATATGAAAGTAAAACCTATCATGGCCATGGGCTTTAAAAATAAATACCTCTCAGGCATCTCTGAGTATAAGTTCTTTCACAGTCTAAAAAATAAATTGTATATACATACCCATGTCTAGCACATAAAACAATTCTCTCACTTTAATTAATACATGAGATCGTGGCACTAAAATCCACATAGCCTCACTATAATTTCGTTGCACTCCAGGTCGAGGAAGAATAGTCCACCACGGGCAATAGTCCAATCCAAAAAGCTATCGATCGACATGCAAAAGCCTCCGAATGAAGGGCTTAAAAAATAAGGTGAGTATTTTCATACTCAGTAGGAAAATGCCTAGTACAGGAAATAAATCAATAAACTTCACAAGTATATGCATAGATGCATTCATGCAATCACACATAAAGCAAAAAGTATATGCAATATAAATAAAGTATCTTACACACATAAAGTCGTACTAGCTGAACTTACACTTACTCTTGTAGCATACTCTTACACTTACACTTACACTAACACTTACAGTTTGAATCAAAGTCTCACCAACTTATACAATCATACACTTACACTTACAACATTCACACACTCGTACAACTTTATTCGTATGAACTTACCTGTATGACCTTATTCATACCATCTTACTCTTATAGTATACTCTTACTCTTATTGCCTTCCTAAGAAGTTTACACTTAATTAAAATCGAATACATATAACTTACTTTTACTACTGTACATACTACCGACAACTGAAGTTCATTACCATTAATAAGCTCTAGCATCGGAAAGGAATGGAATGCCACTGGGGCGTCACCTTAACCTTCAGGGAGTAACTAGATGCCATGGAATTTTTCGAAGGCAAGGCACACCTTTACTCATGGGGCACATGTTCAAACAGGTAAGAGCAGATTCATGATACTACTTACCTGAGTGCGCAAATGTCTACTCTCTAGGGTCATACAGTGCCAACTAATGGTGGAAAATATACGGTGTCACTCTTAGGTAGGAATCTTACAATGTCACTCTTGGGTAGAACATACAGTGTCATATGTAGGCAGAAATACATACAGTGACCACGAAGGGCGGAAACTTACAGCTCTTACATATCCAATAGTACTTAGAACTCACTCTTACCCTTACAATATTACAAATCTCTGTATAACCTTACTTGTCAAACTCAAATTCCATGTCAGTATGTACTTACTATTAGATATTTACAGCCTTACATCCTGCACCGTCCACTTTAAAACCAAAACATCTTAAACTCCTTGAATTAAATCCTTTAGACCTATGTCCTACCATCATACCCTTACTAATTCCTTACTCATTATTCTTTCATTACAATTTATATTATATATATTATGTCCCCCAATGGTACTCTTAATCTTAAGTCTTCAAATCCTTACATCCCCTACACTTCCTGCTCGTCGCTCCAATGTACCACCCGGTTTAGTCCAAACCAATCCCCTAACCACATCAAATCCATCTTTCACCAATCTTAGGTCTTTGTAGCCAGAAATCTCCCTATCAAAGCCATGAATCATCTATTTGACAAACATCTCATCCAATGCACATGCCCTTACCAATCATCTACACAAATTAATCACATGGCCTAAACACATACGAATAATCAACTCCTTCCTATCATACCCTTAGTCTTTGCTAGCATAAACATTATTCACATATAAAAGATGCACATTTAATTAGCATATGTCATGCAAATTATTAAGTTATAAACTCCTAGCATGCTATTACACAATTAAAGCATGCTATCATGAAATTACGAGTTCAAGGTCCCCTGCCACGTAATCCAAGTATATTTGATGGCGAGCACACGATGGTAGCTACGTCGATGACAAAATTGGCGGCCAAAAGTATCGCACTGAGAGAGTTGTTGTCCCGAGGATTTTAAGAGATATAATTAATCTCGATAAGGATAGATTAATTTCACTCAAAGCATAAGATTGGGCACACTAGGGCGGCTGAACACAAGGTCTTACCACTAGGGATGGCAAGAGCAACCATAGAATAGGAAGTGACTAATTGAAGGTCAGCCAATGTTTTAAAACACTTGTTGGCCACAAACATTAAAATATACCGCAGACTACATCCAGTGGCAGCAATTTTGCATTATCAAGGCCTCACAACATAGCGGAGGGCTTTATTGAGTACTCACGGACATAGGAGAGATAGGGGAGGGCTTTAGTGGTCATATTACCTAGTGGTGGAGTCATTCCATAAACACACATTAAGGCACTAAGGCGCGGCAACGGTGGCCAACAAAGGCAGTGACATTTCTAAATGCTACCACAACCAAATCATCATATGGATAGTCGTGCATAAAGCACGGCTTACGGTGGAGGTATGGGCAAGACATCAATCAAGCCTTCGATGGACTGAGTCTAATGGCGGACAATTTTACTTCCCCTTGGAAGAATTGGAATTCGGGAACTCTTTCCCATAGGTTTTGGATCATGCGTAACAAAAGTGAGGGTGCAGAGGTAGAATTAGGCCAGAAGTGTTGGCCTTGCCATCACTGGGTTGGGGCAAATCCCATGTCGGTCGGATATGTGGCCCATATCTGTGCAATATCAAGCGTTGGCTTGGGTTGGAGCGGGGCCCATCAGCGGTAGTTCGAGACGTACCCTAGAGTTTAGGGTTGTCTGGTGTGTGCAAAAGACGTGCAGAGGAGGTAGGGAGCAGCAGTCCCATGCCGATCTTGGGTCAAGCTGACATCTATAGTTGGCCGCAAGCCAATGCAAGGCAACAGAACAGTCAACAAAGAAACAAAGAAACCAATTTAACTAAGGCGACAGGGTGCTAAGTTGGGGCAGAAAACATGCATCGTAGGGCCATGAATGGCTAGATAGGGCTGGAGGCCGGACTTGGAATATGGCGGTGACCCAACAATCGCACACTGCAGTGAGCTGGACGGACACCAATCGGAGTTCGTATGGAATCTAGCGATGGCGAATCGAGACCACTAGACTGAAGCAAGGTAAAGTCTCTATTTTTCAAACTAAGCAGAGCGATGGGGCCCAAAGGAGAGGAGAATAGGCATGAGTGGTGGTTACCTGTCATCATTGGCCCAAGATGAAGCCAGCGACGGTAAACTGAAGCTTCTCTGATTACTCACAACTATAGAAAGACAAAAAAAATAACTAAAAAGAGAGAGGAAAAGATCTGTCCAGATCGAAAATTAGCGGAAGGAGGGGTAACGGGCCAGGGGAGGCGGCGGTTCAGTCTAGGGTGGCGGCCTTGCCGTTATCGGTCTCGGAGAAAGCCAACAACCGGTCGATAGTGAACAAAGACCAGCGGCACAGTTGTGGTTGGTAATGCACATGAACGGGAAAAAGAAGGGGGAATTTTTTATCCCATTTAGAATAGGGCAGAGAAGGCCGAGGGAGGCAGTGACCGGGGCGGAAGCCTTGCCGTTGCTGGGTTGGGGGAAAGGCCAAAGGTCAGACAACGGTGGCCGGAGACTGGCGGCCATGCAGGCAGAGACGGTGGCGGATTGGGCATAAAATTTCAAAAAGGGTCACCAAGCCGAAATGGGAAAAGGGAGGAAAAGGCGGCGGTGTGTCACAAACTGTATTCCAAAGACCCCACCAACTTCCTTTTTGCTTTACTTACATGTATTTTTTTTATTTTCTTATATTTTCTTTATTTATGTTTTAAGGTGCTACCATGCCCATACAGCCACTTTGGCTGCCACTCCAGCCATATACAAAAAATCTCTTATACTATATAGAGGCGAGTAAGTAGTTATGCTATTGGTCATAGTGTTGTTGCACCCATTACTTGTAAACATGTTGATAGTGAACGCATTCATCTTCCATGCTTGTTCTTATTTGTTCCCTTGCAATGTGACTCACTTTCTGCCTCCTACCTTTTTGCTTTACATGAGCGCTCGCAAGTGATTTACTCAACGCATCCGTACAAGGGAAATCATTCATCCCAAACAAAAGGCTTGCTTGGTGGACCTTTTATAAAGACTCATCTCTAAACCGGTTTTCATTTCTTTTTAATTATCGGCTATTGCATGGTTAACTCATTGTCTTATTAATTTGGTAGTTTTGTAAATAAATAGTATTTATAATAGTTTTAATCAAAATTAACTTTTTAATTAGTGGTTTTAAGTAATTTTAAATTAAATGTAAATTTTTAGGATTTTTTAAATTTTTTACTATTTTTTCAAAAATTAGGGTTCGGCGAGACCCCCTGTGGGCCCCACCGTCGAAATTTGGGTTTTTGGACCAAATGAACCCAAACATCAATACAAGACTTCACAAAAAAATTTATAATTTTTTCAGGTTTTATTAGTGCTCAAATAACTAAATTACCTATTTTTAGCCCATTTTTCTATTCATACCCCACAATTTACCCATACACACCCCAAGAACTTACTATAAAAGGCCAAACCTGAGTCATTCCCATTTTGGGAATAGGTTGAGAAGGAGATGTTAGGCTTAATCCTCAATTAGGCCCGGATTAGAAGGTGTTTAAGGTAAATCTATTTTAATTAAGCCCAAAATCCTGGCTTTTCTCTTAATTTCTTCTAAATCTACCATTTTTCCTTTATTTTAATTTATTTTTAAACATAAAAACTACTTATTTGCATCTTTACTTTAAACCCTAGCTCTAAAAATTCAATTTTTATGTTCAACAAGCCCTAGATCTAAGTTTTTAATTATAATTTTCTATGTTAAATCGGTTTTAATGGAGTTTAATTCAAACATTATATCTTTGTAAGGTTTTCAAGAAGGGTGATCATCAAATTCAAGCCCAATCAAGGGATAAGGTAATGGACTTTCAAATTTTCAGTCTTCCTATGGTAAAACTCTTGATTTTGTGGTTATTTTGAATGGATTTACTTGATTTAATACTCTAATGGCATAATTAGTAAATGGTAATCTTCAATCTCGATTTCATAGGGTTTTATCTTGTTATGATGTGGTTTAGCATTCTGAAAGTTATGGTGGACTTCAAATGGCATTTAGGTTGTTAGATGGTGATTTTGAGTTTTATCAATGGAGTTTCAGTTTGAAAATTCGAAAGGAAGAAGGTCGATTCTACCTTGTTGGTGTTCGAACGGCAACACTGTTAATTTGACAGATTTCTAGTGTAGCTGATCGAACAGCCTTCTGGGCATTCAAACGGCTACACAGCAGATTTTTGTTTTATTTGCATGATATTTATTTCGGTGATTCCACTTTAACTTGTAAATTTTATATGAATGTGGAGTGTTTTGAGCTATAGTATGATACTGGAAAGGCATACCATTGAGGTTATGAAGTTGAGGTATATATTTAGAGTTATAGGGAATGACTTATGGTTGGAGGTATGATGTTGGTATTGTCATATTGAAGTTATGAATGGTTGATTCTCTATGGGTAAGTATATTTTCAATAGAACTACAGCCTAGTAATGGACTGATTTGTCATCTCGGATGTGGTTAATTGATGTGTGAATGTTAATGAATGTCATTGCTTAATGATGAAGTGAATAATCTTATATGTGTTTAGCCATTATAGTTGAGCTTTAATTTGAGTTATGATTTTAATGATTCTTCTTCTATGATTTCCACTCGAATTCATGATTAGATGTTAATTCACATGTGTAGTATGGTAGAGAGTTAATTTCAAGAATGTTGAAAGGCATTGAGTGAAGTGCTTCTATTAGGTACACACACACATGTGGGATTTAATGATGATGTTGAAGCTTGATAATATAATTATGAATGATGCATTAGGGGCTGATGAGAGCACTTATCATGAATTAGGATTCATGTATGCCTTGCCCACGTATGTACCATGTTACATGCATTATGAAAATGTATTTCCAAATTGAGGCTTTATCGAGGTTAATCGAATTTGATTGATTGGATACAATGTGGTGAAATTGCGTGCTAGATTGATCAATCATAGCTTAATCGAAACTTAATTGGTCCAAAAGGACATGTTTTGATTTGAGTTCCTGTGTGGAACGAGTGCACTCCCCGGGTTAAGTCTAGCTAAGTGAAATTATGTGGGGGACGAGTTGTGTACTTGTCTTGCGGATTTTGAGATTATTATTATGAGTGTCATCTGGACCCTGAGAATTCAGTGTGGTATGCTGTGTGCACCCGCTGCCACGTGTTCTAGGGTTCCCTGTGTGGAAACTCGGGTTCTCCCCTCCGCAGGAGATGTCCCTGGGCAAACACCTTTGCTCTAGATTCTCTATGTAAGAATGGGACATCCTTGGCTAGGATTGTCCAGGGCGAGCAGCTTTAGGGATTGACAACCCCGAACTTTCTTTAATTCTTGTGTAGAATTTTGGACCATGACACGCCTTTATGGCCTTGTCTGTGTTCCCTTCTGTGTAACACTAAATTGTGATTACTCATTGATGAAGGTTGATATGATGCATGGTTGAATATGTATGTTAGAGATGCATTTTATGCAGGTTGATATGATATTGAGGCATGATTGGATATGTATGTTAGAGATATATTTCATGCAGGTTGATATGATGTGATGCATGATTGGATATGTATGTTAGAGATACATTTCATGCAGGTTGGTATGATGTGATGCATGATTAGATATGTATGTTAGAGATACATTTTTCTAGGTTGGTATAATGTGATGCATAATTGGATATGTATGTTAAAGATACATTTAATGCAGGTTGATATGATGTGAATGATACTATGTGGATTATACACTATGATGGAGGTTTAAGTGATGTGTATGTGTGATTAGAAAATAATACATCTCGTCAATCTTAGATCTGAATGATTTTATTGTTATGTTATCGTATTTCCGATGATGATAGTTATATTAAAAACCATTGTTGAGTTTGTTAAACTCACCCCTCTTTCTTGTGTTTTTGCTTTGAGGCTGCGTGGTGCGACAACGAACAGGATCTCCTCTTTGAGGAAAGATCGGAGATGACTTAGATGTGATCGTGGAGACTCTTATGTGACTTATTTTTCTTGGTTTATGCTTTATGTTTAAAACCTTTGTGTATGGTTCTCGGTTGGATTTTTATGCAAATTTATATAGTTGTGTTGCTTAAAACCTATTTTGAGTCATAGTGGGCTATGGTTAACTAAGCTTGTGGGTTTGAGACTAGTTGTTTATTTTGAGTTAAGCAACTCTCTTTTCTTCTTATCTACTTTTGCTCATAGTGGTGTGCATACTCCGTAATTTTGTTAAGTCGCCCGTATTTAGGGTTAAGTCTTCTACTAAACCGTTTCTCAATTTCCCCTTGTCGCCCCCGCGCATTTGACCGGCCCTTGGACCGGGTTCGGCTCAGGTCGGGCAACGCCGGGGCGCGACACCTTTAGCCTGCAAACGCCGCACGGTCGGTTGCCCAAGGGCATGTCCGTGACATGTGGCCAACGGGGCTAGGCCAAGGAGGTAGTGGCACCGCCGCCACCACCTCTAGCCTCACATAGTGAAGGGGTCATCCCCCTTCACTGTTCACTCTGCAGGGTCGTGCACAGTGAGGCATGCCCAATTCATTTTTATATTATTTTTTTCTTCTTTTTTTCGTTTCATTTCTATTCTCCCGCGTCTTGTCCTATTTTCGCACTGAAAAATTTCTGTAATTCGTCGAAGCCCATGACCTACAACTAAACACTACTCCCAACTCACGATCACGAATATTACAAATATGGATACGTCAAAGTGTCGAATTTCTTCATCGAAAATACGAGCAAAAACTGCAATAAATTACAGAAAAAATTATAGAATAATCGGGGATGTTACAGTTCTGGTATTTTTTCATCTTCACTATTTACACACTATTTTTCATATCTTGGTTGCTAACCCTATCTTGTTGAAGCATTTCAAGTGTTCTTTTGGGCAATTGAGGTTGATTATGTTAGACATATCATCTCAGCAGATAGTGTCTCTATGGACCCTACCAAGGTTGAAGCTATGGTGGATTGGTCCATTCCTGAATCTCACAAGGCATTGAGGGTTTTCTAGGGCTTACCGGTTATTATCGGTGATTTATTTCTCATAATGGCACTCTGGCCGCACCTACCCCTTACTACCTTATTAAAAGCTGGTGCTCTTTCTTAGAGCTCCTCTACTCAGCAGGCAACTCAATTTAGTTTGTCATGTCCTCCGCCCTAGTAACACTTCAAAATTTCTCTTTCTTTTGTGGTCGACATGGATGCTTTGGATACGGGCATAGGCGTAATCATCTGAGTAGCCCATCGCTTTGCCCGTGGTTAACGATAAGTTTATCATTTTCGTAGTGGTGGATCATCTCTCAAAGTATGCCCACTTTTGTGCCCTCAACCATCCTTTCTCAGCCAAATCAGTTGGAGAACTTTATGTTCGCGAGGTGGCCAAAACTTCAGGGCATGCCTCAAACTATTGTGTCAGATTGAGACAAGGTTCTCTTGTCTAATTTCTAGCGCAAGTTCTTCTCTCTTTACAGCACCAGCCAGTCCGATGATAGATGGAGGTCATCAATCATTGCTAGGAATAGTATCTACGTTACTTTATTGGGGATAAACCTCATCTTTGGTTACAGTACCTTCCCTTAAGTCCAACCTCACCATCTATCATCTTTGGTTACAATCATCTTTATGATTGTCACCACACAGATGACCTTGTCTGCCTTCTGCCCACCGTCAAAGCTCACTATCTCTAGTCGACTCCGCTAAGCTAGCTCACTGCTTCCATGGACCCCATGGTGGCTTATCACCTCCGACTACCCCCCTTTTCCCAGGTTCACTTAGTTTTTCATGTTTCTTGTTGCCAATATGCAATGATCCTACTCATGTTGCCTCTTGACGCTTAGGCTCCATTACTCACTCCCCCTCAGCCTCCTTTTCTACCTTTCTCTATAATAGATATTCATCGTGTACAAAACCATGGCCATCTAGTTAATAAGTTCTTATTGGATGGAAGACTCTACCTTCTATCGGCAATTCCCTAACTTTGCGCCTTGAGGACAAGGCCTTAACAAGTGTGGTAGAATAATATGCTTATTAATTATCAGTTAAGCTAAAACATAATTCTATTTAGGATTAGGCTTATTACCGTATTCATTATCCATTGATTATATTAATTTTGGATTTTCTTATTATGGTTTAGATATGATATTAGTTGCTTAGGCCCACAAATAGGTTAACTATGTAAGAGTTATAAAGTTCAATAAAAGATTAGAACAGCTTTAGCCCTAACCTCTCAACCCTCTTTCTCTCTCGTCATCTTCCCCTCTCATGGTACTGGTTCTGTGCACAACACAATATGAGGCTTGATAGTGGCTTCACAGGATATGACTAAGACATAAGTGTGCTCGGAAGATATAAGCCACACCCGTGGGAAACCATGTTATGTTCAAGCAATACAAAAAGCAAATTGAACACAGTTTGTATACTGTTTTCTGCCTCCTAAATACATCAATTCAGTCTAGAAAGACCTGAACATATAAATCCACTCAAATCTCCTTTGCTTGAGACTTCATTTCAATAATAACAAATTTGATAATTGTATGTGCATCAATTGGACAATCACTTGCTCTTAACAGTACCCCTGGGAATCAGCTTCTCATAATTGGACAGTCTCTTCTGTATTAATACCGACGACGACCAGAAAAGCTCTTTCTGTAGATGCTCATAAACTTTGCAACAAATTCTGCACACGGATAAACTTCAATCAGCAGCTCTATATCCAGTCAGCGAGATTGGGATGCTATTGTGCCTAGTTAGTGACTGGATAGCTCGATTCATAAACAGATTTCCAGCCCAGTCAAACCATCTTAAACTCAGCATTGTACTTAGCCACACTGGCTTGTTTTTTTATGTTTACCTTCTCTCTAATAACATGACAATGTGCACTTCCTTGATAAAAAAAGACTTCAATATTCAATATTAGAAATATTAAATACTCCCTCTGTCTTATTTTAATAGCTACAGTTAGAAAAATAGTAGTTTTTATTAAATGTTAAAACCCACATTTAAAAGAAAGTGAAAATAAGCTCATGATACTCTTTTTTAAAGACCCAACCACTTAAATTTAACAAAATAGAGCTATTAATATGGAACAAGCTTTTATGCCAAATGGAGCTATCAATTTAGGATGGAGGGAGTATTTAAATTACTCTTTGTTTCAATTTTGAAAAAGTCAAATGTTTAAATTACCTGATATCACTCAAAATCAAGACACTTTTCAGAATTACCCTTTCCCTTTTCAGAGAGTTTTCAAAATTATCCCTTCTCAATTGAAACATAAAAAAAGCTAATTGAGGGTATTTCAAGAAAAATAGACTAAAAACTGGTATAATTATCAGGTACGCAAATGAGACACTTATTTCAAGCAAATTATTTTTTAAAATGGGACACTTATTTCAGGACGGATGGAGTATAATTTAGTGGTGATAAAAAATGTTCATATACAATCATATAAAAACAATATCATTGAGACTATGCTAGTTGAGCTGGCAAACTTGAGAGCTGGATCAGCTTTTAATCTGCCCCAAGCACCAAAACACAAAATTTGGAGGCTCTCCAAATTGAGGCTATCAATTATGCATATTTATCTCGCATATATGGATTTGTGGATTCCACTAATATTATTTGCTGATCGATTTTTTACCAGTTGATGCTGTACTGTTTGATCAACAATTATTTTAACAACACCACCAGTGGTAAATAATAAAGCAAATGACTAGCAACATGGAGAAAAAGTTTCTTCTCTTCTCAAGTTTACCTATACCTAATTCTAATATATTTCCATAAGCTACAATCCTTCTAATAGAGTTCCAAACATTTTTCACAAAATTGCTTAAAATTCAAAACTGAAAGCACATATTGATTGTTCTAAACAAGTTTAAAAAGTGTCATATGGATGCAGTCCAACTTCCGTAGATACTAAAAGAGGAAAGGGCACTGTTGCATACTGCTTGATGACAGTCCAAATGGAAGCGTTATAATTACATTGGGTATGAGATAAGATAAGCATTTATCATTTTAAACATACCTAAATTCACATGTTCAAGAATATACCTTCTTGATCAGTTTAATTTTGGAATCAGTGGTAAAGCACATAGCCTTGACCCAAAACATAGTCGTTAGTAGTTAATGATAGATAACATTTGGTGTTGAGGATTTCACAAATCTAGTGAATTATGATGGCCAAGTAGTCAGCTTACACACTACTGGAGGTTAAAATCCATTTGGCAATGTGAAGAGATGAGGACAATTGTTTTGTAGCTTTGGCATAGAAATCAAGGCATATGAAGAGAATTTGGCCAGCCTGTACAGTGTCCTAGGTCAAATGCACAACATATGGACATCTCAGGCATGAACTAGACACAAGTCTACTGAGACCCAATTGACAGACAAAAAAATTTGGTTGGCCAGTTGGATGACTGGTAGACGACCCATTTCCATTGTCGACCAGAAAAGTGGAGCATATGCTGAACAGGCCACATTCAAAAATACAAGGCCCTGTTGATCACAAACACAGCCAGGTGGCCCCTTTCTTTGCATGTTGCTAAGAGATATAAAGCATGGTGGACACCCTACCAACACTGCCAATTCGTGAGTGTGAGCCACAATTTTTTTAATTGGGAAGCTGTGGGAGAGCTGACTCCATTATTAATGGAAGGTTTAAAGAACTTACAGTCACCATAAAAGGATTATCAGTAGTGGAAATCTTGGTGGAGATGTGGCATTCTAACCAGTGAGTGGACGCAGGTCATGTTGGACCATCAAAAAAATAAAAATCTCCCTTCCCTTCTAAATTTCATATACTTCCTCGCTTATTTTATTTCCATATTTGGACTTGGGAGGAGAGACACAAGAATTGACCATACACTTGCATACTCGGGAATTAAAAAATAACACCTTTCAAGCTTTTGTTTTCCTAGTTGCTTCAGGAACATTTTCAACTTGAACAAAGTTTCTTAATTGAAAATTATAAACTTATAGTGTCAGTATAAAGCTATCAATTTAGATATATTTTCATAAATCAATCACATAGTGAAAGTACAGTGACAAAGAACTTAGCCTTAGTTTGGTTTGATTTTACTCTAAAGTCCTATTCACCCCCGTCTAGAGTCATTATACATAACTCAGCTTATACCAAAACCATCATTGAGAGTCGAAAACCCACCTCTGTAGAGACAACTTGAGATTGCCCAAGGTATTCACAACAACGGCCACTGGACAGCTGTGCATAAGATTTGTTCCATATTTCTTTCTCCTAAGTGGATTTATCCATGTTCACTTAGTGCTGGCATCTTTCTTTTCCTGGAGAAATGCTATGTGCTACAAACTATTCCTAGAACCATAAACTCAAACGTAAAAAAATAGGCAAGTTCATGGTATTATTATGCTGCAGGTCAAGATTTGCATCTAATTTGTAGTAAATGGCGCAATTTATCCAATTTTATTTGGATCTGATGATTCTTTGTCTAGTTAGCCAGCTTATCAATCTTTCACTTATCTAATAAATAGTGCTATGCATGCAGATTGGTGTAACTAAATCTCAATCATATGTGACCATTGAGGTTATTTATGCAGATATGCCTGCTGCACGCTTAATTAATAGATCCACAAAACCAAACTTAAGCTATTGCAAAATAAAAAAATCAAACTTAAGAAAAATTACCTTCTAATTTCAGAAGAGCGCTTGTCCCAGTGGGAAGTCTCTTATCCTGCAGGAATTAATGCTTGATATTCTATTTCTCCTTATTAAAACAGAAACAGAAGGCATACCAACTTACGTAATAAGCGTGCCAGTAATATAGCTCTCTCCTTAGACTAGTGTCAACTCCCTTGAGGAATTGTTCTACAAGTTTCTGCAATTATCAGATATTTATAATATTAGAAAAGAGAGTCTCATGTTTGCAACAAAAATATCCAATCAGTACAGCACCAAATGTCATTACCTGAAGGATGAGTTTTGGGTGAACAAACTCCACCAGCAATTTTTGAAATTTTTCACGTGCAAAAACTTGTCTGTAAATGAAAAAAAGAATTGACTTCATTTACAAACATGATGATGAAACAGTACAGAAGGATGAAATAAGATCCACGTTCAAAGGTAATCATAGGATATTTCTAAGAATTGTGGAATAGAACCATTTTCAGACATGAGTTCTGGCTCCACATGGTCTTAGGCATAAAATTAGGTTGTTGAACAAAAAATAGTGCTTTTCATTCTTTCTCAACAGAGAGGGTGTTCTTTGTACAATTGTACTCAATTTCTTACATGAGATAGAAAGAGAGAGGAAGGAGATTTGACTCATGGGGAAAGCTTGAAGACGAGAGTAAGGGCCTAAAGAAAGGTTTCCTCATCGGCATTTTCGCTACTGGAGCCATCGCTACTGGAGGCATTGCACCCTCCCGCTCAGGCATATGTTCGAAGAATTTATTCCCAACATCTCCTTATTCTTCCTCCTACATACCTCATTTTCCAAGAGTTGCTTTCTCTACCATCAATCAAAGTCCCCCCCTCCTCCCATCTTTTTAGCAGGAAGCGCAACGACGGCAACTTACACTGGTTGGCTGAATGTTTCTTTCTTCTCAAAATTTCCAAAGAAGCTTACTAGGGGAAGGTTGTGAATTCAGCCATTTGGTCAATTGGTGGGCATCCTTTGATTCTTCGCAAATGGCATTTGGGGTTTAAAACCATCCACGGTGCCCATATGGGATGGGGTGCGATTTCCTCATCTTCCAATTCAGTATTAGTCCAAGAAGTCTTTGGGTATGATTTTGAGCAATTTGGGAATCCCTCTGTGTAGAGACCATGGTTCACAATATCTGAGACATCTCAAATATATCCGCATCACAATATATGGGGGAAGATTGATGTCTCAGATATTTTTATTAAATCTGAGATATATCTCTTGTATTGGCATTAAATCTAAGATATTTTGCGATATTTTGGGCCCACCCCCACTTTATAGACCCCTTCCAACTACTCGATGATGGTGTTTGGACACTTTGGCACCCTTTCCAGCATCTACTCCCGTGCTGGCAACCAACACATTATCATGTTCTCCATTATATATTCTTGTTTTGACTTTTAAGCTTTATTTTAGATTTACACCATGTTCTCCACTTAATCACTAATATTACCTTCAAACTTGTTCTTGTTTATCATTATTGATCATGTTTACCACATGATAAAGTAATTTATGTTGGTATAATGTACACACATGGTGTTCTAATTGTTTGAGATAAGAATTAGGGCTTTTAGATATTAATATATGCTTAGATTAACAAAATACTTGTGAAAATATTTTTGGGTCCTATCTTTAGGTCACTGATAAATATCCAATAATAGATATTGCGATTCATGGTAGAGATTGCCAACAGCCGGCAGGACAAGGCTGACTTACACTCGCATGTGGTCTCCTCCCTCATTCAGGACATTGACGACGTTCCTTCCAATCTCCTGTGGATTCCTCATCTTGTGGAGACACCTTTTAATCAAGGAACTGACGTCAACCTTCTAAGGACCTGAGCCGTGATGGTCAAATGCAAAATGCCCATCCTGGGCCTAGATGATCAGCCTACTTTTCCACCAGTGCTGTTGCCACCGAAATGGGAATCAACAGAGACCACTTTAGGGGGGTCTGCTCATTGGGTGCTCCTCAGTTAGGCCCTCAACTGAGGAAGACTGCGAACTTGATGATGAGACTGAATACAACTCTACCTTTAGCCAATACATCAAGCAGGGATCAAAAAATAAAGGGCAAAAAGGAAATAAGAAGGGAGGTCACATGAGCATAAATTTTGAGACCTCCAGTTGTTTTTGTGGTTCTGTTCATTTGAGGAGATAGCCTTCCTCTTTTCTTTTGGGTTTGTCTCTCCTTGTTTGTTTCTGCTTAGCAGTGTTTTGTAGCTCTCGATTTGGTGAAGAGTCTTTGTGTTTTTTCTGAATCTCTTGTATCCTTCTTATGAGCTTTGGATTTTAATGATTTTACATGGATGTTCCTTAATTATTAAGAAGATCCACAAGGATAATTAGGCAAGTTCTTACATGGTGCAATAAAATGGTTAAAGATGTTCCTCTTCACCAATTTCATCTGTAGTAAAACTAGTCAGACACGTTCTATGAGATTTTGATATAGCTATATTTTGTTATAAAAAATGGCTGCAAGATACCATTTCAGGTGATTCTTGAACAGGCCAGTGAACCAAGCTAAAGTAATAAATAACCTGTTACAAATTATTAGCAAGAAAATGGAATGATAACATACTCAAAGATGGAATTCTCAACCCATGTTCAGATGTCTAGTAAAATTAAAATACCAGAAGTCTTTCTCAAATGGTTAAGAGGATATATTGACATCTACACATCTTTCAAGGTGATAAACATGTTATAGTCCACCTACTTTGCTTACAGTGCAAAATGTGGGCTCTCTTGGCGCATGGTAGGAGCTGCTCGATTGCTCATTTCAATTCAGAGGACAGGCAGGTTTTGAGGGATCCTGGTACCCCCTTCTCATGCATGCTATCAGATTTGATTCTGATGGCAAGCAGCCCCTACACCGAGGAGAACTTAATCCGCAGTATCCCACTGAGAGGACTATGTTTTCCATGTATGTTAATAGAACAAGTATGACTGCTCCGAATATATATGTAAAGAGAGGGGGTATAACCTTCTGGGTGATGGATCTGCTAGAATCTCCGCAGCAAGTTCAATAAGTACCTCTTCCCAGCCAAGTGGAATTGGTTGTTCGTTAGCAAAAGGGTAGCTGTATATATAAATAGATCAGAATAAATACGTCTCAATTACTGCATATTTATAGAAACAAAATTTGCCTCTTCTCACTTGTGTGTCCTGCATGCTTCAAGCGCCATAATCGCTCGTCTCACGTTCTGCTTGGACTTCGTGGCAATTTTAGCAGCAAATCCCATCGGCAGATCAAAATTTTCCTTCCTGGCTATCTGGATCAGAACTTCCAAGATCTGAAGAATATGGAATGCCAACTTAATCCATTTTCAAATCTCAATTATAAAGTATAACTTCTGCTCCAACAGGTTAGAACAGTCTCACTATAAATATTTGCAATAGAATTATTCAAACTTTGAAGACATTCAAAACGCTGGAGAAACACCACACCTATGAAATACAAAACTACAAAATAGGGCCGTAATTATAGATACTTGGCTATAGTACATGAACAAAAGTATAACATGTACTGCCTACGTTTGTTTCATTTGTGTTATGTCCCAACCTGAGGACACCCCACCTTTGGGCCCCACAGCAAGACCAGACCTTTACTGCCTTGCATCACTGATCTGCTGCCATTGCCCACAGTCATCCTTGCTTCCCATTGACCACACTTCCGCTCAAATCACAGTCGCTCGCGCCCTTGGCCACCTTCTAAATACCAACCTGAGCGGTTCCAGCCCTCTCAGTTGTCACAAAGCAGCAAGGAGCAGTGCTCATGACACATTCCAATGCGTACACATGTGCCTATGCGTCCTCGCAACACATGCACACATGTTGCACAACATTGCGGGGAGTCCCAGCAACACATACAGACAATGTGTGCAACACACAGGTACATATGTGCACAGCAGCATGTGTAACAAGCACTGCTCCTTGCTGCTCCGTGACACATCAGAGCTATGATGGGCCCAGTGCAAGAAGATCTAGGGCACTTCAAAGATAAGGTGATGTGCAAGCGAAGCGTAGCAGAATGCTGTGAACCATCCTAAGGGTTTGGCTCGTCTGTAGGGGCCCAAAGGTAGGGGCAAAGTCCCTCAGACCGGAACATAACAATATGTTTCTATGTTCATATAGTAAATAAAAAAAAGGAAAGATGTTGGAGCTGATGAAAGTGCATGCTCCATAGACTCGCAGCACAACAATAGCAAGATGGATATTTGAATGTGAAACACGGCATACATATTGCAGATCCCTAGAATTGCCTAAACTTAAGGATACAACTTTAAAATTGATGATTATTTTTAAGAACTGAGAACACACTTCAAGAAAGTGCAAAGAAAGACAGTAGAAAAGATATGCTAGCTGTAAACTTACTTCATGAGTTACAGGTGGGTCCACTGTGATAAGTTTACACCGGTTTTTGACACATTCAAGGATTTCAGTATCATCTTCACAACAGAGAACAATCTTACAAGCATCCGTATAGCAATCCATAATCCATTTAATCAAATGCTGAATATTCTCAGCTAAATGGTCGACCTCATAAAGAATAATTACTGCCATAGAAAAATAAACTTGTTAAAATTTAGTAAAACTCATTGTATCCAAATGATACACATGTAATTTTATCTCACCTTTGTAATCTGCTCTAAAGCTAGCATCACTGACTTCTGGAGTAGATGTACAGTTGCTAGTTAATTCCTTCACGAGTGCCATTAAAGCATAGCTAGCATTCCTCGGTTCAGTTTGAAGATTAAGTTCCACATGGTGTGGACTAGAAGCCACTGGAATGACCACATCCAGTGGTCTTGAATCCTGTTAACAGCAGCAAAGGAATTTGATATTAATCAAGGGAATGCTTATTTATTCAGAACCCAAACTGGTAAGAAAATCATTCTAGAGGCAATTCTTGCCCCACAAGCAACTTCCAAAGATAATAAACATATCCAATGAAAAAATCATTGCTGTATAAATTCTAATAATTTATTTTGCATGTGAGGAAAGAAAAAGGAATATTTAAATAGTCTGAATAGCATCTAGCTCTCATAGAAAATAAGATAAAACAGCAAAGAGAAGAAGTAAAGTCATAAACATAATTATTCTATGAATGTAAGATGACGCAAACTCTCATTATAAATAACTGCCAGAAACATGTCAGATGCAAAATGCATATATGCACATTGAATAGAATCAAGCCTTATGGATGTTACAAGGAGCAGCCTGTTAGAAACATACTACGATCTTATGAAAAGTAACTATCAGTTTGTGAGTATCCATCATACCTGAACATTAAAGTATCGCAGTTCGTGCAATATCTGTCAGAAAATTTACATGGAAAAGTCATTAACTGACAAATACCAGGATAACAAAAAATTCTACAATGAGGCATTGCATTAGATGAAATCCTAGCCACATACTTTCCAAGCTGAGGCACCATAAATTTCATGCAGTAAGGCCATGCTTAAAGCTTTCTTTCCAGAGCCATGCGGTCCTTTAAACAGAATATTAGGGCAGTTTTTATGGGATATCTGGCAAAAGTAAGAAAAAAATATCATCAGCAGTTCAAAAAGAAGGCTACCCACGTTCCTGCTGCCAAAGTTTGTTTCGCTCACAGGGAAAAAAAATCACTTAGAGGGCATCGTTAGGTAAAGAATCAATGATACTTACACATCATCAGGAGTCCTAAGGAAAGGATGCTGATACAAACTAAACTAAAACCATTAACTAAATCATTGCACACAAACATTACCAATTGACACCTGAGATTTGCCACAAAATCCGCTTTTCCCATATCTGCCTGACATCAGGCCCATATTTTAAAAACAGTGCAGAAAAGCTTGCAGCACCCCTGCAAGCTACTCAAGCATATGGATTATGTGTACTATGTATTTAAAGATAAATGTATCCATGTATTCCTTCTGCCCATAATAATTGTCCACATTTGAAAAAATATTGATATTCAAAGAAGCCAAATTATTAAACCTTTTACTCCATCCACTAACCCTTTTTATTACATCCACTATTCCGGGTAGGGCGCAAAGGACCTATTTCTGCGCTTATGCAGAGACTAGGCGCCCACATATATTATCCACTACTAACCTCAGGACATCTAGTAATGATGTTTGTTTGTGACAATGTTCATGTTTACAAATATTGCTATGAGCAATGGGAGAATGTTGTAGCCCATTGGCTACAAAGGGTTGTATATAGGAGAAAGGGAAGGAAGAGAGACTAATACTAAACCATTAATTCATTAATTCACAATTTCTGAACTGCTACACAGTATGTATAGGATATTTATCACCCACAAAACCTTCTCCAACTAGTAGTAGTCCTAACTAGGAAATAAAATCAAATAGATACTAACTCTAATTAAGATAAGCCTTTAAAGGAATCCAATTAAAGTAGGAGACATAATTACTTAATAACCAAGCAATCCTAAATGGAGACATGTTCCAAGAGAGGAGGCAGAGGAAGCATGGGGTCATCCTTTGCAGCCAAGTCATAACATTCCACCACTGCTCCCACTAGGCCTTGTCCTCGAGGCCATTAAGTGACAATACTCTTGTCTACCGCAAGTGGCTAGAGGACCCATACATACTTCCATTGAGGTCTATGAATGATGTGTAGCTTATCTAGAGTTTAGGAGGTAAGGCGGCGCTTGACCCATCTCATCTGCATGAGGTCAAAGTCCCATTTCACTTTGCTCAATGTATGCAACCAGTCCATGCCACGTACGACATTTGCACCCTCGATAGGTAAGATGTAGAAATTAACTTGAATGGGAAGGCCTTGAGCAAGTAGACATGTACTGCAACAAGTCCCCCATACTACAAAGCTTAGCACAATCTCCAACCCTAACATCAATGTCTGAACAATTAGAAATCGGCATGCCCACTTCTTTGGCAAGGACTTCATTAATAAAATTATGGGAGCTACTTGTATCAATAAGAACCAAGACGCGATGTTTTCCATGATGTTCATTGTCCTAGGTGCATTGCCACCTTTATAAGCATAAAAGAACAAAGATGGGCCCACATTATTCACTCCGACAACTAGGTTGGGGTCAAGTCCAGCCCACATTGGTGGGCTGATCGGTAGAGGAAGAAGCCTGTGGGGCCCATTGGACACGCTGTTGATGTTGAAGCTGCTCTTAACAAATGTGAGCCACACAAATTGTTTCATTGAAGGTGCATGGCATGAAAATACATATTGTGGATTGCAAGTCGGGCCTCAAACTACCAAAAGTTTTGATCAAAGTAGCTTCCGAACAGTTGTAAACCCCATTAGACAATTTTTCAAACTCATCTTGATAAGCTTTGACATTGGTAGTCTGGTGAACATGGGAAAAATAGAGATTGTAATCTTGATAATTGGTAGGTCCCAAGAGAACTAGTGCTCGCTCCATGTCATCCCACATTGCATGTGGAATGTGATAAAGGAAATGCCATCATAGGCAGGGTGTTGAAAGGTCAGTGAGAAGAACCCACAACTACAGAATCTAATGTCTCCACCACCTGGACCTGTCCGTCCATAAAGATGGCCTGCTGGGATGATAATGGAAGATCTGATGACGGCAGGGGAGCAGACGAACCAGATCAGGGCAGGAGGCAAACGACATCTACAAACTCAAACTAGAGGCAGGCAAGGTGGATGAAGCACTGGCCGTTGTGGATGACAGGTGAAGCAGCTGCGCCGAGGGTCCTTGAGGTAGCAGTTTGGTCAGCTCTGCATAGGGGCGGTTGGTGAGCTATAGAATGAGGTGGATAGGGAGTTGGAAAGGCCGACAATTGTAGCCAGAGACTCCTCATGGAGCTTCACGGCAGTAGCAACCTCCTGCTGCCACTATGTGCCAGAGGCGAGGGTGTTTAAGAGGCATTGGAACTGCTCTGCCCAGCCATCATGGTTGGCTTTACACTCAACGGATTGGGCGTCAATTTTTCAATTAAGCTCTGCCACTTCTGTCTAAAGGTGGGAGACAACTGTGTCCGTAGGCTCAGTATCAGAACCAGAGGAGGCTTTTTTCTAGAGTTGTCCTGTTATGGCGATGTTGAAGCAAAGGTGGGGGAAACGTAGTGAGACTTCCGATACCAGTGTCGTAGCCCATTGGCTACAAGGGGTTGTATAAAGGAGAAAGGGAGGAAGGGAGAGAGCTTAGGGAGGGAGAGACTAATATTAAACTATTAATTCATTAATTCTCAATTTCTGAACTGCTACAAAGTACATAAGGGGATATTTATAAGGCACAAAACCTTCTTCAACTAGGTGTAGTCCTAACTGGGAAAAAATATCATCAATAGATACTAACTCTGATTAAGATAAGCCTTTAAAAGAATCTAACTAAAGTAGGAAACTTAATTAATTATTAACCAATCAATCCTTAATGGAGACATGTTCCAAGAGAGGATGTGGAGGATGCATGGGCCCATCCTTTGTGGCAAAATCATAACAAAGAACCATATTAGTAACCGAAATAATAGCACATTGCTGTGCAATACCCTTACCAGTTGCTTGAGCTGTTGAGCTTGTTGTTTGTGGCAAATGAAGCCACTCAAGGAACCTGGCCGGTGTTTATCTGCCCAGAACTGTCTCAAATTTTCCACGACAAATGCTTTCTCAATAAATGAAGCTTCATCAATCTCTCTAGTTTCAGGTGATTTAGATGTCCTGCAAGGTCCTCGCTTAACACAAGAAAACCACACATCTGATTGGCTTTTCTGTCTGCTTGCTGTGAATTTCCTGAAACTACTACTGCTTGACTTTCCGGTAGTGTCACTAAACTTGCTATTTCCATGGCTAGCTTTACCACTAGTCTGACAGCTTACAGAAGAGCTTGAAGTTGTTTGTGTGCATGATAGAATAGTACTAACTGCAACCAATTGTGAATTTTGATCATAACCACTGACTCTACCACTCCTCGGTTGGGTGATTCGATTCCTTTCTAAAAAGCCCTTAGGTTTTGGAGAGATATTTGGTCCATTCTCCCACTTATTGTTTCTGATATTCATGGGCATTTGATCACGAGAATAGAAGATGTCTCCTTGTGAAAATGATTCTTCACTTTGCATCAATGCTGCTCCTGTAGAGAGTTCTTTAGAAACTTTTGCATTGGCAACCATTTCATTAATTTCACCGATTGGAGCATAAGGACTCTCTTTCTGAATCCACATTAGATTTCCTCCGAGTGGCGATTGGCTCCTTCCAACTTTTCTCTCTGTACATCTAGAAATGCCCTGGTTCTCGATTTCCCTCCCTCTTAGTTTTGGGGTAGATTTGGACCTTTGGCTATAATTGGACCTTTGGCTCAGCCTAGAGTTCTCTAAACACTGTGGTGACACTTTGTCCAGATCATCAGATGGACGATGAGATAATTGATGATTCCGTGCCCTATTTGATCCTTTGAGCTCATCAAATATCTGATGCTTGGGCAGTACATAAGGACTAGTATTTCTTGCAATATTTAGCGGAGAATGATTGTGACCCTCATCTTCTCTTCTTTTGTATGGGGATTTACTCTTCCTTCTTGGAAGAGGGCTGGTTTTTGTGTACCTCTCACTATGACTCAAAGGGCTACTTTTCCTTGATATAATTGGAGTTCTTGGCCTGTCCGTGACTAAAGCTTCCTCGTCCCTATCATTGCCACCCTTTTTCAGTTCATACCAAGGGCTTTCACGCCATTCGGTCTCAGTATCCGAAGGTTCATAACCACTCCTCCTCTGTTTAAGGGATGAACGAGGGTGTGCATCCCTGCCATATCTTGACGATGTCTCCATTGCAAGCATCACTTGTGTTTGCAACTCCTGCATTGCACAGACAGCAGAAGTAAGAAATAAATTGTGTGCAAGCATAGACAACAGTAAACAACTGGACGCCAACCAAAAAAATCTCATTATTTATGTAGGTTGATTAAACTTTAGTCAAATGGGTTGGAAGTCAGAGACCAATAGAACGGCTCTGAACAAATTCGAAGAACACCTAAAAGGGAAATAGTGTGGAGATTCCCAGAATTGCATCACCAATACGTAGAACAGTAATTATCAATCCCTAGTGAAGCTGCAGCTTCTTGTTTCAAATATTCTTGAAAATCAAATCCATTATACTGGAAAGAAATTACACCGAACAAGAAGTTCATTAACCAGAATACCTAGCTTTGCCAATTTGGTACAAATTTCCCGTAATTTTATCTAACCTCAGAGGATTCCCAGATGTCATACATCTTCCAAACAAAGCCAGCTCTGCACAATAGTTCTTTTTCACCCAAAAAGAAAAAAAGGCGTAATCTCGTACCTGAGGTCTGAAATGGCGCCGGTGGGCGAAGGATAAAAGGCACCAGAAGGTGGGGAAGAATCCAACTTTGTCTTCGAGACGTCAAAGGAAGCTTAAATTCTAGACAGCGAGGTTTCCGAAGCGCTTGCATCGTCCAAGACCCTCCCATTGTCTTTGTCTTCTTCCTCTGCATCAAATCTCCAGCGATTTCACAGCCCACGAGGGAAGGGAGAGAGCGGGTGTTTATGGACTCCAGGCGACAATTTCCAGGCCTCTGCTTTGAGCGTTCCGGATGAGCGCAGCGAGTTTCCTCACGTGCTGAGACGCTAGCGTAATGTTGAGAGGAATGGACTAAAGTAGGAGTACTTTGGTTAAATAACTGCAGCAAAGTTTTTACTTTTTACTAAAGTAATTTTACTAGGGAACTTGTAAGGATATAAAAAAATTTTATTTAATTAAAATATGATAGATCAGTTGCTTAGCCTTGGAAAAAAATGTTTTCTTTTTCTTCTTTTTCGGTAAAACTTCATCTCATACTAATTTTTCTTCTTCCTAGGTTCTTCTTCCTTATATTTTTAATTTTTTAATTTACTTCATCTTCTATGATTTTTGTTTCCGAGTTTTCACATCTTCAAGTTGTTTTATCTTTTCTACTTTTTATCTCTCAGTCTTTACATCTTTGAGCTGCTTCATCTTTTCTGCTTTTTTTCTCGGAGCCTTCACATATTTGAGTTCTAAAGACCTAGTAATTTATTTCTCTTCTATCAAGTAAATTGGTTTAAGTTATTTTAGATAATAAAAAAGATATTATTTGATAAAAATATTATTTTGGGTTGGTTATATCTTGGACATTATGTAATTTTTGTAAGTAAGATTTTCTGGGTAGCTAGAAAATTAGAAACTGAAAAATTGGAACACTAAATCTGGAAAAGTAAAAAACTGGATTACTGATATGATATGAAAAGAGTATGGAAAGGGACACAAAAGGTTTATTGTGTGTTTGGGACATCCATTGGGATGTAAGTAGTATGAAATATAATTTTGACAATGCGAAAACAAAACTAATTTAATCACCTTTTAAGTTTTTCATTTCAGTTTTTCAAGATTTATGTTTTCCAATTGTCCAGTTTTTTAGTTTTCTTATTTCCAATTTTCTAGTTTTTCAGTTTGACAGTAAGTTAGTTTTTCACTTTTCCCTTTAACACATGGATTATTCTAGTCGATGCAGGCATATATATAGGGTTCCTCCTATTTTTCTTCCTATGTTGTGAAGCTAATTTAGGTTTTTTTAGGATTTTTGTTCATATGTTATTTCCAAAATTATCTAGTTTTCAATTATCCAATTTTTTAGTTTTATAGTTATTCAGTTTTATAGATATCCAATTTTATAGTTTTTCAGTTTTCCAGTTTTTTAGTTCTCTAGTTTTTTAGAAATGTTGCATCTTTAGGAGATGAAACAAGAGTTATATGCAATCACACAAAATAACCAATCTAATCTTATATTTGCTTGTTGTTAGTGTGGTACTCACATTGGGCTGGGTGAATGTTTTTGTGAATTAGGGTCGGTGATTAGATTGGTTATTTTTTGTTATAGCATATAGCTCTTATTTCATATCTTATAGATGTAACATTTCTAAAATACTGGAGAACTAAAAAATTGAAAAACTATAAAACTAAATATCTATAAAACTGAAAAACTGGATAATTGAAAACTAGATAATTTTGGAAACAACATATGAACAAAAACTCTAAAAAATCTAAATTAGCTTCACAACATAAGAAGAAAAATGGGAGGAACCCTATATATATATATGCCTGCATCGACTAGAATAATCTATGTGTTAAAGGGAAAATAGGAAAACTGACATACTGTCAAACTGGAAAACCGGAAAACTAAAAAACTAGAAAATGTAAATCCTGAAAATCTGAATTGAAAAACTTGAAATGTGATTAAATTAGTTTTGTTTCTGCATTGTCAAATTTATTTTTCCTACCACTTTCATCCCAATGGACGTCTCAAACACACAACAAACCTTTTGTGTCCCTTTCCATACTCTTCTCATATCATATTAGTAATCTAGTTTTCTACTTTTTTAGTATTTCAATCATCCAGTGGTCCAATGTTCCAATTTTTATTTTCTATCACACAAATGAGCAAATTATAGAAAACCATACTAATATAATAGGATGCAACCTGGACCTAGTATATATCTGAACTGGAAAACTAAAAGCTGGGAATTGAAAAACTAAAAACAGGCAACTAGAAAATGGCAAACTAGGAAAATTTAGAGAAACCATACTAACATAATGGGATGCAACCTGGACCTAGTATACATTCGAATGGGAAAACTGGTAACTGCCAAACTGAAAGCTAAGAACTGGAAAACTGAAAACGAGCAACTAGAAAACTACAAGCTTGGAAATTGTCAAATTAAAAACTAGAAAAGTCTAGTGGAAACTTGAACAGAAACATGATAACCTTGTGCAAAAACGTAATATTAACAAAAACTTGTCCTTGTACACCTTTCATATCCACAAAAATACATTTTTCTCTAAATATGTATCATATTTCAAGGAGTTCTTGTCTTTTTCTTCTTTGTTGAAAGGACTTGTCTCTTTCCCAATGTACGTCCCAAACACACAACAAACTTTGTGTCTCCCTTTCCATGCTCTTCTCGTATCATATCAGCAATCTAGTTTTCTACATTTCCAAATTTTTAGTTATCCTGTCTTCCAAATTTCCAGTTTCCCATTTTTAGTTTCCAGTTACCTAGAAATTTTATTAGCAGAAACCACGTAATGACCAGTATATATCCAACCCAAAATACCATTTTTCATTTGGAAACACATTTCTCATCATCCTAAAGAACATGAATCAATCTTCTTTGTCGAAGGAATATACGGAGCTAGACGTTGAGACGTGCCAGAGAAAAATCGTGAAGAAGGAAACAACTGGGCAAACAAAAGTAGCTTTAAGAAGATGAACCAACCCAGGTAGGAAACCTTACTAGAGATAAAACTACCACTGGATGAAGTCACACTGGAGAAGAAGACATTTTCCTGGACTGTGCAACTATTGTAGATGATTTTTCACATCGGATTGTCATATGATGAAGGAGAGGGTAGTTTAGTCAAAAGCCTTCACACACTTGCAACTTCCCACGTGAGCAAGTTTACTTTGGTAAATAGTAGAAACTTGCTTACATTTCGGTTATTTGACCAAAGTAGGAGTCTACTTTGGTCAATTCCTCTAATGTTAAGTAGGGCTGCGTCTCGGTTCGGTTTTGGCGGTTTCGGTTTTGGCAGTTTATGTACAAACCAAACCGCATTAAATTCAAATCTAAGTATAAAAATTGAACCAAACTGATATAGGAATCAAAATCAAATAAAAACTAAATATTTTAATTAAATTACTTTAATAAAACAAAATTAAGTAGATATAATACAAAATTGCCAACCTTGCAACTTAAGTCATTTATCATACACATTTTTATATAAAAAATTGATGTTTTCCCCTTAAAACTGAACCAAACCGAAATTATTTTAATTAAACTAATTTGCTTTTGGTTCAATACCTATTTCAGTTTTTTTCCCCTAAAAACCAAACAGAACCAAAATTCATTTGGTTTTTTTATAAGAATCGAACCGAAACCAAATTAGGAACCGAACTGCTAAACTTTGGTTCAGTTTCACCCAGTTCAATTCGGTTTTGGTTTTCTGGTGCAGCCCTAATGTTATGGAAGCGGCCATTGTTAGAGGACTAGATGGGTGGAAATCGGGAGAAAGAGAAAGAGAAAGGTGTAAACTACGAGAAAGAGAAAGGGAAGAGAAAGTGAATTGAGTTGAAAGAATTCTTAAAAAATATTCACTTTTTTATTGTATTGTTATAGAATATTGAGGGTTAGAGAAAATTGAGAGTAATTGTGGTGGTGGCGGCAGTAGTGGTGGTGCTAATGGTGGTAGCAGTGGTGGTAGTGGTAGCGGCAATGGTGGTGGCAGTTGCGGTGGTGGCAATGGCAAGGTGGCGATGGCAATAGTGGCAGCAGTGATGGTGGTAGTGACTATGGTAGTGGCAACTGTGGTGGTGGCGGTAGATGTGGCGGCAGCAACAATGGCGGTGGCGGTGGCGGTGGCAGCGATGGTGGTGGCAGCAACAGTAGTGGCGGCGGTGGTAAGGTGACGACAGTGGTAGTTGCGTCAGTGGTGATGGTAGCGGTAACAGTAGTAGCAGTGGTGGTGGTTGTTGTGTACGTTTTCGGGCACCCACTAGGGGCCATGAAAGGACTCTCATCTCTAAACAGGTTTTCGTTTCTTTTTAATTATCGGTTATTACTTGGTTAACTCATTTTCTTATTAATTTGGTGGTTTCATAAATAAATGGTGTTTATGATGGTTTTAATCAAAATCAACTTTCAATTAGTGGTTTTAAGTGATTTTGAATCAAATATGAATTTTTGGGATTTTTCTGAATTTTTACTATTTTTCCAAAAATTAGGGTTTGGCAGGACCCCCTGTGGGCCCCACCATCAAAATTTGTGTTTTTAGACCAAATTAACCCAGACATCAACACAAGCCCTTATAAAAAATTTTATAATTTTTTTCATGTTTTATTAGTGCTCAAATAACTAAATTACCTATTTTTAGCCTATTTTTCTATTCATACCCCACAATTTACCCATACACACCCCAAAAACTTATTATAAAAGGCCAGACCTGAGCCATTTCCATTTTGGGAATAGGCTGAGAAGGAGAGGTTAGGCCTAATCCCCAATTAGGCCCGGATTAGAAGGTGTTTAAGGTAAGTCCCTTCTAATTAAGCATTAAATCCTAGCTTTCCTCTTAATCTCTTCTAATGGTGTGCATACTCCGTAATTCTGTTAGGTCACTCGTATTTAGGGTTAAGTCTTTAACTAAACCATATCTCAATTTCCCCTCATTGCCCCCATGGCTTGACCGGCCCCTGGATTGGGTTTGGCTCGGGTTGGGTAGCGTCGTGGCGTGACAAAGTTTTTGGTATCAGAGCCCATCTTTGTCCAAGAGTAAATAAGGTTTGAGTGACAAGTCTTGTTTGCTTGTTTGTGTGTTTTCTAATTGCTTAGTTGTGTGGTTTCGGGTTATTAGGCTGTATGATTAATGTCTAGTTGTTGTGTAGATGGCTGGCCCTAATCATGCAGGCGCTAATAACCATCGCGGTGCTCGAGACCCAAGAGTGGATAATGTGTTGACCACCATTGAGGGGTTGACATAGGTGGTCCAGGCGAAGCACGCAAGTGGTAGCAGCTCTGAGTCTCTCTCGCTCGAGGGATTTAAGAAGCTTAATCCCCCTAGCTTCAAGGGTGGATTGGATACCCCTGTGGCGGATAATTGGAGGCTTCATATGGAGAATATTTTTAGTGCTCGTCGTTGCCCCAATAAGGAGAAGACTCATCTCGCAGTCTTCACGTTCGAGGGTGAGGCCCAGAGGTGGTGGCTATCGATGGAGCGTCAGAGATTCCATGGCCGAGTGGACATTCCTTGGGAGGAGTTCTTGTCAGCCTTAATGACAAGTACTTCCCTCTTCATGTCCGAGAGGAGAAGAAGAATGAGTTTCTCAGCCTGTAGCGTAGCAGGGTTCTATGATGGTCTTGGCTTATGAGACCCATTTCGTGGAGCTTGATCGCTTTGCTCCTCACTTCTTCAGCGATGAGTATGAGTGAGCACGTAAGTTTGAGGATGGTCTAAAGCCTTTCATCAAAGGCCGAGTCGTGCCCTTCAGGCACAAGACCCTTGTTGAGGTACTTGAGATGGCCATCGTGGTGGAGCGGGATTGTGATGAGTATATCTGAAGGAGAGGGCAGCAGCAGCCTAAGAGGCCAAGGGCAGAGGATAGCCATAACCGCTAGGATCCTAAGCGGCGAGATGCCTGTCATGCGAGGCATAACACTCAGCAGGTGCAGCAGGACCCTCATGACCGCCGTGCTAGTGTGACTTGTTATGATTGTCGACAGAAGGGGCACTATGCCAATGAGTGTCCCCAGAGGGCTAGCCGTGCTCAGAGACGTGCACCGATGACACCTAACTCCGGTCCCAGGCAGCTGGGAGCACCACTGGCGAGAGCACCTACCGGGCAGCCTGATGGCAAGGGGAAGAAGCCGGCTCATGATGGGAGAGTCTTTGTTATTTCAGCGCAAGAGGCGGCTAACTCTTTCAACGTGGTGGAAGGTATGATTCTCATTGCCTCCCACTATGCTAGAGTGTTATTTAATACCGGTTCCTCTCATTCTTTTGTCTCCCCTCATTTTGCTCATGAGTTGGATGCTTATTATAAGTTGTTGCATGTTCCTTTGCGTGTGTCTACACCTTCATCCTCTCTTCAAGTGGAAAAGTATATTGAGATGATTTCTATGGAGATCGATGGGCATGTGCTATATATGGATCTGATTATATTGCCGATGATTGACTTTGATGTAATCCTAGGCATGGATATGATGTCTAAATTCCATGTGCATGTAGACTGTCGTAGGAGGTGTGTGAAGTTCGTGTTGCTAGGAACTAAGCCTTTTATCTTCCAAGGGGTGAAGCATTCTAATGGCAAGTTTTTGATCTCATCCTTCAAGGCCAAAAAGTGGATTGATAGGGGATGCAAGACTTTCCTTACTAGTGTTACGGGGTTGAACATGGAGCTACCTTCTTTGGATTCCGTTCGTGTTGTGGCAGAATTTCCTGATGTCTTCCCTAGTAGTCGGCGGGTTTGCCACCGGAGAGGGAGATAGAGTTTTGCATTGATCTTATTCCAGGCACTACTCCTATTTCTAAGGCTCCCTATCGTATGGCTCCAACCGAACTTAAAGAGCTTAAGGCTCAGTTGCAGGATTGTTGTGTCTGGATTGGACACAAACAGTACCTAGCTTTACGAAGGGGAAATGGAAGAAGTTTGGACGAAGGAAGAAGAGAAATAATTCTGAATTGCATGCCCGTCCAAGGAGGAAGACAACCCCTTTTATAGGAGGCGGCCAGCTGGTCCATTACAATCAAATCCCCTTAATTACGGACCACCATCTGGTCCGTTACAATCATTAACCAAATCCCCTTGATTACGCTTTATTACATCACAAAAGGAAATTACCAAAAAGTAAAGTAAGCCATAATATGGTAGGTCCTAAAATGGAAAGTAGTGCATGGTGGGAAGGATGTCCCGTGGCATACACAACACTCCACCATGCTTCCGCTTTTGCCTTGTCCTCAAGGCGACCAAGTTGGGTAGCGCTCCATGAACTTGTCCTCAATCATCCAAGTAGCATCCTCAAGAGGTTGACCCTGCCAAGACACGAGTACTCAGTGACAATGTGGCCTGAACGACACACCCATCGTTTATCAAGCACAAAGGCGGGTGTGGGTAAGTCAGGCTCGGGGGACCCCATTAGTGGTGGAGGCAGGGTACTAGAGACAAGGGTCGGGTCCCCAACAAAACGGCGAAGGCGAGAGACATGGAAGACCGGGTGCACCAATGATCCGGTGGGCAATGCCAAGCGGTAAGCCACAGGTCCGATGCGCTCGATAATGGAATAAGGGCCATGGTAACATTGAGCCAACTTACCATTGTCAGCTTGGAATAAGCTGATCTGACGCTGAGGAATCACTGAGACATAAACAAGATCGCCCACATGGAACTCCCGATCAGCATGCTTCTTATCATGCACTTGCTTCATACGGTTCTGAGCTGATGCTAAATTGAGTTTAAGCTATCGGATAACCTCGTCTCGTGTCTCAAGCATATAATCAACCTCAGCCACAAAAGAGCGGTGAGGCACATAGGATAACACTGTCACGCCCCGTCGATGCCCGACCCGAGCCGAACCTGGTCCAGGGGCCGGTCAAGCGCGCGAGGGCGACGAAGTTAAATTTAGAAAACGATCTAGTGGAAGACTTAACCCTAATCACATGCGATTAATAGAATTACGGAGTACGCACAATCCTTTGAGCAAGAGTAAATAAGAAGGAAAGAAAGAGTGTTGCTTATCACAAAGTAAACAACTAATCTCAAACCCACATGTTTAGTTAACGAAAGCCCACACCGGCTCAAAATAAGTCATAAGCATCACAACTGTAAAATGTGACATAAATCCAAAACAAGAAAAAACCCTGCACAAAGGTTCTAAACATAAAGCATAAAGCCAAAGAAGATAAGTCACACAACGATCTCCATAATCATATCCAAGCCATCTCCGACCTTTCCTCAAAGAGGAGATCCTGTCCGTCTGCGTGTCGCACCACGCAGCCCCAAAACAAAACACAAGAAAGATGGGTGAGTTTAACAAACTCAGTAATGGTTTTTAATATCACTATTAACATCGAAAAATACGATAGCATAGCAATATAATCATTCAGATCAAAGATTGGCAAGGTGCATTGTTTTCTAGTCACACATACATATCACCTAGAACTGCATCATAGTTCAATCCACAAAATGTCATTAACATCATAACATCTTGCATGAATGTATCTCTAACATACATATTCCATCATGTATCATATCATAATCAACCTGCATGGATGTATCTCCAACATACATATTCCCACATGCATTATATCATAACAACCTACATGGATGTATCTCTAACATACATATTCCCACATGCATCATATCATAATCAACCTGCATGGATCTGCATCGATGTATCTCTAACATACATATTCCCATATGCATCATATCATAATCAACCTGCATGGATGTATCTCTAACATACATATTCCCACATGCATCATATCATAATCAACCTGCATGGATCTGCATGGATGTATATCTAACATACATATTCCCACATGCATCATATCATAATCAACCTGCATGGATGTATCTCTAACATACATATTCCCACATGCATTATATCATAACATCCTCCATCAAGGAGTAATCACAAATTTGGTGTCACACAGACGGGAGCATAGACAAGGCCACGAAGGCGTGTCATGATCCAAAATTCTACACAAGAATTAAAGAAAGATCGGGGTTGTCAATCCCTAAAAAGCTGCTCGTCCTGGACGATCCTGGCCAAGGATGTCCCATTCTCACACAGAGAATTTAGAGTAGGGGTGTTCGCCCAGGGACATCTCCTGCGAAGGGAAGAGCCCGAGTTCTCACACAGAGAACCCTAGAACACATAGTAGTGGTGTACACAACATACCACACTAGATTCTCAGGGTCCAGATAACACTCATAATAACATTCTCACAATCCGCAAGACAAGTACACAACTCGTCCCCACATCATTCCATTTAACTAGACTCAACCCAGGGAGTGCACTTGTTCCACACAGGAACTCAAATTAAAACATGTCCTTTCGGACCAATCAACTTTCGATTAATCCACAACCGATCAATCCAACACAAAATTTTACCACATTGCATCCAATCGGTCAAATTCGATTAACCTCGATGAAGCCTCAATTGGAAATCCATTTTCATGATGCATGCCGCATGGTACATACGTGGGCAAGGCATACATGAATCCTAATCCATGATAAGTGCTCTTATCAGCCCCTAATGCATCATTCATAATCATAATATCAAGCTTCAACATCACCATTAAACCCCACAAGTGTGTGTACCTAGTAGAAGCATTTCACACAATGCATGCCAACATGCTTGAAATTAGACTCACTACCACACTACACATGTGAATTTCCATCTAAACATGAATTCCAGTAGAAATCATAGAAGAAGAATCGTTGAAATGGTATCTCAATTCAAAACTCAACCACAAAGGCTAAACACATATATGATCATTCATTTCATCATTGAGTCATGGCATTCACCAACATCCACACACACCAACTAACCACACTCTATCATGACAAATCAGTCCAATAATAGGTTGTAGTCCTACTGAAAATATGCTTAACTAAAGGGAATCAACCGTTCATAATTTCAAGATGACATTTCCAACATCATGCCACAAAACATAAGCCATTCTATAAATCTCTAATCATATATCCCAACTTCACAACCTCAATAGCATGTATTTTCAGTAGCATAATATGGCTCAAAACACTCCACATTCATATAAAATTGGCAAGCAAAAGTGGAATCATCGAAATAAACATCATGCATTAGAACACAAATCCCGCTGTGTAGCCATTTGAACGCCTCTCAGACCGTTCAATCACCTAAACGCAAAGATTTGAAATTCACAGTTTGGCCGTTCGAACGCCCAGCAAGCCATTCGATCAGCTGAACTGGAAAACTGTCGTTCCGGCAGTGTTGCCGTTCGAACGCCCAAAAGGCTGTTTGAACGCCAACAAGGCAGAACTGGTCATCTTCTTCCTTTCGCAAATCCAAACCGAAATACCATTGATAACACTTCAAATCCACATCTAACACCCTAATCATCATCAAAAGTCCTTCTTGACTTCTAGAATGTTAAACCATATCATAATAATGCAAAACCCTAAGAAATCGGGATTAAATAATTTCATTTTCTAATCTTACCATTAACACACCAAATCAAGCAACTCCATACGAAATAAGCCAAAAATTAAGAGTTTTACCATGGATAAACAGAAAATTTGAAGACCCATTACCTCAGCACTTGATTAAGCTCGGATTGGAGAGTCACCCTTCTTGAAATCCTTGAAAACACATTGAGTTTGAATTAAATTCCAATAGAAATCGATTTACCCAAGAAATCCCTAATTAAATCTTAGATCTAGGGCTTGTTGATAGTAAAAATCGAATTTTGAAGGTTAGGGTTTGTAGTAAAATAGATATCAGTAGTTTTTGATGTCCAAAAACGAATTGAAACAAGGGGAAAATGGTAGATTTGGCAGAGCTTAAGAAGAAAGTAGGGTTTAGTGCTTAATTAGAGTAAGCTTACCTTAAACCGCCTCTAATTGGGGTCTAATTGGGGATTAGGCCAGACCTCCCTCCTTATCCTATTGCTAAAAATAGAAATGGCTCAAGTTTGCCCTTTTATAGTAAGGGTTAGGGTATGTATGGGTAAATTATGGGGTGTAAATAGGAAAAGTAGGCTAAAATGGGTATTTTACGAATTTAAGCACTAATTAGGTCTAGGAAAATTCTAAAAATTTATGTATGACCTTAGGTAGATGTCTAGGTTCATTTGACCCAAAAACTGAAATTTCGACGGTGGGGCCCACAGGGGTCGCCAAAACCCTAATTTTTGGAAAAATTCAAAAAATTCCAAAAATTTACATTTGTTTTAAAATCACTAATCTTAGAGTTGATTTTGTTTAAAATCATCATAAATACTATTTAATCACAAAATCACCGATTAAATCAAAAAACGCATCAATCTCACGATAATCAATAATTAAAGAAAACCAAAACCGGTTTAGAGATGAGGGTCCTTACAAACACGGTAGGAGGAGGGCGCCTATAAACTACCTCAATGGGAGTGAATCCAGCCCTGGTATGATAGGCTGTGTTATACGACCATTCCACCCAAGGAAGGAGCTAGAGCCATCAGTAGGGCTGATCCCCAACAAAACAGCGCAAATACTGTTCCAAACAGCGGTTAATCACCTCTGTCTGTGGGTGATAGGCGGTACTCATATGAAGTTTGGTGCCCTGAAGTGCAAAGAACTCGCGCCAAAACTGAGAGAGGAAGATCCGGTCTCGATCGGAAACAATGGTGCGAGGCATGCCATGCAGCTTAGCTACCTCACGAACATACATCTTAGCCACTATTTTGGCGGTGAATGGATGGCCCCAAGCACAGAAATGCGCATACTTTGACAAGCGATCCACAACCACCAAAATCACTAATTTGCCCTATACTATGGGCAAGGCCTCCACGAAATCCATAGACACATCTTCCCAAACTTTGTCGGGAATGGGGAGGGGCTGAAGTAACCCAGCAGGTGAAGTAGTGGCAGCCTTCGCCCGTTGACAGACGTCACATGCAGCAACATAGTTTTGAACCGCCCTCCGAAGACCCTACCACAAGAAGCTTTGACTGACCCGCTTATATGTTCGGATGGAACCCTCATGGCCAGACAATGGTGTGTCACGGAAATGAGAGAGAATACGTTGTCGGAGGTCATATGCATCCGGCACCCACAGTCGTCCCTTCCAAAAGAGAAGTTCATCTTGCCACACAAAGTCAGGAAGGGCAGCAGGGTCACCTTTATACAGTAACCAGCTCATGCGTGGATGAGTCCTCCAAGTAAGCTCACCGCAGCTCCGGTAGGAAGGGACAAGAGGGCATAGACAAAGCAAGATAAGATCCCTCAGAAGGTTGGTGAGAGAGAGCATCTGCCACAGTGTTTTCTGCCCCCTTCTTATATACCACCTCATAATCATAGCCCAAAAGCTTGCTGACCCATCATTGCTGTGCCGGGGTTGACACACGCTGTTCAAGAAAGTACTTCAAGGGCTGATGGTTTGTGCAGATGAGGAAGCGGCGGCTGAGCAAGTAAGGGCGTCATTTAGTGACTGCATGTATTATGGTGAGCTTCTCTTTCTCATAGGCTAAAAGTGATAAGGAGTGGCCAGCAAGAGTTTTGCTGAAAAAGGCAATTGGCCGCTCATCTTGAAGTAGAATGACACCAAGACCTGTATCCGAAGCATCTGTCTCCACCACAAAGGAACGACTGAAATTTAGAAGAACCAAGACTGGGGAAGTCGCCATGGCCTGCTTCATCCTCTCAAAGGCCTCTTGGGCTGTCTCTGTCCAAGTAAAGGCCCCCTTCTTGAGGAGGGCTGTGAGGGAACTAGCAATCATCCCATAGTGACTGATGAAACACCAATAGTACCCTGTAAGGCCCAGAAATCCACGGAGTTCCCGGACACATGTGGGGGTCAGCCATGAGAGCATAGCAGCCACCTTTGAAGGGTCAGTGGCAACCCCTTCATGAGAGATGACATGGCCAAGGTACTCCACTTGCTTACTGCCAAAAGAGCACTTGGAGCGCTTAAGGAATAATGAATTAGCTTGCAAAATGGAGAGGGCAGACCTGAGATGCTCCAAGCAATCCGCCCATGATGTGCTATAGATCAATATATCATCGAAGAAGACCAAGATAAATTGGCAGAGGAAAGGGCGGAACAAGTCATTCATGAGGCTCTGGAAGGTAGCTGGTGCATTGGTCAACCCAAATGGCATGACCAAGAACTCAAAATGGCCATCATGGGTGCGGAAGGCTGTCTTGTGGACATCAGCTGGCTGCACACAGATTTGATGATACCCCAAGTGAAGATCAAGCTTGCTGAAGACAGTCGCCCCACTCAGCTCATCGAGGAGCTCTTCAAACACCAGAATAGGATACTTATCCTTGACAGTGATAGCATTCAGTGCCCGGTAGTCTACACAGAACCGCCAAGTGTCATCCTTCTTTCGGATAAGTAACACTGGTGAAGAGAAGGAACTAGTGCTTGGTTGGATGATACCTGTCTGGAGCATGTCGGCAACCAAGCGCTCAATCTCCGCCTTTTGGATGTGAGGGTATCGGTATGGCCGAACATTTGCGGGTGAAGCACCAGGGATGATAGGAATGTAGTGATCATGGGGTCGCACCAGAGCCCCTTAGGCTAGGCAAAGACATCCTCATGCTCTGCCAAGAGAGCAAGTAGATCCTCCGGAAGGCTGCCTTGGCTCACATCAACAGTAGCACACTACTGAAGGAAAATTCCTTGGGGTGCAAATCGAAAGAGAGAGCTTACCGATTGGGCAAACTGCAAGGTGCCTGGCTGAGAACCTTGGATGCGAACCCGCTGCCCGTGTACCTCAAAGTCCATGATCATGTCACGGAAGTTCCATACGACGTCACCCAGCTCCTAGAGCCATTGGACTCGCAACACCACGTCAGCCCCTTTTGTGGGCAGCAAGAACAAATCGGTGGTGAAGGTATGGCCCTGGATGGTAATGAAGCCTGCGCACACACCCCAGTGCTCCGAAGATGTTTGCCATCGCCGATCAAGATGTCGAACGGCTTTGAGTCCGACACAAAGCACACCAACCATTGTGCCACCTTATCATTGATGAAGTTATGGGTGGAGCCACTATCGATAAGGATGGCCACTTGTTGCCACTTGAGGTGGCCCTGGACGCGCATGGTGCGAGGAGTGAAGGCCCTTGAAAAGGCATGCACCGAAATCTCAGGCAACACGTTGTCATAAGGGGGCGGTGCATCAAGGGCTAGATCATAATCCTCCTCATCGGCCTCCTCGACTAGTAGGCTGCCTCGGATGGAACACTGATGGCCAGGTACGAACTTCTCATCACACTTGAAGCACAAGCCTTTCGAGTGCCGCTCTTCCATCTGGGCTGGAGTGAGGCGGTGTATAGGAGCACCAACAGGGCCGAAGGGCTGACTAGGGCAGCTGGTGGGAATGCTGGTCGATGCGGTAGGGAGGGCGCTGGGCTAGTTGGGGGTCGAAGAGAAGAGCCCAGCCGGCCTCCTCGTCATTGTCGGGCCAACTTCTCTTCTTCAATTCATGCATGATGCACAACTTCACGCATCGACGTACAAGGGAAATGATGCATCTCATCTGAAATTTCTAGTTTGAGCCCCCTTTTAAAAGTTCCAACAAGGGCTGCCATTGGCCAATTAGGGAGGCGATTCACAATCTTCATGAACTCGGTGTAGTATGCTCGCACGGTAGTGGTTTGGTGCAGGGTGGACACCATCTCATTGAAATCTTGGAACTCGTTTGGGCCGAATTGGACACAAAGCTCATCGGTGAATGAAGTCCAAGTTGGGAAGCGGACCTCCTTCTCAAAACTCTAAAACCAAACGGAAGCATCACCATCTAAATGGAAAGCGGCTATGCGTAACCGTTCAGCCTCAGAGTGAGTTCCCTGGTAGGAAAAAAATTTCTCCACCTTGTATAGCCATTCCACCGGGTCTTCATCTCCATTGTACCGTGGGAATTGAAGACGAGCCAAACATGGCTCAGCCCCACCCCAAAGTCCTCCGTGGAAGGCAGACTACTCCTCCCCATCATCCTCAAACTCGTGGACAAGATTTTTGTGGGGCGGCACCATTGAGGCATTTCCTCGAACATTTGGAGGGCCTTGCATGTTCCAACCTGCACATCCTCCTTTGTGCTGATCAAAGGTGCCAAAGTGAACTAAATGTCCGGGATGGTGCACCTCTCTCTCAAACGATGCTTGGAGGCCGGGGGCGCGAAATTCAATGGGCTGTGAAGGTTCACCCAATTCAGCCTGGACTGGCTGCGGCTTGGGAAAAAGTGACGCTGTGGGGGCTGCTTGAATTTGGGAAACTGCCATGGTGAGGTGTCCTAGTTGGGCAAGGATCAGCGAGAGCATAGAGGGATCAGCCTATTCGATTGCTGGTTTGGGACTGCCCGCCATGTCCTCTTGTCCCTTCTCGGGCTGTGTCTCAGGAGCCGTTGCCGGCTGTTTGCCTCATGCCATGAAAGATCGATGAGGCTTTGATACCAATGTTGTGTCCGGATTGGACACAAACGGTACCTAGCTTCACGAAGGGGAAAGGGAAGAAGTTTGGACGAAGGAAGAAGAGAAATAATTCTAAATTGCATGCCCGTCCAAGGAGGAAGACAACCCCTTTTATACGAGGCGGCCAGCTTATAAGGACCCTCATCTCTAAACCGGTTTTTGGTTTTCTTTAATTGTCAGTTATCGTGAGGTTAACGCATTTTCTGATTTATTTGGTGATTTCGTGAATAAGTGGTGTTTATGATAGTTTTAACCAAAATCAACTTTAAGATTAATGGTTTTAAGTGATTTTTAATCAAATGTGAATTTTTTGGGATTTTTTTGAATTTTCACTATTTTTCTAAAAATTAGGGTTTTGGCAGGACCCCTGTGGGCCCCACCATTGAAATTTTGATTTTTGGGTCAAATGAACCCAGATATATACTTAAGCCCATACAAAAATTTTCATAATTTTCTTAGACTTAATTAATGCTCAAATTTGTAAAATACCCATTTTTAGCCTACTTTTCTTATTTACACCCCATAACTTACCCATTCATACCCCAACCCTTACTATAAAAGGCCAAACCTAAGCCATTTCCATGTTTGGGAATAGGCTGAGGAGGAGAAGTCAGGCCTAATCCCCAATTAGGCTTGGATTAGAAGGTGTTTAAGGTAAGCCTACTCTAATTAAGCACTAAACCCTAGCTTTCTTCTTAATCTCTTCTAAATCTACTATTTTCCTTTGTTTCAATTCATTTTTGGACATCAAAAACTACTGATTTGTATTTTACTACAAACCCTAGCTTTCAAAATCCGATTTGTATGTTCAACAAGCCCTAGATCTAAGTTTTAATTAGGGATTTCTTTGGTAAATCGATTTTTAATGGAGTTTAATTCAAACTCTATGTTTTTGTAAGGTTTTCAAGAAGGGTGACCATCAATCCAAGTCTAATCAAGGGATAAGGTAATGGACTTTCAAAATTTTAGTTTATCCATGGTAAAACTCTTGATTTTTGGCTTATTTTGAATGGAGTTACTTGATTTGGTGTGTCAATGGCATGATTAGAAAATGGAAATCTTTAATCCCGATTTCTTAGGGTTTTGTCTTATTATGATATGGTTTAACATTCTGAAAGTCATGAAGGACTTTTGATGATAATTAGGGTGTTAGATGTTGATTTGAAGTGTTATCAATGGTGTTTCGGTTTGAAATTACGAAAGGAAGAAGATGGTCTGTTTTGCCTTGTTGGCGTTCGAACGGCAACACTATCGGATCGACACTTTTCCAGTTCAGCCGATCGAACGGCCTGTTGGGCGTTCGAACGGCCAAACTGTGAATTTGAATTTTTCCCATTTAGCCGATCGAACAGCCTTCCAAGCGTTCGAACGGCTACACAGCAGAAAAATTATGTTGTTCACATGATGTTTATTTCGATGATTCCACTTTAACTTGCCAATTTTATATGAATGTGGAGTGTTTTGAGGTATATTATGCTACTGGAAAGGCATGCTATTGAAGTTATGAAGTTGAGATATATGATTTGAGATTTGTAGAATGACTTATGTTTTGTGGCATGATGTTGGAATTGTCATCTTGAAATTGTGAATGGTTGATTCCCTATGGTTAAACATATTTTCAGTAGGACTATAACCTATTAATGGACTGATTTGTCATGATAGAATGTGGTTAGTTGATGTGTGGATGTTGGTGAATGTCATGACTCAATGATGAAATGAATGATCTTATATGTGTTTAGCCTTTGTGGTTGAGTTTTCATTTGAGTTATGATTTTAACGATTCTTCTCCAATAATTTCCACTGGAATTCGTGTTTAGATGGAAATTCACATGTGTAGTGTGGTAGTGAGTTTAATTTCATGCATGTTGACATGCGTTGTGTGAAATGCTTCTACTAGGTACACACACATGTGGGGTTTAAATGATGATGTGGAAGCTTGATATTATGATTATGAATGATGCATTAGGGGCTGATGAGAGCACTTATCATAGATTAGGATTCATGTTTGCCTTGCCCACGTATGTATCATGCTGCATGCATCATGAAAATGGATTTCCAATTGAGGCTTCATTGAGGTTAATCGAATTTGACCGATTGGATGCAATGTGGTGAAATTGTGTGCCGGATTGATCGGTCGTGGATTAATCGTAAGTTGATTGGTCCGAAAGGACACGTTTTGATTTGAGTTCCTGTGTGGAACAAGTACACTCCCCGGGTTGAGTCTAGTTGAATGGAATTAGGTGGGGATGAGTTGTGTACTTGTCAAATGTTATTATGAGTGTCATCTGGACCTTGAGAATCCAGTGTGGTATGCCGTGTGCACCCGCTACCACGTGTTCTAGGGTTCCCTGTGTGGGAATTCGGGCTCTCCCTACCGCTGGAGATGTCCCTAGGCGAACACCCCTGCTCTAGATTCTCTGTGTGAGAATGGGACATCCTTGGCCAGGATCGTCCAGGGCGAGTAGTTTTTAGGGATTGACAACCCGAACTTTATTTAATTCTTGTGTAGAATTTTGGACTATGACATGCCTTCGTGGCCTTGCCTATGTTCTCGTCTGTGTGACACAAAATTATGATTACTCCTTGAAGGAGGTTGTTATGATATGATGCATGATAGAATATGTATGTTAGAGATACATTCATGCAGGTTGTTATGATATGATGCATGATGTTAGAGATACATTTATGCAGGTTATTATGATGTGATGCATGATGGAATATGTATGTTAGAGATACATTCATGCAGGATGTTATGATATGATGCATGATGAAACATGTATGTTAGAGATACATTCATACATGTTATTATGATATGATGCATGATGGAATATGTATGTTAGAGATACATTCATGCAGGTTGACTTTGATATGATGCATGATGGAATATGTATGTTAGAGATACATTTCATGCAGGGTGTTATGATGAGAATGACATTATTTGGAATATGCACGATGATGCAGTTTTAGGTGATGTGTATGTGTGATCAGAAAATGATGCACCTTGCCAATCTTTGATCTGAATGATTATATTGCTATGCTATCGTATTTTCGATGTTGATAGTGATATTAAAAACCATTGTTGAGCTTGTTAAACTCACCCCTCCTTCTTGTGTTTTGTTTTGGGGCTGCGTGGTGCGACACGCAGACGGACAGGATCTCCTCTTTGAGGAAAGGTCGGAGATGACTTGGATGTGATCGTGGAGATCGTTGTGTGACTTATTTTCCTTTGGTTTTATGCTTTATGTTTAGAACCTTTGTGTAGGGTTCTTTGTTTTGGATTTATGTCACATTTTACAGTTGTGATGCTTATGACTTCTTTTGAGCCGGTGTGGGCTATAGTTTACTAAGCATGTGGGTTTGAGATTAGTTGTTTACTTTGTGATAAGCAACTCTCTTTCTTTCCTTCTTATTTACTCTTGCTCAAAGGATTGTGCGTACTCCATAATTCTGTTAATCGCCCGTAGTTAGGGTTAAGTCTTCCGCTAAATCGTTTCTCAATTTCCCTTCGTCGCCCCCGCGCGCATGACCGGCCCTTGGACCAAGTTTGGCTCGGGTCGGGCATCGCCAGGGCATGACACAATTGGTCCTCCCCCTAATTAGGGACCAGCTAGTCCGTTACAATCAAATCCCCTTGATTACGGACCACCATCTGGTCTGTTACAATCATTAACCAAATCCCCTTGATTACGCTTTATTACATCACAAAAGGAAATTACCAAAAAGTAAAGTAAGCCATAATATTGTAGGTCCTAAAATGGAAAGTAGTGCATGGTGGGAAGGATGTCCCGTGGCGTCCACAACAAGGATCTTATGGATAAGGGATATATTAGGCTGAGTGTATCTCCATGGGGTGCGTTGGTCTTATTTGTTCGGAAGAAGGATGGTTCTCTATGGTTGTGTATTGACTATTGCTTGCTTAATCAGGTAACCATCAAGAACAAGTACCCTTTACCTAGAATTGATGATTTGTTTGATCAGTTGTAGAATGCACAGGTCTTCTCTAAGATTGATTTGAGATCAGGTTATCACCAACTTCGGATCCGTTCTGATGATGTGGCGAAGACAGCTTTCCATACCCAATATGGGCATTATGAGTTCTTAGTGATGCCTTTTGGTCTTACTAATGCACTAGCCTCATTTATGGACTTGATGAACCGAGTCTTTCGGCCTTATCTTGATTGGTTTGTGATTATATTCGTGGATGATATTTTGATCTATTCGGCCAGTGAGGAAGAGCATGAAGCACATTTGACAATTGTCTTGCGAACTTTACGGGAGCATAAGCTCTTTGCGAAGTTTAACAAGTGTGAATTTTTGGCTCAAGAAGGTGCAATTCCTTGGTCATGTTATATTGAGTGACAGTGTGGCTGTTGATCCATCGAAAGTTGAAGCCGTGTTGAAGTGGGAGCAACCGAAGAGTGGATCGGAAGTCCGCAGCTTCCTAGGACTTGCTGGGTACTATCGCCTTTGCATTGAGGGTTTTTCTAGCATTGCAAGCCCTATGACCAAGTTGACAAGGAAGAATGAGAAGTTTGAGTGGAACTCAACTTGTGAAGAGAGTTTCCAAGAGTTGAAGAAGAGGTTGACTTCAGCTCCGATCTTGACTTTGCCTTCCAGGAGTGGTGGATTTGTGGTCTATAGTGATGCTTCACTTCAAGGCTTGGGTTGTGTACTCATACAGCATGGGAGAGTGGTGGCTTATGCATCTCAACAGCTTAGAGTGCATGAGCGGAATTACCCCACTCATGACTTGGAGTTAGCGGCCGTAGTTTTTGCATTGAAGATTTGGCGGCACTATCTCTATGGTGAGAAGTTTGAGGTATTCACTGATCACAAGAGCTTGAAGTACTTATTCACTCAGCGAAATCTTAATATGAGGCAAAGGAGGTGGCTAGAATTCTTGAAGGACTATGACTTCATGATATCGTATCATCCGGGCAAAGCGAACGTAGTGGCGGATGCTTTGAGTAAGAAATCAGCCACTATGATTGCTTGCATGCGAGTTCGTGAGTGGCTCCTTTATGAGGACGCCATTGAGCTAAGGCCAGAGTTGACTTTGGAGGACACACGGAGCTGGTTTTCTAATCTCTCTATCAGCTCTAGTGTGGTGGATGACGTGGTCGAGGCTTAGAAAAGTGATGAAGAGGCTCTAACTCTTAAGGCCAAGCTAAAGGAGAAGGCAATGTTGGGCTTCAAGGAAAAGGCCGATGGGAGTTTGGTGTATAAGGGTCGGTGGTGTGTGCCGAACTCCGTTGAGTTGAGAAAGCGTATCCTATCGGAGGCACACCATTCTAAGTTCTCTATCCACCCTGGAGGAAAGAAGATGTACCATGACGTGAAGAGGGCATTTTGGTGGAAGGGGATGAAGAAGGACATTGCGGTCTACGTGTCCAAATGTCTTGTGTGCCAGCAAGTCAAGGCAGAGCACCGACATCTAGGCGGTTTACTACAACCACTTCCGATTTTGGAGTGGAAGTGGGAGCATGTCACCATGGATTTCATTTCCGGATTGCCACGGTCGCTGGGTGGTAATGATGCGGTTTGGGTGATTGTTGACCGACTTACTAAGTCCGCTCATTTTTTCGAGATCAGAATGACTACTCCTTTGGATGTCTTGGCTGATCTATATGTTAGGGAGATCATGCTGTTACACTGGATTCCAGTATCTATCGTCTCCGACCGTGACCCGTGGTTCACTTCGAGGTTTTGGCAGAGCTTTCAGGGTGCTTTGGGCACATCTTTACATCTTAGCTCCGCCTACCATCCTCAGACGGATGGACAGTCCGAAAGGACCATCCAGACACTTGAGGACATGCTTCGAGCATGTATCCTTGAGTGGAAAGGAAGTTGGGAGCAGTATTTGCCGCTGGTTGAGTTCTCCTATAACAATAGCTACCAAGCGAGCATCTAGATGGCACCTTTCAAGGCGCTTTATGGGTGTCCTTGCCGATCACCATTGTGTTGGAGTGAGGTTGGAGATCACATTCTCACTGGCCCAGATCTTATCCAGCAGTCAGTGGAGAAGATACGCCTCATCCGGGAGAGGTTGCAGACAGCTCAGAGCCGTCAGAAGAGTTATGCCGATAAGAGATGGCGGGAGTTGGAGTTTAGTGTTGGTGACCATGTTTTCCTTAAGATCTCTCCGACCCACGCTGTTGTTCGATTTGAACAATGGGGGAAGTTGTCACCTAGTTTTATTGGTCCATTTGAGATCTTGGAGTGGATAGGCACCACAGATATCGGGTAGCACTTCCACCCCAATTGGCCGATATCCATAATGTATTCCATGTCTCACTTCTTCGGAAGTACGAGCTAGATCCTACTCTTGTCTTAGATTTTGAGCCGTTGGAGCTCCAAAAGAATTTTTCCTACGAGGAGGTACCTATCCAGATTCTTGACTGTAAGGAGAAGGTACTTCGGCAAAAGGCAATCCCACTCGTGAAGGTGTTGTGGAGAAATCATGGAGTCGAGGAAGCCACGTGGGAAACAGAGGACGAGATGAGAAAGAAGTAACCTCATCTTTTTGCCACTAACCTCTAGTTAATTTTGGGGGACCAAAATTCCTAAGAGGGGGAGGATCTTATCTCTAAATCGGTTTTCGTTTCTTTTTAATTATCAGTTATTGCTTGGTTAACTCATTTTCTTATTAATTTGGTGATTTCATAAATAAATGGTGTTTATGATGGTTTTAATCAAAATCAACTTTTCAATTAGTGGTTTTAAGTGATTTTGAATCAAATGTGAATTTTTGGGATTTTTTTGAATTTTTACCATTTTTCCGAAAATTACGGTTTGGTGGGACCCCCTATGGGCCCCACCGTCAAAATTTGGGTTTTTAGACCAAATTAACCCATACATCAACACAAGCCCTTACAAAAAAATTTATAATTTTTTTCAGATTTTATTAGTGCTCAAATAACTAAAATACTCATTTTTAGCCTATTTTTCTATTCATACCCCACAATTTAGCCATACACACCCCAAAAATTTACTATAAAAGGCCAGACCTGAGCCATTTCCATTTTGGGAATAGGCTGAGAAGGAGAGGTTAGGCCTAATCCCCAATTAGGCCCGGATCAGAAGGTGTTTAAGGTAAGTCCCTTCTAATTAAGCACCAAATCCTAGCTTTCCTCTTAATCCCTTCTAGATCTACCATTTCCCCTTTGTTTTGATTTATTTTTAAAGATCAAAACTACTGATTTGCATCTTTACTTCAAACCCTAGCTCTAAAAATCCAATTTTTATGTTCAACAAGCCTTAGATCTAAGTTTTTAATTAGGGTTTTCTATGTTAAATCAGTTTTAATAGAGTTTAATTCAAACTCTATGTCTTTGTAAGGTTTTCAAAAAGGGTGACCATCAAATCCAAGCCTAATCAAGGGATAAGGTAATGGACTTTCGAAATTTCAGTCTTCCTATGGTAAAACTCTTGATTTTGTGGTTTGTTTTGAATGAACTTACTTGATTTAGTGTTTTAATGGCGTGATTAATAAATGGTAATCTTTAATCCCGATTTCATAGGGTTTTATCTTGTTATGATATGGATTAACATTCTGGAAGTTATGGTGGACTTTTAATGGCATTTAGGTTGTTAGATGGTGATTTTAAGTTTTATCAATGAAGTTTCGGTTTAAAAATTAGAAAGGAAGAAGAAGGTCGATTTTGCCTTGTTGGCGTTCGAATGGCCCTCCTAGGCGTTCGAACGGCAACACTGTCAGTTCGATAGATTTCCTGTTTATCCGATCAAATGGCCCTCTTGGGCGTTCGAACGGCTACACAACATATTTTGTATTATTTGCATGATGTTTATTTCGGTGATTCTACTTTAATATGCCAATTTCATATGAATGTGGAGTGTTTTGAGCTATAGTATGCTACTGGAACGAGTGCACTCCCCGGGTTGAGTCTAGAAAAATGGAATTATGTGGGGGACGAGTTGTGTACTTGTCTTGCGGATTTGAGATTTATTATTATGAGTGTCATCTAGACCCTAAGAATCGAGTGTGGTATGCCGTGTGCATCTGCTACGAAGTGTTTTAGGGTTCCCTGTGTGGGAATTCGGGCTCTCCCCTCCGCAGAAGATGTCCCTGGGCGAACACCTCTACTCTAGATTCTCTGTGTGAGAATGAGGCATCCTTGGCCAGGATCATCTAGGGCGAGTAGCTTTAGGGATTGACAACCCCAAACTTCTTAAATTCTTGTGTAGAATTTTGGACCATGACACGCCTTCTTGGCCTTGTCTGTGTTCCCATCTGTGTGACACTAAATTGTGATTACTCCTTCATGGAGATTGATATGATGTGATGCATGATTGGATATGTATATTAGAGATACATTTCATGCAGGTTGATATGATGTGATGCATGATTGGATATGTATGTTAGAGATACATTTCATGCAGGTTGATTTAATGTTGAGGCATGATTTAATATGTATGCTAGAGATACATTTTATGTAGGTTAATATGATGTGATGCATGATTGGATATGTATGTTAGAGATACATTTCATGCAGGTTGATATGATGTGATGCATGATTGGATATGTATGTTATGATGTATGGTTGGATATGTATGTTAGAGATACATTTCATGCAGGATGATATGATGTTGAGGCATGATTTAATATGTATGTTAATGATACATTTCATTGAGGTTGATATGATGTGAATGACATTATGTGGATTATACACTATGATGCAGGTTAGGTGATGTATATGTGTGATCAGAAAATGTTACATCTTGTCAATATTTGATTTGAATGATTATATAGTTATGCTATCGTGTTGCCAATACTGATAGTATATTAGAAAAACTATTGCTGAGTTTGTTTAAACTCACCCCTCTTTATTGTGTTTTGCTTTGGGGCTGCGTGGCGCGACACGCAGATGGACAAGATCTCCTCTTTGAGGAAAGATTGGAGACAACTTGGATGTGATCGTGGAGGCTCTTATGTGACTTATTTTCCTTAGTTTATGCCTTATGTTTAGAACCTTTGTATGGTTCTCTATTGGATTTATATTATTTTTTACAGTTATGTTGTCTAAGACCTATTTTAGAGCCAGAGTGGGCTATAATTGACTAAGCTTGTGGGTTTGAAACTAGTCGTTTATTTTGAGTTAAGCGACTCTTTTTCTTTTCTACTTATTTACTCTTGCTCAAAGTGGTGTGCATACTCCGTAATTCTATTAGGTCACCCGTATTTAGGGTTAAGTCTTCTGCTAAACTGTATCTTAATTTGCCCTCATCACCCCCGTGCTCTTGACCGACCCCTAGACCGAGTTCGGCTCGGGTCAGGCAGCACCGAGGCGTGACAGGCCAAGTATTAGAGTAATTAGAGTTTTAATGTAATAAAGGTATTTAAGTAATTAGATTAATTAATGTATTAGTATTTTATCTTAATTATGTTATTAGGCCTTAGATGCTCAGAGCAACAACGGTAGAGAGGCTCCTCCCCGATTGAGCTTGGCGACTGGCTCTAGTAAATGGAGGGAGTCTGGACTCTGGGTGAAATTCGTGCCAGTGCCAATGCAGCTGACTGCCCCCTCCTGTGCTCCACCTTCCGCCAAAGCCCTGGCTGCCGGCAACCCAGTCGCCTTTTACCAGCAGCCAAACATCCAAGGTCGGGGCCTTTCCAGCAATCGCCCTGTCGCCTGGACACCAGCCCCCTCCTCCGCTGTCGACAGAGCACGTCCATCCTGAGACAAAGCCTGGAGATATAGGCAGAGATCACTGCTTTGCTCACAAAGGTTGCAGAGGAGCTCGAGGATGTGAAGAGGCTGGTAATGTCTATGGCGGCATCCCTGACAGCCAACGTGCTGCCCTAGGCTGCATCACCTCCTCCACCGTCGGTGGATCCTCCACCGACCAACCTGAGCCGGACCACCGTCTCCTAGGAGAAACCTCATCCCCAGCCATAGGTGCCACGGTGTGGTTTCCACTCAGACCGGGCCTCAGTTGCTTTTGCCACGGAATGCCTGTACTCCGGCCACTGCCGGCATCCATTGCAGAACCATGCCTCATCCGCCACTACTTGTGCTTCCACACCTGGCCAGTTAACTGGGAAGCTCAAGCAAGGTCGAAACCCATCATCCTGCCTCCTGCAGAGAAGGTCTATTGCTCTGCTGTGGAGAGCACGCCGGGCATAGGATTGGGTTATTCTACCTCCGGTCGTCGCTCAACTCAGGAAATCTGGCCACCTTCCGCTCTTGCGACCGGGAGCAATACGAGATTGGCTGCGGGGCGGTAGTCAGGATCTTACGGGATTTTGCTTCCTCTTTCTCTCTGATTCCAAATCCCATGAATGGAACCCCTCGCCGATCCGGTGAAATCCGTAATAGCGAGAATTTTGCTGGCAAATCAGCGGTGGGAAATTGGTTTTTCCTCATCCTAGATTTCAGCTTGCATTATGGGAGAGTGATATTCAGAACAGAAAATCTCGGTTGCGATGGATTTGCGTTTCGGGCTATTGGTTGGATGGTCCCAAGATCATCGCGATCTTCCACTGTTTCAGCACAACAGACCGCCCATTCCAGGATTTCACCTTGTCCATGCTATCGTCATGTGAGGATTGCCACTTTCAGAACTGCTATCACCTTCCTCCGGTGCCATTTGTTGGTGTCTAACCGGGATCGGTTCCACGACCTTCCTTCCATGATGATGCCGACCCTGACACATGCACTCCACTCTTGGCAAGAGGCCACCACGCAGGAGGCGCTTGAATTGCTCAGTGAAATGGCAGGAACCGAGCCTAAATTCCTACGATGGCAGCTTGGGGAGGTTGTGGGACTACAGATCGCTGAGGCAGATGGATTGGAGGAAAGAATTTGCCTTTTAGCTATTGAATTTGTGATTACACTTGCTGAGTCGAGGGAGCAAGCGTCGGGGATGATATGGAAGCTACCTCAGTTCACTGGAAGGTTGCTTTCCTCATTGATGACAATAGTGTTGGATACTGAGGACGAACCTGAGTGGCAAAATGCATAGGGCGAAGACGAGGATGCTAGGAAGACGAGCAGTTACAGCATGGCTCAAAAGTGCCTGAAACATCATGCGGCTTAGATAACTTTTGCAGAAATAGTTGAAGGTTGCTCAAAGGCCATGATAAAGAAATTGGAGCAAGTAGTGGCGATGGTGTTGAATTCATTCCGGCATCCCCATCCTCATGTACTTTGGGTTGTAATTAATGCACTTGGGCAGTTGTTCATAGATTTGGGTAAGGACCTGTGAAGAAAATTTAATCAGAGGGTGCTACCTGCTTTGGCATTTGCTATGGATGATTTCCAAAGTCCTAAAGTTCAGGCACATGCAGCTTCAGCAGTTCTCAACTTCAGCGAGAGCTGTACTCCAGCTATCTTGGCACCTTATTTGGATGGGTTAGTGAGCAAGTTGCTTGTACTGCTTCTGAATGGGATATAAATGGTGGAAGACGGGGCGTTGACTGCTCTGGCATCTGTGCAGATTCTTCCCATGAGCACTTCCAAAAGTATTATGATGATGATGTCCAGCCTTATTTGAATATTATAATTTTGAATTCCACTGAAGGAGGGGTTTGGCTTCAAGCTGCGGAGAAGCTATTTGAGGAAATGCTGGCAAAATCAAAGACTGTTGATTCTACAACTCATGGGTTTTTGATTGATGCATACTTCAGGGAAGGGAGAGCAGTTGATGCATTGAGTTGTTTTTCCAAGCTGGTGAATATGTTTTACGAGAGTAAGAGTTTGGTATTGGCTTCTCCTCCCAACCAAGATGTGACATCAGAAATAGGGTCTGGAACAGTTGTGCTAGGAGATGACGTTAACAATGATTTGGACAAATTTCTTAGGTCATTGTCTATAAATCCGACTAACATGGAATCTCAGATTGAAGAGGTGCAGGGAAAGGATTGCTATCCAAGTGGGTAGCAACTCCTCATTCACAATGGAAAGGTTTTCAAAGATGTGTGCATGTTGGCTGAACACAAAGTCAGTGAAGATGTCTTTCTGGTTGCTGTGATAACTCCGGCTCTCGTTGTAGGCACTGCAACTGATGACAGAACAAGAGTGTCTGAAAACTCCTCTGATGCCTATGGCCAAGCTGTATCCATCCTGGTGGCTGGTGACAATTTTGAGAATACAATTCAGCAAATACTTAATATGGGAGGCAGGAGCTGGGATCGTGATATGGTCTTGCTTGCTCTTCGAACTGCATACAATAATCCTGAACGAGCTGTGGCATATTTATATTCTGCAAGAACAACATCTCTTGCGGGATTGCCAAATGCATATCCTTTAAATTTGTTTCCATAGGGTGGTGTGCCTTCTGGTGCTTCTTTGCAAGATAGAAAGCAGCTAGTACGTGAGACTAAACAAATGCAGCAGGCAAGGGCGTAGTTTTTTGCTAGCATGGGAAAGACACTATTACTCCTGATCCTCCGTACCTCATTCCAGCTCTATGAATTCAGCATATATGCTACAAAATGATCTTCCCCAACTCCAGCCACGTGTACTCAGCAGCACTCAGCCACATTTGTAGATCCGGTTTATAGCGGAGGTATGGTAGGCCCATTGCTTGGAGTTTATGGTCACCTAGAGGACGAGGTGATGCGGAAGCATGGTGGAATGTTGTGTACATTTTGGGGCACCCACTAGGGGCCAAGTATTAGGGTAATTAGGGTTTTAATGTACTAAGGGCATTTAGGTAATTAGGTTAATTAAAGTATTAGTGCTTTATCTTAATTATGCTATTGAGCCTTAGGTGCCTGTTAGTGAGTCCACGTAGTAGTTCTATTTAAATGTAAGGGCTACACCCTAATTGAGTTAGTGAATAATTAATTATCTTGTTTTCTCCCCTTTCTTTTGTGCTTCTCCCCATTCTGTCCGATGGCCATGCCATCCACTCTCCACTTTCCTGTCTCCCTACGTTGCTCCCTTCCCCTACGCCAGCTGCCATGCCTTTGTGGACAACCGTCCACAACAGTGGTGGCGGCAGCAACGGCGATGGAGGCAGAGAGTGATGGTGGTGGTAGTAGTGACAAGACATAAGTTTTTAGTATGCTGATTTTCTCCCAAAATCTATGGGTTGATGGATGGAAAGTTTTTAGGCCAAATTTTCATCTATTTTCTCTTCATTCTTACTCTAATTTCTCTTTTTCCGTTGCACCAAAAAGTGGAAACTAGGGGATTTTAAGAAAATTTCTTTTTCCCCCCCCACTTTTAACCAATCCAAAGGTCATCCATATTTACCACATAATGATATAATTTTACTATTTTTGGCTTACAATAGTAGTAAAATATAGATAACTCTTAACGAGAGACTGAGCCATATAAGTTCTCATTTATTCTAACTTAGGCCTTTTACGGTGGATATTGGTACATAAAATTTTTTATTTTATATTCTTAAAGAGAGGAAATTACTATATGATTGGGCTGGGGTTTTAGGAAGTCCTTGGGCTGCCTTACTAGTCACTATTGACTTCACAATAGAATTTATCACAAGTAGACAATGGTTAAATTAATACTATTGTGTACAATATAATTTGATTGTGGACCTATTGATAAATTAATTGGGTTATTTGTCCTTATTGGGAAGAACCCCTTCTTCATAAGTCATAAGTCATGACCTCCTATCATTTGACTAATCGTCTATCTTACAAACCCAATTATCCTAAGGCACTTATACAAACATGCCGAGAATTTTTCAAGCGATCTAACTTGTGGAAGATGCAACTTTATGATATACAAATCTAACTTAGACAACTTGAACTCTTCATCTAAGCTAAGTACAAAACTATAAGGCCGAACGGCTGACCCTTGAGTTAGAGAGCCTCATCTCTCAATCAATGGGTTCTTGGCATGATAGATAACAACTTAACCTGTTATATTTTGTGGTGGTTGGCTAAAAGGCTAGACATCATACTAATAACTCATACATATTAACTCATCAAGTCATCATTGTATAGTATAAGGGATTTTTTACATATTACTGAAGTGGTAGCCAAAGTGACTTTATGGGCATAGTCTTTCTAAAATTTTCCAAATAGCCTCAAAATGCCCTACAATACTCTTCAATGCTATCTTAGGGGGAGGGGACATGTTAATATTTCAAACAACAAGCTAGCCAACTAAGTGTCCCAACATGGTCAATCATGACACATGTTGTGCAAATGCTAATACTCAAACAAATTACACAACGTTGCTAGCCTTCCCTTCAACGTAATATCATGGTGTAAGATCCCTAAACTTGAACCAGTTTTCATTCATTATGTTTAATTACTTTTATGTAGTTTAAGTTGTTTCTGATTAATTTTAATGATTTTTAAAAATAAAGATAATTTCCAAATGTTTTAAATAAAAATAACTTTATATTTGTGAGTTTTAAGTGAATCCAAACCATTTGGGAATTTTTGGATTTTTTGCATATATTTAAAAAATTAGGGTTTGGTGAGCCCCCTGTGGGCCCCACGGTCAAATTTGTTGTTTTTGGTCCAAAACGTCCCAGACATCAAAAGAAGTCATTACAAAAAAATTTATAATTTTTCTAGCCCTAATTAGAGTTTAAATAGTCAAAATACCTACTCTTAGTTAAAGATTCTATTCTCACCCCAAATTTTAATTAGGTATAGCCCATCCCTTCCTATAAAAAAAAAAGGGTTGGCCCTTTCCCATTTGGGAAAAGGCTGAGTCAGGAGATTTGGAGCCTAATCCTCATTTCAAATAGTTAATCTTTTTCCTTGATTACTTAGGGTTTTGACTTGAAATGAGTTGATTTAATGTTTTATAATGTTTAATTTAATTTTGATGGTGTATGAGGCTTAGAATAAAGATTTAGAGCTATATTAATGGTGTTTCAATTTTGAATTTTGAAAGGAAGAAGAAGACATCGATCTGCCTTATTTGTGATCAATTGGGCTGATCGAATGTCCTGCCCCAATCGATCGGCCACACAACAAATTTGGCCAATTGTAAGGCTAGCCGATCAAACGGCCTGCCAGGCCGATTGATCGACTACACAATAGAATTGCCCTCTTTGTTTTTTATGCTTATTTTGATATTTTTACTTCTAACTGATATTTCTAATGTTATTTGGGTTGGGATTTATGAAGCATGCTTAAGGATTATGTGGAACTAAATGATTATGCGTAGACATGTTTAACATTGATTATTTTAAATCTATGGTGGATAAAATTCCTATGTTCTAAGCATGTTTCTAGCAAAGTTATTGTATTCCTTAGGAGCTATTGTCAAAGCATGGCCATGTGCATAAGGATGCACACACATGTGAGGTATTTATTATGAAATCGTAGTGGTTTATGATTCGAATATGATGCATATGGGAACTGATGGGAGCACGTTCCATGTGTTAGAATTCACGTAGATCTTGCTCATGAATGTATCATGATTTCATGCATCATGGAACGAACTCATGAATGAGATTCTACCAATGTTTAGTCTTGATTGATCGATTGTATGCAATGATGTGAGATTGCGTGTTGGATTAATCGATCGTTGGCTTAATCACAACTTGGTTGGTCCGAAAGGAAATCATTTCGATTTAAGTTCTTGTGTGAAACATGGATTACTCCCAAGGTTGAGTCAATTTGAGTTGAGCTAAGTTGATTTGAGATATATGGAGATGAGGGATGAACTCGTCTTGGGGTTGAAATTTATTGAGATAGTCACATTTGGACACTAAGCATCTAGAGTGGTATGCCTTTGTGCACCGGTTGTGTTGTAGGTTCCCTACGAGGGAATTTGGGCTCTCCCCACTGCAGAGATATCCTAGGCGAGCACTCTGCTTTAGGTTCCCTATGTGGGAATTTGGACATTCTTGGCTAGAATTGTCTTAGGTGAGTAGACTTGCTCTAAGTTTCCTTTGAGAATTTGGACTTCCCGTGTGGATTGTCTTGGCCGAGTAGAGGGGCTGACTACCCCTACATCTTATTTTCTGTGAGGGATTCAGACTGTGTCCAGAGAGGGCAATACCCTTTGTTTCTGGTTAGTAAATCAGACTCGTTTAGCCTTTGTGGCAATGAGTGTGTTTACTCCTTGATGGAGGCGTTCACCATTTTTTGATAATGCATGTGTATGAAATAATATTCTGCCTAGATTACACAGGTGTAGGGATATTTGAGATTATGTGACACATGTGGATACGATTTATTATGCATGATTTAAAATATTGTGATTGAGACACTTATCGTGTAGGGTGAATGATTTATGAATGAATTATATGGATCTGCATTATGCGGGTTTATGTGATAGGAATGCATGATCTGAATAGTGTAATTGAGACAATATTATACAGATTTATGTGATATGAATGTATGATTTGAATCTTGTAATTGAGACACTATTCTGCAGATTTATGTGATATGGTTTCATGATTAGAATTGTGTGGTTGAGACACTATTATGCAGGTTTATGTGATATGGTCGCATGATCAAAAAGTGTGTGAAAGACACTTCTCATGCGGTTTATGTGTGATATTATGCTTGAATTGACTAGATGTGAACTATTACCTATGCAAGATAGATGTTAGGTTATAACTGATTATTTATGCCTTGACTTTGATAGTGTGTCATATGCATGCTAGCTTATATGTTTATGGATAAATAGAGGTTTAGCAAGGGAATGATTAGAAAAGGATATACCATGTCAATTATGAATCTGAATCGCTATATTGTCATGCTATGATGGTTTCCTGATTATTGTCGCCATATTCAAACCTTGCTGAGTTTTACTCACCCCACTTTCTATTTTTTTGTTTTGGGGCTGCATGGTGTGACATGCAGTCGGGCAAAATCCTCTGTATGAGGAATGGTTGGGGAGAGCATGGGAGTAGGCATGGATGTCTCTAGACTTTGTTATGTTTTTATGTTTTGGTCTGTTATGATAATAGAATATCATGTATGGTGGTTCTTATTTCAGAATCATGTATATCTTATATTTATAGATATGTTTGAGACCTTGATTTGAGCCATGTGTGTTGGCTCAGGATTCTAAGTATGTGGGTATAAGATTTGTGGACTAGTTCAGAGTTAAAGTCCTCTTTTGTTCTACTTATTACTCTTTCTCAAAGGTCGTGAGGTGTGTAACTTTGCTAGTTAAACCGCCTGTATGAGGGGCTAAGTCTTCCACGAATTTGTTAATCTCTTTCAATTCCGTTGCACCCACTCACTAACCTGCCCTTGGACCTGGTTCGGCTCGGGTCGGGCGGTGCCGGGGTGTGACACACTGGGTAGCAAAGTAGACTATCTGTCACACCTCGGCACCCGCCCAACCTGAGCCAAACCCAATCCAAGTCTGTGCGCAGGGGGGGACTAAAGATTAAATTAGCAAAAAACTTTACCCTTTAAATGGGTGAAACAACATAGAGTAGCACACCTAAATACTTTGTACAAGAGGAAATAAGGAAAAAGAAGGACAACATCATCATCATAATTAGTCCCCAAACAAATACCCACATCCATATGCCACTAAGCCCTCTTACGCCTTAAGTTAAAAGTCAACATGAGTTTAAAATTGTCATGGCAAATAAAGTATATAACATAATCATAAAGACATAACTCCAAACAAGAAGTTGCATAGACAAGCAAGATAGATAGGGCCTCTAGGCACCCTCTCCTACTCCAGACCACCCACCAATTGTTTCTCATAGAGGGAATCATGGTCGTTTGCATGTCACACCATGCAACCCTAAAACAGAAAACATATGAGAAAGTGGAGTGAGTAAAAGAATACTCAGCAAGATTTTGTATTTCGAAAGAATAAATTTGAAATCATTATAAATATCTCACACATAATGCATCACATATAACACTCATTCATCCTAGGACCATTGCATAACATGTGCATATATCATGAACATTCATCACATATACATGCTCAAAGTATCATAAACATATTTCTTGCATACCATTCCACATGACATATCATCATATCATCTTATTCATGATTCATTCACAATGCATACAACTATTCTACATAGCATATCACAATATCATCTCATTAAATGTTCCATCCTTATTGCATATACCATCCTGCATAACAATGTCTCAAACACACTATCCATAGTATGCAAAACCATGCTCAATCATAGTAATTATCCTGCATGAGAAGTCTCCCTGACACACTAACATAATCATGGAATACCATACTCAATCATAAGTAATTATCCTGCATGAGAAGTGTCTCTAAAACACTAACATAATTCATGTGTAACCATACTCAATCATAAGTAATCATCTTGCATGAGAAATGTCACTAACACACTAACATAATTATGCGTAACCATACTCAATCATAAGTAATCATCTTGCATGAGAAATGTCTCTAACACATTAACATAATCATGTGTAACCATACTCAATCATAAGTAATCATCTTGCATGAGAAATGTCTCTAACACATTAACATAATCATGCATAACCATACTCAATCATAAGTAATCATCCTGCATGAGAAGTATCTCTAAAACACTAACATAATTCATGCGTAACTATAAGGTCCTTGATTTTTCTACGATTTTTTGTGATTTTCCTGCTATTTTTCTGGTCATTTTTGGCAGGAAAATGTGACGCTACGGCATATTCGTATTTATGTATTTTCCCCTATATTTATACCCGTAGAGTTGGGTGTGGGGCTTAGTCGCGGGCTGTGGGCCTCGCTGCGCGCTTACGGAGCGAATTTTGGAGCTACGATGCGTAACCGGTGGGTGAACGCGTGTTAGGGACATAGATGTAAAAATTAAAAAGATTAACTTATATAACAAATCCATCGACTGAGCGACTTCCAGAAGAAAAAAAAAATTCACGTCCAGAGAGAAGAGAAAACCCGAGCCCATTTTCGGTCGCTCCGTTCTCCCTCCTTCATAGTCGGATTCTGCCAGTTTTTGTCAGGATCTGCTTTGCCTCACCGCCACGAGTCTGTAGGTACCGGCTATGACCGCCGCCACAGCCTCTTTGCTCCTCCACGAGGTACCAAACATTTTTTCGGGTTTTTCTCTCCTTTAATCCTATTTTTGAACTGTGGGTATACGATTTTGACGTCGTTTGCGGCTGCTCTCAACTAGACTTATGTTTAGTTGGCCGCTAGGAACCCATAGGCACTAGCTAGAGCCACTGCCATGCTTTCTTAGCTCTGTGGTGAGCTACCCGCACTTTGGTCGGGTTTTGTTTCTACTATTCCATCTCACTGTCCGTGGGATTTGTTGGATGCCGGTGTATTTCCGGTCATTGTCCGGTCACCGGTAGGACTCCGTCCAGCCTACGTCGACCCGGTGTTGGTAGGGGTTTGCCATTTCCGACCCCACCTCGCCCCTATTGCCTTGCTCTGCCCGATTAGACGCTTTGGGTATGTCTCGGGTCATTGCCATCGGCGAGCTGTGGGCCATTTGGCCATTGTGGGCTCTGCCCTGGCTCGGTGACAGTGAGGGTCAGCCCCACTTGGCCCGATTATACACACCACCCGGAATGGGCCGCTTGTCATTGCCCTATACCGTGCGAGATGCACAGCCGCCCGCACCATGGGTATTGGTTGTGGGTGGCGATCAGTGATGTCACCACTTAGATTGGCCACAGTTAGGGCCTTAGCCCTGTTGGCTTTTGTGGGTCTTGGGTTGCCCCCTTTCAGCCCTCTCCCCCACCCCTTTGGGTTGTGTGTGCATGTTGACACGCGTGTGCTTTTGGGTTTAGGCGCCGCATTCGCGCCGCCTGACCATCGGTTGGCTTTGCCACCGAGTGGAGTTGACCACTAGAGCCTCCTCCACCCTTCCTTTGTCCTCAAGTGTTGCCCCACGCTCTCCGTCCGTATGTGGGCCTTTGTTGACGCAAAATCATTGCCGTTGGGTGTTGCCCACGGCCGATTTCGATGTCTTGTGGCCGACTGAGCACGTCTTAGCCACCGGCCCATCTTCAGTAAGTATACCATCGACTTCTGGTTGCATTGCCACATATGTTGGCACGACATTTCTCCCGGCCACCCTAGTGTGCCGCCGTAGATTGTGGGTCTTGCCGCATTGATTTTTGACACCCTGTTTGGCCGTGATTGTTTCTGGCACTTCCTAAATCCTTGGGACAGCAACTCTCTCAGCCAGGCAACAGTTTTGACCGCCAACTCCACTGCCGACGCTGCCACCGTTGTGTGCTCGCCATCAAACGTCATGATTACGAGGTAGGAGAGCTTGAACTCATAAATTCATGATAGCATGCTTTAAATGAGTAGTAGCATGCTAGGATTGTATGATTCCATGCTTTGGATGTTAAGTAATGATCCGATTGCATGATGTACATGTAAGCATGATTATATGGTATGTTAAAATGCATATGACATGCATGTTGGCTATAAGTATGTTGGATGTAAGTATGTGCTAGTGATGACTAGCGTGTTTGTTGGTAAGTTTCGTATGTTGATTGAGTATGTGCTAGTGATGGCTAGCGTGTATGTTGAAGTATGTTTGGATTATGTATGTGCTAGTGATGGCTAGCGTGTATGTTTGATGTATGTATGCATGTGCTAGTGATGGCTAGCGTGAATGTTTGAAGTATGTTTGGATTATGCATGTGCTAGTGATGGCTAACGTGCATGTTTGGAGTACGTATGAATTATGTATGTGCTAGTGATGGCTAGCGTGTATGTTTGACGTATGTATGCATCTGCTAGTGATGGCTAGCGTGAATGTTTGAAGTATGTTTGGATTATGCATGTGCTAGTGATGGCTAGCGTGCATGATTGGAGTACGTATGAATTATGTATGTGCTAGTGATGGCTAGCGTGTATGTTTGACGTATGTATGCATGTGCTAGTGATGGCTTGCGTGTATGTTTGACGTATGTATGTATGCACTAGTGATAGCTAGTGAGCATGTTTGTAAGCTGCGTATGTATGACCGTATGTGTATGTTATACGTATGTGTGATAGACATACGTATGTATGATGGCTATGTGCCTATGCTATGGATATGCGTATGTGTATGCGGGTAGAGGTATGGGCGATGGATAGTAAGAGGTGACTGAGATTTTGTCTGGATTTGGATATGGATGTGTAAGCGTATGACAGATGTCAGAGGATATGGGTATGACGGGTGAGGTTTGTCAGACAGTAAGAGTGTGCATAATTGTACAAGCATAACGTACATATTATGAAGTGAAAAGCAAGCATAATAAGTGTGATATAAGTAAGAGGGCGACAACTGGGTTGGCTCTAAGGAGCTTCATTTGATGAGGTTAGCGTAAGATGATTTGGCCATAAGGTAGATGGCGAAGTATGTAAAATGATAAGGGTTTGATGTACGATGAGTTTTGTCCATGATGTGGACGGGTAAGTGAAGTCTGCTGCCCTGACGAACTAGGGTTTCGGATCGGACTCAGCTTCGGTTTGATCCGTCGAGGACTGTGAGTTGTTTGGCATAATTGTACCGCATAATGTACTTAATTCAAACTTGAATTATAAGCACAACTAATGATAGCGTTGTGAGTTTGAGACCTGAGGGTTCGACGGATTAAGTTCTATGTTTGAGCAGCCGATAATGAGTCGGTTGAGCATTTCCCATGTCTTGCCATGGTGTTTATCCTGTGGGTTGTTGTCTGTGTGCTGTATAGAGCACCGGACGTCTGATGCTCTGCTGAGAGCGACGTATGTTTCTGATTTGGTCTGTGTGCTATATAAGCCCAGACGTTTGATGCTCTGTTGAGAGCGATGTACGTTTCTGACTTTGTCTGTGTGCTGTATGAAGCCCAGATGTCTGATGCTCTGTTGAGAGCGAAGTGTGTTTTCAATTTGGTCTGTGTGCTGTGTAAGCCCAGACGTTTGATGCTCTGTTGAGAGTGTTATATGATTCCGCCCAAGAGTGGCACTGTATGTTTCTGCCCAAGTGGCATTGTATGTTTTCTGCCAAGAGTGGCAATAGCACTATAAGACCCATTATGGTGGGCAATTCTCTGGCACTATAAGACCTATTATGGTGGGCGATTCTATGGCACTATAAGACCCATTATGGTGGGCAACTGTATGACCCCTTATGTGTGGGTGTTTATGTTTGCGCGCTCAGATAAGTAGTATCATGGATCTACTCTTACCTATTTGATCTAGTGCCCCATGAGCATTGGTGTGCCTTACCTTCGGAAAAGTCCATGGTGTCTAGTCACTCCCCGGAGGTTAAGGTGTTGCCCCAGTGACATTCTTTTCCATTTCGACGCTGGAGCTTATTAGTTGTAATGAGCTTCAATGGTCATTGATATGTGTACGATTATGAGTATGAGAGTATGTGTATGAGCAGGACTGTAAGAGTATGTGTATGAGCAGGACTGTAAGCGTATGAGTATGAGCATGATTGTAAGCGTATGTGTATGAGCACGACTGTAAGTGTATGAGTATGAGCACGACTGTAAGTGTATGTGTATGGGCACGACTGTAAGTGTATGTATATGAGCACGACTGTAAGAGTATGTATATGAGTACGATTATGAGAGTATGATTTTGAGTAAGACTGTACGAGTAAGGTCATACGAGTATGATTGAATGAGTAAGGTCGTACAAGTATGCGTGTGTTGTATGAGTATGCGTACAATGGTACGAGTAAGTTTGTAAGACCCTGGATAAGGGTGTTTGTGTAAGTTTGATTTGATAGTATGATTTTGGCACGAGGGTGCATTTGGTATGATTTTGGCACGATGGTGCCTTCGGTATGACTTTGGCACGATGGTGCATTTGGAATGCTTGCATGCGTATGAGCATGTTTATGATTATATTATGTTGACTGTTTCATGTTTGAGTTGCATGACGCATGTATTTATGAACTTGTGAGTTCATTGTTTGGATTTGCCTTACTGGGTATTTTCCTACTGAGTATGAAAATACTCATTACCCTACTTTTTAGCCCCGTTGTACGGGAGGTTTTGCAGGTTGTACGGAGAGCTCCTGGAGATGGATGCTCATTTTAGCGGTGGATTAATTCCCGTTGACTCAGGTATATGCTTCACTCTCTGCAAGTTTATTTGTGCCACGATCCGATGTATTGGGTGAGACGAGACGTTAAGATGTTTATCTATTCTGGACTTTCATTTGGATTAGTCGGTGGACTGTTATGGGACTTGCACTCAGGGATGCCTAGGAGAGATTTGTATTTAAAGTCTATGATCATAGCAATTTATTTGTATATGTGTTTTCGAGTAGCGCCTGATGATATTTGCTTTGGCCGTACGATGTTTGACTGTATGATGAAAATATTTAGATGGAAAATGGATGTTTAGTGTTTTGAATTATAAACTGTTTTATCAGGTTTTGATTTCGTCATTTTTCCTCCGATTTACAGATGTTATATTGCAAAATTTTTCTGTGAATTTCAAGGAAAATATGTGAAAAATGTCGGGCGTTACAGTAACCATACTAAATCATAAGTAATCATCTTGCATGAGAAATATCTCTAACACACTAACATAATCATGCATAACCATACTCAATCACAAGTAATCATCTTGCATGAGAAGTGCCTTTAACACACTAACATAATCATGCATAAAGAATACAACCTTGCTTATTTAGCCAAAACATAAGTAGTCCCTGCTCACTCCGGATAATCTGCGCTTGGAAAGTCTGAAGGAAATATGCAGTTTGGGTAAAATCCCTAATGAGGAAGATACCCCTTAGTAAGCCAATGCACTCGGCTACACCAACCTGGATTCTCAGGGTCTATATGGTCTCAGTAGCTTGGTCTCCTTATAGCATTGCCGCTCTTCTCAACCTTGGGAGGAAACCCTATCCTTGAAGAACATAAAACCCCATCGTTTCAGATGTAAAACCCCATCGTTTCAGATGTAAAACCCCGTCCTTTTGAACATAAAAAGGTAATGAAAAGCCATTGATCAATTAATCTAGCAAGTAATATCACCCAATTGCATCCAATCAATTATGGCTAATTTTGATTAATCTTAATCAAAAAATATTTTTATGATACATGCAACATGGTACATATGTGGGCAACACTACGTGAATTCTAATTCATGAGATGTGCTGCCATAAACCATATATGCATCATTCCTATTCCATATGTATCAAATAATTACCACAATTAATCCCACAAGTGTGAGCACATAGAATAGTGTTCAATTCTAAGCATAGACATATGCATTATAAACAAATCATAGCCAAACTACATATATGTTCTCATAATTTAATCATGGCTCATCCTTACTAAAATCATGGATAAAGTCAGGTGAAAACCTCAAAGAATACAAGTTCAAGTCAATTACAATCCCATGCTAGACTTAGGTAAGCATACTCATCACTACACTTAAGCTAGACATGGAAATATAATTCACCCATACAAGCCCATTCTCATGCTTTAAACTTGTTGTTATCCTGAGTAAAACATGGAGAATCATTCAACATAAATTTAGGTTAAGGATAATAACATGTTAAAATCTAATAATATGTAACTAATTTCATACTTGAACAACATCATAACTTCCAAGGTAATATTCATATATTCATAGTAGCATTTCCAAGTTAAATAACTCATCATATTTATAATAAATGAGATTTAAGAAGATGACCATGAAAATGAACAAAAATACTCAAAATGGCAAATTGCCGTATGGCTGTTCGATCGGCTAGAAGGTTGTTCGAATGCCTGCACAGTAACTCTGGTTCATCTTCAACCTTGCGAACCCAAAGCCAAAAATATACAAAATCAACATAAGCATTCAAATCTCACTTCCAATCATCACAATATTGAAATATAAGCTCAAAAAATGATAATGATAGATCTAGTCATTAATCAACTAAAACACAAGAAAATCATTAGAAAGTCCACGCTTTATATAACCACCATTAAAGCTCAACATCAAGTAAATCCCACATAAAACCTCCCAAAATTCAAATCCAAAACATAGACCCATTTTAAAAGAAGAACCATTACCTTCAGTGAAATCTTGGTCTGAAATCTTGGTATGAAATCGATGCTTGAATCTCTTCGAATACCTACCCAAATTTAGGGTTTATTTAATACCTTAATGAATCCGATTATTGAAGCTTAAATCACTTGAAAATTTAGATCTAGGGCTTGCTTTGTTCCAAAATAAAAATCCCTCATTAGAGGTTTAAAATATAGATTAAAATAAAAAACTTTAGTGGTATAAAATAGGATTTAACTTTGGAAAAGAAGGGATTAAGAAATATTAAGTAAAACCCTAAGAGATTAATGGAAAAATCAAGACTAATCTTACTTAATCTAGCTTTCCTCTTATGGAATGGGGATTAGGGCTTCTCAGCCTTGGGGTATATGAATTAAAAAATTAGGGTATGAATAAGATTTTGTACTAAAAATAGGTAATTTGCTCATTTTAGGTCTAAAACAAAATTTAAAATTTTTGAAACACTTTTATAATGAAATAAGCCAGGTTTAGGGTCTCGTGGGACCTATCATCCCAAATTACAAACGTGGGCTTATTGTGGGACCTGTGCCCTATTTTTTAAAAAATTACCAAAAAATCCCAAAAATTCAAGAAAAAATTGGATTAACTTAGTTTAGCATAAATACCATAAAATGAGGAAAATATTTATTAAAACCATCTTTAATCCTAAAACAAGATAAACTGGCCAAATTAACACTAAAACCACATAATAACAACAAAATTAATTAAAATAAACCAGATTAGTGTTAGGGATCTTACACTATCCGTGACACGTATTGGGCTGCACACGTGTGGAAGTATTGCGTACGAAGCGCGCATGCATTGCGGGAACTACCCCCAACATTGCACACTATGTATGTAGGCGTTGCATGGAAGGCCTGTAACATGTGTGCGCAACGTTGCACAGAATGCACACAACGATACACACACATAGTTTGGCCATGTTGGGACACTTGGTTGGCTAGCACATATTTGAAGTCTTAAGATGTACCCTCCCCCCTTAATAGTGTTGGAGAGTCTAGTGGAGTGTTTTGGGGTAGTTTAACAAACTTTAGAGGGACCATACCCATATAGCCACTTTGGCTACCACTCTAGCAGAATGCAAGGGATCTCTCATGAACTTGGTGAGCTAAAATGCTTAATTTGTTGGTATGATGCTTAGCATTGCAATTGACTATCTCGGATGACAAAGAAGGCTTGCTTATTTGCTAGTCATCATGCTAGGAGCCCCGTCCACTTGGGGGGGGGGGGGGGCTCTCTGACCCACGGGTCAGCTGTCTGGCCTTATGGCCTTGTTGAAAAGAATGACCCTTGCATGCACTTGTCTAAGATGGAATGTTCAGATGTCCGAGTTGCCTAAGTTGGATATGTGCATCGCAAGGCTATGTCTCCCTTTGGCTAGCTCGCTTGGGAAATGTCTCGATGCATCTGCACTTCTGCCTTGGATGGGTTCGCTGTTTGGCTTTGCGAGTTGGGTGCTTAGTAAAATGGCACAAGGCCACGACCTTGACGAAAAAGGCTTACTTACTTGGCTATTTGGCCTTGTGAGTGCCACAAGAATGGTGCTTCTTGGGTGCCTCTGTGACAACATGCATACAAGGTACACAACATTGTGGGAAGTTCCCATAATGTATGCACACCTAGTATACAATACACTCACACGTGTGTGCACCTAGCACATGTCATGAATATAGTACATGTTGCTACCCCATGATAGTAAGCTATGCAAGGGATCCCATAGATATTTAAGATTTTTAGCGCATGTTTACGCTAGGCGCATTGTTAATGGGAGAGTATAAAAAATGATTCCCATATTTTGCCCACGGATAGCCACCCTCCACCTATTTCTAGGGCTTAGAGGTATTTGTATATGTAGAATATGGTTTCAAAGGTGGTAGATGATCATCAACAATTTTACACTAGGAGTGGTGCATGTGCTGAAAGTCAATAACATAACATTCGCCACACTATGTAATGGATAGAAGCCTATATAGTAGGTATTGATAACAAATCTAAGTAAGAAATTATAGTATAAACTATACATTCTAAAAAAAGTAAGCTAGTGCAAATAGCATATTAGAAACTATTATGTATTATTGAAATAGTGTTCCTAACTATTTTATTGGCGGCTTGGGACAATTATATGTAGAGTGGCTGGCCAGATGAAGCGTGGCCGTCCTTGGGCCAAGGGTGAGGCGCAGAGCATAAAAATCACCTCTTTAAATTGATTAACTACACAAGAAGCATGTAAATCCAATCACATAAGCAACAATCTATCCAAACATGATCCTGCATATATTCAAATTGAAATTAAGGAACAATAACTCACTATCCTTGGGCTGATCAGCTCCTTGTATGTCCTCAAGCCTTCACACGATCGTCTGATTACAATTGAGCACAATTGAATAAGCAAGGGATGGGGTTTTTACCTCTTATGTATAGATCCCTCTTAATCCTTGATCTTGTCTTGAAATCTCAGCAAGGAATGTCACAAACATTGTCCTTGAAGCCACAAACCAGCGAGCACAAGTCTTCCACTCTTGTATCATGCATCAAGTAGGATTGGACAAGGAGAGGGGCGGCCAACAAGGATCTCTCTCAAACAAGAGAGGAGGCCGCACCTATGGGAGAGAGAAGGGGCAGATTGAGGAGAGAGAGAGAGGAGGGGGGGACGACACCTTTGCATTAGGGCTACTCCTCTCCCTCTTCTCACTTTTATACCATTTCTAATCACCTCCTAATTGAGCTTCATAAGTTGGGATTTCCTACTGAAATTTCCATGTTTATCTTAGAGGCTCTGACACAACGGGAGCAAGCTCTGCTCCTCAAAACCTGTGGGGGCCTGAACACCCTGCACCTGGTCAAGCCCGCGACAGGGTCGACCCCTCGCTAACCATGGGTCCGACCATCGACACATAATTTATAAGTTGAGCCCCACAACATGTTAATGCACATCCTAGTCACATGCCTAGTATGCAAGTGTGACAAATGTGGGTCCCATTAGAATTAGTGTCACGATGGCTCATGTAAGGTTAGCGTGATCAACCTCACTAACCTTGGTCTCTGCGCCCTGTACCAGCTCACCTAAACCATGAATAAGGTGGACAAAAATGGGCTCGAGCCCATACCATGGTCCAACATCCCCCACTATGGGTGAAGAGCTCATATAGTCCAACAACGACTCGTGCTAGTCTTGTCAAAGACTAATACTATGAGCAAGCATAGAAAATAGGTCCGTTGTTAAGGCCTTAGTGAATGGATCTGCCAACATCTCAATAGTAGGAATATGACTCAGTCACTTTTCCCCTCTGTAGCATGTCGAAAATGTAATAGTAATGCTCCTCAATTTGCTTACCTCTGACACTGATCTCCCTATTCTTAAGTGTTGACATGGTTGCCAAATTATCCCAATAAATTTTAATAGGAGCATTTGTCCAGTTTCTAGCCCCAATTTTGCTAGAAACTCCTTTATCCATATTGCCTGGGAAGTTGCAATATTGCATGCATAAAACTAAGCTTCCATCGTAGACTTAGAAAACTCTTCTATTTCTTGCTTGACTAAGATATAGCCCTGCCTCCAAACATGAAGACAAATCCGGCAATGGATTTCTTGTGATCTGGATCCCCTGCATGGTATGAATCACTATATCTAGTCAATGACAGACTCTCCGCTTGAGAAGTGAGTTTTAAATTCTTAGACCCTAAAAGGTACCTAAATACCTTCTTCACTGCTTGCCAATGTTGAAGTCCAGGGTCTACTTGGTAACAGTTCAGCAAGCCTACCACAAAACTCAAATCAGACCTCATATAGGTTATGACATATATTAAGCTGCCAATAGCCTATGCATATGGCACTGACTCCATTCGGAGTTTGTCTTCCTCAATCTGAGGAGTCATTTTTAGACAACAGTGTACCCTTGTATATAGGGGACTCAATGGTTTTCCAACCAATGACATTGAAGCATTTGAGAACACTCTCTATGTAATTCACTCTCTTTCAATTTTTATCCCAAGGATGGAGGATGCTTTACCCATGTCTTTCATCTCAAACTGAGTTTTGAGCCATTCCTTCCAACTAACAATCATACTTAAGTCATTCCCCATCAAGAGTATGTCATCTACATACAATGTCAACATCTTATACCTAATCCCATCCTAGAAGATATAGACACAATGATCGTGCTCATTCACTATGAACCCATACTCACTAATCACCTTGTGAAAAGTAAAGTACCATTGCTTTGGAGATTGTTTTAGGCCATACAATGATTTTATTAGCTTGCACACCTTGTGTTCCTCTCCAAGAACTACAAAACCCTTAGGTTGTTCCATGTAAATCTCATCCTCTAAATATTCATTTAGGAAGGCAGTCTTTACATCCATCTGGTGCAGCTCTAAATCTGTAACACCCCTAATTCTAGGTAAATTTTTTTTCCTTGCTTTGCTTGTGTGTGCTGTTTGCTGCCCGTATTTGCTTTCAAACCCTCAATTATGTTGTGGGTTAGCCAGTTAGGTTTTGGTCCAACCCTTGTGTGCAAGGGGGGAAGGCCACTTAGGGTTAAGGGGTCCAACTTTGGTTGGAAGTCCTAATTGTGCTTGGAATTGGATATCCTACTTGTGCTAGGAGTTAGATGTCCTACTCGTGCTTGGAGTTGGATGTCCTAATCATGCTAGGAGTTGGATGTCCTAATTGTGTTTGGAGTCGGAAGTCCTAATCATCCTTGGAGTTGGGAGTCCTACTCGTGCTAGGAGTTGGGAGTCCTATGGGAATTAATTTATTATAAGTTGGGAGGAGTCCAAGACATCTAGTAGACCCAAAGGAAGATAGAGTGGGCAGCCCTAGAGTGTAGGGGGCGTCCCCTACTTTCTAGGGGGTGAAATCCATAAGAAAGGAGGGGAGGAGGGGAAGTATAGGACTCTTAGAGAGGCGTCCACCCACATTGGGTCAGCCCTCCCATTGGCCCAAAAACTCTAAAACTAGGAGGAGTTCTTATAAAAAGAATAGGAGGGGGCGGACCATGCTTTTTTTTGGCATTGTTCAGCCTCCCTTCTCTCTACCTCTTCCATCATCTTCCTTCAGATAGCAAGGACCTCCATAACCAGCAAGTTAGAGGAAACAAATCAGCCACCTTTATATTGAATTCAAGGCCTAGAAGCATAAGAGCAAGAGCTAGGAACTTGGGGACAACTTGGTACAAGTAGGTGCTTCTTTTTACACCTTAAGCATGAGGTTTTGATAGATGTAATTCAGCCACGATTCAGCCTGGTTTTAGGGGTTTCATTTGATGTCATGAACTAGCCTTAATTCATGCAAGTATGCTGCTAATTTTTGTCATCTATCTTACCCATATGTTAGGCATGAATGATTCTTATTCTAGTCATGTTTGTTATTCATGATTTGGGCATACACTATGCTGAATTTATTCCCTAGTTTGTGACCTTACTTTAGGCCACAGTTTGGCCAACTTATTCCATAGTTTGTTGCCTTACTTTAGGCCATCGTTTGGCCAACTTATTCCCTGGTTTGTGGCCTTACTTTAGGCCATAGTTTGGCCAACTTATTCCCTAGTTTGTGGCCTTACTTTAGGCCATAATTTGGCCAATTTATTCCCTAGTTTGTGGCCTTACTTTAGGCCATACTTTGGCCAATTTATTCCCTGATTGGTGGTCTTACCTTAGGCCATATTTTGGACAATTAAATCCCTGATTTGAAGCCTTGGTTTAGGCTCTACTTATGCTTAGTTAGATCCCTATTTTGTAGCCTTGTTTTAGGCTCTATTTTGGCCAAAGTAATACCAAATTCTCAGCATTGATTTATGTGATGATCATGCTAAGAGAATACCTAAGTTTCAGCCCTAGTTTAGGTTGCATTATTGTCTTTCAATACTTGATTCTCAGCTTTGATTTTAGTTGTAATCTTGCTGATTGAATCCCTAATTTTTGAGTCTTTATTCATGATGTATTCATGCTTATTGAATCTCTAGAATTCAGCTTATGATGTCTCTAAATTTCAGCCTTGATTGTGATGTACGTAAAGTTGAATATTGATGGTTATATCAGCCTGAATTTGTCATGTTGATTAGTTCACATTCTTAAGTCTAAATCTGCCTATTGTCTTGCCAATCATGAGAGTTGGTTGCATGCATGGTAGGTTATGATTAGTATCAAATCCTTGGATGCATTAAGTCATATGTTCATTCAACATTATGTTACTTCACAGCAATAGCCATGGCGGTAATATTTTAGACCTTCATGGTCTCTGTTTCTTCGGGACAAGGGATCCCTACAAATGCGCAACCCAGGTTTTTGAGCATCATGGAAGGCTCACCTACCTCCGGCCAGTGTGTCCATGAACACAGCTGGTACCTACATCTCTAGACCCATGGCTGATCCAAGTTGATCCCTAGGGATGTTAGAATTCCCCTGCTTATGTGCAGTACTCCTTATGAACGGGAGTCGGTTTTTCAGATGACAATAAATGAGTTATTTTTTGAACGGTGTAGATATCAGTTGAGTCATGTAAGTTTGCATTAGTTGCTAGTTTAGGAGTGTGGTTTATTTGATAATCATTACTCTGTATATTACCTTTATGTGATACCTTCTGCAGGATGTTTTGCATTGTGTTCACAGTTTATCTCTATTGTTTGGTATATTATCATAATCTTCTATTTTAGGGTGGTTTTTCATGTCACCTATTGAGTATTTGTAGAAATACTCATACATCTTTTGATGCAGGATCAGCACCAGTTACAGAGTAGGAGTTTTTCTTAGCAGGAGTTGCCCAGAGTTAGCAGGGTAGATTCTCCACAGCCAGTAGGACTTTAGTTTATTTACTTCTTGCTAAATTGTAATAAGGCACTGTGTTGCCATCAGATTTCTAATCATGTTATAGTACTTGCACTTGGCTGAGCCAAGATCCTGGTTAATGAAGTTTTTGCTTTAGTAGGTTATTTATTTATGTGTTGGCAAGTTAACACCTTGAGTTAGCATTGCCACATGCTTATGTGAATGAAAACCCGGGGTGTTACAAAATCCAAGTAAGCAACACATGCCAAGACATTTGATTGAGTCAAATCTTAACATAGGAGAGTATGTCTCTTTAAAATTCATCCCATACACATTGGTGAACCCTTTGGCCACTAATCTCGCTGTGTAATTATCTATTGACCCATCTTCCTTAAGCTTCTTTTTGAAGATTCATTTATACCCAATGGGCTTCCGCCCTTTAGGTGGATCCACTATCTCCCAGACCTTGTTCTTTAGGATATAGTCCATCTCTTCCTGAATGACATTCTACCATTCTTGAGTGTTTGGAAGACTCAATGCTTGCTCAAGGGTAATTGGGTCATCTAGAATGGGTTCATCTAATGTAACATTGCCTTTCACTAGCATCCTGATCCAATTACTTCCTTTGCGGTAGTACTAGGACCAGTCTCATTTACAATCTTGAACAAATCTGCTCTTTTATTAGGTATTCTGTGGTTTAATTCTTCTTCCAAGTATGAACCACAAATCTGTACCCCTTAGAGTGATCACAATAACCAATAAAGTTATACTTTATGGTCTTAGGGTCCAGCTTAGACCTATGTTGGTCAAGCACCATTACATGTGCCCTGGACCCCCACACTTTTAGATGCCCTAAGTTCGGGCATTGACCCATCCATAACTCATAAGGTGTCCGTTTGACTACCTTTGTGGGTACACGATTAAGGATGTACACAGTGGTGTCTAAATCCCCACTTCAAAAGTTGGTTCCTAAGAGTGATTTAACATGGACCTTACCATGTCCATAAGCATCTTATTACGCCTTTCTGCCACTCCATTTTGTTGTGGAGTGTACGGTAGGGTGTACTAATGAAATATTCCCAGATCGGTATAGTAGTCCTTAAATAAGTTAGAGGTGTACTCGCCACCCCTGTCAGTCCTCAGAATTTTCACTTTCCTGCCTAACTGGGTTTCTACCTCAACTTTAAATTCCTTGAATTTATCAAAGGCATCATATTTCTTTTTTATTAGATATATGTACCTGTATCTTGAATAGTCATCTATAAAGGTGATGAAATAAGTCATCCCTCTATGGGTTTGAACATTCACGGGCCCACAAATATCAGAATGAATTACCCATAATAGTTCATTTGCCCTTTGTCCCTTTTAGAAAGATTGCCTTCTCATCTTTCCCAATAAGCAATCCTCACATACTTGTAAGTCTTTAGATATCGTGGGTAACAACCCTTCATTCGACAGCCTATGTAGTTTTTCTGCGTTCATAGGACACAAACGCATATTCCACAATAGGGCATCATCCACAGACAAAACAATATAATCAAAAGTGCTTATTTTATTAGAAATAGGTGAGTCCATTACGTTTAAATAATAAAGTCCATCAACTAAAGAAGTAGTAAAAATTACTGATCCACCCTTGTCCATAGTGGCTTCACTCCCCTTGAATCTAACTCAAATCCCTTCTTTGATAGAACAGGGATTGAAATCAAATTCCTCTTGATGGAGGGAGCAAATAACACATATGTAAGTACTAGGGTAGACCCTTCCTTCAGAGGGATCCTATATGTCCCCATGGCCTCCACTTCGTAGTATGTGTTGTTGCCCATGAAAACTTTGTTCTGGCCTAGGAGAAGATTGATCATCTCACCCCTAGACCCTTGGAATGAGACACATGCACAATGGCTCTAGAATCTAGCCACCAAGTCTTCTCATTAATGTCAGCTATCAGAACCTCTGAGACAACACAAACGATTTCTCTGTTCTTACCCTTGTTGTTGTTGCTTTCCCAGTTATCCTTCTGGGGACAGTTTTTCTTAAAGTAGCCCACTTGGCTACACTTGAACCAGGCACCCTAGGATTTGTTATTCCCCCTTGCCATTGCGTTGTTCTAAGGCTTCTTCCCCTTTCTCTTAAAGGCTCTTTTCTTTGAAGGTCTTGGCCCATGTCCACCTTTCATCTCTCTACTAGATCTCTATGCTAGTTGGCAGTAGTAACACTTGAAGCATTCACATGGTTCCTCCTTTCCTACTCAAGCCTAAGCTTGGCAAGAAGAGCCTCTATTATAAACTTCTAGTCGCTCATGTTGAGGTAGACCACTACACTCTCCCAAGACTTAGGGAGGTTGTTCAACACAGTTGACACTTGGAATCCTTTCGAGATGGGGTCATCCAGTATCTCCAGGTCATCAGCAATGATGGACATGACACTCAGGTGCATTCACATAATCTCCCTCCTTCATCCTAGAATTCTAGTATTTAAAGTGCAACATCCTCTTATGAGTCTCAGTCTGCTCCCCATACCTCACAGATATGGCCTCTAGCATCTCTCTAGTAGTCTTATACTTTTCAAAGAGCATTTCCATCTTAGGCTCCATGAAAGTAAAAATGGTAGACATGGCCTTGTTGTCATCATCCTTCAGTTTGTCATAGGCCTTCCTTTGTGCAACTAAACAATTATTTGGCAGTGGCTCAATGAACCACTCTATGAAATGAGCAAGTTCAGAGAGTCTGAGGGTATGATGCATCCTCCTCTTCCACACAAAGTAATTATCAGCATTTAGCTTTTCTGCCTTTCCTAATTCAGAGGTGACCACCTTGGAAGCTATTTTACAACAACAAAGAATAAGGCAAAGAGACAAATTAATACTATGCTATGGTTGAATGCTTCTTAAGTAATTATTATTTAGACTCACTTACCCTAACAAAAGCAAAGGAACAATTATATTATGCTGATTCAATTAACTTAATTGCACCTAAATTAGGCTTAGCTCACTATCAAGTGAAAACCCCTAACTACCCTTAAGTCCCCTTAAGGAAAGTTACCCTAATTGTGCAATTTTGTGTTTATGGCTTATGTAATCCCTTAAACACACCCACTCAGCACAAAAACAACAAATGAACACCTCTAAGGATTGCTAGAATTTTTAATTTTCTGTCCAGAAAATTGCTGGTGTGAAATTACCAAAATATCACTAGGTCAGATTTGGTCTTTTCACTCTTTAAAATCACACCAAGACAATACACCCACTAATAATTCAATGAATATATAAGACAAAGAATATAATTCTAGATAGCAAGCACATGGCCACACACACAACCCTTGTGAATTGACAAAAATTCACTATATTCTAATCCACTTAATTAATTAAATTCACCCAAAATAATTAATTAACTTTATTAGACCAGAAAGTGTGTGTGTGAGTAGGGAGTGATAAGAGAAAATTAGTTGGCAAAAAGTCACATGGGTGAATTTACCCTTTTGCCCCGACACATGCCAAATGCACAAAACCCAATTAATTGACTAATTAATAACACAAATTCCAGCAATCAAAACATGCCAATCAATCCCAAATAAGATCAATTTCAATTTAACAGCAAAAGCCCTTTGGATAGATCAAGTGAATTAATCAATTTAGGGTTTTCCCCTTTCAAGCATCAAAAACCCTAAATCGGGTAACATGAATTGATTTTTACACAAATCAGTGATCTAATCCCCCAACCTAGGTTCTGATAGCACTTTAGACTTGCTGGCTAGAGCATAAAAATCACAATTACATAAGAATCCAATTACATAATCAATGATCAATCCAAACATGAGCATGCATATATTCAAATCGAAACTAAGGAACAATAACTCACTGACCTTTGGCTGATCAGCCCCTTGTACGTCCTCAATCCTTCACACGATCGTTTGACTACAAGTGAGAACAATTGTATAAGCAAGGGATGGGGTTTTTACTTCTTATGTGTAGATCCCTCTTAAACCTTGATCTTAGCTTGAAATCTCAGCAAGGAACTTCCCAAACCTTGTCCTTGAAGCCACGGACCAGCAAGCACAAGTCTTCCACTCTTGCACCACGCACAAAGGAGGATTGGACAAGAACGAGAGGGGTGGCCAGCAAGGGTCTCTCACAAACAAGAGAGGAGGCCACACCCATGGGGGAGAGAGGGGGCGGATTGGGGAGAGAGAGGGAGAGGGACAACACCCTTGCATTAGGGCTTCTCCTCTCCCTCTTCTCCCTTTTATACCCCTTCTAATCACCTCCTAATTGGGCTTTGGGCTTTCCCGCTGAAATTTCTAGGTTTATCTTAGTGGGTCTGACACAACAAGAACTTGCTCTTTTCCTCAGAGCCCACAGGGGCTTGGACCCCCTGCACATGGCTAAGCTCATGATAGCGTCACGCCTTGCTAACTACAGGTCTGATCATCGACACATATTCATGAGTCGGGCCCCCACAATGTATTAATGCACATCCTAGTCACATGCCTAATGAATGTGCTTGAGTGACGAATGCGGGTCACATTAGAATTAGCGTCACGATGGCTCATGTGGGGTCAGCGCAACTGCTCCCACTAACCTTGGACCCCGTACCCCGTACCGGCTCACCTGAACCGCAAATAACATAGACCAAACTGGGTCCAAGCCCTAGTCCAACATTATATTCTGAGAACTAATGTTACTTTTTGGCAACAATAGGGTTTTTTTGTGGATGGTAAAATTATTATATGCAAAAAAAATGAAGACACTATCCACTAATTATTTATTTTGATATGGGAGAATACATGGAAGAATAAGCAAAATATATTGTTGTATGTATGTATGCATTACATGGGTAGATTTAATGAGAAATAGTATTTGAAAAGAAAAGTATTATGCGAATTAGGCACGATAGACAGAACGACCACTTGCAGCCTTGTTTGTATGGATTACATAGATACTCCTTGTCTAAGCTGAAGAAGATGACCAAGTCTAGAGTGTGGTAGATGCAACGTTACATCGGATCGATAGAGGGCAATAGAGTTGGAATATTAAAACTTAACTTCCAATCCCACTTGGAGTTACTAAATGAGAGCAATGTACAAACATGCATAACCCAACCATAGACCCGCACAAGTTCTAGGTGGCAATCACATGTTGATTAAAAAAAATCATCCTCAATCCCATCATTGCAATTGTGAGAAAGCTCAATTGGTCTACAACTATAAGCATGTGTATAAAACATAAAAATTCCATTATGCATCAATAAGCATGTTAACAAAGCCATTCGTGTAGACTAGTGGTTTGGTGCCAATGTTGCAATTTGTTTTACATTTGAACTACTACAATTAATCCATTTATTATGAGAAGAGTCAAAATTTTAAATCATGAGATATTCGTCATCTAATGCAAGATACAAATGAATGATTCTATATTGATATATATCAAATTTGTTCACAACCAAAGTTGATGCAACAACTTCACAACCATACGATGGAAAATGAACAATTACCCATTTTCCAAACATTGGCCACACAATGTATTGTCTTCATTCATATTTACCACAACCCTCTGCCAATATACATCTAGATAATGAAGTTCCTAATATGATTACATGCTCTAGGATGCATTTGGTGCAAAATAAGCTCTCTAGTAATGTCTAAGTCAAACTAATTTTCAAATCCAAATCTTGCATGTTTTCCAGTGTTTTCTGGGCTATTCAATCAAGATCCCTAAAATATTTATCACATGTTTCCAACCGAGAGATCTCAAGACACATGTTCTAAGCACTATAGGCTCTAGCATACATTTGGCACAACATGAGTTCTTTGGTAATGTATAAGTCAAACTAATATTCAAATCCAACATATCCATATCTTCCATGTTTTCTAGTAAAAAAAAATGAATAGTTAATTGTTGTTTTTTGGGCTATTCAATCATGATTGCTAAAATATTTATCACATGTTTTCAATTGGTAGATCTCAAGACAAATGTTCAAAGTTCTATAGGTGCCAACATGCATTAGGTACAAAATGAGTTCCCTGGTAATGTATAAGTCAAACATATCCAACTCTTCTATATTTTCTATTAAAAAAAATGATAAGTTACTTGTTGTTTTCTGGGCTATTCAATCATGATTGCTGAAATATTTATCACGTTTCCAACCGGGATATCTCAAGGCAAATGTTCATATTATTGCAGATGCATTGGTGAAAAGAAGTGTTAGTAATGTGAATGGTAGACTATACCCTTCGATTTCATGATTGTAGTTATCTCAAACTCTAAAATCATTGTCATCATACCTACATCGAAATGAATAATTAAAGTATTGATGAATTTGAATATATTTGTATAATAAAGAATGAAAGAATTAACAACTCCCAAAACTAAAACAGGGAAATACATCTTCAAGTATCTAATAGCAGAAGGATTGAATGAAAACATTGAATATCTTAAATGAAAATCTATCTAAAGTGGATTTAGGAAGGATTTGGCATATTAGGACTTTTACTTGTTTATTTATATGATCAATAACAAATTCGTGTTATGAATTCTTTTTTTAAATATAAATCAATAATAAAATATTGTTTGAAAACCAAATGACCAGGAAAGATTGAGGGGGTTATATACATGTTGTATGGACAATGTTAAGTAGATACAAATAGAGTAGACATCAACCATGCGAATAAAAATAAACTGTGAAACTTCCAAAATAGACTAATCAAAAACAAACATGGAGATTAAAAAGCATCATTGATGAATGTTACATAAAAATTTAAGAAGATAGTATATTATCTATCGAATGCTTTGAATATAATAAAATATACTATAGCTGTTTAAGCATATGAGAATAGTTCTATTAGATAGAAACAAACACGGGTAGAATATAAACTATACTCATAAGGAATGGAAATAAATTATTTGCTTCAATTACAACGATGTAAAGACATGACAACCAAAAAAATAAAACTAGTTCTGATATAGTGCACAACTGTTCATTGTAGCTAGAAACACTGTTGTAATTTTGGCCTTTTATTTAAACATTCACAGTTCAGATTTGTGTGCTACTATAGCCAATCAACGCCTGTTTGACCTTAGTTTGCACTATTCTCATATTACCCTTTTCTATTTTGTCCCTATCTTTGCACAAAACATACAAACTCTCCCTCCTCCTAGGCCCCCGGCTGTAATCAGATCTCCCGAATATTCCCCCCTCCTCCTCGCCTTCCTCCGCCCTTGGCCTCGTCCCACCCTTGGGCTCCTTTTTGCTCCGCTCTGAGCCCTTCCTCACCTCACCTGGCAGATCGCTTATGCAATCTGACCTCCTCCTTGTGGCGGTTGCAGCTCTCACTGCTGGTTCAAGTGAGAGGTAAGAGGGATACCCATTGAGCCTTGCTAAGTTGTGGAAATTGAGCCTTGCTCCACCATCCATCAGATGTAGCCCCACAACCTCGACCCCCTTCTGTCTACCATTGGGCCTCGACTGCCTTTTGCCCTCCATTAGGCCTCGACCCCCCCTCCCCCCCCCCCCACCCTCCAATAGGCCTTGACACCCTTTAGGATCGCCTTGACACCCTTTAGGATCCAACATGCTAGTCTAAGAAGCCAGAGGCATAGGTCTATATCTTGCCACCCGAGGTAGACTCAAGTATTTCCTATAGAGTGGTTGTCTAGCGGAAGTGTGGCTCCCCTAGGGCCAAGGGGAAGGTGTAGAGCATAAAAATCCAATCTTTAATTGATTACTTACACAAATAATCATGCAAATACAATTACATAAGCAATAATCTATCCAAACAAGAGCATGCATATATTGAAAACGGAATTTAGGAACAATAACTCAATGACCTTGGGCTGATCATCCCCTAGCATGTCCTCAAGCCTTCATACGATCATCCAATTGCAATTGAACACAATTGAATTAGCAAAGGATGGGGTTTTTACCTCTTATGTGTAGATCCCTCTTAACCCTTGATGTTGGCTTGAAATCTCAGCAAGGAACGTCCCAAACCTTGTCCTTGAAGCCACAAACCAGCGCACACAAGTCTTCCACTCTTGCACCACACACCAAGGAGATTGGACAAGAAGGAGAGGGGTGGCCAGAAAGGATCTCTCATAAACAAGAGAGGAGGCCACACCTATGGAGAGAAGAGTGGAGAGGGGGATGACACCTGTAACGTTTGGGATTTTTCTAAATTCCTGAAGTTGACCACGTGGAGATTAAGGCGTTGGACTCCTTGACTTTCTTATGAGAATAACTTGATCATAAGTTAGTAATGATAGTTGACACCTATATAGTTAGAAAGTAGATTGAAGAGCTTCGAAATGCCACCAAGAACGTGCTAATCGGAGTTCGGATGAGGGAGAAGTGACCGTTTGAAGTTGTGCTCATCGTACAGGGCTCATTTACCAGAATTAGATGTCCTACTCGTGCTTGGAGTTGGATGTCCTAATCGTGCTTGAAGTTGGATGTCCTACTTGTGCTAGGAGTTGGGAGTCCTAGACATACTAGGTGTTGGGAGTCCTGAATGTACTAAGAGTTAGGAGTCCTAGACATATTAGGAGTTAGGAGTCCTAAACATATTAGGAATTAGAATTCCTAAAAGAACTAGGAATTGAAAGAGGGAGAGAGTCCTACCATGACAAGGACTCCAAGCAAGAAGAGGAGGCAACTAAAACTTTGTTAAGACGAGATAGTATGTGTGCATAAGACTTCTAGCCCAAGTAGGAGTCCGAGGAGTGCTAGGAGTGGTGAAAAAGCTTGGAGGAGGGATCAACTATACATCTAGTTGGGTTAGAACTCTTTTGGGACTGTTTTGAGCATGTATGTGGGTTGGTTTCTTATTGGTAATGGGCAGAGATTGTGATTCCAAGATTGTAATTAAGGGAGAGTCCTTGAGGGGGAGAGCACCCAAGAGTTTGAAGAAGGGAAGCCTTATATAAGAAAAAAAGAGGGGAATTGATTTTGGTTCAACCTCCCTCTTCACTATCTCTTCCCTCCTCTTCCTTATCTTAGTAAGGACCTCCATAGCTAGCAGTTTTAGAAGGCACAAAGCAGCCCCATCTTTGGAACTAATTCAAGGCTTAAAAGCGTAGGCGCAAGGGCTAAGAGCTTTGGGGACAAGTTGGTACAAATAGGTGCTTCTCTTTACACCCTTAACCATAAGGTTTTGATAGATGTAATTTAGCGATAGTTCAGCCTGGTTCAAAGGGGTTTTTGATGTCATGAATTGGCCTCTACTTGTTTTGAATGATTGTGATTTTATCTCATGTTTATATGCCTGAATTGTGCATCATGATTCTGATTTTTGTCAAGTAGATTATCGTTAATTCATGCAAGCATGTTACTAATTTTTGTCATCTATCTTAGTCTTATGTTAGGCATGAATGATTTAGATTTTTGTCATGTAGATTAGCCTTAATTCATATAAGCATGTTGCTGATTTTTGTCATCTATCTTAGCCCTATGTTAGACATGAATGATTCTAATTCTAACCATGTTTATCATCCATAATTTGGGCACAAACTTTGCTAAATTTTATCCCTGGTTTGTGGCCTTAGTTTAGGCCATGCTTTTGTTTATTTAATCCCTGATTTGTGGCCTTACTTTAGGCCATACTTTGGCCAATTTAATCCCTGATTCGTGGCCTTACCCTAGGCCATACTTTGGTCAATTTAATCCCTGATCCGTGGCCTTAGTTTAGGCCATACTTTGGCTAATTAAATCCCTGATTAGAAGCCTTGGTTTAGGCCATACTTTGGCTAATCAAATCCCTTATTTGAACCCTTGGTTTAGGCTTTACATTGGTCATTTAAATCCCTAATTTAAAGCCTTGGTTTAGGCTCTGCTTTTTCTTACTTAGATCCCTATTTTGTAGCCTTATTTTAGGCTCTATTTTGGCCAACGTAATACCAAATTCTCAGCCTTGATTTATGTTATAATCATGCTGAGAGAATATCTAAGTTTCAGCCCTAGTTTAGGTTGCATTATTGCCTACTTAATGCTTGATTCTTAGCTTTGATTTAGGTTATAATCTTGCTGATTGAATCCTTGGCTTTTTAGCCTTAGTTCATGATATATTCATGTTTATTAAGTCTCTGAATTTCAGCCTAAGATGCCTTTGAGATTAAGCATAATTTATCCTAAATTTTAGCCTTGATTGTGATATACATTAGGGTGAATGTTGATGGTTGTTTCAGCTTAACCTTGTCATGTTAGGTGTATAACTTGAGTTATGGCATCTCAGCCCCAAATCCTTTTCATGATAATGTTGAATTGGTTAGTTCATCTCAGCATGAGTCTGAGTTCTTGTCATGTTGATTATTCTGAAGCTTACATTTATTATTGTTGTGCTAAGTTATATCAATAAATCAAGGTTAATAAAGTATAATAAAGAGATTTTGGTTGTCTTTGGATTGGGGGAAGAACACCTAATCAAGATAATAACTAAAATACCCTCTTTAGGGTTGGGACCAATTCATGGAGTGAATGGGGCCCTAACATAGAATTTTACTTTGGTTAATGAACCAAGGGTGGTTATGGGATGTTCTCGGAGTCAAAGTTTAAGCTCACAGTAATAGCCATGGTGGATATTTAGACCTTCTTGGTCTCCATTTCTTCGGGATGATGGATCCCTGCAAATGTGCAAACTAGGTTTTTGAGCATCATGGAAGGCTCATCTACCTCTGGCCAGTGTGTCCATGAGCAGAGCTGGTACCTACATCTTTAGGCGCATGGCTGATCCAAGTGGATCTATAAAGATGCTAGGATTTTTTATAATAGCCATGGTAGTAATCTTTCAGACCTTCATGGTCTCCATTTCTTCGGGATGATGGATCCCTGCAAATGCGCTATAATATCCTGAATTTTCCTAAGTTTTAAAAATTAAATACCTAAAAAATAGGGTGTTTGACCTATTGATATTCTTAGTAGAACAACTACCTCCCTATATAGAATTTGTATTTCAAATAATTTTCTTAGAAAGTAGACATACAGAGCTTCAAAATGCCACCAAGAACGCATGAATCGGAGTTCGGATGAGGGAGATACGACTGTTCAAAGTTGAGTATGTCGCATTAGGCCAGTTTACCTGATTTAGACTATTTTTGGCCCGTTTAAGTTATTTTGCGGGCCCGATTGCTTACAATTCTGAAATTTATTTTTTAGAGGCTTAATTGACAATGATTAACCCAACTTTTAGAGGGATTAGGAACCCTAATCCCCATGTTTATAAAAGGCTTTCTTATGGCACAATTTGGGGGGGGGGTCTTTGCCCAAATTCCGAGGGGGGGGCTTTGCCCGAATTATCGGTAGTAAGATTACTTCACAACTACCCTAAAAATGCAAAGAAAAAATGGTCACTCACATATCCAAAAAAATCAAATACATTCACACTCGTCAAAATTAGGATGGCCAAGTTATGGATAGGTTCCAATATAGGTACTTGTTTCCTTCACAAGTGATCCCACAAACACATCTACCTGCTTCCATTGACAATTCCTCCATATACTTTGTATCATTTCCTATTTGCTAAACAATCCTCCAAGTCCACAACAATTATTATTTATACTCTGTTCACTAACAATTGTTCATGTTGCAGCAAATTGCACACAAAATTTTCTTGACAAGGACAACAAGAATTTAAACTATGTTCACTAACAATTCATCATAAAATAATAGAGATAAGAAAGAAGACCAGGGTAGTACATCTTCCATCTTGTTCATTGTTAATACTACTCCAATTACACATGGCCCCATGAAGGTTACTCCTTTTCTTTAGCAAATATAGTTGTAATGTTTCATGTCTCTGCAACAACATCATGAATATGAATATATTGTTAATATGAAAAGTTCTGTATAAAATCCACAAATTTCATATATAAATTTCTAGCTTCTACTATCTAGTTTCTAATTTTATCATGAACATTGTGATTGAACTAGCAGGTTAGTCTGATAAAAAAAATCGTAATTTCTTTTAGTCCACTTGATTCAAAAATTTTCTTCAGGCTTAAGGTGGCAAGAATATGAGAGATCTAACTGAAATCATCTCACCATTCTTTCTCTTCCAAGCAACCTTTGGCATTTTCACGCTCTGCTCTTAAATCTAGTTGACATGATTCAATAGTAGCAAATGCCATGATGAAGCCCTATATTTTAAAGTGGTATGCAAAAAAATGGTTTATACTCTTTTCTTCTCATAAAGAAATGGTTTTAAATTTGATCCACTTGAAACTTAAGCTCCTATATGAATTTTAGTTTAATAGATCTGCACAAGTAACAAAAGTAGCATTATTCGGGCTTCCAGGCATGTCAGTATTAACAATGATAAATAGGAGGAACATATAATAGAGTAGTTAGGAGTTCACTTGCTTGTTTCAAATGTACAAGGCAAAAAAAATTCTTACCTGCTACCATTAATTAAAATGTCAGATGTTAATATTTTTTGGTGTCTTTGTACTTAAAATTTGTAGCAAACCAAAAGCATTCTTTGCAAACCTGGTTCAAAAACATTACCTCAAGCTATCAATTTGGGCAATAAAATGTTGAGTCTTGATTGGAACATAAGCGGTACCAAGCTTCAAGTAAGGGAAATGGGAGAAAAATGATGAAGGAAGAAGAAGAAGATAATCTCTTTTTCCATAAGAAACAGAGGAGGGAGGAGATTCCCTTATAAGGGAGGGCACGACTCCCTAGGAAGTTGTGCCAACTAGTGGGCCACGTGCTAACTGGCAGGCCATCAGTCTATCCATTACATTAGAATGTAGTCCCCCCCAAATTATAGCTTATGGAATCGTAAAAGGAAGATACTGAAAAGTAAAGTAAGCCCTAACATAGTAAGTAATAGGAATGGAAAGTAATGCAAGGTAGGATAGGCCCCACCCCTAAGCTGGCGTACACAACACTCCACCATGCTCCGCTTTTGCCTTGTCGTCAAGGTGACCAAGTAGGAAAGTGCTCCATAAACTCATCTTCAAGCATCCAAGTGACATCCTCAAGAGGCTAACTCTGCCAAGCCATGAGTATCTTATTGATAATGTGGCTAGAACAACACATCTGCCACTTATCAATCGTAGAGGCAGGCGTGGGTACATCGGACTTCGGAGGGCCCATAAGTGGCGGAGGGGCGCTATAGACAAGGGTCGGATCCCCAACAAAGTGACGGAGGTGAGAGTCATAAAAGATCAGGTGCTGAACCAGCACACAATGCCAAGCAATAAGCCATGGGTCCAATGTGATTGACAATGGAATAGGGGCTGAGGTTACGTGGAGCCAACTTATTATGCTCAGCCTGAAATAAAATAGTTTGGTGCTGAGGAATCATTGAAACATAAACAAGGTTGCCCACCTGAAACTCCCAACCAGAATGCTTCTTCTCATACACTTGCTTCATGAGTTTTTGAGCAGAAGCAAAATTGAGTTTGAGCTGCTAGATAGCCTCATCTCGAGTCTATAGCATATATTCAACCTTTACCACGAAAGAACAATGGGGCACATATGACAACACAGTAGGGGGAGAATGGCCATATACCACTTCAAATGGAGTGAACCTAGCATGAGTATGATAGGCCATGTTATATGACTGTTCTGCCCAAGGAAGGAGTTGAAGCCACCAGTGGGGCTGACCCCCTACAAAGCATCACAAGTACTATTCCAAGTAGTGGTTATCCACCTTAGTTTGGCCATCGGACTATGGATGATAAGTGGTGCTCATATGAAGCTTGATACCCTGGAGTGTAAAGAACTCTCGCCAGAACTAAGAGAGGAAGATTCAATTGCTATTGGAGACATTGGTGCAAGGTATGCCATGCAACTTGGCTATCTCATTAACATAGAGCTCAGTTGCAGTTTTGGCAGTGAACGAATGACCTAGAGCACAAAAATGTGCATACTTGGACAAGCGATCCACCACCACCAATATCACTGGCCACTGGCAAGGCCTCCACAAAATCCCTAGACACATCTTCCCAAACCTTATCAAGAATAGAAAGGGGCTGAAGTAACCCCGCGGGTAAGGCAGTGGCAGCCTTCACACACTAACAGACATCACAAGCAGCAACATAGTAAAAAATTGCACTTTGAAGACCTTTCCATAAGAAGCTCTGACTGACACGCTTATATGTCTGGAAGGAACCCATGTAGCTAGAAAATAGTGTATCATGGAAGTGAGAAAGAATGCGCTGTTGGAGGTCTAAGGCATCCAGCACCCAAATTTGCCCCTTCCAGAAAGAAGCTTGACTTGCCACACAAAGAATAGTGAGGCATCTGGGTCTGAGTGTAGATGAGCAACGAACTCATGGGCGGATGAATCCTCCAAATAAGCTCGCTAAAGATCTAAAACAAACAGGCAAGAGGGTATAGAGAGCGCTAAGCATGAACTCTTAGAAGGGCAGTGAGAGAGTGCATCTTCCATAGTGTTTTGTGCCCCCTTCTTGTACACATACTCATAATCATACCCCAATAACTTGTTGACCCACCACTGTTGAGCCAAAGTGGACACCAGCTGCTTGAGGAAACATTTCAAAGGCTTATGGTCTATGAGGATGAGGAACTGGCGGCTGAGCAAGTAAGAACACCATCTGGTGACGTCATGCACTATGGCGAGCATCTCCTTCTCATAGGCTGATAGAGTTAAGGAGTGGCTAGAAAGTGTCTTGCGAAGAAAGCAATAGGTTGCTCATTCTGAAGTAGGATGGCGCCAAGATCGGCATCTGAAGCATCTGTCTTGATGACAAAGGAAAGACCAAAATCTTGGAGAACAAACATTGGGGCGGTAGCCATGGCCTGCTTCAGCCTCTCATATGCTTCTTGGGCTGCCTCTATCGATGTAAATGTCCTCTTCTTGAAAAGTGCAGTGAGGGGACTAGCAATTGAACCATATTAAATAATGAAGCGCCGATAATACCCTGGGAGTCCTTGAAATCCACGAGTTCCTGTACACAATTGGGGGTCGGCCATGAGAGCATAGCAACCACCTTCGTAGGGCCAGTAGCAATCCGCTTGTGAGAGATAATGTAAGGACCCTCATCTTTAAACCGGTTTTGGTTTTCTTTAATTATGGGTTATCGTGAGATTTACACGTTTTCTGATCTTATTCGGTGATTTTGTAAATAAATAGTGTTTGTGATGGTTTTAACCAAAATTAACTTCAATATTAGTGGTTTTAAGTGATTTTAAACCAAATGTGAATTTTTGAGATTTTTCGGAATTTTTACTATTTTCCCAAAAATTAGGGTTTTGGCGGGACCCCTGTGGGCCCCACGGTCAAAAATTTTATTTTTGTGTCAAATGAACCTAGACATATACTTAAGGTCACACAAAAATTTTCAGAATTTTATTAGGCTTAATTCGTGCTTAAATTTGCAAAATAACCACTTTTAGCCTACTTTTCATATTTACACCCCAAAACTTACCTATGCCTACCCCAACCCTTACTATAAAAGGGCAAACCAGAGCCATTTCCATTTTTGGGAATAGGCTAAGGAAGGAGGTCTGGCCTAATCCCCACTTAGGCCCGAATTAGAAGCTGATTAAGGTAAACTTGCTCTAATTAAGCACTAATCCATGGCTTTTCTCTTAATTTCTTCCAAATCTACCATTTTCCCCTTTGATTCAATTCGTTTTTGACCATCAAAAGCTACTGATTTGTGTTTTACTACAAACCCTAACTTTCAAAATTCGATTTTTACTACCAACAAGCCCTAGATCTAAGATTTAATTAAGGATTTCTTAAGTAAATCGATTTCTATTGGTGTTTGATTCAAACTCGTTGTGTTTTCAAGGATTTCAAGAAGGGTGACTCTTCAATCCGAGCTTAATCAAGTGCTGAGGTAATGGGTCTTCGAAATCTCTGTTTATCCATGGTAAAACTCTTCATTTTTGGCTTATTTCGAAATGGTTTGCTTGATTTAGTGTGTTAATGGTAAGATTAGAAAATGAAATTATTTAATCCCGATTTCTTAGAGTTTTGCATTATTATGGTTTGGTTTGATATTTTGGAAGTCAAGGAGGACTTTTGATGATGATTAGGGTGTTAGATGTGGATTTGAAGTGTTTTCTATGGTGTTTCGGTTTGGATTTGCGAAAGGAAGAAGATGACTGTTCTGCCGTGTTAGCGATCGATCGGCCTTGCAGGGCGATCGATCGGCTGAACTGAAATTTTCAAAATTTTGCGTGTAACCGATCGAACGGCCTGAAGGGCGATCGATCGGCTACATAGAAAATTGCATGTTGAGTGTAAGATGCCTATTTTGATGATTCCACTTTGGCTTGCCAATTTTATATGAATGTGGAGTGTTTTAAGCTATGTTAGGCTACTGGAAATGCATGCTATTGAGTTTATGGAGTTGAGATATATGCTTAGTGATGGTGGAATGACTTATGTTTTGTGGCATGATGTTGGAATCGTTATTTTGAAATTATGAATAGTTGTTTCCCTTTGGTTAAGCATATTTCAGTAGGACTACAATCATTGTTGGACAGATTTGTCATGATAAATTGTGATTAATGGTGTGTGAATGTTGGTGAATGCCATGACTCAATGATGAAATGAGTGATGTTATAGGTGTTTAGCCTTTGTGGTTGAGTTTTGAATTTAACTATGATTTCAACGATTCTTCTACTATGATTTCCGCTGGAATTCATGTTTAGGTAGAAATTCACATGTGTAGTGTGGTGGTGAGTTGATTTTCAAGCATGTTAATATGCATCATGTGAAAGGCTTCTACTAGTTACACATACACACATGTGGGGGTGAAATGATGATGTTGAAGCTTAATATCGTGATTATGAATGATGCATTAGGGGCTGGTGAGAGCACTAATCATGATTAGGGTTCATGTATGCTTTGCCCACGCATGTACCATGCTGCACGCATCATGAAAATGGATTTCCAATTGAGGCTTCATCGTGATTAATCGAATTTGACCGATTGGATGCAATGTGATGGAATTGTGTGCCGGGTTTATCGGTCGTGGATTAATCGCAAGTTGATTGGTCCGAAAGGACATATTTTGATTTGAAGTTCCTGTGTGGAACGATTTGAAGTTCCTGTGTGGAACGATTTGGAGTTCCTGTGTGGAACGAGTGCACTCCCCGGGTTGAGTCTTGTTTAATGGAATGATGTGGGGACGAGTTGTGTACTTGTCTTGCGGATATGTGAGAATATCATTATGTGTGTCATCTGGACCCTGAGAATCCAGTGTGGTATGCCGTGTGCACCCCGCTACCACGTGTTCTAGGGTTCTCTGTGTGAGAACTCGGGCTCTTCCCTCCGCAGGAGATGTCCCTGGCCGAACACCCCTGCTCTAGATTCTCTGTGTGAGAATGGGACATCCTTGGCCAGGATCGTCCAGGGCGAGCAGTATTAGGGATTGACAACCCCGATCTTTCTTGAATTCTTGTGTAGAATTTTGTACCATGACACGCCTTCGTGGCCTTGTCTATGCTCCCGTCTGTGTGACGTCAATGTGTGATTACTCCTTGATGGAGGTTGATTGTGATAACATTATGCATGTGGGAATATGTATGTTAGAGATACATCCATGCATGTTGATGTTGATGTTATGCATGTGGAATATGTATGTTAGAGATACATCCATGCATGTTGATGTTGATGTTATGCATGTGGAATATGTATGTTAGAGATACATCCATGCATGTTGATGTTGATGTTATGCATGTGGAATATGTATGTTAGAGATACATCCATGCATGTTGATTTTGATGTTATGCATGTGGAATATGTATGTTAGAGATACATCCATGCATGTTGATGTTGATGTTATGCATGTGGAATATGTATGTTAGAGATACATCCATGCGGGATTGGTTATGATGTGAATGCATGTGGGAATATGTATGCTAGAGATACATCCATGCAGGTTGAATTATGCATTTTGATGCAGTGTTAAGTGATATGAATGTGTGATCAGAAAGTGATGCACCATGTAAATCTTTGATCTGAAACGATCTCATTTCTAAGCTATCGTATTTTCTACGTTGACAGTGATATTAAAAACATTGCTGAGTGTTAAAACTCACCCCTCTTTTGTGTTTTGATTTGGGGCTGCGTGGTGCGACACGCAGACGGACAGGATTGCCTTTTTGAGGAAAGGTCAGAGGTAGCTTGGGTGTGATGATGGAGATCGTTGCGTGACTTTCCTTCATTTTGTTTCATGTTTTATGTTAGAACCTATGTGTAGGGTTCTTTGTTGTGGATTTATGTCACATGTTACAGTTATGTTTGCTTATGACTTATTTTGAGCCGGTGTGGGCTTTACTTAAAACTAAGCTTGTGGGTTTGAGATTGTTGTTTACTTTGTGTTAAGCAACACCTTTTCTTCCCCTTTTATTTACTCTTGCTCAAAGGATTGTGCGCACTCCGTGTTGCTGTTAATCGCCCGTGGTTAGGGATTAAGTCTTCCGCTAGAATCGTTTCTCAATTTCACTTCGTCGCCCCCGCACGCTATGACCGGCCCTTGGACCGGGTTCGGCTCGGGTCGGGCATGGCCGGGGCGTGACAGATAATATGGCCAAGGTACTCCACCTATTCACTACCAAAGGAGCACTTTGAGCGCTTAAGGAACAAGGAATTAGCTCACAAAATAGATAAACAGACCTAAGGTGCTCCAAGTGGTCCACCCATGATGTGCTGTAGATCAATATGCCATCAAACAATACCAAGAAAAATCGGCCGAGGAAAGGGCGGAACAGGTTATTCATGAGGCTATGGTAGGTGGTAAGTACGTTAGTCAACCGAAACAGCATGACCAAGAACTAAAAATGTCCATCATGAGTGTGAAAGGCCGTCTTATGTATGTTGGTGGTCTGCATTCAGATTTGATGGCAACGCGAACGAAGATCAAGTTTGCCAAAGATGGTAGCACCGGCCAACTCATCAAGTAACTCCTCAATTACTGGAATGGGATACTAATCCTTGATGGTGATGGAGTTAAGTGCCCTGTAGTCCACATAGAATTTCCAAGTCTCGTTCTTCTTCCGAACAAGTAATATTGGAGAAGAGAAAGAGCTAGTGCTCGGCTTAATAATACATGTTAGACACCTGTCTGTCACCAAGCATTAAATCTCAGCCTTTTGTATGTGAGGATAATTGTAAGGGCAGACATTCACGGGTGAAGCACCAGAAATGATAGGAATCTGATGATCATGGTGCCACGCTGGCAGTAGCCCCTTAGGGTGAGTGATAAGTATGAAATATATATCTATTTTATATGCCTTTTTACCTTATTTGCTAGCATAGATTAGGTTAATTTAGAGTTAGTTATAGTTTATTTAGATTAAGATAGATATTAGTACTTTAGTTTAATTATTAATAATTTTGTAGTTATTAGTAGTTTAGATATGTATTTAAATCAAGTTGGAATTTTAATTATATTCTACATGTCTAAAATATGATATTTTATATTGTGTAGGTAAAGTGCGCTTATCGAGGTACTTGGATGATGTTTGGAATAATTCAAAATAGTCTTGACATGCTTTAAAGTGATTTGGATAACTTTTCGGAGTTATAAACATATTAAAAATTAATATGGACATGAAGAAAAGCTTAATGAATAGAATATTAGACTGTCCAAAAAAACTGTCTAGATTGCAGAAATAGTGTAGCCGTTCGAACGGGGCATTTGAAGTATCAAACGGGATAATGTGAATTCAGACAAAAACACAGTATGGACGTTCGAACAGGCATGTAGGGCGTTCGAAAGGGATAAAACGCAGTTTCCTAGTTTTAGCCAATTTTCAATCCTTTTCATATTAGACTTCTTTCTCCAGCTCTTACGTCTATATAAAGACATATTTGGCTTGAAATTGAGGGATTTTAGTAGATTTTCTAAAGAGAAAAAGGAAGAAGAAGATGGAAGAGAACTCAAAGCTTTTAATGGAGATTCAAGTGTTTTCTTCTACCATGGCAGGCTATACTTTTCTTTTACTTAGGAGTTGATGAAGTTATAGATAAGTTTCAATTTTTTTTCTTTTTAATTTATATCTTAGTTGTGAATGATGACAATTGTATGATATGGATTCTCTTTTTAATGGAAGAGCTTTTCATGTTTATTCAAATCTATGTTTATTTATTGTCTTATAGATGATAGATTGATGTGGTTTTGAAATTTTCATCGATTCTAATTTCTGTGAATTAGATGAGATGGTCATACAATAGTTTTAATGTTCAAATAATTAATGACTTGGATGAGTTATACTAAGATTAGATGGGTCATGCCCATAGCTAGTTTAGTGTAGATGATTTGTGCTATTGTAGAAGATAGTTCATGCCATGGAATTTAATTAATGATTCTTTCCGAAGTAATTCTAGCTTGTAGCTGAGAATACTTGTTCATATTCACACTAGATTTAGATTAAAAGTTAAGGAATTGTTATGGTTCTATAGTGGATTCGATTTCCTAAGTAATTTCCATCAAATTAATCTCTTGCTTTTAAACTAGTTGATTCCTTTCTTTTCCTTAATTTAAGTTTAAGTTCTTTCTAGTTTTTAATCAGCAAATTCCTCTTTAGATTTAGTAATAATTCATCCATCCCTGAGGTTCAACAACCCTTAAATACTTATCCTAGTACAATTACCTTGTACACTTGCAAAAGGTTTAATTATAAATGATCAGTGAACAAATATGTCCTCATGCTCCTCTGAGATAGTAAGTAGGTCTTTCGAAAGGCTATCTCAGTGCACATCCACTGCCGCATGATACTGGAGAAACAATCCTTGAGGTGGGAATCAAAAGAGTGAGCTCACCAACTAGGCAGATTGCAAGGAGCCCGTTTAGAGCCCTAGATGCGCACTTACTATCCCCTCAAAGTCCATTATCATATCATGAAAGTTCCACACCTCATTGACAAGTTCCTATAGCCATTAGACTCCCAACACCAAGTTCGCCCCCTTTGTTGCTAGCAAGAATAGGTCAGTGGTGAAGGTATAGCCCTGAATGGATAATGAAGCCTATGTGCACACCCCAGCACTCCGAAGGTGCTTACCATCACCAATCAATACATCAAATGGCTTGGAGTCTAATACATAACATCCCAATTGTTGTGCCACCTTATCATTGATGAAATTGTTGGTGGATCCACTATTGATTTGGATGGCCATGTGTTGCCACTAGAGGTAACCTTGGACTCACAAGGTACAGGGAGTAAAGGCTTTGGAGAAGGCGTGCACAAAGATCTCCAGTGTCACACTACCATAAGGAGCTGATGCATCCAAGGAAGGGGGAAGATCCTCCTCATTGGCCTCCTTGATGAGCAAGCTTCCTCGGATAGAGTAACGCTGGCCGGGCACGGACTTCTCATCACATTTAAAGCACAAGCCTTTAGAGTGCCGCTCATCCATTTGGGCAAGAGTAAGGCGATGAATAGGAGGGGCAGCAATGGTGGAGGGCTGGCTGGTTTGGCTGGTGGAGAGGCTTGGCGCTGAATAGAGGATGGTGTTGGGCTAGGTGTAGGCCTTGGAGAAGGGCCAAGTCAGCCTCCTCGTCACTGCCGGGTAAGCTTCTCCTCTTCATTATGTGCATGTCGCACTACTTCTCACATCAAAGTGCAATGGAAGTGGCACATCTCAAGCAAAATTTTAGGTTGAGCCCCCTCTTGAAGGTCTCCACTAAGGCCAGCATCGGCCAATTGGGAAGACATTGATCTTCATGAATTCGGAATAGTAGGCTTGCACTGCGGTAGTCTAGTTTGGGTGGAGAGCATCTTATTAAAGTCTTTGAACTCGTTGGGACCAAACTGGACACAGAGTTCATCGGCAAAAGAGGGCCAACTCTGAAGGCAGACCTCCTTCTCAAAGCTCTGGAACCATATTGAAGCATTGTCATCTAAGTGAAAGTTGGCTATGCGCAATTGTCCAGCCTTGGAGCCTGTTCCCTGGTAGGCGAAGAACTTCTCCGCCTTGTAAAGCCGTTCCACTTGATCTTCATCCTCATTATAGTGAGAAAACTTAAGGTGGGCCAAACGTGGTTCAGCCCCAACTTGAGGTCCTCTAGAGTACTCTTCCCAGTCTTCCTCGAACTCATGGAGCAAGTTATGGTGGTTCGGCATCATTGAGGCATTTAATCAAACACTTGGGGGGCCTCGTGCATCTAGGCCTGCACGTCCTTCTTCTGTGGTTTGATCGAAGGTACCAAAGTGGACAAAATGGGGAGTTGGGTGCACATCTTTCTCGAATGACACCTGAAGGTTGGGAGTGTAAGATCCAAGGGGCTGGGAGGGCTTGCTCATCTTAGCATGGACTTCCTGCGGTTTGGGCAGAGGGGTGCTGTAAGGACGGCTTGAAGCTGAGCAACCGCCTTCGTTAGTTGCTGAATTTGGGCGATCATGGTTTCAAACATGGAGAACATAGTGGTGTTATCCAGGTTGGTCTCTGGTTTAGGGCTGTCATCCACATTTTCCTTCTCTTTCTTGGGCTGCATCTCTAGTGCTTGAGCTGGTTGCTTGCCTCGCACCATGGCTGATCATTGATGGTTTGATACCAATGTTGTGTCCTGATTGGAACACAAGAGGTACCTAGCTTCAAGTAAGGGAAAGGGGAGAAAATGACAAACGAAGAATAAGAAGATAATCTCTTTTTGCATAAGAAATAAAAGAGGGAGGAGACTCCTTTATAAGGGAGGGCATGGCTCCCTAGGAAACCATGTCAACTAGCGGGCCATTAGCCGGTCTATTACATTAGAATCCAGTCCTCCCCCCCCGCCCCCCAAATTATAGCTTATTGAATCATAAATGGAAGATACTGAAAACAAAAGTAAGCCCTAACATAGTAAGTCCTAAGAATGAAAAGTAATGCAAGGTAGAATATGCCTCACCTGCACCTAAGCTGGTGTACACAACATAAAACAATTACCTCAAGCTATCAGTTTGGGTAGTAAAACAGTTACCAAACACTAATCAATTTGGGCACTACAATTCAGTACTTTACTCCAAATGAGAAGTTGTAAATTGAAAGGCAAACATTGGATAATTACACATAAAGGAATTAAAATAAAAAATCAACCACAAAAAATATGTTCGTGACCAGCATAAAAATTTGGTAAATCGAAAGGCATATAACACTCGTACAAAAACTTACATTGCACTTTTAAATATGATCCGACTGAATGATCAAGATAAATTGATGACTTCTTCTTTCCTACATGAAAACGAATGTAGTTAAGATAAAATATGTTATGTACAAATACACCTGGGCGAAGCTTGTAGGGTTGTTGCCTCATCGCTATTACTATGGGACAATTGCGTATGTCATGCCCTTGTCCATGTAAATTACATCCTTTCATAATCTTCCACCTTGAGCCACATACTATGTCACACCACTCATCTATAAGAGATTGAATCCTTCTTTTTCTACCCAAAAGTTCAAACACTTGTTCTAAATCTCCATGAAGTTGCATTTGATTTTCATCATACACCTCTTCTTTTGTTATAGCCATGGTCCATCTTTTTAATGTCAATTCGTTAGATAAATTGTCCTACCATTATTCTTTAAGACAAGAAAAATGTACCTACACAGAACCCCCATTTACTCAAACATCTTACAATAACAAAATGCATATCCTTGAGACACAAAAAATTCAACCTTGCTAGTGGCACTCACATCTTCAAGCGTTTTGACTTCATAAAAAATTGATGGTCCATCATCTTTTCTTTCAAACTTGAGAGATAATATACACTATTTAAATTCAAGCTGAAATTTGTTGGTAAAACTATACCGACTATAGCATGCTGTCATTTGTCTCTTAATATTGAAGGGAGTAACAAGCGATGGTTTGGTGGTTTAGGATTTAAAATCAACAGTCAATTTATTTTACCTAAGTCTTTTAATAGCCCTCTCATACCATTGAATGAATTCCATCAATGTATTTTTATTATGCACATATCTATCCATGAAAGCATTAACGCTTTTACTATGCTGAGTGGTCCAAATACCCACAAAAAAAATGACTAGAGAAAGTAGGAATTCACTTGTGTCAAATTTCATGCACGGAGCAAAGCCATTCTTTGTCTTCCAATTTATTTTAAATCATAATCTCCTTCCATTTTTCCTCAAATTCTTGAGTGCTATTTGAAACCCATATACAAGAATGAAATGAATTTCTAAATGATTTTATGTGGAAAACTGCACCTAATTTTTTGCCTTCTTTTTTTTTTTACTATATGCCACATGCAAAATATATGATAGGATTGGGGGAAAATCTTCTGACTTGCATTTCCCATGGCTGCATCTTGATCCATAATTATTAGTCATGGGTGTTTAGGATACATATATTATAAGAACTTATGAAACAACCACACAAATCATTCAATTTTTTCATCTTTCATAAATCCACAACCAAATCTACCACACTGATTGTGGTGATTGACACCAATAAAGGGGGCAAAAATCAAACAATACTGATTTGTATCATATGTGGTGTCAAAAATAACATCTCCAAATAAATTATAGTTGGGCCCTGTATTGACTGTAAATTCTCAACACAATTTTATGCCTCTAATAAATCTAATTTTTAAAATTTTAATAATTTAAAACTAATTAGAGGTATTTATTTAGTGATAATTGTTAAGGACGTGATAGAGCTCCAAAAAACAAGGGCAATGATCCTTGAACTACGCAAATCAAGATTCAGGGTCAAAAGTTACCACCTTAGGAAGCGTGTCTTATAGAGCAGGATAATCTACATTTGGGGGTCTAGTATCATAGGGCTCATCAATAAGAGCTCAATGATACCAAGATCACATGAATCCGATTCTAGGGTAGGAAGATATGGGCATTTGAAGTTAGAAATGTTAAAAAAAAGAAAAGACATGCCATGCGTGATGGAAGTGCTCACATTATGTGCAGTGCCACACATGAAGCATGGAGGTTCCACATGTGCTATAGATAGACACTCCCCATTTCCTAGGGCGTTGTTGCCATTTGAGCTAATTAAGCCCCTCCCTCCCCCGGGTTTTTTTTTCTGGATCTTACTTCATTTTCTCAGTTTCTAGTCATTCTAAGTTCAATTTAGTCCATTTGAAAGGTGATTTTAACTAAATCGAGCATACTCTACGCAATGGAAGGGGTCATTCTTTGAGTTGAGCACTCTAGAGTGGGAAAATAGGTCTAGGAAAGAATAGGCTATGTCCATTGCCTATGAGCACAGAAAGTGAGAGGCATCTCCAGGTAAGGGGAGGTTCTTCTCATTGACTACGGGGCATGGAAAATAAGAAGCATCTCTGGGTAAGGGGAGGTTTTATTCACCACCTATGGGTACGGAAAGTTAGAAGCGTCTCTGGATAAGGGGAGGTTTTGTCTGACACCTTCATGTGTGCAAAGAGTGATGAACCCTAGGAAATGGGAGTGTCTATCTGTAGCCTTCAGGAGCAATGAAAGAAACATTCTAGAGCAAGAGGAGGTTCTGTGCATCATCTTCGAACCTGAAGGGGTGGATGTGCTGATGGAAGGAGCAACTCCAAATGCCACTACTTCTAAGAAACTTCAAGGGAGGAAGCATTTCTAACCTTCTAATTTAATATATATAATTATATGAGCACGTGTGCATCTTAAGTTGTTAGCTTATGATGCTAAATAATATATAAGCTATGCTCTAATCCTATGTGTTATGATCTATTTTACTATGATTCTATCTACTTTGAAATGCTTTGTTTTAATCCGATATGATATGATGTGTTCTAATATGCTCTAATCTAATATGATCTAATAAGTTCAATATGCTATGCTATGATTTGATATGCTCCGATCTAATGTGGTCGGATGAGATTTCATATGATATAATGTAATATGATACAATCCAATATACTCTGATGTGTTTTGCTCAGCTTTGTTATAGAGAGAGATGTGTTATTATGCTAATTTATTAGCTTCTGTTTGTCTCCGATAATTAATGAGATTTTTGTTTAACTTTGAATGTTTAATTGGATTATAAGTATTATGAAATAAATGATATTGTCTGCCTGATGTACGTATTAGCTGTTAGGTAGAACTATGTTTGGATCCGATCATATTAGAATAACATTGGAAATGTTATCCAATACGTATGTTGACAACCAATGATACAACAATGTTGGCCCGGTCCAAATTAATTAAAATATATACTTTATTATAGTCTACGTGTAGGGAAGCTTTGAAGCTCTGTAGTATATAGAGGAACATTACAACTCTTGTACACTAATGATATTTCCTTAAAGAAGAAAAGTTTAAATTTAAGATTTTTGGATCCTACATTAGGCTAGGTCATTACAAATCATATCAAAGCTTTTATTTGTCTTTAAGAGTGTAACATTTTATTAAAGATATTGATTTAATATGAATTCCAATTTTGAATATGAAATAATTTGAAATTTCTATTTTGAATATACTGCAAAGATGATTTTCTAAAGCTGTTTTTGAGCAAATATGTTTTGAAAAATGGTAGAATTACCAAAGAAAAACCACAAAACACCCGTAGTATAGGACACGAGGCATTAGTGGATTATGCTAAGGTTAAGTATGCTGGTAGATTTGATATGAAATTTAATTTTAAATCCTCTGTACTTTGAAAATTGATTTAAAATTTAGTAAACTTGCCTCAATCACCTATGGAATTACTAAGAAGAAACCATCAACCACCTGTAGTATTGGACATGAGGTGCAGGCGATAGCTTTAAGGCTGATTCTGCTAGAGTATAAAAATGAATTTCGATTTCGACTCTAGTTTAATCTGAAATGTTTATTCTGCATTTGATTTGAAAATGAAGTTTTTTGATGTTTTGGGTCTTTGGAGTCTCTAGATAGTTATTTAGTATATAGCCCAAAAGCTATCGATTCTGGATACTTGCCAAGAGAAATTATCGATTTTGGCATGCACAGGTTGGAGCATCATGGGAAAGCTCCTTCCTTCTAGATCTGTGACCCCATGAGTGCAGGGGTAAGGCATTTGGTATCATAGAGGATACCCATCAAGAGAAATAATCGGTTCTGGCATGCACAGGTGTGGAGCATCATGGGAAAGCTCTTATACCTCTAGCTTCTGTGGCCTCATGAGTGCGGGAGTAAGCAATTAGGTATCCTGACTCTCTTTGAATGAATGATTTATTTATTGAATTTTGAAAGAACGATATGTCTTATTTTGAATGACGTATCAGATTTTGGAATAGTGATTTATCTGATTCTAAATTATTTAGCAGATTCTATTTACAAATGATTTATCAGATTTTGAATTAAATATCAAAGTTTATTTATAAATGATTTATTCAATTCTTTGAAAGAACAAGATATTTGTTTTGATCTAAAATTATTTCAAGAAGAAGAAGAACTCAATTTTGTGTGTGAATCAAATTGTTGACTCAAGCTTTTATGATCATACCCCAAAGATGACCTCTAACCATAAAAGGGATATACATGGTTGGATGACTCGACTTTGGTTGAAGACTCAGTTTAGGAATTAGTAGCCGAGAGGACTATTAGGAAAACTTCTTTGCTTTGATGATACAAAAAAAAGAGTTCAACATCTTCAAGCACAGAGGTTTAAGCCTAACTCCAGTCACTTAAGTCAGTCTAATTATTCTACTAAGAATAATCATAGTGAGAAGAACAATCCATCAGAGCAAGTCATGAAGATTTCTCCATCCTTACAAGATGGGACTATCCTAAGGTGAACAAGAAGTGGACCTCTGAAGTAGAAAGAGTTTTAAAGCAATGAAGGTTCCAACAGACAGAAATACGTGACATCTTTTGACATGATGGTGTTGTGTATGCTAGCTCAGGGGCGGGGCCTATTCCGCCTTGCATTGCTTTCCATTCATAGGACTTACTATATTAGGGTTTACTTACTTTTCAGTATTTTCCTTTTATGATTCAATAAGTTGTAATTCGGGGGGGGATCAAATGTGAATGTAATGGATTGGCCGATCAGCTACCAGTTGGCATGTGGCCCACCAGCTAACATGATTGCCTAGGGAGCCATGCCCTTCCTTATAGGGTCTCATTCCTTTGTTGGTTATGCGAAAAAGATAAGTCTTTCTTCTTCTCCCCTTTCCCTTACTTGAAGCTGGGTACCGTTTGTTGATATTTTTAAAAACAATAAATGAATTTCAATAAAGGGTTGTACCTTTTGGTGAAGGGTTGTATCCCTTAGTTTTTTGTGACCTTCATTAATATTGCACCCCTTAGTGAAAGGTGTCCTCCCTTGAATATTGTGTATGGGTTGCACCCCTTCAGTTGTGATGAGACACCTCTTAATAAAGAGACATACCCCTTCAGTTCGCACCCCTTAAGAGTCTATAAATAGAGACCCAGGCCTGGGCAATTGGAAGAGTATCCAGACAGATGGAAAACACACACTATGGTTTTCCTCTCTTGTGTTATTCTTTCTCTTGCGTTTTTCCTTGTGTTTTCAAATACAAATTTTTGTCACATTCTTATATAGTTTCAAGGAGAGTTCAGGGAGAATTCTTCAACATTGCTGGTTGTAGTTTCTCAAAGGCTCTGTTGTATCCTAGGAGTAAGTTTATCATGTTGCCCATTAGCAACTTGGATCTATCTAAGGGGGACAAATAATTCCTTAAAAGAAAACTGTATTTGTACGTGCCTCAGAGCGTGAAAGTTTTGTGTTCATCCGCCTTTCAATGGCGAGTTCTTGAATCCATCTCCAACCGCTATCCGTTGTGAAGATCAGCCATAATCCATCTCACACCGCCATCCATTATGAAGATCATCAATCATCCTCTAAAGATAACTTTTGCAAATCTGAATCCTGCCCCTTGCTGAATACCAACAATTTTAAGGAATTAATTGCCATCATCATGGATTTAGAATCAAATATGACTTCCGTCAAAATCATAAACTAGGATCTTGTCAAACTTGACAGATTTGATGGTTCCATCTACACTCGTTGGGTTGACAAGATGATGTTTCTTCTCACTACCTTTAAGATCTCCTACATTCTTGACCCAAAATTGGAGCCATTTCTTGAGCCCAAAGATGAGTATTCCAACAAGACCAAAGAAGAAAGAAAGAATCATGAAGAAGATGAACTCTTGTGTGGAGGTCACATTCTCAACACTCTTTCTGATTGCCTCTTTGATACTTATAGTAAAAAGGCTACAACCAAGGAGATACGGAGTGAAGTGGAACTCAAATATAAGGTGGAAGAGCAAGGTACGAACAACTATTTAATTTTAAAATATTTAGAGTATAAGTTAATCTAAGCCAATTCTTAACCAATGTCATGAACTTGAGCTTCTAGTCAATCAAATGTGTGCTCTTGATGTAAAACTCCCTAAAGTATTTCAAGTTGGAGCTATTATTGCGAAACTTCCACATTTATGGAAAGTTTATCAAAATAAGCTCATCAACAAACAGGAGAATTTTGCATTAGAGCAAGTTCAAAGGAGTTTGCGCCTTGAGGAAGAATCCTAATTGAGGGAGAAAATTGATGATTCTAAAAAATATGACCAACACTCTAAATGTGGAGGACCGGAAACCTTATAAAAGGGCAAAAGACACTCCTCATTTCAAGAATGACCCTAACAAAAGTTTAAAGAGAAAGAATATTTCTTACTTTGTGTGTGGAGAAAAGGGGCATTATGCTCGAGAATGTAGGCACAGGAAGTCTGACAAGGATTCCAAAAGTGCAAACATGGTTGAAGGAGTTGAGTTTGTGGTCAAGATTACTGAAATCAACATGGCAGACTCCAACTCAGGATGGTGGCTTGACTCGGGGGCTATGGTCCATGCCTGTAGAGAAAAGTTCATTTTTAAGGACTACATCGAGGAAACTGTTGGCCAAGAGGTTCAAATGGAAAACCAAAACCGAGCCAAATTCACTGGTAAAGGGGTTGTGGAAATCAACTTCACTTTGGGAAAGAAACTCACTCTCACTAATGTTCTTCACGTCGCCGACATTTGAAAGAATTTGGTTTCAGCCAACATACTCTGTAAGAAAGGATTTAAAATTGTGTTTGAATCTGACAAAGTTATTTTGTCAAAGAATGAAACTTTTGTGGGAAAGGGCTACTCTTGTAATGGGATGTTTAAATTCAGTTTGAATGAAAATAAAGTTGATGTTGCTTACCTTGTGGACTTTTTGATTTATGGCATGGTAAATTAGGACATTTGAATTTCCAATCTATGAATGACATGAGAAAATTAGAGTTAATTTCTTATGATCATAATCATAGTCATAAGTGTGAAACATGCATTCAATCCAAAATCTACAAAAAACCTTTTCCAAAGGTTAATAGAAGTTCTAAAATTTTGGATTTGATTCATTCTAATATTTGTGAATTGAACAGTGTTTTAACTTGCGGTGGCTGAAAGTTTTTCATCACTTTTATCAATGATTTCTCAAGATATACTTATGTTTATCTTTTGAAAAACAAAAGATTAGGTTTTTTTCCATGTTCAAAAATTTTAAATCAGAGGTTGAAAATCAAATAGGAAAGAAAATTAAAGTTCTTCATAGCAATCATGGTGGAGAATATTTGTCAAATGAGTTTTCAACCTTTGTGAAGAATTTGGCATCATTCATCAGTTGACTGCACCATATACACCATAACAAAATAGTTTAGCCGAAAGGAAAAACCGTACACTTGTAGAAATGGTGAATTCTATGTTGATGCGTTCAAAGTTATCATTTAATCTTTGGGGAGAAGCTTTTATGGCTACTTGTTATGTGCATTGATATGCATGATTTTTATACATTTTATACGCTTATTTACCTTATTTGCTAGTGTATGATTAGATTAATTAAGGGTTAGTTAGAGTTTTTTATGTTAAGATAGATATTAGTGGTGTGATTTAAGTATTAGTTAATTTGGGCAATGTTAATTGTTTAGGAGTGTATTTGAATAAAATTAGTGTTCTGCATGTCTTACACGTTTGAATTATGACTATTTTCGTGGCTGCCATTATAAAAGGAAACTGCCTTATAATAAAGAAAGGAAACTGAAAATAAAGTGGGAAAGAATTGAACAATAAGAAAGCTTATAAAAGGAATGCTTAAACATACAAGAAGCTCTTATTTTGGGACGGAATTGGGCACTTAAACAAGGAAAATAGTTGCTGCCTAGAAAACTATTTAAAGGCTGAGAATTATAGAGAAGAGGAGGGAGAAGAATACAATGAACCAGAGCCAAATTCCTTCAATCCCATCTTTTTGAAATTGATGAAATAACACTTTAAAAGTGAGAGAATTAAAGTCCAAAGCTGGTGGAACGAAGAAGAAGCAGAAAAAAAATTTCTGTTTGCGGGTTACTATAGTAAAACTATTCACGGCTAAAGGTTGAAAATGAGTCGGTATTGTAGAAGTTCAGATTTTTTGATTTTTTTCTCAATTTTCCTCTAAATTGTAAGTTTCTTTTCAATTATTCTAATGGAAATTTTATTTTTTAGGTTATTGAGTAGCTAAAATTCGTTACTAAGGCTTGGATGAAGCTTCATTAAATTATAGAATTTTGATGATTATGAGACTTGATTAATTTTTCTTAATGGTGGATTTAATGTTAATTGTTTCTACCTCTTTAATTGATGAGATTGATTTTGATATGAGTTTAGTCATGCTTCTCTCATGATTTAAATTGGTTTTTATTAGTTTCTTATTTCGTTTTGTCTCATTTAATATTGAAATTGGGTATTAGTTGTGATTTTCAAATTGTGGATACAATTAATGATTTGATTTTAATCTTTTGAAGTGAGGAGAAACAATGTATTTTTTTATTATATATAAGAGCTTAATGATGATATTTTCCATAATAACAAAGATTGAATTCTAGATTATTATGAGAAGATGTGGAAATATGATCAATGATCATTCTATTAGTTTCTATGATTTAATGAATGTGGATTCATATGCCTTAGAATTTTGTTTATTCCTTAGTATTTTGTTTATTCCTTAGTGTTTTGCTTATTTAAGAATGTTTTGTTTATTTTGCATTGCTTTCTTATTCTTAGATTAAAGCTTTATACTTTTGATTTAGATAGTTTAATTTCCTTGAAATCTTGTTTACTTTTGTTAGTTACTTTAGTCCTATTATTATCTTTATATTTGTTCACTAGATTAGGGTTTCTTGAGATAAAATAAATTTGGTTTTCCAATTTCAAGTCTCTGTGGGATCGACACTCGATTTAGCTGCTTAACTGCTATAGATTCGTGCGCTTGCGAGTAAATAATTAAAATTTAACAACAAGTTTTTGGCGCCATTGTTGGGGATTTGTCATGTATAACCACGTGGCTACATGATCAAACACATCGGTTAATTGAAGTAGATTCAAACCCCCTAGAGAACATTGAATTTGAAACCGATCTTCCATTCACAGTGGGAGATAACAATGTAGAGGCAAAACCCCTTAGGGAGTTATTTTCACCAATTTCTATCAATCCTCCCTCATGCATAATATTGGCCGCTACCATTGTCACACACTTTGGGTTGAAAGCTCAAGTAATTCAATTTCTCCCTACCTTCCATGGTCTTGACAGAGAGGATCCTTACATGCATGTAAAGGATTTTCTTGAAATCTATGCTACATTTAAATTTTAAATTTTTTCTGTTGAGTCGGTCTGTCTGCGCTTGTTTCCTTTCTCGTTAAAGGACAAAGCTAAGGCATGGTTAAATTCTCTTCCAACAGGGTCTAATTCATGGGAGGGACTTGTTAGAAAGTTCCTTTCAAATTTTTTCCCAATATTTAAAACTAATGCCTTAAGGAGAGAGATAGCTGACTTTTGTCATAGGAGCATGAAAAATTTTATGAGAGTTGGGAGAGGTTTAAAGATTTGCTTTTGAAGTGTCCCCACTGTGGTTTTGAAACATGGTGACTTGTGCAATACCTTTACAATGGGTTAACTCAAACACACCGCAATATGATTGAATCCATGAACGGTGGGTGCTTTTTGAGTCTGATTGATGATGCAACATATTAGTTCTTAGAGGGTTTATCTGAGAGTTCCCAGCAATGGACTTTTTTGAGTCATAGAGAAAAATTAACCCAAAACCCTGGGAAAGGAGGCTTATATGAAGTAAGGGAAGATAATGACATGAAAGCTATGTTAGACTAGCTAACTAGAAAAGTAGAAGCCATGACCCTTACTAGAAATATGAATTCCGCCAACCAGATTCAAAATGAAGTGTGTTCTCTGTGTGCAAGTCCAATGATACTGCTCAAACGTGTCCTTCCATGTTAAGTTATTCTGAGTGCTTTGCTGAGCAAGCAAATGCACTAAACAATTATGGGAAACCATTTGGTAGTCCTTTCTCTGAGACATACAATCCAACTTAGCAGAATCATCCAAATTTCTCTTGGAGGCAAAACCAGCTTCCCATGAATGGAGTAGGGCCACCAATGTAGCAGATGCCCACTAATTTTAAGCAGCCCAACACCTCCTACACCTCTATTCCCCAATTAACTCCTCAAGTTGTTGCACTACCACATCAACAATCATCACTTGAAGAGTCTCTCAAAACATTCATGCACTTTACTAACATAGTAAGAGAATTCACGGTCATTACAGGCCTACAAAGCCCATCAGCCCAAAAACAACAAACTAATTTATCATCATCATCAACTTTGTAGGCATAATAAAAGGAATTGTTCATTTTTTCAACTCTTCAAAAGGTGTTAATAGATCATGAGCATCAACATCTTTGTTTTCTCTCCTACTTGAAGAAACATAATTTCTAATGTCTCTCTCTATGAACCCAACATTAGATGGACCACCGGCTTTAGTCTCAAGCATAGCCATGTACTATAATGTTTTAATATTGGCCTCACACCATGTTTTGAATAAAGATTTATTCGTCACAGATATTTCTCTATGCGATCTCAAATGATGAACCTTCCTAGATAATGTACATAAATGACTATGCTCCTCTACAAATACAGATATTACATATTTCCCATCATGTCTTTTATGAACTCTCAAGTAAGCTAGACATTGCTCTCTCACACTTGATGGTGTTTCCTCTTCCCCTTTATGTTCATACATGTGTCTTCTCCATCCATTTTTGTGAATTGTCTAAGAATGCTATCACCTTGCTTAAAACAACACCATGACTTACCAACTAACTCCTACGTCACCTTGTCCAAATTTGAATATTCTTACATATGCTAAACTCCATGTTCTTGGCATACTTATTATAAAACATATATACATCGTCCAATGAATTAAATGACATGCCAATCATAGGTTTTAGTTTATCTTCAATCGGTGGGACATAGAATGTTTTTCCCTTTGCAAGAGCGGTGCTTATACACATGAGTGTGTGAGGCCTATGTTATAATTCCTTGTACTAAGAGTACATCATCTTAGTACATTGCCTTGATTACCTGTCTTACTATAAGAGAAAGCAAGAACTTTATTACCTGCTGAATGTCTTTCAACCCGCTTATTTGGGTGATTTTTTAGCGCCATGCATGGCGCGGCGTAATTCTTTCGTTGCTAGAGCCAAGTGAAGCGCTTTCGTTGCTTGCTTGCTAGTAGCCAACCAAGCGAAGTGCTTTCTTACCTTTCTCTTTTTCTTCAATGTTGCCAGCCTATCGAAGGATCAGTCGCTGAATCCTAGAGAGCCCTTAGTAGGTAAGGTAGGAATGGTGGCCCGGCATTGGTTGTTGCGAAGGAGTAGTGGCCTCAGCAGACCGGTTTCGGAACCCGCCCAGGATACAGACACGTAAGCCCGATTCCTGAGGCAAACTATACAAAAAGTATGTTGACACCATTCATGCTATACTTTAATTAACTATACACTATTTCATTCATATAGTTACTTACACAATAATATGCATTTAGCTTTCATTTTTAATCATAACATGCCTTGTAAAATAAGTACATAACATTCATATGTGTAGGAGACCCATATACCACTTAGCATGTTGAAGCTTCAATAGGTGAGTGTAAATTGCAGCTTTTTGCAGGTGCAGATCTTCCACCTCACTAGAGGCATTTTCAAAAGGAAAGCAAAAAGGTTAGCACAACAAAAATAATGTGATATGAGAAGAGTTAACACAACAAATATAATGTGAGTTGACTTGTTTAGATATTAAGTCTATATGAGATAGAGCTCAAATTTCCTTATTCCATAACACACACATATTCCATTTGATGCCCACGAACAATATAACACCAACAACAATTTACCATCATAATCCAAACAATCCATCTTCAGTTTTCTTTAATCATAATTCAACAAACCCTTGATATAACAAATTGTATGGAAAAGAGAAAACTATGATATCCACCAACACAAAGTTTTCAAAATAAAAAAAACATTAAAAATATTGTTTTTCTCTTCAAATACATACAATGCAAGTGGCATCTGGTTTCTCAGACTAGCTAATCAAGGAGATACTCTAGTCTGCCTTGGGCAGTAGGATATAGACCAATGCCTCTGGCTTCTCGAATTGGCCTGTTGGATACTAAAGGGGGTCAAGACCTGAAGGAGGGTGCGGGAGTGGTCGACACCTAATGGAGGTTAGAGGGCGGAGGGTGGTTGAGGCCTGATGGAGAGCGAAAGGCAGTCGAGGCCCAATGGAGGGCAGAAGGGGGTCAAGGTTGTGGGGTTACATCTGATGGAGGGTGGATCAAGGCTCAATGTTCATAAATTAGGAAGGCTTAATGTGTATCCCTCTTACTTCTCACTTGAACTGGTAGTGAATGTCACGCCCCGGCACTACCCAACCCGAGCCGAACCTGATCCAAGGGCCGGTCCAGTGCACTGGGACGACGATATTGAAAACAGTTAAAGAAATAGCGGAGGACCTATGCTCTAACCAGTGGGGGTCTAATCAACGGAGTTACGCACTACTTTGAGCAAGAGTAAATAGGTAAATTGTCAAACCACAATCTCAAACCCACATACTAATAATCCATTACCAAAACACTCGGCTCAAAACAAGGTCTTAAACAACACTAAAGATATAATATATCACAAATCTGAAAACAAAAACCACTCCAAGGGTTCTAACATCAAAACAAAATAATCAAAAAAATATGCAAGGTCTAGGGGCCTCCACTCCTACGCCCACCAAGCTCACCCTGACCTCTCCTCATAAAGAGGATCCTGTCCGAATGCATGTCACACCATGCATCCCCAAAACAAAACAAGAAAGTGGGGTGAGTATAAAAACTCAACAATGGTTTTGAATATAAATATAATCATTAGAAACACGATATGGCAATGTAACAATTCAGATCTAAAACTAACATGCTATACCACTTTCTTATCATGCATTCATATCACATAAACCTGCATAATAGTGTCTTGATCACACACTTTTTGATCATGTTAGTCATATCACATAGACCTGCAAGATAGTGTCACATTCACACAATTTCTAATCATGCATTCATATCACATAAACCTACATAATAGCGTCTCAATTACGCTATTTCTGATTATGCATTCATATCACATAAACTTGCACAATAATGTCTCATTTACACCATTTCTGATTATGCATTCATATCACATAAACCTGCATAATAGTGTCTCAATTACACCATTTCTGATTATGCATTTATATCACATAAATTTGCATAATAGTTTCACAATCACACACTTTCTGATCATACATTCATATCACATAAACCTGCATAATAGTGTCTCAATTACACTATTTCTGATTATACATTCATATCACATCAACCTTATTCACCTTGCACGACAAATGTGTCAAACGCATGATACACAATCATGCATATCACTCATCATAAACAAGCTTCAATACAAATAGTGAATGCCTCCATCAAGGAGTAAATACAAGTATTGCCACATAGGCAGGACATGGTCAAGGCCATGAAGGCAAGACATGGTCAAATTTCTACATAGGAAATGTAAGAGGGTCGGGGTTGTCAGCCCCTAAAGCTGCTCGCCCTGGACAATCTCGGCCAAGGATGTCCCATTCTTACATAGAGAATCTAGAGTAGGGGTGTTCGCTCAGGGACATCTCCTGCGGTGGGGAGACTCCGAATTCCCACACAGGTAACCCTAGAACACGTAGTAGCTGGTGCACAAAGCATACCACTCTGGATTCTCAGGGTCAAGAAGACAATCATAATAATCTCAATCCGTAAGACAAGTACATAACTCATCCCAACATTATTCCATTTAACTAGACTCAACCTGGGGAGTATACATGTTATACACAGGAACTTAAATCGAAAACATGTACTTCGAGACCAACCAGGTTCCGATTAATCCGGCACGTAATCTCAACCATTGCATATAATCGATTAATTCCGATTAAACATCGGTAAAACTTCGTTCATGAATACCGATCTATGATGCATGATAGCATAATACATCCATGAGTTAGACCTACGTGGGTTCCAACACATGGAATGTGCGCCCAATTAGTCCCCTCATGCATTATAATCAAGGCATAATTAACTATAATTTCATAGTAGATTCCCCCTATGTGTGTGTATTCATGCATATCTAATCACATGACCAATGCTTAACATAAACTCATAAGACAATTTACACATGCTTGAACACATTTAAAACAATGATTCATAACTGAAATAAAAACAAATCCACCATAAAGCTTAATCCATCCATGTGAAATCGAACATTCACTCCCACAAACATGAATTTTTTCTACACATTAAGCCACAACATGATCACATCCATTACCCATAAACCATCCTCATTATAAGAGAACACATCTCACCATCTTCTATATAATATCCCTGCTGGAAACATATTCTAATCATAAGAACTCCAACATTCACAAATTCAAGGTACTTCAATATCAACATGCATAATTATCAACATAATATGATGCCACAAGACAACACCTAAACATAATCCATAAACTTTCATCATCAATACCACACCTCCCATAACCATTAAAAATTATTAAATGGAGTAAAACATTGAAATGGGCATAAGTTTTAAAAAATTGAAAAACTACTGTGTAGCCGTTTGATTGCCCTACAAGGCCTTTCGATAGGCTAAACTGAAAATCTGCCAAAAAAATAGTGTACCGATCGATCGCCAACAAAACAGTTTTGACCTTCTTCATTTCAAAAATCAAAACCGAAACATCATGAAAACACCATCAAATCTTCATCCATGGTATCAAACATTATCAAAAACTCATCAAACCTTCCAGAACACTAATCTAAACCATTCTAAGACAAAACCCAAAGATATCAAAATGAAAGATTAACATTTATTAAACCCACAATTAGAGTCTAAATCAAACAAAACCCACTTCAAATAACATCATGAAAACCGAAATTTTTGCTACCCAAAGTTGAGATTGAAGAACCCATTACCTTTCCTTGTTGTTTTTGGGCTGGAATGAACCTTCAATCTCCTCCAACACCTTCCAAAAACACGATTTTAAGTTAACATACAACTAATCTCGATTTAACTTTGAAAAACCAAAAGTAAACATTAGATTTAGGGTTTTAGAAGCTTAAAAATGAGATTTTGAAGAGTAAGGCTTGGAGAAGAGAGGTGAATTAGTTGTTTTATGCTTTCAAAATGGATTAAAACCATGATTGAAGTCAAGATTAAGAATGGATTAAGAGAAAACCTAGGGTTTAGGCTTTATTAAAGGAGAACATACCTTAATGCCTTTGTAATTCGGGCCTAATTGGGGAATTAGGCCTTAATCACCCTCTCCCAGCCTATTCCCAAATGGGAAATGGCTCAGCTCTTTCTATTCATAGTAGGGCTTGGGGTATACCTAATGAACTAGTGAGGTATAAATAGAAATTCTAGCTAAAAATGGATATTTTGAAGATTTGACATTAATTAAAACCAAACAAATTTTAAAATTTTTTATATTAGCTTGTGTGGATGTCTGGGTCAATTTGGTCTAAAAACCTCAATTTTGTCGGTGGGCCCATAGGGGGGATCCCACCAAACCCTAATTTTTTGGAAAATTAGTGAAAAATCCTAAAAATTCAGAATTGACCAAAAATTACTTAAAACTCATAAATGTAGAGTTAGTTTTGCTTAAAACCTTTAGAAATCTTTTTTATTTTTGAAAACCATAGAATTTAAATCAAAAAATGCTTAAACCACACGATAACTGATAAATAACATTAAAATAAATAGATTAAAAAATGAGAGTCCTTACATCCTCCTCCTCTTAGGAATTTTGGTCGCCTAAAATTCACTAGAGGTCAGCGACAAAAAGATGAGGGTACTTTTTTTTTTATCTCTTCCTGCATTTCCCACGTGGCTTCCTCGACTCTGTGATTCTGCCACAACACCTTTACGAGTGGGATTGCCTTTTGCCGAAGTACCTTCTCCTTATGGTCAAGAATTTGGATAGGTACCTCCTTGTTGGAAAGATTCTCCTAGAGTTCCAATAGCTCAAAATCCAAGACATGAGTAGGATCCGTCTTATACTTCCAAAGAAGTGAGACATGGAATACATTATGGATATCAGCCAATCGGGGTGGAAGTGCTACCCGATAAGCTGTGGTGCCTATTTGCTCCAAGATCTCAAATGGCTCAATAAAACTAGGTGAAACCTTTCCCTGTTGCCCGAATCAAACAACACCACGGTTCGGAGAGATCTTAAGAAATACATGGTTGCCAACACTAAACTCCAACTCCCGCTGTCTCTATCGGCATAACTCTTCTGTCGGCTCTGAGCTGTCTGCAACCTCTCCCAAATGAGGCGTATCTTCTCCATTGACTGCTGGATAAGATCTAGGCCAGTGAGAAGGTGCTCCCCAACCTTACTCCAACACAGAGGTGATTTACAAGGACGCCCATAAAGCACCTCAAAGGGTGCCATTTGGATGCAAAAACCATGGTCGCTAACTCCAAGTCATGAGTGGGGTAATTCCACTCATGCACTCTAAGCTGTCGTGATGCATAAGCCACCACTCTCCCATGCTACATGAGTACGCAACCCAAGCCGTGAAGTGAAGCATCACTATAGACCATATATTCACCACTCTCGAAAGGCAAAGTCAAGACTGGAGCTGAAGTCAGCCTCTTCTTCAACTATTGGAAACTCTCTTCATAAGCTGAGTTCTACTCAAACTTCTTATTCTTCCTTGTCAACTTGGTCATAGGGCTCGCAATGCTAGAGAAATCCTCAATGAAACGACGGTAGTACCCAACAAGTCTTACGAAACTACGAACCTCCAATGCACTCTATAGTTGCTCCCACTTCAACATGGCTTCAACTTTCGACGGATCAATTGCCACACAGTCTCTCGATATCACATGACCAAGGAATTGCACCTTCTTAATCCAAAATTTACACTTGTCAAACTTCAAAAAGAGCTGATGCTCCTATAAAGTCCGCAAGACAATCCTCAAATGTGCTTCATGCTCTTCCTCATTGGCCGAATATATCAAAATATCATCCACGAATATAATCACAAACGATCAAGATAAGGCCAAAAGACTCGGTTCGTCAAGTCCATGAATGAGGCTGGTGCATTAGTAAGAACAAAAGGCATCACTAAGAACTCATAATGCCCATATCGGTACAAAAAGCCGTCTTCGCCACATCATTAGGATGGATCCAAAGTTGGTGATAACCCAATCTCAAATCAATCTTAGAGAAGACCTGAGCCTGCTGCAATTGATCAAACAAATCATCCATTCTAGGTAAAGGGTACTTATTCTTAATGGTTACCTGATTAAGCATTCAGTAGTCGATACACAACCGCAGAGAACCATCCTTCTTCCAAACAAATAAGACCGGCGCACCCCAAGGAGATGCATTCGGCCTTATATACCCCTTATCCATAAGATCCTGCAGCTGAGCCTTAAGCTCTTTAAACTCAGCTGGAACCATACGATAGGGAGCCCTTGAAATAGGAGTAGTGCCTGGAATAAGATCAATGCAAAACTCTATCTCCCTCTCCAGCGGCAAACCTGTCAAGTTACTAGGGAAGACATCAAAAAATTCTGCCACAACATGAAGGGAATCCAATGAAGGTAACTCCACGTTCAACCCCGTAACACTAGCAAGGAAAGCCTCACATCCCCTATTGATCCACTTCTTGGCCTTGAAGGATGAGGCTAAAAACTTGCCCCTAGGATGCTTCACCCCTTGGAAGATAAAAGTCCTAGCTCCTGGCAATTCAAATTTCACCTTCCTCCCTCGGCAGTCTACATGCACATGGAATTTGGACATCATATCCATGCCTAAGATCACATGGAAGTCAATCATAGGTAGTAGAATCAAATCCACAAGCAACACATGCCCATCAATCACCATAGGAATCATCTCCACATACTCCTCCGCCTGCAGAGAGGACGAAGGCGTAGACACACATAATGGAACATGCAACAACTTAAAATCAACACCCATCTCATCAGCAAAACATGGGGAGACAAAAGAGTGAGAAGAGCGAGTGTCAAACAATATTCTAGCATAGTGGGAGGCGATGAGGATCGTACCTTCCACTACGCCGGAAGAGTTGGCTACCTCCTATGCCGAAATAGCAAAGACTCTCCCATCATTAGTCAACTTGTTCACCTTAGCATCCTGCTACCCCATAGGCGGTCTAGCATGTGGCCTTGCCTGAGCTACTCCCAGCTGCCTGGGACTGGAGTTAGATGTCACCGGAGGATGTCTCTGAGCACGGTTAGCTCTCTGAGGACACTCGTTAGCATAGTGCCCCTTCTACTGGCAATCAAAACAAGTCACATTAGCATGGTGATCATGAGGGTCCTGCTGTACCTGCTGAGTGTTATGCCTCACATGACGGGCATCTCACCGCTTACGGTCTTGGCAATTATGGTTATCCTCTAGCCTCGGCCTCTTAGGCTGCTGCTGCTGCCCTCTCTTCCGCATATAGTCATATGAATCCCGTTCCACAACAATGGTCATCTCAAGTACCTCATGTCACGCCCCAGCTCTAGCCGACTCGAGCCGAACCCGGTCTAGGGGCCGGTCAAGCACGCGGGGGCGATGAGGGGAATTGAGATATGGTTTAGCGGAAGACTTAACCCTAAATACGGGCTACCTAACAGAATTACGGAGTATGTACACCACTTTAAGCAAGAGTAAATAAGTAGAAAAGAAAGAGAGTTACTTAACTCAAAATAAACGATTAGTCATGCTTAGTCAACCATAGCCCACTCTAGCTCTAAAATAAGTCTTAGACAACACAATTGTATAAAGTAGCATAAATCCAACAGAGAACCATACACAAAGGTTCTAAACATAAAGCATAAAGCAAGGAAAATAAGTCACATAAGAGTCTCCACGATCACATCCAAGTCGTCTCTGATCTTTCCTCAAAGAGGAGATCCTGTCCGTCTGCGTGTCGCACCATGCAGCCCCAAAGCAAAACAAAATAAAGAGGGGTGAGTTTAAACAAACTCAGCAATGGTTTTTCTAATATACTATCAGCATCAGCAACACCACAGCATAACAATATAATCATTCAAATCAAAGATTGACAAGATGTAACATTTTATGATCACACATACACATCACCTAAACCTGCATCATAGTGTATAATCCACATAGTGCCATTCACATCATATCAACCTGCATAAAATGTATCTCTAACATACATATCAAATTATGCCTCAACATCATATCATCCTGCATGAAATGTATCTCTAACATACATATCCAACCATGCATCACATCATATCAACCTGCATGAAATGTATCTATAACATACATATCAAATCATGCCTCAACATCATATCAACCTACATGAAATATATCTCTAACATGCATATCCAACTATGCATCACATCATATCAACTTGCATCTCTAACATACATATCCAATCATGCATCACATCATATCTGTAAGGACCCTCATCTTTAAACCGGTTTTGGTTTTCTTTAATTATTGATTATCGTGAGATTTACGTGTTTTCTGATCTTATTCGATGATTTTGTAAATAAATAGAGTTTGTGATGGTTTTAACCAAAATTAACTTCAATATTAGTGGTTTTAAGTGATTTTAAACCAAATGTGAATTTTTGAGATTTTTCGGAATTTTCACTATTTTCCCAAAAATTAGGGTTTTGGCGGGACCCCTGTGGGCCCCACGGTTGAAAATTTTATTTTTATGTCAAATGACCCTAGACATATACTTAAGGTCACACAAAAATTTTCAGAATTTTATTAGGCTTAATTCGTGCTTAAATTTGCAAAATAACCACTTTTAGCCTACTTTTCATATTTACACCCCAAAAACTTACCTATGCCTACCCCAACCCTTACTATAAAAGGGCAAACCAGAGCCATTTCCATTTTTGGGAATAGGCTAAAGAAGGAGGGCTGGCCTAATCCCCACTTAGGCCCGAATTAGAAGCCGATTAAGGTAAGCTTGCTCTAATTAAGCACTAATCCATGGCTTTTCTCTTAATTTCTTCTAAATCTACCATTTTCCCCTTGATTCAATTCATTTTTGACCATCAAAAGCTACTGATTTGTGTTTTACTACAAACCCTAACTTTCAAAATTCGATTTTTACTACCAACAAGCCCTAGATCTAAGATTTAATTAGGGATTTCTTAAGTAAATCGATTTCCATTGGTGTTTAATTCAAACTCATTGTATTTTCAAGGATTTCAAGAAGGGTGACTCTTCAATCCGAGCTTAATCAAGTGCTGAGGTAATGGGTCTTCAAAATCTCTGTTTATCCATGGTAAAACTCTTCATTTTTGGCTTATTTCGAAATGGTTTGCTTGATTTAGTGTGTTAATGGTAAGATTAGAAAATGGAATTATTTAATCCCGATTTCTTAGGGTTTTGCATTATTATGGTTTGGTTTGATATTCTGGAAGTCAAGGAGGACTTTTGATGATGATTAGGGTGCTAGATGTGGATTTGAAGTGTTATCTATGGTGTCTCGGTTTGATTTTGCGAAAGGAAGAAGATGACTGTTCTGCCGTGTTGGCGATCGATCGGCCTTGCAGGGCGATCGATCGGCTGAACTGAAAATTTCAAAATTTTGCGTGTAACCGATCGAACGGCCTGAAGGGCGATCGATCGGCTACACAGGAAATTGTATGTTGTGTGTATAATGCCTATTTTGATGATTCCACTTTGGCTTGCCAATTTTATATGAATGTGGAGTGTTTTAAGCTATGTTAGGCTACTGGAAATGCATGCTATTGAGTTTATGGAGTTGAGATATATGCTTAGTGATGGTGGAATGACTTATGTTTTGTGGCATGATGTTGGAATCGTTATTTTGAAATTATGAATAGTTGTTTCCCTTTGGTTAAGCATATTTCAGTAGGACTACAATCATTGTTGGACAGATTTGTCATGATAAATTGTGATTAATGGTGTGTGAATGTTGGTGAATACCATGACTCAATGATGGAATGAGTGATGTTATAGGTGTTTAGCCTTTGTGGTTGAGTTTTGAATCTAGCTAAGATTTCAACGATTCTTCTACTATGATTTCCGCTAGAATTCATGTTTAGGTAGAAATTCACATGTGTAGTGTGGTAGTGAGTTGATTTTCAAGCATGATAATATGCATTATGTGAAAGGCTTCTACTAGTTACACACACACACATGTGGGGGTTAAATGATGATGTTGAAGCTTAATATCGTGATTATGAATGATGCATTAGGGGCTGGTGAGAGCACTTATCATGATTAGGGTTCATGTATGCTTTGCCCACGCATGTACCATGTTGCACGCATCATGAAAATGGATTTCCAATTGAGGCTTCATCGTGATTAATCGAATTTGACCGATTGGATGCAATGTGATGGAATTGCGTGCCGGGTTTATCGGTCGTGGATTAATCGCAAGTTGATTGGTCCGAAAGGACATATTTTGATTTGAAGTTCCTGTGTGGAACGATTTGGAGTTCCTGTGTGGAACGAGTGCACTCCCCGGGTTGAGTCTTGTTTAATGGAATGATGTGGGGACGAGTTGTGTACTTGTCTTGCGGATATGTGAGAATATCATTATGTGTGTCATCTGGACCCTGAGAATCCAGTGTGGTATGCCGTGTGCACCCCGCTACCACGTGTTCTAGGGTTCTCTGTGTGAGAACTCGGGCTCTTCCCTCCGCAGGAGATGTCCCTGGGCGAACACCCCTGCTCTAGATTCTCTGTGTGAGAATGGGACATCCTTGGCCAGGATCGTCCAGGGCGAGCAGTATTAGGGATTGACAACTCCGATCTTTCTTGAATTCTTGTGTAGAATTTTGTACCATGACACGCCTTCGTGGCCTTGTCTATGCTCCCGTCTGTGTGACGTCAATGTGTGATTACTCCTTGATGGAGGTTGATTGTGATAACATTATGCATGTGGGAATATGTATGTTAGAGATACATCCATGCATGTTGATGTTGATGTTATGCATGTGGAATATGTATGTTAGAGATACATCCATGCATGTTGATTTTGATGTTATGCATGTGGAATATGTATGTTAGAGATACATCCATGCATGTTGATTTTGATGTTATGCATGTGGAATATGTATGTTAGAGATACGTCCATGCGGGATTGGTTATGATGTGAATGCATGTGGGAATATGTTTGCTAGAGATACATCCATGCAGGTTGAACTATGCATTTTTATGCAGTGTTAAGTGATATGAATGTGTGATCAGAAAGTGATGCACCATGTAAATTTTTGATCTGAAACGATCTCATTTCTAAGCTATCGTATTTTCTACGTTGACAGTGATATTAAAACCATTGCTGAGTGTTAAAACTCACCCCTCTTTTGTGTTTTGATTTGGGGCTGCGTGGTGCGACACGCAGACGGACAGGATTGCCTTTTTGAGGAAAGGTCAGAGGTAGCTTGGGTGTGATGATGGAGATCGTTGCGTGACTTTCCTTCATTTTGTTTCATGTTTTATGTTCGAACCTTTGTGTAGGGTTCTTGTTGTGGTTTTATGTCACATGTTACAGTTATGTTTGCTTATGACTTATTTTGAGCCGGTGTGGGCTTTACTTAACTAAGTTTGTGGGTTTGAGATTGTTGTTTACTTCGTGTTAAGCAACACCCTTTTCTTTCCCTTTTATTTACTCTTGCTCAAAGGATTGTGCGCACTCCGTGTTGCTGTTAATCGCCCGTGGTTAGGGATTAAGTCTTCCGCTAGAATCGTTTCTCAATTTCACTTCGTCGCCCCCGCGCGCTTGATCGGCCCTTGGACCGGGTTCGGCTCGGGTCGGGCATCGTCGGGGCGTGACAGAGTTTTTTGGTATCGGAGCACATCTTTGTCCAAGAGTAAATAGGGTTGTGTGATAAGTCTTGCTTGTTTGCTTGCTTGCTTGTTTGTGTGCTTTCTGCTTGTTTGGCTGTGTGCTTTCGGGTTGTTAGGCTGTACGATTAACGTCTGGTCGTTGTGTAGATGGCTGGTCCTAATCATGCAGGCGCTAATAACCATCGCGGTGCTCGTGACCCAAGGGTGGACGATGTGTTGACCGCCATTGAAGGGTTGACACAGGTGTTCCAGGCTAAGCACGCGAGTGGTAGCAGTTCTGAGTCTCTTTCTCTCGAGGGATTCAAGAAGCTTAATCCCCCTAGCTTCAAGGGTGGATTTGATACCTCTGTGGCGGATAATTGGAGGCTTCATATGGAGAAGATTTTTAGTGCTCGACGTTGCTCGGACGAGGAGAAGACTAGACTTGCAGTCTTCACGTTCGAGGGCGAAGCTCAGAGGTGGTGGTTATCGATGGAGCGTCAGAGGTTCCATGGCCGAGAGGACATTCCATGGGAGGAGTTCTTGTCAGCCTTTAACGACAAGTACTTCCCTCTTCATGTCCGAGAGGAGAAGAAGAAGCAGTTTCTCAGTCTGCAGCAGGGTTCTATGACGGTCTTGGCTTATGAGACCCGTTTCGTGGAGCTTGAGCGCTTTGCTCCTCGCTTCTTCAGCGATGAGTATGAGCGAGCACGTAAGTTTGAGGACGGTCTTAAGCCTTTCATCAAAGGCCGAGTCGTGCCATTCAGGCACAAGACCCTTGCTGAGGTACTTGAGACGGCCATCGCTGTGGAGCGTGATTCTGATGAGTATATCCGGAGGAGAGGGCAGCAGCAGCAGCCTAAGAGGTCGAGGGCGGAGGATAGCCATAACCGCCGGGACTTTAAGCGGCGTGATACCCGTCATGTGAGGCATAACACCCAGCATGTGCAGCAGGATCCTCAGGACCGCCGTGCTAGTGTGACTTGCTATGATTGTCGGCAGAAGGGGCACTATGCCAACGAGTGTCCGCAGAGGGCTGGTCGTGCTCAGAGACGTGCACCGATGACACCTAATACCAGTCCCAGGCAGCCGGGTGTACCACCGGCGAGAGCACCTACCGGGCAGCCCGATGGCAAGGGGAAGAAGCCGGCTCATGATGGGAGAGTCTTTGCTATTTCAGCGCAGGAGGCGGCTAACTCTTCGGGCGTGGTGGAAGGTATGATTCTCATCGCCTCCCACTATGCTAGAGTGTTATTTGATACCGGTTCCTCTCATTCTTTTGTGTCTCCTCATTTTGCTCATGAGTTGGATGCTTGTTATAAGTTGTTGCATGTTCCTTTGCGTGTTTCTACACCTTCATCCTCTCTTCGAGCGGAAAAGTATGTTGAGATGATTCCTATGGGGATCGGTGGACATGTGCTACATATGGATCTTATTATATTGCCGATGATTGACTTTGATGTGATCCTAGGCATGGATATGATGTTCAAGTTCCATGCGTATGTAGACTGTCGCAGGAGGTGTGTGAAGTTCGAGTTGCCAGGAGCTAAGCCTTTTATCTTTCAAGGGTTGAAGCGTTCTAATGGCAAATTCTTGGTCTCTTCCTTCAAAGCCAAGAAGTGGATCGATAGTGGATGCGAAGCTTTCCTTGCTAGTGTTACGGGATTGAACATGGAGTTACCTTCTTTGGATTCCGTTCGTGTTGTGGCGGAATTTCCCGATGTCTTCCCTAGTGACTTGGCGAGTTTACCACCGGAGAGGGAGATAGAGTTTTGCATTGACCTCATTCCAGGCACTACTCCTATCTCTAAGGCTCCCTATCGTATGGCTCCAGCCGAACTTAAAGAGCTTAAGGCTCAGCTGCAGGATCTTATGGATAAGGGGTATATTAGGCCGAGTGTATCTCCTTGGGGTGCGCCGGTCTTATTTGTTCGGAAGAAGGATGGTTCTCTACGGTTGTGTATCGACTACCGAATGCTTAATCAGGTAACCATCAAGAACAAGTACCCTTTTACCTAGAATTGATGATTTGTTTGATCAGTTGCAGCAGGCACAGGTTTTCTCTAAGATCGATTTGAGATCGGGTTATCACCAACTTCGGATCCGTCCTGATGATGTTGCTAAGACGGCTTTCCGTACCCGATATGGGCATTATGAGTTCTTAGTTATGCCTTTTGGTCTTACTAATGCACCTGCCTCATTTATGGACTTGATGAACCGAGTCTTTCGGCCTTATCTTGATCGGTTTGTGATTATATTCGTGGATGATATTCTGATCTATTCGGCCAATGAGGAAGAGCATGAAGCACATTTGAGGATTGTTTTGCGAACTTTGCGGGAGCATATGCTCTTTGCGAAGTTTGACAAGTGTGAATTTTGGCTCAAGAAAGTGCATTTCCTTGGTCATGTTATATCGAGAGACGGTGTGGCGGTTGATCCCTCGAAAGTTGAAGCCGTGTTGAATTGGGAGCAACCGAAAAGTGCATCGGAGGTCCGCAGCTTCCTAGGACTTGCCGGGTACTATCGCCGTTTCATCGAGGGTTTTTCTAGCCTTGCGAGCCCTATGACTAAGTTGACAAGGAAGAATGAGAAGTTCGAGTGGAACTCAGCTTGTGAAGAGAGTTTCCAAGAGTTGAAGAAGAGGCTAACTTCAGCTCCAGTTCTAACTTTGCCTTCCGGGAGTGGCGGATTCGTGGTCTATAGTGATGCTTCTCTTCGCGGCTTGGGTTGTGTACTCATGCAGCATGGGAGAGTGGTGGCTTATGCATCTCGACAGCTTAGAGTGCACGAGCGGAATTACCCCACTCATGACTTGGAGTTAGCGGCCGTAGTCTTTGCATTGAAGATTTGGCGGCACTATCTCTATGGTGAGAAGTTTGAGGTATTCACTGATCACAAGAGCTTGAAGTACTTATTCACGCAGCGAGATCTTAATTTGAGGCAAAGGAGGTGGCTTGAATTCTTGAAGGATTATGACTTCACGATATCGTATCATCCGGGCAAAGCGAACGTGGTGGCGGATGCTTTGAGTCGGAAATCAGCCACTACGGTTGCTTGCATGCGAGTTCGTGAGTGGCTCCTTTATGAGGATGCCATTGAGCTAAGGCCAGAGTTGACTTTGGAGGACACACGGAGCTGGTTTGCTAATCTCTCTATTAGCTCTAGTGTGGTGGATGACGTGGTCGAAGCTCAGAAGGGTGATGAAGATATTCTAGCTCTTAAGGCTAAGCTAAGGGAGAAGGCAGTGTTGGGCTTTGAGGAAAAGTCCGATGGAAGCTTGATGTATAAGGGTCGTTGGTGTGTGCCGAACACCGTTGAGCTGAGAGAGCGTATCCTATCGGAGGCACACCATTCTAAGTTCTCTATCCATCCTGGAGGAACGAAGATGTACCACGACGTGAAGAGGACATTTTGGTGGAATGGGATGAAGAAGGACATTGCGGTCTACGTGTCCAAATGCCTTGTATGTCAGCAAGTCAAGGTAGAGCATCGGCATCCAGGCGGTTTACTACAACCACTTCCGATTTCGGAGTGGAAGTGGGAGCACGTCACTATGGATTTCGTTTCCGGACTGCCACGGTCGCCGAGTGGTAATGATGCGGTTTGGGTGATTGTTGATCGACTTACTAAGTCCGCTCATTTCCTCGCGATTAGAATGACTACTCCTTTGGATGTCTTGGCTGCTCTATATTTGAGGGAGATCGTGCGGTTACATGGGATTCCAGTATCTATTGTCTCTGATCGTGACCCGCGGTTCACTTCGAGGTTTTGGCAGAGCTTTCAGGGTGCTTTGGGCACATCTTTGCATCTTAGCTCCGCTTACCATCCTCAGACGGACGGACAGTCCGAAAGGACCATTCAGACGCTTGAGGACATGCTTCGGGCTTGTATCCTTGAGTGGAAAGGAAGTTGGGAGCAACATTTGCCGCTGGTTGAGTTTTCTTATAATAATAGCTACCAAGCGAGCATCCGGATGGCACCTTTCGAGGCGCTTTATGGGCGTCCTTGCCGATCACCGTTGTGTTGGAGTGAGGTTGGAGATCACCTTCTCACTGGCCCAGACCTTATTCAGCAGTCAGTGGAGAAGATACGCCTTATCCGGGAGAGGTTGCAGGCAGCTCAGAGCCGTCAGAAGAGTTATGCCGATAGGCGACGGCGCGAGTTGGAGTTTGGTATTGGTGATCATGTTTTCCTTAAGATCTCTCCGACTCGTGGTGTTGTTCGATTTGGACAACGGGGGAAGTTGTCACCTCGTTTTATTGGTCCATTCGAGATCTTGGAGCGGATTGGCGCCACAGCTTATCGGGTTGCACTTCCACCCCGACTGGCCGATATCCATAATGTTTTCCACGTCTCACTTCTTCGGAAGTATGAGCCGGATCCCACTCATGTCTTGGATTTTGAGCCGTTGGAGCTTCAGGAGAATCTTTCCTACGAGGAGGTACCTATTCAGATTCTTGATCGTAAGGAGAAGGTACTTCGGCAAAAGGCAATCCCACTCGTGAAGGTGTTGTGGAGGAATCATGGAGTCGAGGAAGCCACATGGGAAACGGAGGACGAGATCAGAAAGAAGTATCCTCATCTTTTTGTCGCTGACCTCTAGCGAATTTTGGGGGACCAAAATTCCTAAGAGGGGGAGGATGTAAGGACCCTCATCTTTAAACCGGTTTTGGTTTTCTTTAATTATTGATTATCGTGAGATTTACGTGTTTTCTGATCTTATTCGATGATTTTGTAAATAAATAGAGTTTGTGATGGTTTTAACCAAAATTAACTTCAATATTAGTGGTTTTAAGTGATTTTAAACCAAATGTGAATTTTTGAGATTTTTCGGAATTTTCACTATTTTCCCAAAAATTAGGGTTTTGGCGGGACCCCTGTGGGCCCCACGGTCGAAAATTTTATTTTTATGTCAAATGACCCTAGACATATACTTAAGGTCACACAAAAATTTTCAGAATTTTATTAGGCTTAATTCGTGCTTAAATTTGCAAAATAACCACTTTTAGCCTACTTTTCATATTTACACCCCAAAAACTTACCTATGCCTACCCCAACCCTTACTATAAAAGGGCAAACCAGAGCCATTTCCATTTTTGGGAATAGGCTAAAGAAGGAGGGCTGGCCTAATCCCCACTTAGGCCCGAATTAGAAGCCGATTAAGGTAAGCTTGCTCTAATTAAGCACTAATCCATGGCTTTTCTCTTAATTTCTTCTAAATCTACCATTTTCCCCTTGATTCAATTCGTTTTTGACCATCAAAAGCTACTGATTTGTGTTTTACTACAAACCCTAACTTTCAAAATTCGATTTTTACTACCAACAAGCCCTAGATCTAAGATTTAATTAGGGATTTCTTAAGTAAATCGATTTCCATTGGTGTTTAATTCAAACTCATTGTATTTTCAAGGATTTCAAGAAGGGTGACTCTTCAATCTGAGCTTAATCAAGTGCTGAGGTAATGGGTCTTCAAAATCTCTGTTTATCCATGGTAAAACTCTTCATTTTTGGCTTATTTCGAAATGGTTTGCTTGATTTAGTGTGTTAATGGTAAGATTAGAAAATGGAATTATTTAATCCCGATTTCTTAGGGTTTTGCATTATTATGGTTTGGTTTGATATTCTGGAAGTCAAGGAGGACTTTTGATGATGATTAGGGTGCTAGATGTGGATTTGAAGTGTTATCTATGGTGTCTCGGTTTGATTTTGCGAAAGGAAGAAGATGACTGTTCTGCCGTGTTGGCGATCGATCGGCCTTGCAGGGCGATCGATCGGCTGAACTGAAAATTTCAAAATTTTGCGTGTAACCGATCGAACGGCCTGAAGGGCGATCGATCGGCTACACAGAAATTGTATGTTGTGTGTATAATGCCTATTTTGATGATTCCACTTTGGCTTGCCAATTTTATATGAATGTGGAGTGTTTTAAGCTATGTTAGGCTACTGGAAATGCATGCTATTGAGTTTATGGAGTTGAGATATATGCTTAGTGATGGTGGAATGACTTATGTTTTGTGGCATGATGTTGGAATCGTTATTTTGAAATTATGAATAGTTGTTTCCCTTTGGTTAAGCATATTTCAGTAGGACTACAATCATTGTTGGACAGATTTGTCATGATAAATTGTGATTAATGGTGTGTGAATGTTGGTGAATACCATGACTCAATGATGGAATGAGTGATGTTATAGGTGTTTAGCCTTTGTGGTTGAGTTTTGAATCTAGCTAAGATTTCAACGATTCTTCTACTATGATTTCCGCTAGAATTCATGTTTAGGTAGAAATTCACATGTGTAGTGTGGTAGTGAGTTGATTTTCAAGCATGATAATATGCATTATGTGAAAGGCTTCTACTAGTTACACACACACATGTGGGGGTTAAATGATGATGTTGAAGCTTAATATCGTGATTATGAATGATGCATTAGGGGCTGGTGAGAGCACTTATCATGATTAGGGTTCATGTATGCTTTGCCCACGCATGTACCATGTTGCACGCATCATGAAAATGGATTTCCAATTGAGGCTTCATCGTGATTAATCGAATTTGACCGATTGGATGCAATGTGATGGAATTGCGTGCCGGGTTTATCGGTCGTGGATTAATCGCAAGTTGATTGGTCCGAAAGGACATATTTTGATTTGAAGTTCCTGTGTGGAACGATTTGGAGTTCCTGTGTGGAACGAGTGCACTCCCGGGTTGAGTCTTGTTTAATGGAATGATGTGGGGACGAGTTGTGTACTTGTCTTGCGGATATGTGAGAATATCATTATGTGTGTCATCTGGACCCTGAGAATCCAGTGTGGTATGCCGTGTGCACCCCGCTACCACGTGTTCTAGGGTTCTCTGTGTGAGAACTCGGGCTCTTCCCTCCGCAGGAGATGTCCCTGGGCGAACACCCCTGCTCTAGATTCTCTGTGTGAGAATGGGACATCCTTGGCCAGGATCGTCCAGGGCGAGCAGTATTAGGGATTGACAACCCCGATCTTTCTTGAATTCTTGTGTAGAATTTTGTACCATGACACGCCTTCGTGGCCTTGTCTATGCTCCCGTCTGTGTGACGTCAATGTGTGATTACTCCTTGATGGAGGTTGATTGTGATAACATTATGCATGTGGGAATATGTATGTTAGAGATACATCCATGCATGTTGATGTTGATGTTATGCATGTGGAATATGTATGTTAGAGATACATCCATGCATGTTGATTTTGATGTTATGCATGTGGAATATGTATGTTAGAGATACATCCATGCATGTTGATTTTGATGTTATGCATGTGGAATATGTATGTTAGAGATACGTCCATGCGGGATTGGTTATGATGTGAATGCATGTGGGAATATGTTTGCTAGAGATACATCCATGCAGGTTGAACTATGCATTTTTATGCAGTGTTAAGTGATATGAATGTGTGATCAGAAAGTGATGCACCATGTAAATTTTTGATCTGAAACGATCTCATTTCTAAGCTATCGTATTTTCTACGTTGACAGTGATATTAAAACCATTGCTGAGTGTTAAAACTCACCCCTCTTTTGTGTTTTGATTTGGGGCTGCGTGGTGCGACACGCAGACGGACAGGATTGCCTTTTTGAGGAAAGGTCAGAGGTAGCTTGGGTGTGATGATGGAGATCGTTGCGTGACTTTCCTTCATTTTGTTTCATGTTTTATGTTCGAACCTTTGTGTAGGGTTCTTGTTGTGGTTTTATGTCACATGTTACAGTTATGTTTGCTTATGACTTATTTTGAGCCGGTGTGGGCTTTACTTAACTAAGTTTGTGGGTTTGAGATTGTTGTTTACTTCGTGTTAAGCAACACCCTTTTCTTTCCCTTTTATTTACTCTTGCTCAAAGGATTGTGTGCACTCCGTGTTGCTGTTAATCGCCCGTGGTTAGGGATTAAGTCTTCCGCTAGAATCGTTTCTCAATTTCACTTCGTCGCCCCCGCGCGCTTGATCGGCCCTTGGACCGGGTTCGGCTCGGGTCGGGCATCGTCGGGGCGTGACAATATCAACCTGCAAGAATTGTATCTCTAACGTACATATCAAATTATGCATCACATCATATCAACCTCCATCAAGGAGTAATCACAATTTAGTGTCGCACAGACGGGGACACAGACAGGGCCACGAAGGCGTATCATGGTCAAAAATTCTACACAAGAATTTAAGAAGTTCGGGGTTATCAATCCCTAAGGCAGCTCGCCCTAGACAATCCTGGCCAAGAACATCACATTCTCACGAAGAGAACCTAGAGCAGGGGTGTTCATTTTGGGGCATCTTCTATGGAGGGGAGAGCCCGAATTCCCACACTGGGGACCCTAGAACATGTGGTAGCAAGTGCACACGGCATACCACATTGGATTCTCAGGGTCTAGACGACACTCATAATAATAATCTCAAAATTGCAAGACAAGTACACAACTCGTCCCCCACATAATTCCATTTCTCTAGACTCAACCCGGGGAGTGCATTCGTTCCACACAGGAACTCAAATCAAAACATGTCCTTTTGGACCAATCAAGTTTCAATTAAGCCACAACCGATCAATTTGGCACTCAATTTCATTACTTTGCATCCAATCGATCAAATTCAATTAACCTCAATAAAGCCTCAATTAGAAATTTATTTTCATGATACATACGTGGGGAAGGCATACATGAATCCTAATTCATGATAAGTGCTCTCATCAGCCCCTAATGCATCATTCATAATTATAATATCAAGCTTCAACATCATTATTAAACCCCACATGTGTGCGTTTGTACCTAGTAGAAGCACTTCACTTAATGCATATCAACATGTTTGAAATTAACTCACTACCACACTACGCATGTGAATTAACATCTAATCATGAATTCCAGTGGAAATCATAGGAGAAGAATCATTGAAATCATAACTCAAATCAAAGCTCAACCACAAGCTAAACACATATAAGATCATTCTCTTCATCCTTAATCCATGACGTTCACTAACATTCACACATTAATTAACCACATCCTAACATGACATATCAATCTGTTAGTAGGCTGTAGCTCTACTGGAAATATACTTAACCATTGAGAATCAACCATTCATAACTTCAAGATGGCAATACCAACATCATACCTCCAACTATAAGTTATTCCACATAACTCTAAATATATACCTCAACTTCATGACCTCAATGGTATGCCTTTTCAGTAGCATACTATAGCTCAAAACACTCCACATTCATATGAAATTGGCATATCAAAGTAGAGTCACCGAAATAAACATCATGCACCTAATACAGAAATTTGCTGTGTAGCCGTTCGATCGCCTAGAAGGCCGTTCAATCGACTAAATTAGAAATCTGTTGAACTGATAGTGTTACCTTTTGAACGCCCAGGAGGGCCGTTCGAACGCCAACAAGGTAGAATCGACCTTCTTCTTCATTTCTAATTTTTAAACCGAAACTCCATTGATAAACCTTAAAATCTCCATCTAACAACCTAAATGCTAATAAAATTCCACCATAACTTCCAGAAAGCAAATCTACATCATAACAAGATGAAACCCTATGAAATCGGGATTAAAGATTACCATTGACTAATCATGTCATTAAAGCACTAAATCAAGAAAATTCATTCAAGTAAACCACAAAATCAAGAGTTTTACCATAAGAAGACTGAAATTTTGAAAGCCCATTACCTTATCCCTTGATTAGGCTTAGATTTGATGGTCACCCTTCTTGAAAACCTTACAAAGACATAAAGTTTGAATTAAACTCCATTAAAACCGATTTAACCTAGAAAACCCTAATTAAAAACTTAGATCTAGGGCTTGTTGAACATAAAAATCAGATTTTTAGAGCTAGGGTTTGAAGTAAAGATGCAAATCAATAGTGTTGATGTTTAAAAATGAATCAAAACAAAGGGGAAATGGTAGATCTAGAAGGGATTAAGAGAAAAGCTAGAATTTGGTGCTTAATTAGAAGGGACTTACCTTAAACACCTTCCAAACCGGGCCTAATTGGGGATTAGGCCTAACCTCTCCTTCTCAGCCTATTTCTAAAATGGAAATGGCTCAGGTCTTGCCTTTTATAGTAAGTTTTGGGGTGTGTATGATTAAATTATGTGGTATGAATAGAAAAATAGGCTAAAAATGGGTAATTTAGTTATTTGAGCACTAATAAAACCTAGAAAAATTATAAATTTTTTTATAAGGGCATGTGTTGATGTCTGGGTTAATTTTACACAGAAAACCCAAATTTTGATAGTGGGGCCCACAGGGTTCCCGCCAAACCCTAATTTTTGAAAAAAATTCAAAAAATCCCAAAAATTCATATTTGACTCAAATCACTTAAAATCACTAATCGTAAAGTTGATTTTGATTAAAACCATCATAAACCCCATTTATTTACGAAACCACCGAATTAATAAGAAATTGAGTTAACCATGCAATAACCAATAATTAAAAAAAACAAAAACTATTTTAGAAATGAGAGTCCTTACACCTCAGCTAGGGTCTTGTGCCTGAAGGGCACAACTTGGCCTTTGATGAAAGGCTTCAGACCATCCTCGAACTTGCATGCCCACTCATACTCGTTGCTGAAGGATCAAGGAGCAAAACGCTCAGGTTCCAAAAATTGGGTTTCATAAGCCAAGACTGTCATCGAACCCTGCTGAAGGTTGAGAAACTCCTTCTTCTCCTCCTGGACATGAAGAGGGAAGTACTTGTCATTAAAGGTAGACAAGAACTCCTCCCATGGAATGTCCACATGGCCATGGAATCTCTGACGCTCTATCGATAACCACCACCTCTGAGCCTCGCCCTCAAATGTGAAGACTGCAAGTCGAGTCTTCTCCTCGTCAGTGCAACGTCGAGCACTAAAAATCTTCTCCATGTGAAGTCTCCAGTTATCCGCTTCCGAAGCATCTAGCCCACCCTTAAAGCTAGAAGGGTTAAGCTTCTTGAATCCCTCGAGTGAAAGAGACTCAGAACTGCTACCACACGTGTGCTTGGCCTAGACCACCTGTGTCAACCCCTCAATGGCGGTCAACACATTGACCACTCTTGAGTCTCTAGCACCGCGATGGTTATTAGCACCTACATGATTAGAGCCAGCCATCTACACAACAACCAAACATTAATCATACAACTTAATAACCCGAAGCCAAACAACCAAGCAATCAGAAAACACACAAACAAGCAAGCAAGTAACATTCAAGACAACCAACTAATGGAATTCACATCACTAGTTATGTCTAGATGTTGATCATCTCACAACCCTTTAACTCATAAGACTTGTCACTCAAACCTTACTTACTCTTAGACAAAGAGGTACTCTAATACCAAAAACTTTGTCACGCCCCGGCACTGCCTGATCCAAGCCGAACTCGGTCCAAGGGCTGGTCCAGTGCACGAGGGTGACAGTATTGACAATGGTTAAAGAAATCGTAGAAGACTTATGTTGTAAGACCCCTTATCGTAAAACCGGTTCAAATTCATTTTGTTGAAATGCTTTTTGTGGTTTAATATAAATTTTGATCAGTTCTGGACAATTTTGTAAATTTGAGTATTTTCTAAAGGTCTTAATCAAAACCAATTTCACATTTATGAGTTTTAAGTAGTTTTTAGTTTAATTGTGAATTTTGGGGATTTTTTTAAATTTGTATTATTTTTTCAAAAATTAGGGTTTGGCGGGGACCCCTGTGGGCCCACTGTTGAAATTTAGGTTTTTGGACCAAATTAACCCAAACATCAACACAAGCCCCTATAAAAATTTTCATAATTTTTCCAAGTTTTATTAGTGCTCAAATAACTAAATTACCCATTTTTAGACTATTTTTCTATTCATGCCCCACAATTTACCAATACACACCCCAAGAACTTAGAATAAAAGGCCAGACTTGAGCCATTCCTATTTTGGGAATAGGCTGAGAAGGAGACGTTAGGCCTAATCCCCAATTAGGCCCGGTTTGGAAGGTGTTTAAGGTAAGTCCCTTCTAACTAAGCACCAAATCCTAGCTTTCCTCTTAATCTCTTCTAGATCTATCATTTCCCCTTTGTTTTGATTCGTTTTTAAACATCAAAACTACTTATTTGAATCTTTACTTCAAACCCTAGCTCTAAAAATCTGATTTTTATGTTCAACAAGCCCTAGATCTAAGTTTTTAATTAGGGTTTTCTATGTTAAATCGGTTTTAATAGAGTTTAATTCAAACTCTATGTCTTTGTAAGGTTTTCAAGAAAGGTGACCATCAAATCCAAGCCTAATCAAGGGATAAGGTAATATGGACTTTCAAAATTTCCGTCTTCCTATGGTAAAACTCTTGATTTTGTGGTTTATTTTGAATGGAATCACTTGATTTAGTACTTTAATGACATGATTAGTAAATGGTATTTTTTTATCCCGATTTCTTAGGGTTTTATCTTATTATGATGTAGATTAGCTTTCTGGAAGTTATGGTAGAGTTTTAATGGCATTTGAGTTGTTAGATAGAGATTTTAAGATTTATTAATGGAGTTTCGGTTTGAAAATTTGAAATGAAGAAGATGACCAAAATTGCTTTGTTGGCGTAGAACGGCCCTACAGGGAGTTCGAACGGCAACACTACAGTTTTGGCATTTTTCCTGTTTAGCCGATCGAACGGCCCTGCAGGGCGTTCGAACGACTACACTGCAGGATTTGACAATTTTATGTATGTTGCTTATTTCGACATATCTACTTCAAAATATCATTTTTATGTTTATGTGGAGTGTTTTGATCTATAATAAGCTACTTGAAGAGCATTCTATTGATGTTAGAAGTTGTGGTATATATATTTAAAGTTATGTGGAATGGCTTGTGGTTGGTTATATGATGTTGGAATTACCATCTTGAAGTTATGAATGGTTGATTCTCCATGGTTAGGTGTATTTTTAGTAGAGCTACAACATACTAATGGGCTGATATGTCATGTTAAGATGTGATTAATTGATGTGTGAATGTTAGTCAATGTCATGGCTCAAGGATGAAGTGAATGATCTTATATGTGTTTAGCTTGTGGTTAAGCGTTGATTTGAGTTATGATTTTAATGATTCTTCACCTATGATTTCCACTGGAATTCATGATTAGATGTTAAGGCCCATGTGTAGTGTGATGGTGAGTGAATTACAAGCATGTTGATATGCATAGAGTGAAGTGCTTCTACTATGTACACACAAGCATGTGGGGGTTAATGATGATGATGAGCATTGATATTATGACTATGAATGATGCATGAGGGACTGATGAGAGCACTTACCATGAATTAGGTTTCATGTAGGCTTTACCCACGTAAGTACCATGTTGCATGTATCATGAAAATGGATTTCCAATTGAGGCTTTATCGAGATTAATCGAATGTGATCGATTGGATGCAATGTGGTGAAATTACATGCCGGATTAATTGATCGTGGCTTAATCGAAAATTAATTGGTCCGAAAGGACATGTTTTGATTTGAATTCCTTCGTGGAACATGTGCACTCCCTGGGTTGAGTCTAGTTAAATAGAATTATGTGGTGACGAGTGATGTACTTGTCTTGCGAATTGAGATTTATTTATTGAGATTATCTAGACCCAGAGAATCTAGCTGGTTTGTCCGAGTGCACCGGCTTACTAGGTATTGTTGCTTTGGAATTTAGTCTTGACAAGTAGGGTTGCTCGGGAGTCTAGACTTAATGGGTAAGAGTTGCTCGAAGGCGTTGATCTTGAGGAGTAGGAGTTGCTCGAAGGCTTTGACCTTGAGGATCATGTCTATTTGATAAGTGTTTGCTCGAGGGCTTCGGCCTTGAAGAGCAAGTTTATTCTCTATGTGTATGCACTTGCATGTTAGACTAGTGTGTGTGAGACACTTATACATGCATGATGATGCATAATTGGATATGTATGTTAATGATACATTTCATGCAAGTTGATATGATGTGATGCATGGTTAGATATGCATGTTAGAGATACATTTCATGTAGGTTGATATGATGTTGAGGCGTGATTTGATATGTATGTTAGAGATACATTTCATGCAGGTTTCTATGATGTGATGCATGGTTGGATATGTATGTTAGAGATACATTTTATGCAGGTTGATATGATGATGATGCATGATTGGATATGTATGTTAGAGATACATTTCATTAAGATTGATATGATGTGATGCATGGTTGGATATGTATGTTAGAGATACATTTCATTAAGATTGATATGATGTGATGCATGGTTGGATATGTATGTTGATGTGATGCATGGTTGGATATGTATGTTAGAGATACATTTCATGCAAGTTGATACGATGATGATGCGTGATTGGATATGTATGTTAGAGATACACTTCATGCAGGTTGATATGATGATGATGCGTGATTGGATATGTATGTTAGAGATACATTTCATGCAGGTTGATATGATGTGATGCATGATTGGATATGTATGTTAGAGATACATTTCATGCAGGTTGATATGATGATGATGCATGATTGGATATGTATGTAGAGATACATTTTATGCAGGTTGATATGATGATGATGCATGATTGGATATGTATGTTAGAGATACATTTTATGCAGGTTGATATGATGTGATGCATGGTTGGATATGTATGTTAGAGATACATTTCATGTAGGTTGATATGATGTGAATAGCACTATGTGGATTATACACAATGATGCAGGTTTGGGTGATGTGTATGTGTGATCAAAAAATGTTACATCTTCTCAATCTTTGATTTGAATGATTATATTGTTATGCTGTCGTGTTGCCGATGCTGATAGTATATTAGAAAACCATTGCTGAGTTTGTTTAAACTCACCCCTCTTTATTGTGTTTTGCATTGGGGCTATGTGGCATGACACACAGACAGACAGGATCTCCTCTTTGAGGAAAGATCGGAGACGACTTGGATGTGATCGTGGAGACTCTTATGTGACTTATTTTCCTTGGTTTATGGTTTATGTTTAGAACCTTTGTGTATGGTTCTCTATTGGATTTATGTTACTTTATACAGTGGTGTTGTCTAAGACTTATTTTAGAACCAGAGTGGGCTATGGTTGACTAAGAATGTGAGTTTGAGACTAGTCGTTTATTTTTGAGTTAAGCAACTCTCTTTCTTTTCTACTTATTTACTCTTGCTCAAAGTGGTGTGCATACTCCAAAATTTTGTTAGGTCGCCCGTATTTAGGGTTAAGTCTTCCGCTAAACCGTATCGCAATTCCCCTCATCACCCCCGCGTGCTTGACCAGCCCTTGGACCGGGTTCGGGTAGGGTCGGGCAGCGCCGGGGCGTGACATATGCCCTAACCACGAACAGTCTAATCAAAGGAGTTACAACTACTTTGAGCAAGAGTAAATAGGTAGAACCAAAAGAGCTACTTAAACTCTAAATTAAACAACAAGTCTCAAACCCACATACTAATAATCCATTGCCAACGCACTCAGCTCAAAACAAGGTCTTACACAACACTAAATATATAATATATCACAAGTCTAAAAACAAAATAATCAAAAAAACATGCAAGGTCAAGGGGCCTCCCCTCCTACTCCCAAGCTCTCGCTGACTTCTCCTCATAAAGAGGATCCTGTTCGACGGCATGTCATGCCATGCAGCCCCAAAACAAAACAAGAAAGTGGGGTGAGTATAAAAACTCAATAATGGTTTTGAATATAACTATAATAATTTGAAAACACGACGACATGATAATGTAGCAATTCAGATCTGAAACTAACATGCTATACCATTTTTTGATCATGCATTCATATCACATAAACCTTCATAATAGTGTCTCAATCACACACTTTTTGATCATGAATTCATATCACATAGACATGCAAGATTGTGTCACATTCACACCATTTCTGATCATGCATTCATATTACAAAAACCTGCATAATAGCGTCTCAATTACACTATTTTTGATTATGCATTCATATCACATAAACCTGCATAATAGTGTCTCAATTACACCATTTATGATTATGCATTCATATCACATAAACTTGTATAATAGTGTCTCAATTACACCATTTCTGATTATGCATTCATGCCAGGTTGTTATGATGTGATGCATGATGGAATATGTATGTTAGAGAAACATTCATGCAGGTTATTTAGAGATACATTCATGTAGGTTATTATGATGTGACGCATGATAGAATATGTATGTTAGAGTTACATTCATGCAGGCTATTATGATGTGATGCATGAGGGAATATGTATGTTAGAGATACATTCATGCAGGTTGTGATGATGTGAATGACACTATGTGGATCATGCACTATGATGTAGGTTTGGGTGATGTGTATGTGTGATCAGAAAATGGTGCACCTTGCCAATCTTTGATCTGAATGATTATATTGTTATGCTATCGTATTTCCGATAATGATAGTTATATTAAAACCATTGCTGAGTTTGTTAAACTCACCCCTCTTTCTTGTGTTTTGCTTTGGGGCTGCGTGGTGCGACACGCAAACGAACAGGATCTCCTCTTTGAGGAAAGGTCGGAGATGACTTGGATGTGATCGTGGAGATCTTTGTGTGACTTATTTTCCTTGGTTTTATGCTTTATGTTTAGAACCTTTGTGTAGGGTTCTTTGTTGGATTTATGTCACAATTTACAGTTGTGTTGCTTAAGACTTATTTTGAGCTAGTGTGGGCTATAATTGACTAAGCATGTGGGTTTTGAGACTAGTTGTTTACTTTGTGTTAAGCAACTCTCTTTTTTTTCTACTTATCTTGCTCAAAGGAATGTGCATACTCCGTAATTCTGTTAAGTCACCCGTGGTTAAGGTTAAGTCTTCTGCTAAATCATTTCTCAATTTTCCCCTCATCGCCCCCGTGCGCTTGACCGGCCCCTGGACCGGGTTTGGCTCGGGTCAGGCATCGCCGGGGCATGACAACAAGTACCCAATCCTATTGGTTGCTGAATTGTTAGACAAGTTAGCGAAGGCATCTTATTTCTCTAAGCTTGATCTCAGGTCGGGTTATTGGCAAGTGCGCATTGTTGTGGGTGATGAGGCAAAGACAACGATGGTGACTCGTTATGGGCTATTCTAGTTTCTAATCAAGCCTTTTGGCTTGACAAATGCACCAACCACCTTTTTCACTTTGATGAATGACATTTTCAGACCCTACCTTAATCGGTTTGTAGTCGTCTACTTTGATGACATTGTGGTGTACAACACATCTTTGGATGAGCATGTTGGACATCTCAAGATTGTGCTGGAAAGGCTAAGGGAGCATAAGCTATTTCTGAAGCTCGATAAGTGTTGCTCTGCCCAAATAGAGATTGAATTATAAGGGCATTGCTTATTAGAGGGAAGAGTATGGATGGACAGACGGATGGTCAAGGTCATAGCGGAGTGGCCAATACCAACAAAGGTGACGGAACTGAGATCATTTATTGGACTTGCAAACTACTATCGAAGGTTCATAAAGAATTATTCGAAGAAGGTAGCGGCAATGATTGACTTCTTGAAAAAAGACAAGCCTTAGTGTTGGACAGAGGCATGCTAGTCAGCATTTGAACGGCTTAAGGATGCGACATCCTCTGAGCGAGTCCTCAAATTCCCTGAGTTTGATGCGCACTTTGAGGTGCAAACTAATACTTCCGATCGGGCAATTGGAGGAGTGTTGATCAAATAGGGTTACCTTGTTGCTCATGAGAGCTGCAAACTTAATGAAACTAAACAGAGATATTTAGACCACAAGAAGGAGATGGTAGCTGTCATCCACTGCCTTAGGACTTGGTGGCATTACTAAGTGGGAAAGAAGTTCATTGTCTGGACAGATAATGTAGCCATGAGCTACTTTACTATGCAAAAGAAACTTTTGGCTAGGCAAGCACGATTGTAGAAATTTCTGGCTAAGTTTGATTTTGTTTTAGTGTATAAACCAGGCAAGGCCAATGTTATGGCTGATGCCCTTAGCCGACGAACGGACTCGGAGGCAACAATGGCAGCATTGGTTTAGGTTTCAGGTGACATGTTGGATTGGATATGAGATGCCATGGAGAAGGATCAGGCTTGCATTAGGCTGATCCAATCCGTGAAGGTTGGGTTTGCACGACGCTTTTGGTTGGAGGAGGAAGTGTTGTATGCGAAGGGTATTACATCCCCTTAGTTTGCAGTTTGAGGTGCCAATTACTAAAGGAAACCCATGACTCTGTGTGGGCGGGTCACCCCAGACAAGAGAGGACTCACACACTCGTGTCCTGGAATTACATCTGGCCACATATGCTAGAAGATGTGGAGCATTACATGAGGACATGCATAGTTTGCCAGTAGAACAAAACAAAGAGATCGAAGGAAGCGGGCATGTTGCAGCCCCTTCCCATTCCAGACCGACCATGGGTCAACTTGTCAATGGATTTTATCACTAGTTTACCAATTGTGCAGGGCTATGGGTCTATCATGGTGGTGGTAGACTGCTTCTCTAAGTATGAAACATTCATTGCAGTCCCAATGACTTACAGCGCTGAGACAACTACGGATATATTCTTTCAAAACATTGTCAAGTATTGGGGACTGCCAATGGACATTGTGAGTGATAGAGATTCCCAATTCACAGACAGATTTCGGATGTAGCTGCTTGAGATGTTGGGCACTCAGCTCAACTTTTCAACTAGCAATCATCCTTAGATGGACGGACAAACGAAGAGGGTGAATGCTATCTTAGAGAAGTACTTGAGGCACTTTGTAATAGTGAAACCAAAAAAATTCGGTCAACTTGCTAGAGGTCGCCCAATTCTTCTATAACTTCTACACTGGTTCGACAATGGGCAGCAGTCCTTTCGAGTTGGCAATGGGCTAGCAACCCCTTACGCTGGCAGATGTTTCATTGCAATGAATAGGAGGTAGGTGTCCCACTGCTTACCACTTGGAAAGAGAGAGTTTAGAAACGATGGAGGAGGCACAAGACTATTTGGAGAAGGTAGTCAAGCGGATGAAGAAGCATGTGGACAAGGATCGAAGACCTCTACAGTTTCAGGTTGGGGACAGAGTTATGCTGAAACTTACTCCTCAACTTTGGAAGAAATTGTGAAGGAAGGTTGTGCACAAAGGGCTGATCCAGAGATATGATGGTCTATTTGAGGTAAAGCGGAGAGTTGGTCAACTAGCATACCAACTTGAACTGCCTTCAAACTTCACCCTATTTTTCATGTCTGCTTCCTGAAGTCTTTTCATGAAGACTTAGAGGATTCTAGTAGAGTCACTTTGAAGGGAGAACCGCCTACGATTAGAACCTCTTTTGAGAAGGAGGTTGACACCATTTTAGATCGAAGGATTGAAGGGATGAGCAAGAAAAATAGAAGGATATTCTACTTAGTTAAGTGGAAGGGACTTCCATAGTCAGAGAACAGCTAGGAGCAAGACATTGGTTTGTGGCAATTTGAAGACAAGGTCGCAGAGTACTTAGCCTTGAAAAGGGCATAAAGCAGGGAGGACCGCAGAGGAAGGAGTCTGAGCAGGCTGTTGTGGTACTAGGGGAGAGCAATTCGGTGTCCATCTTTTCACCTTATCCATATTTGATATACCAAAATTGTTCAATTTTTATAGTTAGCTATTACTCAATGAAGAGAAGTTTGAACACACCTCTTGGTTACTACAATAGTGGAAAAAATGTTTTATTTGCACGTATATCCTCCATTGGAGGTGAACCTGTGAATTCTACTTTACATGCCTTTATGATTTACTTTAAATTAGGAACTTGCTACTACTTTTTGGTTAGAAAATTGCTAGTATGGATCAATTTATTTCTTTTACCATGGTCTTTTATATTTTAAAATGTGGCAGTTGGTTGGACTAGGGTATGTACATGGGCCTATTCCAATCCACTTTGTTCACGATTCAGGTGAGCCGGTACGGGCCACGGGATCCAAGGATAGTGGGGGTGATCATGCCGACCCCATATGAACCATTGTAACATGAATTCAATTGGGACCCACATCCATCACACATGCACACTAGGAATGTGAGTAGGGTGTGCATCATCATCACGTGGGGCCCGACTCATGAATTAGTGTCGTTTGTCAGATCTGCAGTTAGAGAGGGGTAGACCCTCTTGTGGGCTAGGCAGTGTGCAGGGGGTCCAGGCTCCCATGGGCTTTGAGAGCTAGAGCTCACTCCCATTGTATCAGAACCTCTAAGAAAACCCAGTGAAATCAAGAAGGAGGCCCGCTTAAGTGAACCCCACATAGGGTTAAGAGGGAGGACTATAAATAGAGATAAGAGAGAAGAGGAAGCCCTAAGTGATAGAACAGCCCCACTCTCCTCTCTCTCCCAATTCTGCACCCTCCTCTCCCTCTCATCTCCTTTGTACATTGTGCAAGAAGGCTGATCTTCTTCCTCGTAAGAGTGTGACTTCAAGACAAAGGTTGGGTGCTCCTCTATGCTGATTTCTCCATCCAAGAAAGGGGCTTTGAGGGATCTACACAAGAAAACAAGGTAATCTCCTCTTTTGTTTAATTGAATTGTCATTCAATTGAGTTCGAACATTGGTGTGAAGGAAGGAGACGTCTAGGGGCTGATCATCCCCAAAGGTCAGTCTGTACCTTTCCTTGATTTCGTTTTGATCCATGATTTGCCCTATTTACTTGATTATTGCTTATATATATGCATATTCATCTGATTGTGTAGAGGATTTTATTTAAAGTCACAATTTTTATGCAAGGTGTCACCTCTAGGGCTCGCCCACCTCTATGCTTTGCTTTAAGCCACTCTACACAGTTGAAGTAGAATGGTCTTTGTTTGCCTATGTTCGGTTCTCAGAGAGGTCTATGTTCTTGTCAAATGTTTACTATTCCCCCTACTATTATTTTTTTTCTGTCTTATGGGTGAATGACCTACAAACAACTAAAAAAGAGAGATGCACTAAGTGTTGAACTAGAGTGTAAGCCCTCTCAATAGTTCGAGAGTAAAATTTTTAGAAATAAACTTGACATTTGGCCAAAATACAAATTTAGGCCAGAACAGATGAATTTGAAAAATTAGACTTGGTCATGTGCGTGTTGCCCACTAGCGCTCAAGAAAGGGCCAAAATGACCTTAGGGTATATTAAAAAAGGCAGACCACTATAGAAGCAGAAATTTCCCCATTTTCCCTCCTTTGCTCTCGCCCCTTCCCGCCTTGTCTCTCCCCTCCGGTGGTCTCTCCTCTGGCCATCTTTTCCACTCCAGCAACATCTCTTCCGATCGCCTTTTCCCCCTCATGCATCACTTCTCTCATCGGCCTCTACCCTCCCTCCTCCTCTTCCCTCACTAGCCATCTGCCCTAACATAGGTCGTGAGCCCTCTCTCTTGCTAGTCTATACCCTCCCTCATCATCGGTGTCAACCCTCCCTCCAACTCTTCCCTCCCTAGCCCGTTAGCCCTCTCACATGCCGCCCTCTTCCCTCTTTCAGCAGCATCAACCTCGACTCTCCCTCCCCCTCTTTCCTCACTTGCCCATCAACCCTATCTCCCACTGCCCTCTTCCTGATTTTCTGCATTGGTCCCTCACTCTTTGCCACTTCTTGCACGCTGCCCTCCCTCTCCACTCTTACCTCTCCCCCTGAATCTGTGGACATTCTAAACAACGATTCGACACTCCCATCCGATGCAATCTCCCCCACTTCTGGTCACATTGTTAAATGAAAGCATCTCATCAACTGTAGATATAAATGGAAAGGTAAGATCCTACATCGCTGGTTGGTTAATTGAAGATTTGAAAATATTGTTTTGGCATTTTATATGATTTGGTTTTAAAATTTTTGATTTGGTGTGATGAAATGTGTAATTGATTTAATGGAATATAAATGAGCAATTTCATAATATGTCTATAAATTGGAAGTATAAACTACTATAATTAGTTACTTTGATGTTATAAGGTAAGTTTGATTTAAATGTTGATTACTTGAAGTAAGGTTGGGTATGTATATCTTAAGGTGGAATGTGAATATTTAACTTTATGTCAGTCCCCTAAATTATTTTGCCCATGTATTGAAGGATGTGATCTGATTTATATCAAGGAGGAAACAATATACCCTAGTGTAATGGATAGGGCCTAACTCTTGACTGGTGGATGCTAGGAGGATTTTTTTCGCATAATACATTGTGTGGTCATTAGGTTTGATCAAGTTAGGTATATATTTAGGAAGAAAAAGATGTTTGCATGTAAGTTCTTCGATGACACATATCTTGTGTGTTTTGTGCTTAGTTTGAATGCATGTGTTATATAGATTATAAAACTGATTATGTAAATTTTGGATTTTAACAAGGCCAAGTAAGAATTATATAACTCATTAGTTTGGTTTTACCCATGTTTTGATAGATGGGATATGATTAATACAAAGTGGGAGACCATATAAACAAGTCTATATGGTTTAAACTAAGTTAACTGATAGGTCATAACTGTTGACTAGTAGATATTGGGAGGCTTTTTTTATGCAAAGTACATTGGCTGGTCTTTAGAGTTGATCTAGTTAGGTATATATATGGGTAGATAAAGATGCGTGTATGTAAGTTCTTTCATGGTAACATATGTTGTGTGTTTTGTGCTTAGTGTGCATGCATGCCTTAGATAGATTATAAAAAATGCAAAGTAATTAGCTGTTTATAGAATTTTTTGTTGTTAGGATAACTAAGAATAATATAGATAAGTAGTTTACTTTTACCCATGAATTGATAGTTGTGATATGATTAATACCAAGGGGGGAGACAATACAAAAAAGTTTATATGGTTTAGATGAAGTTAACTGATAGAGCCTAACTGTTGACTAGTAGATGTTAGGAGGCTTTTTTTTATAAAATACATTGTGTGGTCATTAGATTTCAACAAGTTAGGTATATATTTAGGAAGAAAAGATTTGTGTATGTAAGTACTTTTATGAAACATATGTTGTGTATTTTGTGCTTAGTGTGCATGCATGCCCAAGATAGATTATAAAAGATGCAGTATAATTCATTGCTTATGGAATTTTTTGTTGGTAGGATAAGTAAGAATAATATAGCTCAGCATTTTATTTTTACCCATGATTTGATAGATGTTATATGATTAATGCCAAGGGGAGACCTTATAAGAAAATTTTCATGGTTTAAACAAAGTTACCTAATCGGGCCTAACTATTGACTGGTAGATGTTAGGAGACCTTTTTGTTTAAAGTACATTAGTTGGTCTTTAGATTTGATCTAGTTAGGTAGATATATGGGTAGATAAATAAGAGTGTATGTAAGTGATATTGTCAAACTTATCTTGTATGTTTTGTGCTTTGTGTGCATGCTTTTAATAGATAATAATATATGTAAAGTAATTAACTAATTATATATGTTTTGTTGTTAGGCTAAGTTAGAAGAATATAGCTCATTAGTTTTACTCATGATTTGAAGGATGTGATTTGATTTCGAGCAAGTAGGAGACTATATGCCCTAGTCTACATGGTTAATTCAAAGATAACTAATAGGATCTAACTATTGACTGCGAGATGTGAGTTTGTTTTTGCTAAAAGTACATTGTGTGGTCATTAGATTTGATAAAGTTAGGTTTATATATGGGTATGTAAATAAGAGTGTACGTAAGTTATATTGTGAAACTTATCTATGTATTTGGTGCTTAGTGTGCATGCCTTTTATATACTACAAATTGTGTTTGTGTAATGTTCATTAATGCTGGTTACATTAATATTTTCTTATAGGTTTGTGTTATTGAAAGCGTACATTCCAAATTATGAACATGTTTTGTGTGTTTTGAACAGTACATTGTATATTTTATATGAACATGTCATGTGTGTTATGTATATTTGCATCTATATATTAATTATAAATTTTAACCCTTTTGTAATATGCAATTATCAAACATTGCAAGGTGAAGGTACATAGTAAGGCAAATGTGACCTTCTAGACAATAGACTCAAATAAGGGTAGAGCCCATGAGGGCAACCCTCAACCAAAATCCACATATTCTTATATAAGGAGGCTTCAAGACCATTTCAAGAAGCACAAACTCCAGGAAAAACTATTTGAAGGTTCATGTTCAGGCAAATACTTGCAGTTGGACATAGAGAAGTTCATGTTCCCCCTTCAAGCCTTACACCACATAATTAAAATTCATCAGGGCAAGATAGGCTTCAAGTGACGGAAGCCTATTCTATTGTCTCCCACCAAATTTGCCTAAGTAACCAGTTTTTGTATGGAAGATGTGTCGAAAGTGTTGAGAAAGGACTCTCCCTACTTTGTAGAGTGTTCGGCAAGGAGAAGCTCCACATAACAAAGGAGTAGACTTACCAGAAGATCATCATCAGCAAAAGTGATGATGATGCAGTGAAGCGGGCCCACATATTGTTATTGGCTTCTATCATTATGGGTAGAGGGTGGGTTCATAAGGTGGACCGACGCTTTTTTTTGTTGGCTGATGAGGTGGAGGAGTTTGATTCCAATCCTTGGGGTAACATTGCATATTGGGACACCTCCACGGTTTGGAAGAAGTAAGGAAGGCCCTAACCAAAACCCACTTACATTGTGCATGGATTCGTACTGGCTTTGTTGGTATGGTTTGTGAGTAGCTTAATTAAGGATTTAATGCAATAAGTTGACTATGAGAATATGACATATATTTAATGATTTGAACATGTAAGTTTGGGCTATGGAATGGTTCCTCCACTTAGAGACTTGTGTGCCCATCAAGTACGTGATGTTTTTCCACGATTATTGAATTGGGCTAACTACAAGAAGCCTAATTACAATGCAATTGACCAAGCTATTTTTGGGGGGAGAAGGTAATCCATTGTAACTTGCCATCTTACTATGAATTCACATTTGCAACCCACATATATGCCGACTTATATTGACATTATTTTTGATTTTAGGTTTTGGTATACAGGTGCTTGGTGTTGACCGAAGTTGAGTCAGAGGATAAATCAACCAAATGGCTAAAGAGTTTTCTCAAGGGGGGCCAGATAATTTTTGATAAATCCAAGGTCCCCCTTGGTGGTGCCCTGTAAGTGGAAGAGGAAGAGGAAGATGTAGATACAGAGGAGGAGACTCTTAGAGCTCCATAAACAATTGTTTCTTTTGTTGATGTGGAACCAGGTGAGGGAATTGATCACCCAAATGCTACAATGGGAGAAAGTGTGCAGAGCCAACTTCAATGAATGAAGGACTTATTACTCAAGCTTCTTGTCACACTTGATCTCATTCAGCTAAAGGTGTCAAGAGTGGACCATTCAGAGGTCAAGGTCGACAAATTGTCTAAAGATGTTTTAGTTTTGTTGTCCAGGCATGAGGTCATCAGATCCATTTGAATTTAGATAAAATATAATAATAATAATTATGACTTCTTACTAATGTCATGTTTTATTATTCATGTCATTCTAAGATAATCTTACTAAGATTTACATTAATTATGTTTGCCCATGAAGGCATGAATTCGGGATATGCAAGTTTTGATGAAGATGAAGACCAGCAATACCCCTTCACAGAGTTTCCTAAGCAAGTTAGGGTATAAAAACTTTTTTATATAAAGGACATATATGTCTCGCCCCTATGTTATACAATTAAAATTGACATGCTTTAGACCTTGCTATCTTAATTGCCCTACCTTGTCCTAATTTTGTAATCTATTTTTATTTAACATTCTACTAATACGTGCATGTCTACATAGGCACTCATTGCTGAGGGCGTTCAACCCGATTAGGATGAAATTTCTATAGATGTTGGGGAGACGGGGTTTCGCATTGGGAGGGATGCCCCAATAGTTGAAGAGGTGGTGCCCCTCGTTGTCTAGGCTAGGAAGAGGATTGGCAGCAAATATATGAGGACCCCTTGTATGTCTCTAAGGAGAAACAAGAGGATAACTGTGAGGGTCCCAAGTGATGTTCAAGAGGATGATACATCTGGTGACCAAATTGGCGACGATGTTGTGAGTGAGAAGAAGATGGACATGATAATCTTGAAATGGCCAAAAAAATCCTGGATTAGATTGATGATCAAGGAGGAGAATCATGGACTGCCATCCCACCTACGAGACAAGCTCTAGCCAACCAAGAAGTCCACAAAAGCAAGCTATGTGGACTCATTGACTCTCGGAGATAGAATTGATGGAGTTTACAAACCCTAAACCCCATAAACTAATGGAGGTAGAAGATAAAACACTTCGCAAGAGCCTCCGAAAGGGTTGGAAATATGAGTGAGTGCAATTTTTAGTTTTTGGTTTGATTTAGATTTCCTTTTAGATTGCTCAAATTTATTTACAAGCAATTGTGTTCACATTCATGGTATTCAATATTTTTTGGGGCATCAATCTCCCGACAATTGGTGGAATCCAGCTCACAACAGTGTTTATGCGATCCATTATGCAATCTCATAGGTGGCTATTGGACAATGTATGTGTGACTTTGAGTTGTATTATTACTTAATTGTGCTGTACAACATTATAGTAATTCATTTGATAATGAATACTCTACTCTTTCGGTGATCGATTACCATGGTCTAGCATATTGATGAGTATGTCCTGACATTGGAGAAGAAGGCACTCATGACCCAAACAACAAAGCAAGCCTTCCATTTGATCCATTTCATGGTAAGGCTTATTTTTTAAAATAAATTTATACTTAACTAATAACTAACAACTATTTCACTAATGACTGATTGTAATCGATAGGAGCTTATGATGATGGATGCATCTCCACTTGTTAGTTTGTATGCATCATTGAAGGTAAAGGAAGGTAATATCTCAAGGGCAGTCTATCACGGGGTAGCGGAGCGGACTACCCATGACATGTGCTGGGGTGCATACACGTGGGAAAGTGTTGTACACGAAGTGTGCATGCATTATGGGAGCTGCCCTTAGTTTGCATATCATGTGTGCAGGCATTGCGGGGAAGGCCCGTAACGTTGCGCAACATGTGTGTGCAACGTTGCACAGAAATGCCGCAACGATGCGCATATATAGTTGGCTATGTTGGGACACATAGCCAACTAGCACATATTTGGATTCTTAAGATGTCCCCTCCTCCTTATATAGTGTTAGAGGGTCTTTGGGAGTGTTCTCGGGCAGTTTGGTGAAATTCGGAAATACCATGCCCGTACGGCCACTTTGGCTGCCACTCCAGAGAAATGAGAAAAATCTCTTATGCTATATAGGGAGGGACATGGTGAGCTTAATGGACAAATTGTTGGTATGATGTCTAGCCTTGCAACAGGCTGATCTGGATGGCAACGAAGGCTTGTTGCCTTGCTAGCTATCATGCCAGGAGCCCATCCGCTAGTGGGATGGGGCTCTCCGACTCGTCGGGCGGCCGTTCGGCCTTATGGCCGTGTTGGTAACAAAGGCCCTTGCATGCATATGGCTGAGACGGATTGTTCGGATGACCGAGTTGCCTAAGTTAGATCCGTGCGTCTCAAGGAGGTGTCCCTCTCTGGCCAGCTCGCTTGGGAACAAGTCCCGGCACGTTCCCTCGTCCGCCTTGGGACGGGTTCGTTGCTTGGCTTCGCGGGCTGGACACTTGGTCGAATGGCACGAGGCCATGACCTTGACGAAGAAAGGCTTACTCGCTAGGCTATTTAGCCTTGCGAGTGCCGCACGGCACCTTGGGATGGCCAGGGCCATGACAACTCGTTGCAGAAGCATGGCTAGAGGTTCCCACAAGCATTGTGATGTTGCTCAAGGTGAATGGAAAAGACTTTTAGGAATATGACCTCCACCACTTCCTGCTTCATGTCAACGGTAACCATTGGACTCTGATTTTACTTAATTTGAAGAATGATGTCATATACATAAATGACCATTATTACTCTGGAGTTGAGATAGAATATTACTACAAGAAATTGGCCATACTTAGACATGTGTTGCCTATAGTTATGTTGAAATTGGGATATAAAGCAGTTGTAACCTTGTGTCTCCCGGTGAGATAGATAACCAGACACCCACAACAAATCTATAACAATGATTGTGTTGTCTATGTATGCATTTATATGTGGTACTTGGCGCATGGGTACCAATTTGACTTTACCGGGGAGGTCATGCGCACCATGAAGCATAGGGTTGCATATCAAATTATGCAGCATTCTATATGATGGTGATATAGTGTGATTATATGTGGCCTAGTTGATATGTAGACATGAACCAATGTGAATGTATAAAACATTAGCTTTTGCTATGTAGACATGGACCAAATGTGAACGTTATAGCTATGGACATTATGCTAAGAATGTGGGTGTGAATGGTGTTGGTCCTTGACTATTTGAGTGGATGTGTTTCTTGATTGTTGGTGTTGAGCAAATTTCTGATGTGAATGGTGAATGTGGATGTGTGGGTGACTATTGGTGTTGAGCAGATTTTTTATGTGAATGTGAGCATTTTCCATGTAGATGAATGATCAGAAATTTGATGTGAATGGTGTTCATATTTGATGTGATTGTTGCTTTTGAATGATGTTGGTATGATTACGAGCAAAAACCTTGGTGGTTCCCTGCTTGTGGTATTTGAATTTGTTTGTTCATAGATTCCCTATCCTATAAAAAATTATGTTAACAGGTGAATGGTGGAAATAACTTTGAATGGCGTGAATGATTATTCTATGTGATAAGTTAATAGCGTCAGATTGAAGTTTATGAATAGGTTCATTACTAGACGGTGTAACTAAATGTTTTTATGATGAAGTCAGTTGCAACAGGTTCATTAATAGATGGTGTAACTAAACAATTTCAAGTGCTGAATTTTTTTACCTGTTTTCATGGCTAATATTGTACGAATTTTGGGGTTGATCTCGTGTTGAAAGCATATGCATATGCTTTTCCATCTTTTGTAATTGTATTCATTTGCAAAACACGTATGAATAGAGTTTACAATTTTTATACTAATTGAGAACAAAATCGTGGGTCCTCAACAAACAATCCTAATAAGATTAGTTTAAGGTATATAACCTATAATCATAATAAGGTCCTAAACAAACAATCACACCAGAATGCTACTGATAAATGAAAATAGAACACGCTAATAAGTCCTGAACTTAAAATTAACGACAAAAATAGATGGATTAGCTAGCTGAACCATAGGCCATCCTCCAACAAGCAATACTATTAGCCTAGTCTCCTCCAGCTAGCTAAAATTAATGACAAGAAGGTACAGGACCTTTGATCCCTCTTTTGCTCAACTTAGGTCTAATCTTCTCAGGCTTCATCCATATTAGCTGGTAAAGATGATAAAGCCAACCTAAAAGTCACGGTAATACTAATGTCATCAAGGCTTTGATGAAGACCTCCACTTTCTTTTGCTACTGTCTCATGATCACACTTTGCCGATATATGTAAATATGGACCACAAGAAACTATGTACGGTAGCAATATTTAGGTAAATATACGAATGTTTCTTGGTAATAACTCATTTTTATAACAATTACTATATCATTATATTAATGCTTCTTCACCAAATTTCCTGAACACTTTCCACAAGTTTCAAAAATTATTTAAAACTGCAAATACCATTAAGTGGTAGGTAATACATACTAGCCTAGTCAGCTGAACACTTTCTTTTATGCCCAAGACCCAGCCGCCTCTTTATTAAATCCAATTTCTCCACAAGGACATCTGTAATACCCCACCTTTTTTTATTACGTCAAACCAAGAGAGTTAGAGGTAATTAGTGATTTTTGTAATAAATTATAGACGGTTTCGAAGGCCGATTTGAGTAGAGCTCGAAGAAACAATTGTAACGAATCAAAGAATGGGTGTAACGGAGGTCGGGATCGGAACTTACGACCTTCAAAAATCGTAAAAAATGGGTGGGACCCACTTAGAAAGAGCACAATTTATTGCTTTAAGTGGGTTAGTATCGAAGTGCTCGTCAATACGAGTCCAACGGTACCAAGAAGACGCAAATCCGAATCCAGGGTAGGGAGATCAGTGTGTTTGAAGAAAGAAGAAGAAATAAAAAATAAAATGAAAAAGAAATAGTGGTGTGCGGCGTGCATTTGGCACGCCGCAATGTGCATCCGGCGTAGTCCAATGCACACCTGCAAAATCGCAGGCGCTGCTACTGTAACGCAGGCACGACCAGTGTAACACGCGAGCGCAACCCGCGCCACGCAGTTTTGGTGGGCGCTGCCGCCGAAACCATGGCGCCACAGTTTCGACGGCACGGGGGTCTATTTAAACCCCATTTTCTTCCAATTTTTTAACAGTTCTTCTTCTCCTCCGTTTCTGACCGTTCTGAGTCCAATTAAGGTCATTCAAGACCCGTTTCCTACTAAATCGAGTGTGCACTGCACGATGGAGGGGTCCTTTCTTCGAGTTGGAGTCCATATAAGGAGGAAACGCCACAAGACAAGGAGAGGTTCTGCCCGTTATCTTCGAGCACTGACCAACTTTTTTTCACTGTTTTTGGTCATCCTAACTCCGATTTAGTCGATTCAAGAGGCGTTCTTGACTAAATTGAATGTGTTATACGCGATGGAGGGTTTCATTTTCTGAGTTCGTGATCGTATGAGGAGGAAATGCCCTAAGACTAGGAGAGGCCCTTCCCGTCAACCTAAAACACTGGAGCAAGAAAAAGAGACCCGGAGCAAGATAGGGTTCTGTCTATAGTAACCAAGCCTCAACAAGAGAAACAATCTAGAGTAGGGGAGGTTCTATCCACTGCTCACGGGCACAAAAAATGAGAAGAGTCTCTAGTAAGGAGAACATTCATACGTAGTCTTTCAGTGCAAGACAAGGGAGATATAAAGGCTAGAGGAAGCTCCGTCTACTACCTTCGGATTTGAAGGGGAGGACACCCAGAAGGAGCGAGTAACTCCGAATACCAATACCCTATGAAACATGATGGGAGTAAGCATTTCTGATCTCTTGTTTTAATTGTAGAACGGCATGTGCTAGTTATGATGTGTGCAATGCTACAATCCATATGCTTGTTATGCTTATATGTCATAATATGTGCTTATATGCCATGATGTGTGCTTTATATGCCATGTTGTGTGTGGTCTCGCACTAGGTAGAGCGAGATGTGTAATATGTGTTTTCGGTCTTGGCTCAATGATAGAGCGAGACATGTATATGTAGTTATGATCCCGCTCGGTGGTATAGCGAGATGTATGATTTCGTTGATTTATTAATTTTCGCTTTACTCCGATAGATTACGAGTTTTAGTATGATTTCAATTCAATTTTAGTATATACATATTTTAACATATATAATTTTGTGATGTCTGATGTATGTAGTAGACGTTAGGCAAAACTATGTTCAGATCCGATCGTATTGGAATAATATTCAATACGTACGTAGGCAACCAATGGCAAGACAATGTTGGCCCGTTCCAAATTAATTACAGGTACATGTTTTATTTTGTTTTACACACGACGAACTATGAAGATTCATTGTGTGTCTCAATTACAACCTGTGTCTACGTACAGGGAAGCCTTGAAGCTCCGTAGTGTGTAGACGAATGTTTTACCTCTCGCACATAGATGATGATTCCTGGTTCAAGGAAAGAAAATTTTCTATTAGTGATTTTGTGGGCCCGGCTTAGGTCGGGTCGTTACAACATCAGCTTTACCAAATGGAAGCTTCAACTCAAAATTGAGATTTTGGACAGTAAGTGCTTCATCTTTCTTGAACTTCAAAAGAGGCATGCCATCCTTTTGGAGCTCCTTACAATTCAACTGTCCCTTTAGTGAACCAAAAATCTCTTGATCATGCATAAAAGAATGTGTTTCCTCATTATAACAACTTCGAAGAAGCATCAAGCATTTTGCCTTCCAACCATCATATTGCTCCTTCACATATATATGGCCTGGACAATCCAATTTTTGACCTTCTTTCCCCCCTTATACTTGCATCTTGAAGACTTATACATGAAAACCACCACAACTATGAGAAACTTTGAACACCCATAATTTGCCACAATAAGTCAATGATCTCACAACGCAAATGAAACATGGATCATAAAAAAATCCCCATCCATCCATATGCTCATTGATTTCTTCTAATATTATTAAATCAAACATTTGCTTATGGATGTACAGACTATTCATATGACAACGATTTCTATGATTTGGAGAGAAGGAAATAGTGAGCATCACAAGTGTGTACTTATGGATTGCATAATCAATCAACTTTGCACTATTAATCTCCTCCTCTCTAGCAATGGAACTAAGGGATAAGACCGAAACACTATTAATCAAAAAAATATAAAAACTAAGATAAGAAAAAGATGCAGAGTAAGAAGGTTTGTGCACCTGAAAACATTACACTCCGCAACCTTTCCCTTCCACCATAAGCAATGCATCAAGTGAGTGAGAAAATTCATTCGAATAAATTGGACTATATGAATTACCAATAATATGAAGATGTTATGATTCATGATAAAGAATATTTACTACTTAATATTAAATACAAAAGAATCAAAGGATCAATTTGCTACAAGTATCATGATCATGTTACAAATATTCCTAATACAAAAGAAATGCCTAGAATATTACACTAGTATGACTTTGTATGTGGTCTTGTGATGTACAAGCTAAAACATCCTATACATATTTTATATATAACAAAAAATATGCACACAATATATCAACCCACTTTGTATCCAACAAATTATAACATTTGGAATTCCTCTTAGTTGGGAGTTGTCCATAAACTGAATGTTTGCGGCCAATGGCCAATTCCCAACTAAAAGTTGTGATGTGAGATTGTTTACTTACACATGTTCTCCTGATTTGTACAAGCATTGATCTCAACCACATCTCTCATTTTCTTCTTTTTCATCCCCTTTGTAGTTAGAGGGATGAGCTTTGGTATGTTTGGACATGCCTTATGCTTCCTCCTAATTTCATTAAATCCCCGCTTGTGGACTAGCTGTGGGCCTTGCATAGAAGTTGCAAAATGTGGGTGAGGACGAGGCGGTGATGGAGGTGGGCCAAGAGGAGGAGGGGGTTGAGTTGTGGATGAAAGAGGATCTGGGCATTCGACTAGGTCCTCTCCAATAACTAAAATACAAGTATTGCAATAGTGACCATACTATTTGCACTTACGACATTGTACTCTCCTTTTTTCTTCACCTTGAGAAAATATCCGCTTCTTCTTTATCCTTCCTAGTCTTGCCTTCTCCTTTGGAAGCCTTAACTTAAGGCTCTTCATAGCTTTAGAAGTTTCCCATCTTTTATGTTCGAGGACAAGATATACTCCCTTACTATAGATTTGCCTATATGTTTTCGTTTTGTAGATTGGAGAGAAATAGTCAACATAATTCAGTCTTCAATGGCCACATGCCACTAATGCATGTTCACAAGGTAACTCCATTTGCTGAAACTTTCCATAAGTACAAGTCTTTGATAGAAGGTCAACTTGATCATTACCTCTTTTAATACCTCATGGCCACTTACGTGATAACATATCATACCTTTTGATGCTTCATTACACTTCTGAATCTTGCTTTTGACAAATTTAGTCAAATAGCCCCTCCAATTCTTTGCCTCCAATCCACGCTTTACCACATCTCTTAAACCTTCAAATGGATGGTCTCAATGATCATAACAATAGGGAAGCGTTGTTACTCCCTTATCATTCTATTAAAGACTTCACATGGGTTGGAAGTGACAATGTTGTACCTGGTCGATGGAAAACATGCACTAACCCACTTTGCCGTATCAATTTTTGTTAACCATTTGTGAGCCTCGGGGTTTTTCTCCTCAATGATAGTCATTTTTTCTATATATGTCTCCACCCTAATTGCTTTTTCCACCCTAAAGAAGTTATAGTTCAAACCTTTGTCTTTAAAATGTGCAAACATGCTATGAGATATGTGAAATGCACAATATCCATGTGCAGCATATGGAAAACATTTAGCCACTTGTTATGTGATTGCTCTATTCCAATTAGAAATTATCATTAGACCCTCCAAATAATCAAGCAGGGTTTCCAAATGAGCAAGGACCCAGTCCCATGCATCATTATTCTCTCCATCTCCGATAGCACAAGCAATTGGGTATATATGGTTATCACTACCCAAAGTAGATATCAAAAACTAAGTCCCTTTGTACCTTCCTTTCAAGAAGGTGTCATCTATACATATAACCCTTCTCATATACTTCTTGAAGTTCTCCATGGCTACTCCAATGAAATAAAGTATCTCTCAAAGGTCTTATATATTGTGTCGCATAGGAGAGCAGTTAAGGTGCGCAGATTTGCATTCTCCAACTCATATAAGTAGGTATCCAACTCACTATATGATGACTCATATGATCCTCTTAACCTGTTAAAAGCCACCACCTTCGACCCATATGGCTTTAAATTTCTCATCCTCACTCCATATTCCAAATCAACATCAACATGCATATTCTTGGAGTATAAGCAATTTTTTGCCTAAGGTGTTTCACAACTAAGTCAGCAATAATACCTGCATTTTCTTGTTTGTCATCCCTTCGAAAGATTGGTTTCCCACTTGTATGAACATTGTTCATAGCCCTCACTTTGAATATACTACAACCATTGGTTATCGTTGCATGCAACCTCCATGGGCAATACGACACATTGCATACAACTGTGAATCAAGATTTATTTGAATATAATATGTTGAACTCAAAGTTGTTGTCCATAGAAAACTTCTGTGCATGTAGCTTCAGAGATTCCTTATCCCTAAACTCTTACCGAAGTAGAACTTCCTTCGGAACTTTGACAAATTCAAATAAATCTTCCTCCTCATCCATGATGTGTCATCATTCACACATACCTCCACTTCTAAGCTGCTCAAGGAATATATTTATATACAAATTAGAATGAGCCCAATAGTTACAAGTTAGGTGTAAATAGTTGAGTGACAATTTATGATATGATATTACCTTTGATTATGTTTTGGTACTAGAGTTTTTCCAAAATAGCTAACTGATGATGATGCTTTCCTCCTCCCACTATCATCTATGACAATTATATGGGATATGATGGCATTTGCTCCTTTTGGACCTTTATCTTCCTTGCATTTAACACCCCTACGAAGTTACTAACCATAATTAAGGTTGCAATTACACAATTTTTCACATCAATAAGTCATATTTCTGACAACTTTCTTTCTGTTATTTCTAGCTTTAGCACATTATTTAATGTTAGAGGGGATCCACTACAAACATCCCTACTTTCAGCAGTCACATTTATTCCATTTGCATCCCCAATGTCATTATCTCCTCCTACACTATAGGCATCTTCATCAAAATCTTTCTATTCAAGTTTATCCCAATTCATGTCTTCCTCTTGATGCTCTTGCTCTAATGTCGCTGATTTTCCTACAATTTTTTATGATTTTTTTCTATTTTTTGATAATTTTGGTGGACAAATGTGATACTTCGGCATATTTGGCCTTGGTATTTGTTCCCATAAAATTGGGTGTAGGGTTAAGTCACAGACCGTGGGCCTTGACATGTGCTTTTAGTGTAAATTTTAGATATACAACAAGTTAATAGGAGGTTAGTGTGTAAAGGGGACATATAAGGAAAAAAAAGAAAACTATGGGCACAGGCTAGCCCATTCTGGAATGTCTGGAACCACCCAGGTTTCCCCCTCTTTCGTTCTAGCTAAGCCAGTGAGACGCCATGCCGGATGCCGACCAGCCTCGGCCTGGTGACAACGAGGCCGCCCCCCCCCCGCCCCCAATGTTACCCCAGCCAGGCTCAACCCCTGTAGCTTCACCCTAGTTAGCCTTTTCCCCTTTCTGTTTTACAGATGCAGCCACCACTGTGGGCCGGCAAGTGCTAGCTGGCCGCCATGAGCTCCACCTTGCCCCGTCGATGGTAGAGGGCCACCCCTCCCAGCCCCAGTGCACCTCTCCTCTACCGCGCCACTCCTTTTTCCCTCTCTACCCCATTTTTCTACCAATGCCCTTTTTTTAAAATGGTGGCTGCGAGAGGCGAGCCACAACCAAATGAAACTCCGTCCAACTCTGCATTGGTCTCATAAAGTCTGGGGGCCACCCCACCCGGTCCAGCTCCACCTAGTTTGGTCTCCCCATCTTCATTATCTCCTCCAGCCAGATCCTTCCTCTCCCCTATTTCTGTTGTGACAGAAAATTGAGGATGCTCTGGCTAGAGCCAACCTCCAGTCTACCAGCCTTGGGCTGGCGATGACATGGCCATCCTTTTAGCCCAGTCCCACCGCCCTAGCCATTTTCTAGCCCCTCTGCTCTAGAATGAGATCTACCCCTTTGTTTTTCTGCCCGAACCATCCCCATCTATTTGGTTTCAATTCTCTGTTATTACCGCTGGCCAGCTACCGTGGGCTTTGCCCCGACCGAGCAATGGTGGTGGACCAGTTCTACTATGTCGTACTTGGCTTGCTCCGGCTGCCTCCACCGGGAATGGGCCATTTTCCTCTTGGCCGGACCCCATTTTCCAATGCTTACACCATAAACCGGTCAAAGGATGAACATTATGCTGCAACTGTGGACCAGTTTTGGCTGACCTTGTGATAGTGTTGGCTGACTATCGGCTGGCTATGCCACCAAATAGATTTGACACTAGAGCCCTCCTCCACCTCTCCTCCATGTTCAAGTGTCACCCCATGCCCTTCGCCCTATTTTGGGTCCTTGTAGATTCAAAATTGTCGTAGTTGGGTGCAGTCGACAACCAATTTTGACGTCTTGCAGCAGGCCGAGTACTTCTAGCCATAGGCCAACCTTCAGTCCCTACACCTCAACTTTCGGTCACACTTGCCAATTCTTTGGCATGTATCCCAGCTGCCCTATTGTTCTACCATAGAATGCGGTTTTTTTCACGTTGATTTGTATCACCCCGTTTGGCCATGAGTACTTCCGGCGCTTCCTAAATCCTCCAGACATCAAATCTTTCAACTTGGCAATACTTTTGGCCACCAACTCCACCATTGCCACCGCCACTGTTGTGTGTTTACCATCAAATATCATGGATTATGAGGTAGGGGAGATTTGACCTCGTAATTTCATGATAGCATGCTTTCAATGTGTAGCAACATGATAGGGTTGTATGATTCAATGTTTTGGATGTTAAATCATAATCCATTTGCATGATTTAAGAGGAAAAATTATGCCATGTTAAAATGCATATGACATGCATGTGAGCTCTAAGTATGGTTGATGTATGTGTGTGCTAGTGATGGCTAGCGAGTATGTTGGTAAGCTATGAATGTGGAATATGTATGTGCTAGTGATAGTTAGCGAGTATGTTGGTAAGCTACATATGTGGATTATGTGTGTGCTAGTGATGGCCAGAGAGTTTGTTGGTAAGCTATGTATGGAAGTATATGTATGTTATATGTATGTGTGATGGACATATGTATGTATGATGGCTATATGCCTGTGCAATGGATATGTGTGTGTGTGGAGTAGATGTGTGGGTGAGGAATGGTAAGAGGTGACAGAGGGTTTGACATGGCTTTGGATGTGTAAGTGTATGACAGAAGATGATGGATATATGTTTGATGGGCAAGGATTGGAGTAGAATGGTGTGGTTTGGACTGGAGCATATGTTGTGGGATTGTCAGACAACAAGAGTGCTGCATAATTGTATAAGCATAACATACATATTATGAAGTGAAAAGTAATCATAATAAGTGAGGTAAAAGTAAGAGGGTGATGACTGGGGTTGGCTCTGAGCAGCTCAGTTTGATGACAATATTGTTAGATATTTTGGTCGTAAGGTAGATGGTGGAGATTATTGGAATATGTATGATTTTTGTGTACTATGAGTTATGATCATGAGATGGATGGGTTAAGTGAAGTCTGCTGCCCTAAGGAACTAGGGTTTCATATCGGGCTCAGCTTTGGTTTGATCAATGGAGCGCGGTATGTTTGAGAGTTTTTGTGACAAAATTGTACTTGTATAAATTACATAATTTAAACTTGAATTATAAGCAAAGCTAATGATAGCCTTGTGAGTTTGAGACTTGAGGGTTTCGACGAATTAAGTTCAAAGTTTGAGCAAGCCGATAATGAATCGTCTTAGCATTTCTCATGTCTTTCCATGGTATTTATCCTGTGCATTTCTCAACATCCATTTGTGATTCTTTGATCAACATGCAGTTCTCTATATTGACATCATAGTTTTGTGATCCATTCTCACGGTTCATTTTCTCCGCTTTGTTAAGAGATTTCACTTTCTCTTCCAACGTAGAAAACCCGCTAACCAAGGGGGCAACTTGCTCCTACAACACTTTAGTGCGGTCTTGCCATTTGGTTGACTTTTTCTGCTGTGGGCTTGGAGCTACATGCTCATCTCCACTATCTTCACCTGCCACAAACTTCGGCATTGCAATTGGAAGCTTGACAAACGATCCTTTCTGTGACTCTGTTGAGAGCAATGTATGTTTTTGTTTTGGTCGGTGTGCTGTATTAAGCTTAGACGTTTGATGCTTTATTGAGAGCATCATATAATTCTGCCCATGAGTGGCACTGTATGATTCTGCCCATGATTGGCACTGTACGATTCTGCCCATGAGTGGCACTGTACGATTCTGCCCAAGAGTGACACTGTATGATCTCTACCCATGAGTAGCAGGGGCACTATAAGACCCCTAAAGTGTGGGCAATTGTATGGCCGCTAATGTGTGGGTGCTTATGTTTGTGCGCTCATGTGAGTAGCTCTTACTTGTTTTATTATGTGCCCCATGATCATTGGTGTGCCTTGCCTTAAAAAAAGTCCATGGCGTCTAATTACTCCCAGGAGGTTAAGGCGATGCCCCAGTGGCATTCTTTTCTATTTCAACATTGGAGCTTATTAGTTATAATAGACTTCAATGGTCGATAGTATGTGTACGATTGTATGAGTAGGCATGTATGTTTCTGAGTAAGTGTAAGTTTTTGACTAAGACTGTAAGAGTATGATTCTAAGGAAGACTGTAAGGGTATGATTCTAAGCAAGACTATAAGTATAAGTTTTTGAGCAAGATTGTAAGAGTATGATTCTGAGCAAGACTATAAACATAAGTTTCTCAGTAAGATTGCAAGTGTATATTTCTGAGCAAGACTATAAGCGTAAGGTCGTACAAGTAAGGTCATACGAGTAAGATTGTATAAGGTCGAATGAGTAAGATTGTACGAGTAAGATCGTACAAGTATTTATAAGGGGTATGAGTAAGCGTACGATTGTATGAGTAAGTTTGTAGGACTCTAATTAAGAGTGTATGTGTAAGATTGGTTTGATGGTATTTTTTTGGCATGATTGTATGTGTATGTGCATGATTACTATATGTCTGTCTGCTTCATGTTTGAGTTGCATGAATGCATCTACATATGGACTTACTGAGTTCACTATTTATAACTCTCTTACAGGTTATTTTCTTACTAAGTATGAAAATACACACTTTTCCTATTTTTTAAGCCCCGTTGTTTGGGAGGCTTTTGCAAGTTTGTGGCAGAGAGCTCCTGGAGATGGATGCTCATTTCAGTTGTGTATTGATCTCCTTGGACTTAGGTATATCCTTGACTCACTGCGAGTATTATTTTGTGCTATGATCTAATGTATTGGGAGAGATGAGAATTAAGGTGTTTATGTTTTCTTGACTTGTAATTTGTATTATTATGGGACTTGCACTTAGGGATTCCTAGGAGAGATTTGTATTTAAAGTCTATGATCATTGCAATTTACATCATATGTTTATTTTTGAGTAGCGCCTAAGGATGTTTGGTTTGGCTATATGATGTTTGAATGAGTAAAAATTTGTATGGGAAAAATTAAAGTGTGATGTTGCTTTCACAAGTTTTGTATTCATCATTTTTCCTGACATATAGCCGTTATGTTGCAAAATTTTCTTTGAATTTTAAAGAAAATGTGATGAAAAATTTTGGGCGTTATAGTTGGTATTAGAGCCTAGGCAATCTGACTACAAATCTATAAAAGTTGCAAGTCTAGAGTCATGGCATGTAAGAGTAAGCTAAGAAATGTTTTGGAGAGGTCAGGATGAATTTTTTCACTTGATTCTATTTATTTCTACCTTTGGGCAGAGTTGAGCCAAAGTGTCACATCTGCTGAGAGATTCGGGTAGTTAGATCGCATGGTTCTAGGCTGAGGAGAACTATGGGTTGCTAAGGATTCTTTTGAGTTTCTGAAAGCTTGGGTAGTACCTTTAATGGATGTTAAAAGAGTTAGAGGCTTCTAGTGTCAAATTGAGATTATGACGCACCTTGTTGCAGTATTGTAAGCTCCGAATGATTGGATAGTGGTTATTGCCACTTACGTTTTGACTAGTGAGAATCTGTCAGATGTATCCTTCTAAATTGGTCAACTTATGACCTAGATGGAGTACATTTTTGTGACCTTCATTGTCGGAAGGATTTGAAATCCCTTTTTCTAGAAGCAAGGGAGTTTCTAAGTGGTGGAGTACGAGACTCTTTTTACCTCATTCCAGAGATTTGTGGCCAAGAGCGGTTTAATGGATAAGTTTCAAGCCTCCAAGATTGTGGATGGCCTTTGAGGTAACTACTTCGACACTGGTGAGTGTAGTGGTTATCACTTAAGATTTTGGGAAGGAGGGTGTGAGTTCGGTGTGGTTTTGATGATTGGTTGACCACTAAATGAGTAGTGCTAGACTACCATAAGAAATAAGTGAGGTTTGTGTGCCACAAAGGTTTGAATGTCATATCCAGGGTGTTTGAAAATAGTCATCCCTATGCTTTAGGTGAACCATTAATGTTAGGCGATGCACGACTAAAGGTTACAGAGCTTTTTGGCGGGTTGTTTGAGAAGTCATCTCAGGGATTAGTCTAGAAGTTCTAGACATTGTCTAGGATTTTTTGGACACATTCCCAGATGATTTACTAGAATTTCTGTCTAAGAACATGATGGAGTTTGTTGAGTTAGTGCTTAGTACACTCTACCTCTAGGGCATTGTGCGGGATGACCTGGTAGAATTGAATGAACTCAAGGACGAGTCATCACAACTTATGGTTAAGAGGATTGTTTGACCAAGAGTATGGTCTAGGGGTTACATTGGATTTTGTTGGTGAAGAAGTGGGTTGTATCCCTACGTTTATGCATTGATGCTATATGTTTAATTGAGTGACTTTTAAGAATAAGTTTATGCTTAGGTTGGATGATCGTTTAATCAATTATGGTCTAGAAAGATATTTAGAGTTTGACCATGAGATCTGGTTATCACCTACACAAGGTTTGTGATGTGGATATTCATAAGAAAGCCTTGTAAAGTCAGTATGATGATTACGGGGTCCGAAGAAACATTGAAGGGCCCTTTGGAGCGACAATTTCCATTGATTTGAATTTGTTTCTTATAACAATTCACTCTTGCATTTGGATCACCCTTAAGAGGTCTATATGAAAGGACATTTTGATTCATTAGCATGTTGGGTTGAAGTAAGTAAGTTGTAGGTGCTCAAATGTGAATTGTCAAGTATTATACAAACATATTGAAGTTAGTTAGGCAAGGACTTCAGACAGTCCAAAGCTCATAGAAGAGTTATGCTAATTGGAGGCGAAGTGATCTCTAGTTTGAGTTGTGAACCATTTCAGTCAAATCCTTTGGTGGACAAGATAAGTTGTGGACGACAAAGGTCATTCCTGTGGCGAAGATATTGTAGCAAGTAACAAACTTCTAAGATGGCGACTTGATATGTTCAGGCAGATATGAGAGAGGGATACCCCGAGCTATTTGCGATTGAAGCTCTACATTGTGAGTTGATCTTGAAATTTTGGGGACGAAATTTTTCCAAGGAGGCAAGAATGTAATGTCCTTGATTTTTCTATGTTTTTTGTGATTTTTGTGTTATTTTTTAGATCATTTTTAGTGAAAAAATGTGATGATTTTCCATATTTCATCTCAATATTTGTACCTATAAATATAGGTGTGGGGTTAAGTCGCACACCGCGGGCCTCAAGACATGCTTTCAACATGAATTTCAGATATATGACACATTAATAGGAGGTTAGCGTGTAAAGGGGACATAAAAGGAAAACAAAAGAGAAAACATTGGTCTCGGGCAATCTCATTCTGGATTGTCTGGAATCACCCACATTTCCCCCTCTCATTCTGGCTGAGCCAGAGAGGTGCCACCGGCTAGACACCAGCCGGCCTTAGCCTATCAACAGCAAGGCTCACCCCTCCATGCCGCCTCAGTTCCACCCCTGTAAGCCTTTTCCCCTCTCTTTGTTTTGCATATTGAGCCGCTTTTGTGGGCTAGCAAGGGCTGGCCAGCTATCTTGAGCTTCGCCCCGGCCCAACAACAATAGGGGGCCACACCTCCCTCCCCCAGTGGGCCTCTCCTCTGCCACCCCACACCTTTTTCCCTCTCTACCCTGTTTTTCTGTCGGTGCTCTATTTTGGTGAAACGGTGGGCGTCGATGGTGAGCCACAACCAACCGAAACTCCATCCAGCACTACCCATGTCTGGAAAAGTCAGGGGCCACCCTTGTCATACCCTAGCACCCCCCCCCCCCCCAACCTGAGCCAAACCCGGTCCAAGGGAAGGTCGGTTCACACGGGGGCGACGAAAGTTTTAAACTAGCGGAAGACTTTATCCCTTAAACAGGTTAAATAACAAGGAATAACGAACCTAAATACTTTGTACAAGAGGAAATAAAGAGAAATAAGGACAACATCATCATCATAATTAGTTCCCAAACAAGTTCCCACATCCATATGTCACTAAGCCCTCTCACGGCTCAAGTTAAAAGTCAACATGAATCTAAATCCATCATGGTGAACAAAGTATATAACATAATCATAAAGACATTAAGCTCCAAACAAACTGCATAGACAAGCAAGATACATAGGCACCCTCTCCTACTCCAGACCGCCCACCAATCATTCTTCATAGTGGGAATTCTGGTCGTCTGCATGTCACACCATGTTCAAACACAAGAAAGTGGGGTGAGTAAAAAGAGTAGTCAGCAAGGTTTTGTATTTCGAATGAATAAATATAAAATCATTATAAATTTCTCACACACGATCCATCACATAAAACACCATTCATCCTGGGACCATTGCATAACCTATGCATATATCATCCACACAATCCATTACATACGCATGCTCATAGTATCATAAACATATCTTGTGCATACCATTCCACATAGCATATCATCTTATTCATGATTCATTCACAATGCATATAAACATCATGCATAGCATATCACAATATCATCTCATTAGATGATGCATCCTTATTGCATACAACTATCCTTCATAAAATGTCTCAATCACACTAACCATAGTATGCAAAACCATACGCAATCATAGTAATCATCCTCCATGAGAAGTATCTTTAACATACTAACATAATCATGCATAACCATACTCAATCATAAGTAATCTTACTGCATAAGAAGTGTCTCTAACACTAACACAATCAAGCATAACCATACTCAATCATAAGTAATCATCTTGCTTAAGAAGTGTCTCTAACACACTAACATAATCATGCATAAAGAGAACAACCTTGCTTATTTAGCCAAAGGATAAGCAGTCCCCGCTCACTACGAACAATCCCCGATTGGAAAGTCTGAAGGAATTACACAATTGGGGTAAAATCCCTAATGGGTAAGATACCCCTTGGTAAGCTAGTGCACTCGGCTACACCAGCCTGGATTCTCAGGGTATAGATGGTCTCAGTAGCTTGGTCTCCTTATATAGCATTGCAACTCTTCTCAACCTTGGGAGGAAAACCCAATCCCTATATAGATTTAAAATCGAATAGAAAAATCATCGATTGATTTATCTGCAAATAATATCATCCAATTGCATCTAATTAGTCAATCACGACTAATCTCGATTAATCTCATTCATAAACCATTTTCATGATGCATGCAACATGGTACATACGTGGGGAACACTATGTGAATTCTAATTCATGAGATGTGCTCCCATCAGCCATATATGTATCCTTCCTAATCCATATGTATCAAAAAATTACCACAATTAATCCCACAAGTATGTACACATAGTACTAGTGTTCAATTCTAAGCATAGAAATATGCATTGTGAACAAACCATAGCCAAACCTACATACATGTTCTCATAATTTAATCATGGCTCCTCCTTATTGTAATCATGGATAAAGTTCAGGGGAAACCTCGAAGAACACAAGTTCAAGTCAATTACAATCTCGTGCTAGACTTAGGTAAGCATACTCATCACTATACTTAATCTAGACATAGAAATATAATTAGTGCATAATTCAGTATAACATGTAAAAGCCTACAATACCATTCTCATGCTTTAAACTTGTTGGAATCCTGAGTAAAACATGGAGAATCATTCAACATAAATTTAGGATAAGAATAATAACATGTAACTAATTTCATACCTGAACAACATCATAGCTTCCAAGGTAATATTCATGTCTTCATAGTAGATTTCCAAGTAAAATCACTCATAATAATAATAATACTAATAAATAATATTTAATAAGATGACCATGTATATGAATAAAAATACTAAAATGTCAAAACTTCTGTATGACCGTTTGATCAGCCAGAAGGCTGTTCGAATGCCTGGCCATTCAAATGGCTTACAGGGCTGCTCGAATGCCTACACAGTACCTTTGGTTCGTCTTCAACCATGTGTACTGAAAACCAAAAATATACAAAATCAACATAAACATTCAAGTCTCACTTCCAATCATCACAATATTGAAATATAAACTCAAAATATGATAGATCTAATCATTAATCAACTAAAACACAAGAAAATAATTAGAAAGACCATGCTTTACATAAACCACCATTAAAGCTCAACATCAAGTAAATCCCACATAAAACCTCCCAAACTTCAAATCCGATACATACACCCATTTTGGAAGAAGAATCCTTACCTTCATTGAAAACTTGGCCCGAAATCAACTTTGAATCTCTTCAATCCCTACCCACATTTAGGGTTTACTTAATACCGTAATAAATCCGATAATCACTTAAAAACTCATAGATCTATGGTTTGCTTTGTTCCAAAACCAAAATCCCACATTAGAGGTTTGAAATGTAGATTAAAATTAGAAACTTTAGTGGTTTAAAATAAGATTTAACCTTAGAAAAGATGGGATTAATAAAGATTAGGAAAACCCTAAGAGATTAATAAAAAAATCAAGACTAAACCGACATTAATCAAGCTTTCCTCTTATGGAATGGAATGGGGATTAGGGCTTCTCAGCCTCCCAGATCTCAGTCTTCCCAAATGGGAATGAGGCTGGAGCTTTCTATTTATAGTGTTATGGGGTATACAAATTAGAAAATTGTGGTACAAATAGGATTTTGTACTGAAAATAGGTAATTTGCTCATTTTTGGTCTAAAATGAAGTTTAAAAATTTTGAAATACTTTTATAAACAAATAATTCAGGTTTAGGGTCTCATGGGACCCATCACCCCAAATTACAAATGTGGGGCCACACACTACTTTTTCAAAAGATTACCAAAAAATTCCAAAAAATTTAGATTAACTTAGTTTAGCATAAAAACCCATAAAGCGATGAAAAAAATGATTGAAACCATTGTTAACCATCATTAATCTAAAAAAAAAGACAAATCGACCAAATTAAAAACCACATAATAACAACAAAATTAATTAAAATAAACCAGATTAGGTTTAGGGATCCTACAACCCCACCTGGTCTAGCTCCACTTGGTTCAGTCTCCCTGACTTCATTCTCTCCTCTGGCCAGATTCTTCCCCTCCCCTATTTCTATTGTGACGAAAAATTGAAGACGCATGGTGAGAGCTAGCCTCCGATTGGCTAGCCTTGGGCTAGCAATGGCAGAGCCATTTCATTAGCCTAGCCCCACAGCCCTTACTATTTTCTGGCCCCCTCTACTTTAGAATGAGATCCGCCCCTTTGTTTTTCTACCCGAGCCATCCCCATCTATTTGGTTTCTTTTCTCTGTCATTGTTGCTGACAGAAAAGGGCTAGCCACTGTGGGCTCTGCCCTAACCTAGTGATAGTGGTGGACCACTATACAAGTTCCACTTTATCATACCCGGCTCAGTCTAGTTGCCTCCACCCGGAATGGGCAATTTTCCCCTTGGACGAACCCCATTTTCCAATGCTTGCAACATAAATTGGTCAAAGGATAACCGTTCTGCTACAAATGTGGGCCATTATTGGCTTGCCTTGTCATAGTGATGGTCCCCCCCCCCCAACACTTGGCCAGCCCTACCCCTTTTCTCTCAACCATTCAAGACACACTGCCGCCCGCACCATTGGTTTTGGTTGTGGGTGGCCATTGACGATGTCACTGCTTTGGTCAATTGTCACCTCATGGTCACCCTTTTTGGCCTTGGGCTGCCACCATCCAGTCCTCTCCCTTCCTCTTTGGCCGCATGTGTTGTGGCCGCGCATGCGATTTAGGGTATATGTGCTATTTTCAAGCTGCCTAACTATCGGATGGATCTACCACCGAATAGATTTGACACCAGAACCCTCCTCCCCCTCCCCTCTGTCCTTGAGTGTTACCCCATGCTCTCCGCCCTATTGTGGGCCCTTGTAGATGCGAAATCGTCATTGTTGGGTTCTGTCCATGACCAATTTTGATGTCTTGCAGCCGACCGAGTACTTCTTAGCCACTAACCAACCTGCATTCAGTACACCTCGACTTATGGTCGCACTTGCGAATTCTTGCCAAGTTCTACAGTAGACTGTGGATTTTGCTGTGTTGATTTGTGTCATCCCATTTGGCCGTGAGTACTTATGGCACTTCCCAAACCCTAGGGAGAACAACTCTCTCAACTTGGTATACTTTTGGCTACCAACTCCTCCACCGATGCCACCACCGTCGTGTACTTGCCATCAAACGTTATGGATTACCAGGTAGGGGAGATACAAACTTGTAATTTAATGATAGCATGCTTTGATTGTGTATCAGCATGTTAGGACAAGAACTCCTCCCATGCTACTTCTCCTCTCGGACATGAAGAGGGAAGTACTTGTCGTTAAAGGCTGACAAGAACTCCTCCCATGGAATGTCCTCTCGACCATGGAACCTCTGACGCTCCATCGATAACCACCACCTCTGAGCTTCGCCCTCGAACGTGAAGACTGCAAGTCTAGTCTTCTCCTCGTCCGAGCAACGTCGAGCACTAAAAATCTTCTCCATATGAAGCCTCCAATTATCCGCCACAGAGGTATCAAATCCACCCTTAAAGCTAGGGGGATTAAGCTTCTTGAATCCCTCGAGTGAAAGAGACTCAGAACTGCTACCGCTCGCGTGCTTAGCCTGGAACACCTGTGTCAACCCTTCAATGGCGGTCAACACATCGTCCACCCTTGGGTCACGAGCACCGCGATGGTTATTAGCGCCTGCATGATTAGGACCAGCCATCTACACAATGACCAGACGTTAATCGTACAGCCTAACAACCCGAAAGCACACAGCCAAACAAGCAAAAAGCACACAAACAAGCAAGCAAGCAAACAAGCAAGACTTGTCACACAAACCCTATTTACTCTTGGACAAAGATGTGCTCCGATACCAAAAACTTTGTCACGCCCCGGTGATGCCCGACCCGAGCCGAACCTGGTCCAAGGGCCGGTCAAGCGCGCGGGGGCGACGAAGTGAAATTGAGAAACGATTCTAGCGGAAGACTTAATCCCTAACCACAGGCGATTAACAGCAACACGGAGTGCTCACAATCCTTTGAGCAAGAGTAAATAAAAGGGAAGAAAAAGGTGTTGCTTATCACAAAGTAAACAACAATCTCAAACCCACAAACTTAGTTAAGTAAAGCCCACACCGGCTCAAAATAAGTCATAAGCAAACATAACTGTAACATGTGACATAAAACCACAACAAGAACCCTACACAAAGGTTCGAACATAAAGCATGAAAGAAACGATGATAAGTCACGCAACGATCTCCATCATCACACCCAAGCTACCTCTGACCTTTCCTCAAAAAGGCAATCCTGTTCGTCTGCGTGTCGCACCATGCAGCCCCAAATCAAAACACAAAAGAGGGGTGAGTTTTAACACTCAGCAATAGTTTTAATATCACTGTCAACGTAGAAAATACGATAGCTTAGAAATGAGATCGTTTCATATCAAAGATTTACATGGTGCATCACTTTCTGATCACACATTCATATCACTTAACACTGCATCAAAATGCATAATTCAACCTGCATGGATGTATCTCTAGCATACATATTCCCACATGCATTCACATCATAACCAATCCCGCATGGATGTATCTCTAGCATACGTATTCCACATGCATAACATCATAACCAATCCCGCATGGATGTATCTCTAACATACATATTCCACATGCATAACATCAAAATCAACATGCATAGATGTATCTCTAACATACATATTCCACATGCATAACATCAACATCAACATGCATGGATGTATCTCTAACATACATATTCCACATGCATAACATCAAAATCAACATGCATGGATGTATCTCTAACATACATATTCCACATGCATAACATCAACATCAACATGCATGGATGTATCTCTAACATACATATTCCACATGCATAACATCAACATCAACATCAACATGCATGGATGTATCTCTAACATACATATTCCCACATACATAATGTCATCACAATCCACCTCCATCAAGGAGTAATCACACGCTAACGTCACACAGACGGGAGCATAGACAAGGCCACGAAGGCGTGTCATGGTACAAAATTCTACACAAGAATTCAAGAAAGATCGGGGTTGTCAATCCCTAATATTGTTCGCCCTGGACGATCCTGGCCAAGGATGTCCCATTCTCACACAGAGAATCTAGAGCAGGGGTGTTCGCCCAGGGACATCTCCTGCGGAGGGAAGAGCCCGAGTTCTCACACAGAGAACCCTAGAACACGTGGTAGCGGGGTGCACACGGCATACCACACTGGATTCTCAGGGTCCAGATGACACACATAATAATATTCTCACATATCCGCAAGACAAGTACACAACTCGTCCCCACATCATTCCATTAAACAAGACTCAACCCGGGGAGTGCACTCGTTCCACACAGGAACTTCAAATCGTTCCACACAGGAACTTCAAATCGTTCCACACAGGAACTTCAAATCAAAATATGTCCTTTCGGACCAATCAACTTGCGATTAATCCACGACCGATAAACCCGGCACACAATTCCATCACATTGCATCCAATCGGTCAAATTCGATTAATCACGATGAAGCCTCAATTGGAAATCCATTTTCATGATGCGTGCAGCATGGTACATGCGTGGGCAAAGCATACATGAACCCTAATCATGATAAGTGCTCTCACCAGCCCCTAATGCATCATTCATAATCACGATATTAAGCTTCAACATCATCATTTAACCCCCACATGTGTGTGTGTGTAACTAGTAGAAGCATTTCACATGATTCATATTAACATGCTTGAAAATCAACTCACCACCAACACTACACATGTGAATTTCTACCTAAACATGAATTCCAGCGGAAATCATAGTAGAAGAATCGTTGAAATCTTAGCTAGATTCAAAACTCAACCACAAAGGCTAAACACCTATAACATCACTCATTTCATCATTGAGTCATGGCATTCACCAACATTCACACACCATTAATCACAATTTATCATGACAAATCTGTCCAACAATGATTGTAGTCCTACTGAAATATGCTTAACCAAAGGGAAACAACCATTCATAATTTCAAAATAACGATTCCAACATCATGCCACAAAACATAAGTCATCCCACCATCTCTAAGCATATGTCTCAACTCTATAAACTCAATAGCATGTATTTCCAGTAGCCTAACATAGCTTAAAACACTCTAAATTCATATAAAATTGGCAAGCTAAAGTGGAATCATCAAAATAGACATCATACACACAACATACAATTTTCTGTGTAGCCGATCGATCGCCCTTCAGGCCGTTCGATCGGTTACACGCAAAATTTTGAAAATTTCAGTTCAGCCGATCGATCGCCCTGCAAGGCCGATCGATCGCCAACACGGCAGAACAGTCATCTTCTTCCTTTCGCAAAATCAAACCGAAACACCATAGATAACACTTCAAATCCACATCTAGCACCCTAATCATCATCAAAAGTCCTCCTTGACTTCCAGAATATCACACCAAACCATAATAATGCAAAACCCTAAGAAATCGGGATTAAATAATTCCATTTTCTAATCTTACCATTAACACACTAAATCAAGCAAACCATTTCGAAATAAGCCAAAAATGAAGAGTTTTACCATGGATAAACAGAGATTTTGAAGACCCATTACCTCAGCACTTGATTAAGCTCGGATTGAAGAGTCACCCTTCTTGAAATCCTTGAAAATACAATGAGTTTGAATTAAACACCAATGGAAATCAATTTACTTAAGAAATCCCTAATTAAATCTTAGATCTAGGGCTTGTTGGTAGTAAAAATCGAATTTTGAATGTTAGGGTATGTAGTAAAACACAAATCAGTAGCTTTTGATGGTCAAAAATGAATTGAATCAAGGGGAAAATGGTAGATTTAGAAGAAATTAAGAGAAAAGCCATGGATTAGTGCTTAATTAGAGCAAGCTTACCTTAATCGGCTTCTAATTCGGGCCTAAGTGGGGATTAGGCCAGACCTCCTTCCTTAGCCTATTCCCAAAAATGGAAATGGCTCAGGTTTGCCCTTTTATAGTAAGGGTTGGGGTAGGCAAAGGTAAGTTTTGGGGTGTAAATATGAAAAGTAGGCTAAAAGTGGCTATTTTGCAAATTTAAGCACGAATTAAGCCTAATAAAATTCTGAAAATTTTTGTGTGACCTTAAGTATATGTCTAGGTTCATTTGACATAAAAATAAAATTTTTAACCGTGGGGCCCACAGGGGTCCCGCCACAACCCTAATTTTTTGGGAAAATAGTGAAAATTCCGAAAAATCTCAAAAATTCACATTTGGTTTAAAATCACATAAAACCACTAATGTTGAAGTTAATTTTGGTTAAAACCATCACAAACTCTATTTATTTACGAAATCACCGAATAAGATCAGAAAACACGTAAATTGCACGATAACCTATAATTAAATAAAAATCAAAACCATTTTAAAGATGAGGGTCCTTACAAACATCCTATTACATTGTGTACTATGGTTACCATTGATTCATATGACAATGAGCCTCTAACAAATATCATATTGGACTTTACATTCCAGCTGTAATACTTGTGTCCACTTGCATCCCACTCTCCATCCCACACACATAACACAGGCTACTCATCTGTATCCATCTCATCTGAACATACTTCACACTCCCATTAGTCCATCCCAAAGGAAATTATTACATGTGCCTGAGAGTTACCACATTTCAGCACTGCCAGTTATCTGTTGAGCCTTATCAGTTAATGCTTTCACCCTCCCTTTTTCCACCATGTATGTTGACTTTCTTCACATTGATAGTACACCCCATCCTTTGCTTCCTTTCTTTCATCTCAACATGCTTCATACCCATCATAAAAGTGCTTCCATAAGTAAACATTAAATGCACCTAAGAGTTACCTCATTTCGGCACTACAAGTTATTAGTTGAGCCTTCTCAGTTTTTCGCCCTCCCTTCTTCCACCATGTATCTTGTCTTTCTTCACTTTGATAGTGCACACAATCCTTTGCTTCCTTTCTTCCATCTCAATATGCTTCACACCCACCATATAAGTGCTTCCATTAGTAAATATTAAATGTACTTGAGAGTTACCTCATTTTGGTACTACCAATTATCAATTAAGCCTTATCAGTTAATGCTTTCGCCCTCCCTTTTTCCACCATGTATGTTGACTTTCTTCACTTTGATAGTAAACTCAATCCTTTGCTACCTTTCTTCCATCTCAACATGTTTCACACCCACCATACAAGTGATCTAAGTAGAAAGAAATACATGTATCGCTTATTTACCTCTTTTGAGCCCTATCAGTTATCAAATGTACACTATCAGTTAACGCTATCGTCATTCTTTTCTCCACCATATATGTTGGCCTTACTGACTTTGATAGCACACCAAAAAATGTGCTGACTTTCTTTTATCTTCTTCATACCAGGTTTCAATTTGTGCATCCACAAGTAAAAAACATAACTGATCCTCTTTATCCTACCTCACCATGCCTTCCCTTTATGAGATAGGGCACCATTCTGGAGGCTCTTTGACATCCAGCCTTCACCAACCAACCGATTCATGATTGCCTCCTTCTTCAAACGTTCTTCTTGCACTCACCAAACCTCTCAACTTTGTGGGGAGAGTACACTGGCGGAGGGGTGATGGAGAAGGAGATGAGGGACAAGGAGATGAAAGACAAGGAGATGAGAGATGTGGAGATGAGGGAGAAGATGACGAGGAGATGACGGAGGAGGAGAAGAGGGAGGCAGCTTGTCCGGGAAGAAACCATCTAGTTAGAAAAGACAAACTTTTTCACTTCAATTATGATGGAGGGGCTATTTCGGTATTTCTTGTGCGCGTGTGGCTAACTAGAACGTGCCGCTGTCTACTTCTGCAAATTCAAGTTTCCTGGCCTAAATTTATATTTCGGCTAAATCAACTTATGTATGTTGAGTATGATGCAAATAACTGATAGACACAATAGGGGAAATTCAATTAGGATAGCACTTAGAAAGGTGGTTCATTGCAGCTTAGCGTTGATTCCATTTTAGCAGTTTCTCTGGGCATGACCAGATACGATGCTCCAAAGCTCTTTTCTAATTCAGAGGTAAAGATAGATGTGGATATTGCCCATAGATTAGTATTGCTGGCTTAAGTTGGAGAGTAGCATTGGGACTTTATAACTCGTGCATCTTTTATTACATGAAAGCGAAATTGATTTGGGCAATAGTCAAGGCTGGCATATTGGATGCATGGTGATAGAATAGACTAAGAATCTAAACTAACTCATGGTTTATTAGATATCTACGCGTGATCATGAATTTTTTACTTTTATTACAATTTGAAAATAATTTTGAAGCTATGTCAATAGTTCTTTGAATCTTTGTTCAACCGGCAAAGGAGGATGGCATAGGTGCTTCACGCATGATTAGGGATGGTGCCCTTGGTGAAGCTGAATCTATATTTGTCATGCATATCAATTCAATTTCCCCCACTGCAACCACTTGATCATTGATACTTCTATTTCTGCAGGATGGATGAGTGGAGACAACCACTTTCTAGAAAATTGCCCATTGCATCTAGCTAGATAAATCCATATTGTATTAGTGATCCTCGAATTCTTTTTTCACTATATGACTCACCATCCAGTTCATGATGCTTATGGGTCATGGCTGACATCTGTTATTGTGAAATATGGTTTGTTGTATCTTGGATATTGGATCAATTTCCAAAGTGGTACCCATAGAGAGAGAAACATATCTGGTAGACTGTTGCTAAGATATGAGAAGGAAAACTCTCTCAACTAGCTGATATTGACATTTTTGTAAGTACTGTGGATCCTTTGAAGGAGCCACCACTTATAAGGTAAACGCAGTGCTGTCTATTTTTCTTGTTGATTATTCAGTGGAGAAAGTAGCTTGTTATCTTTCGAATGATGAGGCAGCCATGCTCACACTTGTGGTTCTTTCAAAGACATTTGAATTTGCTAGGAAATGGGTTCCATTCTACAAGAAGTTTAATAGAGTTTTTTCCATATTGCCTGGCCAAAGAATGAAATATTCCATATTCCCTGGATTTGAAACGGAAATGCCATATGACCTAAAATAACACAATATAAGCTAAAATTTGGACTAAAATACCTATGACCGGAGTTAGGGTTTCATATCGTGTTAAACCCTCACATTCAGTGTCATACGACTTCCGATGATGGCAATTCCTCTTAGTGAAAACTCTGTTCCGATTGAAAACTCACATCCGATCGGAAAGTCCCCTAATTGAGCATTGCGTAAGCAGCATGTGAGAAGATTTTGCAACCTATCCGACCAAAACATCGAAGATTAGGGATTTTTTGTTATGTAACGAGTTTGAGTTTGCAAAGAACGAGTTTTTGAACCAGGGTTTCTTGTAAGCCCAATTTTGAAACTGTATGCCCCAAAGCTGGTTCTTCTTTGTAGCATGGATCGGGTTTGCGGCGATTCCGAAAAAGTAGCAGCCGAACAAGTGTTCAATCCGGCTCGGAGAACAACAGCGGAGGTTTTGTGGTAAGGTAAGGCATTTTGGATATTTGTATGCACGATTTTTAATTTAGCGTGTACTTGAACACACAACATAGGCTGTCGAATCAGGCTATCGTTGCATCAGAAAGATGATACATCATATATCATGTGCTCAATAAGTTGGTAGAAACACGATGTATAACTATAATGATGTCGAGTATGCGAGGGCCGCTTAGTGTATGTTCAATTACACGATACATATATTTATCGTCTCTATAGAAGTTAGTTAGTAAAAGTGTGAACAGACGCATCTATTCATTATGGTCACAACCTATTGTTGATTGACATATATATATCCAATTTTTTAGATGTAAATTTAGAGTATTACATCAAATGGTGGAGTTTGTGAAGGTTGCAGAAGAGAAGAAGAAAAGAATCTGCAGGAGAAGACCGGGTCTAGGAACGAATAGTTTCCCCGCTGGACTGTGTCTATCAAAAGACCTTGTAGATTCACGTCCAAGATACAAGGTGATTTTAGTGGAGTCTCGGTTCTACACAGTATATGAATGCGAGCCCATCATCATCTCCAAGCCGCTGTTGGATGTACTCTTTGGTGATTGTTGGGATGACTCATGGGAGGTCTTCAACATAAGGGGCAAAAGACTACCTCTTATAGTGGATGAAGTAGCTATGAACATGGGGTTGAGTGGAAAAGGGAACCCGTGTAAATTAGAAAGCAGCGAGGGGAAGGCTACCCAAGGCAAGGGGGAATGCTACAAGAAGTTCTTCCAAGGGAAGCGGCCAGAGAAGACAGCAATGGAAGAATTGTTCAAAGAAGTGGCTACAGAAAAAAGGAATGTTTCAGATGAGGACTTATCTCGGTTGGCTATTGTGCACATGGGTGTCCTCGTGTTATTCACACAGAACAACAGAGCTGTATCCCAGCTCTGTGTGATTCCTTAGATGACACATCAGTCGTGGGGAGCTATAACTGGTAGGCGTCGTACATGATTTGCTAATGAGAGGCATATTGGCAGCCCACTGGAACATCATGAGTAGATAGGACGAATGTTCTGCCACAGCTGGAATTCTCATAGGGGCTTCATTAGTGCTCTAGGTAACTCTCATATGTTTTATAATATGCTAATTCTAATATCGTATTTTTTAGAATACAATATGTTTCACAAAGATGAATATCGCCTCATCGGTCACACGATACCACTATCAATAGTGTTATAGGACATACGATATTTAACTTGCATGTAGACATATCGTGTTCTTGAAAACAGACTATGGATTCAAGCATGTTATTCGTAACACGACTAATTTGTTATAGTGAAGTTACTGAACATTTTAGTCTAATGTTTATATTCTTTTATATTGTTCTCCACCAAGTATGGTTTTATGAGAATACGTCCATATGGGCTCCCAGTGGTCCGGTTTGCAACCTGAGGTGCAAGAGGTGGCCCGGATTTATAAGCAACGTGGAGAAGACCGATAAACTTGACCCGGCCGACGAAAAGGGGAGGAAGAAGATTCTAGCTCATCACCGGATGAGGAAGTGGTACGAGGATGTCTTCATGAGGCTGAAGCCAGACTCGCAAATTGTTATGCACATCACACTAATTGCTGAAGAGGCGCACTTGATGGATGTCCAAAGGGTGACCCCGAAAGCTAAGAAGGCGGTTATGCAGCCTTTTCGAACAATGAGACCCGGCCATGCCCCCCATGGTGAGACATCGGGGCATGTACATTTCGGCCATGACGTCATTGAATCATTCGTCATGCTAGTTGATATCATGACGGGAATATGTGAAGTTGTTTTGGAGAGGGCTGTTCTATACGGTGATCGGGGATGGAACATGGATCGAGTTGCAGCTGCACTCCAGCGTGTTAAAGACGATCTAGAGGTGGCAAATAGCCTCATAGAATAGATGCAACCCGCCGAGACCATTGATACAGAACAGCCGCCCGAACCCACTCAGCCGGTGGTTGAGCAAGCATCAACCCCTCCTCTGAGAACCGAAGGATCACCTACAGTTCGTTCAAAAGCAAGACCTTCAAAATCAAGAGAACTGCGCCAACCATCTGCCCCCAAAGATCAACCAGTACAAGTCCCTCAGCCAGTGGAAGAAGAGGGATTCATTTTAAGTAAGTACAAGATAAGAGATCATATCGTTGAGTAAGAAAGACAACGGTTGGATTGTCGTGTCATCGGTCACATGATCATTGACATAGAGGATGTGAGAACCAGCTCTACGTGGTCGTGTGATCATGAGCACAATTGGGCTATCGATTGTGTATTTATGAATATGATAATAACTTTATTGCATTTGTAAATGACGACTTGTGTGGATATCGTGTGGTTACTAACATGATTACTTACTTCTTAAATAATGGCAACCACAAGCTTCCACCAAACCGAAGAAGAAGATTGGTCCAAAGTTACAAAGGACCGTAGTAACTAGATTTTTGTCGAAGATAAATATAGAATTCATGGAATAACCCCGGGATGTCAAAGAACAACCACGGGAGTTAGAGGAACCGGACCTTCCCCAGGATGTCGACGAACAACCCCGAGAGGTAGAGGAACCGGACCTTCCCCGGGATGTCGACAAACAACTCCGGGAGGTAGAGGAACCGGACCTTCCACTTGAGGTTGTGGCTCAAGTCTGTGATGTGCCAAAACAACCCTGTGAGGGACCCGCAAATCAACTGGAGATTTTGGAACAACCCTTGAAGGGACCGGAAGCGAATAAAGGAGTAGCACCCAAGCAAGCGAATAAAGGAGCAGCACCCAAACGAGTAAAAATTAGAGTGAAGCGGAAAGCTTCTCCTGGCCCTCCCATTGTACCTCATGCGCAACAAAAGTTGAGGTCCACCACAGTTGACCCATCTGCTCAAGGTTAGGAGCCAGTGAAGAAAGTTGCAGCTCAGGTAGCAAAAAAGCCGAAGCATTTCAGCAGCTACGTTGATGAGAAGCTAGCAAAGTCTGGATACAGTCACTAGCCTCGAAAGCCTGGGGATGAACTACCTCTGGCTTTGGTCCTTGGCCCAAGCATTATCCGTCAGGCGCACACAAAGTCTCCCACCGCAGAACCAGTAGCCCCAATCGCAGTTTCCAGTGAAGGCACTATATCAGATACTCCTCTAGTAGATGCGGACGTAATGGAGAGTATCTGGACTGTTGAAGATGTCCAAGAAGATACTGCAACTAAGACGAACAAGGAGGAGACAAGTCTGTGGCCGAAGGACTATCTCGACACAGAGTTGGTGTTCCACCTGGAGGTTTAGGAAATGGCAGTTAAAGAAATTATCACGAAATTTATATCGAACCCATACAAGTTGTGGCCCGTAGAGACACTCCTCTACATTGACTACCATCTCTATTAAAGCAGGAGTACATAACAAATGAGGTAATATGTATTCATTGCTCATACGTTTTAAGCTCTATCATGTTATCAACCAAATGATTGAATATCTTACATGTATTACAATGAATTATCATTTTATTGATTACACGACACAGAATCATATCGTTGGTTTTCACATACGCTAACTATCAACTTGTAATTGCTAAAGTAAAACTACCGTGTTAATTTATACACGACTTATGAATTAGTCGTGTGATCGTAAACACGGTATAGACACTAATCATGTAAACTCATATGACGATCGGTAGCAAATAGTGTCATTACTAACACATATGGTATTGTGTAGGTCATCAACATCTTCTTCCAATTACTAGATGAATGCAATATGAGAAATCCAGGCATGTACCCCAACTATTTTTTTGGCAAGTTCGCTATTCAGCACTACTTTAACGTCGGCACTTGGGAAGGGCCCACGGAGAAGGAGAGCAAACTCTCTAGCATATTGTTGAGAGGCCTGAATGTTAACATGGACAGTGGTTTCATTCCTATTTACATCAAGGGCCACTTTCTATTGCTTATTATCCGCTGCAGGGAGAAGCAATTTAGGTGGTACAATCCTCTAAAGGGTAATCATAGTCACCACTTTGCCAAGGTGGACAGTGTCAGGAAACATGTTGCCAATGGAATGAAGAAGGCACTTAAGATAAAGGGGGCTCAAACGTGACCACTGACTAAGATCAACAAATGCCTGTACAAGGAAATAAATGAAGATTGTTGTTTGTTCATCATGTACTATGTAGCAAAATTGGCAGGGGGCATCATTCAGCCAGATTTTAGACAGCTCAAGATAACAGGCTTGGTCAGGCCAATGATATGTGCTGCTATACTTCGGGCCCGAATCGAAAAGGAATTTGATCTGGATACATATGAATTGCAAAAAAGATGCTAGTTTTTTGTAATTAATTACTTTGACCAATTATTTTGTGATTAATGACTATGACCAATTATTTTGTAACTAATTACTGTATCATTTTTTTTGCACTAAGTTGTTGTACGAATTTTAGTTGGCGTATAATCGATTAAATGATTTGTATCAATATCGTGTATTCAATATCGTGATACTGTAGTACACATATATCCGATTGTATTATAGTTCTTACGATTGACTATTAGATTGTGTTATCACATACACGCCTACTCAAATTAGGTTGTGTTATCGTTTACTTCACATCTTGTATTATGACGTCTGTGATCAACATTGATAGCGTGTTTGTAAGCAAAATCACACTCGAACTCATGGGACGGACCATTCGAGACATTGTTATAGCGTCTGGTAGCGTACTTCCCCCACCAGATGAAGGTGAGCCCCTTATCTGGTAGGGGGGAAGATACACCATCATGCACAAAAGGAATCTCCAGAATTATCTGCCTCAAATTGGGTTGGCATGTGATCTCCTTGTAGAATAACCAGCTGCCACTACAACAGTCTCCCAAAGAGAGCATGAGTTAGCGTTCTGCAAACCCTAACCCTACTATATATATGTATATAGGCAGGGTGAAACAATGCATCAGGAATCGGGTTAAGAGCGTCCTATCATTGTCGTGGGTTCGGCCACACGTTATTACCAATATTCCATGTATAATAGTGTATGTCGTGTTATCACATAATTGATCAACATATTTATGTATCGTGTTTTTGTTTTCATGAAGACGTGCTCCATCATGTGTTTGATTATATGACCAATATTGAGATCGTGTTATACAGGAAGACATATTTCCACTGGGAAACTGGATGTAACTGATATTAATATTTTCCTATAACTTGAAAGGGCTTTCATTACATACAACAAACTGATATTTATGGAAATTTATAAATACGAATAAAATAGCATTCAGTTTCATGCTCCGCAAATCAGTATGTGTGAGCTCTCCATGCAGATTCACGAACCCATCACTTTAATTGTGACGAAACCTTCGCGACATTGAAATAACCCACCTTCAAAGGCTGGTTAGGACTGAGCCTTTGAAGGGGATGAATAGCCATCATACGCCATTTCACTGTCCCAAAGGCTCTGTCTCATGCTCTTCGCGAATTGGGTAAGGGGCTCCCGTCACTTAGATATATATAGGCAGGTTGCGAGGGATACGAATCATTAAATCCTCCATATATAGTGGGAACTCCTCGTGAATTGGTCATCCTAATTTTACTGAAATCTTGGAAATTGTGGGGACTCTCCAGGAATTGGGTGGTAAAATTAATGCAATTGTCGTGTGCTTGATCGCACGGACTGTTTCATATTGTGTAATGGGTTACACAATATGAAACAATAATCACTATCGCAATCGTCAACTCATACCTCATCGTGTGAATGCTAACACAATATTCACAAAAGTCATTTGAAAAGAAAATACAAATTTCATCAAATGTCGTGTGGCCGGCAACACGATTTACGAATAGATCGTATTAAGGCATAAGCGCTTGCTTGAACAATTATCATTGAAAAAGCGAATCTTTACAAAGGAGTGGAAAAAATATGAAGATAATAACAATTCATCTCGGCAAGAGCGATCAGCTGGCGTGTGATCTCCTTGCAGACTCTCAAACCCATGTGATTGATCATTAGGGACCTTGATATATTGCCGTCTAGTGAATTATGCCCGCCATCAGATATAGGTGACCACCTATATCCGATGGCAGGCCGATTCACTAGCCGCCGCTAAAACAATCTCTCGAATAACCCGTCTCCACAAAGAACTAGTGAGTGAGCATTCTGCACAACCTAAATTGCCATCTAACGAATAGGGCGCGGATGCAACGGATCATTGGAGAAATTGCTAAATCGCCGTCGAGTGAACCAAGCCCACCATCGGATATAGGTGGTGACCGTATCCGATGGTTGGCCGATACACCCGCCACCGCTATAGCAATATCCTGAATGACATGTCTTTGCGAAGAACATCATCATGAGAAATTCATTGCTAAATCGTTGTCTAGCGAACAATGCCCACCATCGGATATAGGTGAGGACCATAATTGATGATGGACAGATTCACCAGCCGCCACTAGTCCAATCTCTACGAAGAACTAGTGAGTGAGCATTCTGCAAATATATATATATATATATATATATATATATATATATATATATATATATATATATATATATATAGGTAGGGTGAGACAGTTACGGACTACGAGGTAATTGAATGTATTGATGCCTCGGGAATAATGCCTCCACAATTTGAAAATTTTGAACATGGGATTGTCGTGTGTTTGAACACAAGATATGCCTAATATTGTGTAAGTAATAACACGTCTAGCATATACAATATCCACTATGTACAACATGTCATGTTTTTAGGAACACATTAATTACATATTTCGTGTTGATTATAACATGATGCATAAGCCAAAAATGTGAGTTGAAGAATAGAAGTGGAAAAGGTAACCCTGATCGTGTAATTAGTAACACGGTCTCCGATTTGGTCGTGTTGTCGTTTACAAGATATACACATACACTACACCCTACGTACAACATGTCATGTTTTTAGGAACACGTTAATTACTTATTTCATGTTAATCGACCTCCTTCGGATTGTCGTTGGGATCAATATTGACAGCGTGTTAAAAAGCAGAAAATCGTCATGTTACTACTCTCAATATAAGCTAAAGGCAACTTTCAATGGGAAGAAATATACAACTATTAATAATTTATTCAATTCAATAAACTAATATTTATAGAACTTTAAAAATACAAAGATAATAATAATCTGTCTCCGCAAGAGAGATCAATTGGCGTGCGATCTCCTTGGAGACTCTTGAACCGATGTGATGGATCATCAGGGACATTGATATATCGTCGTCTAGTGAACCATGCCCACCTTCGGATATAGGCAAGGACCATATCTGAAGGTGGGCCGATTCGGCAGCCGACACTAAAGCAATCTCCCGAATGACCCATCTCTGATGAGAACCAGTGAGTAAGCGTTCCCCAAAACCTAAATTGCCGTTAAAGAATAGGGTGCAGAAGCAACGGATCATTGGAGATATTGATATATCGACGTGTCTAGTGAATCATACCCACGATCGGATATAGGTGGTGTCACGACCAGGCGATGCTCGACCCGAGCCGAACCCGGTCCAAGGGCCGGTCAAGCGCACAGGGGCGACGAAGGAAAATTGAGAAACGATTTAGCAGAAGACTTAACCCTAACCACGAGCGACTTAACAGAATTACGGAGTACGCACATTCCTTTGAGCAAGAGTAAATAAGAAGAACAGAAAGAGAGTTGCTTAACACAAAGTAAACAACTAGTCTCAAGCCCACATGCTTAGTCAACTATAGCCCACACCGGCTCAAAATAAGTCTTAAGCAACACAACTATAAAATGTGACATAATCCAATAGAGAACCCTACACAAAGGTTCTAAACAAAAAGCATAAAACCAAGAAAAATAAGTCACACAAAGATCTCCACGATCACATCCAAATCATCTCCGACCATTCCTTAAAGAGGAGATCCTGTCCGTCTGCGTGTCGCACCACGCAGCCCCAAAGCAAAACATAAGAAAGAGGGGTGTGTTTAACAAACTCAGTAAAGGTTTTTAATATAACTATCATCATCGAAAATACGATAGCATAGCAATACAATCATTTAGATCAAAGATTGGCAATGTGCATCATTTTCTGATCACACATACACATCACCTAAACCTGCATCATAGTGCATAATCCACATAGTGTCATTCACATCATAACAACCTGCATGAATGTATCTCTAACATACATATTCCATCATGCATCACATCATATCATACCAACCTGCATGAATGTATCTCTAACATACAAATTCCATCATGCATCACATCATAACATCCTCCATCAAGGAGTAATCACAATTTAGTGTCACACAGACGGGAACATAGACAAGGCCACGAAGGAGTGTCATGGTCCAAAATTCTGCACAAGAATTAAAGAAAGTTCGGGGTTGTCAATCCCTAAAGCTGCTCGCCCTTGACGATCTTGGCCAAGGATGTCCCATTCTCACACAGAGAATCAAGAGCAGGGGTGTTCGCCCATGGACATCTCCTGCAGAGGGGAGAACCTGAGTTCCCACACACGAAACCTTTGAACACGTGGTAGCGGGTGCACACGGCATACCACACTGGATTTTCAGGGTCCAGATAACACTCATGATCAATCTCACAATCCGTAAGACAAGTACACAACTCGTCCCCACATAATTCCATTTCTCTAGACTCAACCCAGGAAGTGCCCTCATTCCACACAGAAACTTAAATCAAAATATGTCCTTTTAGACCAATCAACTTTCGATTAATCCATGACCGATCAATCTGGCACACAATTTTGCCACATTGCATCCAATCGGTCAAATTCGATTAACCTCGATAAAGCCTCAATTGGAAATCCATTTTTATGATGCATGCAACATCGTACATAAGTGGGCAAAACATACATGAATCCTAATCCATGATAAGTGCTCTCATCAGCCCCTAATGCATCATTCATAATCATAATATCAAGCTTCAACATCATGATTAAACCCCACATGTGTGTGTACCTAGTAGAAGCACTTAACACAATGCATGTCAACATGCTTGAAATTAAACTCACTACCACACTACACATGTGAATTACCATCTAAACATGAATTCCAGCAGAAATCATAGGAGAAGAATCCTAGAAATCATAACTCAAATCAAAGCACAACCACAATGGCTAAACACATATAAGATCATTCATTTCATCCTTAAGCCATGACATTCACCAACATCCCCACATCAACTAACCACATTCTGTCATGACAAATCAGTCCATTAATAGGTTGTAGTCTTACTGAAAATGTGCTTAACCATAGAGAATTAACTGTTCATAATTTCAAGATGACAATTCCAACATCATGCCACAAACCATAAGTTATTCCACAAATCTCTAATTATGTATCTCAACTTCATACCTCAATAGTGTGTCTATCCAGTAGCGTAATATAGCTCAAAACACTCCACATTCATATAAAATTGACAAGTTAAAGTGGAATCATCGAAATAAACACCATGCAAATAAAACACAAAACTGCTATGTAGTTGTTCGAATGCCCAGAAGGTCGTTCGATCGGCTGAACAGGAAAATTTCAAATTTATAGTTTGGCCGTCTGAACGCCCAACAGGCCGTTCGATCGGCTAAACTAGAAATCTGTCGATCCAACGATGTTGCCGTTTGAACGCCCAGAGGGGCAGTTTGAACGCCAACAAGGCAGAACCGACCATCTTCTTCCTTTTACATTTTTAAACCAAAACTCCATTGATAACACTTCAAATCAACATCTAACGACCTAAATGCCATCAAAAGTCCACCACGACTTCCAGAACACTAAACCACATCATAAGAAGATAAAACCCTATGAAATCGGGATTAAAGATTACCATTTTCAAATCATGTCATTAGCACACTAAATCGAGTAACTCCATTCAAAATAAACCATAAAATCAAGAGTTTTACCATAGACAAACTGAAATTTCAAAAGTCCATTACCTTATCCCTTGATTAGGCTTAGATTTGATGGTCACCCTTCTTGAAAACCTTACAAAGACATAGAGTTTGAATTAAACTCCATTAAAACCGATTTAACAAAGAAAACCCTAATTAAAAACTTAGATCTAGGGCTTGTTGAACATAAAAATCGGATTTTAAGAGCTAGGGTTTGTAGTAAAAATGCAAATCAGTAGTTTTGGTGTTTAAAAACGAATTGAAACAAAGGGGAAATGATAGATTTAGAGGGGATTAAGAAGAAAGTTAGGATTTAATGCTTAATTAGAATGGGCTTACCTTAAACACCTTTTAATCCGGGCCTAATTGGGGATTAGGCCTGACCTCTCCTCCTTAGCCTATTCCCAAAATGGGAATGGCTCAGGTTTGCCCTTTTATAGTAGACTTTGGGGTGTGTATGGGTAAGTTGTGGGGTGTAAATAGAAAAATAGGCTAGAAATAGGTATTTTACAAATTTGGGTACTAATTAAATCTGAGAAAATTCTAAAATTTTTTGTATAACCCTAAGTGGATATCTGGGTTCATTTGACACAAAAATCAAAATTTCAACAGTGGGGCCCACAGGGGTTCCGCCAAAACCCTAATTTTTTAAAAAATAGTAAAAATTTAGAAAAATCCCAAAAATTCATAGTTGATTCAAAATCACTTAAAACCTCTAATCTTACTGTTGATTTTGATTAAAACCATCATAAATACTATTTATCTTTGAAACCACCGAAAAAATAAGAAAAGGTGTTAACCTCACAATAACTGACAATTAAAGAAAACAAAAACCGGTTTAGAGATGAGAGTCGTTACATCCTCCCCCTTTTAGGAATTTTGGTCCCCCAAAATTCGCTAGAGGTCAGCAGCAAAAGGATGAGGGTACTTTTTTCTGATCTCGTCCTCTATTTCCCACGTGGCTTCCTCATCTCCGTGATTCCTCCACAACACCTTCACGAGTGGGATTGCCTTTTGCCGACGTACCTTCTCCTTACGGTCAAGAATCTGGATAGGTACCTCCTTGTAGGAAAGATTCTCTCAGAGCTCCAACAGCTCAAAATCCAAGACATGAATAGGATCCGGCTCATACTTCGAAAGAAGTGAGACGTGGAATACATTATGGATATCAGCCAGTCGGGGTGGAAGTGCTACCCGATATGTTGTGGCACCTACCCGCTCCAAGATCTCGAATGGACCAATAAAACGAGGTGACAACTTCCCCCGTTGTCCAAATTGAACGAGTCGGAGAGATCTTAAGGAACACATGGTCACCAACACCAAACTCCAACTCCCGCCGTCTCCTATCGGCATAACTCTTCTGACGGCTCTGAGCTGTTTGCAACCTCTCCCGGATGAGGCGTATCTTCTCCACTGGCTGCTGGATAAGATCAGGGCCAGTGAGAAGGTGATCTCCAACCTCACTCCAACACAACAGTGATCGGCAAGGATGCCCATAAAGCGCTTCGAAAGGTGCCATCCGGATGCTCGCTTGGTAGCTATTGATATAGGAGAACTCAACCAGCGGCAAATGCTGCTCCCAACTTCCTCTCCACTCAAGGATACATGCATGAAACATGCCCTCAAGCGTCTGAATGGTCCTTTCAGACTATCTGTCTGTCTGAGGGTGGTAGGCGGAGCTGAGATGTAGAGATGTGCCCAAAGCACCCTGAAAGCTCTGCCAAAACCTCGAAGTGAACCGCGCGTCACGGTCGGAAACGATAGATACAGGAATCCCGTGTAACCGCGCAATCTCCCTCATATATAGAGCAGCCAAGACATCCAAAGGAGTAATCATTCTGATCGTGAGGAAATGAGCGGACTTAGTAAGTCGGTCAACAATCACCCAAACCACATCATTACCACTCGGCGACCGTGGCAATCCGGAAATGAAATCCATGGTGACGTGCTCCCACTTCCACTCTAAAATTGGAAGTGGTTGTAGTAAACCGCCTGGATGCCGGTTCTCTACCTTGACTTGCTGGCATACAAGGCATTTGGACACGTAGACCGCAATGTCCGTCATCCGCGTCCACCAAAATGTCCTCTTCACGTCATGGTACATCTTCGTTCCTCCAGGATGGATAGAGAACTTCAAATGGTGTGCCTCCAATAGGATACGCTCTCTCAACTCAATGGAGTTCAGCACACAACACCGACCCTTATACACCAAACTCCCATCGGCCTTTTCCTCAAAGCCTAACATTGCCTTCTCCCTTAGCTTGGCCTTAAGAGCTAGAGTCTCTTCATCACTTTTCTGAGCCTCAACCACGTCATCCACCACACTAGAGTTGATAGAGAGATTAGCAAACTAGCTCCGTGTGTCCTCCAAAGTCAACTCTGGCCTTCACTCAATGGTGTCCTCATAAAGGAGCCACTCACGAACTCGCATGCAAGCAATAGTAGTGGCTGATTTCCGACTCAAAGCATCCGCCACCACGTTCGCTTTGCCAGGATATTATGATATCATAAAGTCATAATCCTCCAAGAATTCTAGCCACCTCCTTTGCCTCAAATTAAGATCTCGCTGAGTGAATAAGCACTTTAAGCTCTTGTGATCAGTGAATACCACAAACTTCTCACCATAGAGATAGTGCCGCCAAATCTTCAATGCAAAAACTATGGCCGCTAACTCCAAGTCGTGAGTGGGGTAATTCCGCTCGTGCACTCTAAGCTGTCGAGATGCATAAGCCACCACTCTCCCATGCTGCATGAGTACACAACCCAAGCCGCGAAGCGAAGCATCACTATAGACCACGAATCCTCCACTCCTGGAAGGCAAGGTTAAAACCGGAGCTGAAGTTAGCGTCTTCTTCAACTCTTGGAAACTCTCTTCACAAGCTGAGTTCCACTCAAACTTCTCATTCTTCCTTGTCAACTTAGTCATAGGGCTTGCAAGGCTAGAAAAACCCTCGATGAAACAGCGATAGTACCCGGCAAGTCCTAGGAAGCTGCGGACCTCCGATGCACTCTTCGGTTGCTCCCAATTCAACACAGCTTCGACTTTCGAGGGATCAACCGCCACACCGTCTCTCGATATAACATGACCAAGGAATTGCACCTTCTTGAGCCAAAATTCACACTTGTCAAACTTTGCAAAGAGCTTATGCTCCCGTAAAGTTTGCAAGACAATCCTCAAATGTGCTTCATGCTCTTCCTCATTGGCCGAATAGATCAGAATATCATCCACGAATATAATCACAAACTGATCAAGATAAGGCCGAAAGACTCGGTTCATCAAGTCCATAAATGAGGCTGGTGCATTAGTAAGACCAAAAGGCATCACTAAGAACTCATAATGCCTATATCGGGTACGAAAAGCCGTCTTTGCAACATCATCAGGACGGATCCGAAGTTGGGGATAACCCGATCTCAAATCAATCTTAGAGAAGACCTGTGCCTGCTGTAACTGATCAAAAAAATCATCAATTCTATGTAAAGGGTACTTGTTCTTGATGGTTACCTGATTAAGCATTCGGTAGTCGATACACAATCACAGAGAACCATCCTTCTTCCGAACAAATAAGACCGGTGCACCCCAAGGAGATACACTCGGCCTAATATACCCCTTATCCATAAGATCCTGCAGCTGAGCTTTAAGCTCTTTAAGTTCGGCTAGAGCCATACGATAGGGAGCCTTAGAAATAGGAGTAGTGCCTGGAATAAGGTGAATGCAAAACTCTATCTCCCTCTCCGGTGGCAAACCCCTCCAAGTCACTAGGGAAGACATCTAGAAATTCTGCCACAACATGAACAGAATCCAAAGAAGGTAACTCCATGTTCAACCCCGTAACACTATCAAGGAAAGACTCGCATCCACTATCGATCCACTTCTTGGCCTTCAAGGATGAGACCAAGAACTTGCCATTAGAACGCTTCACCCCTTGGAAGATAAAAGGCTTAGCTCTTGGCGACTCGAACTTCACACACCTCCTGCGGTAGTCTTCATGCACATGGAACTTAAACATCACATCAAGTCAATCATCGGCAATAAATTTAGATCCATATGTAGCACATGCCCACCGATCTCCATAGAAATCATCTCAATATATGTTTTCGCTCGAAGAGAGGATGAAGGTGTAGACACACGCAAAGGAACATGCAACAACTTATAACATGCATCCAACTCATGAGCAAAATGAGGAGACACAAAAGAATGAGAGGAACCGGTATCAAATAACACTCTATCATAGTGGGAGGCAATGATAATCATACCTTCCACCACGCTGCAAGAGTTAGCCACCTCCTGTGCTAAAATAGCAAAGACTCTCCCATCATGAGCTGGCTTCTTCCCCTTGTCGTCCGGCTGCCCGGTAGGTGCTCTCGCCGGTGGTGCTCCCGGCTGCCTGGGACCGGAATTAGGTGTCATGGGTGCACGTCTTTGAGCACGACCAGCCCTCTGGGGACACTCATTGGCATAGTGCCCCTTCTGCCGACAATCATAACAAGTCACACTAGCATGGCGGTCATGAGGATCCCGCTACACCTGCTGAGAGTTATGCCTCACATGACGGGTATCTCGCCGCTTATGATCCCGGCGGTTACGGCTATCCTCCACCCTCGACCTCTTAGGCTGCTGCTGCTGCCCTCTCCTCGGGATATACTCGTCAGAATCTCGCTCCACCGCGATGGCCGTCTCAAGTACCTTAGCAAGGGTCTTGTGCCTGAAGCGCATGACTCGGCCTTTGATGAAAGGCTTCAGACCGTCCTCAAACTTACGTGCTCGCTCATACTCATTGCTGAAGAAGCGAGGAGCAAAGCGCTCAAGCTCCACAAAACGGGTCTCATAAGTCAAGACCATCATAGGACCCTACTGCAGGCTAAGAAACTCCTTCTTCTTCTCCTCTCGGACATGAAGAGGGAAGTACTTGTCATTAAAGGCTAACAAGAACTCCTCCCAAGGAAAGTCCACTCGGCCATGGAACCTCTGACGTTCCATCGACAACCACCACCTCTAAGCAATGTCGAGCACTAAAAATCTTCTCCATATGAAGCCTCCAATTATCCGCCATAGAGGTATCCAATCCATCCTTGAAGCTAGGGGGATTAAGCTTCTTGAATCCCTCAAGCGAGAGAGACTCAAAGCTGCTACCACTCGCGTGCTTAGCCTGGACCACCTGTGTCAACCACTCAATGGCAGTCAACACATTGTCCACCCTAGGGTCTCGAGCACCACGATGGTTATTAGCACCTACATGATTAGGGCCAGCCATCTACACAACGACCAAATATAAATCATACAACCTAATAACCCGAAAGCACACAACCAAACAATCAGACAACACACACACAAGCAAGCAAGCAAGACTTGTCACTCAAACCTTATTTACTCTTGGACAAAGATGTGCTCCGATACCAAAAACTTTGTCACGCCCCAGCGATGCCCAACCTGAGCCGAAACCGGTCCAAGGGCCGGTCAAGTTTGCAGGGGCGACGAAGGGAAATTGAGAAACGATTTAGCGGAAGACTTAACCCTAACCACGGGCGACTTAAAAGAATTACGGAGTACACACATTCCTTTGAGCAAGAGTAAATAAGAAGAACAGAAAGAGAGTTCCTTAACACAAAGTAAACAACTAGTCTCAAACCCACATGCTTAGTCAACTATAGCCCACACCGGCTCAAAATAAGTTTTAAGCAACACAATTGTAAAATGTGACATAGTCCAACAGAGAACCCTACACAAAGGTTCTAAACATAAATCATAAAACCAAGGAAAATAAGTCACACAAAGATCTCCACGATCACATCCAAGTCATCTCCGACCTTTCCTCAAAGAGGAGATTCTGTCCATCTGCGTGTCGCACCACGCAACCCAAAAACAAAACACAAGAAAGAGGGGTGAGTTTAACAAACTCAGCAATGGTTTTTAATATAATTATCATCATTGAAAATACGATAGCATAGCAATATAATCATTCAGATCAAAGATTGGCAAGGTGCATTATTTTCTGGTCACACATACACATCACCTAAACCTGCATCATAGTGCAAATCCACATAGTGTCATTCACATCATAACAACCATCATGAATATATCTCTAACATACATATTCCATCATGCATCACATCGTAATAACCTGCATGAATGTATCTCTAACATACATATTCCATCATGCATCACATCATAAGAACCTGCATGAATGTATCTCTAACATGCATATTCTATCATACATCACATCATCTCAACCTGCATGAATGTATCTCTAACATACATATTCTATCATACATCACATCACTCAACCTCCATGAATGTATCTCTAACATACATATTCCATCATGCATCACATCATAATAACCTGCATTAATGTATCTCTAACATACATATTCCATCATGCATCATATCATCTCAACCTGCATGAATGTATCTCTAACATACATATTCCATCATGCATCACATCGTAACAACCTGCATGAATATATCTCTAACATACATATTCCATCATGCATCACATCATCTTAACTTGCATGAATGTATCTCTAACATACATATTCCATCATGTATCACATCATCTTAACCTGCATGAATGTATCTCTAACATACATATTCCATCATGCATCACATCATCTCAACCTGCATGAATGTATCTCTAACATACATATTCTATCATGCATCACATCATAACATCCTCCATCAAGGAGTAATCATAATTTAGTGTCACAAAGATGGGAACATAGACAAGACCACGAAGGCGTGTCATGGTCCAAAATTCTGCACAAGAATTAAAGAAAGTTCAGGGTTGTCAATCCCTAAAGCTGCTCGCCCTAGACGATCCTGGCCAAGGATGTCCCATTCTCACACAGAGAATCAAGAGCAGGGGTGTTCGCCGAAGGACATCTCCTGTGGAGAGGAGAGCCCGAGTTCCCACACAGGAAACCCTATAACACGTGGTAGCGGGTGCACACAGTATACCACACTGGATTCTTAAGGTCCAGATGACACTCATAATAACAATCTCAAAATCCGCAAGACAAGTACACAACTCGTCCCCACATAATTCCATTTCTCTAAACTCAACCAGGGGAGTGCACTTGTTCCACACAAGAAGTCAAATCAAAACATGTCCTTATGGACCAATCAATTTTCGATTAATCTACAACCGATCAATCCGGCACACAATTTCACCACATTGCATCCAATCGGTCAAACTCGATTAACCTTGATAAAGCCTCAACTGGAAATTCATTTACTTGATGCATGCAGCATGGTACATACGTGGGCAAGACATACATGAATCCTAATCCACGATAAGTGCTCTCATCAGCCCCTAATGCATCATTCATAATCATAATATCAAGCTTCAACATCATCATTAAACCCCACATGTGTGTGTACCTACTAGAAGCACTTAACACAATGCATGTCAACATGCTTCAAATTAAACTCACTACCACACTACACATGTGAATTACTATCTAAACATGAATTCAGGCAAAAATCATAGGAGAAAAATCCTAGAAATCATAACTCAAATCAAAGCACAACCACAATGGCTAAACACATATAAGATCATTCATTTCATCCTTAAGCCATGACATTCACCAACATCCCCACATCGACTAACCACATTCTGTCATGACAAATCAGTCCATTAATAGGTTGTAGTCCTACTGAAAATGTGCTTAACCATAGAGAATCAACTGTTCATAATTTCAAGATGACAATTCCAACATCATGCCACAAACCATAAGTTATTCCACAAATCTCTAATTATGTATCTCAACTTTATTCCTCAATAGTGTGTCTATCCAGTAGCATAATATAGCTCAAAACACTCCACATTCATATAAAATTGGCAAGTTAAAGTGGAATCATCGAAATAAACACCATGCAAATAAAACACAAAACTGCTATGTAGCCGTTCGAATGCCCAGAAGGTCGTTCGATCGGCTAAACAGGAAAATTTCAAATTTATAGTTTGGCCGTCTGAACGCCCAACAGGCCGTTCGATCGGCTAAACTAGAAATCTGTCGATCCAACGATGTTGCCGTTTGAACGCCCAGAGGGGCAGTTTGAACGCCAACAAGGCAGAACCGACCATCTTCTTCCTTTTAAATTTTTAAACCAAAACTCCATTGATAACACTTCAAATCAACATCTAACGACCTAAATGCCATCAAAAGTCCACCACGACTTCCAGAACACTAACCCACATCATAAGAACATAAAACCCTATGAAATCGGGATTAAAGATTACCATTTTCAAATCATGTCATTAGCACACTAAATCAAGTAACTCCATTCAAAATAAACCATAAAATCAAGAGTTTTACCATAGACAAACTGAAATTTTGAAAGTCCATTACCTTATCCCTTGATTAGGCTTGGATTTGATGGTCACCCTTCTTGAAAACCTTACAAAGACATAGAGTTTGAATTAAACTCCATTAAAACCGATTTAACAAAGAAAACCCTAATTAAAAACTTAGATCTAGGGCTTGTTGAACATAAAAATCGGATTTTAAGAGCTAGGGTTTGTAGTAAAAATGCAAATCAGTAGTTTTGGTGTTTAAAAACGAATTGAAACAAAGGGGAAATGATAGATTTAGAGGGGATTAAGAAGAAAGTTAGGATTTAATGCTTAATTAGAATGGGCTTACCTTAAACACCTTTTAATCCGGGCCTAATTGGGGATTAGGCCTGACCTCTCCTCCTTAGCCTATTCCCAAAATGGGAATGGCTCAGGTTTGCCCTTTTATAGTAGACTTTGGGGTGTGTATGGGTAAGTTGTGGGGTGTAAATAGAAAAATAGGCTAGAAATAGGTATTTTACAAATTTGGGTACTAATTAAATCTGAGAAAATTCTAAAATTTTTTGTATAACCCTAAGTGGATATCTGGGTTCATTTGACACAAAAATCAAAATTTCAACAGTGGGGCCCACAGGGGTTCCGCCAAAACCCTAATTTTTTAAAAAATAGTAAAAATTCAAAAAAATCCCAAAAATTCACATTTGATTCAAAATCACTTAAAACCACTAATCTTAATGTTGATTTTGATTAAAACCATCATAAACACTATTTATCTTTGAAACCACCAAATAAATCAGAAAACACGTTAACCTCACAATAACCGACAATTAAAGAAAACAAAAACCGGTTTAGAGATGAGAGTCCTTGCAGGTGGTGACTGTATCTGATTGTGGGATAGATTCACTAGCCGCCGCTACAACAATATCCCGAACAATACGTCTCCAAGAAGATCAAATTCACCAGCCGTCGCAAGCACAATCTCTACAAAGAACCAGGGTGTGAGCATTTTGCAAACCCTAACCCTAAGATATATATATATATATAGGCAGGGTGTGATGGTTACGGACCGCTAGGTAATTGAAGGTATTGATGCCTCGGGAATAATGCCTTCGCAATTTGAACATTTTGAACATAGAATTGTCGTATGTTTGAACACACGATATGCCTAATATCGTGTAAGTGAAGGACACTTTGACATTGTGTAAGCAAAGGAAACTTTGACATCATATACATTATCCCCTTTGTACAACATGTCATGTTTTTAGGAACATGTTATTTACATATTTCATGTCGATTATAGGACGATGTATATACAAAAAAATTTCATCTGAAGAACGGAGGTGGAAAAGGTAAGCCTGATCGATGCTCTCCCTCTTTATGCTATTTGCGTGCGCTATTATTCGATTGCTTTTGGCTTGTCTGTGGGACATCTTCCACATTGGACGACCCTCCTTGTGCTCTACTACATCGTTTGTGGTTGTGACCCAACTAACCACATGTTCCACATTTTCGTTGGGCTTTGAGAGGCGGTTGTGACTCTATCCGATTTTTTCATGGACGCCCCCGCTACTTTTGAGGGATAGGTCGGTTGAATGTAGGCATAACTCTTATCGGTGCCCACTGGTGCCAATCTTTAGTTGGGTGTAGGGGCTCATGATAAGTCAGTTTATACATTTCAATAGAGTACCATCTTTCACACTACTCAGCCACATATAAGTGTCTATTATCGATTGCTGCGATTGCATGCTTACATGGTAGACCCAGATGTTGAAACATTTCACATATGTAGGTACGATCAACCAGGTTTACCACATCCTGTGAAGAAAAGATCGTGAGTAAGAGAGCACGATAAATGAATTTATTGTGTTCTCGAGTACACGACATGTCTTACAATCGTTACATAAAACCCATTGACTTACACGTTGAAGGACAATAACATGTGTAAACTAACACGCTATGTATCCCTAACGCATAAATGAGCACATGCTATGTACATCGCCCTATGAATGCAATGTACCTGGTGATGTAGCGAATTAACCTGGAATTCATATAGTGACACAAGCAATACAGTCACATTTCTTGCTTCTTCTCACCTATTTTTAATGTATTTTCGGGCAAATGGGGTTAACTCTTCCAACATATTTTGATCGCCCATCCGATGTTTTTCAAATAATGTCATTGTGTGCTCCCTCGTGTGCTCAATTAAACGTGTTATAGGCATTGATATGGCTTTTTTGAACATTGCATTTGCACTTTCAGACCTATTGGAGCTAAGTGTCCCATATCTTTTACTTGGAAATGATACATTGGCCCAGTGATCCGAACCTATCTTATTTAGCTAAGCATATGCTTCGGGATTATGTTCTTTAATGTTGTTCATTGTTTCATCGTACACATTCTATCTAAAAGTTTCAGCTGCAACATGGAGCTGGTTCTTTAGGAAATTGTCCTTGAATCTGTCTAGCATATTTGCTGTCATGTGACGGATGCAATACCTGTGGTGTGTAGATGGGAAAAACTTCTTCACAGCATTTGTCAATCCCTTCTGTCTATCTGAAATGATTACATCCAACTCGGCTAGAGGATCAGACAATAGATGATTTCTAAGCAACTTAAGAAACCAACACCAAGTTTTCTCATACTCATTCTCAACCACTGCAAATGCAATGCACAACATATTATTATTCCCATACAATGCAGTTGCTATCAATAGCTATCCAGGATACTTTCCGTTCGAGAAAGTTGTATCAACAATTAGCAACGGCCTCAAGGTTGTTCTGAAAGCTCTCGCAATGGGGCCAAACATCCAGAATGCTCTTTTGAAATCGTACCCACCCATAGGTCCGGGTATGTCACATGATCTCACTGGCACAACTACACTTTCTGGATTTATATATTCTATCTACCTCCCGTAAGAACGAAGTAAGCGGTAGGATTCGTCTGGGTCACCATCTATTAAATTAGTCAGAGCTTTACTTGCATGACCAAATACAATTTTGTAAATGTTATATGACACCGGCTTACATCATGTTCCCAATCACACGACAGTTTATGTTTTCATGTGATCGGAATCCATACACGATGCCTAATCATGTTTATGGTAACACGATATGGATGTATGTTGTGTGGGTAATAACACAATATTGGTGTATGTCATGTGGTAACACGATATCGACTATAGTTTAAGCATGTAAACGATAACACACTAGACTAATGTATCACGACACTAAATCAACACTTCGTTTCTTCTCATGCATTACCTGCGCGCCGGCATTTCTTGTAGTTCGCATTTATGCCCCAGTGCTTCGAAATATAACTTGCTATGCTCTTAGGTGTAACGTCCACAAAGTCTTTAAAGAGGCCATAACATTTTCTCACTATCCAAAGGTGCAATGCTAGGGCATGGTCAGCTGACTTCCTTTGGGTTCCACATGAATAAGTCGGTACTAACCTCGTGACAGCCACATGATCTCCTATATTTGAAGCCCTTATGTACCAGTTACAAGTTTCATTGGAGCACTATGCGGCATACGTATTCCAATTTTCATCCACAACACAATATGTGAAATTTGCCTCTATTGCTAAGTCGATCAAGACCCTCTTGAGATGCGACAAACTTAGAAAATGTGCACCCAATTCAAGGAGCTTCTGGTAATCCTTAGCTTGCAAGCTACCTATCAGTAGCTCGCCATCATCAATATTCGGTTCCAACATGTTTAAATCATCGACGGTATTCCAATCTACCTCAACCTCAACATCAACGTTGTAAAGACCCTCATCTCTAAACCGGTTTTTGGTTTTCTTTAATTATCGGTTATCGTGAGGTTAACACGTTTTCTGATTTCTTTGGTGGTTTCGTGAATAAGTGGTGTTTATGATGGTTTTAACCAAAATTAACTTTAATATTAGTGGTTTTAAGTGATTTTAAATCAAATGTGAATTTTTTGGGATTTTTTTGAATTTTTACTATTTTACAAAAATTAGGGTTTTGGCAGGACCCCTGTGGGCACCACAGTCAAAATTTGGGCTTTTGGACCAAATGAACCCAGACATCTACTTAAGGTTATACAAAAAATTTTAGAATTTTTTTAGACTTAATTAGTGCTCAAATTTATAAAATACCCATTTTTAGCCTACTTTTTCTATTTATACCTCATAACTTACCCATAGACACCCCAACCGTTACTATAAAAGGCCAAACCTGAGTCATTCCCATTTTGGGAATAGGCTAAGGAGGAGAGGTCAGGCCTAATCCCGAATTAGGCCTGGATTACAAGGTGTTTAAGGTAAGCCTATTCTAAGTAAGCACTAAGTCCTAGCTTTCTTCTTAATCACTTCTAAATCTACCATTTCCCCTTTGTTTCAATTCATTTTTGGACATCAAAACTACTGATTTGCATTTTTACTACAAACCCTAGCTCTCAAAATCCAATTTTTATGTTCAACAAGCCCTAGATCTAAGTTTTTAAGGTTTTCTTTGTTAAATCGATTTCAATGGATTTTAATTCAAACTCTATGTCTTTGTAAGGTTTTCAAGAAGGGTGACCATCAAATCCAAGCTTAATCAAGGGATAAGGTAATGGACTTTCTAAATTTCAGGGTGTCTATAGTAAAACTCTTGATTTTGTGGTTTATTTTGAATGGAGTTACTTGATTTAGTGTGCTAATGGCATGATTAGAAAATGGTAATCTTTAATCCCGATTTCATAGGATTTTATCTTGTTATGATGTGGTTTAGCATTCTGGAAGTCATGGACTTTTGATGGTATTTAGGTTGTTAGATGTTGATTTGAAGTGTTATCAATGGAGTTTCGGTTTGAAATTGCGAAAGGAAGAAGATGGTCGAATCTGCCTTGTTAGCGTTCAAACGGCCCTGCAGGGCTTTCGAACAGCAACACTGCAGTTTTGGCATTTTTCCAGTTCAGCCGATCAAATGGCCTGTTGGGTGTTCAAACAGCCAAACTGTAAATTTGAATTTTTCCCATTTAGCCAATTGAACGGCCTACAGGGCATTCGAACGGCTACACAACAGAATTTTATGTTATTTACATGATGTTTATTTCGATGGTTCCACTTTAACTTGCCAATTTTATATGAATGTGGAGTGTTTTGAGCTATATTATGCTACTGGATAGACACACTATTGAGGTATGAAGTTGAAATACATAATTAGAGATTTGTGGAATAACTTATGGTTTGTGGCATGATGTTGGAATTGTCATCTTGAAATTATGAACGGTTGATTCTCTATGGTTAAACATATTTTCAGTAGGACTACAACTTATTAATGGACTGCTTTGTCATGACAGAATGTGGTTAGTTGATGTGGGGATGTTGATGAATGTCATGGCTTAAGGATGAAATGAATGATCTTATATGTGTTTAGCCATTGTGGTTGAGCTTTGATTTGAGTTATGATTTCTAGGATTCTTCTCCTATGATTTCTGTTGGAATTCATGTTTAGATGGTAATTCACATTTGTAGTGTGGTAGTGAGTTTAATTTCAAGCATGTTGACATGCATTGTGTGAAGTGCTTCTACTAGGTACACACACATGTGGGGTTTAATGATGATGTTGAAGCTTGATATTATGATTATAAATGATGAATTAGGGGCTGATGAGAGCACTTATCATGGATTAGGATTCATGTATGCCTTGCCCATGTATGTACTATGCTGCATGCATCATGAAAATAGATTTTTAATTGAGGCTTTATCGAGGTTAATTGAATTTGACCAATTGGATGCAATGTGGTGGAATTGTGTGCAGGATTGATCGGTCGTGGATTAATCAAAAGTTGATTGGTTCGAAAGGACATGTTTTGATTTGAGTTCCTGTGTGGAACGAGTGCACTCCCCAGGTTGAGTCTATAGGAATGGAAGTATGTGGGGACGAGTTGTGTACTTGTCTTGCGGATTGTGAGAATGTTATTATGAGTGTCATCTCGACCTTGAGAATCCAGTGTGGTATGCCGTGTGCACCCGCTACCACGTGTTCTAGGGTTTCCTGTGTGAAAACTCGGGCTCTCCCCACCGCAGGAGATGTCCCTGGGCAAACACCCCTGCTCTAGATTCTCTGTGTGAGAATGGGACATCCTTGGCCAGGATCGTCCAGGGCAAGCAGCTTTAGGGATTGACAACCCCGATCTTTCTTTAATTTTTGTGTAGAATTTTGGACCATGACACGCCTTCGTGGCCTTGTCTATGTCCCGTCTGTGTGACACCAAATTGTGATTACTCCTTGATGGAGGATGTTATGATATGATGCATGATGGAATATGTATGTTAGAGATACATCCATGCAGGTTGATTATGATGTGATGTATGATGGAATATGTATGTTAGAGATACATCCATGCAGGTTGATTATGATATGATGCATGATGGAGATACATCCATGCAGGTTGATTATGATATGATGCATGATGGAATATGTATGTTAGAGATACATTCATACAGGTTAATTATGATATGATGCATGATGGAATATGTATGTTAGAGATACATTCATGTAGGTGGTTATGATGTGATGCATGATGGAATATGTATGTTAGAGATACATCCATGCATGTTGATTATGATATGATGCATGATGGAATATGTATGTTAGAGATACATTCATGCAGGGTGTTTATGATATGATGCATGATGGAATATGTATGTTAGAGATACATTCATGCAGGTTGATTATGATATGATGCATAATGGAATATTTATGTTAGAGATACATTTCATGCAGAGTGTTATGATGAGAATGACATTATGTGGATCATACACTATGATGCAGTTTTAGGTGATGTGTATGTGTGATTAGAAAATGATGCACCTTGCCAATATTTGATCTGAATGATTATGTTGCTATGCTATCGTATTTTCGATGTTGATAGTGATATTAAAAACCATTGCTGAGTTTGTTAAACTCACCCCTCTTTCTTGTGTTTTGTTTTGGGGTTGCATGGTGCGACACGCAGACGGACAGGATGTCCTCTTTGAGGAAAGGTCGGAGATGACTTGGATGTGATCGTGGAGATCTTTGTGTGACTTATTTTCTTTAGTTTTATGCTTTTTGTTTAGAACCTTTGTGTAGGGTTCTCTGTTGGATTATGCTACTTTATACAGTTGTGTTTGCTTAAGACTTATTTTGAGCCAGTGTGGGCTATAGTTAACTAAGCATGTGAGTTTGAGATTAGTTGTTTACTTTGTGATAAGCAACTCTCTTTCTTTCTTTCTTATTTACTCTTACTCAAAGTGGAATGTGCATACTCCGTAATTCTGTTAAGTCGCCCATGTTAGGGTTAAGTCTTTCACTAAATTATATCTCAATTTCCCTTCGTTGCCCCTTCACGCTTGACTGGCCCTTGGACTGGGTTCGGCTCGGGTCAGGCATCGCCGGGGCATGACAGACGTTACTAGGAACCTCACTGTTTCCAAATTCTTTGTGGTCAGACATACTTTCCATGTCAACTATATCATTATCATACCACAAATCCTCAGCCCACATATTTTCAACTTCTTCGCCTTGTCCACCGTCGTAATTACAAGGGTTGTATGGAGGTTCGTAGTTATCAAATGAAGTCCTTGTCCCACCCATGATTGGCGACAATTCCTCTGATCTATTCTGATTGACTTCTATTTCAAGTTTTGTACTTGCTAGATCGGTGAAAGATGATTGACATGGATTTGTTGAGGGCAAGTTTTCCAGTTCTCCCAATCTGGATTGCACAGTATCGTGTTAAAAAAATGCAAAATTAATCAACATCGTGTATTCTGTTAACATGCAAACATTTCAAGATTATCAAAACCACGACATGGATGCATGTCGTGATATTATATCTACGATGCAACATATAATTGCTCTATCACATGTGTATATCATGTAATTACTAATACGATATATTACAGGTATAACTTCGCATGATATGATTTACCCTAAACATGATAAGTTCAATATCGTGGTCTCGAGTACACGAAATATACCAATTGTGTATAATCTAAAGATTCAATATTGTTACATGACAGTTTCAAAGGTGAACTGAGTTTTATTTAATCTGGTGTGAAATCCGACATGAGTGCTGGGATGAGCCATTATAACTAGTGATTCAGCTCTATTGACTATTTGGTTCCTTTCAACAGAGGGTGATGGTGATTTATCACCATTGTCGGGCTATTTCATCTCGGCATACAATGATAACACCTCCTTATTCGCCTTCTTATGAATGGAGAACACTTATTAAAGGTCCTCAATGTCTTGTACTTCATATATCATAGATGATAGGGAAGATGGAATTAAATACTTCAAACTAACATTACCATTGATGGAAAGTCGTGTTTTGACTTTCCCCACCAACTCGCCTAAGCTCACCGACGGATGAATGTTCATCAACTGTGCCATTCCACCGATATACATGTTGTCATTGCCTAACTCTCCATTATAATGGATGCAAATACCAACCCTATCCATGTTTGGTGTGAAAGAATGATTCATTTCTACAAAATGTAGCTTTTGGAGCACTCACACAGCATCATCGCTCTCAAAAAACATTTTTTTCTTATTCATCGACTCTCGTTGGTGAGTCACCACCGGTCAACTCCCGCTGGCGAGTTCCATTCACCGTCGATGACTCCCAGCCCACCGGAATGGTGCATCACTGTTCCGTTGTGAATTTGTTACTCTCTACATTAAAATCTGTTATAGTGGAAACCGAAGGGCATTTTGGTCTACAAATAGGTCATATGACATTTCCGTTTCAAATCCGGGGAATATGAAATATTTCATTCTTTGGCTAGGCAATATGGAAAAAACTCAGTTTAATATTGAGCCTCGTGCTCTAGAGTGGAATTTAGCAAAGAATAGACTATTTGAATGACAAAGTGCACCCCTCTTTTGTGAGGGAGCAATGGGCAATGAAGGATGGTGTCTTTGGTTGCATATTTGTATCTCATGTTGTGTCTTTTGGTTATTTTAGATGCACAGAATGATTTAAGAAGCTACTATTGTTCATTCTGCTATTGGATGAGTTATAATTAACGATGTTAGGCACTCTTTTTCTAAATTACTCATATCCAGTCACTTATTATCACCTTACATTTAACTATTTTCTATATCCCAACCTGTAATTGTTATCTTATTGATGAATTCGCCAAACCTTATTGGTTATTTTTGGTTCAACTGGACAAAATTATCATTTTAGTGGCAGAGTTGTCATGGAATTTTCTAATAGGGGTGAAATTACATCATGTGACATTAGTTTTCTCTGGTTCAACTAGTTAGAACACTACAAAAACAGTGGTAACAGCGATGCATCAATAGTGACAGTCTAAATAAACCGTCGCTAATACTACATATATGCGATGGAGAGTCATAATAACTATCGCTATTGATAGTTAATTGCGACGGCCACAACCGTCGTAGAAAATATCAATAATGACGACTACATAAATAGTGCATCGCTATTGAAATTTCTCTGCGATGGTTGAACCCGTCATAGTTTTATTAATTGTGACGGCTTTGGGTGGCCATCGTTGGTGTACCACTACATAGCCCCACTACCAATTCCATCCCGTCATCCAAGTTCTTCCTTCCCTTTTTTCCTACTCTCGCACCTGTCTCCCAGTTGCCCTCCATCCCATTTTTTCCCTCCTCCCTCCTCCCACTCCCACAATCCCCTCCTCCCAGTTCTTCCCTCCCATTTTCCCCGCTCCCGCCCCCTAGTTTCCCCCATCCCCTTTTTCCTTGCTCCCTCTCCCGCTCACACAGTCCCCTCCTCCCTGCAATTTGCATTGGCAACGCGCGAGGATTTCTTCTGAACACACTACTCCTCCTACCCTCACCACGCAAAGTCCCCCTATTTTTCCTCATCCCCTAGTCTCCTCCTCCAGGTGATCTTCATCGCAGTGATCACCTACCGGCTAAAGGGATAGCCAGAGGCTTTCCTCTTCCCCCCTCTTCATCCTTGACCATCTTCACCACAAGCCGCTGAATTCGCTAAGTCCGAACGCTTGAAGTGACTCCAGTAGCAGCAAGAACTCCATAGATCTTTTCAGAAAATATTGGTACTTTATTGTTCTAAACTGTGATTCATTATGCATTGAATGTTCAATATTTACCTGGGCGGAAACAAAAGCATGATTTTCACTTGGTCTTAATCACGGCTCAAACTTGAAATTGGTTTTAGATGAGCATCATGGGCATTCGTGGGCTATCTCTGTGCTGTGAACAGAGGAGGTGGAGGCTAAGGGCCAAAAAGATCCTGAAGGCGGCCATTGTCTCTCTTCGTTGCTGCTATCAACAGGTATATGAATTGTTCATCGTTTTCCACTTCTTTGGTTTAGATTAGTTTTTTTTTAATTAACAGCTCCATGAACTTCCTTCGATTTATATCTCTATATTCAAGTTATTGTTTTGTGGGAAGTGAAGATATTAAATGAAATGTGATCAAGTGAATTGGGTGAAAGAATTATTCTTCAACTTCTATCAATGATACATGGTTTGCCCATTATAGGGCACTCCATGAACGTTTCAAGTTAGTGGATTTTTGTGTAATATATCATTGGTTATTTGTCACTGCTTTAGTAGCATCTTCTTGAAAGAGCTTATCAAGGTTTGTAATGGACAACTTCTTGAAAGAGTTTCAGGGTGGCAGAGAGCTTGGTCCCTTCGGAGATATGGATTGAATTTGGTAATGCTTCTCTCTTCAAATTCTCATGTGCCTTTGACCGATGAATCGTAATGGTTTCCTTGTTGGTCAGATAATAATATTGCACTGTTGCATTGCCATATTCTCTGTACTTTTGAATTGTTGTTATGTTTGTCTTTCTTGAGTTTTCATTGAAATGAAAACTGGGTATGGCTTGAATAGATTCTCGGGTAGGTGTATTGATCTGCACCTAAATTGACAATCGCATGCCCTTGGCAGATTGCTCCTCTCTTTGAGGCACCTATCAAATAGGTAGCCAGATGCAATCTTTCATCAATGAATCACTCAGTTTTTTTGTTTTTCTTAAAAAAACAACTAGATAGTCTTATGATGATTGTTTGAATAATCTGAAAATGGCTGATAAAGATATTTCTTTAAGTTCATTCTTATGTTAGAACGCCATTGCACCCAACTGATCGCATTGGATAACTCAGCGGGGAGGAATTCCAATTTTCACTAAGGCACTCATCAAGCAGGTATTCATATGATCTTTTGAACAATGAAACTACTCTATTTTTTTAATTCTACTAGTCTTTTGATGAACATTTATATCATTTGGATGAATGGGAGTGACATTTTTTATGGGTCAATCTTAGGTTGCAGAAAAACACACATACGAATGCAGCTCTTCCACTGGTGACGTCTCCAAAGAAATTACTTTCTAAATAAAGACTCATGCATGGTTGAACTGATAGTCCATGGAAGTGTTGATAACTACAATGAATAATGACTTATTACTCTGTTTGAAAATGAATATGAATCTTCAACTAAAGCAATAAAATTAGGAGCGCTCTTGGATTTTGCACAAAGGTTTTAATTACCTGTTAAAGCACTCTATGTAAAAATCATTCTATTGCTAATTACAAATGCTTCTTTTGAGATCCAAATGAAATATGGTAGTTGAAGACACAAATACTAAAAAGTTTGAAAAGCAGGAAATATGAAACTAAAATCATTTCTCATAGCATCCATATATAAATCTCTATCATCTAATAAATTAGCAAGCAGTTCATTGATTGCTAAGGTAAATAGCAAAGTAGTTTGTTACTTGCCTGTAGACAAAAAAAAAAAACTTATCTTTGTTGAAATAACAACTCAATTGTTTGATGATTGGTGTGGTGTAGGATGGCATATTTTCTGTTCTCTCTTCATATAAACATGTTTGCCAGCATTTCCACAACTTTTTATCAACTTCCTGTGTTTCAATGCATGAAATTTTTTTAACTTTTTTTAGTACCCTTAGATTGAATCTTCTTTATGCTTTTGCTCTTGTTCTCAACATAGCACTCTTGGTACTCTCTTAAAAACACCAATTCATCTATAATTTATATTCCATCTATCCTATAAAGAGTGTCTGGATTTAGAAAAAATTATGTCCTATAAAGAGTGTCTTATATGATTTTCCTACTTTGTAGGATTGTGGACAAGCTTTGGGAGGCAAAACTTGTCATTTTTCAATGTTTTAGTTGTGGGATCTATTATTCCTTAAATGTTAGTTATTTCCTTCTTTTGTCTCCTAATTTCGATCTATCTCATTATACCTTTTACTGATGATTTCAAACTCAAGCGTTGGTGGGATCTCTCCATTATGGTTATGATAATGAACTATTCAATAATCTTGAAATATGGCCTATTTAGGTAGACTTGATTTTTTTCTTAAGATCATTTAAATTTATAGGATCATGAGCAATCACCAATTCCATGTGCATACAACATTGAGGTTTCAGTTTGACAATTTTTTATGATTCTGGAAACGGGTCTTGCAGCTAGGAAGTTTCCAAAGAATGATCGGGTGCCATGGCAAGGGGTCTCAAGCTTGGAAGACGGATCGAGACTGACTGATGTGAAAGGAGGGCTCATAGGAGGATATTATGATGTGGGAGACTGATAAGTATGAAATATATATCTATTTTATATGCCTTTTTACCTTATTTTCTAGTATAGATTAAGTTAATTTAAAGTTAGTTATGGTTTATTTAGATTAAGATAGATATTAGTATTTTAGTTTAATTATTAATGATTTTATAGTTATTAGTAGTTTAGATGTGTATTTAAACAAAGATGGAATTTTAGTTACTTTCTACATGTCTAAAGTATGATATTTTATGTTTTGTAGGTAAAGTGCGTTTATCGAAGTACTTGGACGATGTTTAAAATGATTAAAAGTAGTCTTCATATGCTTTAAAGTGATTTGGACAACTTTTCGGAGTTATAAACAAGTTAGAAATTAATATGGACATGAAGGAAAGCTTAATGAACAGAATATGAACTGTCCAGGATTGCAAAAACACTGTAGCAGATCGATTGCGCTGCAGGACGATCGATCGGGATAACGTGAATTTAGACAAAAATACAGTGTAGCCGATCGATCGGGCATGTAGGGCGATCGATCGGCATAACGTGCAGTTTCCTTGTTTGACCCAAATTCCAATCCTTTTCATATTGGACTTCTTCCTACGGATTTTATGCCTATAAAAAGACATATTTGGCTTAAAATTGGGGGATTCCAGTAGATTTTAGGAAGAGAAAAAGGAAGAAGAAGATGGAAGAGAATTCAAAGCTTCTAATAGAGATTCAAGTGCTTTCTTCTACCATGGAAAGCTAAACTTTTCTTTTACTTAGAAGTTGATGAAGCTATAGATAAGTTTCAGTTTCTTTTCTTTTTAATTTAGATCTTAATTGTGAATGATGACAATTGTATGATATGGATTTCCTTTTTAATGGAAGAGCTTTTAATGTTTATTCAAATCTATGTTGATTTATTGTCTTGTAGATGATAGATTGATGTGGTTTTGATATTTGCATCGATTCTAATTTCTATGATTTAGATGAGATGGTCAAATAATAGTTTTAATGTTCAGGTAATTAATGACTTGGATGAGTTATACTAAGATTAGACGGGTCATGCCTATAGCTAGTTTAGTGTAGATGATTCGTGCTATTGTCGAAGATAGTTCATGCCATGGAAGTTAATTAATGATTCTTTTTTAAATAATTTTAGCTTGTAGCTAAGAATACTTGTTCATATTCACACTAGATTTAGATTAAAAGTTAAGGAATTGTTATGGTTCTATAATGGATTCAATTTTCTAAGTAATTTCTATCATATTAATCTCTTATTTTAAACTTGTTGATTTCTTTCTTTTGCTTAATTTAAGTTTAAGTTGTTTTTAGTTTATAATCAGCAAATTTCTCTTTAGATTTAGTGATAACCCATCCGTCCCTAAGGTTCGACAACCCTTAAATACTTATCCTAGTACAATTACCTTGTACACTTGCAAAGGGTTTAATTATAAACGATCAGAGACAATATAAGTTCAGCTTTCCAATGGCCTTCTCAATGAGCATGCTAAGTTGGACTCTGATTGAATATAGTGACAAGTACAAGGCCATTGGTCAATACAATCATGCCAGGGAACTCATCAGATGGGGTACTGATTATTTACTGTGCACCTTCAAGTCCTCGGCCACCACCATCAACAAAATTTGCTACCAGGTTGAAACTCTCTGAACAGTTGTATTGGCTACTCCAATAACTCAAAACATTGGTTTAGAATCATATGGCTCTGCAATTTTTCATTTACTCTTTTATTTTACAATTAGGGATGGGGATCTACTAATGATGATATGAGAATTAAGTTTTACCTTGAAGGTATCTGGTTTACTTTTTCTCCTACCATTGTAATTAGAAGGTGGTGCATATTTGGGTAGTAAATTGTAAATTGATTTTCTTTCATCTAAGCACTTTTGCAATTAGAATTAGAATTTCTACCTTTATAATTAGTTTTTGATGAATAATTCATATTTAATTTATGAGTTACCTATGATATTTTTGGGTTTCTAATTTTTGTATTATGGTGATTTTTAAGGGAAGTCTGAATGTTATAATGGAGAAGAAAGGTGGCAAGAAGAAGTCTAGCAGTAAATCTCAATGTTATGAAGCTCCCCTAGGTTACAGCATTGAGGACATTCGACCACACAGAGGAATAAGGAAGTTCAAATCTGCTGCATACTCCAACATAAGTTTGTATGGATGCCTATCTTACTGTATAGTTTTTATTTTGAATTTATTTGTTCTGACCATTCTTTGTGACTTCTTTGTTTGCATAACTTTTTTTAGAAATAGACTTGACATTTGGCCAAAATACAAATTTAGGCCATATAACTTGAATTTGTAGAAGTAGACTTCGGCGGGTTCGAGTTGCCTAGACGTGCCCTAGAAATACCGAAATAGCCCCTCCATCGTAGTAGAGGTGAAAAAGTTTATCCTTTCTAAGCCAATGGTTTTTTCCTGGACAAGCTGTCTCCCTCTTCTCCTCCTCCCCCATCTCCTCGTCCCTCATCTTCTCTAGCATTTTCTCCCTCATCTCCACATCCCTTATCTCCTCCGCCATCACCCCTCCGCTAGCGTACTCTCCTCACAAAGTGGAGAGGTTCGGTAAGTGCAAGGAGAACGTTTGAAGAAGGAGAAGATCATGGATTGGTAGGTTAGCAAAGAGTGGATGTCTAAAGGCTTCCATAATGGTGTCCTATCTCATGAAGACAAGCCATGGGTCGTCGTGTTTCTACATAAGGGTGGTTGTACTGGAACAATGGGGAGGTAGGATAAGGAGGATTAGTTATGTTTTTTACTTGTAGATGCACAAACTGAAACCTAGTGTGAAGAAGATACAAGAAAGTTAGCATATTTTTTTGTGTGCTATCAAAGTTAGTAAGATCCAACATATATGGTGGAGAAAGGGTCGACGACAACGTTAATTGATAGTGTACATCTAATAATTGGTAGGGCTCAAAAGAGGTAAATGTCCGAGATATGTATTTCTTTCTACATATATCACTTATATGGTGGGTGTGAATCATGTTGAGTGGAAAGAAAGGTAGCAAAGGATTGGGTGTACTATTAAAGTGAAGAAAGTCAACATACATGGTGGAAAAAAAGAGGGTGAAAGCATTAAATAATAAGGCTCAACTAATAACTAGTAATTCTGAAATAAAGTAACTTTTGGCCACATTTAATGTTTACTTATGGAAGCACTTAGATAGTGGGTGTGAAGCATGTTGAGATGAAAGAAAGGAAGCAAAGGAGGGGGTGTACTATCAAAGTTAAGAAAGTCAACATACATGGTAGAAAGAGGGAGGGCGAAAGCATTAACTGATAAGGCTCAACTGATAATTGGCAATGCCAAAATGAGGTAACTCTCGTGTACATTTAATGTTTCCCCCTTGGATGGAGTAATGGGAGTGCAGAGCATGTTCAAATGAAATGGATACAGATGAGCAACCTATGTTATGTGCGTAAGGTGGAGAGTGGGATGCAAATGGACACAGGTATGGTAGCTTCAATGCAAAGTAGGATCTGATATTTGTTAAAAACACGATGTCATATAAATCAATGGTGACTATAGTATGCAATGTTATAGGATGTTGTAGTAAGGAATACTCATTGAAAAATGAGTTTCACATATCCTTTGGTGATCCTCATGGACCTACCTCCAACGAAAATACAAGATACTAGGATTCTCCATTGTTTTTTATGTTATGCTAAGACAAGGGATAATGGTCTCCAATTGATTATAACAATAGTGAGAAAACAAATGTCTTACATGAATGTCAGCAAAATTTTGATGTCAGATGGGGGATTAACAAGTTGAATATGTTGAATGCTGATGCAGAAATCCCTAGTTGTCATTGGAAGAGGTTAAATCGAAGGTACAAGTGAAGGATGTAGGAGGAAGTGAGGGCACAAAAAGCAATCAGCCATTAACAAGGGTAGGTGGATGGGTGGATGGGGACACATTGTACAAGACCATAGTGAATTTGAGTGACGACACAGAAGTAAATGACTTATTGCATGAGGCCATGGAGATGGAGGCAAAGAAAGTTCCTCCAACTTATATTTGTAATCTGATTCTGATGAAGAACTAGTAGAGGTCTCCATGGTAAGGGTTTAAGTTGATGAGGTCAACATATCAAAATATGAAGATCTTGTGCCCAACACAATGGAGGGCAATGATGAAGAAATAGTCGTTAATGAGGGATGGCAAGAGCATCAAGAGGAAGAAATGAATTGGTATAAATTTGAATGACAAGATTTTGATGAAGATGCCTACAGTGTAGTAGGAGATAATGACATTGGGGGTGTAAATGGATTAATGATTGCCGGAAGTAGGGATGTTGGAAGTGGACCCCCTTTGACATTAACTAAAGTGCTAAAGCTGGAAATGACAAAAAGAGAGTGGTAAGCAACATGACTTATTTTTTGTAAAAATTTGTGTAATTACAAACTTAACCATGCTTAGTAATTGACTTTAAGGGTGTTAAATGCGGGATAGACAAAGCTCCAAAGGAGTACATGCCACCATCTCACATATAATTGCCGTAGATGATAGTGGGAGGAGGAAAGCTTCATCATCTGTTATCTATTTTGGAAAAACTCTTGCACGAAAGCATAATCCAATGTAATATTATATCATAAATTGTCACTCAAATGATTGTACCTAACTTATAACTATTGGGTCATTCTAATTTGTATACAAATATATTCCTTGAACAGCTTATATGTGGAGTTGTGTGTGAATAATGAGCACAACATGGATGAGGAGGATGATTTAATTTGAATTCGTCAAAGATCTGAAGGTAGTTCTACTTAGGCAAGAGTTTAGGGATAAGGAATATCTGAAGCTACATGTACACAAGTTTGTTATGCACAACAACTTTAAGTTCAAGGTATTATATTCAAATAAATTTTGATTCACAGTTGTGTGTAATGTGTCGGGCTGTCCATGAAGGTTATATGCAGCGATAACCAATGATTATAGTATATTCAAAGTGAAGGCTATGAACAATGTTCATACATGTGAGAAACCAATCTTTGGAGGGGACTACAAACAAGCAAAAACAAGTATTATTATTGACTCGATTGTGAAATGACTTAGGCAACATGTTTCTTATACTATAAAGGATATTTAAGCTGATGTTGATTTGAAATATGGAGTAATGATAAAGTATTCAAAGGCATATAGGTTGAAGGTGGCTGTTTTTAATAGGTTAAGAGGATAATATGAGTAATCATATGGCAAGTTGGCTGCCTACTTGTATGAGTTGGAGAAGGCAAATTCGAGTACCTCAACTATTCTCTAATATGACATAATAGATAAGACCTTCGAGAGATGCTTTGTTTCATTTGGAATGGCAATGGAGAACTTCAAGAAGTACATGTGAAGGGTTATATGTATAGATGAAACCTTTTTTAAAGGAAGGTACAAAAGGACTTTGTTTGTGATATCTTATTTGGATAGCGATAACCATATATACCCAATTGTTTGTGCTATCAGAGAAGGAGAGAATAATGATGCATAGGGCTGAGTCCTTGCACATTTGGAAACCAGACTTAGTTATTTGGAAGGTATAGTGATAGTGTCTAATTAGCATAGAGAAATCACATCTAAAGTGGCTAAATATTTTTCATATGGCGCACATGGATATTGTGCATTTCACATGTCTCAGAACATATTTGCATATTTCAAATACAAAGGTTTAAATAGTAACTTCTTCAGGGCAGTAAAAGCAGTTACAGTGGAGACATATGTGGAAGAAATGACTATCATTGAGGAGAAAAATCTCGAGGCCCACAAATGGTTTATAGAAATTGAAAAGGAAAAGTGGGTTAGTGCATACTTTCTATAGCCCAGTTATAACATTGTCACTTCCAACCAATTTGAAGTCTTCAATGGAATGATTAGGGAGCAACGATAATTGCCCATTGTTGATCATTGAGGCCATCCAATTTGAAGGCTCAAGAGATGTGGTATAAGCGTAGATTGGAGGCAGAGAATTAAAAGGACTACTTGACTAAATTTGTCAAATACAATATTTAGAAGTGTAACGAAGTGTGTCATCCCATCAGCAGCCATAAGGTATTGACTAGGTTCAAAAGAGGTGATGATCAGGTTGACCTTCTATCAAAGACTTGTACTATTGGAAAGTTTTAACAAATGGAGTTACCTTGTAAACATGCATTGACAGCATCTCCCTGTTTTACAAAATAGAAATATATAGGCAAATTTATAGCAAGAGAGTATATCCGGTCCTCGAACATAAATGATGGAAGACTCCTAAAGTTGTGAAGAGCCTTAAGTTGAGGCCTCCCAAGGAGAAGGCAAGACCAGGAAGGATAAAGAAGAAGCATATACTTTCTCAAGGTGAAGAAAAAAGGAGAGTACAATGTTGTAAGTGCAAACAATATTGTCATTATCGCAATACTTGTACCGCAGTTATGGGAGAGGACCTGAACCAATGCCCAGATCCTCTTTCATCCACAGCTAAACCCCCTCCTCCTCCTGGCCCATCTCCATCACTGCCCCCTCTTCACCCACATTTTACAACTTCTACACAAGGCCCACAGTTAGTCCATAAGCGGGGAGTTAATGAAATTAGGAGGAAGCATAATACATGTCCAAACGTACCAAAGCTCATCCCTCTAACTACGAAGGGGAAGAAAAAGAAGAAAATGAGAGATGTGGCTAAGATCAATGCTTCTACACATTAGGAGAACATGTGCAAGTAACAATCTCATATCACAACTTTTAGTTGGGAATTGGCCATTCACCGTAAACATTCGGCTTATGGACAACGTCCAACTAAGAGGGATTCAAGATGTTATAATTTGATGGATACAAAGTGGGTTGTTATATTGTGTGTGTTTTTTGTTTTACATATAAAATATGTATAGGATGTTTTTGCTTGTACATGACAAGACCACGTACAAAGTCATACCAGTGTAATACTTTAGGCATTTCTTTTGTATTAGTAATATTTGTAACATGATCATGATATTTGTAGCAAATTGTTCCTTTGATCCTTTTGCATTTAATGTAAAGGAGTAAATATTCTTTATCATGAATCATAACATCTCCATAATATTAGCAATGCATCTAGTCCAACTTATTCTAATGAATTTCCTTTATGACTTGATGTATTACTTACAGTGGAAGGGAAAGGTTGGGGAGTGTTTTTCTAAGATGGAACTTTTCTATGATGAAACACGACACGGTTGTGATCATAAATCGTTTCCAAATCAACTAGAAATTTCAAGTGCACTAACTTTCTTACTCTGTATCTTTTTGATATCTTCGTTTTTTTATTGTATTTGCTTAATATTGTTTCGGTCTTATCTCTTAATTCCATTACTATAGAGGAAGAGTCTAATACTGCAAAGTTGATTGATTATGCAATCCAGGAGAACACACTTGTAATGCTCACTGTTTCCTTCTCTCCAAATCATAGAAATAGTGGTGATATGAATAGTCTGCACAACCTAAAGCAAATGTTTTATTTAACAACGCTAGAGGAAATTAGTGAGCTTATGGATTGATGGGGATTTTTATATGAATCCAGGTTTTATTTGCATTGTGAGATCTTGTAATTGACTTGTTGTGGTAGTTTATGGGTGTTCAAAGTTGCTCACAGTTGTGGTGGTTTTCATGTATAGATCTTCAAGTTGCTGGAGATGAGTACTCAAAGTCACTAACTAGTACTTGGAGGATTCTATCATGTCTATGATGAAGATGCTTCAAAATCAAGTAACATGGGGAAAGAAGGTCAAAAAATGGATTGTCGAAGGAATATATATGTGAATGAGCAATGTTATAGTTGGAAGGCAAAATGCTTGATGCTTCTTTGAAGCAGTTATAATGAGGAAACACATTCTCTTAGGCCTGATCAAGAGATTCTTAGTTCACTAAAGGAATACCTCAATTGTAAGGAGATCCAAAAGGATGGCATGCCTTTTTTGAAGTTCAAGAAAGATGAAGCACATACTGTCCAGAATCTCAATTTAGAGTTGAAGCTTCCATTTGGTGAAGCTAATGTCCTCATGGAGAATTTGGATTTAATAAAGAGGCTACTGGGTCTTGAGCATGTGACCCCAAAGACTTACTTCATCATTCTCCTAATAAGTATCAAGATTAGAAAAGTAAAATGAATTGATTTTAGTTCACTTTAAGTTATTTTATAATGCAGACATTGTCTCAAGGAGGGAGTGATAATGTGGGATAGCCATGAGGACCTTACATGACTATGAGCTACTACTGCTTGTTTAGTTTATATCAGACTTAATTAAAAGCGATTAAAAAAGTTTAACTTGGATCCCTCTATTTTTAATGGATATTTGTGCAGTTTTTCTTCACATCGTAAACTTAGTATCCAACTGCTCTTTCATGTCATATATTTTTATGAGAGATGAGCTTGTGCAAAGCTAGCGAATGCTCTTATGGGTAGTTGACTTCTCTTATGGTTCTATAATAGGAGATATGAGAAGTACAACGTTGAACTCTCGCCATCAAGTAATTTCAGTGAAGAATCAACAAGGAACTGGTCGTGTGTGGGAAGGCGGCAGCCACTCTCGCCATTTTCTTGTATATTTCTATTTGAAACATGATAGGTGAAATCCCCTACTTGAAAAAGAAGACAAGAGTTCATGCTTGTTTGTTTTTAGCGTTGCTTTCCACTTTGTTCACTAATAACTCACTTAATTACAGGACTTGGGAGACAAATAATGGCTAAACCCTTTTTTGCAATGTAGCAATAACTCGCCCAATTTGCTCTTTTATAGATGGAATGATGAATTTCATATTTTCATGCACAGAATGTTTGCAAAGCCTTCACCTGACTAGGCTAGTATGTATTACCTTCCACTTAATGGTATATTGGGTGTGAATATAAGACGATGTGCCTAAAAAATGTCCATACCACTTTTTGGCATTCCCGAGACAATTTATCAGTTCCTAGCAGTGTTCAAGGCATGTTTGAGAAGGAAAATATGTCTCATGATTGATGTTGGATGACAATGAATGACAGTTCCATCTCATGGCTATTTCCCCTCGTTAACCAACATGCAACCCATGCCATTTACCCCAGCTCACATTTAAGACTGCTTAGATTTAAAATAGGCACCAGTTATGCACCTCAAATAGATTTTGGAACATCTTTGTCGACTACCAAAAAATGGATTATTAGCTGCATTTTATAAACGCCGCTAAAAGTCCATAAAGCGCCGCTATAACAATTAGCGGCGCTTTCTGTAGCACCCCAAGAAAATGTGACGGAAAAAGCATCAGCGGCGTTTTTTGCGGCGCTTTATGTAAGTGCTGTAATTTTTTAGTTTATTTAGCAACGCTTTTCAAAAGTGCTGCTAAATAGTTTTATAAAATAATTAAAAATAATAAATATAGATTATCAATGGCGCTTCATGAAAGCGCCACTAATAGTATTTTAGAAAAAGGAAAAAATTTAAAATTATACAGCAGAAGCGCCACTAATGCTTTTTAAAATTAAAAAAAATATACCCTCTAGAAGTGCCGCTAATTCTTTGCTATAAAAAAATACAAGAATAGAATTACCCTCTACAAGCCTGTTAATAGAATTAGTATAAGCAGAAATCAAAATTAAAGCTCATGTATTAGTAAAAGCCTAGGCAGTGTGGTTTGCACATTAGGACATTTATGGCAGTTAAACTAGGGGTACAAAGTACAATGATAATCAGGCCAGACCAAATTTTCATCAACTGGACTAGATAGGATAAACTTTAATCCAAACCGAAGGGATCTATACAACACATTGAATAGCCAGAATTACCTAAATCCAATGACAATGTACGGAACTCCCCCCAGAAAAGATTGTATCTGCAACATTTGAATAATCACTATCCTCAGCTTCAAAATATTCATCACAATTCCATACAAAAAAAAAGTATTTTGACAATCAAGTTAATTAAGAAATTTACATATAGAAAAGACTGTGTTACCCACTTCTATAAGGGAATTCAAAAAATCTAACAAGTGGCATCTCACTGATATTGTTATGCCAACTAAAAGAGTCAATTCTTATTTCTCCTGATGAATATTATAGCATGTTACAAGACCTTAATTTTGCAACTACAATTATCCTGTTTAATTAAAAATGCTCCTAACAAGCCATCTGCTCCAGAGAATAAATGAGAAAGAGAGAGAGAGAGAGAGAATTTGGGAACTTACCAAGAATTAAATGATCAAGCAAACTAGCCCACCATTTACAATGTTATTCTGGGTTCTTTTAATTTGTCAGCTACAACCAGCATATGTTACAAGCCTAGAGCGTACCATCTATCATCCCTCAATTTCAATGACTTCACTTTCCCTTGTGAGGGTTACTCACTCGTTAGAATACAACCAGCACATTCAAATCAGGATGCTTCAATTTTATGAGAAAATAGAGCATTATATTTTATGTTACAATTAATGAATGTAAAAAATTCCTTCAAATTTTACATCTTTAAGTATGTATTTTACCTGTGCTAAGAAATATCGGAGAGCATTACTCTTTTTGATAAAAGGAGAGGACCAGATCTGTATGTACAGAAAAGAGTTGGGTGTCCACGAAGTGCTGTTTAACAAAGAGTTGGCAAGTCAGAAATATTCCATACAATGTATAACCAATGAATGGTGAACTTGTATCAGTTTTTGGAATTGTTTAGTAAGAAACTAATCTCAGTCAAAGCTGTATCATTAATTGAGCAGATGGCTGTAGGTGTGATCACTTTCATTGCAAATAAGAATGGGAAAATTTGACACACAAGAAAAGAGGACAAAGATTTGTGCAACATAGGAACTGTGGAAAGAGATGAAGAACCCGAATTGTAGACTGAAAGAAAGAAAAAAAATCAAAAGAAATTAGTGTCAGCTTCTTTGACGCCTGCCAAAACCTTTACGAGGTGGAAAATCATATGTGATGGCTGCTCATCCTCCTATTGCTGCACTGTAAAACATGGATCTGAGCCAAAATGCATGGAACGACATGAGAGTGACTCGGTTCCGGTCTATTGTTTGATTTTTGGTTTGGTTCCGTCCCAACAATTCAGGTTGGGTCAGCCCTAAATTCCTCTATTTTGATAAATGGACAATCTTTAACAGAAAGGTACAATAAGACGCCTTAACAAGGGAAATCTGTTTTCAAATATCAAAGAGCACTTTTTCTTCATATATAGGAAGCAGTGTTGACGCAGAATGAGCCACTGTGATAACAAGTAATAATAGGAAGAAGTGTTGAGCATGAATCTAGCTTACCTTCATAAATGGCTTGTCACGACTTGGGAATGAATCAATGAAACTCTCCTTTAAAAGTAAAGATACCAAAATTAAAGTAAATGACACAATTAGTAAAAGTAAGCCAGCTGATGATAAGAATGACCATGACTTAAAAAGACGATAATAACAAAAATAACAAATACATGGCACCACTCTCATAATTTATATCCAACTAAACTACACTTACAATCTTGAATTTGATCAATTGTTCGGCTAAAAATTGTGTTCACCTGTTAACTATTAACTATTAACTATTAACTATTAACTATTAACTGTTACTAAGAGTATTGCTTGAACAGAAAAGCCAAGAGTGTAGACAAAAAGAATTTATTCCTGCCACTGCCACTGCCACTGCCACTGCCACTTGTAGAGATTTTTTTTTCTTAGGATGCATATTAATATGGTTGTCTAGCAAACCTATAAAAAACTTGAATAACAAAAATCTACAGCTGTGATGGATTACAAGCAAATAAAACCAAAATCTTATCACAAGTTGTATGCTAAAAAGCATTAAAACATAGCAAATTGCTATTGAGAAAAATCCAAAGGCAAATGAACTTTAAATATGGAAGAAGAAAATAAAGAAAGTCTTAAAATTGCAGACCTTGTCATTATTAGATTGTACATTTGTGATTGTGTGAGAACACAGGTTTGAGCACAAAGAATCCAAGTATGACCTTAAGACTGCTAGAAAGCCTTGGGCCGCCTCAACCTATTTATTGAAGTGGTAATGAATTTCATAAGAGTGAGCTTCTAATAGAAGGGACTATGCATTAAGAAAATCCCTTCTCCAAAGTATTTTGTACTTATAATTACAAGGATAAATAATCAGAATATTTCTGTGAAAAAGAAACACCATAGATCCACAATATGCACATGCACATGTAAAATAAAATGACAAAAAAAAAACAATTTACAACTTACATCAGGGTCATACACTTGTGACTAGATGAAACGAATTGTCATGAACATTTAATGCTTTGCTAAAAAATCAAGTCAGTAACACATAACACTAAACACACAACATAAATTACTAACACCAAAATCTAAGGAACAAATTGAAAGAGGCAAAAAAATAATAATTGTCTCAAAGCAAAACAATATTAACTCAAATAAATCTAGTTAATCGGTAAGTTAAAGGTTTTTATGGGTAATCAGATCGATATTTAACAATGGTAAGTTAAAGGTTTTTAATATGCCATTAATCAACTAAATATATTTAGGTGATTTTGGGCCAATGCACAGTTGCTTGAGCCTAAACTATGTAGCTCGTCGAATTTAGATCAGCGACACACGTTACTTTAAGACTTGAGAAACAATAAATCCATGCAACAGCTCCCACAGCCTACGGCACTCACCTAAAATTTTCTTTCAGAATTTTATATTTTTAGTTTAAAATTTTATCTTATAAACTTTTTATAGGTAATAAAATTTGTATTTATTTTGGTAATTAGTCAATTACTTTTTTAAAATATTTTAAAAAAATAAAACATCACCCAGACCTGGAACGTGGTTCATTACCTATATATACTCTCTATAAACAAATGTGGGCATACTTTATATATATAACCATCTAATTGTCATTCATACAATTTATTTATAGTCGCATATGGGCCCATGTATCATAAATTGTCACATCAAATTAATCTCATGACACAAGTGAACTACATGTATGAACTCATGCTTTCTTTATGGGTCATTTGATCTACGTCTGACAAATATAAGGGATCATAACTGCAAGCATGCATGCATAACTCATTGTTATATCTTACATTTAACAATTAATTTAAGTAAACCCCCCAATTGTCATCTACGTCCAAGAAATCTTTTTTTGTTATTTTAAGTTAAATATATATATTTTGATCATACAAGAAAGTGAAAATGTAGTTGGGTCTTGTTTTATCTAAAAGTAACCCAATACCTATTAAAAAATGCTAAACAAGCTTGACATGAGCTGCTTATACCAAACCCTCACCTGATCCAATTATAGTTGACTCATTTATAATAATTTTATTTTTTTAATTATTTTTAAAAAATCACTAATGACATATAAAAAAGTATAAAAAGTTTAAAATAATTATTTATTAATTTGTATATCTTACCCATCAAAGAATATTAAGATTTATTATATATCATAATACAAAAAAATAAAACAAAATATTTATAAATAACTTTATTTGGGTTTGGTCGGGTTGCATCACCTAAAACCCAAACTGAATAGCTATTTGGGGTTTACCATATACCACACTCAAGAGATAACCCTTCGAGGAAGGTTTACGGTTGTTATAGCTATATGTGATTGAGTAAAAAAGTCATTTGTATCTAAATTTGTAATTTTTATAATTACTTTTTATTTTGATAATTACTACCTCTCAAAATTTTTATAAGTTAATAGATAAAATTATATAATTATTTAAACTTTTTTATATTTATTTTTCATAATAAGGTTATTTTTTAAGTTTTCTAAATATTTGAATTGGGTCATGTTTAGGTATGCATGGATTAGGTTGACAAATTACTATTTCTAAAATAGAAACATATTCGAGCTTCAAATAACCTAACCCAAGCTCGACTACCCGACTTTCTCAGCTAACATTGAGTGTTGATAATAATGCCTTTGTTATACATTCACATGTTTTTTTGTTATTTTTTCTTAATTTAAGTTTATATTTATTTTATATATTAAATATATTACTGGCATTTTCCCAACAAACATCCCTAAAGTATTTATTATTGTATAAAAATTAGTATTACTTTAAATTATTTAGTGGTGCTTAGCAATAAAGCGCCAGTGATTATATTATCTTAGCGGCGCTTTCTAGCAAAGTGCCACTCATGAGATTGTTTATTATTTTTTAAGAAAATAGTGCTTAAATTATTTAGTGGCACTTTCTGAGGAAGCGTCGCGGATGATAGCATATCAACGGCACTTCTATGTAAAGCGCCGCTAATAATATTTTAGTAGAGGCGCTTTATAAAAGCGCCATTGTAATATTAATTATTAATGACACTTTTATAATCATTAGTGGCGCTTTTGTAAAAGCGTAGTTGATTAAGTGCCACTGTTACTCCGTTTTTTCGTAGTGGTCCTCTATACTTGATCCCAAGATTTTGTAGTGGATTCAAGAAACACAATAAATTAAATTAAAGACTACATCCTCAACTTATGTTACATATTCAGCGAAGCAAGTTGCAAAACTAAGAGACAAATGTCTTATGGTGATCTTTCTTCTACAAAACTATTAGATTTTTCTTAAACCAAGATAAAAGTCATAAATTGAAGTGAGCCTTACTGCCTTCAACTCTCAAGTTACCACATCAATAAGGTCAGAGAAAACCTACTGTCATGCTCAGGAGAAAGCAAAAGATAAAAACAAAAAACACAACAAGAAATGTAATAATCATTCATGATGATATTGTCAGCTAAGAACAAAAATTCTCAACACATTTTATGCATCTGCACATTGTCCCTGTACAGTCACTACCACACATATGCTCCTGTACTAGGCCCATAGTGTGTTTCCACTACATCATTCAAAGTTATTCCCACCATTCACATGTTCACAGAAATATTCCTCTAGGCTGCTGCTTATGTTCTTTCCAAGGCTTCCAGAAAATGCTCATCAAATACCAAAAATACCACAAGTTTGCATGGAAAATGGTCATCAAATACCACATGCTAGGTTCATCAAGCATTTTGAAAGTAATCCTACCAACACCATTCACATCAAATACCATCATTCACTACAACAAAAATGAAGTATTAGCGACGCAATCTTTAGCGTCACTAAAAACAACTATTTGTGACGCATAAAAAAGCGTCGCAAATAGGTCAACCATTAATAGTTGACCTATTTGCGACACTTTATACAAACGTCACTAAAATATATATATTTTAAATAAAAAAACAAAAAAATTATAACAATTAGCGATGCTTATTTTAAGAGTCGCTAATAGCTCTACTATTACTTACAAGTAAGCATCGCTAATAGTAGTTAATTAAAATAAAATAAAATAAAACATTTAGCAACATATAGAAATATACATCGCTAATATTATTGGTATTAACGACGTATATTTATATACGTTGCTAATAGAATTTATTTTATTTTATTTTTTATTTTTTTAAAAAAAATTGAAATTAAAGGAGAGAGAGGAGAGGGAGAGAGGGAGGGAGAGAGAGGAAAGGGAAAGAGAAAGTGAGGAGAGGGAGAGAGAGAGGAGAGGGAGAGGATGGAGGATAGAGAGAGAGGCATATTAGCGACATATAATTATATACGTCGCTAATATGATTTCTTGTAATTCTATTTTTATTTTTTAAAAGTAATTTCAAAGAATAAAAAATCTAAAAAAATAGAAATTAGAGGAGAGATAGTGTGTAGGGACATAGGAGAGAGAGGAGAGGAGAGGGAAGAGAGAGAGGAGGGAGGGTAGAGAGAGAGGAGAGACAGGAGGAGGGAGGAGAGAGAGGAGATAAAGGGGGGAGGAAAGAGAGAGGAGATAGAGGGTGGAGGGAGGAGTGAGAGACATAGGAGGGAGGAGAGAGAGAGAGGAGAGGGAAGAGAGAGAGGAGAGGAGGGTGGAGAGAGAGGGAGGGAAGAGAGAGAGAGGAGATAGTGGGGGAAGGAGGAGAGAGAGAGAAGATAGTGGGGGAAGGAGGAGAGATAGAGAAGATAGTGGGGGAGTGAGGAGAGAGAGGATATAGAGGGGGAGGGGGAGTGAGAGACAGAGGAGGGAGGAGAGAGAGAGGGAAGTGAGAGAGAAGAGGAGGGTGGAGAGAGAGAGGGAAGTGAGAGAGAAGAGGAGGGTGGAGAGAGGGGAGAGAGGGAGGGAGGGAGGAGAGAGAGGCGATAGACGGGGAGGGAGGAGTGAGAGGGAGAAAATTTTTTAACTAAAAATTATTTTAAAAAAATATAAAAAATTAAAAAAAGATGTAGTAGCGACACATATCTCTATGCGTCACTACTACCCTTAGTAGTAGTGGCGCATAGCTACACCCGTCACTACTACCTATTTTTTAATTATAAAATTCAATGAAAGAGAGAGAGGGGGAGGGAGGGAGGGAGGAGAGAGAGAGGAGATAGAGGGGAGGGGGAAATGAGAGATAGAGGACGGAGGAGAAAGAGAGGAGATAGAGGGGGAGCGGGGAGTGAGAGACAGAGGAGGCAGGAGAGAGAGAGGAGAGGGAAGTGAGAGAGAGGGGAGATAGAGGGGAAGGGAAGAGAGAGAGAGAGGAGATAGAGGGGGAGGGGTGAGTGAGAGACAGAGGAGGGAGGAGAGGAGAGGGAGGAGAGGAGAGGGAGAGAGAGGAGAGAGTAAAGAGAGAGTGAGTGAATAGTGTAGAAAGAGAGAGTGATGAGAGAAGATAATTTATAAATAATAAAAATTAATTTTTAGCAACGTATTGGACTATACGTCACTAAATGCAATATTTATAGTAATGTATAGTACTATACATCACTATAAATTCTATATTTAGCTACGTATAGTTCAATACGTTGATAAATACAATATTTTTAGTGAGGTGTATAGAATAAATTGCTGAAACTTACCAATAGCGACAGTCATCACCATCGCTAATAATAATTTTTTTTTTAAAAATAAAGTCTGGTAGCGAAATTTCACACACCCCTTATTAAAGTCCCCCTGTTGCACCCTGCCTACCATCGCCTGCTGCCGCGCTTCCCCATCGCCTCTGCCACAGCACTGCCCGTGCCCTGCTGTTCTCTGGCCCACCACTCCCACCGATGCCCCGTCGTCCCTCCCAGTCCCCTTCTCTCCTCTTCCCCTCCCCCCTCTATGGGTACTTGAGGGCCCCTCCGGTGCTGCAGCCGTTCTCCTCCCCCACCGCCTATGGTCCCCCCTCCCCCTTCTTCGCCCTACCTCTCCCCCTTCTCCAGTCCCCCTTCTTTCGCTGCTCCGGTCCCCCTTTGATTTTTAGAGGAGGGGGTGGGGGCAGGAAGGATGGGCGAGGAGCCGGGGAGAGGAGGGCCAGAGGACGGCGGCGGCGGCGCCGTCCTCCCACTCCCCTACATCCTGCTCCAGTCGCCCCCCCACCCCCGCGCTTTTCCTCCTTCTGATTTTCAGAGGGGGAGGAGGGGGACTCGGAGTGAGGTGGGGGGCAGGAGGACGGCGATGCCACCACCCTCCTCCTGCTCCCCACCCCCGTCCATTTCTCCAGACCCCCTCACCCCTTGCTGCTCCCCCCCCCACCCCTACTGGGGGAGGGAGGGACCCAACAAGGGGGAGGGGGGGCAGCAGGGGTGGGGGGCAGTAGAGGGAAGGGGGCCACCGAGGAGGGGAGAGGTGAGGGGGAGCAAGGGGAGGGAGGGGGCCAGCTGGGGGAGGGAGGGGGCCAGCTGGGGGAGGGGAGCCAGCAGGGGGGAAGCTGGGAGAGGGGGCAGTAGGGATGAGGGGGGCCCTCCCCTACATCCTATTGCCTCCCTTCCCCTATTGTCCCCCTCCTTCCACCCCCTGCTGCCCTCCCCTTCCTTCCACACCCTGTTGGCCCCCTCTCCCTCCTCTGATTTTCAGAGGAGGGGGACGGAGCCGAGGGTCCGGATTCTAGCACCCCGCCATCCTTTGGCCCTTCCTCGGTGGCCCACAGGCAATTTTAAAAAAAAATCACTATTAGCGACATTTAAAAAGCGTCGCTATTTAATTTTTTTTTAAAATAATTATTAGCGACGCATAGAAAGCGTCGCTAATAATGACTTATTAGCAATGCTTTAGCTATACATCACTAATAAGTTATTTTTTATTTTTTAAAAAATACTTTTTCTATTAACAACGTATAAATAAGTGTCGCTAATAATACCTTGTTAGCGATGCTTATATTATATGTCACTAATAATTTATTATTTAAATTTTTTTAAAAACTATTTTTTTATTAGTGATGTATAGAAAGCATCGCTAATAGCTTATCATTAGCAACACTATTAAATATGTGTCGCTAATAAGTTATTATTAGTGACGCATATTTATATGTCGCTAATATGCTTTATTAGCAATGCCTTTTGTTATATGTCGCAAATTGGTAATAGCGACGGCACTTTTTTTTACATTGATAGCGACGTTTATTATACGTCACTAATAGCCATTAGTGACACTTATGAGACTATTAGCGACGCATAAATGCATCACTAATAGTCCTTTTTGTTGTAGTGATTCACCCACATTTACCCATACATTTCACATGGAAAATGCTAAAAAATTTACTCAATATAAAAAATCTTCTTAAGGACCAACACCATCCACACCCATATTCACAGCACAATGGCCTAGCTATTACATTCACATTTGGTTCAAGTTTACATAACAAAAGCAAATGTTTTATACAACTAAGCCACGTATAATCAAACTATATCACCATGATATGGAATGTTTCATAATTTGGTATGCAACACTATGCCTCTTGTGCACATGTCCTCCTCTAGTAAATCTAAATTGGTACCCATGTGACAAGTACCACATATAAATGCAGATGCAGACACCACAATCATTGTTATTCATTGGTTGTGGATGTTTGATTATCCCTTTCACCGGGATACACAAGGTTGCAGTTGCTTCATATTCCAATTTCAACATAACTATAGACAAAACATGTCTGAGTATGACCAATTTCTTGTATTACTATCTATCTCAGCTCCGGAGTAATAAGGGTCCATTATTTATATGACATCATTCTTCAAATCAAGTAAAATCAGAGTCCAATGGTTATTGTTGACATGAAGCGGGAACCAGTGGAGGTCATTTTCCCAGAAGTCTTTATCATTAACCTTGAGCAACTTCACTATGCTTGTGGGAACCTCTAGCCATGCTTCTGCAACAGTTGCCCTTGAGACATTGGCTTCCTTTTTTGTCAATGATGCGTACAAGCTGAGAAGTGGAGATAAATCAATCCTCATGAGCTTCTATCGAATAGAATCAGTCATTAGTCAACTAGTTGCTAGACCATGGTAATCAAACACAGAAAGAGTAGAGTATTCAATATCAATATCAATTGAATTACTATAATGTTGTACAACATAATCAACACTAATATTGCAGCTAAAAGTCACACAAACATTGTACCATATCCACCTATAAGAATGCATAATGGACTGTAGCAACTCCGATGTGAACTGAATTCCACCAATTGCCAGGAGCTTTATGTCCCAAGAAGTTATGCATACCATGAATGTGAACACAAATGTTTGTAAATAAAATTGAGCAATCTAAAATGAAATATTAATCAACCCTAAAATTAAAAAATGCACTCTCTCATATTTCCAACCCTTTTGGAGGCTCTTGTGAAGTGTTTTATCTTCTTCTTCCATTAGTTGATGGGGTTTAGGGTTTGTAAACTCCAGCAATGCTATCTCTTAGAGTGCAACGAGTCTAGATAGCTTGCTTTCGTGGAATTCTTGGTGAGCTGGTGCTTGTCCCTTAGGTGGGATGGTTGTCCCTGAGTCTCCTCCATGTTCAATCTGATCCAGGATTTGGTTGGCCACTTCAAGATTATCCTGCCCATCTTCTTGTCCCTCGCAATGCACATTGTCACCAATTTGATCACTAGATGTATAAGCTCTTGAACATCACTTTGGTCCCTCACAATTCTCCTCTTGTTTCACCTAGGATACATATAAGGGGTCCTCATGTATTTGTTGGCATTCCTCTTCCTAGCCTGGATAATGAGGGGCATCACCTCTTCGACTATTGGGGCACCACTCCCAATGTCTATCCCAACCTCCCCAACGTCCATAGAAGTTGCACCCTCATCAGGGTAAACTTCCTCTACGATAAGTGCCTATGTAGACATGCATGCATTAGTAGAGGATTAAAGAAAAATAGAACAAAATTAGGACAAGGTGGGACAATTAAGATAGTAAGGTCTGAAGCATGTCAATTTTAATTGTATAACATAGGGGCTAGACATACATGTCTCTGATATAAAAAAAAGTTTTTATACCCAAACATAACTGTGGAACTCTGTGAAGGGGTATTGTTGGGCATTATCTTTATCAACACTTGCATATCCCACATCCATCCCTTCCTAGTCAAACATAATTAATGTAACTCTTAGTAAGATTATTATGGAATGATATGAATAATAAAACTTAACACTAGTAAGAAGTCATAGTTATTGTGATATTGTATCTAACCTTAAATGGGTCCGATGACCTCCCATGCCTGGACACTAAAAGTGAAACATCTTCAGACAATTTGTCGACCTTGACCTCCAAATGATTGATTGCAGCCACCTTTAACCAAATTAGATCAAGTGTGCCAACAAGCTTCAGTAATGTGCCTTTCATCCATTGAAGTTGGCTCTGCACACTTTCTCCCAATGCAATATCTTGGTGGCCACTTCTCTTACTCAGTTTGTCATCAACAAAAGAAATATTTTTTTCAGGAGCTCTTGGAGGCTCCTCCCCTGTATCTACATCTTCCTCTTCCTCTGCCCCTTGCAGGGTACCACCAAGGGGGACCTCAGATTTATCAAAAATTATTTGGTCGCCCTTAAGAAACTTCTACAGCCCTTTTGCTGATTACACAATCTCCCAATGTCGACCCCTGCCTCCCCAGCGTCCATAGAAGTTGAACCCTCATCGGGGTAAACTTCCTCTATGACGAGTGCCAATGTAGACATGCATGCATTAGTAGAATGTTAAATAAAAGTAGAACAAAATTAGGACAAGGTGGGACAATTAAAATAGTAAGGTCTGAAGCATGTCAATTTTAATTGTACAACATAGGGGCTAGACATACATGTCCCTCATATAAAAACAATTTTTATACCCTAGCATAACTATGGAACTCTGTGTAGGGGTATTGTTGGGCTTCATCTTTATCAACACCTCCATATCCCACATCCATCCCTCCTGGTCAAACATAATTAATGTAAATCTTAGTAATATTATCGTGGAATGACATGAATAATAAAACTTAACATTAGTAAGAAGTCATAGTTATTATAATATTGTCTCTAACCTCAAATGGGTCTGATGACCTCCCATGCTTGGACACTAAAACTGAAATATCTTTAGACAATTTGTTGACCATGACCTCTAAACGATTGACTACAGCCACCTTTAGCCGAATTAGATCACGTGTGCCAACAAGCTTGAGTAATTTATCTTTCATCCATTGAAGTTAGCTCTGCACACTTTCTCCCATTGCAACATCTAGGTGGCCACTTCTCTTACTCGGTTCCTCATCAACAAAAGAAACATTTTTTTCAGGAGCCCTTGGAGGTTCCTCCTCCATATCATCTTCCTCTTCCTCTTCCCCTTGCAAGGTACCACCAAGGGGGACCTTGGATTTATAAAAAAGTATCTAGTCCTCCTTAAGAAAACTCTACAGCCCTTTGGCTGATTGCGCAATCTCATCCTCAACCTTAGCTTAGGTCTGCTCCAAGCATCCATATGCCAAAACCTAAAATCCAAAATAAATGCAGTATAAGTCAACAGATACGTGAGTCGCAAATTTGAAGTCATACTAAGATGGAAAATTACAATATATTACCTTCTCCTTGCAAAAAATAGCTTAGTCGATTGCATCATAACTTGGCTTCTTGTAGTTCACCCAATTCAGCAATCATGGAAAAACATCCTCCACTCGTTGGGCACACAAGTCTCGGAGCGGAGGAATACTTTCCATAGCCCAAACTTGCAAGTTCAAATTATTAAATATATGTTAAATTCTCATAGTCAGCATATTACATTAAATCCTTAATCAAACTACTCACACAACGTACCAAAAGTGCTTGTACAAATCCATACACATTATACGTGGTCTTGGTTAGGGCCTTCTTTGCTTCCTCCAAGCTATGGTGAGTGTCCCAATATGCAATGTTACTCCAAGGATACTAATCAAACTCCACCTCATCAGCCACAAAAAAGCGCTAGGCCACCTTATGCGCCCACACTCTACCCACAATGAAAGAAGTTAATACCAGTACGCGGGCCAGCTTCACCGAGCAATCATTTGTTTTGCTAATGATGATCTTTTGGTAAATCTACTCCTTTCTAATGTGGAACTTCTCCTTTCCAAACACCCTACATAGTAAGGAGTCCTTTCTTAATGCTTTTGGCACTGATGTGAGTGGTGAGAGCACATCTGTTATCTGCATACCACTTACTTGGGCAAATTCAATCGGAGACATCTTCATTGTATAGGCTTCCGTTAGTTGAAACTGAAACTTTCCCTGATGAATCTTGACTATGTGGTGAACTTCTTTAAGGGAGAACATGAATTTCACAATGTCCAACTGCATGTATCTACTAAAACATGATGCTTCAAACATTTTTTATTGGCACTTGTGTTTATGGAAGTGTTCTTGAAACTTCTGGATGTTGAGTAGGTGGACTTTGGTTGCAGGTCGCCCTCATGGGCTTTACCCTAGGCTGAATTGCAACTTTGGAAGGTAACATCACCCTGCAATGTATGACAATTGCATATTGCACAAGGGTTAAAATATATAATAAACACACATGCAAAAATATGCAAATATACATAACTCATAGAACATGATCATACATAACACACATACCATGTTAAAATTGAATAGAACATGTTCAGAATTTGGTATGTAGACTTCCAATACCAAAAGCCTATATGCGAATATTTATGTAACCCTTACTTAATAAGCATTACACAAACATAAATTGTAGTATATGAAAAGCATGCATGCACACTAAGCACAAAACACACAAGATATGTTTCATAAAAGAACTTACATACACATATTTTTTTCTACCTATATATATATATATATATATATATATATATATATATATATATATATATATATATATATATATATATATATATATATATATATATATTGTAAGGATTCTCATCTTTAAACCGGTTTTTGGTTTTCTTTAATTATGGGTTATTGTGAGATTAACGCGTTTTCTGATCTTATTCGGTGATTTCGTAAAATAAGTAGTGTTTGTGATGGTTTTAACCAAAATTAACTTCAATATTAGTGGTTTTAAGTGATTTTAGACCAAATGTGAATTTTTTAGATTTTTCAAAATTTTTAATATTTTCTCAAAAATTAGGGTTTTGGCGGGACCCCTGTGGGCCCCACCGTCGAAAATTTTATTTTTAGGTCAAATGAACCTAGATATATACTTAAGGTCATACAAAAATTTTTAGAATTTTATTAGGCTTAATCAGTGTTTAAATTTGTAAAATACCCACTTTTATCCTACTTTTCCTATTTACACCCCAAAACTTACCTATGCATACCCCAACCCTTACTATAAAAGGGCAAACCTGACCCATTTCCATTTTTGGGAATAGGCTAAGGAAGGAGGGCTGGCCTAATCCCCACTTAGGCCCGAATTAGAAGCCGATTAAGGTAAGTTTACTCTAATTAAGCACTAATCCATGGCTTTCTTCTTAATTTCTTCCAAATCTACTATTTTTCCCTTGATTCAATTCATTTTTGACCATCAAAAACTACTGATTTGTGTTTTACTGCAAACCCTAACATTCAAAATTTGATTTTTACTACCAATAAGCCCTAGATCTAAAATTTAATTAGGGATTTCTTGGGTAAATTGATTTCTATTAGAGTTTAATTCAAACTCATTGTGTTTTCAAGGATTTCAAGAAGGGTGACTCTTCAATCCGAGCTTAATCAAGTGCTGAGGTAATGGGTCTTCAAAATCTCTGTTTGTCCATGGTAAAACTCTTCATTTTTGGCTTATTTCGAAATGGTTTGCTTGATTTGGTGTGTTAATGGTAAGATTAGAAAATAGAATTATTTAATTCCGATTTCTTAAGGTTTTGCATTATTATGGTTTGGTTTGATGTTTTGGAAGTCAAGAAGGACTTTTGATGACAATTAGGGTGTTAGATGTGGATTTGATGTGTTATCAATGGTGTTTCAGTTTGGATTTGCGAAAGGAAGAAGATGACTGTTCTGCCGTGTTGGCGATCGATCGGCCCTACAGGGCTTTCGATCGGCAACATTGCTGGAACGGCACTTTTCCAATTCAGCCGATCGAACGGCCTGCTGGGCGATCGAACGGCCAAACTGTAAATTTCAAATTTTCATGTTTAACCTATCGAACGGTCTGAAGGGCGATCGATCGGCTACACAGTAAATTATATGTTGTGCATATGATGTCTATTTTGATGATTCCACTTTAGCTTGCCAATTTTATATGAATGTGGAGTGTTTTAAGCTATGTTAGGCTACTGAAAATGCATGCTATTAAGTTTATAGAGTTGAGATATATGCTTAGAGATGGTGGAATGACTTATGTTTTGTGGCATGATGTTGGAAACCTCATCTTGAAATTATGAATGGTTGGTTTCTCATTGTTAAGCATATTTTCAGTAGAACTATAATCTATTATTGGACTGATTTGTCATGATAGATTGTGGTTAGTTGTGTGTGGATGTTGGTGAATGTCATGACTCAATGATGAAATGAGTGATGTTATATGTGTTTAGCCTTTGTGGTTGAGTTTTGAATTGAGATATGATTTCAATGATTCTTCTCCTATGATTTCCGCTGGGATTCATGTTTAGATGGAAATTCACATGTATAGTGTGGTAGTGAGTTTAATTTCAAGCATGTTGGCATGCATTATGTGAAATGCTTCTACTAGATACACACACACATGTGGGGTTAAATAATGATGTTGAAGCTTGATATTATGATTATGAATGATGCATTAGGGGCTGATGAGAGCATGTATCATGGATTAGGATTCATGTATACTTTGCCCACGTATGTACCTTGCTGCATGCATCATGAAAATGGATTTCCAATTGAGGCTTCATCGTGATTAATCGAATTTGACCGATTGGATGCAATGTGATGGAATTGTGTGCCGGATTGATCGGTCGTGGATTAATCGCAAGTTGATTGGTCCGGAAGGACATATTTTGATTTGAGTTCCTGTGTGGAATGAGTGCACTCCCCGGGTTGAGTCTTGTTAAATGGAATGACATGTGGGGACGACTTGTGTACTTGTCCTGCGGATTGTGAGAATGTTATTATGAGTGTCATCTGGACCCTGAGAATCCAGTGTGGTATACCGTGTGCACCCCGCTACCACGTGTTATAGGGTTCTCTGTGTGAGAACTCGGGCTCTTCCCTCCGCAGGAGATGTCCCTGGGCGAACACCCCTGCTCTAGATTCTCTGTGTGAGAATGGGACATCCTTGGCCAGGATCGTCCAGGGCGAGCAGTATTAGGGATTGATAACCCCGATCTTTCTTTAATTCTTGTGTAGAATTTTGGACTATGACACGCCTTCGTGGCCTTGTCTATGCTCCCGTCTGTGTGACATTATTGTTTGGTTACTCCTTGATGGAGGTTGATTTTGATGTTGTGCATGCAGAATATATATGTTAGAGATACATCCATGCATGTTGATTTTGATGTTATGCATGTGGAATATGTATGTTAGAGATACATCCATGCATGTTGATTTTGATGTTATGCATGTGGAATATGTATGTTAGAGATACATCCATGCATGTTGTTTTTGATGTTATGCATGTGGAATATGTATGTTAGAGATACATCCATGCAGGTTGAATTATGAAATAATGCATGTAGGAATATGTAGGTTTGAGATACATCCATGCAGTTTGATTTGATACTATGCATGTGGCAATATGTATGTTAGAGATACATCCATGCAGGTTGAATTATGCATTATGATGCAGTTTTAAGTGATGTGAATATGTGATCAGAAAATGATGCACCTTGTACATCGTTGATTTGAAAGATTATATCGCCATGCTATCGTATTTTCAACATTGACAGTGATATTAAAACCATTGCTGAGTTTGTTAAACTCACCCCTCTTTTTGTGTTTTGATTTGGGGCTGCGTGGTGCAACACGCAGACGGACAGGATTGCCTCTTTGAGGAAAGGTCAGAGATAGCTTGGGTGTGATGATGGAGATCGTTGTGTGACTTATCTTCTTTGGTTCTATGTTTTATGATTTGAACCTTTGTGTAGGGTTCTTGTTTTGGATTTATGTCACATTTTACAGTTGTGATGCATATGACTTATTTTGAGCCGGTATGTACTTAACTAAGCTTGTGGGTTTGAGATTGTTGTTTACTTTGTGATAAGCAACACCTTTCCTTCCCTTTTTATTTACTCTTGCTCAAAGGATTGTGCGTACTCCGTGTTGCTGTTAATCGCCCATGGTTAGGGTTAAGTCTTCTGCTACAATCGTTTCTCAATTTTCACTTCGTCGTCCCTGCGCGCTTGACCGGCCCCTGGACCGGGTTCGGCTCGGGTCGGGCATCGCCGGGGCGTGACATATAAACCTAACTAGATCAAATCTAAAGACCAGCCAATATATTTTGTATGAAAAGGACTCCTAACATCTACTAGTTAACGATTAGGCCCTATCAATTTACTTTGTCTAAACCATATAAACTTGGTTATATGGTCTCTCCCTTGGTATTAATCATATCACATCTAGCAAAGCATGGGTAAAACTAAACTAATGAGCTATATTATTCTTACTTACCAACAAAATTTACACAATCAATGAATTACTTTGCATCTTTTATAATCTATCTAAGGCATGCATGCACACTAAGCACAAAACACACAAGATATGTGTCATAAAAGAACTTACATAAACTTATCTTTATCTACCCATATATATACCTAACTAGATAGAATATAAAGACCAGCCAATGTACTTTGCAAAAAAAAAGCCTCCTAACTTTACTAGTCAACATTTAGGCCTTATGAGTTAACTTCGTCTAAACCATATAAACTTGGTTATATGGTTTCCCCCTTGGTATTAATTATATCACATCTATCAAATCATGGGTAAAACTAAACTAATGAGCTATATTATTCTTACTTAGCATACCAAGAAAATTTATACAATCAGTGAAATTCTTTGCATATTTTATTATCTATCAAATGCATGCACACAAAGCACAAAACACACAAAATATTTTTTATAAAATAACTTACATAGACACATCTTTATCTGCCCATATATATACTTAACTAGATCATATCTAAAAGACTAGTGAAGGTACTTTGTAAAAGAAAAAGTCTCCTAATATCTACAATCAACAGTTAGGCCTTATCAATTAACTTTGTCTAAACTATATAAACTTGGTTATAAGATCCACCCCTTTGAGTTAATCATATCACATCTATCAAAGCATGGGTAAAACTAAACTAATGAATTATATTATTCTTACTTAGTCTACCAACAAAATTTACACAATCAGTGAATTAGTTTGCATCTTTTATAATATATCTAAGGCATGCATGCACACTAAGCACAAAACACACAAGATATGTTTCATAATAGAACTTACTAAACACATCTTTGTCTACCCATATATATACTTAACTGAATCAAATCTAAAGACCATCCAATGTACTTTGCAAAAAAAAGCCTCCTAACGTCTACAATTCTACAGTTAGGCCATATCAGTTAACTTCGTCTAAACTATATAAAATTGGTTATATGGTCTCTCTTTGATATTAATCATATCACATCTATCAAAGAATGGGTAAAACTAAACTAATGAGCTATATTATTCTTACTTAAACAACCAACAAAATTTACGCAATCAGTGAATTGCTTTGTATCTTTTATAATTCATCTAGGTTATGCATGCACACTAAGCAGAAAATACACAAGATATGTTTCGTAAAAGAACTGATATACACGCATTTTTATCTACCCATATATATAACTAACTAGATCAAATCTAAAGACTAGCCAATGTACTTAGCAAAAAAATCCTCCTAACATCTACAAGTCAATAGTTAGACATTATTGGTAAATTTCGTGTAAACTTTATAAACTTAGTTATATGCTCTCTTAGTATTAGTCATATCATATCCATCAAATCATGGGTAAAACTAAACTAATGAGCTATATTATTTGTACTTAGCCTACCAACAAAATTTACATAATCATTGAATTACTTTGCATCTTTTATAAACTATCTAAGGCATGCATGCACACTAGGCACAAAACATATAATATATATTTCATAATAGAACTTACATACACACATATTTATCTACCTATATATATACCTAACTAGATCAAATCTAAAGTCGAGCTGATGTACTTTACAAAAAAAAGCCTCCTAACATATACTTGTTAACAGTTAGGCCCTATTAGTTAACTTCATCTAAACTACATAAACTTAGTTTGATGATCTCCTCCTTGGTATTAATCATATCATATCTATCAAAGCATTGGCAAAACTAAACTAGTGAGATATATTATTCTTACTTAGACTAGCAACAAAATTTACATAATCAGTGAATTACTTTGCATCTTTTGTAATCTATCTAAGGCATGCATGCACACTAAATACAAAACACACAAGATATGTTTCATAAAAGAACTTACACACACACACATATCTTTTTCTTCCTATATATATATACCTAACTTGATTAAATCTAATAACCGCATAATATACTATACAAAAAAAATCCTCCTTACATCTACCAGTCAACAGTTTGGCCCTATCCATTACACTAGTGTATATTGCCTCCTCCTTGGTATAAATCAGATCACATCCTTCAATACATGGGTAAAAATAATTTAGGGTACTCACATAAAGTTGCATATTCACATTCCACCTTAAGCTCTACATGTCCAACCTTACTTGAACTGATCAATATTTAAAGCAAACTTAGCTTACGACATCAAATTAACCAATTAAGCAGTTTGTACTTCCAATTTACAAACATATTATGAAATTGCTCATTTATATTCTATTAAATCAATTACATATTTCATCACACCAGATCATAAATTTTTAAACCAAATCATATAAGACACTGTAACATAATTTTTGAATATTCAATTAACCAACTAGCAATGTAGGATCTTACTTTGCCATTTATGTCTATTGTTGATTAAATGTTGGGGAGAGAGGTTAGAGGTTTGAGGGAAGAGGTCGACTGGAGAAGATGGACCAATGCCAAAAATCGGGAAGAGGTCAGCAGGAGAAGAGGGAAGGAGGGGAGAGGCCAACTAGAGTAGCATTGCCAAAAGGGGAGAAGGTGGCCAAAATAGATGTCGTTCGTGGGGAAAAGATGGCCAGACGAGAAATCGCTGGAGGGGAGAGAAAATCCGGGAAGGGTCGAGAGTGAAGGTTGGAAAAATGGGAATTTTCTCTGTGGGAAGGGGGCGACTAGAGGACCGATGCCGGAGGAGGAGAAGGTGGCCGGTATGGATGTCGCTAGAGGGGAAAATATGGCCAGATGAGAGATCATTGTTCAGGAGAGAAACGCCGGGAATGGTCAAGAGCAAGGGATGGAAAAATGGGAACTTTCTCTCTAGGAAGAGTGCAACTGGAGGAGCGATGCCAAAGGAGGAGAAGGTGGCCGGTATGGATGTCACCGGAAGGGAAAATATAGGTGGATCATTCCAAACTGCTTTTGTTTGTTATAATAAATGAATTGGTCTTTTTCTTTTTCATATGAATAAGAAATTTGGGAGCCTTTATTTTGAATTGTATTGCGTTGATTGATTCTATTTTGCCATTTTTGCGGAATTAATCTAGACCCTCGAATCAGAGGTAGATTGTATTGATTATAAAGACCCCTTAACCATTTTTTCCATTGTGAGAGATCGCCAGAGGGGAGAGAAAATGCGGGAAAGGTCAAGAGCAAAGGGGGGGAAAAATCTTAACCTTCTCTACGGGAGATCTTTGGCAATCGTTTTGTATACCCTAAGGGCTATTTTGGTATTTTTAGCATACATGTGGCAACTCAAACATGCCGAAGTCTACTTCTGCACCTTCAAGTTTCCTCACCTAAATTTGTATTTCAGCCCAATGTCATGTCTATTTCTAAAAAAATTTCTTGCTTGCAGTGCGTTCGAAGCCACCCTGATACGTTTTGGGGCCCTGAAATAAGCACCTGAATGATTGCATGGTTTTCCTTCTTTCTTTCGCTAATGTAGTTTCCATTTAGTATTGTCTTTCTTCATGTTGATCTATGCTCAGTTCTTTTACACTCTCTTCCTCCATCGAGATAGCACTTCCAGTGTCAGCACTTGGGTTCGAAGGCTATAAGAAGCGGCTTGATATATCCTTTTTTGAGCCGTCAGCCTTTCTTGACCCTGATGGGACTGGTCTTCGTGCCATCTCGAGATCCCAGCTTGCTAAGATCCTTAATCCAGCTGAGTGCACCATTGTGGCATCACTGCCAAATCCTCATCTTGAGTCTTACGTTTTATCTGAATCCAGTCTCTTGGTTTATCCCTACAAGATCATTATTAAAACCTGTGGGACTACCAAGCTACTACTTTCTATTCCTCCGATTTTGAGGTTTGGAAAATACCTTCTCTCTTAAGGTTTAATATGTTACATACACCCGTGGAAGCTTTATATTTTTGGAGTCACAGCCTTCCCCACATCGTAGTTTCACAGAAGAAGTTGCTATTTTATACTGCCATTTTGGCAAGTTGTCTGGTATTGGAAGGAAAGCTTATATGATGGAAAATCTTAAAGGATCCAGTTCATGTCATGTTTATTCATCTTCTTCAGAATCGGCTAGGAGCCCAATTCACACACTGGAAATGTGCATGATAGGTCTTTACCAACAATTTGGCTTCGGTTTCTACAAGAGCGAAACGAGTTCAACATCTAATATGACACATCTTTATGGTATTAGAAAGATTCTTCCATCATCGGAGATATGTGATTTCTGTTAGACTAGGGTATGGGCTTGAGCCCATTTCGGTCCAACGTTGTCATGGTTCGGGTGAGCCGGTACAAGGTACGGGGTCCAAAGGTGGTGAGGACAGTTGCACTGACCCCACATATGCCTTCATTACATTAATTCAATTGGGACCCGCCTATGCCATACATGCATACTAGGCATGCAATTAGGTTATGCATTAACACATTATGGGGCCCAAATGCACAAATTATGTGTTGATAGTGGGACCCGTGGTTTGCAAGGGGTCGACCCTGTCGCAGGCTTAGCCGTGTACAGGGGGTCCAGGCCTATGCTGACTCTGAGAGATAGAGCCGGCTCCCATTGTGTATGACCTTCTAGTTAAACCAGGGAAATTCTGCATAGGTCCATTGATTGAAGCCCATCCTTAAGCCCATTAAGAAGAGGATTAGTGAGGGGTATCTAAGGGACACTCAGAGAAGAGAAGCCCTAATGGTCAAGCTGCCCCACTTCCTCCTCCTCTCTCCCAATTCTGCCCTTTCCTTCTCCCTTGGTGCAGCTCCTCTTGCTTAGGGAAAAAGCTTTTGTTGGCCGCCCCTCTCTAATCCTCTGCCATTCTCTCTTGGTGAGGCTTTTGAAGGAGGAGAATCTCCTTGCTGGTTGGGACGTGAAGGTGGGCTTTGGAGACTATAGTTGTTGAGTTTTCATCCAAGATCAAAGGTTGTTGAGGGATCTACACATATAAGAGGTAACCCCCTTCCTCTACTTGTTATCTTGTGATTGAGGTGTGCGAATAGAAGATTTCAAGGGCATACAAGGGGTTGGAATGCCCAAGGTCAGTATGTTATTGTCCCAATTTGTTTTCTTATATGCATGATCATTGATTGGATGATGATATATTGCTCATTGAATTGAGTTCTTATGCATGTTCTTATACATTGATTGTAAAGTTGGAATTTTGATTGGTGCACCACCCCCATCCCACCTTGCTTCTACTAGTCCGACTACTACAGTGGTATCAGAGCCTAGGTTGGGGTCGTTGGTCACTTATCTAATCAAAATTAGTTTTTGATTTACCCGATCTAGGGTTTTGCATGCTAGAATTGGGACATAGAAAATTTGATTAATCCATAAGGTCCAATCATAAGGCTTTTGATGTTAAGTTCAAATTGAATGCATATTGGACTGTATTGGATGATTAGCATGCTAGAAAGTGTGTGATTTTGAGTTTAATTGAGAATTGTATGTTTGGATGCATATGGGGCAAAAAGGTCAATTTGGCCTTGTATTTTTTTTGCTAAATTTATTCTTTCATCACATTCTGCCCACACACCAACTTTCTAGTCAGCAAGAGTTAATTGACTTATTTTGATTAGAATAAATTATTTTTGTGGATTAAAAATGGTGTGAATTGACCGTTTTAGCCCTAGGGGCATGTTGTTCAATTCACACGTGTTGTGTGTGTGCTGCCATTTTTTTGTGCTGAATAGTTTTTCATTGTGTTCAATACACATTGAAAAGTTGATGGGTGCAAGGGTTTGGTGTGTATTTAAGGGTGAAAAGACCAAAACAACACAGGGCTATTTTGGTAATTTTGTACCAAAAATTTTCTCGATAGAAAATAAAAATTTTAGCAACCTCTAATATTTTTTATTTTCTATTTTAAGTGCTAAGTTGGGTGTTTAGGGGATTTCAAAAATCATAAACTCGTAAATAGCCTAATTAGATTAACTTCCTTGAGGGGGTTAAAGGGTAGATAGGATTATCTTTAGAAAGTAACCCAAACACTAATTAAGGTGAACCTAAATTAAGTAACTAAGCATAATATACTCAATTGTCCATTAGCCTTATTATTAGATTAAAAGTTTCTAAGCAATTACTTCTTTAGAAACAGTTTGCCTTCCATAGTATTTATTTCTTGCTCCTTGCCTTTCTTTTGTAGTTGCACAATGGCTTCCAAGATGGTCGCATCAGAATTAGAAAAAACTAAGAAGGTAAATGCTGACGAGTATCTAGTATAGAAGAGAAGGATACATCACATCCTAACTCTTTCTGATCTTGTTCATGTCATTGAGCGGATCATTGAGCCACTGCCAGAGGGTGCTTCAACTGCTCAGAAGAAAGCTTATGAAAAGCTAAGGGATGATGACAACAAAGCTAGGTCTACCATATTGACTTTCATGGAGCCAAAGATGGAAAGGCTCTTTGAGAAGTATAAGCCTGCTAGAGAGATGTTGAAAGCTATTTCTGTTAGGTATGGGGAGCAGATAGAAGCTCATAAGAGGATGTTGCTCTCCAAGTACCAGAACTTCAGGATGAGGGAAGGAGATGATGCGGATGAGTTCCTGAGTGCCATGTTCATCATTGCTGATGACCTGGAGACACTGGAGGAGCCCATCTTAGAGGGAGTCCAAATGTCTATAGTGTTGAACAACCCTTCGAAGTCTTGGGAGAGTGTGGTGGTCTATCGTAACATAAGTGACCAAAAGATCACAATGGAGGCTCTGACTGTTAAGTTTAGGCTTGAGTAGGAAAGGAGGAACCATGTGAAGTCTTCTGAGGGTACTGCTATGTTGTGCCCGATTACAGGCACAAACGGTACCTAGGAGTACTACGCAGTGAAAGGGGAGAATTGGAGAAGAAAGGGGAGAAACTGTGATCAATACTTTGCATAATCTCCAAAAGCAACAGGAATCGACCCATATAGGGGATGACCAGTCCCCTAGGGATTCGCGCCAACCCCAACCCGGGCCGGCCCACTTCCCTAGGAGCGCCTAACAGTCAGTGGTTCGGCTAACCCGGACCACTGACTGAACCAACTCATAATACATCTAAACATCCAACATACTAACTATTACAATAGCAAATCGTATGAAAATAATAAAGTAAGTCAAAGTAACTAATAAGCAGTGAAACAGGGGTCGAGTTGGGCATCGTGCACAACATGCTACTGCCAACCTGGCACAAAACTCCGGTGGAGACAAGAAGGGTGGAAAGGGGCTTGATCCCTCTAATAAAAGAGCTTTCAAGAAGAAGGGCACTAGAAAGGGGAGTGATAAACCCAAAGGTGCATGCTTCAAGTGTAGCTAGGTGGGCCACTTTAAGGCTAACTGTCCCCAGAAAAATGACCAATCAAGTAATGACAATAAGGGCAAGAGCAAGGAGATTGTAGGTGTTCTCTCTGAGGTGATGATTGTTGACATCAAAGAGAAGACTTGATGGCTAGACTTAGGAGTTATAGTTCATGTTTCTCACTCTAGGGGGGGCAGGGGAGAGATGATTAACCTGATATCAGGCCAAAACAAAGTCTTCATGGGCAACAACACATACTGCAAGGTGAAGGCTATGGGGAACTACAAGATTCCTCTCAAGCATGGGTCTACATTAGTGCTCACTGATGTGCTCTTTGCTCCCTCCATCAGGAGAAACTTGATTTCAATCTCTATTCTAACCAAGAAGGGGTTGAAAGTTAGGTTCAAGGGGAGTAAGTTTACTGTGGGCAAGGATGGGACTGTACTTTTTACTGCTTCTTTGGTAGATGGTTTATATTGCTTAGATGTAATGAACTCTTCTGAATCTAATGAAATAAGTGCTTCTGAGTATATTGTAACGTCTGTGGAAGATGCCCTACTATAGAATATGCATTTGTGTTATGTCAATGTAGATAAGCTGCATAAGATGTTGAACATTGGGTTATTACCCAAAATATTAATAGACCTACGAGTTTGTGAGGATTGCTTATCAAGAAAGATGAGCAGGCAATCATTCCAAAAGGGACAAAGTGCAAATGAACTCTTAGGGGTGGTTCATTCTGATATTTGTGGGCCCCTGAATATTCAGATCCACAGAGGGATGATTTACTTCATCATGTTTATAGATGACTATTCAAAATACAGGTACATGTATTTAATAAACAAGAAGTCTAAAGCCTTAGATAAATTAATGGAATTTAAATCTAAGGTAGAGACTCAATTAGGCAGGAGAGAAAAATCCCGAGGATTGATAGGGGTGGCAAGTACACCTCCAACCTATTTAAAGACTATTGTATTGATCAAGGGATAGTTCATCAGTATGCCCTACTATACACTCCATAGAAAAATGGAGTGGCAGAAAGGCATAATAAGACTCTTATGGACATGGTAAGGTCCATGTAAAATCACTATGAGTTTGGAACAAACTTATGGGGTGAGGCTTTAGACACCGCTATGTATATCCTAAATCGTGTACCCACAAAGGTAATCCAACAAACACCTTATGAGTTATGAAAAGGTCGACATCCAAACTTAGGGCATCTTAGAGTGTCGGGGTCCAGGGCACATGTAAACGTGTTAGACCAGCATAGGTCAAAGCTAAACCCCAAGACCATAAAGTAAAACTTTATTGGACTTTAAAGAGACATACTCATCGGTGTCAAGATTTGACTCAATTAGATTTCTCTTAGCATGTGTTGCTTACTTTGATTTGGAGCTACACCAGATGGATGTAAAGACTGCCTTCCTAAATGGAGATTTAGATGAGGAGATTTACATGGAACAACCTAAGGGTTTTGTAGTTCCTCCAGAGGAATACATGTGCAAGCTCATAAACTCATTGTATGGCCTTAAACAATCTCCGAGGCAATGGTACTTCACTTTTCATAAGGTAAAAAATGTGTATGGGCTCATAGTGAATGAACATGATCTCTATATGTATACCTTCCGGAATAGGGCTAGGTATATGATGTTGTCATTGTATGTAGATTACATACTCTTGATGGGGGATGGCCTAAGTATGATTGTCAGTTTAAAGGAATGACTTAAAACCCAGTTTGAGATGAAAGACATGGGCGAGACATCCTACATCCTTCGGATGAAAATTGACAGAGATAAAAAAGCAAGAAAAGCTTACTATATCTCAAGAGTCATACATAGAGAGTGTTCTCAAATGCTTCAATGTCATTAGTTAGAAAACCATTGAGTCCCCTATTTACAGGGGTACAGTGTTGTCTAAGAGTTTGGTTTCTCGGATTGAGGATGACCAACTTCAGATGGAGTCAGTGCCATATGCGCAGGCTATTGGCAGCTTGATGTATGTCATGACTTGTACGTGGCCTGATTTGACTTTTGTGGTAGGCTTGATGGGCCATTACCAAGCAGACCCTGGTCTTCAACACTGGTAAGCGATAAAGAGGGTATTTAATACCTTTTAGGGTCTAAGAGTTTAAAACTCACCTATCAGGCAGAAAGTTTGTCATTGGCTGGATATAGTAATTTAGATGATGTGGGGGATCCATATGACAGGAAATCCATTGTCGGATTTGTCTTCATGTTTGGAGGCGAGGCTATATCGTGGGCAAGCAACAAACAGAAGAATGTTTTTATGTCTATGATAGAAGCTTAGTTTTATTCATGTAGTATTGCAACTTTCTAGGCACTATGGATAAAAGAGTTTCTTGCAAAATTGGGGCTAGAAGGCTAGATTGATGCTCCTGTCCAGATTCATTGTGCTAATTTGGCAATAGTGTTGACACTTAAAAATGGGGAGATCAGTGCCAAAGGTAAGCACATTGAAGTGCATTACTATTACATCTTCGACATGCTATAGAGGGGAAAAATGATTGTGATTCATATTCCTACTACTGAGATGTTGGCATATTTGTTCACTAAGGCCTTAATGACAAATCTATTTTCTAAGGATGCTCATAGCATTGGCCTTCGACAAGACTAGTGCAAGTCGATGCTCGACCATATGAGCCGTTCACCCATAGTGGGGGATGTTGGGCCAGGGTATGGGCTCGGGCCCATTTCGGTCCAACATTGTCATGGCCCATGTGAGAAGAAATGGGCCACAGGGTCCAAGGGTGGTGGGGGAGTTCACACCGACCCCACACATGCCTTTGTTACACTAATTCAATTGGGACCCACCTACGTCATACACGCACACTAGGCATGCAACTAGGTTGTGCATTAATATGTTATGGGGCCTAGACGCACAAATTATGTGTCGATGGTGGGACCTGTGGTTTGCAAGGGGTTGACCCTGTCGTGGGCTGGGCTATGTGCAAGAGGTCCAGGCCTCCGCGGGCTCTAAGAGACAAAACCCGTTCCCGTTGTGTATGACCCTCTAATTAAACTAGGAAAATTCAGCATAGGTCCGCTTATTGAAGCCCATCCTTAAGCCCATTAAGAAGAAGATTAGTGAGGGGTATTTAAGGGGCACTTAGAGAGGAGAAGCCCTACTGGTCAAGCCGCCCCACTCCCTCCTCTCTCCCAATTCCACCCTTTCCTTTTCCCTTGGTTTAGTTCCTCATGCTTTGGGAAAAATCTAGTTGCTGGCTGCCCCTCTCTAATCCTCTCCCATGCTCTCTTGGCGAGGCTTTTGAAGGAGGGGAATCTCCTTGCTGGTTGGGACATGAAGGTGAGCTTTGGAGATGTCATAGTTACTAAGTCATCCAAGATCAAAGGTTGTTGAGAGATCTACACATATAAGAGGTAATCCCCTTCCTCTACTTGTTATCTTGTGATTGTAGTGTGCAAATCCAAGGTTTTAAGGGCGTGCAAGGGGCTGGAATGCCCAAGGTCAATATGCATGAGCATTGATTGGATGATGATATATTGCTCATTGAATTGAGTTCTTATGCATGTTCTTGTAGATTAATTGTAAAGTTAGAATTTTGATTGGTGTGCCACTCCCATCCCACCTTAGCTTCTGCTAGTCCAACCACTCTACAATTTCAAACTTGAGCCATGCGGTTACTCTATGAACAGAGTTGAGTAATCTGCCCTATCGACTATTCACGTCACTTTTGAGGATGGATTTAGCTATGCAAGTTTTGAAGCTACAGGTTATGATCCAAAAGTAGTGTGCTGATGCTTTAACCAATTTTTTTTTAAATTGGGACTATGAAGAGTTCAGAGTTCACATAAATGGGATGGTTTCCATGGAGCTGAAAGTTCCAAAAGGAGGGTTGGACAACATAGGATGGAACTCCATGGCCTGGAAACAATGTCCGTGACTATCCATAAATTATTAGGCCAGTTTTCAAAAAATGTTGCATTCAAAATTGACATTTTTGGGTTAAAATTCTGCTAAAAAACCCACAAGATTGTAGCCCATTATTTTTAGGATTTTAAATTTTTTTAAAAATATTACCTCCAGAACGGTCCATTGCTGAATTATTTTTGATAATTTCAAAATCCTTTAGCAGAAGTCTTGACCATTGCTGAAGATGAAAAAAGCCGTCATTGTCATCATTGTAAATAGTATAAGCAACGGCTCATTATGACCAACCGTAAAGAGCATCAGCCACGACTATTATGGTCGTCTCTATAAATTGTATTAGTGACGACCATGCTGATCATGGCTATTAGTGACTTAGCGATGTTTTAGCCATCCCTAAAAACCATGTAAGCCATCGGTGATGATCAAAAGGAGACAGTGAGGAGATAGAGAGAGTTTTTTAACAATAGCTGGATTGATTAAACCATGACGGCCTAGTCCATCACTATTGGCTAAATTCTAGCAAGGGGGTTAGTTAATTAGGATTTAAAAATAAAATCTCTAAAATTTGAAATTTAGCATTAGTTATTAGTTAATCTGGATTGTATACACTGCGTTAGTTTATAAAAATTTAAAATATAATATTATAAATACAGTGTTAGTGGGTTAAGCAATCAAATCCCAATTTAAAATATAAAGTTAAATAAAAAATTAATTAATTTTTTTTTATTTGAATTTCGAGGGATGAATTATAACGTGTTCGGGTCAAGGTGATCTTTTAAAACGATTGGGCTCATCCTAAAACAAAGGGCTAGCTGCTGCATTTGGCCATTGAAGCCCTTGAGGGCACCATCTTTCCGGCGCGAACTGAGGTCGGGTTTTACTAAAAACGGCACCTCCTCTTCCAAGTAATATTCAATCCCTCGTCTCTTCTCATTCTCTTTGAACCCTTCTCTCTTCTGTTCCGTGTCATTTTTTTATGCTCTGATTTTGGTCGTTCCTGTCTTTTTCTCCTCCGCTCATGGTTATCCCCAATTTTGGTCCCAGCCCTCCTCTCTTCTCTCTCCCTCTCCCTTTCTCTGTTTCCCCCCTTCTCTCTAGCAGGGCTTTTAATCCTTCGATGTCTTCCATTTCCAGCAGTGACTAGAAGGTCCACAACTCCAATCGACCAGCTCCCTTGGTCCCTCCTACAGTCCTATTGCCTGTCGTCGCCGTGAGCTACCTGCACGATAGCACTTGCCGGAAAAGGAGGTCCATCATCCGCTATTGTTTCCTCTTTGTTCTTCATCCTTGACCAGCAAAGATCTCATCTCCCTCGAGCTTCCTGGATAAAAAGTATGGGCCATGTCTCCTTCGCTTCAGCTCCTCCTTTGCTTGACTACTTTTCTTTTAAAATAAATTAACTGCGTAGGCTAGATATTTGCACATGACCCATCGTTGATGTCTTTTCCATCACCGGCAATGGAAGAGGCAGCTGGGGTTGAGTTTGGATGCTGAGCGACGACTCAAAGTTTGACGCAGCAAGAGGGGTCGGTGTTGTCGCCGTCATCGAAGCCCAAGAGCTCTGCTTTAACCTTCAATAGTGGCACACCAGTGACTCAGTTAGGGGAGAAGGCTGAAGATGGCGGAGGGCAGCATAAAGGTCATACGTTTGTCTGAGTTCTTCCTCCATATAGTCTTCTACTGTTTGAATGACCTTTTTGTTTATTCCAAACACATCTGTTACTTCAGCCCTGTTTTAAAGGGACAAATGTCCGTTCAATCGATTTCAATATATGGTTATTCCCTTTGACAGTTTTGGGAAAGTTAAGCACATAGCTATTAGGCTAATAGATGATTGCTCTAATTATGTGGACTTATAGATGTATTTCTTTACATGTTTAGAGGCATATTTAGTAGTCGGTCCAAATGGCTTGAGTCTTGCATTCCATCTATTTGAGTGTTTGCATGTGATGGCCTAGTTTTTATTTGTTCCCTCACATTGTCAACTAAAGTTTCATATATGCTCCCAAACAAAGTTAACTGGAATTTTCCTTTATTTGTCCTATATCATTCTGCATTTTTATTTGGATTTCTTGGTGCTGGGTTTTTATAAGCTTGTACCTGCTGTTGCAGGCAGACTCTTTCTTTCATAACTTGTATCTTATTGGATAAATCCTTTTTTTCCTTCTTTGAAAAATATAACAAATTGAATTGCCCAATTTATGCGGCTGATAGTCTAGTAACAAGCAATATTGATTGTATAACCCCATAAGTTGACAGATGGAAGAAATGACTATAATCTTGGTTGGCTTTAGACCTTCCAGGATATAGAGGTTGTTTACAATTATTTGATTATTTCCATGCACATGTAACTGTTAGCTGCTGACACCATGCACGTTTAGAAAAAACTGAAGTCATATAAAGCTGTTTAAGATATCTGAACAATTGACAATCTTAGCTGAAAAAGATGTAATTGGCATCTTCCTATATTATAAAACAAATCAATTTGTAAATGCAATAACTTAATGTTTGTTTTGCATTCCCTCAAGACGCGTTGATGCTGAAATTTCTGAATGTTTCAATTAATTTATCAATTCGTAGCTGCATTAGATGCAGGAATGTTGCCTATTCTTACTTCTTACAGCAAAGGTTGTTACTGATAGAGACACACGGAGATAGATCAAGGGGCTTTGGATCTATAAACTTCACGACTAATGAATCTGCCACAATGCCTTAGCCAGTAAGTGCTTCCAATTTCTCCTTTAATGATGTCAAAGATCTGATAGATGCTAATCAAATTCCACTTTTGATGTTGTTGTGATCATATTTTCAGGAACTCCATGGTAGCAACATCCGTGTGAACTATGCTAATGATAAACCTGGTGGGTGTAATATGGTACTGGTGGTTGTCACGGTGGGTTTGGGGGTGAAGTTGGTAGTGGGGATTCAAGCAGGGTTTTAAATTCATAAATTTTGTATCTGACCATATGAATATTTTGCCTTTATGCTCAATATGCTTCATAAGACATGAAATTTGGCTGTTTCATGGAGGCCAATATTTAACCATGGGAAGCTGTTCTATTTGTGTATAATCGTGTGGTTGTAAGCTACAGCTTCTTTATTTGTTTGTTTATGGATCCATCATCCATACGATGATAAAGCGAGAACGTTATATTTGTGTAAAATTATCTATGGAAAGATGAGTGCAAATTTGAGATAAGGGAAAAATGAAAATTTTGGCATTCTGGAATTGCGTGAGTGTGTAGTTTGCCAATGGTAATAAGAAAATAGTCAGCATACTAAGCGTCAAAATTCAGATGCCTGTGATTCGTGATCTTTTTATATGTAGAAGCTCTTGGTTGCATAACTCCTTGTCCCGTTTCCTCAAAATAGTCCCGAGTTGAACGATGAGCAGAATGTAGAGATTTTCAATTTCATATATTTTGCTTTGATCATACCTTACATGAAAAGGGCCCAGAAGATGCCAATCAAGCATGGTCTAGCTCGGTGTAAGGCATAACCCAATATTTATACGTATTATGGGTATTACTTATAATGACTTATGGGTAGAGCTGGCGCATCAAAAAAAGGGGATGGTTAGGCATAGGCTCAATGTGGCACCATAAACGCTAATCTAACATTTGGCATTACGAGTATCACCTATAATGCCTATAATGCCTTATGGGTAGAGCCAACCCATCAAAAAAGGGAATGGTTGGGCGTAGACTCAGTGTGGCACCATAAACGAATAGAGCTATGGTGAGCCCATAAGGTTATGTGGACCCACCCGTATTGATCTTATATCAATTTTTTTAAAAAAAATTTTTAATTAAAAACATTGTCAAACTTTAAATTTTTGAAGAGGTTTGGTTTGAAACATGTTTTTGTTTTTAGGAAAAAATTTAAATATTTTTCAAATCTATTTAAAAAAACTTAAAATAAAATAAATAATAAATTAATATTGCATCGATATGTATCATATGTATCAATAAGGTACGGGTCAATATGACCAATATGCACCAATGTTTACGTAGGGGGTGTACTGCCCTCATACTGTACCAGTCTCGATCGATCAATTGATATGTATCTATATTGGCCAATACGGCTTTCCATGGGCCCATCAAGCCATAAAAGGATGTTGAAGGAAGTTCATTAGTCTTTTTGTGCTTTTGCAATCAATTTTATTTAAAAAGTTGATTTTGCAATATAAGTATTTTTATTTTATGTGCTAATAACATATTTGATGTTATTAGACTCTAATAAATTATGGACTAGTCACATTTAAAAATTGTAGATAAAACTTTGTTTTTGAGTTAATTATTTTGAAATTCAACAACTCAAATCCAGGGATTCTAGCAATACAAGATTTGGGCATCCAAATATTTTTAAATTTGACCATTAAAACCTAGGTATTTGGATTATATTTTGATATCTTATATTCTAAATTTAGTATTTTAAAATATTGATTGACTAACCCCCTGGTAGTGTATTTGAGAATCAACAACTCAGCAATTAAAAATCACTACAACAAAATTGACTATCATCGACACTTTTAAGCGTCACTAATTGTATTGTTAGCGTCGCTAATAGTTATTAGCAGTGCATACAAGCTTCACTAAATGCATCAATAAAATTGTTGTCGTTATTGCCTATTAGCAATGCTTAATCGAAAGTGTCGCTAAAAGTCAACATTAGCGACATCTATTTATACATTGGTAATGCCTTTTTTTTTTGCAACACATAATTAAGTGTTATTGGCGACACATAGATTTATCCATCGCTAATACTTTATTATTAGCAATGCGTAATTATATGTCGCTAATAATTTCATACTATATAAAAAAAATTAAAACAAGCTTATTAGAGATGCATCATTATGTGTCACTAATGATATTTTTTTTATGTGTCAGTAACATTCAAGAATAATTTTTAAAAAATATATATATTATTAGCAACTCATAACGATATACATCGATAATGAAAAGTTATTAGTAGTGCATACTAAGCCTCACTACTAGGAAAAAATATTTTAAAAAAATATATATTATTAGCAACACATGAAAAAAAATTATTTTAAAAAAAATCCTGTTGTGCATGATGATCCGATTCCATTTTATCTCTTTTATTTATGTTGCCTTAAACTATTTATTATTGTAATAGTTTAGTTTGCTTTGGTTTGGTTTGGTTGTAAAACAATGTTGGTTCAGTTAGTGGCCTGGGCTAGCCGAACCTCTAACTGGCGGGTTCACCTTGGGAACTGGACCGGCCCGGTTGGGGCTGGCACAACTCCCTAGGGGACTGGTCGTCCCCTATATGGGGCGGCCCTCTCTTATTTTGCTGCTTATGCAATTAAAGAACTCAGATTTCCTCCCCTTTCTTCCTTCTTCCTTCCCTTTCACTTCGTAGACCTCCTAGGTACCGATTGTGCCATCCTCAGGCACATCAAATCCACTGGTGGCGGGCCCGGCGGGAAGGTAAGAGGAGGCAGGATTCCGGCGCCTTGGCCCCATCTCCCACTCCTCCCTCCCCGTCCCCACCCCCCCTCCCACGCTCTCGGTAACAAAGAGGGGATTCAAGGGAGGGGGGTGGGTGGGGGAGGGAGGAGGGGGGTCGGGGGAGGGGAGGGTGGCCGTGGGAGGGGGTGGGGGACGGGGGAATGGGGGTGGTGGGAGAGGGGGGTGGCCGCTGGGGGTGGGAGAGGGGAAGGGGGCACCGGCCTTGCCTATCTGTGTACAAGAGGGGCGGGGTGGGTGTTATAAAATGATCCGCGCGGGTGAACAAATTTCCTGCTTGCGCGGGTGAAATTTTTGCCTGTGTAGGTTAAAAAAATAAAAGAATTAGCGACGCATAATCCATGAGTCGATAATATGCTAACTAGTAGCAATGCATATCATATGGGTTTCTACAACCATTCAATGCATAAAATTAGATGTTGCAAATAATTAACCTAGTAACGACACATATAGTATGCATCACTAAAAATATTTTTTTATTTTTTTTTATTTTTTTAATGTATTTTAAAAAATCTATAAAATATATATTATTAGCAACGCATAGAAGTGTGTCGCTAATAGACTCGGTACTAGCGATGCATAGTAACGAGTCTCTCTTCCCACTCCTCTTTCTCTCTCTCCTCTCTCCTCTCCTCTCTCTCCCTCTCTCTCTCTCTCCCTCCCTCTCTCCTCTCCTCTGCTCTCTCTCCCTCTCTCTCTCCCTGCCTCCCTCTCTCCCTCCCTCTCTCTCTCCTCCCTGTCTCCCTCCCTCTCTCTCTCTCCTCCCTCTCTCCCTCCCTCTCTCTCTTCTCCCTCTCTCTCTCCTCCCTCTCCCTCTTTCTCTCATCCTTCTCTCTCCCCCCTCCTCCCTCTCCTCTCCTCCCTCTCTCTCCTCCCTCTCTCTCCCTCTCCTCTCTCTCTCCTCTCTCCTCCCTCTCTCTACACACTATCTCTCCTCTAATTTAAATTTTTTTAATGATTTTTTTTGTTTTTATAGATCTCTCCTCCCTCCTCTCTCTTTCTCTTCTGCCCACTCTCTCTCTGCTCCCTCTCTCCCCTCTCTCCTCTCCTCTCTCCCTCTCTCCTCTCCTCTCTCTTCCCTCTCCTCTCTCTCTCCTCCCCCTCTCTCTCTACCTCTCTCCCTCCCTCTCCTCTCTCTCTCCTCCCTGTCTCTCTCCTCTCTCTACACACTATCTCTCCTCTAACTTTAATTTTTCATGATTCTTGATTTCTATACATTTATTTTAAAAATAAAAAAATATAAAATAAATATTATTAGCGATGTATAATAAGCGTCGCTAATAGATATAATAATAGCGATGCATACCTATATGCGTCAAAAATACATAGTCTATTAGCAATGCATAACTCTATGTGTTACTCATATTATTTTTTATATTTTTTTATCTTCTCTCTCGAGATCTCTCCTCCCTCCCTCTCTCTCCTCCCTCTCCTCTCTCTTCCCTCTCCTCTCTTTCTCCTCCCTCCCTCTCTCTCCACACCCTCTCTCCTCTTCTCGCCCTCCCTTTCTCTCCTCCATCTCTCTCCCTCTCCTCTCTCTCTCTCCTTTCTCTTTGCAACAATCTCTCCTCTAATTGTAATTTTTTTTTATTTTTATAAATTTATTTTAAAAATTAAAGAAAGATATAAAATAAGTATTAATAGCGATGCATAGTAGTATGCGTCGCTAATAGATATGGTAGTAGCGACACATACCTATATGCGTAACAAATACCTAGTCTATTAGCGACGCAAAACTCTATGCGTCGCTAATAATATATTTTTTATTTTTTATCTTCTCTCTCTAGATCTCTCCTCCCTCCTCTCTCTCTCTTCCTCCCTCTCTCTCTCTTCTCTCTCTCCTCCCTCTCTCTTCTTCTCTCCCTCCCTCCCTCTCTCTTTCTCTTCCTCCCTCCTCTCTCTTTCTCTTCCTCCCTCTCTCTTCTCTCTCCTCCCTCTCTCTTCTTCACTCCCTCCCTCCTCTCTCTTTCTTCCCTCCTCTCTTTCTTCCCTCTCCTCTCTCTCTCCTAACTCTTTCTCCTTCTCTCCTCCCTCTCTCCTCTCTCTTCCCTTTCCTCTCTCTCTCTCACTTCCCTCTCCTTTATCTCTCCTCTCGATCTCTCTCTCCTCTCTCCCTCCCTCTCTCTCCTCCCTCTCTCTCCCTCTCCTCTCTCTCCCTCTCTCTGCTCTCTCTACATACTCTCTCCTATAATTTTAATTTTTTATGATTTTTTTTTATTTTCATAAATTTATTTTAAAATTAAAAAAGATATAAAATAAATATTATTAGCGATGCATAGTAATACCCATTGCTAATAGATATGGTAATAGGGACGCATAACTATATACATCGCTAATATTTAGTCTATTAGCGATGGATAATCGTATAAGTCGCTAATAATATTTATTTTATTTTTAAAATATAATATTTTTTAAATAAATATAAAAAATTAAAATTTAATTTTTTATTTTAAATTCATTAATATTAGCGAGACTTTCTAATAAGTGTCACTATTATTAAAACTATTAGTGACACTTTGGATAAAGCATCACTAATAGTAATGATTTTTTTTTTAAAAATAAATATATTTTAGTGACGCTTGTTGTATACATAGCTAATAGGCATATATTAGTGACGCTTTGTGTTATGTGTCACTAATAATAATAGTAATAAAGATGTTTTATAACAAGTGTCGCTAATATATAACTATTAATAACGCTTAATAAAAAATGTCACAAAAAAATAACTATTAGCTACATTTTTTTATTAAGTGTTGCTAATAGTTATATAATAATAATGGAATGAAAATGCTGCCCTTTTGGACAGAAAGCCCCTCCCAATGGACAAAAAACATATTCATATAAATCCCTGATATGGTTATTAAAAAAACTACAAAACGCTATGGCTAATCATGGATAGAATAGTTAATCATGGTTTAACAAATCATTTTAATGATGTATGCGACATGATTCATATGTGAACAATGCTAAATTTGTACAAGCATAAGTAATCATACTAATAAACGGCCGTATTATGCATGAGATACTGTCCATACATGGCAAATGAGATCATGTAAACATAAGTGTACATAAAATGAAATGGTCATGTTCATAAATGGGCTAATACATGTTGAACATGGTTCATGCATAATTGATGTTGCATGAGTTTAAGCATTCATACTTCAACATGATCATACAGTGGCATGTGACTGACATGATGAAACTATAAAAACCTGGCTTCAAATTAATTATAATATTATTTTCTACATAGCCAATTGATTGACCTCAGGGGTGATTGATTGGGAATAAAGGAATGGGAAACTGCTGTTTGGCCAATCAATTAGCTTGCCTGGGAGATTGATCATTCAGCCCAGAAACAAGAGAACAATCCTTTTTCTTTGCTCAAAACCGATTCAAACCCATCAAAAAATTCCATAAAAATTGATGAAACTTAAAGTAATCATTCTCTTACCCTTAGATATGATAGATCTAACATGACTCATTCATTTCCATGCCAAAATACCATTAAATTGCCATTCAAGAAAGATCTAATCTCACATATCCATAAACTTGAAGAACATGAATCCACCCACAAACATGGTGTTAGTGTAAGTAAAACCTCATCAAACAAAAACTCTTTACCTCAAATCTGATTGTAGACCCTTCAATATTCCCCCAAGATAAAGAATCCTTATCCAACAAATTAGGTTTACATTAGCCCTAAGCAAAAATGTCACTTTTCTACCAAATAGAGACTTAAAACCATTAAAAGAATGTAGATCTAACATCCTCTTGTGCTCAAAACCAAATAACAAGAGTAGAAGCAAGAATCCAAATGTAGGGTTTCAAAACATAGGTAAAAGAATGAACTTAATAAGAAGAAAACCTAAAATCTCATTCAAAATGAGAAGAACATTGGATTGAAGGTCAAGTTAAGAGAAAACATATAAGAGATTTGAGAGGTTTACTTTAGATCAAACCTTCCTTTCTTAAGAGGGGTAGAGCTCTCTAAAGCCTTCAAAAATCTTAGTCCAGCCAAATGCGAGGAAAGACTAATGTTAGTATTTATACTTAGGTGAGTAAGTGGGCTTGAAATGAGCCCAAGAAAAGAATAAGTGAATCCACTTAGTAAAATGGACAAAAAACAAACTTGACAAGGCCAAAGCTCATCTAAGATGTTAAGTGAAGGTTGACGGCTGAAGAAGTTGGCATGTTGGTAGAGATGGCCGTGAGTCCTAGGATGGGGCCCACTTCCTTAATTAAAGGAATTACATGAAAAATGTCAACATTTAGTATAGTAACTTGGTGGATTAAGCTTAACGCTAATATTTTCTAACTAAATTCAAAATAAACCTGCAAAAATTTACAATTAAACCAAACCATCATGCAAAAATCAAAGCAAAAAATAATTAATATAAAAATAACAATAAATAATAAATAGTAAAACTTTACAGTTCTCACATCCTACTGTTGTGCCCGATTGCAGGCACAAACGGTACCTAGGAGTACTACGCAATGAAAGGGGAGAATTGGAGAAGAAAGGGGAGAAATTGAGATTCAATACTTTGCATAACCTCCAAAAGCAACCAAGGTCGACCCATATAGGGGACGACCAGTCCCCTAGGGAGTCACGCCAACCCAACCCGGGCCGGCCCACTCCCTAGGAGTGCCTAACAGTTAGTGGTTCAGCTAACTCGGGCCACTGACTGAACCAACCCAAAATACATCTAAACATCCATTATACTAACTGTTACAATAGCAAATCATACAGAAATAATAAAGTAAGTCTAAGCAACTAATAAGCAGTGGTCGAGTCCGGTCATCGTGCACAACAATCCACCATGCTTCCGCTATTCGCCTTGTCCTCAAGGTGACCAACCTGGAAATCGGGCCAAAAAGTCATCTTCAAGCTTCCACGTGGCATCCTCCAAAGGTTGACCCTGCCAAGACAGCAAAACCTCAGTGACAATACGGCTAGAGCGGCGAACCTGACGCTTCTGGAGAATAGCGGCAGGAATAGGATCAGCGGACACAGGCGGCCCCATCAAAGGAGGAGGAGGAGCGGCACACACCACAGCAGCATCACCCACAAAACATCGTAGACGAGAGACATGAAACACCGGATGAACCAAAGAATCAGGAGGAAGAGTAAGGCGGTAGGCCACCTGTCCAATATGCTCCTCAATAACATACGGGCCATGAAAGCGGGGGGCCAGCTGATAGATTTTCCTTTAACTGGCGTAAGACCTCATCCCGCGTCTGCAACATATAATCCACCTCAGCAACAGAGGAACGACTCAGCACATAAGATAAGACAGTCGGAGGCGGCCGCCCATAAAGCACCTCAAATGGGGTGAACCCAGCACGCGTATGATAAGCCGTATTATACGACCACTCAGCCCAGGGAAGGAGTTGAAGCCATTTGCGGGGCTGTTGCATGGTGAAACAACGGAGGTATTGTTCCAAGCAACGATTAACCACCTCCGTCTGGCCATCGGTCTGAGGATGATAAGCGGTGCTCATATGTAAAGAAGACCCCTGCAATAGAAAAAACTCCTGCCAAAACTGTGAGAGAAATATCCGGTCCCGGTCAGAGACAATAGTGTGTGGCATACCATGCAAGCGGGCTACCTCGCGAACAAAGAGCTCAGCAACCATCTTCGCAGTGAAGGGATGACCAAGCGCGCAAAAATGGGCATACTTCAACAATCTGTCCACCGCAACCATAACGACGGACTTACCCTGCACGACCGGTAAGCCTCCACGAAATCCATCGAAATGTCATCCCAAACCTTCTCTGGAATAGGTAGGGGATGGAGCAACCCGGCTGGGGAGGTGGTCGTGGCTTTCGCCCGCTGACAAACATCACAAGCTGCGACGTAATTGTGGACGGCACGACGAACACCCCTCCATAAGAAGCTCTGGCTAACCCGCTTATATGTACGGAAGGACCCCTCGTGACCAGCCACCGGAGTGTCATGGAAATGTGAAATGATACGGTTGCGCAAATCAGAAACCTCCGGTACCCACAAGCGGTTTTTCCAGAACAGAAGGCCATCCCGCCACGCAAAGAAAGGCCGGGCTGCTGGTTCGGCCTGAATGGCGTCAATAACTCCCTGCGTCCATGAATCCAAACCATATGCGCGCTGGAGCTCCTCAATAAATGGGCAAGAAAGGGTGGAGATGGTGCAGCAGGAACCCGGGGCTGGACTACGAGAGAGCGCATCAGCAACGATATTGTCGGACCCCTTCTTTTACACTAACTCGTAGTCATAGCCAAGCAACTTACTCATCCACCTCTGCTGAGCCGGAGTAGACACACGCTGATCCAAAAAATATTTCAGTGGCTGATGATCTGTGCGAATCAGGAAACGACGACCCAATAGATACGGGCGCCATTTGGCCACGGCGAGGATGATAGCCAATATTTCCTTCTCATATACTGACATAGACAAGGAGCGACCAGCGATTGCTTTGCTGAAATAAGCTAGGGGCCGGTCATCTTGCAAGAGGACAGCACCCAAGCCTTTCTCCGACGCATCAGTCTCCACCACAAACGGCCAACTAAAATCCGGTAGGAGCAGGACTGGGGCAGATGCCATGGCTTGCTTTAACTCATCGAAGGCTGTTTGGGCCGCTAGAGACCATATGAATGCCCCCTTCTTCAATAGTTCTGTAAGAGGATGAGCCAATTCGCCATACCGCTGGATAAACCGGCGATAATAGCCGGTAAGACCAAGGAAACCCCTCAGCGCTCGGACACATGTTGGGGTCGGCCATGAGAGCATAGCGGCCACTTTGGCCAGGTCAGTAGCAACACCGTTCTGAGAAATAATGTGACCCAAATACTCAACCTGCGGGCTGCCAAATGAACACTTCGAACGCTTCAGAAATAAGGAATTAGCACGCAATATAGAGAAAACCGACCTGAGATGAGTCAAATGTTCATCCCACGACCGACTATATACCAGAATATCATCAAAGAAGACCAATATGTGCCGATGAAGGAAAGGCCAAAAAATATCATTCATCAAAGACTGGAACATGGAGGGGGCATTGGTCAGACCAAAAGGCATGACCAAGAATTCGAAGTGGCCATCGTGAGTCCGAAATGCTGTCTTGTGTACATTAGAGGGCTGTATATGAATTTGGTGATACCCAGAACGAAGATCAACCGTTCGATCTCACAAAATTCTTCAATCACAGGGATGGGGTACTTATCTTTGACAGTGATGGCGTTCAGAGCACGGTAATCCACACAAAACCGCCACGAGCCATCTTTCTTGCGAACCAAAAGCACAGGAGACGAATAAGAACTCGTGCTAGAACGAATGATGCCGGACTGTAGCATGTCCACGACCAACCGTTCGATCTCAGACTTCTGGATGTGAGGATAACGGTATGGTCGTACATTGGCTGGTGCCGCCCCTGGAAGAATGGAGATACAGTGGTTATGAGGCCGGATGGGAGGCAGCCCTTGCGGCTTAGTGAATAAGTCGTCATGTTCGGTCAAGAGTACCTGCAAATCAGAGGGAATCCGATCCTGTGGAACGCCCATAATAGCCCGCTGCTGCAAAAGAATACCCTGAGGGGCAAACTTGAAGGAGCCCATGTCCTGGGCCGCACGAAGAGTGCCAGGCCATGACCCCTCCAACCGAACCTGTTGTCCTTGGTGCTCGAATTCCATCACCATATCCCAAAAATTCCACACAACATCACCCAATTCCTGCAGCCACTGTACTCCCAAAACGACATCCGCCCCTTTTGTGGGCAACAAGAAAAGGTCGGTGACAAATACGGTTCCGTGAATCGAGAGAGCAATCTGAGCGCACACACTGGTACTCCAAAGGTGCTTACCATCACCAATCAATACCTCGAACGGTTTCGAGTCCGACACCACACATCCAAGGCGATGAGCTACCTTATCATTAATAAAATTATGGGTGGAACCACTGTCGATCAAGATAGCTAATTGCTCCCGCTTCAGGAATCCCCACACCCGCATAGTGTGAGGAGTGAAAGTGCCAGTGAATGCATGGACTGAAATCTCAGGCAGCGCGTCCTCGGCTACTAATGATGTAGCGTCAGCCTTGCTGTCTACCTCTTCGTCGACCTCCTCCACGAGCAAGCTGCCCTTAACAGCGCAGCGATGTCCAGGCATGAATTTTTCATCACAATGAAAGCACAGCCCTTTGGCCGGCACTCGTCCATCTGGGCAGGCGTGAGGCGACGAATAATGGGCGCGGCCACTGCAGCCGGTTGGCCTAGGCAGCCCGTGGCCGGATTGCCCAAAGAAGACCATAGGAGTAAAGCTCAGTCCAGGCTGGGGTGGAGGTACCAAGCGCCCGCCCTTGCGCTGACGGGCCAGCTTTTCCTCTTCGATCAGTGCATGTCGCACCACATCCCGCATACTTGTGCAAGGGAAGTGACGCATCTCCTCTGAAATTTCTGGTTTCAACCCACGCTTGAACGTACCCACCAGGGCGGCCATAGGCCATTCCGGTAGCCTGTTGGCGATCTTCATGAAGTCTGTATAATAGGCTCGCACGGTAGTGGTCTGGCGCAGGGCTGACAACATTTCATTGAAATCTTGAAATTCATTGGGGCCGAACTGTGTGCAAATTTCATCAGAGAATGCTGCCCAAGTAGGATAGCACACCTCTTTCTCAAAGTTCTGGAACCAAACCGATGCATCGCCATCCAAATGAAAGGCCGCTATGCGCAGATGCTTTGCCTCAGAGTGCGTGCCTTGATAGGAGAAGAACTTCTCCGCTTTATACAGCCATTCTACCGGGTCATCATCCCCATTATAGCGAGGGAACTGCAAACGAGCAAGACGAGATTCAGCCCCCCCACGGGCTCTGCCGCGATGCTCCGGATAATCATCCCAATCATCCTCTGCGTCCGAAAACTGGTTGGGGGTGGGCAGCATCATCTGGGCATTATCTCAAACACCTGGTGTGCCTCGCATGTCCCAGTCCTGGCGGCGCCCCTCTGGGGCTGGAATTCCGGGAGGGAAGCGCACTGGGCTAGGGAAGACTCGTGTGTTGATGTCCACGGTCGCCAGAGGGCAAGGGAAGGCGGGCTCAGCAGTTTGGGACGGGCCGCCCTTCTCCATGACCACAGGAGGTGGCCCCGGCAGGATGGGCGCTGTGCATCCCAGGACTTCGCCCTTGACTGTATTCGCCATGTACGATGTCAGAACCTCCAGCACTGCTATGATTTTGTCGAGTTTAGCATCGCTGGCGGTGGCAGGAAGATCGTCCTTCGGGCTGTTTGTAGAAGCAAGCGCTGACGCTGGTGCCTCCTTCTCCGTCTGAACCTCCAGAACAATAGCAGTTTACTTTCCTCGAGCCATGTCTGAGAATTGTAATGCTCCGGTACCAATGTTGTGCCCGATTGCAGGTACAAACGGTACCTAGGAGTACTACGCAGTGAAAGGGGAGAATTGGAGAAGAAAGGGGAGAAACTGAGATTCAATACTTTGCATAACCTCCAAAAGCAACAAAGGTCGACCCATATAGGGGACGACCAGTCCCCTAGGGAGTCGCGCCAACCCAACCCGGGCCGGCCCACTTCCCTAGGAGCACCTAACAGTCAGTGGTTCAGCTAACCTGGGCCACTGACTGAACCAACCCAAAATACATCTAAACATCCATTATACTAACTGTTACAATAGCAAATCGTACGAAAATAATAAAGTTAGTCTAAGCAACTAATAAGCAGTGGTCGAGTCTGGTCATCGTGCACAACACCTACCCACCTTTATGAGTTTTATATCTGTATAACCAACCTAGTGGACCACCACATTGCCCCTAGCCCGATTATCTAACAAAGATAAAGACTACGAGATATGGCCACTCAACTGAGAATTTTCTTATAAAGTAGAAACAAGTAAAACTACTCTCTATGCACACTCACAATGAATCAAACTATCAAACCATCAAGCATAAAACATTTAATCCACACATGAACACACAACAATTTAACAGGGAAAACCCAAACCTGGGTAAAAAACCACAACAATTCTTATAAGGAACAAAATCAATTCACTATTAGTACAACATGACACAAGCAAACTACCAAACTTTGTTTTGACTACAACACAAACTCATTTTATTTAGATCTCCACAAATTCTTGTCATTGTTGGCCTTCAAGTTTTCTCCCTCAAGCACCAAAACTTTTCTTCCTCCTTGCTTTGTCTTTGTCTACTTATAGCCTCCAACAAGCTCCTCTTGTTGTAATGAATTTGACCTTTTAGATTCTTCAATCTCCCATTGAAGAAGTTTTGCAACTCCTCTTTGAAACTTTTATGTGAAATTTCTTCTTTTACATGTGTAATAGCTTCATGAATTCACCATTGATCTTCTCTTCAAGCTCTGTGTGAATTCCCAAGGAAAGCAATAAGCAAAGGTTCTCCTTTCTTCTCAAATTTTTATATGTTTTCCTCTCTCCAAATTCATCACTTCTTATCCTTTATACAGGTCTCCAAAATGTTTTAGGTTTTTGACTTCAACGAGGAAATAAATCCATTTTGGAATGACTTACTTAGGGAAACTAGAACTGTTAGTGATTGATTATTGCAAACAACCATCAATTGTTCACTATTATGATACCTTGAGCAATCAATCAGTCTACAAAGTGATAGGTATATAAACTCTCAACTTCATTTTACACAAGGTTGATTCAAGTGCTGATGGCTCGTTCCATTTAGTATATTGTACAATGATCTATCGATGGTACTGTATATTTATCATTTTGCCCCTTTTGTCCTAAAACCTTCTGAAACATCTCTAAGTGATTTTGGTATGCAAATGTGATTTGAATAAGCTTCAAAAATTATCACCATCCTTTAGTCTTCATGCTTGAGCCATAAGAACACGTCTATTATTTCTCAAGTCCATTAATTCCAAATCTAACTCGACCACAACTACATCTAATTAAAATTTAAGACTAAGTACATACTAAAGGTTTCTAACATAATTTTGACAAAGAAATTAGCCAATTATTCTAACATATGTTCTTATAATATTCCCCTTTGGTTATTTCTTCTCAAAATACTAAACATTTAAAATTAAAATAAAATTACAACTCTTGACATAGGGCATTGATTTTCAAATTGTACAAAATAACTTGACACACAAAGAATTAACATAGACTCATTGGAATTGATCTTGAAAAGCTATGTATATCCCTATACTTATCCTGCACACTTAAAATCAAATTGATTTGCATACTACAATTCAATTAAGTAAAGATAAGTACTTTATTTTTTGTTAATCATTTCTCTCCCTCTTTGACATAAATAGACAAAAAAGTAAAAGCAATAATTAAGAAACAAACTCATTCAAGCACAATCAAGTTATCACATCTAATAGATCTAAACCTATCTACTCCTCTAGTCGAAACACCTAGATCCCCAGACCCAAACTGAGCAGTCTTCTGCTTTTTTGCTCTCCCTATCTAAATAAATTGTAAATAAACAACCTAGGGCTAAGCATAACTAGGAAGGACGGATTTGATAGTGATAAATGTCCTAGAATTTCAAAAATTATTGAAATGCACGTTAAAAATTAAAATTATGAAATTTAAATAAACCCTAAAACATTTTTGTGTTCAAATGATCCCAAATTTTAATACAATATAATCACCTTAATTTCACAAAAGTTATAACTAGACCATCAACCTTGATAAAAAAATGTTTAATTTTGAAAAATCCCCTATTTTTGGTACAAAGTTGAAATTGCAAGTAATTTTTCATGAAACCTCAAAATTTAATGAAATTTTATAATAATATAGATTAGGCAATTTCTAACAATCCTATTGATTCAAATCTCATAGAAATCTAATGAAAATACACCAGAAATAAAAAATTTTGGTTTTGAACTCACCTTGGTTGTGAAGAAAAATTTGGATTTGATGCGGAAATTTGGTCTTTAAGCATGAAAAAATTCCTCCTCGAATCGCCTCTACTATCTCACAAGTACCCTTGGAAAGCGTTTGGAGAGAAATAGAGAGAAATGATCTTTACCCAAATTTAAAATAGTTCTTCGGCATGAAAACCTGGCTAGTGATCAATTGCTAGGGTCAATCTATTGATCAATCTTAAAAAAATCAATTTTTAATTATCTAAAATTAATAAAAACTGAGAAAATTAAAAAATATGAAAATTTTGAATAAATTTCTTAAATTATTTGAAGACAATGTAGAACATACGAGTCAAATGTCAATGCTATTGGCTTTTTTTTTGTCAATATTATGTCTAGAAACTTTGCATATGTGTTGAGTCTTAGAATATGACTAGGTGTTGTGGTCGAGTCAGATTTTAAATTAACAGACTAGAAAAATAAGAGCAGACATATTCTTATGGATCAAGATAGAAGACTTAAGAATATTGAAGGATTTTGAGGCTTATTCAGATCACATTCATATACCAAAATCACTTGGACAAGTTTTAGAAGTAATTTTAGAGTTTTTAGAAAGTTTTAGGGTAAAAAAGGAAAAATAGTAAAATATAGACCAAACAATTGATTGTTGGAAATATAATTAATTAGAATTGATTTTTTCCTAAGTAAAATGAAGCTGAGAGTTATCGATCAATTGCTTTCGTTAACTGATCAATTGCTTGAAGTATTGTATACAAAACAACCAGTAAATGATCGATCACTTCAAGGACATGTTACTCTAATTAAGCTATTCAAATTTCAATTTTTTTCCTTATTCAAGCCAAAACCTAAACCAACTTAAAGAGCTATATAAGGGTTGATAAATCATGAAGTTTGGGAAAGGAAAACTTAGAGTAGGTTAGAGGAAAAGAGTTTATACCTTTTGCAAATTCTTTTCTTTAGGGGATTCACATGAAGCTTTGAGTTGAAAAACAATGAAGAATTCATGAAGCTTTTCCACAACTAAAAGTAGATTTCACATATATATTTTAAAGATGAGTTGTAGTATATATTCAATGGGAGGTTAAAGATTTCTAAGGAGGCCAAAGTCAATACAACAAAAGGAGCTTGTTGAACGCAAGAAGAAGACAAAGACAAAGTAAGGAGGAAGAAGAACTTTCAAGTGCTTAAGGGAGAAGACTTGAAGATTAGCAACAACAAAGATTTTTGGAGATCTAAACAAAAGGATTTTGTGTTAGAGTCAAAACACAAGTTGGTGGTTTGCTTGTGTCTTGTAAATTGTCTTGCTTGCCAGTAATGCATTGATTTGGTTCCTGTGTGGGACTGTCGTGGTTTTTTACTTGAGTTGCAGTTTGCCACATTAAAATTGTTGGTTTCATGTAACACCCTAGGCCAAGATTGGCCCTAATACTTGACGCCCTAACCGGATCAGGGGGTTAAAAAAAGGTCAAAGTTTAATTTTAAAAAAAAAAACAAGGAGTGGCGCTTGTGTGTGAAAGTTGTAACATTTCTCTATACACTACGGAGCTTTAGCCTTTCATTGCTCATAAACAATAACAAACTATATTTTATTCTTTATTTGAATCGGGCCAATGCTGCTATAATGTTAGTTGTTTATGTACTTATCGGATAGCATCTAAGATGTTATTCCAATAAGATCATATGCGAATATAGTTTTTCTTAACAGCTAAAACATGCATCAAGTAGTACAAAATCATGTCACTTCTCTCTTTCTCAAGGCTTCCCTCTTTCTCTCTTTGCATGCTCATAGGCAACGGACAAAACCTCCCCTTTACCACGGTATTTCTCTCTCTACATGCACTATGGCGGCGGACGAAGACTCCCTTGAACCTATGACACTCTTCTCTTTGCATGCTCAAAGGTGGAAGACAAAACCTCCCCGTTCTCTAGGATGCTCCCCTCTTCACAGCCCAATGATAAAGGACAAACCCTCCTCTAACGAGGCCCGTTTCTCACTCTTGGAGGCCATCAAAGAGAGATCTATGAATTTCCTAAATCTCTTATGTAAGATCTACGAATTTCCTAAATCTCTTATGTAAGACATGTTAAAATTTAAGGAGTTTAATACTTTAACCTTATTAGTTTGATAACTTCAAGTAGAAACTAGACAGAAAGAGCTTTAAAATGCTACCAAGAATGCACAAATCAGAGTTCGGATGGGTGAGATATGACCCATTGAAGTTGTACTACATGCACTAGACCCAATTACCCAAATTAGACCTAAAATTGGGCCTTTTACTTATCCTTTTGGGCTCTTTTTAAGTGAGTTACGGGAATAGTTGTAACGTCCCTGATTTTTCTATAATTGTTTACTATTTTTCTACAATGTTCTGCTATATTCTGTTAGTATTTTTGACAAAGAAATTTAACGCTTTGGCTTATCCATATTTTTTAATTGATCCCGAATTCATAACTGTAAGAGTTAGGAGTGGTGTTTAGTTGTAGGTCATGGGCCTTGACTTGCCATAGAAATTCCTAGCTCAAAAACGGGTGAGAAAAGAAAGTGGCGCGATACAAAATAGAAAGGAAAAAGAGAGAGAGAGATAGAAAAATAAAATAAAAATATCGGGCGCATCTCAGCCTGCCCAATTGATCCAAAAGAGTGAAAGAGGAAGACCCCTTCACTCGGTGAGGCTGGATGGACCCCCATCGCAGGTTGCCGACTTCCGTCCATCCTGCCTCGGCCAGGCAACACTACTGCCACCTCCCCAGCCTGGCCCTATCAGCCACCACCCCTCTTCGTCCCTCTTTCCCATTTTGGCCTAGTGAACCCCTTCTCAAATTTTTGCCAGATCCACCGCAGCCACTAGTTACATGGCAGCCAGCCTGCTGCTACAGCTCCACCTGGCCATGACCACCTCCTCACACCTCCGTCCTGGGGTCCACATTCGTTCTCCATCAGCGTGAGGTAAAATTGGCTTCACCACTTGTTTTTTTGGTTTTTTGTCTATTGCAACCTGCGGCTGTGCAGCTGGTCGCCAACCACCACCGATGAGCCTCTCGCTCTCTCTTGGCCCGATGATGACAAGGCCGCCAATCCCTGGCCTGGACCGTTGCCTCCCCCAGCCCTTCACCCCTCCTTCGGCCCCTTATCCAGTCCAGATAGGTCACTTTTTCTTCACCTTTTGTTTTCTGTGGCTTTTAGTAGCCAGAGGAGCTCTGGCTCACCATTGCTGACTCCGCCTCGGGCTGACGATGGCAGGTAGCCACCACTCTTGTGCCCATTCTCTTCTCTTCCGCCTCATTGCTTTGCTCAGTACGAAACACAAAAACATTCCTCTATTTTGGTCTAGTGGTGATGATTCGTCACCACTACATGTCCATAACCTATAGGAATCAAGGAGTAAATGGGAAGAAATCATCAAAATATAAATTTAAAACAAGTAGAACATCATGCTTAACCTAGACAAGTATATTTATCATCATGTATAAGCTAAATCATAATCCAATTAATTAAGTAGCATTTATAAATAATCATAACTCATCATAGTTAAAGAGAATTAAAATTATAAGAAAAGAACAAGAAATGACCTAAAATCCAAAAAAATGACCAAATTCACCAAATTGTCGTATGGCAGTTCAAACACATATTAGTCCATTTGAATGTACATAACAGTTCACTTTTTTGGTTCCTCTTCATCCTCTCAAAATTCAAATAAAAAACATTCCAAAATTCCATATAAATTCAAAAATCATCATAGAACATTATATAATCAAAATCTTAGCCTAGAACATGATGGATCTAATCATTTTCATGCTTAATCATACTAAAATGACCATAAATCGCATATTTTTAATAAATCATAATTTTTCATCAAAATGATGGAAAAACTTAAATAAACCTATAATCATGCATTCCAATGAAGAAAAACCACTAAAGGGAAAACCCCTTACCTCTAACAAGCTTTCAAATCCTTTGAACAATCCTCAACATCAAGAAATCCTACCACAAAATTAGGGCTTTTAGTAAAACCTAATCAAAACTAACTGATGAACTCAAATCAACTTGAAATGATGTAGATCTAGGTCATTCTTAGGTTAAAAACAAAAATCACCTAAATAGGGTTCTAAATTGAAATTAAAAACCTTATTTTGATGAAGGAAAATAAAAAATCAAGAGTGGAAAAATGAAGATAGAGGTGATTAAGACCAAAATTGAAAGATTAGGGGTGATTAAGGGAAGAAAACTCACCTTAATCAAGGTTTCTCCTTTAGGAAATGGGGGTAGAGAAATTCCTCCATCCTTAAAACAAACCTTCCCCATTTGGCACATGACTAGGGTCTTTCCTTATATAGTAAGGGTTTTGGGCTAAAAAATAGGAAAAACACCCTAAGTGTCTAATTAAGGGTATTTTTTACTTAAAAATGATATTAATCACACCCAAACCCGCTTAAACAAAGTCCAATAAGGTTAGAGGGTCAAATGGATCGCACATCCACCCACATGGACGTGGGTCCGATGGTGGGGCCCGCTCCCCTTAACTAAGGAAATTAAAAGAAAATGCCTATAAATAGGAAAACATTTGGGTAAATCAAGCTTGACACTAATACACTTGAAATTAAACCACAAGAAATTGATAATTAACTAACCCATAACCCCAAAAATCAAATTAAACCTATAAACCAACAAAGATTCACACAATTAAAAGAGAGAATTTAATATATCTTACATTGGCCGTGCTACGTGTAGTGCCACAACTCGCAGCCCTGCATCACGCATCATGCGCATGATGCATGGCATTTTCAAAACTGCCTCAAATGCCTTTAAATAGCGTGAGGCTCTAGGTTTTATCTAGTTTTCCAGTTGCTTCTCTCCCATGCTCCTCAAACTTCATTTCTCTCATTCTAAGTCATTTTAAGTCTGATTGAAGTCATTTGAGAGGCATTCTTACCTAAATCAAGCTTTCAAAACTTTGTGGCAGGGCTATTTTTCTTATTGGAGACCTCTAAAGCCCAGAAAGTTGATATCCAAGTGCATAAAGTCCGGTGCATCATTTTCGAACATGTGTAGAGAGAGAAATAGGGTCTTAAGGCATGATTGTTGACTTTGGTTGTCTTTTAACTTAATAGTTATATGACTTTTGATTGTTATACAATAGAGTTACTTTCAAGTTATGATTTATTATTTCTGCACATATATTCAATTTGTCAAATGATCAATCATTGAGATAGGATATGAAATATATATTATATGTTTATAATTCTATTATGTATAATCAATTAGTCGAATGATTATCTATTGAAAGAGGATATGTTTTATATACTATGATTGTTACGATTGCCTCATATATAATAGTTTTATCGCATGTTTATCATGGAATTAGGTATGAATTACACACATTGAAGCACGTGAGATAGAGAAATCTAGCTTCTCTAATGTTTTCATTGCGAGTGAATATAATATATTTTAAAGACAATTTTAGAACACTCATCCTTGTTGAAAGGAGGATTCTCAAGATTATTTTCGAAAACATGTATAAGCATGGTGGTCGAGTCAGTAAAGTGGGACAAAAAAAAGGTAACTGTCTCATTTGAATGAACGACCAACCTTGTCATTGTAGTCATTAATAGTGATGCTCCCATGGCTATTTAGGGTTTTTAAAAAGATAAACATTGGGAGACAATGTTTCAAAAGAAAAACTATCCTTTATGAGTATGAGAACTCAAGAATGTTTTAGTTTCCAAAGGTTTTCATCAAAACTAACTTCACTTTTATGACTTTTAAGTAAATTTATGTCAATTATGAATATTTAGGAATTTTTAGTATTTTCTAAAAAATTTTAAAAATTAGGGTTTGGCGGAACCCCCCTATGGGCCCCGTGGTCAAATTTAGGGTTTTTTGTCCAAAATGTCCCAAACGTCAAAACAAGTCATTAGAAAAATTTTATAGTCCTAATTTTGGTTTAAATGGCCAAATTTCCTCATTCTAGTTAAAAATTCTATTTACACCCAAAGTTTTAACTAGGCCTAGCCCATTCTTCCTATAAAAGGAAATGGATGATCCCTTTCCCATTTGGAAAAGGGCTGAGCTAGAAAATTTAGAGCCTAATCCCTAATTAGGCTCAAAGAGGAAGTGATTAGAGGTATGATTTTTTTAATTCTTTCTTAATTATTAGGGTTTTTCATAAACTTCCCCTAATCTCATCCTTATCCATTGATTCAATTCATTTTCAAGCCATTAAATCACTTATTTACACCTCTACTTCAAACCCTAACTTTCAAGTTTTTGTGTTTATGTCTCAAAGCTCTAGATCTAAGATTTTTAAAATGATTTGAAAGTTTAAATTGGAATTAGGTGGGTATTAACAAGAAAATCATATTTTTGGAAGGTTTAGGAGGTGATTGAGGAGCCAATTTGACTCAAAATAAGGTGAAAGGTAATGGGTTTAATCTCAGCCTTACTATGTTCGAAACATCTCATTTTTTATGTGTTTTGCTTTAATGGGTTTCATATTTAGGGCTTTAATGGTAGATTAATAAAAAGCTAATCTTTTGCCTTAATTTTTTAGGGTTTTGATTTGAAATGGGTTGATTTAACATTTTGGAATGTTTGATTTAATTTTTATGATGTTTGAGGCTTTGATTGAAGGTCTTAAGTTCCATTAATGGTGTTTTGGTTTGGTTATTAAAATGAAGAAGATGAACTAGATCTACCGTTATGGCGATCGATCACCCTTTTAGGCCGGTAGATCTTCCAAATGGAATGTCAGACCACTTTTTAGGTAGGCCGATCGAATGTCATGCAGGTCAATTGATCGGCTACACAGCAGATTTGGGCATTTTAGGTTTTTGAGCTTATTTCGATATTTTTACTCCCAATTGATATTTCTAATGTTTATGTGGAGTGTTTTGAGTTAGTATAAGCTACTGGAAGGGAGTGCTATTTAGGTTCATATTTACGAAGCATGCTTAAGAACATTGTGGAATTACTTGATTATGGTTAGATATGTTAACATTTATTATCTTGAATCTATGGTTGATGGAATTCTTATGTTTTAAGCATGTTTCCACCAAGGTTATTGTATGACAATAATATGATATGTCATCTTATAATATGAATGAATTGTGGGTGAATGGTGATATCATGTTTTAGCTTCATGTGTAGAATAATTATGCTTGTAAGAGTTGAGCATTTGATTTCACTTGAATGGAATGATGGTTTACGATATATTTCATTCAGGACTTCAGTTGGTAAACATGATTAGATTTTATCAAAGTATGTGTGTATTGCCTTATGAGCTATTGTCAAACTATGGTCATGTGCTTAGAAATGCATGAACACACACATGTGGGGAAATTATTATGAAATCATGGTTGTTTATGATTCGAATGTGATGCATGTGGGGATTGATGGGAGCACATTCTGTGTGTTGGGATTCACATAAAAATTGCTCACGTATGTATCATGTTTCATACATCATGAAACAGATTTCATGAATGAGATTGTACCGATGTTTAGCTGTTGTTGATCGAATGGATGAAATGATGTGAGATTGCATGCTGGATTAATTGATTGTTAGCTTGATCAAAACTTGGTTGGTCTGAAAGGACATGATTTCGATTTAAGTTCCTTTGTGGAACATTGTTACTCCCCGGGTTGAGTCGATCTGAATTATTAATGCGGTTGAGATTTATTTATTGAGATGTCAAACCTGGACCCTGAGAATACATAGTGGTATGCCTTTGTGCACCAACTACGACATGTTCTAGTTTCCCCATGTGGGATTCAGACTATCCTATTGTAGAGGGGTCCAAGGCGAACACACTGCTATAAGGTTCCGTAAGGAATTTGGGCTTTTGCCTGGACTGTCCTGGCCAAGCAGACCTGCTCTATGTTTTCAAAAGGAAATTAGACTTCCCTTGTAGATTGTCCTAGGCAAGCAATGGAGCTAACTACACCAAACACCCTAGATTTCCTTGTGGAAATCAGATTGATGTACAGACCATGTTGACACCTCAGTTTCCATGTAGGAAATCAGACACTATCCAGGGCGGGTGTATGTTTGTATTCACTCCTTGACAGAGACGTTGACCATTTTTTGATAATTCATGTGTATGAGATTATATTATGCTCAGGATTGCGCAGGTTGTGTAGGGATATTTGAGATTATGTAACACATGTGGATATGATTTATTATGCATGATTTTGTATAGTGTGATTGAGACACTTATCGTGCAGGGTGAATGATTTATGGACGAATTATATGAATCAACATTATTTGATTATGTGTATTAGAGACACTTCTCATGTAGGTTTATGTGATATGAATGCATGATCTAAGTTGTGTGATTGAGACACTATCATGCAAGTTTATGTCATATAGTTGCATGATCAAAAAGTGTATGAGAGACATTTCTCGTGTGGATTATGTGTAATATTATGCTTGATTGTGATTGGATAAGGATCACTACTTATGCAGGATGGATGCTAAGTTATAACATGATCATTTACACCTTGACTTGATATGTGTTATATGCATGCTAGATCTTTTACTTATGGGTAAGTAGGGGTTTAGTAAGGGGATGATCAGAAATGGGTATACCATGTCCTTTATGAATCTGAATTGCCATGATGTTATGCTGTGATGAATTTTTAATTTTGTCACCATCGTCAAACCATTACTGAGTTTTGTACTCACCCCATTTTTATGATTTGTTTTTGGGCTATACGGCTTGACGTGGAGACGAGCAAGGCACTTCACATGAGGGACAACATGGGTACACATGACATTTGCTTATGTCACATTCTAATGGTGTTTTACTTTCTCGTTTTCTTGTTGCTGACACTTGAGAAAATACCATGGTGGATTATGTATGCTACTCATGTTTATTTGTTGTTGTTGGACATCTCTAAACTTTTCAAAATTTTGAGCCATGTGTGGGCTCCAGAGATTGTGATGTGGGATGTGTGTGAAGATGATTATGATAACTTATTTTATTATCCTCTTTATCATTATTACTCTTGTTGAAAGGACATGAGGTGTGCTACTCCATTAGTTGAACTGCCCATATGAGGGGCTTAGTCTTCCGTAAATTCGATAATCTGTCCAATTTTGTCGCCCCCTTATGTTGATTGGCCCTTGGACCGGGATCGGCTCTAGTCGGGCAGAGCTAGGGCATGACAAGTAAAATTCGGTATCGGAGAACCTCTTTGTCCAAGAGTAAATAAATAAGGAAGAAGTGACAAGTCAAAAGGGTTAATGTGTTGTGAGATGATCAAGATTTAGACATAACTAGCTATGTGAATTCTGTTAGTGTTTGTCTTAATTGTTGCATGTGTGTTTATTTTACTTGGTTAGTTGTGTTGCTTAGTGCAATTAGGCCTTGTGATTTAGTGTCCAGTGGTTGTGTAGATGGCTGGACTGGATCACATTGGCGCTAGTGGTTATCTTGAAGCAAGAGATCCGAGAGTTGATCACGTGTTGACTACCATTGAAGGGTTGACACACGTCATGCGGACTTTGATGGGAATACTTCAGACCATCGTGGTGATGGAGAAGGGCATAGAGGAGTGTCACTTAGATGAGGGATAGACTAAGCATGCTAAGTAAGAGGACCTCAGACACAATATAAGAAGCTTTGTGGTGGTGACCGTGAGCGGACCCATACTCACCATGTGCATCCAATTCACCACAGTCATCGCGCTCACATCATCGGCTACCTATGTGGGAAAAAGGGACAATACAAAATGGAATGTTTCAGAAGAGTTTGGGGTAATGCCAGCAACGTGCAGTAGGACCTCTATGATCGTAGTACTAGGGCTACTTGCTACAAATGTCGGCAGAAGGGGCACTATGCTGACGAATGTCCACAGGCGAGACCATCTCCGGACAGCTAGACACGAAAGGGAAGAATCCGGTTACTGAGGGTAGAGAGTTCACTATATCGGAGTAGGAGACAGTCAACTCTTTGGGCGTGGTGGAAGGTATGATCCTCATTGCATCCCACTATGGTAGAGTACTATTTAATACTGGTTCCTCTCATTCTTTTGTCTCTCCGCATTTTGGTCATGAGTTGGATGCCTTTCATAACTTGTTGCCTGTTCCTTTGTGAGTGTCTTCACCTTCGTCTTTACTTAGGGCGGAGGAGTATGTTGAGATAACTCCTATGGTGATCGATGGGCATGTGCTACATGTGGATCTGATTATATTGCCGATGATTGACTTCGATGAGATCCTAGGCATGGATATGATGTCCAAGTTCCATGTACATGTAGACTACATAGGGAGGAAGGTGGTGTTCACATATTCAACCTTTCATCTTCTAGGGCATTACACGTCCTAAGGGAAATTATTAGTGCCTTTCGTTGAGGCTAGAAGGGGAACTACCTCCTCTTGAAATCTATTCAATAGTGTCGGAGTTTAGAACTGTGCTTTCGAATGATTTGTCGGAATTGCATTCTGCTAAGGAGATTGAATTCCTTGTCAATCTTATTTTGGGTAAGAAACCTATTTTGAAAGCCCTATGACCAAGTTGACTAGGAAGAATAAGAAATTTGAGTGGAATCAAGCTTGTGAAAATAACTTCCAAAAGTTGAAGAAGAGATTGACTTCAGCTCCGGTCTTGACCTTGCCTTCTGGGAGTGGTGACTTTGTGGTTTATAGTGATGCTTCATTTCGTGGCTTGGGTTGTGTACTTATGTAGCATGGGAGAGTGGTGGCTTATGCATCTCGACAGCATAGAGTGCACAAGTGGAACTACCCTACTCATGACTTGGAGTTAGCAACCATGGTTTTGACATTGAAGATTTGGCAGCACTATTTCTATGGTGAGAAGTTTGAGGTGTTCACTGATCACAAGAGCTTGAAGTACTTATTTACTCAAAGAGACCTAAACATGAGGCAAAGGAGATGGTTAGAGTTTCTAAAGGGCTATGATTTCACTATATCATATCATCCCGGTAAAGAGAATGCGGTGGTGGATGCTTTGAGTCAAAAATCAGCCACTACGATAGCTTGCATGCGAGTTTGAGATTAGCACCTGTATGAGGATGCCATTGAGATTAAGCCAAAGTTAGCTATGGAGGACACACATAGTTGGTTCACAAACCTCTCCATTAGCTCTAGCATGGTGGTTGATGTGATTGAAGCTCAGAAAAGGGATGAGGAGACTCAAGCCTTTAAGGCCAAGCTGAGGGAGAAGGCAGTGTTGGACTTCAAGGAGAAGCCTGATGGGAGTTTGATGTATAAGGGATGGTGGTGTGTGCCGAACTCCGTAGAGTTGAAGGAGTGTATCCTATCGGAGGCACATCATTCTAAGTTCTCCATCCACCCTGGAGGAACTAAGATGTATCATGACGTAAAGAGAACATTTTGGTGGAAAGGGATGACGAATGACATTGTAGCCTACTACAACTATTTCTGGACAGTCAAGGCAGAGCACTGGCATCTAGAAAGTTTACTACAACTATTTCTGATTCCAGAGTAGAAGTGGGAGAATGTAACTATGGATTTCATTTTCGGACTGCCTAGATCACCGAGTGGTAATGATGCTGTATAGGTTATCGTTGACCGACTTATGAAGTCTGCTCATTTCCTCTCAATAAGAGAATTACTCCTTTAGATGCCTTAGCTGCCCTATACATGAAGGAAGTTGTACAGTTACATGGAATCCCAATATCCATCATTTCCGATCATGACCCTTGTTTCACTTCGAGGTTTTGGCAAAGCTTTCAGGGTGTTTTGGGCACATCTATACATCTCAGCTCCACTTATCATCCTCAGATGGAGGGGCAATCTGAAAGGACCATCCAGATGCTTGAGGACATGCTTCGAGCATGTATCCTCAAGTGGAAGGGAAGCTAGGAGCAGCATTTTCTGCTAGTTGAGTTCGTTTATAATAATACTTAATGCGAACATCAAGATGGCATCATTCGAACCACTTTACAGGCATCCTTGTCGATCACCTTTGTGTTGGAGTGAGGTTGGAGAGCATCTTCTCACTAGCCCAGATCTTATTCAGCAGTCAGTGGAGAAGATACACCTCATTCGGGAGAGTTTGCAGATAGCTCAGAGCCATAAAAAAAGCTATGTCAATAGGGGACGGCGGGAGTTGGAGTTCAACGTTGGTGACCATGTGTTCCTTAATATTTCTTTGACCCACAGTGTGGTCCGATTTGGACAACAGGGCAAGCTATCACCCCGATTCATTGGGCCATTTGAGATCTTGGAACGGGTAGGTGCCACAACATATCGAGTAGCTCTTCCACCTTGATTGGCAGATATCCATAACGTATTCCACAACTCACTTCTTAGGAAGTATGAGTCGGATCCTACTCACGTGTTGGATTTTGAGCCCTTGAAACTCGAAGAAAATCTTTGCTACGAGGAAGTACCTATTTAGATTCTTGACTAGAAGAAGAAGGTACTTCGACAAAAGGCTATTTCACTCGTGAAAGTGTTGTGGAGGAATCACAGGGTTGAGGAAGCCACGTGGGAAAGGGAGGACGAGATCTGAAAGAAGTACCCTCATCTTATCGTTGCCAACCTCCAGCAAATTTTGGGAGACCAAAATTCCTAAGATGGGGAGGATGTAAAAACTCTTATCTTGAACCAGTTTACATTCAATTTTATTTATCATTTAATGGTCATCGTGTGCTTTAAGCCATTTCTCATCAATTTTGATAATTTTCAAAACTAAAGGTGGTTTCCAAAGGTTTTAATCAAAACTAACTTTACTTTTATGAGTTTAAGTGAATTTAGGTCAATTGTAAATTTTTTGTATTTTCTCAAATTTTTTAAAAATTAGGGTTTGGTGGGACACCTCGTGGGCCCCATGGTCAAATTTGGGGTTTTTGGTTCTAAACATCGCAGACATCAAAACAAGTCATTGAAAAAAAAATTAAAATTTTTCTAGTCCTAATTTTGGTTTAAATGTCCATCCTACTACTAGTTAAGAATTCTATTTACACCAAAAGTTTTAACTATGTCTAGCCCATTCTTTCCTATAAAAGGAAATGGATGATCCCTTTCCCATTTAGGAAGGCTGAGCCAGAAGATTTAGAGCCTAATCCCCAATTAGGTCCAAAGAGAAAGTGATTAGAGGTAAGATTTTCTTAATTCTTTCTTAATCATTAGGGTTTTTTATAAACTTCACATAATCTCATCCTTAACCATTGATTCAATTTGTTTTCAAGTCATTAAATCACTTATTTACACCTCTACCTCAAACCCTAGCTTTCAAATTTTTGTTTTTATGTCTCCAAAGCTCTAGATCTAGGATTTTTCCAATGATTTTCAAGTTTAAATCGGATTTAGGTGGGCATTAACAAGAACATCATATTTTTAGATGGTTTTGGATTTGATTGAGGAGCCAATCCGACTCAAAACAAGGTGAAAGATAATGGGTTTAATCTGAGCCTTACTATGTTTGAAAAATCTTGATTTTTATGTGTTTTTCTTAAATAGGTTTCATAGTTTGGAATTTAATGGTAGATTAATAAAAAGTTAATCTTTTGCCTTCATTTCTTAGGGTTTTGATTTGAAATGGGTTAATTTAGCATTCTCGAATGTTTGATTTAATTTTCATGATGTTTGAGGCTTTGATTGAAGGTTATAAGTTCCATTAATGGTATTTCGGTTTAGTTTTTAAAATGAAGAAGATGAACCAGATCTGCCGTTATGGCAATTGATCGCCCATACAGGCCGATTTGCAGGCTAGCCGATCGAACGCCTTTGCTGGTTGATCGATTAGCTACATAGCATATTTGGGCATTTTGGGTTTTTATGCTTGTTTTGATATTTTTACTCCCAACTAATATTACTATTGTTTATGTGGAGTGTTTTGAGTTAGTATATGCTACTAGAAGGGTATACTATTTAGGATGGGATTTATGAAGCATGCTTAAGTAAATTGTGGAATTACATGATTATAATTAGGCATGTTAACATTGATTATCTTGAATCTATGGTTGATTAAAATCTTATGTTTTAAGCATGTTTCCAGCAAAGTTCTTGTATGACAATGATATGATATGTCATCTTATAATATAAATGAATTGTGGGTGAATGGTGATTTCATGTTTTAGCTTCATGTGTAGTATAATTATGCTTGTAAGAGTTAAGCATTTGATTTCACATGAATGGAATGATGGTTTAGAATAGATTTTACTCATGACTTCAGTTGGTAAACATGATTAGATTTAATCAAAGCATATGTCTATTGCCTTATGAGCTATTGCCGAAGTATGGTCATGTGCTTAGAAATGTTTGAACACAGACATGGGGGGGGAAATTATTATAAAATCATGGTTGCTTATGATTCGAATGTGATGCATGTGGGGATTAATGGGAGCACATTCTATGTGTTGGAATTCATGTAGAGATTGCTCACCTATGTATATCATGTTGCATGCATCATGAAGCCAATTTCATGAACGAGATTTTACCGATGTTTAGTTGTGGTTGATCAATTGGATGAAATGATGTGAGATTGAGTGTCAGATTAATCGATCGTTTGGTTAATCGAAACTTTGTTGGTCGAAAAGAACATGATTTTGATTTGTGTTCCTGTGTGTAACATGATTACTCCCCAGGTTGAATCGATCTAAATTGTTGATGTGATTGAGATTTATTTATTAAGACAGTCAAACCTAGACCCTGAGAATCAAGAATGGTATGCCTTTGTGCACCAGCTACCACGTGTTCTAGTTTCCCTGTGTGATTCAAACTCTCTTACTACAGAGATATCTAGGGCGAACAAACTGCTCTAAGGTTGTGTAAGAAATTTGGATGTTCTTGGCCAAGTCTAATATCTCAAATTTTTCTAGGTTTTGAAAATTAAATACGTGGAAATAAGGTATTTGACCCTTTGAAATTCTTAGTTGAATAACATCCTACCTAGTTCCAATTTTGGGCCAAAAATTATGTAATTAGAAAGTAGACAAAAGAGCTTTGAAACGTCACCAAGAACGCATGAATCGGAGTTTTGGTGAGGGAGATACGATTGTTCGAAGTTTAACATGTCATATAAGGTCCATTTACTCGTTTAAGTCGTCTTGCGGGCCCTGTTAATTATAATTCCAAAATTAATCATTAAAGGCCTAATTAGGGTACCTAAGTGAGGTGGATTGGCCCAACTTCTAGGGAGATTAGGAACCCTAATCCTTGTGCTTATAAAAGGCCTTCTTAGGGCTTAATCAAGGGAGTTTTTTTGGTTAGGTGGTCTTTTTTTCGAAAGGGTGGAGACGATGGTGAATGGTGAAGCATCAGTGGCAGAGGATTGATGGCAAACTGGCAATTGAGGTTGGATCGCTATCTTAATCTTCGAGTTGAGATTAGTCGGAGTTTCATTAAATAAATCTGAATGATCGTTACATTAGTTTTGTAGTTTACTATTTATTTTAAAATTTGTACAAACTGCAATTACCGTTCCGGTAATTAGGGGGGACACTAATTTCTGATTTCAGCCACCAGTAAATTTATTAACCGCCAGTCGGCCAGCCGCCTGATCATCGGCCAGAACTATGGCAACCGGGGGGCTGCGTTGGTCTTGGCCACAGCGGTCCAGGTTGCAGTGGCCATGGCCGTGTCAGCCATGGCAATTCGGCCACAAGTAGAAAAAAATGACAGGCGGCAACGCAGTGCAGACCCTGGCCGAAGGCGGGACCAAAGGTCACAGAATCGCCAGAAGATGATGATCTGGTCGAGCCCAGTCCTTTTCCTGGCCATGGCTACCTGCCGTCGTGGTGCCTCGGACTGATTGAAGAACTCAGAGAAAAAAAAACAAAAAGGCCATTTTGGCCACTGGCCAAACACTGGACAGCAACAGGACCAACCCTGTCATTTCTGCCTTGCTCTGGCCTTGCAGATGGGCTGCCCATCCCTCCGCTGCGGTAGGGGGCGGCACCACAAGAGGCCATTTTGCCTTTGGCTGGTTGTGGGGAAGACGACCCGCTCGCTGGTCATCTGTTCCCTGGATCAGGTTGGGTTACCCGACCCGATCTGGCAGGTAAAAAAAAACCTTACCTAACACTCTAACTGCACTTGGTCTAGTTCATTGAGTTAGAGTATTCAGAAAATTTTGGCAAAAATTGTGAATGACCATGAATGTATTCCTAGTGCTCTGACCAAGTTTTGGATTGAGGAAAAATCCTTGTGAGTGGGCGCATAGCATAATGTTTAATGACCACACTTAGGGGCACCGGTTCAAAGGCCAATGAGTGGATTTAAAAATTGAGAAAAATCCCAGTGATAGTTTAATGTGTATCCTAAATTTGGAACTAGCCACATGCTAGTTAAAATTCCGAGTAAGTAGATATTTAATTGTTTTATCCTTAGGGTTAAGGTAAGACAGTTAATTGAACCGGGGTCGGTTCAAGTGGCTTACGACCCCGTTAAATAGCAAGAAAATTAACTTGGGTTCACAATGTCATGATGGGTCCTGACATTAGTTTTGGACCCATCAAGGTTCAGGGAGGCCCTAAATAAAAAGACAAAAATACCCATATGTGTAGACCGTCCCGCATTCGCGTGAATGAAATTAAGGGGCCAATGTGATACTGAAACCTTTTGAGAGGTTAAAGACTGGAGTGAGAGTCAACTTTACTTAGTTATTTATTTTTGGACAAAAGACAGACTTGTACCTAGAGGGTTAACTTGCTTTTTATCGAATTTTGACACATGTAAATATGTTTTGATATTCATATTTGTGAACCCCAGTTATCATGACTTGGATATTTTAGTCAATTTATTTGATTTTATTTAAAAAAGAGAAAAAATTATTGTAGATTATCGTGTGTCCTTTATTTAAAAAGGGTTTTAAAAATCCGGGTTGTAACACCAGGATTGTCCTAGGCAAGTAGACCTGCTCTAGGCTTCCGAAAGGAAATCGGACTTCCCTTGTGGATTGTCCTAGGCGAGCAGTGGCATTGACTACCCCAAACACCCTAGGTTTCCTTTTGGAAATCAGATTGATGGCCAGAGTAGGTTGATACCCCAAGTTTCCATGTAGGAAATTGAACACTATCCAGGGCAGGTGTATGTTTGTATTCACTCCTTGATGGAGGCATTCACCATTTTTTGATGATTCAAGTGTATGAGATTATATTATGCCCAGAATTGCATAGATTGTGTAGGGATATTTGAGATTATGTGACATATGCGGACATGATTTATTATGCATGATTTGGTATAGTGTGATTGAGACACTTATCATGCAGGGTGAATGATTTATGGATGAATTATATGAATCGACATTATGTGATTTTGTGTCTTGGAGACACTTCTTATGCAGGTTTATGTGATATGAATGCATTATCCAAGTTGTGTCATTGAGAGACTATCATGCAGGTTTATGTGATATGGTTGCATGATTAGAAAGTGTGTGAGAGACACTTCTCATACAGATTATGTATTATGTTTGATTGTGATTGGATAAGGATCACTACTTGTACGGTTCTTGATTTTTTTATGATTTGCTGTTATTTTCTTGGTCATTTTTGGCAAAAAATTTAACGCTTCGGCATATTTATATTTGTGTATTTACCCGGTATTTATACCCATAGAGTTGGGTGTGGGGTTCAATCATAGGCCATAGGGCTGGACAAGCGCTTGTGATGCGAAAAAGAAAGAAGGAAATGGAAACAGTAGGAGATATGATAAGTGGGAGAAAAAAAAGAAAAAAGAAGAAAAAAGAAGAGAAACAGATCGGGCTCATCCAAGCCCGATCTGGAAGAGACAAAAAATAGGACGACCCCCCATTTGTTGTCTCCACTAAGGAAATTGACGGTCACCAGCAGAATGCTGGGCCACCACCGCCGGTTCTGCCCCGGTAGTGCGACGCTAAGAAGACACCGTCCCGGCCCCCATGGCTGTGCCGCCAACCTCCCCAATTTGCCCTCTCCCCTCTCTGTTTTGTTTGTGCTACCACCACCTTTGGCTGGCAAGGACCGGCCAGCTGCCCATGGCTCCGCCTTGGGTAAACAAAGGCGGGAGACCATCCCTCCCGGCCCCAGTGGACTTCCCCTCCGCCACCTCACTCCATTTCCCCCTCTGCCCTATTCTGACAGTGCTCTATTTTGGTGAAACGGAGGCCGCCAATGGCGAGCCGTGGCCGATGGACCTCCTTCTAGATCCGCCCTGGCCTGGTGATGGCTGAGCCACTATCCTAGCTCAGGTTCACTGGCCCTAGCATAGTCCCACCTCCTCTACCTCTGCCTTCACCTCATTCTCATGATACAATAAAAAATTGCATCTTACTCTGTTTACTTGTTTTTTGCCCCTCGTAGCTAATCAGTCACCAGTTTCCCTTCATCGGCCCCATCATTGAATAGTGATGATATGGAACCACCATAGCTCTATTGCGGCTTGGTGATAGTGCAAGGCCATTGTTACAGGTCCCCTCTTTGCTCATTTGTCTCATTTGCATGATCTTCCCCTATTTTAGGTTTTTGTTCGTTTTGGATGTTGTGACTGCAGCCTCTAGCCAGATTTTGTATTGCCTACCTTGACCTATGGTGGATGAGTTCACCTACACAGGCCTTTAGTAATGGCCTCATGGTCTTTACTCAACCTTGAACCTTCCCCTTTCCCTCTGTCGTGGCAGATGCACCCGTACCATTGGTTTTGGTTGTGGGTGGTGATCGGCGATGTCGCCGCTTTGATTGGCCACCACTAGGGCCTTAGACGTGTCGGCCTTTTGTGGGCCTTGGACCATCTCCGTTCAGCCCGCTCCCCTGCCCCTTTGGGCCACATATGTATGTAGCCATGTGTGTAGTTTAGGGTTTAGGCACCACATTCACACGACCTGACCATCAAATAGCTCTACCACTGATTGGAGTTGACACATAGCCCTCCTCCACATCTCCATTGTCCTTGAATGTCACCCCATGCCCTCCACCCTTATGGGGTCCCTTTTCGACATGAAATCAACACCATTGGGTGCTGTCCATGATCGAGTTTGACATATTGTGGCTGGCCGAGTACTTCTCAGCCGTCGGCTGACCTTTAGTCAGTACATCCTCTACCTATTGTCGTATCAGCCACTCTTTGACACGACCTTTCTCCCGGACACCCTAATGTGCCGCCGTGAATTGCGAATTTTTCCATGTTGATTCGTGGGCTGTAAATATGTTTGAAGTATGTGTGTGCTAGTGATGGCTAGCATATATGTTGGTAAGCTTCATATGTGGATTGAGTATGTACTAGTGATGGCTAGCAAGTATGTTGGTAAGCTACGTGTATGGATGTGTATGTATGTGCTAGTGATGACTAGTGAATCTGTTTTTACGTATGTGTATGTATGTGCTAGTAATGGCTAGCAAGTATGTTGGTAAGCTATGTATGAAAGTATGTATATGTTATACGCATGTGTGATGGACATACATACTATGATGGCTATATGCCTTTCTTATGGATATGTGTATGCGTTTGGGGGCAAAAGTATGGTCGACGTACAGTAAGAGGTGACAAAGGGTTTCATCTGGTTTTGTTGTGGATGAGTAAGCATATGACGGAAGACAGACGATGTAAGTTTGATGGGCGAGGATGGGAGCAGTTTGTTTGGCTTGGATCAAAGCATATGTTGGGGGATTGTCAAACAGTAAGAGTGTGCATAATTGTACAAGCATAACGTATAGATTATGAAGTAAAAAGTAAGCATAATAAGTGAGGTATAAGTAAGAGGATGATAACTGGGTTTGGCTCTATGGAGCTTAGTTTGATGACATTTGTGTAAGATGTTTTGGCCAAAAGATGGATGGCGGAGTATTTAAGACCATAAGGATTTGTGGTACAGTGAGTTACATTGTGAGTTGGACGGGTTAAGTGAAGTCTATTGCCCTATCGACCTAGGGATTCGGATTGGGCTCAACTTTAGTTTGATCAGTGGAGCACTATATGTTTGAGAGTTTTTAGTAGCATAATTGTACCGTGTAATTTACTTTATTCAAACTTGAATTATAAGAAAGCTAATGATAGCGTTGTGAGTTTGATATCTCAGGGTTCGATGAATTAAGTTCCGTGTTTGAGCTGGCCAATAATGAGTCGGCTGAGCATTTCTTTTGTCTTGCCAGACGTCTGATGCTCTGTTAAGAGCAATGTATATTTTCGATTTGGTTTGTTTGCTGAATTAAGCCCAGACATTTGATGCTCTATTGAGAGCGACGTATGATTTTTGCCCAAGATTGGCTGTAAGGACCCTCATCTCTAAACCGGTTTTTGGTTTCTTTAATTATCAGTTATAGTGAGATTAACGTGTTCTCTGATTTATTAGGTGATTTTATGAAATAAGTGGTGTTTATGATGGTTTTAACTAAAATCAACTTTAAGATTAGTGGTTTTATGTGATTTTAAATCAAATGTGATTTTTTGGGATTTTTCTGAATTTTTACTATTTTTCTAAAAATTAAGGTTTTCGCAGGACCCTTGTGGGCCCCATCATTGAAATTTGGGTTTTTAGACCAAATGAACCCAGATGTCTACTTAAGCCCATACAAAAAATTTTAGAATTTTCTTAGGCTTAATTAGTGCTTAAATTTGTGAAATACTCATTTTTAGCCTACTTTTTCTATTTACACCCCATAACTTACCCATACATACCCCAACCCTTACTATAAAAGGCCAAACCTGAGCCATTTTTATTTTTGGGAATAGGCTAAGGAGGAGAGGTTAGGCCTAATCCCCAATTAGGCCCGGATTAGAAGGTGTTTAAGGTAAGCCAACTCTAATTAAGCACCAAACCCTAGCTTTCTTCTTAATCTCTTCTAAATCTACCATTTCCCCTTTGTTTCAATTCATTTTTGGACATCAAAAACTACTGATTTGTATTTTACTACAAACCCTAGCTTTCAAAATTCGATTTTTATGTTCAACAAGTCCTAGATCTAAGTTTTAATTAGGGATTTCTTTGGTAAATCGATTTTTAATGAAGTTTAATTCAAACTCAATGTATTTGTAAGGTTTTCAAGAAGGGTGACCCTCAAATTCGAGCTTAATCAAGTGCTAAGGTAATGGATCTTCGAAATTTCAGTTTATCCATGGTAAAACTCTTGATTTTTGGCTTATTTCGAATGGAGATTACTTGATTTGGTGTGTTAATGGCATGATTAGAAAATGGAAATATTTAATCCCGATTTCTTAGGGTTTTGTATTATTATGCTATGGTTTAACATTCTGGAAGTCATGAAGGACTTTTGATGATGATTAGGGTGTTAGATGTGGATTTGAAGTGTTATCAATGGTGTTTCGGTTTGGATTTGTGAAAGGAAGAAGATGGTTCAATTTTGCCTTGTTGGCGTTCGAACGGCCCTTCTGGGCGTTCGAACGGCAACACTGCCAGAACGATAATTTTCCAGTTTAGCCGATCGAACGACCTGTTAGGCATTCAAATTTTTGAGATTTTTTGGAATTCTCACTATTTTCCCAAAGGTTAGGGTTTTGGCGGGACCCCTGTGGGCCCCACCATCGAAAATTTTATTTTTGGGTCAAATGAACTTAGACATCTACCAAGGTTATACAAAAATTTTTTAGAATTTTCCTAGGCTTAATTAGTGCTTAAATTTGCAAAATATCCATTTTTAGCCTACTTTTCCTATTTACACCCCAAAACTTACCCATGCATACCCCAACCCTTACTATAAAAGGGCAGACTTGAGCCATTTCTATTTTTGGGAATAGGCTAAGGAGGGAGGGCTGACATAATCCCCATTTAGGCCCGAATTAGAAGCCGATTAAGGTAAGTTTACTCTAATTAAGCACTAATCCATGACTTTCTTCTTAATCTCTTCCAAATCTACTATTTCCCCCTTAATTTAATTCATTTTTGGGCATCAAAAACTACTGATTTGTGTTTTACTACAAATCCTAACATTCAAATTTTGATTTTTACCACCAACAAGCCCTAGATCTAAGATTTAATTAGGGATTTCTTGGGTAAATCGATTTCTATTAGAGTTTAATTCAAACTCATTGTGTTTTCAAAGATTTCAAGAAGGGTGACTCTTCAATCTGAGCTTAATCAAGTGCTGAGGTAATGGGTCTTCAAAATATCTGTTTATCCATGGTAAAATTCTTCATTTTTGGCTTATTTCGAAATGGAGTTGCTTGATTTGGTGTGTTAATGGTAAGATTAGAAAATGAAATTATTTAATCCTAATTTCTTAGGGTTTTGCATTATTATGGTATGGTTTGATGTTCTGGAAGTCAAGAAGGACTTTTGATGATGATTAGGGTGTTAGATTTGGATTTGAAGTGTTATCAATAGTGTTTCGGTTTGAATTTGCAAAAGGAAGAAGATGGACTGTTCTGCCTTGTTGGCGTTTGAACGGCCTGCTAGGCGTTCGAACGGCAACACTGCCGGAATGACACTTTTCCAGTTCAGCCGATCAAACGGCCTGCTAGGCGTTCGAACGACAAAATTGTGAATTTTAAAAATTTTGCTTTTAACTGATTGAACGGCCTGAAAGGCGTTCGAACGGCTACACAGCAAATTGGTTTTCTAATGCATGATGTTTATGTTGATCATTCTACTTTAGCTTGCCAATTTCATATGATGTGGTGTGTTTTAAGCTATGCTATGCTACTAGAAAGGCATGCATTGAGGTTATCGAATTGAGATATATGCTTAGAAATTTGTGGAATGACTTATGTTTTGTGGCATGATGTTAGAATCGTTATCTTGAAATTATGAATGGTTGATTCCCTTTGGTTAAGCATATTTTCAGTAGCACTACAACCTATTATTGGACTGATTTGTCATGATAGATTGTGGTTAGTTGTGTGTGGATGTTGATGAATGTCATGACTCAATGATGAAAGGAGTGATGTTGTATGTGTTTAGCCTTTGTGGTTGAGTTTTGAATTGAGATATGATTTTAACGATTCTTCTTCTATGATTTCCGCTGGAATTCATGTTTAGATGGAAATTCACATGTGTAGTGTGGTAGTGAGTTTAATTTCAAGCATGTTGACATGCATTATATGAAATGCTTCTACTAGTTACACACACATGTGGGGGTTAAATGATGATGTTGAAGCTTGATATTGTGATTATGAATGATGCATTAGGGGCTGATGAGAGCACTTATCATGGATTTGGATTCATGTATGCCTTACCCACGTATGTACCATACTGCATGCATCATGAAAATGGATTTCCAATTGAGGCTTCATCGTGGTTAATCGAATTTGACCAATTGGATGCACTGTGATGAAATTGTGTGCCAGATTGATCGGTCGTGGATTAATCGCAAGTTAATTGATCTGACAGGACATATTTTGATTTGAGTTCCTATGTGGAATGAGTGCACTCCCCGGGTTGAGTCTAGTTAGATGGAATTATGTGGGGACGAGTTGTGTATTTGTCTTGCGGATTGTGAGAATGTTATTATGAGTGTCATCTGGACCCTGAGAATCCAGTGTGGTATGCCGTGTGCACCCCGCTACCACGTATTCTAGGGTTCTCTGTGTGAGAACTCAGGCTCTTCCCTCCGCAGGAGATGTCCCTGGGCGAACACCCCTGCTCTAGATTCTCTGTGTGAGAATGGGACATCCCTGGCCAGGATCATCCAGGGCAAGCAGCATTAGGGATTGACAACCCCGATCTTTCTTTAATTCTTGTGTAGAATTTTGGATCATGACATGCCTTCGTGGCCTTGTCTATGTTCCCGTCTGTGTGACACCAAAATTGTGATTACTCCTTGATGGAGGTTGTGATGATATAATGCATGATTAAATATGTATGTTAGAGATACATTCATGCAGGTTGGTTGTGATATAATGCATGTGGGAATATGTATGTTAGAGATACATCCATGCAGTTTGATTTTGATATAATGCATGTGGGAATATGTACGTTAGAGATACATCCATGCAGATTGTTATGATATAATGCATGTGGGAATATGTATGTTAGAGATACATCCATGCAGGTTGATTATGCACCATGATGCAATGTTAGGTGATATGTATGTGTGATCAGAAAATAATGCATCATGTAAATCTTTGATCTGAATGATCTTATTACTATGCTATCTTATTTTCGATGTTGATAGTGATATTAAAACCATTGCTGAGTTTGTTAAACTTACCCCTCTTTCTTGTGTTTTGATTTGGGGCTGCGTGGTGCGACACGCAGACCGACAGGATCTCCTCTTTGAGGAAAGGTCGGAGATGGCTTGGGTGTGATGATGGAGATCGTTGTGTGACTTATCTTCTTTGGTTTTATGTTTTATGATTAGAACCTTTGTGTAGGGTTCTTTATTTTGGATTTATGTCACATTTTACAGTTGTGATGCTTATGACTTATTTTGAGCCGGTGTGGGCTTTAGTTAACTAAGCTTGTGGGTTTGAGAATTGTTGTTTACTTTGTGATAAGCAATACTCTTTATTCCCTTTTATTTACTCTTGCTCAAAGGATTGTGCGTACTCCGTATTTCTGTTAATCGCCCGTGGTTACGGTTAAGTCTTCCGCTAGATCATTTTCTCAATTTTCACTTCGTCGCCCCCGCACGCTTGACCGGCCCCTAGACCGGGTTCGGCTAAGGTCAGGCATCACCAGGGCGTGACACCATGAGCATTGGTATGCCTTACCTTTGGAAAAGTCCATGGTGTTTAGTCACTCCCTGGAGGTTAGGGTGATGCCCAGTGGCATTCTTTTCCATTTTGACGCTAGAGGTTATTAGTTGTAATGAGCTTTAGTGGTCGATAGTATTAGTATGACTATAAGAGTATGAGTATGGATGTAAGAGTATGAGTATGAGCACGACTGTAAGAGTATGATTATAAGTACGACTGTAAGAGTATGAGTATGAGCACAACTGTAAGAATATGACACTACAAAAAAACTTGGTTTTAGCGACGTTTCAAAAGCATCGCTAAAAGTATTTAAAACAACTGTCACTAAAGGTCGCGTCACTAAAAGAAATTGCGACATTTGTGGCGACGTTTGGATCAAACGTTGCTATTATAATTAATAGCAACGTTTTATTAATAGTCGCTAAAACAATTAGTGATGTTTTTTATAACGATTAACGACATTTTGAAGCGTTGCTATATACGTATGGAAATCGTAAGAAGGCTTTAGCGACGTTTTAGAAATGTCACTAAATATATTAACGATGTTTTTTAATGATAATTAGCGACATTTAGAAGCATTGCTATATACGTTTGGAAATTGTAAGAAGGATTTTGTGACATTTTCGAAACGTCACTAAATATATTAACGATGTTTTTTCAATAACAATTAGCGATGTTTAGAAGCGTTGCTATATAAGTAGGGAAATCATAATAAGGATTTAGCGATGCTTTAGAAACGTCGCTAAAAAAGAGTATCGAATACAAAAGAAACATTATTAGCTACGTTTCAAAAAACATCGTTAAATAATTGTTGATTGTATTCATTATGAGCACCTAATAATTGCTTCTAATTTTGCATTTGTTTCAGCTAACTGAGTCTCCATAGTAGCATTATTGGCCGCCATTTGTGCATCCATATATGCTTCTTTCTCTGCAAGTCGAAGCTGAAATTGCTCCTCCATAGCGGCACTCTTTGCTGCCATTTCAGCCTCAATGGTAGCTATTTTTTCTACCATGACTTTCTCCATCTCTTCTCTTACAAAGCCAGTTGTGTAGATGACCCAACATGGGAGGATGATGACCCGAAAAGTCGTGATGGAGTAGGGCCTAATCCCATGCATCGAACACGACCATTTCTCTCTTCTCCCATAACCTGAGCAAATAAATCATTAGAAGACCTCTTCCGTCCACCATTTCTCTCTTCTCCCATAACCTGAGCAAGTAAATCATTAGAAGACAAGGTATCTTCCGTCCCCTTAGGAAGCTTCTTCAACATTTCATCCATCCTTTGCTGCACATAGTCAAAGGGCAAAGCAAGCTTATACGGTTACAAACAAGAGTAAAAAAAATAGAACATTTGAACAATACATCAAGAAAATTACACTACTCTTACTTTAATCAATTTTCTCTACAGATAAGTCTTCCAAAGACTGTAATTGAATAAAAAAAATCCCCATCTCAATCTATAAGTAAAGCCCATGTACGAAGTCTATATATCCCTGCACTCCTCACCCAATGAATAAAGACAGGTTGCTTCCTGCTATCTCTTTTGCTTCTGTCGCACGGCTGATTCTCCCCATACCTCTTTTGATTACTCAGCTCTCCTGTTGCCCAGCTTAAACATAAACCACAGAAAATCCAGGCCCACATATAAACACTCTCTCTTTTACAACTTAAGCCCTCTCTCCCTCTCTCTCCCTCTCCCTCTCTCTCACAGACAGAAACAAAACAAAAACAAAAACAACCCTTCCGCTGTGCCATTCATTTGGTTATATATGCCTATGATATGACAAATCATTCATGACAGCACCACATCTCTGTCTTGCCACACAAAAGTATTTTCTTTCTTCTACACCATTTTATTCCTATGATACGAGCTTTCACGCATGGCTACATTTCTTTTTGATGCGCTTCGTTTTTTTTTCCCTCTTTTTGGATGTTTCAAATCACGTTTTTAAGCTGTACTGTCTGTTACTGAAAATACAGCTCATTAATATCACTCTAGGCGCCAAGGACAAGTTCTACGGTTTTGCAAGGTTTTACTTCAAGTGTAGAAGATTGTCACTTCTTTTCTCCTAGATGCTCGTTGTACAAGAAATGGATGAGACTACAGGCAGCCGGATTAAGAGGCCTAGAAAGTCAATTTCTGTCATTTTTTTCATTTTAGAATGGATCCTTCTTCCACCTCTCGCAACTATTGAGGAATGAAAAGGGTTCCTCTCCTATGAGATAGGAGCACAAATGGTCAAAACAGAAAAGGCAAAAGGATAAATTTGGAGACCTACAAAAGCGAAGAAGTGTCAAGATACAAAATGGAACGTTTACCTAGTAAACATCTAACTTGTTTGTAATGTCTACTAATGCAAAAGTCTTCTTACATTCCCATATATCTTTATTTTCAAACAAAACAAGAAGGTAGAAGAACTGGGTCAAAAACCACAGCAAGCTGAGATCTTTGTTCTAACAGCAGATAGGACTCATTTCGTCTTTCACATTTCTCATTATAATATATATACTAGTGCATGTTTCGTGCTAGAAATACAAAAAGAGTTCCGAACACTTGTACTTACTTGGAAGGCCATACAGGCTACATCCTTAATACAGAATTGGAGTGAGTACTGAGTACCTGACAAAATATCATTGGTTTTTTCTTTTTGACAAACGACAGAATATCATGCAGAAACTAACAGCTATACTTACCTTTTTTTTACTTTGTGTTTTGCAGTTAAATTCAAGTATTTGCTGTAGTCTAAAATTCAGTTTTTAAACAGAAAAATGAAGCAACTCAGCATTGTGATAAACTACGAAATGCCACAGTCGTCAATAAAAGGAAGACTATGAATCAGAATTATCATGTGGGCCAACAATATATCCAGCTACAAGTTGTACATACATTACGTGCTTGAGGAACAATTGGTAAGAAAAAGTGAATAGGATAGAAAAAGTAATAAGAATATGCCCCTTCATGGGAATTTACAATACATGGGCTAGAGTGTGTGTGTGAGAGAGAGTCTAAGATCAGGCACATTCACAGAATTGCATTGAAAGAGAGAACCAACCAACAGTGTAATATCTCTCCTCATTTCATTTGTTGCAATCCCTCCATAGACAAATGTCCATGAATTGAATAATTCTGTCTGATTTGGCCTAAATGACAAATATTCAAAACCACTACCATAGCATCACATAAGAGGAGCTGATATTATACAAACACTGGCAGATCAACAAGTTCGTTTATCATTTGACATGGGCTACCTTGTGAATATAATGTTTTGTAACTCTCAATTACAGTAGCCACCAAAGGTTGAGGTGACTTACATAAAGTCAATTCAATCCTGAAATAGAGTAAATAACAAAACGTCGCTATATGTGTGTCGTTGATAACGACTTTTTTTGTCTCATGAATGCGACTGTAAGAGTATGAGTATGAGTACAACTATATGAGTAGAGTATGACTACGACTATAAGGGTATGAGTATAAGTACGACTGTAAGAGTAGAGTATGACTACGACTGTAAGAGTATGAGTATGACTGTAAGAGTATGTATATAAATACAACTTTAAGAGTATGTATATGAGTACGACTTTAGGAGTATGAGTATGACTGTAAGAGTATGTATATAAATACAACTTTAAGAGTATGTATATGAGTACGACTTTAGGAGTATGTGTATAAGCATGACTATAAGAGTATGAATATGAGTACGACTATAAGAGTATGAATATGAGTACGACTATAAGAGTATGAGTATGAGCACAAGTATGAGCATGACTATAAGAGTATGATTCTAAATAAGACTATAAGAGTGTGTTTCTAAGTAAGACAGTAAGTGTAAGATTGTATGAGTAAGGATGTACAAGTATGTATAAGTTATATAAGTATGTATATGATTGTACAAGTAAGGTCGTACAGGCATATGTAAGTTGTATGAGTAAGCATATGATTGTACGAGTAAGTTTGTGAGACTCTGATTAAGAGTATATGGGTAAGATTAGTTTGATGGTATGTATTTAGCATAATGATATGCATGATTATGTGCGTATGTGCATGATTATTATATGTTGCCTACTTCATGTTTGAGTTGCATGAGTGCATTTATGTATGGACTTACTGAGTTCACTGTTTAGAACTCCCCTACTGGGTATTTTCCTACTGAGTATGAAAATATTCATTGCCCTGTTTTTAAGACCCATTGTTCGGGAGGCTTTTGCAAGTTGTGGTGGAGAGCTCATGGAGATGGATGCTCATTTTTGAGGTGGATTAATTTTCTTTGATTCAGGTATATGCTTGACTTACTACAAGTATTATTTTGTGCCACGATCTAAAGTATTGGGTGAGATGAGAATTAAAGTGTGTATGTATTCTGGACTTTTAATTTGGATTAGACTATGGACACTTATAGGACTTGCACTCAGGGATGCCTAGGATGGATTTGTATTTGAAGTCAATGATCATAGCAATTTATTCGTACGTTTATTTTCGAGTAGTGCCTGAGGATGTTTGGTTTGGTCGTATGATGTTTAATCAAATGAGTAAAAATTTACATGGGAAAAACTGATGTGTGATGTTTTAAATTATAAAACTATTTTCATAGGTTTCATATTCGTCATTTTTCTCGATTTACAACTGTTATATTGCACAAAAAATTTGTGACTTTTAAAGAAAATTGGATGAAAAATCTCGGGCGTTACACTACTTATGCAGGATGGATGATAAGTTATAACATGATCATTTATGTCGTGACTTGATATATGTGTTATATGCATGCTAGATCTTTTACTTATAGGTATATAGGGGTTTAGTAAAAGGATGATCAGAAAAGAGTATATCATGTCCTTTATGAATCTGAATTGCCATGATATTATGCCGTGATGAGTTTCTGATTTTGTTGCCGTCGTCAAAACATTACTGAGTTTTGTACTTGCCCCATTTTATGATTTGTTTTGGGGTTGCACGGCGCGACGTGCATAGAAGCAGGACACTTCACATGAGGGACAACATGGGTACACATTAGATTAGCTTACGCCACATTCTGATGGTGTTTTACTTTATAATTTTCTAGTTGCTGACACTTGAGAACGTCCTGTGGTGGATTGATTATGTATGTTACTCATGTTTATTTGTATTGTTGGATATCTATGAACTTTTCTGATTTTTAAGCCATGTGTGGGCTCTAGAGATTGTGATGTGGGATGTGTGTGAGGATGATTATCATGACTTATTTTTCCATCCTCTTTATCTTTATTACCCTTGCTCAAAGGACGTGAGGTGTGCAACTCCATAGTTGAACAGCCAATATAAGGGGATAAATCTTCCCCAAATTCGATAATCCATTCAATTTTGTTACCCCAGCAGATCGGCCCTTGGACCAGGTTCAGCTCGGGTCGGGTGGAGCCGGGGTGTGACAATTATAATTTGATTTGGAATCAAATACATGATACACACATTAGCCTAGTGAGCCCCTAACGAAGGGTAAGACCCTTGATTAGCCTCTAATGAAGGGCACCATCAAGGCTTCGCATACTAAGGTTGAGAGTATCATAGGAAGACTCCCTACTCTCTTGATCTCAGTGCCCTATGAGCATAGGTGGTTGTTCTCTCCACAAGCACGAGATGTTTTGTGACGATCCATGGAGGAGTAAGAGGCTGCTACTTTGTACCCACAGCAAAGTCCATAGGATGGAGTAGGTGTCTGGGACACTTGTAGCGAGCCATGAGAGCTTGCAAACCCTGAGAGCATCTTCAATATATAGGAAGAAGTTCTAGGGGAGATTTTGGGTGAGAGACACACCCTATTTTTATGAATTATAGTATATAGGTTATGTGTTGTGAAATTGCCATGTGTTTACTTCATGCCTAATAATATAAACTCTCCTACTGAGTATTTAAAATACTCACTACCCCCAAACCTTGCAGGACCCGTCGAAGCTTAGTGTGGTGTACTTGGGAGTTATTGAGATGATTTCAAGAATTTTGAACCGCACGAGAATCACAAAGTAAGAACTCTCTTTATTATTTTTCTCTTATGTGTTTTTACACAGATAGTAGTTCCTGGGAAATTAATTATTTTATTATCGCTTATGGCGAGTGGCTCTAGTTGAAAGCCTCAGTAAACTCTGATATTTTTATTAAAAGATTTTTAGATGCTTCCAAAACCTATGGGCGTCATACCTATGCATGGCCCAAGGCCCCTGATGCGGTGTTGCGCTCACCATGTGGCACAAAACAGCCTCAAAAGCCTATAAATAGGCACAAAGGCTCTAGTTTTTTCAGTTTGTTCTCTCCCACAGTCCTCAAATTTCATTTCCCTCATTCTAAGCCGTTTTATATCCAAATCGAGTTGTTTAAGAGGCGTTCTCCACTGAAGCGAGTGTGCCAAATACTGTGGTGAGGTCATTTTCTTTGTTCAAGACCTCTACATTTATGAAATTAAATATCCAAGGTTAAGGAAGGAGGTTTTAAACTCTAGACCCATGTTCTACTATTAGAAGTTAATCTTTTGAAATATTTTGCTTGTGTGTGCTTATTTAGCTTTGTTTTCTAGAAAGATATTGGATCTGCAAAATGGTTTGCATGTGCTTACATTATGTTCTGGGTGCATGCACTCTCTAAATAATTCTGTAGTGAATAAACTCTGAATTATCATATTCTGGATACCCATCGAGAAAATTAATTGGTTCTAATAGTCGTGGAGCATCTTGGGAAGGATCCTATCCTAATTGGTCTCTGTTGCCCCACGAGCACGAGGGGATGCTACTAGTATCTTGACTTCTTGATATGTTTTTGAATTGATCTATTTTTTAATTAATTTCTTTCTAAATTGATCTATTTCTGAATTGCTATGTTTTTTGAATGATTTACTTTTTCCTAAAAGATTATGTGAAAAGATTACAATCATTTTTCAAGGATTTTTGCTTAGATTGGTTTTATATTTTAACTCAACATATTGAGTATAAATATTCTCACCCACCCTCAGATTCTATAGGTGATGTAGAAAAGGCGAAAGTTAAAGAGGAAAATATTTTTGAATGAATTATCTATTTTTTAAAATATAAAATTTTGTAATTATTTATGTTGATCAATGTTTAAAGGCATGAGACGCTTGGAGTTAAAACTCTGTATATAGTTCTATGCATAATGGTCCTTGGCACATGTATTTATATTACATTATATTTTGTTGATCTCATTAATTCCATATGTAATTATGATATATATTTTTGCTATGCGATGACTCCATCATTTGCATGAGTTGATGCGATGATGGATCTATGTGTTTTGGTGCGCGTCAATAGACGACATGTGCATGACAATTATGTGTATCTAATTGGAATATATTATTAATATAAATATATTTATGGAAGCCATCACATTTGGTTTCGGAGCCCAAGGTTGGTCCATAGAGTGGTAATTTAATCAGCCAAAACAAATAATTAGTATTTTATTTATGCGATTTTTCTGATGATGTTTTCTGTGATATGGCTAATGGCATGTGTTTTGTAATAAATAAATATAAGACATATTGCTGGCAAATCCAAGATGATACATATTTCTGGCTCATTGTACCACTCCAAGGCAAGGATCCTATGTGGTACACGGAGAACTTGACATGGATATGTGTCATTTGTGAAAAGAGGGGGCACTATTTCTATAGTGCCCGATAAGGAAAACCTTTTTGTGAATAGCCCTCCCAGTTTTGAAAAGATGTGTTCAAGTTTAAGATGTTTGTTTTTGCTTTTATGTTAAATTATGCAGTTTAGATTTTTATGCAATTTTGTGAGCAAGGTGTTTTGAAACTTGTAAATGTGTGTGTATGAAGATGTTTATAAATAAACATTTTCTTGTTTACCAAAAAGTATTTAGCGAATTCAAGGTTGTTACAATCTCTTAGCAACCCCAATGACATCTGATAATGGTAAAGAGCTACTACAAATGTCTGATGACTACTCATGCGGAAACTGTAGCTCAAGAAATAGCAGCAATTGAGAGCCCTATAAAAAATATCTTCGATCTGCTGATGTAGAAGATGACTCAGCATCAACAAGATCAAGGATTCTAGTCTAAACCCACTATCTTTGCCAAAGCAACGGAATTGGCTTTTCTGTTGGAACATGATTATAAAGAATTATTGGATGAAACTAAGGACCATGGACAAAGCAGTGGTTCTAGGTCTGAAGGAAGAAAGAGAAAATTTATGTCCATTGGCCAAAATAGTAATAAAAAATTTTAGCCGCCTTCTAGACCCCAAACACAAGCTCAAGGGAAAAAAAAATTAGAAAAGTGGTCCAAGTGCAATCAATTTCATTCACTCAAGAGTTTGTTACCAGGCTAAGGGACAACACTTTTAAGCATCAACAGGGACACCGGGTTAAGGATTGCCCGAAGAAAATGAGGCAAGAAGAGAAGAAGTCCAAGGCTCAGAGGCAAGTGCATGCTATTATTGTTGAAGAAGCCCAAACATACAAGGTACACATGATCTTGGACAAGATCGCCAAAGTTTTAATAAATCCATGATTGAAATATTCTTTTTTATCCTGTGATTTTGGTTTAAGTAATGGTTATACTTTTATGGAGGTAAAATATATATTACAAGTGCCAGTTCTTGGGGGAAACACTTTCAAGCTCAAAAGTTTCTTCAAGATATGTCTTTGTCTTTAGATAACAAAAAATAGGAGGCTAATCTTATACTCTTAAGCAAGATAAACTTTGATGCCATATTAGGAATGGATTAGTTAGCCGCTAATAAGGCCTTAGTAGACTATATGAGAAAATAAATTTATATTTGGTTAACTAGAAGAGAAGAATTTTACTTGTTTTAGATATAAGGACCCTTTGGGAGCATGTATCTTTTTTACCGTTAAAGACTCATCAATTGATATCTAAGGAATGTCTAGCATCTCTTGCTAGTGTGATTATTGAAGAACCTTCTTCTTTTGAGTTAGAAAGTATTGAAGTGATAAGAAACTTCCCATATGTCTTTCCTAATGATCTTCGTGGGGTATCACAGTAACAACCCTGAATTTCCAATAAGTTTTTAGCCTCTAATAAGCTGATTTTAGAGTTTTTAATAATTTTAACTTAGTTAAAGATTGTTAAGTGAAATTTTTTTATAAGATTGTGGTAGAGCTCTAAAGATGAGTGCAATAGACCTTGAACTACTTCAATCGAACATCGGGGCTATAAGTTATGGCCTCGAGAAATGTGCCTCATGGGTGGGACCCACTGGAAAAGTGCAAGATAACTTTCCCATGATGAGTGGTCTCATTTTGTTGGGCTTATTGATACAAGACCATCATATTTTGAAATTTAGAAATGGAAAAATAATAAACAAACGATGGTTGACGCACGGCTGGCATCAACTACACTAGCTGGCGTGATCAATGCTTGCCATGTGGATCTAGGCCTGCGTGATTGTGAGACAGCCATGTGAGCCATTAGGTTCGCATCACGTTGGATTGGGCCCACTTGATTGTGACGTGCAGTGCTATGCGTTGATGCAACGGCACTGCGACTGGGGCACGACGACGAGACCAATGCGCGTCACACACATGTCACAACAGCATGATGCACATATCATTTGTGCCATGTGTCAAGTGCGGTCCCCCCCCCCACACACACACACTATAAATAGTGTCCAAGTGGTATTTTCCAATAGTTTTTGAGTTTTCCACTTCTTAAACTTCTTTTCCTCTGTTATAAGCCATTTTAAGTCTGAATTAAGTTGTTGAAAAGGCATTTTTATCTAAATTGAGTGTGTCATATGACATGGAGGGTTTATTTTTCTATTATGAAGCCTCTAAGGACCAAAAACATGACATCCAAGTTCATGTAGTCTAGTGCGTCGTCTTCGTGCTCGTGTGGGAAGTGAGGTAGGGGGTTTTAAATCTAAACGCATGCTTTACTTATCAAAGTTTTTTTGGATGCTTTTTCTAAGGTATGTTTATGAGACTTGGTTTAGGGAATGATGATTTGTCTATGAACTGATTTTGTACGTGCTATGTTGTGTTTTGGTTACATACATTTATGGGTAATTCCTTGGTGTGAAAACTAGGGATTATTTTAGTGACTTGATGCCTATCGAGAAAAATAATTGGCAAGTGGCATGCACAAGGTAGAGTATCATGGGAAAACTTCATTCTTAAGTTCCCTCCATTGTCCATGAGAGCAGGAGGGAAACCATTGGGTATCACATCTTGTGGATTTTATTTGATTCTTAACTGATTGGTTTTCTAAATGAATTATCATTGCTAAAAAATTTAGTAACAGACTTTAATAGTTTTGTGATGATTTTCTACTTAGCATGTCTTAAGATTTTAAATTAACCTAGTGAGTATCAATGTACTCACCCACCCCTAGATTCTGTAGGTGATGCAGCAAGGTTAGAAGTGAAAGAAGGAAAGATTTCCAAATGAATTATTTGTTCACTGCATTAGAAAATTATGTCATTTTGACTAATGTTTAATGGCCAGAAATTTATAAACTCTTTATAATTATTGGCTCTACGCACAATGGTCCTTCGACTATGTAATTACATTATGTTCCGCTGAATCTATAAATTTTATTATGTAGTTATGATATATGTTTTTAGTTGTGCAAGGACTTCATGGTATTCTATTATTATCGGATTGATGATATTTGCGCCTATTTCGCACTGATGGCTATCATGTTTGGTCATGTGCATGATAATTGTGCGTGTAGGATGACACATATTATTATTATGATTATTATTCTATATATAAAATTTCAGGTGGAATGGATTTTTAGGTTAATTCTTAGTTTCCTACTTTCTATTAATTTGATCTTGTAGGTGGAGTTGAAGACAGTGCTCTACACTTGTGGCCACAACTGGACATGACAAGCATAGTGCTTCTCTTTAATTTTAGTTTTTTTTCCCTTAGTTAGTTTTTACTTATTCTTGCCCTTTTTACACTTAAAATTGTGTTGTGTGTTTGTAGTGTATGCGTGGTCGTCGCTCCTTACTTTCCCTATTAGCACCACTTGACTCTAGGCCTGAGCGGACACCTAGGAGAGCTAATTTGCCCTCGACTTTCACCCCTACCCATTCTCCCACCGATTCCTCCACCCATACTACTTCTACTATCGTCATGGATGAATGTTGTTATGTTGGAAACAAGACTATGAAGAAGTCAAATTCAGATTTGTTTTACTTGCCAATTGTAGTAGACAAGGTCAATCCACACAAAAAGCCTTGTAGAACAAAAAAACTGGTTACGAAAAAATAGAGGAAAGAAAAATTAAAAAAGAAAGAGTAGAAAAGTATTGATGGAATAAAGAGTTAAATAATCAAGAAAAGAAAACAATAAGGTATTAAGGGTTATTGTAACATCTAATGTTGTTCTTCATATGTCATGTTATCTAAGTTAGAATTGAATGAAGATTTTATCTAACCAGAAGATATGAACATTAAAAGTGAAAACAAAGATAGAAAATGCTTTGGATAGATGAAGGTTAAAAATAATTATTTCTTTAAGAGTTCTATGTATCCAAATCACAAAAGATCAAGAAGGAGGGCCATCAAGCATCTTATATATCTAAATCACAAAGAAACAAGAAGAACAATATTAAAAATATATCACTTTAAATAACCAATACTTACATGAAATTATATATGAAACATGAATAGAACTCCATTAGATTGTTACAAATCACCTCTAGCCTTAACTTAAGAGCTTAGAAAGTCATTACACAAAACTAAAAACAAAAGCACAAAAGAATAGGAAAAGAAAGCTCCAAAGAGGAGGGGATGGTGCCTCTACCTCGTCCACCCCTCAATTTATAGGAGTAGAAGGGGTTGCTTTAAAGGGGAAGGTCCAATCATATCCCTTGATTGCATCCTGATTGATTGTTTGATTGGTTGCTGCTTTGCAATGATTAGATTCTAAATCAATTAAATAAATCAATAATTTATTTAGAAAATAAGTATATTTGAGCCTTCCTTTAGTTATCTAATCAACCTCATTGTCTTTCCTTATGTGTATCAATCACAACCAATAAAAATATTCTCCATGTGTTAGCCTCGGGTTAGTTAACTAGCTGTCTTTTTGCATGCCAGATTTGACCCATAAATCTTTGGAATTATGAATTTCTTCCCGATATAACAATTATAGCCACGACAATCTTCTTTCCAATTCTACCAGAATCATACACAACTAAGGTCCAACTAACATATTCAAAACATAAGTAGCACATATAAGTAATGAATTAACACAATAGGATTGCAATTCAAAATTTTAAAGTATCTAATTGAACATTATTTTAGAGCATCACTGAACATCAGTTAGTAGATGTACCTCTCAAAGCTCTAAGAGAGTATTACACTCCTAATGAACACACCTCTCCTTCATGCATTAGGTTTCTAACGGTCACCACTTGAAATTATAAAATTAAGCCCAATGTCATTAAAATGCTTTCATCTTTTTCTGGGTTTAATAATAAAAACTTGTATAGGCACCTAGATGACTTCTTGGAACTATGCACGACTTTCAAACTCTTAAACTTAACCAATGAGGCTATCAAACTTCGGCTTTTCCCTTTCACATTGAAAGATAAGGCTAAAGAATGTCTCCACTCATTAGAACCGGACACTATCACAACATGGGCCCAAATGCAATAAGAGTTCCTCAAAAAGTACTTTTCCATTGGTAAAACCAACCAAATGAGAAAGGTCAAAACCACTTTTGCCCAACATCCCACCGAACAGTTCCATAAGAGTTGGGATTGACTAAAAGACCTTCTTAGGAGATGTCCCCATCATGTTGCCCCTAAGTGGCAATTAGTGCAACATTTTTATGAGGGTTTTATTGATCAAAATTGTCATCTTGTTGATGCAAGTTGTGGGGGTACCTTTTTGTTAAAAAATAAAAATGAGGTATGAAAACCTTTTGAGGACTTGAGTGAAAATTCTCTTTAACATGCTGCATTGAATATAAATAAAAATGGACTATCTACCTTGAACAATGCCCCCTCTAGGGGTGGCTTGTATGAAGCAGAAAACCCATCGACCCCTCCTCCAAAGTTGATACTTTGAGTAGGAGGTTGAACCTCCTTATGCCTACAACCCATCAACCAGTGTCCCTTCACTCAAGATGCATGCACAATATGCCTTAGCCGCCCATACTATCATGGAGTGTCCCTCTGCCTCTCAATTTCTTGAGCTTATCTAGGATCATGTGAATGTCACCCAATCCTTCCCTAGGGCTGAGAATAATCAATTTTCAAACACATATAACCCTGGGTGGAGGAATCACCCTAACTTTTCCTAGAGGGTACAAAACTAATGGGTTATGGGCAACCAACCCCCTACGCAACCATTGTAAGTTTCACCGATCCCTATCCACTAACCTTAAGTGCAACCTCCCTATGTCCAACCTAGTAGGAGTTCAAGTTTTGAAGAGAAGTCTTAACTGCATTACAAGAGCTACAATCTCATACTTAAATCCTTCACTCTCATACCCAATCTATAGCGAAGCTAGAAGCCCAAATTAGACAACTAGCCAATGCTATTAACAAGAGAGAGATGGGCACATTGCTGAGTCAACCTCTACAAAACCCTAAAGGTCAATTTCGGGTAGAGGGAGCTTCTTGCTCTAATGAACAAATTCAATCCTAATGACCCTTAAGAGTGGGAGGATTATTGACAATAAGATTTGGGGGACATTAGTGACAAATGATAGAAGTGAGGACTTAGAGAGGGCAGCAACCAATGTGCTTCAAGAAGAAGTGAGTGCACCACATAAGGAGTTTGTATCTCCTTACCCTTCCTCAGAACCACAGTCTAAGACAATTTCTGAGGGATCTTATATCCTTAGGGCACATTTTCCTCAGTGTCTTGACATGGCCCCACCATTTAGAAAGAGCACAATTAGGACTGATGAAATTCTTGAGACTTTCAAGCAAATCAAAATTAATCTCCCCCTTTTAGACGTCATTAAGCAAGTCCCTACTTATGCTAAGTTCCTCAAATACCTATGCACTCAAAAGCGTAAATCTAAGACCCATATGTCTAAAAAGGTCTTTCTTACTGAGCAAGTTTGTAATGCCCGAGATTTTTCATCACATTTTCTTTCAAATCCAAGGAAAATTTTTGCAATATAATAGCTGTAAATCAGAGGAAAAATATTGAAATCAAAACTAGTGAAAACAGTTTATAATTTAGAACATCACACATCAATTTTCCATCCAAATTTTTTCCCTCATTCGATCAAACATTGTACACCTTAGGCACTACTCAAAAATAAACGTATGAATAAATTACCATGATTATGGATTTTAAAAACAAATCTATCTCAGACATCCTTGAGTACAAGTCTCATAAACAATCCACAATCTAATCTAAATTACGCATACTCGTACGACCTTATTCATACGAACTTACTTGTACAACCTTGCGTACTGTTATGTCTTCCTTAGAAGTTTGCATTTACACTTACTCTAAATCTTACACATACTGCTTACTCAAAATCGCATATAACTTACTCTCACTATTGTACACATACTACCAACAACTAAAGCTCATTGCCATTAATGAGCTCCAGCATTAGAAAGGAAGGGAATGGCACTGGGGCATCACCTTAATCTTCGGGGAGCAACTAGACGCCATGGACTTTTTTGAAGGCAAGGCACACCTATGCTCATGGGGTACATGATCATAAGGGCACAAATACCCACTCTCTGGGGCCATACAGTGCCAACTAATGGTAGAAAATATACCGTGCCACTCTTGGGCAGGAATCTTACAATGCCACTCTGGCAGAACATACAATGCTATCTGTAGGCAAAAATACATATAGTGCCCACGAAGGGTAGAAACTTACAACACTCTCAACAGAGCATCAAACGTCTAGGTTGACATATAACACCAAGACCAAATTAAAAACAAAAATCGCTCTCAACAGAGCACCAGACATTTGGTGCTCTATACAGCACACAGCAAACATCCTGTAGGATAAACACTATGGCAAAACACAAGAAACGATCAACCGACTCATTATCGGCTAGCTCAAACACGGAACTTAATCCTTCAAACCCTTAGGTCTCAAACTCGCAACGCTATCATTAACTTTTCTTATAATTCAAGTTTGAATTAAGTAAGTTATGCAGTATAATTATGCCATACATACTCATAGTGCTCGACTAATCAAATTGAAGTTGAGCCCGATTAAAACCCTAGTTCATCAAGGCAACAGACTTCACTTAACCCATCCAAATCACAACATAGCTCACTATACACAAATCCGCCATGCACCTTAGGACCAAAACATCTTACTTTGCATCATCAAATTGAGCCTTTCATAATACCTCACTTATATTGCTTACTTTTCACTTCATGATTTGTACATTATACTTGTACAATTATGCATGCTCTTACTGTCTAATAAACCCCCATAAGGCTCCAAGCCTAAGTCCTCTTACTTACCGAACCCCTGACATACGCTCCAAACCAAACCAAACCAATCCACTCCATTCCTGGCTTGTCAAACTTACGTCTGCCATCTTTTATCATGCACTTACACATCCATATCCACAACCAACTCTATACGAAACCCTCTGTCACCTCTTACTGTTCATTGCCCATACTTCTACCCACATGCACAGTCCACATACGTTACTTACTAATAGACTCACTAGTCATAACTAGCACATACATATTCTACATACATCAACCATCTTAGCACAAGTATTCCACATACATCAACCACACTTACAACTCATATGCATGCCATATGTATCTAAACATATCATATAATCATGCTTACATGGCACATCATGCAATCCTAGCATGCTACTACTTATTCAAAGCATGCTATCATGAAATTATGAGTTCAAAGCTCCCCTACCTTGTAATCATGACGTTTGATGGCGAGCACACGTCGGTGGTGGAGTTGGCGGCCAAAAGCATTTCCTAGCTGAGAGAGCTACTATCCCAAGGTTTTAGGAAGCACCAGAAGCAATCATGGCCAAATGGGGTGTCAAAAGTCAATGCGGCAAATTTCGTGATCCAGGCGGCACACTACAGGTGGCCATGAGAAAGGTCATGCCAACAAGTGGTAGGTGCGACCAGAATTCAAGAGTGTACCAACTGAAGGTCAGCCGACAGCTGAGAAATACTCAGCTGGGTGCAAGACATCAAAATTGGCCGTAGACAGCACCCAACAATGTTGATTTTGCATTTACCAGGGCCACATAAGGATGGAGGGTGTGGATCAATGCTCAAGGATGGATTCTGGTGGTCAAATCCAAACAATGGTGGAGCCATCCAAAGGTTAGGAGGTGCCAAAGCGGCTGATCGTTTATAATTAAACCATTTGCAAGTGTACAAGGTAATTGTACTACGATAAGTATTTAAGGGTTGTCAAACCTCAGGGACGGATGGATTATTACTAAATCTAAAGAGGAATTTGCTAATTAAAAACTAGAAAGAACTTAAACTTAAATTAAGTAAAAGAAAGAAACCAACTAGTTTAAAAACAAGAGATTAATTTGATGGAATTTACTTAGGAAATCAAATCCACTATAGAATCATAACAATTCCTTAACTTTTAATCTAAATCTAGTGTGAATATGAACAAGTATTCTCAGCTACAAGCTAGAATTACTTAAAAAAAATCATTAATTAACTTCCATGGCATGAACTATCTTCGACAATAGCACAAATCAGCTACACTAAACTAGCTATAGGCATGACCCGTCTAATCTTAGTATAACTCATCCAAGTCATTAATTATCTAAACATTAAAACTATTGTATGACTATCTCATCTAAATCACAGAAATTAGAATCGATGTAAATATCAAAACCATATCAATCTATCATCTACAAGACAATAAATCAACATAGACTTGAATAAACATTAAAAGCTCTTCCATTAAAAAGGAAATCCATATCATACAATTGTCATCATTCACAAATAAGATCTAAATTAAAAAGAAAAGAAACTGAAACTTATCTATAGCTTCATCAACTCCTAAGTAAAAGAAAAGTCTAGCCTTCCATGGTAGAAGAAAGCACGTGAATCTCCATTAGAAGCTTTGAATTCTCTTCCATCTTCTTCTTCATTTTTCTCCTCTTAAAATCTACTGGAATCTCCCAATTTTTAGCTAAATATGTCTTTTTATAGGCATAAGATCCATAGGAAGAAGTCCAATATGAAAAGGATTGGAATTTGGGTCAAACTAGGAAACTGCACGTTATGCCGATCGATCGCCCTGTATGCCCGATCGATCGCTTGAACTGTATTTTTGTCTGAATTCACATTATCCCGATAGATCGCCCTGCATCCCGTTTGATCGGCTACAGTGTTTCTGTTTTCCTGGACAGTTCATATTCTGTTCATTAAGCTTTCCTTCGTGTCCATATTAATTTCTAACATGTTTATAACTCCGAAAAGTTGTCCAAATCACTTTAAAGCATGTGAAGACTATTTTTAATCATTTCAAACATCATCCAAGTACTTCGATAAGCGTATTTTACCTACAAAACATAAAATACCATACTTTAGACATGTAGAAAGTAACTAAAATTCCATCTTGATTTAAATACATGTCTAAACAACTAATAACTACAAAATTATTAATAATTAAACTAAAATACTAATATCTATCTTAATCTAAATAAACCATAATTAACTCTAAATTAACCTAATCTATACTAGCAAATAAGGTAAAAAGGCATATCAAATAGATATAGATTTCATACTTATCAGCGGCACCTAAACCCTAAACCGCATGCATGGCTACATGCACACATGGTCAAATTGGGAGGAGGAGATGGTTGATCAGTGGGTCCAGAGGGGGCTCTAGGCTCACAAGGGCGACAGAGCTAAGGCCACGATCTAGTGGCTCACCAAAGTGGCGACATCGCCGATCGCCACCCATAGCCCAATCAAATGGTGCAAGTAGCTGTGCATCTAGCACAGTCAAGGGCATAGGGGTAGTGCTGGCCAAGGGTTGGCGGGGCCGTCACTATGACAAGGCTGGCCAAAAATGGCCCACAACTGTAGTGGAACGGTCCTCCTTCAACCAGTTCACGCTGCACACACTAGGAAACAAGTAGAAGGGAAAGTGGCCCATTTCAAGAGGTGGCTAAATGGGGATATACAGGAACAGTGGGTCTAGGCTGGAGCAGCCATGTCATCATCACCGGTCCAAGATGAATCCAAATGGAAGACGACAATTTTTGGCAGCTCATCGGAGAGTCAAAACACAGTGAGGGAAAAGGCTCATTTTTTTGTGGACGAGCACATCAACTAGGTGAGAAACAGATCTAGTTCCAATGGAATGGATGGGATGAAAGCTAAACCGGGCTAGGTGGAAACATCAACCATCTTTGCCAAGCTGGAGAGAAGCCGAACAAAGGACTGGTTAGTCAAGTCCGGCATCCGGCTAATGGGGCAACCAGTCTGGCTAATGATGGAGAGACGGACTGGAATAGAGCGAGGGGGGTTAGAGGGGGTGGAGCCAAGCTGGGTGGGACCAGCCCTGACCTTCGCTAGGACAGGGTGGAGACCATGACAACCAGCCAGCCACTGTTGGCCCGTACCAGTGGCCACTGTGTAATCAAAACAATTGGGCAAAACAGATGGGAGGAAAGGAGTGGGGAAGCGGAGGGGTCGGAGAAGGTGGAGCCGGGCTAGGTGGGGCCATCCCTGGCTGTCGCTAGGCGGGGGCGGAGCCCACTGTAGCCTTCAAGCCACTGCCAATCATCACCGGTAGTTGTATATCAAAAACGTAGAGAGGGGGGGAAAAATGGGCTAACCGGTCAGAAGCTCATGGGGGGCAACGGAGCTCGCTGGGGGCCAACCTTGCTATCGCCGGCTGGCAACTAGCCAAACGGAGGCCGAGCGGAGCCCACTAGTCACCGCCGGCACGGTCCAGTTACAAGACAGAGAGAGTGAGAATGAACCAGGGGAAATAGGGGAGGCTGACTAGGGCGGGCAGTGTAGCCATGGGGCCCGGGGCAGTGGCCCCTATAGTCGTACGACCAGGGCAAAGCTAGCCACGCTAGCCCTATGGCCCACCGATGGCTGGTGGCGACTGGGGACAGAGAGAAACCGGAGATGTGGGGGTGTGTTTGGTTTTTCTGGAATGAGATCGGGCTTGCCTGATCCTTCTTTTCCCTTTTTTCTTCTTTTTTTCTACTTATCTCTTCTCTCTGTTCTCTTACTCGCTCTCAATATTTTCGTCCCAAAAGTGCGCATCCAAGCCCACGGCCTACGACTGAGCCCCACAGCCAACTACGAATACAAATAGCGAGGCCAAATAGACCAAAGCATCACATTTTCTCACCAAAAATGATTATGACAGGAATTCTTAGAAAAATGAGGGACTTACAAGGTTAGCTCACTTTTGAAGTTTAATAGTCCACCTAAGTATAAGGACCCTGGAGCACCCACTATTTCCTATGTCATAGGCCATCACTCCATCCATAAAACCCTCCTTGACCTTGGCGTGACTATCAATCTACTCCCTCACTCAATGTATGAGAAACTAGGGTTTTGTAAATTGTAGTCTACATCAGTTACCTTGCAGTTAGCCTACCATTATGTGCATAAGCCTCGGGAAGTCATTGAGGATGTCTTAGTGAGAGTTGACCAGTTTTTTTTCCCCATTGATTTTATTGTCTTAGATATGGAAATATTGCCAACTCCACACATAAGATTCCTATCATTTAAGGTCATCTTTTCCTTGCCACAGCTAATGCTTGTATAAATTGTAGGATGGGGGTAATGGAGATGTCCTTCAAAAACATAAAAGTGCAACTAATAGTTTTGATGTGTCTAACCATTTACATGCGACTTGTAATGCTGAATATTTTATGGTAGAAAAGTTTAGGGTTGATGATTATGATAGTGGTCTATCTTTTGTAGCAAAAGCCCATAATCAAGTTGTGCCTTCTAATTTTTTTTAGTCATCTTTTTGGCGATTTAAGAGAAGAGCTAATGCCAAAATCTATCATCCTCTCTGACATATTTGGGAATGTTGGCATTGTCTGGCTGAAGACAGTAAACTTAGCGCTTCCCAGGAGGCAACCCATGTTTTTTATATATATTTTTTTCCTTTTTTTTGTTTATCTTCTTTTCTTCATTTACGTTTTATTTACGTATTTTTCTCTACTTTTGTTTCTTTTCTCATTATAGTTTTTGTTATTTTTTGGGATATAGTACTTTAGGTTTGGGGCAATGCTCATGTCACGCCCCGGCGATGCCCGACCCGAGCCAAACCCGGTCCAAGGGCCGGTCAAGCGCGCGGGAGCGACGAAGTGAAATTGAGAAACGATTCTAGCGGAAGACTTAATCCCTAACCACGGGCGATTAACAGCAACACGGAGTGCGCACAATCCTTTGAGCAAGAGTAAATAAAAGGGAAGAAAAAGGTGTTGCTTATCACAAAGTAAGCAACAATCTCAAACCCACAAACTTAGTTAAGTAAAGCCCACACCGGCTCAAAATAAGTCATAAGCAAACATAACTGTAACATGTGACATAAAACCACAACAAGAACCCTACACAAAGGTTCGAACATAAAGCATGAAAGAACGATGATAAGTCACGCAACGATCTCCATCATCACACCCAAGCTACCTCTGACCTTTCCTCAAAAAGGCAATCCTGTCCGTCTGCGTGTCGTACCACGCAGCCCCAAATCAAAACACAAAAGAGGGGTGAGTTTTAACACTCAGCAATGGTTTTAATATCACTGTCAACGTAGAAAATACGATAGCTTAGAAATGAGATCGTTCAGATCAAAGATTTACATGGTGCATCACTTTCTGATCACACATTCATGTCACCTAACACTGCATCATAATGCATAATTCAACCTGCATGGATGTATCTCTAGCATACATATTCCCACATGCATTCACATCATAACCAATCCCGCATGGATGTATCTCTAACATACATATTTCCACATGCATTTTATCATCAAAATCAACATGCATGGATGTATCTCTAACATACATATTCCACATGCATAACATCAAAATCAACATGCATGGATGTATCTCTAACATACATATTCCACATGCATAACATCAAAATCAACATGCATGGATGTATCTCTAACATACATATTCCACATGCATAACATCAAAATCAACATGCATGGATGTATCTCTAACATACATATTCCCCATGCATAATGTCATCACAATCCACCTCCATCAAGGAGTAATCACACGTTAACGTCACACAGACGGGAGCATAGACAAGGCCACGAAGGCGTGTCATGGTACAAAATTCTACACAAGAATTCAAGAAAGATCGGGGTTGTCAATCCCTAATACTGCTCGCCCTGGACGATCCTGGCCAAGGATGTCCCATTCTCACACAGAGAATCTAGAGCAGGGGTGTTCGCCCAGGGACATCTCCTGCGGAGGGAAGAGCCCGAGTTCTCACACAGAGAACCCTAGAACACGTGGTAGCGGGGTGCACACGGCATACCACACTGGATTCTCAGGGTCCAGATGACACACATAATAATATTCTCACATATCCGCAAGACAAGTACACAACTCGTCCCCACATCATTCCATTAAACAAGACTCAACCCGGGGAGTGCACTCGTTCCACACAGGAACTCCAAATCGTTCCACACGGGAACTTCAAATCGTTCCACACAGGAACTACAAATCAAAATATGTCCTTTCGGACCAATCAACTTGCGATTAATCCACAACCGATAAACCCGGCACGCAATTCCATCACATTGCATCCAATCGGTCAAATTCGATTAATCACGATGAAGCCTCAATTGGAAATCCATTTTCATGATGCGTGCAGCATGGTACATGCGTGGGCAAAGTATACATGAACCCTAATCATGATAAGTGCTCTCACCAGCCCCTAATGCATCATTCATAATCACGATATTAAGCTTCAACATCATCATTTAACCCCCACATGTGTGTGTGTGTAACTAGTAGAAGCCTTTCACATGATGCATATTAACATGCTTGAAAATCAACTCACTACCACACTACACATGTGAATTTCTACCTAAACATGAATTCCAGCGGAAATCATAGTAGACGAATCATTGAAATCTTAGCTAGATTCAAAACTCAACCACAAAGGCTAAACACCTATAACATCACTCATTTCATCATTGAGTCATGGTATTCACCAACATTCACACACCATTAATCACAATTTATCATGACAAATCTGTGCAACAATGATTGTAGTCCTACTGAAATATGCTTAACCAAAGGGAAAAACTATTCATAATTTCAAAATAACGATTCCAACATCATGCCACAAAACATAAGTCATTCCACCATCACTAAGCATATATCTCAACTCCATAAACTCAATAGCATGCATTTTCAGTAGCCTAACATAGCTTAAAACACTCCACATTCATATAAAATTGGCAAGCTAAAGTGGAATCATCAAAATAGGCATCATACACACAACATACAATTTCCTGTGTAGCCGATCGATCGCCCTTCAGGCCGTTCGATCGGTTACACGCAAAATTTTGAAAATTTCAATTCAGCCGATTGATCGCCCTGCAAGGCCGATCGATTGCCAACACGGCAGAACAATCATCTTCTTCCTTTCGCAAAATCAAACCGAAACTCCATAGATAACACTTCAAATCCACATCTAACACCCTAATCATCATCAAAAGTCCTCCTTGACTTCCAGAATATCACACCAAACCATAATAATGCAAAACCCTAAGAAATTGGGATTAAATAATTCCATTTTCTAATCTTACCATTAACACACTAAATCAAGCAAACCATTTCGAAATAAGCCAAAAATGAAGAGTTTTACCATGGATAAACAGAGATTTTGAAGACCCATTACCTCAGCACTTGATTAAGCTCGGATTGAAGAGTCACCCTTCTTGAAATCCTTGAAAATACAATGAGTTTGAATTAAACACCAATGGAAATCGATTTACTTAAGAAATCCCTAATTAAATCTTAGATCTAGGGCTTGTTGGTAGTAAAAATCGAATTTTGAATGTTAGGGTTTGTAGTAAAACACAAATCAGTAGCTTTTGATGGTCAAAAACGAATTGAATCAAGGGGAAAATGGTAGATTTAGAAGAAATTAAGAGAAAAGCCATGGATTAGTGCTTAATTAGAGCAAGCTTACCTTAATCGGCTTCTAATTCGGGCCTAAGTGGGGATTAGGCCAGACCTCCTTCCTTAGCCTATTCCCAAAAATGGAAATGGCTCAGGTTTGCCCTTTTATAGTAAGGGTTGGGGTAGGCAAAGGTAAGTTTTGGGGTGTAAATATGAAAAGTAGGCCAAAAGTGGTTATTTTGCAAATTTAAGCACGAATTAAGCCTAATAAAATTCTGAAAATTTTTGTGTGACCTTAAGTATATGTCTAGGTTCATTTGACATAAAAATAAAATTTTCAACCGTGGGGCCCACAGGGGTCCCGCCAAAACCCTAATTTTTTTGGGAAAATAGTGAAAATTCCGAAAAATCTCAAAAATTCACATTTGGTTTAAAATCACTTAAAACCACTAATATTGAAGTTAATTTTGGTTAAAACCATCACAAACTCTATTTATTTACGAAATCGCCGAATAAGATCAGAAAACACGTAAATTGCACGATAACCCATAATTAAATAAAAATCAAAACCAGTTTAAAGATGAGGGTCCTTATAACTCATCACTTATATTTATCTCTTTTTCCAATCCTATGTATTTCACTTTTATATTAGTGGATTACTTTGGCATTTAGGTGCTATCTTTCATTTATATTTCTTACTTATTCATGTCATTGTAGTATATATTTTCTTTAACATTGAGGACAATGTTCAGTTTAGGTTTGGGGGTGTAGAAAGATATTTTTATTTTAGGATATTTTAGAATATTTTTTCATTATTACTTTTATTTTTTTCTTTTATGTATTTTTATCTCTTATTTTCTTTTAAAAGCATATGTCTTTTTTAAAGAGATCAATTTCATGAAGAAAGTTCAAGTTATTAATTAAGTGATGAAAGCGATTGAGTGAGTGTTTTCTATTTTATTTTCTTTATCTAGGATAATTGTGCTTATATTTTAAACCACATTTCACACACTTGAAACTTGTAGGAATATTTATGATTTATTACTTGTAATCTTATTAGGATATCTTTAACTAAGCATATTTTTGAAAACATGACAATTGAATAATTTTTAATATTTTATGATAGATCTTTATGCTTGGCTATTATTTAAAAAAATGGGATAAGTGTGTAATGAAAATAGGATGATGAAAAAAAATTATATGAAAAACAAAGAGAAAAAGAGATAGATTGAAAAAAAGTGAAAAGAAAAAGATCAAAGGTTTGTTTCTCTTTTCACTGAGTAATAGGGCTTTGTGCCTAGGCAAGCATAAGGGATCGCGTCAAAAGGTGAAAAGTTGAGATAAATTCTTTTATGACTTGTTTTGTTATGTAGCCTTTATAGTTTAAGTTATTAAGCCTGAGGGGTGTTTCAACACCTAGTGCCTTGAGCCAACTAGATTAGGGACACTGGCCTAACGCTTGTTACATAAACCATTTAGAAAGCTTAATATAACTAAGTATTGCACGAGTCATATTTTGAGGCATATTATGCTTTTATTCCCTGAATTTAATTAAAATTTGAAGGTTATTACATGAGGTTTTATTATGAGATGTTAAGGATGAAAGATTGTTATTGTTATTTTTTTAAGTTAGTGAACTTTAATGAGCTTAGTTAATGGGTCGCATAAGATATACTTGTTAATAAAGAATGAAATTGTATGACTACAAAGTTTCCACACTTCATGTTTTTGTAATGTATATATGTAGTTGCACAATTATTTCCAAGATGATGTTGTATAATGGATTATTCTTTACTTGAAAGTGATCAGATCAAAATTATTTCCTTGTGTCAAGTATTTGTGGTTGTTGCTTTTTTAGAAATAGTTATGTGTTTTTAAGAGAAGATTATTTTTAGAATTTTAGTTTTCTTGTTTTGTTTTATATATTTTCTTTGGTTTAGATGTTTGTGGGTATCATTGATGCAAACCCTCATGAGACACAACTCATCCAACTAGGGACACCTAGGGGTTTAAAGGCTGATAAGTATGAAATATATATCTATTTTATATGTCTTTTTACCTTACTTGCTAATGTAGTATTAGGTTAATATTGGGTTTAATTATGGTTTATATAGATTAAGTTAGATATTAATATTTTAGTTTAATTATTAAATAATTTGGGAGTTATTAGTAGTTTAGGCATGTATTTGAATCAAGTTTGGATTTTAATTATATTCTATATGTCTAAAATGTGAAGTTTTTATATTTTGTAGGTAAAGTGCACTTATCGATGTATTTGGACAATGTTTAGAATAATTCAAAACACTTGATATACTTTAAAATGATTTGGACAAATTTTCGGAGTTACAAACAAGTTGAAAACTAATATGGACATGAAAGAAATAGCTTAATGAACATAGTAGAAAATTGGACATGAATATAGACTGTCCAGTGAACATGTTTAGCTTCCAGAATAGAAACTGGACACAAAATTGAACAGAAATGTCTAGATTATAGAAATAGTATAGCCATTCAAACGGGCATGTACGGAGATCGAACGGGATAATGCGCAGTTTCCTGTTTTGAACCAATTTTGAGTCCTTTTCCTATTAGATTTCCTCATATGATTCCTATGCCTATATAAAGACATATTTGGCTTAAAATTGAAGGATTCCTTACGAAAGTGGCATTTATTTTTTCTAGATTAGTTGTTTTATTTTATTTTTGTTTTGCTCGAGGATTAGCAAAATATAGGTTTGGGGGTGTTTGATAAGTATGAAATATATATCTATTTTATATGTCTTTTTACCTTATTTGCTAGTATAGATTAGGTTAATTTAGAGTTAGTTATAGTTTATTTAGATTAAGATAGATATTAGTATTTTAGTTTAATTATTAATAATTTTTTAGTTATTAGTAGTTTAGATATGTATTTAAATCAAGTTGGAATTTTAGTTACATTCTATATGTCTAAAATATGATATTTTATATTTTATATATAAAGTGTGCTTATTGAGGTACTTGGACGATGTTTGGAATAATTCAAAATAGTCTTGACATGCTTTAAAGTGATTTGGACAACTTTTCAGAGTTACAAACAAGTTAGAACTTAATATGGACATGAAGGAAGAGCTTAATGAACAGAAATGGACTGTCTAGATTGCAGAAACAATATAGCCATTCAAATGGGGCATTTGAAGTATCAAACGGGATAACGTGAATTCGGACAAAAATCCAGTATATGCGTTCGAACGGGCATGCAGGGAGTTCGAACGGGATAATGCGCAATTTCCTAATTTTAGCCAATTTTCAATCCTTTTCATATTGGACTTCTTTCTCCGGCTCTTATGCCTATATAAAGATAATTTGGCTTGAAATTGGAGGATTCTAGTAGATTTTCTGAAGAGAAAAATGGAGAAGAAGATGGAAGAGAACTCAAAGCTTTCATTGGAGATTCAAGTGCTTTCTTCTACAATGGAAGACTAAACTTTTGTTTTACTTAGGAGTTAATGAAGCTGTAGATAAGTTTCAGTTTCTTTTCTTTTTAATTTATATCTCAGTTGTGAATGATGACAATTGTATGATAAAGATTTCCTTTTCAATAGAAGAGCTTTTAATGTTTATTCAAGTCTATGTTGATTTATTGTCTTGTAGATGATAGATTGATATGGTTTTGATATTTGTATGAATTTTAATTTCTATGATTTAGATGAGATGGTCATACAATAGTTTTAATGTTCAGATAATTAATGACTTGGATGAGTTATACTAAGATTAGACAGGTCATGCGTATAGCTAGTTTAGTATAGATGATTCGTGTTATTGTCGAAGATAGTTATGCCATGGAATTTAATTAATGATTCTTTTTGAAGTAATTCTAGCTTGTAGCTGAGAATACTTGTTCATATTCATACTAGATTTAGGTTTAAAGTTAAGGAATTGTTATGGTTCTATAGTGGATTCGATTTCCTAAGTAAATTCCATCATATTAATCTCTTGCTTTTAAATTAGTTGATTCCTATCTTTTGCTTAATTAAGTTTAAGTTCTGTTTAGTATTTTATTAGCAAATTCCTCTTTAGATTTAGTAATAATTCATCCGTCCCTGAGGTTCGACAACCCTTAAATACTTATCCGAGTACAATAACCTTATACACTTGCAAAGGGTTTAATTATAAACGATCAGATGGCCATACAATAGTTTTAATATTCTTATAATTAATAAAATGGATGAGTTATACTAAGATTAGACAAGTCATGCCTATAGTTTAGCTCATTGTAGATGATTTGTGCTATTGTTGAAGATAGTTCATCCATGAATTTAATTAATAATTTTTTCTAAAGTAATTCTAGCTTGTAGCTGAGAATACTTGTTCATATTTACCCTAGATTTAGATTAAAGGCTTAGAAATTATTATGGTTCTATTGTGAATTCGATTTCCTAAGTAAATTCTATCATATTGATCTCTTCTTTTGAAATTAATTTATTACTTTCTTTGCTTAATTAAAGTTTAAGTTATTTTAGTTTTTAATAAAGAAATTCCTCTATTGGATTTAGTAATAATTCATTTATCCCTGAGGTTATAATTACCTTATACACTTGCAAAAGGTTTAATTATAAATAATTAGTATGCCACTAGCATCACGACTTACAGATATGTTTCTAAATTGATCTATTTCTTAATTGATATGCTTATAAATTGATCTATTTTCTGAATGATTTACTTTTTGCTAAAAGATTCTATGAAAATATTACAATTGTTTTGCAAGGATTTCTACTTAGCTTTTAGATTTTAGCTCAACCTACTAAGTATAAATATACTCACCCACCCCAGATTCTACAGGTGATGCAGTAAGGGCGGAAGTGAAAGAGGAAAAGTTTTCTAAATGAATTATCTCTTTGCTACAATAGAAATTTTTGTAATTATTTATGTTGACCGATGTTTAAAGGCATGAGATGCCTCGAGTTAAAACTCCATATAATTACCAACTCTATGCACAATAGTCTTTGGCACATTTGTTTATATTATATTATGTTCAACAATTTAATTCCATATGTAATTATGATGTATGTTTTTACTATGTGATGACTCTATTACTTCCATGAGCATATACTATGACAACTTTGTGTGTTTTGGTGTGCATTGACGGTTGTCACGTTCAGTCATGTTAATATAATTATATTTTATGTTCGCCATCACATGATTTGCCCGACGTCGTATTAGATGGAGTACGTGTATGGGACACTAGTAACAAGTCATGAGGGCTTGCAAATCCTAGTAGCATCTTCAATACATAGGGAGAAGCTCTAGGGGAGGTTATGAGTGAGAGGCAGATCCTAGCTTTTGAAAAGTATTATATATCATTCTGATTATGTGCTTTGAAACATATCATATGTTACATTTATGTTTGTTAGTATAATTTTCCCTATTAAGTATTCCAAAATACTCACTACCCCCCAGACCTTACAGGATTTAGGGAGGCATAGGATGTGGGTAGAACATAACTTTTTGAGAGCTTTCAAGGAGCGTATGAGGATCTACAAACATACCCGTAAGTCTTAAGTCACTTTTATTACTTTTGTTATGGCTCAAGAAAGTTAGTTGCTTGTGTAGTTTTAGTTTTGTTTAATCTTGATGACTACTTCAAACAACACAATGGCTGAGCATGGGGACATAGGGTACCCCATGAAAATACCACCCTTGTTTGATGATCAAAATTTTTCATATTGGAAGAATAAGATGTGTCTTTATTCAAGCCCTAGATGGCAATGTTTTGAAAGTTGTGATTAATAGTTGGGGTCCTCCAATGATCAAGGACAAGGATGAGAATTCAATTTTCAAATATGACAGGGAATGAGATGAGAATGTGACTAAACTTGGTAATCAAAATAGAAAAGCCATAAGTGTCCTATTTAATTCCATAGGACAATCTCAGCATAAGTTAATCTCTATTTGTACATCCACCAAAGTAGTATGGGAGAAACTTGTCAAATACAATGAGGGAACCAAAGTTGTGAAGGTGTCTAGGTTGCAAATGCTCACACTAGAGTGAAAAGTCATAATGAGTGAAGAAGAAATAATTTTTGAATATTATGCTAAAATAACAAGCATTGTTAGCATAAGTGATCAACTAGGAGACCAAATACTAGATTACCTTGTGGTTAGGAAGATTTTAAGATCCTTATCCTCTAAATTCAAAATTAAGGTACGTGCAATTTATGAATCTAAGAAAATTGACATCTTAGACATTGAGGAACTCATAGGAAACTTAAGAATATTTGAAATGCAAGAAGAGTCATATAAAAACAAGAGAGAGTTGTTTGATAAATTAAAAGGAAAATAAACTGCCTAAGAACAACTAAGAAGTCTTGAAAGAAATCTAAAGCACTAAATACCCTAGAAAAATATGAAGAAAGTAAGAGTTAATTATGATCAAATGCTCTTGTTCAATAAAAACTTCAAGAAATTCATAAAAACTCAAAGCTTTATGTTTGAGAACAAGTGTCAAAATTCAAGGAGGTGACAAAGGGAAAGAAGAGATGAGAGGCATATCAAACAAGATAGGAAGAACCTAAAACGTTTTGAATGTGATAAGTTAGGTCATTTTGTTATTGATTGCCCTAACAATAATTCTGATAGTTCTTCTAAGAAGCTTAGGAAATCCAAGGGGAATGAGAAAAAGAAAAAGGGGCAAATGTTTCAAGCCACTTACTCTAATGAGAGCTCCTGTGAAGAAGAAGAATTGTGTAATTATACAACATTCCATGCAAGTATGAAGGAAGATGGTTCTAGTGAAGACTCTCATGAGTCCACTTCTCTTGATATGAACTCATCTTTTAGTTTTAAATTAGATTTTAATGAGTATAAGGGATTCCTCTAATAACTTCTAGTTTTATCTATATAGACCAAGCACCTTGAGAAAGAGTTGAAAAAGAATGATGATGAATTACATTTAGCTTCTCAATAGTCAAAGAGGATAAAGATGAACAAGAACTTTGTAAAGGAGGTTAATGTCCTTAAAAATGACCTTGAACAAGAGAGAGATTAATCTAGTACTCTCAAAAGAACACTTATATCATTTAAAGAGAAATTAGATGGATTTAGGAGTGGGAAAAAGACATTGGAGACCCTGTTAAACATTGGTCCAAATAATAAGATGAATTTGGGGTTTAGAACATGCTTGTCCACCCTCATAGGAAAACCTATTATCTTTGTGAAGGCTAAATAAAGTAACCAATACCCTACAATAGTGCCCAAATCACCTAGATCAAAAGAAAAGGATTTGAAATTGAATTCAAAGATTATGAGAGTTTAAGACTTGTGCCATAAAGATACTCATAATAGAAAGGAGTGTCCAAATAATCTTCCTCCCAAAATAAGGTCAAGAAAGAAGGTGTAATGTCCCTGATTTTTTGTTATTTTTTTACTATTTTTTCAATCATTTTTGGTGGAAAAATGTGACACTTTGGTGTATTTGGCCTTGGTATTTATACTCGTAGAGTTGGGTGTGAAGTTAGTCTTAGGCTACGGGCCTCAATGCGCACTTACAGCACAAAAGATTGAAAAAGAAAGAATATGAGAGAAAGCAGAGGATAAGGAAGAAGTAATGGAAAAAAAGAATCCATCGGGCTTGAATGAGCCCGCCCATTCCAGAAAGAACGAGAACCCGCCCCTCCCTTCTATAGTCTGCTCTCCGGCACCTAGCAGCCACCAGTGGGACTTCGGGCCACCACCGCCAGTTTAGCCTCAGCGGTGCGAAGCCAAGGGGTCACCATCCTGGCCTCCATTGCTACGCTGCCCTCCTCTCCAGTTTGCCCTCTCTTGTCTCTATGTTGTGTTTTTGCCACCACCGTGGGCCTGCAAGGGCTGGCTGGCTGCCCACAGCTGCACCTCAGTCCTGTGACAGTTGGAGGCTGTCCCTCGCAGCCCTAGAGGGCCTCTCCTTTGCCACTCACTCCATTTCCCCCTCTGCCCTATTCCGCTGGTGCTCTATTTTGGTGAAACGAAGGCCGCAGGCGGTGAGCCACAGCCGACGGACCTCCATCCTGCTCCGCCCCAGCTTGGCAACGGTTGAGCCACCGTCCCAGCTCGGGTTCGCTGGCCCTAGCATAGTCCCACCTCCTCTCCCTCCCCTTCATTCTCACAACACAATAAAAAAACTGCCCCTTATTTTGTTTGCTTGTTTTTTGCCCCTCATAGCTCGCAGCTTATTTGTCGCCGGTTTGCCTTCTTTGGCCCCGCTGTTGACTAGTGACGATATGGAACCACCGAGCAGAGCTGCGGTTTTGGTGACAGTGGGAGGCCATTGTTCTAGGCTCCTCTTTGCTCATCCATCTCGTTTCTTCCCCTATTTGTGGTCTTTGTCCATTTTGGATGTTGTGACTACTGTCGTTGATACTAGATGGCCTCTGGCCAGATTTTGTAGTGCCTACCTTGACCTAAGGTGGATGAGTTCACCTGCATTGGCCGTGGCCAGTGAACGGCCTCGTGGCCTATGCTCGACCTTGAACCTTCCCCCTACCCTCTGCTGTGCGAGATGCACAGCCATCTGCACCATTGGTTTTGGTTGTGGGTGGTGATCGGCAATATCGTAGCTTTGATTGGCCTCCACTAGGGCCTTAGCCCTGTCAGCCTTTTGTGGGACTTGGGCCGCCTTTGTTCAGCCCTCTCCCCCTCCCCTTTTGCTGCTTGTGCAAGTAGCTGCACATGCAATTTAGGGTATTGGTGCCGTTTTCATGCCGCTTGCCCATCAGCTAGCTCTACCACCGAATGGAATCAACATCAGAGCCCTCCTCTACCTCTCCTCTATCCACAAGCATCGCCCCATGCCCTCCACCCTTATGTGGGCCCTTGTTGACAAAAAATTGCTACCATTGGGTGCTATCCACAGCCGATTTCGATGTCTTGCAGCAGCCCGAGTACTTCTCAGCCGCCTACCAACCTTTAGTAAGTACACCCTCTACTTTTGTCGCACCATCACTTATGTTGGCATGACCTTTCCCCCAATTGCCCTAGTGAGCCATTGTGGATCATGGATTTTGCCACATTGATCCGGGTCACCCCGTTTGGCCGTTATACTTCTGGCACTTCCTAAACCCTCGGGACAGAAGCTCTCTCAATTTGGCAATGCTTTTGGCCACCAACACCGCCACCATGGTGTGTTCGCCATCAAATGTCATGATTACGAGGTACGGGAGCTTTGAACTCGTAATTTCATGATATCATGCTTTGAATGAGTAGCAACATGCTAGGATTGTATGATTCAATGTTTTTGATGTTAAATCATGATCCATTTACATGATGTAAGAGGATAAATTATGCCATGTTGAAATGCATATGACATGCATTTGGGCTATAAGTATGTTTGATGTATGTGTGAGCTAGTGATGGCTAACGTATATGTTGGTAAGCTTCGTATGTGGATTGAGTATGAGCTAGTGATGGCTAACATATATGTTGGTAAGCTTCGTGTATGAATGTGTATGTATGTGCTAGTGATGGCTAGCAAGTTTGTTGGTAAGCTACGTGTATGGATGTGTATGTATGTGCTAGTGATGACGAGCGAATCTGTTTCGCATATATGTATGTATGAGCTAGTGATGGCTAGCAAGTATGCTGGTAAGCTATGTATGAAAGTATGTGTATGTTATACGTATGTGTGATGGACATACATATGTATGATGGCTATATGCCTATCTGAAGGATATGTGTATGTGTTTGGGGGCAAAAGTATGATTGATGTACAGTAAGAGGTGACAGAGGGTTTCGTTTGGATTTGTTGTGGATGAGTAAGTGTATAACGGAAGACAGAGGATGTAAGTTTGATGGGCGAGGATTGGAGCGGTTTGTTTAGTTTGGATCAAAGCATGTGTTGGGGGATTGTTAGACAGTAAGAGTGTGCATAATTGTACAAGCATAACATATAGATTATGAAGTGAAAAGTAAGCATAATAAGTGAGGTATAAGTAAGAGGATGATAACTAGGTTTGGCTCTGAGGAGCTTAGTTTGATGACGTTTGTGTAAGATGTTTTAGCCAAAAGGTGGATGGTGGAGTATTTAAGACCGTAAGGATTTGTGGTACAGTGAGTTATGTTGTGAGTTGGACGGGTTAAGTGAAGTTTGTTACCCTGTCGACCTAGGGTTTTGGATCGGGCTCAGCTTTGGTTTGATTAGTGGAGCACCATATACTTGAGAGTTTTTGTGGAATAATTGTACCACATAACTTACTTAATTCAAACTTGAATTATAAGAAAGCTAATGATAGCGTTGTGAGTTTGAGACCTGAGGGTTTGACGGATTAAGTTCCATATTTGAGCTAGCCGATAATGAGTCGGTTGAGCATTTTTATATCTTGCCTTGGTGTTTATCCTACAGGATGTTGTCTGTGTGCACTGTATTGAGCCCCAGACATTTGATGCTCTATTGAGAATGATGTATGTTTTCGATTTGGTTTGTGTGCTATATAAGCCTAGACATTTGATTCTTTATTGAGAGAGTTGTATGATTCTGCCCAAGAGTGGCACTATATGTTTTCTATCAAAGAGTGTCACTCGCACTATAAGACCCATGTACAATGATCAATTTTAGCTCAAATGGTTTGTAGGAGAACCCTACCTTCTCTGATCCAAGACCCCTAAAGTGTGGGCAATTGTATGACCCCTTATGTGTTGGTGTTTATGTTTGCGCACTCAGGTAAGTAGTATCATAAACCTACTCTTACCTGTTTAATCCTATGCCCCATGAGCATTGGTGTGCCTTGCCTTCAGAAAAGTTCATGACGTCTAGTCACTCCCCAGAGGTTAAGGTGATGCCCCAGTGGTATTCTTTTCCATTTCGACACTGGAGGTTATTAGTTGTAATGAGCTTCAATGGTCAATAGTATGAGTACGACTGTAAGAGTATGAGTATGAACATGACTATAAGAGTATGAGCATGACTGTAAGAGTATGAGAATGAGTAAGACTGTAAGAGTATGATTCTGAGTAAGATCATATGAGTAAGAATGTATGAGTAAGTGTAAGATTGTACAAGTAAGGTCATACACGTATGTGTAAGTTATTTGAGTAAGTGTATATGATTGTATGAGTAAGTTTGTGAGACTCTGATTAAGAGTATATGTGTAAGATTAGCTCAATGGTATGTATTTGGCATGATGATATGCGTGATTCTAGGCGTATGAGCATGATTATGATATCCCTATTTGCTTTGTGTTTGAGTTGCATAAATGCATCTATGTATGGACTTACTGATAAGTATGAAATCTATATCTATTTTATATGCCTTTTTACCTTATTTGCTAGTATAGATTAGGTTAATTTAGAGTTAGTTATAGTTTATTTAGATTAAGATAGATATTAGTATTTTAGTTTAATTATTAATGATTTTGTAGTTATTAGTAGTTTAGATGTGTATTTAAACAAAGTTGGAATTTTAATTATATTCTACATGTCTAAAATATAGTATTTTATGTTTTGTAGGTAAAGTGCGCTTATCGAATTACTTAGACGATGTTTGAAATACTTAAAAATAGTCTTCACATTATTTAAAATGATTTGGACAACTTTTCGGAGTTATAAACAAGTTAGAAATTAATATGGACACGAAGGAAAGCTTAATGAACAGAATATGAACAGTCCGGTAAAACAGAAACACTGTAGCCGATCGATCGGGCTGCATGGCGATCGATTGGGATAACGTGAATTCAGATGAAAATACAGTTTAGCCAATCGATCGGGCATGTAGGGCGATCGATCGGCATAACGTGCAGTTTCCTAATTTGACCCAAATTTCAATCCTTTTCATATTGGACTTCTTCCTACGGAACTTATGCCTATAAAAAGACATATTTGGCTTAGAATTAGGAGATTCCAGTAGATTTTAAGAGGAGAAAAAGGAAGATGAAGATGAAAGAGAATTCAAAGCTTTTAATGGAGATTCAAGTGCTTTCTTCTACAATGGAAGGCTAAACTATTCTTTTACTTAGGAGTTGATGAAGCTATAAATAAGTTTCAGTTTCTTTTCTTTTTAATTTAGATCTCAGTTGTGAATGATGACAATTGTATGATATGAATTTCCTTTTTAATGGAAGAGCTTTTAATGTTTATTCAAGTCTATGTTGATTTATTGTCTTGTAGATGATAGATTGATGTGGTTTTGATATTTGCATCAATTCTAATTTTTGTGATTTAGATGAGATGGTCATACAATAGTTTTAATGTTCAGATAATTAATGACTTGGATGAGTTATACTAAGATTAGACGGGTCATGCCTATAGCTAGTTTAGTGTAGATGATTCGTGCTATTGTCGAAGATAGTTCATGCCATGGAAGTTAATTAATGATTTTTTTTGAAGTAATTCTAGCTTGTAGCTGAGAATACTTGTTCATGTTCACACTAGATTTAGATTAAAAGTTAAGAAATTGTTATGGTTTTATAGTGGATTCAATTTCCTAAGTAAATTCCATCATATTAATCTCTTACTTTTAAACTAGTTGATTTCTTTCTTTTGCTTAATTTAAGTTTAAGTTTGTTTTAGTTTGTAATCAGAAAATTCCTCTTTAGATTTAGTAATAACCCATCCGTCCCTGAGGTTCGACAACCCTTAAATACTTATCCTAGTACAATTACCTTGTACACTTGCAAAGGGTTTAATTATAAACGATCAAGTTTTTGGTGCCATTGCCGGGGACGGTATTGATTTGTTACTAAATTAGAATTAGGATAATTCTAGCTACTTTAGATTTAGTTTACTTTAGTTTTTAGGTTAATTCTTAGTTCTTACCAATTTTTTTTTAATTTGATTTTGTAGGCTGAGTTGATGATCGTGCTCTCTACACTTGTGGCCACAAGTGGACATCGACAAGCATAGTGCTTCTCTTCGGTTTGCAAGATCCTTTTCTCTCTTTATTTTTAGTTCTTTTCTTAGTTAGTTTTTATTTATTCTTCCCCTTTTTACACTTAAAATTGTGTGGTGTGTTTGTGGTGTATGCGTGGTCGTCGCTCCTTACTCCCCCAATTAGTACCATTTGACCCTGAGCCTGAGCGGACATCTAGGAGAGCTGAGTTGCCCTCGACCTACATCCCTACACCCCCAAACTCACCTACCAATTCCTCCACCCACACTACTTCTTCCCTCATCATGGCTGAACATCAGTTAGTAGATGCACCACTTAAAGCTCTAAGGGAGTATTACACTCCCAATGAGTACACCTCTCCTTCATGCATTAGGTTGCCAACGGTCTGTCACGGCCCTAGCCAACCGTAGGTGCCGTGTGGCGCTCGCAAGGCCAAATAGCCAAGCGAGTAAGCCTTTCTTCGTCAAGGTCATGGCCTTGTGCCATTCGACCAAGCGTCCAGCCTGCAAAGCCAAGCAGCGAACCTGTCCCAAGGCGGACGTGCGAACGTGCCGGACCATCTCCCAAGCGAGCTGGCCGGAGAGGGACACTTCCTTGCGATGCACGGATCCAACTTAGGCAACTCGGTCATCCGAACAATCCGTCTCAGCCATGTGCATGCAAGGGCCTTTGTTACCAACACGGCCATAAGGCCAGACGGCCGCCCGACGAGTTGGAGAGCCCCATCCCACCAGCGGATGGGCTCCTGGCATGATAGCTAGCAAGGCAACATGTTTCGTTGCCATCCGGTTCAGCCTGTTGCAAGGCTAGGCATCATACCAACAGCTTGTCCATGAAGCTCACCATGTCCCTCCCTATATAGCATAAGAGATTTATGGTGTTTCTCCGGAGTGGCAGCCAAAGTGGCCGTACGGGCATGGTATTTCAGTGCGCGAAACTACCCGAGAACACTCCCAAGGACCCTCAAACACTATATAGGTAGGTGGGGACATCTTTAGAATCCAAAACGGTGCTAGTTGGCTATGTGTCCCAACATAGCCAACTATGTGTGCGCTTCGTTGCGGCATTTCTGCGCAACGTTGCGCACACATGTTGCGCAACGTTGCGGGCCTTCCCCGCAACGCTTGCACACATGATATGCAACACTAAGGGCAGTTCCCAAAATGAATGCACACCTCGTATACAACACATTCCCACGTGTGTGCGCCCCAGCACGTGTCACGGGTAGTCCGCTCCGCTACCCCGTGACAGGTCGCTGCCCAAAATTATGAGATTAAGCCCAATGTCATTCAAATGCTTCCATCCTTTTATGGGCTTAATAATGAAAACCCGTATAGGCACCTAGATGACTTCTTAGAACTATGCACAACTTTTAAGCTCTCAAATTTAACCGATGAGGCTGTTAAACTTCGCCTTTTCCCTTTCACATTGAAAGATAAGGCTAAGGAATGGCTTCACTCATTAGAGCCAAACACTATCACAACATGGGCCCAAATGCAACAAGAGTTCCTTAAAAAGTACTTCCCCATAGGTAAGACCAACCAAATGAGAAAGGCCATAACCACTTTTGCCCAACTTCCCGAGCAGTTCCATGAGAGTTGGGATAGACTTAAGGACCTTCTTAGGAGGTGTCCTCATCATGCTGTCCCTAAGTGGCAATTAGTGCAACGTTTTTATGAGGGTCTTACTGAACAAAACCGTCATCTTGTTGATGCAAGTTGTGGGGGTACCTTTTTGCTAAAAAATAAAAATGAGGCATGGAAACTTTTTGAGGACTTGAGTGAAAATTCTCTTCAACATGCTGCGTTGAATAGAAATGAGAGTGGATTATCTACCTTGAACAATGCCCCCTCTAGGGGTGGCTTGTATGAAGTCAAAAACCCATTAGACCTCTCCTCCAAAGTTGATATTTTGAGTAGGAAGCTGGACCTTCTTATGACTTCAACCCATCATCCCACTCCCTTCACTCAAGATGCATGCACAATATGCCTTAGCCCAGTCCATACTATCATTGAGTGCCCCTCTGCCTCTCAGTTTCCTGAGCTTGTCCAAGACCATGTGAATGCTACCCAATCCTTCCCTAGGGCTGAGAACAATCCATTTTCAAACACATATAACCCTGGGTGGAGGAATCATCCTAACTTTTCTTGGCAGACACAAAACCAAGGGGTTATGGGTAACCAACTCCCTAGGCAACCATTCCAAGTTCCACCAGCCCATATCCACCAACCTCAAGTGCAACCTCCATATGTCCAACCCAATAGGAGTCCAAGTTTTGAAGAAAAGGTCTTGAGTGCCTTGCAAGGCCTTCAATCTCAATCCCAACTCCTCCACTCTCATACACAATCTATAGCAAAGTTAGAAGCCCAAATTGGACAACTAGCTAATGTTATTAACAAGAGAGAGATGGGGACGTTGCCAAGTCAACCCCTACCAAACCCTAAAGGTCAATTTCAGGTAGAGGGAGCTCCTCCCTCTAATGAACAAGTTAATTCCATAATGACCCTTAGGACTGGGAGGATTATTGACAAGAGTATTGGGGGGACACCAATGACAGATGATAGGACTGAGGAGTTAGAGAGGGCAGCCCCTAATGAACCTCAAGTAGAAGTTAGTACACCACATGAGAAGGAGTTTGTATCTCCTTCCCCTTCCTTAGAGCCACAGTCCAAGACCTCTTTCGATGGATCTTATATCCCTAGGGCACCTTTTCCTCAGTGTCTTGACATGGCCCCACCATTTAGAAAGTGCACAGCTAGGACTGATGAGATTCTTGAGACTTTCAAACAAGTCAAAATTAATCTCCCCCTCTTAGAAGTCATTAAGCAAGTCCCTGCTTATGCCAAGTTCCTTAAAGACCTATGTACTCAAAAGCGTAAATCCAAGACCCATGTGTCTAAGAAGGTCTTTCTCACCGAGCAATTTAGCTCTCTTTTGAAGTTTGACACCCCACCTAAGTATAAGGACCCTGGAGTACCCACTATTTCTTGTGTTATAGGTGATCACTCCATCCATAGAGCCCTCTTTGACCTTGGTGCGAGTGTCAATCTACTCCCTTATTCGGTGTATGAGCAACTAGGGTTAGGAGAATTGCAGCCTACATCAGTTACCTTGCAGCTAGCCGACCGTTCTGTGCGTAAGCCTCGAGGAGTCATTGAGGATGTCTTAGTGAAGGTTGACCGGTTCTTTTTCCCTGTTGATTTTATTGTCTTAGATATGGAAACCAGTGCCAACCCCACATATCAGATTCCTATTATTCTAGGTCGTCCTTTTCTTGCCACAGCTAATGCATGCATAAATTGTAGGACGGGGGTAATGGTGATGACTTTTGGGAACATGAAAGTGCAACTAAATATTTTTGATGGGTCTAACCATTTACTTGCAACTTCTAATGCTGAATGTTTTATGGTAGACAATTTTAGATTTGATGCTTATGATAGAGGTCCATCTTTTGTAGCATCAGCCCATAATCAAGTCATGCCTTCTAATTTTTCTGCATCATCTTTTTAGAGACTTAAGAGAAAAACCAATGCTAATATCTACCAGCCGCCCTGATATATTTGAGAATGTTGGCAATGTCTGGCTGAAGACATTAAACTTAGCGCTTCTTGGGAGGCAACCCATGTTTTTGATATATTTCTTTACCTTCCTTTTGTTTATTTTCTTTGCTTCATTTAGGCTTTATTTACTTATTTTCTCAGTTTTTTTTCTCATTATAGTTTTTCTTCTTTTATGAGATCTAATACTTTAGGTTTGGGGGAATGCTCATCACTTATATTTATTTCTTTTCTCCAATCCTATGTACTTCACTTTCAGATTAGTGGATTAGTTATGCTTTCAGGTGATAACTTTCTCTCTCTTACTTATTCTTGTCATTGTAGTATATATTTTCTTTCACATTGAGGACAATGTTCAGTTTAGGTTTGGGGGTGTAGAAAGATAATTTTTCTTTATTATTTTTCTTTTAGGATGTTTTAGAGTATTTTTTTTCATTTTTCTTTTGTTCTTTTCTTTTAAGTGGTTTTTATCGCTTATTTTCTTTTAAAAGTATATGTCTGTTTTTAAAGAGATCAATTTCATGAAGAAAGTTCAAGTAATTAATTAAGTGATGAAAATGATTAAGTGAGTAATTTCTATTTTATTTTCATTATCTTGGATAATTGTGCTTATATTTTTAAATCACATTTCACACACTTGAAACTTGTAGGAATATAATTTTATGATTTATTACTTGTAGTCTTAGTGGGATATCTTTAACTAAGCATATATTTTTGAAAACTTGGCAATTGAGTAATTTTTAATATTTTATGATAGATCTTTATGCTTAGCTTTTATTTGAAAAAAAATGGGATAAGTGTGTATAGAAAAAAAATGAAAAAAAAAGTTGAAAAAAAAAGTTGAAAACAGTAGATTGAATGAAAAAAAAAATGAAGAAAAAAAAAAGGTTTGTTTCTTTTTTTACTGAGTAACCGGACCTTGTGCCTTGGCAAGTATAAGGGATCACGTCAAAAGGTGAAAAGTTGAGATAAATTTTTTTATGACTTACTTGGTTTTGTAGCCTTTATAGTTTGAGTTATTAAGCCTGAGGGGTATTTCAACACCTAGTGCCTTGAGCCAACTGGATTAGGGACACTGGCCTAACGCTTATTACATGGACTATTTAGAAAGCTTAATAGAACTAGGTATTGCACAAGTCATATTTTGAAGAATATTATGCTCTTATTCCCTGAATTCAATTGAATTTGATGGCTATTATACATGAGGGTTTATTATGAGATGTTAAGGATGAAAGATTGTCATTGTTATATTTTTGAGTTAGTGAACTTTAATGAGCTTAGTTAATGGGTCACATAAGATATGCTTGTTAATAAAGAATGAAATTGTATGACTACAAAGTTTCTACACTTTATGTTTTTGAAATGTATATATGTAGTTGCATAATTATTTCTAAGATGAGGTTATAGAATGGAATATTCCTTACTTGAAAGTGATCAGATCTTAATTGTTTACTTGTTTCAAGTATTTGTGGTTGGTTTTTTTTAAAAATAGTTATGTGTTTTTAAGAGAAATTTATTTTTCAAATTTTTATTTTCTTGTTTGTTTGTTTTATTTTTCTTAGGTTTAGATGTTTGTGGGTATCATTACTGCAAACCCTCACGAGACACAACTCGTCCAACTAGGGACACCTAGGGGTTTAAAGGCTTGTTGCATACGCTAAATGCAATCGTGATTCCCTACGAAAGTGGCTTTTATTTATTTATTTATTTTTTTGATTAGTTGTTTTATTTTGTTTTTGTTTTGCTCGAGGACTAGCAAAATATAGGTTTGGGGGTATTTGATAAGTATGAAATCTATATCTATTTTATATGCCTTTTTACCTTATTTGCTAGTATAGATTAGGTAAATTTAGAGTTAGTTATGGTTTATTTAGATTAAGATAGATATTAGTATTTTAGTTTAATTATTAATAATTTTGTAGTTATTAGTAGTTTAGATGTGTATTTAAACAAAGTTGGAATTTTAATTATATTCTACATGTCTAAAATATGGTATTTTATGTTTTGTAGGTAAAGTGCGCTTATCGAATTACTTGGACGATGTTTGAAATACTTAAAAATAGTCTTCACATGATTTAAAGTGATTTGGACAACTTTTCGGAGTTATAAACAAGTTAGAAATTAATATGGACACGAAGGAAAGCTTAATGAACAGAATATGAACAGTCCGGTAAAACAGAAACACTGTAGCCGATCGATCGGGCTGCATGGCGATCGATCGGCATAACGTGCAGTTTCCTAATTTGACCCAAATTTCAATCCTTTTCATATTGGACTTCTTCCTACAGAACTTATGCCTATAAAAGACATATTTGGCTTAGAATTAGGGGATTCCAGTAGATTTTAAGAGGAGAAAAAGGAAGATGAAGATGAAAGAGAATTCAAAGCTTTTAATGGAGATTCAAGTGCTTTCTTCTACAATGGAAGGCTAAACTATTCTTTTACTTAGGAGTTGATGAAGCTATAGATAAGTTTCAGTTTCTTTTTTTTTAATTTAGATCTCAGTTGTGAATGATGACAATTGTATGATATGAATTTGCTTTTTAATGGAAGAGCTTTTAATGTTTATTCAAGTCTATGTTGATTTATTGTCTTGTAGATGATAGATTGATGTGGTTTTGATATTTGCATCGATTCTAATTTCTGTGATTTAGATGAGATGGTCATACAATAGTTTTAATGTTCAGATAATTAATGACTTGGATGAGTTATACTAAGATTAGACGGGTCATGCCTATAGCTAGTTTAGTGTAGATGATTCGTGCTATTGTCGAAGATAGTTCATGCCATGGAAGTTAATTAATGATTCTTTTTGAAGTAATTCTAGCTTGTAGCTGAGAATACTTGTTCATGTTCACACTAGATTTAGATTAAATGTTAAGGAATTGTTATGGTTTTATAGTGGATTCAATTTCCTAAGTAAATTCCATCATATTAATCTCTTACTTTTAAACTAGTTGATTTCTTTCTTTTGCTTAATTTAAGTTTAAGTTTGTTTTAGTTTGTAATCAGCAAATTCCTCTTTAGATTTAGTAATAACCCATCCGTCCCTGAGGTTCGACAACCCTTAAATACTTATCCTAGTACAATTACCTTGTACACTTGCAAAGGGTTTAATTATAAACGATCACTTACTGAGTTCACTGTTTAGAACTCCCCACTAGGCATTTTCCTACTAAGTGTGAAAATAATCATTACCCTATTTTTTAGCCCCGTTGTTTTGGAGGCTTTTACAGGTTTGTGACGGAAAACTCCTGGAGATGGATGCTCGTTTCTAGGGTAGATTGATTCACTTTGACTTAGGTATATATTTGACGTACTATGAGTATTATTTTATGTCATTATCTCTTGTATTGGGTGAGATGAGAATTAAAGTGTTTATGTTTTCAGGACTTGTAATTTGGATTAGACTGTGGACTATTATGGGACTTTCACTCAGGGATGTCTGGGAGAGATTTGTATTTAAAGTCTATGATCATAGAAATTTATTCCTACGATTGTTTTCGAGTAGCATCTGAGGATGTTTGATTGGGCCATACGATGTTTGATCGATTGAGAAAAAATTTGGATGGAAAAATGATTGATGTGTGATGTTTTAAATTATAAAACTGCTTTCATAGGTTTTGTATTTGTTATTTTTTCCAATTTGTAGTTGTTATATTGCAAAAACTTTCTGTGAATTTTAAAGAAAATGTGAGGAAAACTCTCGGGCGTTACAGAAGGAGAAGAAAACCCCTACACATACAAGCCCTAGATTACCCCACTAAGTGTATGAGCATAACATGAAGAGGGTGTGGGTGGGGAAGATTGATCTTAAAGCATTGAAAGATCAATTAGGAAATATGAGCAAGATCACCTTAGACTGCCTTAGGATATGTTGGCTATGTAAGGCTAAGGAACTTATCATCTCTAAGTAAAGAGATTAAGCTGATTTATCCATAATTGAATGCTTTCTATCTTTTGATGACATGTTTTAGTTTTTAATTCATTTTACTTTGTTTTCATGTTGATTTTCATCATAGATTTTGAATGAAAAAAACAACACAAAACAATAAAAAATGGTCAAAAACAACAAAAGAACTTTGTTTTTCTTTATTTTGTTTTTATATGTTCAACTCTTGAGACTAAAATGAATTAGTTTTCTCTTAAGCTGAAAAAAAAACATGATTTGTGGTCATTTTACTTGAACTAAGAAAAGGATACACCAAGAAAAGTGAACAACAATTTGATTTTCTTTTGCTTGATGTTGCAATTCTTAGTTTTATAAAATTTGCACACATCATGTTTATATTCAAGTCAATTTTATGAGTAAAAGATCAAAAGAAAATTCTTAGACATAAGTTGAATTAGGAATTTGGATTTTATTGAAGTCATGGTAATGAAATTAGAGAGGAACTAAAGCTACACTTCTATTTAGGATTCAGTGAAAGAAAAATGATTTTAATATGCTTCAATGGTTGTAAGTTTTATTTACTTCAAAATATTATTCAAATAAATTATCCTCATAAAGATGATAGAGAAGGGTTATCTACTTAGGTTGGCCTAGACTGGTGTGAAATTCAAATATGTTTGACATCAAGAAAAATGAATGAAAAAAAGTGAGAATGAAAAAAATGAATGATTCGAGTTAAGAGGATTCAGAAAAAGCGAAGCCCTAAAAAATTATTTGAGGAAAATATCCTAACTTTGAAAAAGGCATGACATAGTCTTAATTGAACTTTTAAATTTTTATTCATTTTAGAAGACAATGTACATGGATTTTAACTAAAATGAGTAGAAAAATGAGAACTATTTCTTTACTTGGCTCTTAACAAAGTTATCTCAATTGAATAAGTGTGATCTTGTGAGATTCATGAATAAAAGAGATAAGAGTTAAAATATTTAGTGTTTCTTATAAATAAAATAAAAAGTGAATTAAAACATTAAAATAGAAAAATAAAAATTAAGAATCACCAACAAATATATTTGACTAATCTAATGCAAGGTATTAATAGACATAATATGTGGATGCATTTATGTTAAAAGAGAATTAATGAAAATTCATAAAAAAGAGTTGAACATTTCTTGTATGGATGTTTTTATTTTTGTTTCAAGTTCCAGATATGAAATCAAAGTATTTTGAAAGGATTCAATGTTTTTTAGTATTAGAATTTATCATGATTTGTTTTTCGGATCTTTCAGAGAAAATTTAATTACTCAAATATTTTTAAAGCACATTTTCAAAAGGACCATTTCAAAGTGAATCAATAGTTTTTAAAGCACATCAATCAATAGATTTTAAGACATGATTTGAGAATGATAAATGATATATTTTGTGACATGTCTGGTTTGTTGTTTTTTTGTAAAAGCACGTGTTCAAAATATTGTAAGACATGATATGATTGTATGTCTTCATGATTGTTTACTTTGACTTTCAAGCTTTAATTTAATTTTCCTTGTCTTACTGCTTTGCTTTTTGTGTATTTGAGCCAAAAAGGGAGAAAATCGATAGATGGAAATCAAAGTACTTAATTTCATACTTATTTGAGTAGAAACAATATTTTTGCAAGTATGTAGGATAAGTACAAGTTTTACAAGGCTTTTCAAGTCATTTCCAAAAGGTCTTAATTGATCCTAAGTTGATTCAACTCATATGTACAATTAAAAAGTCAATGCAATAGATCAAAGAGTTGTAATTTTGTTGATTTTTAAACTTGTAGGGTTTTGTCATCAAATAGCCAAATGGGGAGTTTGAAAGAACATATGAAGTATATGTATTGTAAATTGGCTAATTTTGATGATCAAAACAATGTCTAAACTTCATGTATATTTTAGTTTTATTAGTCTCACTAGATATTGTTGTGGTCAAGTCAGATTTGAAATTAATTAACATGAAAAAAAAAAGAGTAGACATGTTCATACAACTAAAAGAGAGTTTTTCATATATCAAAACTTGAAGAGAGAGTCTGTCAAGTTCAATGGGAGATTGAAGACTCAAGACTAAAGTATAATTGGAAGGGGCTTGATTGTAGTGGCCAGAAGAAGACAAATATAAAACAAAGAGAAAAAAATGTTTCAAGACTTAAGGAGAGAAGACTTGAAGACCAACAACAAAAGAAGAGAGAGATCTATACAAATGAGGCTAAAGTTGTAATCGAGAGGAGCTTGATTATAGTGGATAGAAGAAGACAAAGACAAAATAAGGAGAAAAAATGCTTCAAGACTTAAGGAGAGAAGACTTTAAGACCAACAACATAAGAAGAGAGACTTCTATACAAATGAGGAGTTTGTGTTAGAGTCTTCATAAGAGGTTAGTGATTTGCTTGTGTCATGTAAAGTATTGCTTGCGAGTGCATTTATTTTAAGGTTAAGAGTGGCTACTGGGATTTTTTACCCTACGTGGTGTTTTATATTTGAAAATTTTGTGTATTCTTGCATGGTTTGTAGTTTAATTAATTATTAAAAAAAACATGAATGGGCTTAGTAATTAGGATTTTGTCATTTTTGCTTCAAAATAAATTCCAACCTAAAACTGTCAGAACTCTTAATTTCTTACTTGTTGAAGTACTATGGTTATGAGAAATCTAGCAATCAACTAAGTCAATTAGATAAATATTACACTATCAATAACTTGTAGTTTAATTGCAAACTAGAGGCATTTTACCTTTCTTGGTTTTGCAATCCCTACAAACCAACAAAAATGATAAGTGGGTTGAAGCCCAATGTAAGTAGGAACCTAAAGAGCAAATGATCCATGTAAATGACTACTCAAGTGGGAGAAATCCTAGTAGCACTTAGACTCTATGCAAGAGGTGGATGCACTATGGGCTTTGTTAAGGCAAGGGACAAGTAAGTTATGGACTTTGTGCTAGAGTAGGAGGTGAAGGCTGTAGGACAAGGCTGACCAATAGAAGGATGTCACATGCTGAATTCTATTAGGGCTAGGAGTATGGAAAAAGGTCTTTACTGGTTGCAAGCATGTTTCCTTGATGCATTTGCGTTGGAACTATAGGAAACCATTTTGTAAAGGGTTAGTGGAGTTCTAGTAGTATTAGTCTTTGTCCAAACCCTATTGCCTATATAAGGGGCTGCTAACAAATGAGAGGGCATCAATATCAATGTAAGATGAGTTGGGAAGATGTTTGATTCATTGGTGGACAAGTTCCATGTAAGTGCAGAAATATTTTTGGGTTTGGGGCAGGGGCCTTTGCCATTGTAATTGTGTAAAAGGGTTGTTGAGTAAAAGGTTATAGAGTAGAGCCTCTTTTTCATAAGCAGGGATAGTGTGTGTGATAGTGAAAGCTTTGAGATTGCACTATCACAAAACATATTCCTTACAAAAAATTTATCCATTGACTAGGGGTGAAACTTGTAAGGGTCAGCTGGTTGGGCCGGCCTGCCCTACCTCTAGATATGCAAGTTAGGGTCTAACCTAAAATTTTGAGGCCCACATTAATTAGGGTTGTGCTTGGGGCCGGGGGGGGTGTTTTACCCATCCCTAATTACAAAAAAAGATTACTTTTACCTCTCAATAGTTTTAAATAGGTTGAAAGGGAAGGAGAAAGAGAGGAGGTTGTATACTTTTAAGGAAATTTAGAAAATTTTAAGCTTGTTAGTCACCATGGTTAGTTGTGAAAGACCTACCTAAAGGCCAAATATATATAATTCTCTTATGGGGTCAACTAGGGGGACCCCACCTGAAGAATAAAGATTTTTTTATTTAAAATATTTTTAATAAACAAGTATAAAATATAAAATATAAAAGCCTGCAACCCATCAGCTATGTAGGATCTCTAACCTTAACCCGGTTTATTTTGATTTTGATTATGTTATTATTGTGTGGTTTCGTTTTAATCGGTCAGTTTGACTTGTTTTGGGGTTAAAGATTTATAATGATGGTTTTAATAAGGTTTCCACTTATTTTGATAAGTTTCTATGCTTATCTCAATTTATACTATTTTTAGGGAATTTTTAGGATTTTATGGGATTTTTCATAAATTTAGGGCACAGGTCCCACCATGGGCCCCACATTCAAGTTTAAATGGTAAAGGTCCCAAGAGACCTTACACTTCACTTATTTTATGATTAAAGAGTTTCAGAAATTTTAAAATTCATTTTAGCCTTGAAATGGGCAAAATTACCTATTTAAAGTATTTAAATTTTATTTGTACCCTAACTATTAATATTTACACCCCAAGGACTTACTATAAATAGAAAATCCCAACCCCATTTCCATTGGGAAAGGGATGAGATTTGGAGGCATAAAAGCCCTAATCCTCATACCAAAGGAGGAAATTTTGATTTAGGTATGTTTAAGCCTTGATTTTCATTAATCTTTTAGATCTCCTTAATCTTTCTTAATCCCATCTTTCCCAAAGATTATTTTCATTTTACCCTATTGAAAATGTCATTTTTAATCTCTATTTCAAACCTTAATTTAAGGATTTTCGTTTTTAAGCAAAGAAAATCCTAAATCTACATGTTTTGAATGTGGTTTAAGCTTAATATTCGAATTTAATGAGGTATCAACTAAACCCTAACTTTGGGTAGGGGTTTGTGACGATTAGATCTTCGATTTGGACTCAAAATCTTGATGAAGGTAAGAGTTTTCATTCTAAGTTGATTGATGTTTCGAATTTATGGTTTGGAATGGTTTATATGAGTTTTGCTTGTATTTGTACTTTAATGGTGGGTTAAATAAAGCATGTTCTTTTTAGTGATTTTTTAATAATTTAGTTTAAAAATGACTAGATCTATTATGCCTTAAGCTTTTATTTCAATATTATAAAGATTGGAGGTGATATTAGGGTTTTATTGTCGGTTTTGTGTATTTTCGGTTTTGGGTTTGCAAGGTTGAAGACGAACCAATTTTGAACTATGAATGGCATTCGAATGGCCAAGCGTTCAAATAGTTGTATGGCCGATCGAATGCCCATCTGGCCGATCAAACAGCCAAACGACAGATTTGCCTTTTTGAGTTTTTTGCCCATTTTCTTGTTCTTCTTTCATATATCTCATTTAGTATGATTATGATGAGTTACTTTTACTTTGAAATGCTACTGTGAGGCATGAATATTATCTTGAAAACTATGATGTAGTTCAAGCATGAATTAGGTTATATATTTGTAGATTTTTGTATGATGTTTTTCATATCTTAAATTCATATTTGATTATTTTCAATGTTTTATTTATGCTTCCAGTAAGTTTAATTATATACATGTACATGTTGTGCTAATTATTGAGGAACCATGTTTTAGACTTAAAACACTACCACTATGTACACACTTGTGAGGGTATTGTAGTGATTATTTAACACGAATGGAATAGGAATGATGCACATATGGACTAAATTGAGCATATCTCATGTATTAGGACTCATGTAGTGTTGCTCACGTATATACCATGTTGCATGCATCATGAAAAGCGTTTTTGAATGAGATTAATCATGATTAAACACTCTTCATAATTTTCAACATCAATAACATGCCCTTCAGCAGCTCATTCCAGCTTAAATTACTCTACATAAACATTGAAAATGATATTTAAAAGTAAAAACATAAAAAGAAGAAAAATTGCGAAAACTACAGTACAACTGTTCGATCGGCCTGCAAGGCCGTTCGAATGCCAACACAATAGCTATGGTTCATCTTCCCCACTTCAATTCAAAATTGAAACTTCACGTACACCATTCAAACTCCCAAATCCTACTCCCAAGCATCACTATAATTAAATCCATGCTTGCAGAACATCAATTCTAGCCATTATTAAACATAAACCCTAAGAAATCCCATCAAAGATTACACCTTTCACAAATCACCATTAAAGCTCATAATCATGGAACCCATTTCAAAACCCTATCAAAACTTAAATCCTATCAAAACCATTACCTTCTAACAAGTTCTTGATATGAAATGACTCCTTAAACTCCTTCAAAACCTACCTAAAAACTTGATTTTTATTAATACTTCTCAAATTCGATTTTTAAACACCTAAATCCTTTAAGAACAAGTAGATCTAGGGTTTAAGAGACCCAAAAATGAAATTCCAAACATTAGGTTTTGAAGTAGAAGCTCAGATCATTAGTTTTTAAGTATAAACCAAGATTAATCTAAAGCAATGGAAGAAATTTGAATGATTTAAGCAAAACCCTAATGGATTTATGAAATCTTAAGTAAAATATTACCTTAATCTCCTTTTTCCTTTAGGAAAATGGGGATTAGGCTCCTAACTCCAAGTCTCATCGCTTTCCCAATTGGGAAAGTGGTTGTGTTATTCCTTTTATAGTAAAGGGTGGGGTAGACCTAATTAACTAGTAGGGTACAAATACGGTTTTTATACTTAAAATGACAAAACTTGATAATTTAAAACTCAATTTGGTGTCTACAAATTTTGAAATAATTACCCAGGGTCTTAGGTTGATGTTAAGGTCATTTTGGACTAAAAAACCCAATTTTGCCCTTGAGGACCATGGTGGGTCTCTCCAACCCTAACTTTTCAGGAAAAATAGTAAAAATTTTGAAAATCCCAAAAAAATTCTAAAATGGCTTAAATTAACTTAAAAACCTAAAATATGAAGAATTTTTTTGGTTAAAACTTTCGTTAACCACTTAAATTTAAAAAATAGTCAATCAATTAGAATTGAGATTAAACCACACAAAAGCAATTAAATAGAATAAAAATAAACCGGTTCAAGTTTAGGGATCTTACAGATAATCTAGCATAGGAGGGGCTGTCTAGAGATCTTGTGTTCCATGATCATTTATATTGCTTATGATGTTGAGTTTTATGTCATTTTGGCTATACTTCATACTTTACTTACCGGTATCGGCCGAGATTCATGTTAGTTATGTTACTTAAGCCATGAGAGGGCTAGGTGGACTAAATGTGTGGGTATTATGCAGACTAATTCTTATTTGAGGTCTTTTGTCTTTCTCATTTTCTTTTGTACAAAGCTTATGGTGCGCTACTTCGTTATGAATTATTGTCCGAGGGGTAAAGTTCTTACGTTGAACACTACTTTGTCGAGTCACAAGCTATAACATCCCCGATTTTTCTGTATATTATTGCTATTTTCTCCAATTTTCTGCAGTTTTCTACTAGTATTTTTGATGAAGAAATTTGACACTTCGGCGTATCCGTATTCATAAAATTTGTGACCATAAGAGTCGAGGGTAGTGTTTAGTCGCAGGTCATGGGCCTCGACGCAACCTAGAAATTTATTCGATGCGAAAATCGGATGAGATGCGAGAGAACAAAAACGAGAAGAAAAGACGAAGTGGAAAAACATAATATATATATATATATACACACACACGCGCGCACATAAAGCGGATCGGGCGCACCTCAGCACGCCCGACCCGCGATTGAACAATGAAAGGGGGGCAGCTCCTTCACTGTGTGAGGCCGGAGGCAGCCCCACCGGTGGCCACTGGCTTCCACCCGATCGGCCTTGGACTGGCGACGCCGTCGCCGCCTCCCAGTCCTAGCCCCACCGGCTGTCGCCGCCCCATTCCCTCTTTTCCGTTTCAGCCCAACAAAAAACCACACTCTTGTTTTTGCCCCGATTCGCTACTGCTGGTGGTTGCATGGCACATAGACCGCCGCCATAGCTCTGTCCTAGCCAGTGTGAACTTCGGCCACCTCCATCCCGGCCTCCCCGTCCCCAGTAAGCTGCTGTGAGGTAAAATCTGTCTTGCCTCTGCTTTTTTTGGTTTTCTGTTCATTACGACCTACGGCTGTGCCGCTGGATGCTGGCTACCACCGTTGGGCCTTTGGCTCTCTTCCGGCCTGATGATTACAAGGCCACCACCCCATGGCCTAGACTGCTGCCTCCCCAAACCATGACCCGCCTATTTTCCGGTCCAAACAGAACAGTTTTCCCATTTTTTTCATTCTGTTTCTGTACTCGGTGTGTTGCGGCCATCGGCTGTTCCACTGGTGGCCGGCCACCATTGACTGGCCTTTGGCCTCCCCCCGTCTAGCAACTACAAAGCCACCGCCCTAGCCACCGCCTCCCTCGGCCTCCTCTGCTTGATGCCGATCCGGACGGAATTTTCCCCCATCCGTAGATTTTTGTCATAAGTTTTCACTGCTGGCCGCCACCCACTGGTCAGCCTCTGGTTTGCGGCCTTGAGCTGACGATGGCGAGGTGCCGAGGTCTAGCCTCTTGCATCGCTTAGTCCCAATTCGTTCAATTGGCCAACCCACATTAGATAAAAGTTGCACTTTCTCGCGGTCTGCATCCATCCTTAGAAGTTAGACATTGGACGATATTGGGCCAATGTCCACTTAACTTGCTGCTATCCGACGACTGCAGAGTCCCAGCGTCTTCCAGGTTCGTCCATCGGCCCTGTTCGATCATTTTTGGCCCAATGACTTGTCAATTGCCACCTACGTCAACCAATGGATACCCACGGACACCCGATTTACCCAACGACATGGGGCTACCATTCATGGCCTCCCATGCTCCTCTACCCTGCACGTCTGTTGCCCAAACCATGCCCCCAAACTTTGGGCTACATTTCTTAGCGCCACCACAAGACCCACCCCATTCTAAGGCTAACTATTGAGCCTGACACCGTGTGTACTGGGGCTGCATGTCTAATGTTGTGGGCTCTGTCCTTGCCTAGCAATGGCTAGGGTTAGCACTTTTGGCCCGATTCTACCTCTGCACCCCCACTTTTGTTATGCATGACCCAAAACCTACGGGAAAAGTTCCCAAATTCCATTCTTCCAAGGGGAAGTAATATTGTCAGCCATATTAGAATCAGCCCATTGAAGGCTCGACCGATGTTGTGCCCTTATCCTTCATCGCAATCATGCTTGATGCACGACTGTCCGTATGATGGTTTGGTTGTGGGTAGCATTTAGAAATGACACCGCCTTTGTTGGCCACCTACACCAGGCCTTAGTGCCTCAACGTGTGTTTATGGAATGACACTACCACTAGGCTATATGGCCATTAAAGCCCTCCATCTCTCCTATGTCCATATGTACTCAAGCAAGCCCTCCGCCATCTTGTGAGGCTTCGAGAATGCAGAATTGTTGTCATTGGATGTGGTTTGCGGTCCATTTTAATGTTTTGTGGCCAACCAAGTGTTTTAAACTGTTGGCCGACCTCCAATCATTTACCCCTCATTCTGTGATTGCTTTTTCCAGTTCTAATGGCATGACCTTATGTTTGGGCGCCCTAGTGCTCCTAGTCTTATACTTTGAGTGAAATTAATCTAACCTTATTGAGATTAATTCAAACATCTCTGAAAATCCTCAGGACAACAATGACTTTCTCAGTGCAATGTTTTTGGCCGCCTATTCTGCTATCGACGCTGCCACTGTCGTTTACTCGCCATCAAATTCACATGGATTACGAGGTAGGGGACCTTGAACTCGTAATTTCATTATAGCATACTTTGATTGTGCAATAGCATGCTAGGAGTTTATAATTTAATGTTTTGCATAACTATGTTGATTATAAAAGCATGTTGTATGTATGTGAATTGTGTGCGAATGTTAATGAAGACTAAGGGCACGTAGTAAGTTGCTATGAATCGTATGTATGTCAGTAGAGCATGTGATCTTCAATGTGGATTGGTGGTATGCGATTGATGGGCATGAGTAGAAGTGTTTGATTGTAACTTTGGCGAAGGGGTACTTCGTGGGCTATGACATGGAAACTGTGATTGTATGTCGGACGAGGAAAGACGTAAGATTGACAAGTGAAGGTTGGATTTGATGAGATTGAAAAATTAGTTTGGATTGAATCGGGTGGCACATTGGAGCAATGAGCAGAAGATGTGAGCAATGTAAAGATGTAGAAGATTTAAGGTTCTTAGGGGTCGTTTGGGTACTGAATTAATTCAGTAACGATTCGATTCAGTAGCGATTCAATTCAGTAAATTCATCGCTGATTATGAATTACGTTTGGCTATAGAATTTGTTAAAATAAATTCAGATGTCACGTCAAACCCAGTCTTAAAACTTTAAACACCTCTAACTCTCTCTTTCGAACTCGGATATGCACGTTCTTGGTACCATTACACTCTTAAATTCAAGCTCTATCAAACAAGATCCCACAAGGGTAGGTAATTTTGAACTTTTAAAGTGGGCCCTACCTATATGACACATTTTTCGAAGCTCAAATCGATATGAACGATAAACATTGAAAAATAATAGAATTTGTAATTTTTAAAACGGTGATTAGGAGACTGAATCGACTGAATCACCTCATGAGGTGATTCAGTGATTCAGTCTTGATTCAGGCTGAAACGGACTGAATCTTACTACAGTGCTGAATTTTTAATTCAGCGCAGCTTCAGTACACAAACAAGATTCTAATAATTCAGTGCTGAATTGACACTGAATCGGCTGAATCTTCTCACGATTCAGTACCCAAACAGCCCCTTAATGTCAGGGGGAATTTGTGAATCAGTGAGAGTGGACAACATAAATGTATAATGTACGTAATATGAATTGTAATGAAAGAATAATGAGTAAGGAATTAGTAAAGGTTTAATGACAAGACTTAGGTCTAAGGGTTTCACTCAAGGAGTTTGAGAAGGATAGTTTGGGCTTTTAGGAGAACGGTGTAAGATGTAAGACAGTAGGTATTTGATGGTAAGAGTGTGAGTATGGAATTTGAGTTCGACAAGTAAGACAATGCAAAGATTGTTAAGGTTGTAAGTGTAAGGGTGGGGAATGAGTTAAGTAAAGAATGCTACCTTTGTGGATTGGAACTTCTAGACAGGTGTATTTCTAGCCGTGTTGGCTGAAGAATGTATGATGGTAGTTGTTTTGAGCATAATTGTACATGCATAAGTTATCTAATATAAACTTGAATGGTAAGTAACCCTAATTTGATAACGTTGTGGGTTTGAGACTGAGGGTTTCGATAGATTAAGTTTCATTTTTGTGCCAATCAATAAGTAATCGACTGAGCATCCTTCCTGGTCTAGCCATGGTGTTATCCTATAGGATTTGGTCTTGGTGCTATATTTCGGCCCAAACATTTGATGCTTTATTGAGAGCGCTGTAAGTTTCCACCCTTCGTGGGCTCTGTATGTTTTCTGCCTTCAGATGGCACAGTATGTTCTGCCCAAGAGAGGCACTATAAGATTCCTACCCAAGAGTAGCACTATATGTGTAAGGACTCTCATTTTTGAACCATTTTATTTTAATATTATTTATCGGTTAATGTGTAGTTTACGGGTTTTCTAATCTAAATTCTGTGGTTTTCTAAGATAAATGAGATTTCTAAAGGTTTTAAGCAAAACTAACTATACATTTATGATTTTTAAGTAGTTTTTAGTCAATTCTAAATTTGTGGGATTTTCCTAATTTTTTACTAATTTTCCAAAAAAATTAGGGTTTGGCGGGACCCCCCTGTGGGCCCCACCGACGAAATTAGGATTTTTGGACCAAAATACCCCAGACATCAACATAAGCTCATGTAAAAATTTTTAGAATCTTATTGGATTCAATTAATGCTCAAATCTTCAAAATACCTATTTTTAGCCCAAAATTCTATTTACACCCCATTAGTCCATTAAGTGTACCCCAAGCCCTACTATAAATGGAAAAGGGCTGAGCCATTTCCATTTTGGGAATATGATAGGAGGAGGTGATTAAGGCCTAGTTCCCCAATTAGGCCCGGATTAGAAGGGATTAAGGCATGTTCTTCCTTAATTAAGCTTAAATCCTAGATCTTCTCCTAATCCATTTTTAATCTATCATTTTTCCTTTGATTTGATTCGATTTCAAGCATCAAAGTCACTTATTTACTCCCTTACTTCAAACCCTACTTATCAAAATTCGTTTTTTATACTTAACAAACCCTAGATCTAAGATTTCTTTAAGGTTTTCAATGTTAAACAGATTTTTAATGGAGTTTAACTTAGACACTATGTTTTTGGAAGGTTTTCAAGAAGGGTGAAGGTCAAGTCTGAACCTAAACAAGTGACAAGGTAATGGGTCTTCAAAATCTCAGTTTTTTTATGGTAAAATCTTGATTTTTTTATAGTTTATTTGGAATGGATTTACATGATTTAGTGCTCTAATGGTGGAATTAGTAAATGTTAATTTCTTGTTCCGATTTCTTAGGGTTTTGCCTTTAGATGTGTAGATTAACATTCTGGAAAGTTTGATAAAGTTTTAATGGTGTTTGGGTATATAGATGAAGGTTTTAAGTTGCTTTAATGGAGTCTCGGTTTTGAAATTCGAAATGAAGAAGAAGGTCAAAACTGTTGTGTTGGCGATCGAATAGCTTACCAGGGTGATCGATCGGCAATACTACATTTTTGACAGATTTCCAATATAGCCGATCAAATGGCCTTGCAGGGTGTTCAAACGGCTACACTACAATTCTGCTATTTTTGAAATTTTGCTCGTTTCAATGTTTTTACTCCATTGAATGTTTCTAATGGTTATGGAAAGTGTATTGTGTTGAATTGGGCTACTGGAGGTGTGGAATTGATGATGAAAGTGTATGAATTATGTTTAGGTGTTGTCTTGTGGTACCATATTATGTTGATAATCATACATGTTAATATTGAAGTACGTTGGAACTTGGAATGTTGGAATTCTTGTGATTAGAGTGTGTTTCCAGTAGGGATGTTATATAGCAAATGGTGAGATGCGTTCTCTTATGATATGGATGGTTTATGGGAATTTGATGTGATCAAGTTGTGGCTTATTGTGTGAAAAATCATGCTTGTGGGAATGAGTGTTCGATTCTACATTGAGGGATTTAAGTTTTATGAGAGATTTAAGTTTTATGGTGGATTTTGTTTTGTTTTCAGTTAGAATTCATTATTTCATATGTGTTAAGCATGCATAGGTTGTCTTATGAGTTCATATCAAAACATTGATTGTATGCTTAGGATATGCATGAACACACATGCATGAGGAATCTACTATGACATTGTAGTTAATTATGAGGTGATTATGATGCATAAGGGTACTGATTAGGACCACTCTAGCATAGTGGGAGGCAATGAGAATCATACCTTCCACCACGCCCGAAGAGTTAGCCACCTCCTGCACTGAAATAGCAAAGACTCTCCCATCATGCGCCGGCTTCTTCCCCTTGCCATCGGGCTGCCCGGTAGATGCTCTCGCCGGTGGTACACACGGCTGCCTGGGGCCGGTATTAGGTGTCATCGGTGCACGTCTCTGAGCACGACCAGCCCTCTGCGGACACTCATTGGCATAGTGCCCCTTCTGCAGACAATCATAGCAAGTCACACTAGCACGGCGGTCCTGAGGATCCTGCTGCACATGCTGAGTGTTATGCCTCACATGACGGGTATCACGCTACTTATGATCCTGGCGGTTACAGCTATCCTCTGCCCTCGACCTCTTAGGCTGCTGCTGCTGCCCTCTCCTCCGGATATACTCATCAGAATCACACTCCACAGCGATGGCCGTCTCAAGTACCTTAGCAAGGGTCTTGTGCCTGAATGGCATGACTCGGCCTTTGATGAAAGGCTTAAGACCGTCCTCAAACTTACGTGCTCGCTCATACTCATCGCTAAAGAAGCGAGGAGCAAAGCACTCTAGCTCCACGAAACGAGTCTCATAAGCCAAGACCATCATAGAACCCTGCTGCAGACTGAGAAATTGCTTCTTCTTCTCCTCTCGGACATGAAGAGGGAAGTATATGTCGTTAAAGGCTGACAAGAACTCCTCCCAAGGAATGTCCGCTTGGCCATGGAACCTCTAACGTTCCATCGATAACCACCACCTCTGAGCTTTGCCCTCGAACGTGAAGACTGCAAGTCTAGTCTTCTCCTCGTCCGAGCAACGTCGAGCACTAAAAATCTTCTCCATGTGAAGCCTCCAATTATCCGCCACAGAGGTATCTAATCTGCCCTTGAAGCTAGGGGGATTAAGCTTCTTGAATCCCTCTAGTGAAAGAGACTCAGAACTGCTACCACTCGCGTGCTTAGCCTGGAACACCTGTGTCAACCCTTCAATGGCGGTCAACACATCGTCCACCCTTGGGTCACGAGCACCGCGATGGTTATTAGCGCCTGCATGATTAGGACCAGCCATCTACACAACGACTAGACATTAATCGTACAGCCTAACAACCCGAAAGCACACAGCCAAACAAGCAGAAAACACACAAACAAGCAAGCAATCAAGCAAGCAAGCAAGACTTGTCACACAAACCCTATTTACTCTTGGACAAAGATGTGCTCCGATACCAAAAACTCTGTCACGCCCCGGCGATGCCCGACCCGAGCCGAACCCGGTCCAGGGGCCTGTCAAGCGCGCGGGGGCGACGAAGTGAAAATTGAGAAAAGATTCTAGCGGAAGACTTAACCCTAACCACGGGCGATTAACAGCAACAAGGAGTGCGCACAATCCTTTGAACAAGAGTAAATAAAAGGGAAGGAAAAAGTGTTGCTTATCACAAAGTAAACAACAATCTCAAACCCACAAGCTTAGCTAAGTAAAGCCCACACCGGCTCAAAATAAGTCATAAGCATCACAACTGTAAAATATGACATAAATCCAAAACAAGAACCCTACATAAAGGTTTTAACATAAAGCATGAAACAAATGAAAGTAAGTCACACAACGATCTCCATCATCACACCCAAGCTATCTCTGACCTTTCCTCAAAGAGGCAATCCTGTCTGTCTGCGTGTCGCACCACGCAGCCCCAAATCAAAACACAAAAAGAAGGGTGAGTTTAACAAACTCAGCAATGGTTTTAATATCACTAACAACATCGAAAGCACGATAGAATAGTAATAAGATCATTCAAATCCACGATTTACATGGTGCATCATTTTCTGATCACATATTCACATCACTTAAAACTGCATCACAGTGCATAATCAACCTGCATGGATGTATCTCTAACATACATATTCCCACATGCATAATATCATCACAATCTGCATGGATGTATCTCTAACATACATATTCCCACATGCATTCACATCATAACCAATCTTGCATGGATGTATCTCTAACATACATATTCCAACATGCATAACATCAACATCAACCTGCATGGATGTATCTCTAACATACATATTCCACATGCATAATATCAAAATCAACATGCATAGATGTATCTCTAACATACATATTCCCACATGCATTACATCAAAATCAACATGCAAGGATGTATCTCTAACATACATATTCCCACATGCATAATGTCATCACAATCAACCTCCATCAAGGAGTAATCACACATTAACGTCACACAGACGGGAGCATAGACAAGGCCACGAAGGCGTGTCATGGTCCAAAATTCTACACAAGAATTCAAGAAAGATCGGGGTTGTCAATCCCTAATACTGCTCACCTTGGACGATCCTGGCCAAGGATGTCCCATTCTCACACAGAGAATCTAGAGCAGGGGTGTTCGCCCAGGGACATCTCCTGCGGAGGGAAGATCCCGAGTTCTCACATAGAGAACCCTAGAACACGTGGTAGTGGGGTGCACACAGCATACCACACTGGATTCTCAGGGTCCAGATGACACACATAATAACATTCTCACAATCCGCAAGACAAGTACACAACTCGTCCCCACATCATTCCATTTAATTAGACTCAACCCAGGGAGTGCACTCGTTCCACACAGGAACTTCAAATCGTTCCACACAGGAACTTCAAATCAAAATATGTCCTTTCGGACCAATCAACTTACGATTAATCCACAACCGATAAACCCGGCACACAATTCCATCACATTGCATCCAATCGGTCAAATTCGATTAATCACGATGAAGCCTCACTTGGAAATCCATTTTCATGATGCGTGCAACATGGTACATGTGTGGGCAAAGCATACATGAATCCTAATCCATGATAAGTGCTCTCATCAGCCCCTAATGCATCATTCCTACTCACAATGTCAAGCTTCAACATCATCATTTAACCCCCATATGTGTGTGTGTGTGTATAACTAGTAGAAGCATTTCATATAATGCATATCAACATGCTTGAAAATCAACTCACTACCACACTACACATGTGAATTTCTATCCAAACATGAATTCCAGTGGAAATCATAGAAGAAGAATCATTGAAATCATAGCTAGATTCAAAACTCAACCATAAAGGCTAAACACATATAACATCACTCATTTCATCATTGAGTCATGGCATTCACCAACATTTTCACACCATTAACCACAATCTATCATGACAAATCAGTCCAATAATAATTGTAGTCCTACTGAAAATATGCTTAACTAAAGGGAAACAACCATTCATAATTTCAAAATAATGATTCCAACATCATGCCACAAAACATAAGTCATTCCACCATCTCTAAGCATATATATCAACTCCATAAACTCAATAGCATGCATTTCCAGTAGCCTAACATAGCTTAAAACACTCCACATTCATATAAAATTGGCAAGCTAAAGTGAAATCATCAAAATAGACATCATATGCACAACATGCAATTTCCTGTGTAGCCGATCGATCGCCCTTCAGGCCGTTCAATCGGTTACACGCAAAAATTTGAAATTTACAGTTCAACAGATCGATCGCCCTGCAGGGCCGATCGATCGCCAACACGGCAGAACAGTCATCTTCTTCCTTTCGCAAAATCAAACCGAAACACCATAGATAACACTTCAAATCCACATCTAACACCCTAATCATCATCAAAAGTCCTCCTTGACTTCCAGAATATCAAACCAAACCATGATAATGCAAAACCCTAAGAAATCGGGATTAAATAATTCTATTTTCTAATCTTACCATTAACACACCAAATCAAGCAACCCATTTCGAAATAAGCCAAAAATGAAGAGTTTTACCATGGATAAACAGAGATTTCGAAGACCCATTACCTCAGCACTTGATTAAGCTCGGATTGAAGAGTCACCCTTCTTGAAATCCTTGAAAACACAATGAGTTTGAATTAAACTCTAATAGAAATCGATTTACCCAAGAAATCTCTAATTAAATCTTAGATATAGGGCTTGTTGGTAGTAAAAATCGAATTTTGAATGTTAGGGTTTGTAGTAAAACACAAATCAGTAGCTTTTGATGGTCAAAAATGAATTGAATCAAGGGGAAAATGGTAGATTTGGAAGAAATAAAGAAGAAAGCTAAGGATTAGTGCTTAATTAGAGTAAGCTTACCTTAATCGGCTTCTAATTCGGGCCTAAGTGGGGATTAAGCCAGCCCTCCTTCCTTAGCTTATTCCCAAAAACAGAAATGGCTCTGGTTTACCCTTTTATAGTAAGGGTTGGGGTATGCATAGGTAAGTTTTGAGGTGTAAATATGAAAAGTAGGCTAAAAGTGGGTATTTTGCAAATTTAAGCACAATTTAAGCCTAATAAAATTCTGAAAATTTTTGTGGGGCCTTAAGTATATGTCTAGGTTCATTTGACGTAAAAATAAAATTTTCGACAGTGGGGCCCACAGGGGTCCCGCCAAAACCCTAATTTTTGGGAAAATAGTAAAAATTCCAAAAAATCCCAAAAATTCACATTTGGTCTAAAATCACTTAAAACCACTAATATTGAAGTTAATTTTGATTAAAACCAACACAAACACTATTTATTTTACGAAATCACCGAATAAGATCAGAAAACACGTAAATCTCATGATAATCAATAATTAAAGAAAACCAAAACCGGTTTAAAGATGAGGGTCCTTACATGTGGCCTTATTTTAGGCCATACTTTGGCCAACTTAATCCCCAATTCGTGGCCTTATTTTAGGCTATACTTTGGCCAACTTAATCCCTGATTCGTGGCCTTACTTTAGGCCATACTTTGGCCAACTTAATCCTTGATTCATGACTTGACTTTAGGCCATACTTTGGCCAACTTAATTCCTAATTCGTGGCCTTACTTTAGGCTATACTTTGGTCAACTTAATCCCTGATTCGTGGCCTGACTTTAGGCCATACTTTGGCCAACTTAATCCCTGATTCATGGCCTTACTTTTGGCCAACTTAATCCCTGATTCTTGGCCTTACTTTAGGCCATACTTTGGCCAACTTAATCCCTGATTCATGGCCATACTTTAGGTCATACTTTGGCCAATTTAATCCCAGATTCGTGGCCTTACCTTAGGCCATACTTTGGCCAATTTAATCACTGATTCATGGCCTTAGTTTAGGCCATACTTTGGCTACTCAAATCCCTGATTTGAAACCTTGGTTTAGGCTATGCTTTTGCTTACTTAGATCCCTATTTTGCTGCCTTATTTTAGGCTCTATTTTAGCCAATGTAATACCAAACTCTCAGCCTTGATTTATGTTATAATCATGCTGAGAGAACATCTAAGTTTCAGCCCTAGTTTAGGTTGCATTATTGCCTACCTAATACTTGATTCTTAGCTTTGATTTAGGTTATAATCTTGCTGATTCAATCCCTGACTTTTGAGCCTTAGTTCATGATATATTCATATTTATTAAGTCTCTAAATTTCATCCTAAGATGCCTTTGAAATTCAGCATAATTTATCCCTGAATTTTAGCCTTGATTGTGATATACATTAGGGTGAATGTTGATGGTTGTTTCAGCATAACCTTGTCATGTTAGGTGTATAACTTGAGGGTTGCATCTTAGCCCCAAGTCCTTTTCATTATAATGTTGAATTGGCTAGTTCATCTCAGCATGAGTCTGAGTTCTTGTCATGTTGATTATTCTGATGCTTACATTTATTATTGTTGTGTTAAGTTATATTAATAAGTTAAGGTTAATAAAGAATAATCAAGAGATTTTGGTTGTCTTTGGATTGAGGATAAAATACCTAATCAAGATAATGACTAAAATACCCTATTTAGGGTTGGGACCAGTTCATGGAGTAACGGGGCCCTGACATAGAATTTACCTTGGTTATTGAACTGAGGGTGGTTATGGGATGTTTTCAAAGTCAATGTTTAAGCTCACAGTAATAGCCATGGTGGATATTTAGACCTTCTTGGTCTCCGTTTTTTCGGGACGATGGATCCCTGCAAATGCGCAAACAAGGTTTTTGAGCATCATGGAAGGCTCATCTACCTCCGGCCAGTGTGTCCATGAGCACAACTGGTACCTACATCTCTAGGCTCATGATTGATCCAAGTGGATCTCTAGAGATGCTAGGATTTCTGATAATAGCCATGGTAGTAATCTTTCAGACCTTTATGGTCTCCGTTTCTTTGGGACGATGGATCCTTGCAAATGCGCAAACCAGGTTTTTGAGCATCATGGAAGGCTCATCTACCTCCGGCCAGTGTGTCCATGAGCACAACTGGTACCTACATCTCTAGGCCCATGATTGATCCAAGTGGATCTCTAGAGATGCTAGGATTTCTGATAATAGCCATGGTAGTAATCTTTCAGACCTTTATGGTCTCCGTTTCTTTGGGACGATGGATCCTTGCAAATGCGCAAACCAGGTTTTTGAGCATCATGGAAGGCTCATCTACCTCCGGCCAGTGTGTCCATGAGCATAGCTATTACTTACATCTCTAGACCGATGGCTGATCCAAGTGGATCTTTAGAGATGCTAGGATTTCTATTAGCATACAATTACTCCTTTGAGCGGGAGTTGGTATTTTTAGGTAATAATTAGTGCATTGTTTCCTAAACGGTGACCATTGTGTTGGTCTTTATTTGTTAAAGGTCAGCCCATGTTTCTGAGCTATGTTATATTCAGTGCTCTGTATATTACTTTACATGTGTTACTGTATATTGATGTTCTACATGTTGGAGTTTTATGTCTGGAGATTTCTCGACGGGCGAGTTGTCTTTAAGTGAATACAGATTTGTTAGTGTTAATTATTGAACAATGGTTTGAGAGATAGTGAATAACATTATTTGATATTGCTCGTTAATTAGATAAGTAGAACGATTAAAGAACTTGCATAAAAGGTAGGTTTCTTTAAAATACTTAAGCATTGCATGGGTGATGCTATGCTTCTTAGTATAGTGTAGTTTTTAGGCAGAACTACGTCTAGATCCGATCTTGTTGGAAATATTGGAGATGTTGTTTAATGAGTACGTAGACAACTAACATTGGGTGATGTTGGCCTGATCCGAAAAATATTAATAAAATCTTTTGTCCTTTTGGAAACTCTTCTCTTGAAGGTAGAGAGATTTCATTGTTGTTGTTGTGGTTTGGTTAGTTGCAAATTCTCTAGGCAACGAGAAGTAAGACCAAACAAGCGAGCACAAGAAGAAGTTCCTGCATTTCTGTAACTCCGGTACGTAACTGTTTCTTTAGCGTGAGAGTCAACTTAGTTATTTATTTTCAAACGGTCGATGAACTTGTACTTAGATGGATGAGTTGTTCTTTTTGAATTTTGAGACGTGTAATAATATCATATGATTTGATATTTGTATTTATGAACCCCAGTTATCATGACCTGAATATTTTAATCAAATAGTTTATTTTGTATTTAAGAAAAAAAAAATTGTAACTACCGTTCATGCGATTTTAAAAAGGGTTTAAAAAATCCAGGTCGTGACATGTATTGATGCATGTTTTTGATGAATGTTATGCATTATTGTGTATCATGTGTTTGACACGTTTGTCATGCAGGGTGAATGAGTTTTATGTGATATGAATATATGATCAGAAATGGTGTGATTGAGACACTATTATGCAGGTTTATGTGATATGAATGCATGATCAGAAATAATGTGATTGAGACACTATTATGCAGGTTTATGAGATATGAATGCATGATCAGAAAGTATGTGATTGAGACACTATTATGTAGGTTTATATGATATGAATGTATGATCAGAAGGTGGTATAGCATGTTAATCTTAGACCTGAATTGCTTCATGTCATGTTGTCTAATTTTCTAATCATTATTCTAATCATTATAGTTATATTCAAAACCATTATTGAGTTTTTATACTCACCACACTTTCTTGTTTTGTTTTGGGGTTGCGTGGCGTGACATGTAGACGGACAAGATCCTCTATATGAGGAAAGATTAGAGAGAGCTTGGGAGTAGTTGTGGAGGCTCTTAGTTTTGCATGTCTCTTCGTTTATCTTGTTTTGATGTTAGGACCTTGTAGATGATCTTTGTTTTAGATTTGTGATACACTTTGACTTTAGTTTTGTTTGAAACCTTGTTTTGGAGACAAGTGTGTGACTATGAATTATTAGTATGTGGGTTTGAGATTGTGGTTTAATTCAGAGTTTAACTCTTTTGGTTCTACCTATTTACTCTTGCTCAAAGTAGTGCGTAAACTCCGTAAATTATATTGCCCGTGGTTGGGGCATAAGTCTTTCGCTATTTCCTTAATCGCCCCTGTGTGTTGGTCCGACCCTTGGACCGGGTGTCGGGCAGTGCCGAGGCGTGACAGTATGTTTTCCGCCCTTAATTGGTACTGTATGGCCCCAGAGAGTGGGCATTTGAGCGCTCATAAAAGCAGTATCATGAATCTGCTCTTACCTGTTTGATCATGTGCCCCATGAGCATAAGTGTGTTTTGCCTTCGGAAGAGTCCATAATGTCTAGTTACTCCCCAAAGGTTAAGGTGACGCCCTAGTGGCATTCCCTTCCTTTCCAACACTGGACCTTATTAATTGTAATGAGCTTCAGTTGTCGGTAGTATGTATATGATAGTAAGTGTACGATAGTAAGAGTAAGTTGTATGTTTTAGATTTTGAGTAAGTTGTACGTGTAAGATCCAGAGTAAGTGTGACCTTCTAAGGAAGACAGTAAGAGTAAGTTTATGAGTATGAGTAAGATTGTACGAGTAAGGTCGTAAAAGTAAGTTTGTATGAGCATGTATATGTTGTAAGTGTAAGCGTACGATTGTAAGAGTAAGTTAGTGAGACTTTGATTCAGACGGTAAGTATAAGTGTAAGTGTAAGCTTCTAAGGAAGATGTAAGAGTACATTTATGTGTAAGAGTAAGATTGTACGAATAAGGTCGTATGAGTAGGTGTATGTTGTAAGTGTAAGTGTACGCTTTGTATGAGTAAACTAATAAGACTGATTCAGAGTGTAAGTGTAAGAGCATGTTATATAAGTAAGTGTAAGTTCAGCTTCTATGATGATTTGTATGCGTGACCATATTTGTGTTTCTTATTCTGTTTGCTTCATGTGTGATTGCATGGAAGCATTTATATATGAACTTACGGAGTTCATTGATTTATTTTTTTCCCCTACTGGGTATTTTTTTACTGAGTATGAAAATATTACCCTATTTTTTTAGCCCCCCCTTTGTTTGGAGGCTTTTGCAGGTCGATCAATAACTTTTTGGATTGGACTTCTTCCCGTGGTGGACTATCCTTCCTTTACCTAGAGTGCAGCGAAATCGTAGTGAGGCTATGTAGATTTTAGTGTCACGATCTCATGTATTGGTTAAAGTAAGAAAACTGTATTATTTTTTGGACTTGTGTACCTATATGTGAATCAAAACACAGACTGTTGAAGAACTTATACTTAGAAAGGCATGTGATGTATTTATTTTTAAAGACCATGGTCATGACAAGTTTTCCTTATATATTTTCATTTTGGGTCACACTTGAGAATTTTAGTTTTGTCGTATGATGAATTAATTTACGAAAATTATTTTCATATAATTTTAAATTTTGTTAGTTTATTTCATTTACATCTGTATTTCAAAATAAAATATTTATAAAATTTTTAATTAAATATAAGAAAATACCTCAGGCATGACACGAGCAGTGACCTTCTCTTAAATTGGGTCCGATTCAAGTTAGCAGGTGCCAAGGCATGACAAGTTAGGGGTATTTTGAAAGCCCACCTAAAATAATAGCCAAAACTTTTGAGATCCCACCTAAGTTAGGGTCGAACTAGGGCCTAGATATATAGGCTAATGGCCTAAGGAGATGGCCCACTCATATTCCAATTTTAGTTCAATATGTGACTTAGTGAAATGCCTGACAGAGTAGCGTGATACAAAACTATCATGTAACGCCTCTATGTACAACGTTTAAAAATTAATAATGATCGGCCAATCAATTTGTTCTAAAAACTTTTCAACTAAATTATATATTATGATTGGAGAGAAAATATGAGTCCAAATGAGCCGTGCTAGAGCCCCACTTGTTTGGTTTTGGTTGGGCGGTTTCGTAAAGTGTATATTAAAGCCATGACCAGTATGACCCGTCCTTAACCATCTTACATTCGGTTCTTAATTCTATGTACTATGTTAGTCTTTCGCCATTAACATATTGATTGAGTCCGGTCAGACTAGTCACTAGACGCGCCTCGAATACAAAAACGCGGAAAGGGAGTCAAGCCGCTGGTCAATCGCACTGTCGCCTCCGGCGGCCCCAACTTTTCCGCCCCCTAAAAGATCTACGCACGCAATCAAAGAGCAAACGAGAGGAAAAATAAGATATCATCGCGCCGGGAAAAAAAGGAGAAGCCTTGAAGTAGGATCAGAAGGATATGGAGACAGTGAGCGAGGAAGTGAAGGAATACAGCTACAGGGAGGTGGTGCTGCCGTCGCTGATACCGGTGGTGGGGGAGCCAGAGCTCGAGAGGGAGACGGGGGAGAGACGGAGGGGGAGGAACGTGCTGCTGGCCATTGACCATGGCCCCAACAGCAAGCACGCCTTCGACTGGGCCGTCCTCCACTTCTGCCGCCTCGCCGACACCCTCCACCTCGTGCACACCGTCTCTAGTATGTGCACCCTCGTCCTCTTTTGTGTGTCATAGTCTGAGAGCAGGGGGAGGGGTTGGAGTGTATAGATATCATTGGAAAAAATTCAAATCTTTGTGCAAAATCTGTGCATTCAGAGGAATTTTTTAAAAAATTTAGAAATTGGTTTTAGAGCTTTGGTTTCAAAATTTTCTTAAGGTATTATTTGCTTTGTCCATAGATGAGTCTATTAGGTTGCAGGAAAACTTGTGGATCGTTGTTGGCTTCTTTTGCTTCTCCCTTTTCTGTCTGTGAGACGATAATCTGATTTATTGTCCTAATTGTGTCATTATATGCTTAATCCGAGGCATTTGGTAGGCGACATAGAATTTGGATTTGAGTGGGATGTGAGTATCTCGTCCATATCTGAATTTGGATATATTTCTTTGATAACCCTACTATCGTCCTACTGAATCATTCTTTTCAATTTATAGTAAAGAAATTTCGCTTTAATTCAGACACTAATTTGGTAAGGAATAATGAAACTAAAGATGTCTTTTTGTTTATATTTCTTGTGTTGTTAGCGCCTTTAAAGGAATCAGGTGGATTCTCAAACGAAATTTTGTGATGATGAGGTGTTAGATAATGTCCTTCTCCTCGTTGCCTTTTTTTGTCCTTTCAAGGGTATAGATGATATTCATTATTACTATCTGAATTAACATCTATATCATGAACATCTATATCATGGTGCAATATAATATATATATATATATATAGGATGTCTAGCCAGAGCTATTGCTTACTAGAACTAGAGCAGCTCCCTGACCATCAGATCATGGTTTTTGCCCATGATTTAAAACCATGATCTGACACCTAGGTAAACCATGATTTAAAACCATGATCTGACACCTAGGTAGCAAGGGCACTGGCTAGTTTTTTCCATATATATATATTTATATATTTGTGTGTATCCTAGTTGCCACTTTTTGCCCCTTCATGGGTATAGATAATATTCATTACTAGTATCTGAATTAAAATCTGATTCTATACACTATGTATCATGAATTAGATGTTAATTTAGAAACTTATAATGAGTATTATCTATATGCTCGAAAGGACAAAAAGAAGTAACTAGGAAAAGGACCAAAAAATATATCATCACAATCAAGAGGGGAGAATATTTATATATATACACACATAAGAAAAAAACTTTTCAGGTTGATTTTCAAAATAGCACCAATATTTGTTGAAGGTGGGACTTGTTAGAAACAAAATTGTCTCAAAAGCTCAAGTTGATAAGGAATGGCTCAACAATATATATCAAGCCCTGATTGGCCCAAAGAGACTAATGCAGAGACCGATTATCCAACACCCTCATACATAGGCAAGCATGATTTAATGTATGTAAATGCTTTCATGTGCGAGGAATACTGAGGTTGGACCCACTGACACCCAATTGCAGCTTTATGAAGGGGGAGAGAAACTACATCTCAAGTAACAGTTTTATAGAGGGCACAAGTTCTTCTTGCATTGCCCGCTGCCAATGAGGATCAATGAAGCCCTCCTTAAAGGATTGAGGCTCATGTTAAGTGTGAAGAACAAACAAGAAAGAATGAAATTCAGAGGAAAAAGGAGAACTAGAGAAATGTTACCTAAAAGAGAGGTACAGGGCCCAAAGATAGGGAAGCAGAAGGTGTGGCTGATGAAGTGGTGGGCAATCCAGTAAACCTAGCACAAGGAATAACTCAACAATGTATATCAAGCTGAGATTGGCCCAAATAGACTAATGTAGATAGGCAAATTATCAAAGACCCCCTGCATGAGCAAGCATGATTTAACATATGCAAATGCTTGTACGTGCACAAAATACAGAGGCATGGCTGAGGATCGAAAACAAGACCTCGTTTTGATACTATGTTATAAACCAAGTTGCCTCAAAACATCAAGCTATTAAGGAACAATTCAACAATGTATATCAAGCCTATATTCGCCCAAATAGAATAATGCAAATAGACTTAGTATCCAACATGAACAAGGGAAATAGGAAAAACATTATAAAAAAATAGGTAGCCATAAATTTGGGTCCATTTGGACATATGGGCCCCTTTCATCATGGTACTCCAATCTCACCATTAAATAAACAATTTAGATTACATTCTCTAATTTGGGTCATTAGAGCTAAAAAATAGGTGCAGAACTAATTAGGATTTAAAGATCTTTGAAGATGGGGGCTACCAAATTTGGGGTCATTCTAACATGTGGGGCTTATCTATTTAAGTGCATTATATTTAAGTCATTGATTTGGGGTAAAAAATTTGACCATCCTAGACGAGGAGTTCACTCATCAAAATGGGCCCAAAATGTACCAATCTCATTTTCCCATGATTTCCCACTCATCCCTTTCGGTCCCATACCTCCGTTTGATGGTGGCCTATGAAAATACATAATAATCATAGTCAAGTAGCGTCTTTTCCTAACAATTTGGTGTTAGCAACATAGTTCTTACGCCTCTATTCTGGCCTGGGTTATGTCAACTATTTTGTAAGAGATAGCATAGTCATATTCTTATTAATTCCTTCCCAGTTCTCTTAGGCCTCCTCTCTCTTTTGACGTCATTTACCTAAAACCTTTCTAACCTTCGAATCGGGGTATCCATTGGTCTACTTTATAAATGCCCATACCAACACGACCTACACTTTATAGGCTTCTCCCTTAATGGTGCTACCCCTAAGTTTTCATGTATATACTCATTTCTAATCCTATCTTTTCTAGTTATTCCACACACCCACCTTAGCATCCTCATTTCAATTACATTTAGTTTGTCTATATGACTTTTCTTTGGTGGCATATGAAAATACACCTTCTAAAATATCAAGATGAGAGTACCACCTCTCTCTCTTTATCTATATATATATATATATATATATATATATATATATATATATATATATATATATATATATATATTATATGTATGTGTGTGTGTCCTAGTTACCCTTTTTTTTCCTTTCAAGGGTATGGATATATTCATTATTAGTATCGGAATTAACATCTAATTTGTGTGTCCTAGTTGCCTTTTTTGTCCTTTCAAGGGTATAGATATTATTCATTACTAGTATTTGAATTAACATTTAATTCTTGGTGATAGTGTATCTTATATATGTAGTGTGTGCGCGCTTGTGTGTATGTGTCTATATATACATTGATGTGTGCTATTGTTCGAATTAGATGTGCATAATGAAGTTGTTTATGAGACATCCAGAATCTTGTTGGAGAAGCTTGCTGTGGAGGCCTTCCAAGTTGCCATGGTAACCCCTCTCTCTCACACGCACCTACACGCGCATGCACATGTGCTCACAGAATTGATCAGCACCATGAAAGCTTAACGAATTGGTATTTAGAGTGATATAAATTCAAATTAAAGAGATGCACTGTTGATTGTCAGAGTGGCTTCTTAATATGTGAGCACAACCCGAATTGTATGGATATTTTAAAATTATATTGAGATGTATTCACTTGTTGAACTGATGTTTTGAGCCAAATGTTTGATGCAGAAAATGCTCATAACAAAGTAGTGGGTGAATTACATGCTTGTATAATGGATGTTAAAAGGAACCGTAGTATCACTGATCTTGTGTCAGCTGAGTAGCTTTTTATATTTGTTCTTGTTAATTCTTGTGAGATGTGTAGGTGAAAACTATGGCTTGGATAGTGGAAGGAGACCCTGGTAAGGCTATATGTAAGGAAGCTGAAAGGCTGAAGCCAGTTGCAGTGATTTTGGGAACCAGAGGCAGAGGGTTGATCAAAAGGTATGATTTCCTTAACTCAGTTTCCTTTATATATTTTGGTAAGAGGGTTGTGGGTTTCTGATTTGGTAACGAACTCAGTTGCAAAACAAAGTCTAATGCACTTTTTTCATACTCATTTGACATTTGAAAACAATTAGGAATTTCACCTACTTCTCTGCTCCACTTATAATTGCACTATAGAAGGTTTTTTCTTTTTCTTTTTGTTTCTTGTTTTATTTTAAATAATTCTGCAATCTTTTTGAAGCCAATTTATCAATGTTAGGAATTTCACCTGCTTCTCTGCTCCACTTATAACTGCACTATAGAAGGTTTTTTTTTGTTTCTTGTTCTATTTTAAATAATTCTGAAATTTTTTTAAGCCAATTTATCAATGTCAGAGATTCATATACATATATAGATTGTGATTTATTAGTTACGGGAGATTGACATTGACTTAATGTATCTTAATTAATATTTAAGTCCTATTTATTCAAACCAGGGCTCTGCACATCAGAACAATATCATTGTCACTAACCATTGCATAACCAAGCTTAATTCTTCTAATGAAATTTGAATATGTGCTTGCAGTGTCTTACAGGGAAGTGTTAGTGAATACTGCTTCCATAATTGCAAATCTGCTCCAGTGATTGTTGTTCCAGGAAAAGGTACCTATTTGGTACCTATTCGACTCTTCTTTATGTTGCTAGTTTGTGCAATGTTGTCCATTGTCCAATACCTGTATCAAATAGGGCTTTGACTGGTTGATGCACCTGAAGTCAAATGTTGCATTTCAACCCTACAAATTCATAGACATTATGTTACGATTGGTGTTATGTTGCTGACAGAAGTAACTGTAGCACCTGATAAAGAGTCGTTAGTATTGAAAGGACATGGCCAGCCCTTGGGATAAATTAAACAATAAGGATAACTAAGTGGCCCTTAACTAGCTTTAAAACAAGTATTACTCTTAACATAAACAAATTAGATATAATTCTGATTTTCTTGTATGTTATTTCAAATCGAAAAAAGCTAAACCCGCAGGCTGTTAGCCACATAATAACCCATTGGATGAATTATAGCTGTAGGAAGAAAATGTGGGCCCCCGCCCCATTTGTCAAGGGCTCTGATGAAGCCCGTGGACTCGTACTATGGCTGAGTGAATGTATGAGTAGCTTTACACTTTCAAATTTAAGATATAATTACAGTTTTCTACTATGTTGTCTAATGATGATTATCCCGTTGTATGCAGAGGCAGGAGAAGAATCAGTCATGTGAATTGTTCACAGTTTCGTTTACTTCGTTTGACATGTAGTATCTGTCGTGGTATCTATTGTTGTTGATGTTTTTTTTTTCTTGTTTTATAAGCCTATGTATTGTATTGATTTTTTTCTTTTTGTAATGTAATCTGTTCTTGCTTTTATAGTTGGAATAGTTTTAGTGCGTTTTTAAGTAAATGCTGACCACTTGCAAGATTGAAGACGTATGACTAACCTTTTAGGAGCATTTCTTTATCAAATTGGAAAAGGGATAGGATAAAAAAATGTATGATAAGTACAAAAGGGATTAGAGTTTAACATTCTACAACCATTGTTTACGGTAGATTATTACTCTGTGATTTTGAATTTAACAGCTGGAAGAAACTAGGTTCTTGAAGGACAGCCTTGAATTTCACTTGCTGATATTCAAGTTGCCAAACTGTGGTGAACATATTGTAGATTGGGTTGAAATTTTGCCGTGTGCATGCTCTGACCGTCTTGGCAATGGTGAATTGATCATTTTGGCCCGACTTGGTCACGAACATGTAAGGGTGTTAATCTGTAACTGGGCCAGCCATTTGGCTGCGTTAGACAGTCAGCGGACTGATCGATTGTTTGTTCAACTTTGATGCTCTGCCCGAGTTGACAATTTGCCCGAGTCTGGAGAGTATGAATGTCCAACAGCTTGAATGGCCGACTGTCTGACAATTAGCTGAGGTAAACCGCGTTGGCCCAGCTTAGTAGGCTTGTTTGCCTTCTACAAAGGCTATAATGAAGATACTATATGAATCTTATACATGTTCCTGTATCTGCATTCCTTTAAACTTAATGTGATCATTATATGTATATAGTCCAGCAGTGCATTCAATCCGCTACTTACGCCATTTGCTTCTTGACCACTCAATTGTCATTAAACGGACCAAAATTAGGTGTTCCGAGTAGCGAATCAACACCTTACTTAAAAATATTATAATATCCGCATCCTACCTTTCTCTAACTCCTCTCCTCTTTCAGCCTCTCTCCGATCTAGAACTCGAAATTCTTATCCTCCCATTGAATCCCCTATCCCAAATCAAAAGCTCTGCTCACCACTGTTGCCAAGTGAACCGGTGTCTACAATGGCCGGGTTGGCCGGTAATGGGAAGGTGATAATACAAGATAGTTGGGAGAGAGGATGAGCGGCATGGCCACCGGAGAGGAGGGAGAGGTAGGGAAGGAGACAAGAGAATTAAAGGCAATAATTTATTTATTAATCTAAATTAGGGCATAACCTTTACACTTAAATATACTAAGTGGGTTCAATAACAAGTACCTAAGGCCCATTTACTTAATTAAAAGAGAACCACTAATATCCTAATTACCTATTGACCTAAATGCCTTTATTACACAATAATATAATTAAAACATATTTTACTAGCATGTGAACCCTAATAATAGACCCTTAGGATGTTCACAACATTCCACCATGCTTCTGCATTAACTCGTCTTTGAGGTGGCCCTAAAACTCCAAGCATCGGGCCCACCAAAGCTCCACTGTGAATAGTCGGTCTGGAACTGTGAATGAGACACGTAGAATGATGGAGATAGTGGGTCACTACTCAAAAGTAGATGTCCATAAGCAAGCACAAACATGATGGAAGTATAGTTAACTTAACCCAAGGGCAAGGTATAGATGTGGTCAGTAGAGACGGAAGATGAAGGAGGCAGTAGAGTAAAGGAATGGACTCGACTTGTTGGGTGCACGACAACATGGAGTGCCGACACATATCTCCAACAAGCGGGGTCACCATAGGGGCTATAGGGACCCCAAGAATGTCCATAGAGGGCATCAAATAGCAACAGTAATAAGGTCAAATAAGTGCATCAATCGACTAGAGATGATGGTGTAGGGTGAGCCATCGACCAATGTGAAGCGGCCAGGCTTAAACCCAGACTTGGAGATCAGTGGTCTCTGATTTGGAACTATTTCATGGTCATGTGAAATGTGGTGACTCAGACGGTTTTGCCCATTAGCATGGAATTTGGGTAGCTGGCGTAGATAGACTACACAAGGTAATTTCATCAAGAGGCTTTGATCCTTCAAAAACTACCGATTGAGCAGTTGAGCATCATCTCCAGCCTAGGAAATCAAATTCTGGAAAGAAAAACCCTGCATGATCAAGGAAGTGTCTTCCCCAGCAAGGAAAGGCTACTCCAATTGGCCCCAGCAAGGAATGTTTGCCACTAGAGCCCATATAAATTCCCGAACGACCAGGAACTCAACTCCTCTAGCAAGAGAAATTTGCATTGGACATCCAGGGCAATCCCGTGGGATCAGCCCAGGATCTTCTCCAACAAGGAAAATTTGCTCCAGATGACCAGAAGATTGCGGTGGTTTTGAGGAAGGAGATGTCAACTGCTCATCCTAGGCAACAATGGCAAAAATTTCAGAGACCTCATCTTCATTCAGAACTGTCATTTCCAGGAAGCAAATCCCAGATCGCTTGCAGTTGCCAAAATGGAAGTTGCTGGCCGGATTCCGTGAGGTTGAGCAATGATTGGTAGTGTCTAGCATGCTCCTCACGGCATGGCAGCAAATCCTTTCTACAGGAAGAAAGGCGGTGGCTTGAGGCCAAGCCTTGACTGCACAGCGAATGAGCCAAACATGGGAGCTCAAGTAGACCCGACGCATGAGCCAGTGGCGGCAAGCGGCGCTGGGTGTGGTCATCGGCTCTGGCAGCCCGTCTAGAACATGTCCTTCCCCTCGTACTCCTGCCTAAACGAGATCTGCTCCACCGGAAGTGCTATGGCTGCAGGGGAATGGACTAGCGGAAATCGTCATGAGGCAGGTGCGCTGGTACGGGCTATGCATCGGGAAAGCTTTGCTCCCGCTCGGGGGTGGAGTTGATCGGGTGGGGGAGAAGAAGGTGACCAGGGTTCTGGCGGCCGATGTTCAAGTAGAAGGCAGTGCACATAAGAAGGCAGCCATTTTCTGGTTGGTAGGGGACTTCTTCTGGGCCTTCATGATCTGATGGATTTCCAAGGGGCTACACAACCTTGACAGCAGTCGTGAGAACTTGCTCAATTTCGATTGCTTTGACTCGTCAAGTGGCTGCCTGCTGTAGCTCACACACTTGCGCGCCTCTTGCATTGACCCCAGTGCCTTAAGCACGCAGTTACCACAGTACCTGGCATCATAGACCAAACAAGCCTCTTTCTCCCTTATTCGGTTCCCCCTCCCGCATTGGCTGTAGATGTGGTGATGGACTTCCTTGTGGACAAAGACCTCCGAAGGTGAACGGTCCTTGATGGAGGATCTCTACGAGGAAAACTCCTCTTCTTCTCCCTCTTCGCTATCATCATTGTCCTCACCTTCTATATTGAAAGTCACAATGATGGCCCTTTGGGCTTCGGCCGGAGCGGCGGTTCGCTGTAGCGAAGGAGAATCCTAATCCAGATCCATCAGGGTGCCACTAGGACTGTTGGCCCAATGGACAGCTCCACCACCATTTGCAGCATCGGATCGAGAAGCGGAAGAAGAGCAATTGTTGTTGTTGGTGCAGATTTGAGCTAACCTGGAAGCGGGCTTGAGGAAGGTGGGTTCCACGACAATGGTGGTAGAGGACAGGGAGCAGAGAGGGGTGGGGCCTGCGGGACAGGTGTTTGTGGGAAGGCCTGAGAGGGGATGAAAGGGAGGGGTGGACGAAAGAGAGTGCGGTAGGCATGGTTCAGTTTTGTTCTCCTTCCAGTAAATTAGTTGAGGCGTCGACTGGTGGCAGATCAGCAAATGGCTGAACATCGGGCAACAACGGTGGAGATCCGGCAGCTCTGGCAAGTGTGGTGGCTAAGGATTGATGGCTCCAATACCAATATTGTGAACTGGTGTCCACAACAGCCATGTTGACCAGTAATGGGAAGGTGACTACACAAGACGACCGGGAAAGGGGAGAGTGAGCAGCATGCACGCCGGAGGGGAGGGAGAGGTAGGGAAGGAGACAAGAGAGTTAGAGACAATAATTCATTCCTTAATCCAAATTAGGGCATAACTCTTATACTTAAATAGGCTAACTAAGTGGGCTCACTAACAGGCACCTAAGGCCCATTTACTTAATTAAAAGAGAACCACTAATACCCTAATTACCTATTGACCCAAATGCCCTTATTACACAATAATATAATTAAAACCTATCCTACTAGCATGTGGACCCCAATAATAGACCCTTAGGGCATTACAACACCCATCTTCATCCCAACTTTCTTTTCCCTCAAAACTCACTTCTCTTACCCACATTTGTTCCTTTCTTCCCCAAAATCCCCAGCTTCATAATGCTTCCCGCCAATTTTTTTTTGTTAAGATTCCACCAGTTGAGAGTGAAAGTCTTCGTAGGTCTTTGCCCTACTTATGTACTTTACAACTAATTCGTTTATTTTAGGTTGTTGATTGCATTGCGTAAGGAAATCTCACCAAGTGTCGAAGCCATCCAGCCACAGTGGATAGATTGAAGGATTCATCCACCCCAAGACGCCTCTTGGCCTGGAAAGCTCGTTGTAGGGGTGTAAATGATGTCTGTTTGTCTGGTTTTTGTTTATGTCTGTGTTCGTCTCTGTCTGCACTAAAATGGACAATATTGTTTTTTGTCTGTCCCTAATACGGATGGACATGGACAAAGGTTGGCTGTATCTGCAGCCGTCTGTGTCTACCAACTATATATTTTATTATTATTATTATTACTTTATATTAAATTACTAACCTATGTCACATGGTTAATCTTCATTAAAAGATTACAAAAAAATACATATTGTATTCTCACATGTCTTCTATAATATTATTATATATTTATTTATTAGATAAGACTATTTTATTATTATTATAACTTATTTTTTAATTAATTTTTTACTAATCACCCTTAATTTGAGAGCAATGTAGTATATGTTATACTTTTACCTTCATTCCATCCGTGTCCGTCAGTTTCCGTCTGTGTCTGTCATGGACAAATACGGATGAACAAGTACCTGGTCCGTATAAAAACGGATGGCTGTGGACATGCCTTGTCTGCGTTTGCGTCCATCCATTTACACCCCTAGCTCATTGTCTTCAGCCTAAGAGGATTTTGGATTGAAGGATTTATCATTTTCGGGTATAAAGTGTTTCTTTTCAGCCCAAGAGTGAGTGATGTTGGGTTACCCGTGCACTATGGATATCCTTTGTCATAGTAATATTTGAACAAACAATTGGCCAATGTAAAGTGGTTTTGATTATACAATCTTTTGGTTTAGGTGCCTCCTTTACCAATCTGCATTGCATTCTCAATGTTCATTATTCTCATTTTCTGGACATCCTAAAATTCTGTTGGGCCTAAGAAGCTTTCAACTTTGCCATTCATCGTTGATGCACGAAAGTAGCTTTCCTTCACCACCATTTGCTTCTTGTATCCTCTTTTTGCTCTCATGTGCTGCCCACTGTTAATTTTTGCTCCACATTTTGCCTTCTTCTTCTGCCCAATTTTGTTTTTGCCTCACTCGGTAAGTCCTCTTTTGTCTTCATCCTATTTTCCTTTTTTTTTTTCCTTCCAAATTTGCATGGATTTATTTGGTTTAGATATTATCTAATTTAGTTTTTTGGAAATTTTCTTATTTTCATTTTTTTTTTATTCTTAAATTTTCCCCTGATATTCCTCACTTAACTCAATCTTTGTTTAGTTGATATGGGAGTTTTATTTTTCAAAAATCTGATTGATTCATTGGTTAAAGGCTGGAAAATATAAGTTGCCAATTTTGTGATGTAATTAATGAAAAATAGTTCATTCTTTTTGTATTGTCTTATAATATTTGATTATGGATGAATTTGAGAATTGATGACCTGGCTTCCTCTTATAATAAAAATGTCTTTCCTATTATTAAATTTTTGACATGCTTATGAGAGTGAGGAAAACTTTTTGACAATTAGAACAAAAAGTTATTCATCATTTAGGATACACTCATTACCAGTAGTTAAAGCATAAATCATTGCCTTGAACATTGTTTGGTATGAGTGAAATTAGTTAATTTCAGTTTTTTAATAATATGTTATTTAGCATTGAAGAAAAAAATATAAAATTCCTTCAAAATTGGTTCTTGTTTTTGGATCTTTAGCTCAAATGGATAGAGCACTCAAGAGTGGGTAAACTCAACTCTTGAGATATGGTGGTTCAAATCCACCAAGATCCTCAAAAAGAGTAATATGTCAATGTTGAAAGTTATAATTTTCATTAAGTAGACTGAATTAAACTAATATGCAGACCCTATATTAAGGGAATAGATAGGTTGGAAGATAAACTATAGGAAAATATGTGTTCTTTTTCTATTTGTGATTATTTTTTTGGCTATTTATAATTAAGTTGCCACTCTATTAGGTTGTAAATCATATACTAGTTTGAACAACAAAAGCTTCTCAACACGTTTGAAAGTTTTCCTAAAGGTTCTCACATACATGTGCAATTCATTGGAACACAAGTTCATTGGCTCTTGGTGGATTCTAACTGCCATCTTCTTGGAACATAAGTTCTCAACATTTCCAAGAGCTCTGCCATTTTGAGCTAATGAGCCTAGTTGTTATTCTCCTCTAAATATTCCTTCATGTGATTTGAGCTCACAAGTAGTAGTACTATGGGTACAATGAAGATATCACAATATACAATCAACAAATGGTTTTAATGTTGGGGAATAGTCTTTACAGAGTAAATGTAAGGAACATATAACATTTTCCTAGTTATTTAGAGTCTTCTTGTCTTGAGGCACTTCTATTATTCCATTAACAAACCTCATTTCATTTGTCCGTTCAGTATCACATGCATATGTAGTTGTAGCCTTTTGATCTATCAAGTGAGGTACTTTACAATTGATAGCATAAGCATTTATCAACAGCTTAAGCTTTTAAGGTAACTTGGTTTCTAACATTAATGACTATTTACATGGCTAGCAAAAAAGAACTGAAGAGAAGTTCATTATTTCACAATATTCGAGTTCTCAATATTGAAGAGAAGATCATGGTTCCACATGTTAATTTGCTTAAGTCAGATGTCATGTCTCATATATTCCCTCTTATTATGTCAACTAATACTATTACATATAAGTGGGAGACGAGATGGACCACATATGCCTCTATCTTGTTAATTGCTATCACTTTCATTTTGTTCATTCTTAATTGTTGTCAAATACACATATATTAAATATCCAACAGACATTGAGTAAAAATGGTATAAAACCATGATTCACTTCTTCATGTTTATCATGCCAAGCAATAGAAAGGAAAGATATGCATTTATGCAAACATGAAAAATATATTCCCAAAAAATATATTAACCTGGAGAGTAAGGGCTTCCTGAGAAAATTCCCCATTGTGAACCTACAAGCCTTCCTTGAGTGGCATAAGCCTATCCATCAAGACATCACAACATACCCTAACTGCTTCACAGCTAGACTCTGATGTGGTGCTTCCAGAAGTAAGACCTCCCTGAATTATGCTCAAAGTATGTGCTTGAATTACTCTTAACTCTATGTGAAAGGTTGTGGCATCAAAGTGTGTGCTTGGTGTGGTATTTGACCTCAAAGACACCTCATGGATAATGAGTAAGCAATATATTCCTTTTTTCTTCCATCTATGAGAAGAATTGAACTGTTGTTTTATTATCTGAGTTCTCTGAGGAAGTCTTTATGTCTTACTTACCCCATCCAACACTGAAAGTAATGTATATTCAATAGCTTCCCCGGTTTTGTCTGCATAGAATAATTGCAGGCTTTGATAAGTACGAATATTCTTCTTCCTGACAAAATCAACTTCCAATGATAGAGTAGCAACAACATTCTCAATAATGGCTTCAGCTATATATGACCCCTATCTTGGAGCTCACATCATGACCAACTTACTCGAACAATACGTTTTTGCAAATTTTGATATCAAAATTCAGAGCACTGTAATTGTATTTTTTTTATGCACCTACAATGCTCCAAGGCCTCATTGGGCAGTGATATTCCCATCTAAATTAAATCCTACAAGGTAATTTATTTTCAATGGGTTCCAACCTCCAGCTAGGATCATATCCATCTTATGATCTAGTAAGCACGAACAGGGTGGCATAGCTTATACGATGCAAGAGCACATGCTGTTGCAACCTAAAAAAACCAAACTTGTTTTGGTCAATACCACTTTGCTGATAATAGGACTGCAAGCACTACTCAAATAGATACCGACAAGATCTGATTTTTGTGATCAAACGCTATGGTGTCCATATGATTAAAATTATAAATCTTAAATAAACTTCAAGAGTGAGTATTTGGCATTAAAAAAAAGTAATTCTACAAGAGAGGCACTCACTAGCATGGCCTTCACACCTTTTTCGCCAACCCTTTTAGTAATCACACGAACACTGTGATCAGGAATGCCGAGGCATTTGCCAATGGCAATATGAAGATTCTCTGGACTCTGAATTGAACTATAAACCTCCAAACAGTTATCCTCACCTGGTATTGTAAGAGCTATTTGTGTTTCCATGTAAAAATAATATTGAGATCCAAGTTTTATCTTAATTTCTAAAGGAGTCAGATTACAATGTAATTTTGAAATTATTTAAAAATTATAAATTCAATCTAGGACTCCATGTATTAAGATCCAAATGACTGTGTCAAATAATAAAGGATTCCATAGGAGCAGTATCTCTTCCGATAGAATTTTGTGCTATGCTTCAGCCATTCTTTTGGAGAAATCACCAATAGGTTTTGGGCAGAGGAAAAGTATAACTTCAAAGAAACTGGACCTATCAACTGCTTCCTCTCCTATTAACATGGGTGGTTAACCACCTTCAGTTTCATAGTCAACTATTGCTTGATTTGCAGCCAGCATGCGTGTAGAATGCTGGGATGAAGTTAGCCGTGAGAGTGAGGAAGAAAGTGGCCATGTAGTGTCACGCCTAAGGTTTTTCCTTACATTTAATTAAAAACTTTACTAATATTTTATTTTGAAATACCGACGTAAATTAAAAGAATCAACAAAATTCAAAATCATGTGAAAATAATTTTCGTAAATTAATTTATCATACTTGACCTGAAATGAAAATATAAAAGTAAAACCTACTATAACCATGGGCTTTAAAAATAAATACTTCTCAGGCTTTTCCGAGTACAAGTTCTTCAATAATCTACATTGTAATTCATACATATATGCTCAAGTCCAGAAAATAATACATTTAGCTCTCACCTTAAATAATACATGAGATCGTGATACTATAATCCACAAAGCCTCACTATGATTTTGTTGCAGCCCAGGTTGAGGAAAAATAGTCCACCGCGGGGAATAGTCTTGTCCAAAAAGTTATCAAACGACCTGCATAAGCCTCAAGACGAAGGGACCGAAAAAATAGGGTGAGTATTTTCATACTCAGTAGGAAAACACCCAGTAGGAAAAAATAAATCAATTAACTTCGTAAGTTCATACATAGATAGATGCATTCATGCAATCACACATGAAGTAAAAAGTACATGTAGCATAAATAATGTATCTTACACAAATACAATCATACTGGCTGAACTTACTCTTACCCTTGTAATATACTCTTACACTTACACTCTAAATTAGAGTCTTGCTAACTTACTCGTACAACTGTACGCTTTCTCATATAACTTACACAAACTTGTACGACCTTACTCGTATGAACTTACTCGTACAATCTTACTCTTACTTATAAGCTTATTCTTACTATCTTTCTTAGAAGCTTACACTTACACTTACTCTGGATCTTACACATATTACTTAGAATCTGAAACATACAACTGACTCTTACTATCGTACACATACTATCGGCAATTGAAGCTCATTACGATTAATAAGCTCTAGTGTCTGAAAGGAAGGGAATGCCACTAGGTGTCACCTTAACCTTCGGGAAGCAACTAAATGTCATGGACTTTTCTGAAGGCAAGGCACACCTATGCTAATGAGGCACAGGATCAAACAGGTAAGAGCAGATCCATGATACTACTTACTTGAGAGCGCAAATGCCCACTCTGCCCACTCTCTGGGGCCATACAGTACCAACAAGGGATATATAATGCCAACTAAGGGCGGAAAACATATTGTGCCACTCTTGGGCGGAAAACATATTAACATAGAGTGCCATTAGTAGGCCGAAATACATACAGTGCCCACAAAGGGTGGAAACTTACAGCGCTCTCAACAAAGCATCAAATGTCTGGGCCAAAATACAGCACCAAGACTAAATCCCGTAGGATAACACTATGGCTAAACCAGGAAGAACACTCAATCGATTACTTATCGACTAACTCAAACACAAAATTTAATCCGTCAAAACCCTCAGTCTCAACTTACAATGTTAGCAAATTAGGGTTACTTACCATTCAACTTCTTATTAGGTAACTTATGCATGTACAATTATGTTCAGAATGACTTCCATCTTACATTCTTTAGCCAACCAAGCTAGAACTGCACGCGTTCTGAAGCTCTAATCCACAAAGGTAGCATCCTTTACTTTGCTCATCTCCCACCCTAACACTTACAGTCTTACGAATCTCTGCACAATCTTACTTAAACTTGAATTCTATACTAATACTCTTACGATCATACACTTATGGCCTTACATCTTACACCATCTACTTTAAAACTGAATCATCTTACTCGAATTCCAAAAATGACACCCTTTAGACCTAAGTCTTGTCATCAAACCCTTACTAATTCCTTATTGTTTTCTATTACAATTCACATTACGTACATTATGCGGTACAATTATGTTGTTATCTCTTACTAACTCACAGGCCCCCAAAAGCACTCTGAATCTTAAGTCTTCAAAATTCTTGCATCCCCTAATTCTCTTGCTCGTAGCTCCATCGTACCCTCCAACTCAAACCGAACTGATCCTTCAAGCTCATAAAATCCAACCTTCGCCCGTCATTCATAAGTCTTCCCTCACCCAGCATATCGTTGTAATTTCCACATCATAATCCTTCAAATACCCCTTCGACAAACTTATAATCAAACACCCATAATCATGCCCATTGATCACACACCATCAGCCCACAACAAAGATCGATCACACACTTTGATCACATACATATAATTCATAACTTACTACTGTACCCTTAGTCTTCACTAACATACGTATAATTCAAATACATAACATATGCTCATTTAATCAATATTTATCATGCAAAACATTAAGTTATAAACTTGATGTGCCCGAAGCTGCACAATCGGTACCTTGGAGTTTCACGCAGGAAAGGGAAGAAGGAAGAAAGGATAGGGAAAACTGGATAATCAATTGCATAAACCCAACCAAGGAAGGGGACAACCCTCTTATGGGGAGTCGTGCTCTCCTACCTTGTAAAACATGCCGTTAGTGGGCCCAGCTATCCCGTGGTCCACTAGCGTTCCTAACACAGTTTAATAATCTAATACATATGCAAATACTAATCAAATACAAATGAAAATAGCCTAATGTATTGAAATAAAGGTGAATGAAGAGTCAGGTGAATGTGCACAACACTCCATGCTTTTGCTATTTGCCTTGTCCTTAAGGCGACCAAGCCTGATAACGAGCCATGAACTCATCCTTGGCCAACCATGTGGCATCCTCAAGTGGCTGGCCCTGCCAAGAAATCAGAATTTCAGTAATGATGTGACTTGAGCGACGGACATGACACTTGTGGGCAGTAGGAAGAGGTCGTTGATGAAGGTGTGGCCCTGAATGGCAAGGGCGGCCTGAGCATAGACGCTTGAGCTCCTGAGATGCTTCCCATCTCCGATCAGCACATCAAAGGGCTTAGAAGCAACCAAGATGCTTAGCCACCTTGTCATTAATGAAGTTGTGGGTAGACCCATTGTCTACCAAGATGGCCACTTGTTGCTGCTTGAGGTGGCCTTGAACCCTCATTGTGGGAGGCATGAATGCTCCTGAGAAGGCATGATAGAAATCTTGGGTTGCACATTGTCATAGTGGGACGAGTCCGCCCTGTCTTGTGTGTCCTCCTACTCAATCTCCTCCATGAGGAGGCTGCCCTTGACGGAACAACGATGTCCTAGAATGAACTTCTTGTCACAACAAAAACATAGTCCCTTAGACCAACGATCCTCCATCTATGCTGATGTAAGATGCCAGACAATCTGGCCTGGTGGCGGTGCTGGCTAAACAGGGCGGCCTGGCGTTGGGCTGTTGTTTGGGCCGGCAAGGGGGCTAGCGCTAACACTAGAATGTGGGAAGGTCTCAAGCCACTATCTACCCAGCTTCTCTTCCTCAATTCATGCATGGCGCACGATGTCTCACATGCTGGAGCATGGGAAGTGGCGCATCTCTTCAGAAATCTCAGGTTTGAGGCCTCTCTTGAACGTGCCCACCAAGGCGGTCACCGGCTTGTTGGGAAGGCGGTTGGCCACCTTAATGAACTCTGTGCAATAGGTTTGGACAGTGGTGATTTGGTACAGTGTGGAGAGCATCTCATTGAAGTCTTGGAACTCATTTGGCCCAAACTAGATGCACAACTCATTAGAGAAGGCGGCCCAAGTGGGGTTGCGCACCTCCTTTTCAAAACTTTAGAACCACACAAAAGCATCCCCATTGAGGTGGAAAGCCGCTATGCACAATCGCTTAGCCTCGGAATGCAGTCCTTGGTAGGCGAAGAACTTTTCCACCTTGTATAGCCATTCCACTGGGTCGTCGTCCCCATTGTAGCGTGGGAACTATAGGCAGGCCAAATGAGTTTTAGCCCCTCCTCGTGGTCTGCCGTGGAGTCCCAGGTACTCCTCCCAATCATCCTCCATCTTCTGAATCAAGTTTCTGGGAGGTGGCCTCATAGGAGCATTTTCCCGAACACCTGGCATGCCTCGTATATCCCAGGCCTGGTGTCTCCCATCAATGGCCTGGTTGACTATGCCAAAGTGCATAGAGCCGTGGGGAAGGCGTGTATCTTTGTCTGCCAATGCCGGAAGGTCATATTCGTGTAGTTCGGAAGCTTAGGATGGACCTCCTTGCTCCATGAAAGAGGGTGGCGGTCGGGGCAAGAGGGGCACTACGCGCCCTGCTTGGAGTTGGGCCATGGCCAGACCCAGAGCCTCTACCTTAGCCATGTTCTCGCTCGTGCCCATGCTCAAGTATTTGATCGCTGCCATGATTTGTGCCAGGATGGGTTCGCCAGTGGTCTCTAGAACTGTCTTTGGGCTGTTCACTGAGGCGAGAGCCTCCTTCTCAGGTAGATCCTCTGGGGCCGTGGCAACTTGTTTGCCTCATGCCATGGCCGGGGATTGTAAAAGCTTCGATGCTAATGACATGCCCGAGCAACACAATTGGTACCTTGGAGTTTTACGCAAGGAAAGGGAAGGAAGAAGGAAGAAAGGATAGGGAAAACTAGATAATCAATTGCATAAACCAAACCAAGGATGGGACGACCCTCTTATGGGCAGTCGCACCCTCCTACCTTGGGAGACATGCATCTAGTAGGCCCAACTATCCCGTGGTCCACTAGCATTCCAAACATAATTTAATAATTTAATACATATGCAAATTCTTATCAAATAAAAATGAAAATAGCCTAATGTACTGAAATAAAGGTAAATGAAGAGTCGGGGTGAACGTGCACAACAAAACTCCAAGCATGCTATTATACAATCAAAGCATGCTATTATGAAATTACAAGTTCAAGGTCCCCTATCTTGTAATCCATGTGAGTTTGATGGTAAACAAATGACAGTAGCGGCGTCGATAGCAGAATAGGCAATAAAAAACATCACACTGAGAGAGTCGTTGTCCCGAGGATTTTTAGAGATGCTGGAATTAATCTTGATATAGTTAGATTAATTTCACTCAATGCATAAGACTAGGCGCACTAGGGCGACCGGACACAAGGTCGTGCCACTAGGGATGACGAAAGAGACCATAAAATAGGAGGTGACTAATTGGAAGTCGGCCAACGGTTTAAAACACTTGTTGGTGACAATGTTAAAATAGATTGCAAACTATCTCTAGCGGCAACAATTCCTCATTATCAAAGCCTCACAACATAGCTAAGGGCTTGGTTGCGTACTCACCGACATAGGAGAGACAGAGGAGGGCATTAGTAGCCATATTGTCTAGTGGTGGAGTTGTTCCATAAACACACGTTGTGGTACTAAGGCCCGGTGTAGGTGGCTAACAAAGGCTGCGTCATTTCTAAATGCTACCCACAACGAAATCATCATACAGACAATCGTGCATCAAACACGACTTATGGTGGAGGAAATGGGCACGACATCGGTCGAGCCTTCGATTGGCTGAGTCTAATGGTTGACAATATTACTTCCCCTTGGAAGAATAGGAATTCGGGAACTTTTTCCTGTAGGTTTTGGGTCATGCGTAACAAAAGTGGGGGTGTAGAGGTAGAATCAGGCTAGAATTGTTGGCCCTTGATATCACTGGGCTGAGGAAAAGTGCATGTCTGTCGAACATACAACCCAAGTCCACGCGATGTTAGGCAGGACAGGTTGGCCCTAGGCTAGGGTGGGTCACTCAATAGCAATCAGAGGTGTACCCCAAAGCTAGGGGGTGCTAGTTTTGGGCAGAAGGCATGTAGGGGTGGCTGGGAATGGAGGCCCCTTATCAACATTGGGATGAGCCGACATCGTGGCTATCCGTTGTCCAATGTTGGCAGTGGCAAAATCTCTGGTTAGAAGAAATAATTGAACTCAATTTAGTCGAGGTGACAATGTGCCGAGTTAGGGTGACATACACATTTTGTCAAGCTAAGAATTGTTGGACTTGGGAAATGGTGGTGTCCCTGCAATTGCAAACCACAGTGAGTTGGACGGACACCGATTGGTGTTCGTCTGGAGTCTAGTGGTGACAAATCGACACCACAAGACCGAAACTGTGTTTCAAACTGAGTGGAGCAATGGGGTGGAAGAGAGGTGGATAAGCAAGGAGTATCCATCATTGGCCTGAGGTGGAGCCGACGATGGTGAGCCAGAGCTCCTTCGGCCACTCAGCCACAGAAAACAAAAAGGGGGAGAAAAAGCGATCTATCTGGATTAGAAAGGTACGGAAGGAGGGGTGAAGTTCTGGGAGAGGCAGCGGTTCAGGCCAGGGCAACAACCTTGCTGGTCAGCAGTGGCTAGAGACCAGTGGCACAGTCATGGTTTGTAACACACAAGAACGGGAAAAAGGAAAAAGGGAGGATTTTTTAATCCATTCGGAATAAGGTAGAGGGGGTTGAGGGAGGTGATTGTAAGGACCCTCATCTCTAAACCGGTTTTTGGTTTTCTTTAATTATTGGCTATCGTATGATTAACGTGTTTTCTGATTTATTCGGCAATTTTGTGAATAAATAGTGTTTGTGATAGTTTTAACCAAAATAAACTTTAATATTAGTGATTTTAATTAAAACAAATGTGAATTTTTGGGATTTTTCTGAATTTTTACTATTTTCCCAAAAATTAGGGTTTTGGCGGGACCCCTGTGGGCCCCACCATCGAAATTTCGGTTTTTGGGTCAAATGAACCTAGACATCTACCTAAGGTCATACAAAAATTTTTAGAATTTTCCTAGACCTAATTAGTGCTTAAATTCACAAAATACCCATTTTAGCCTACTTTTCCTATTTACACCCCATAACTTACCCATGCATACCCCAACCCTTACTATAAAAGGGCAAACCTGAGCCATTTCTATTTTTGGGAATAGGCTAAGGAGGGAGGTCTGGCCTAATCCCCAATTAGGCCCCAATTAGAAGCGGTTTAAGGTAAGCTTACTCTAATTAAGCACTAAACCCTACTTTCTTCTTAATCTCTTCCAAATCTACCATTTTCCCCTTGTTTCAATTCGTTTTTGGACATCAAAAACTACTAATTTGTGTTTTACTACAAACCCTAACCTTCAAATTTTGATTTTTACTATCAACAAGCCCTAGATCTAAGATTTAATTAGGGATTTCTTGGGTAAATCGATTTCTATTGGAATTTAATTCAAACTCAATGTGTTTCCAAGGATTTCAAGAAGGGTGACTCTCCAATCTGAGCTTAATCAAGTGCTGAGGTAATGGGTCTTCAGATTTTCTGTTTATCCATGGTAGAACTCTTAATTTTTGGCTTATTTCGTATGGATTTGCTTGATTTGGTGTGTTAATGGTAAGATTAGAAAATGGAATTATTTAATCCCGATTTCTTAGGGTTTTGCATTATTATGATATGGTTTAACATTCTGAAAGTCAAGAATGACTTTTGATGATGATTAGGGTGTTAGATGTGGATTTGAAATGTTATTAATGGTGTTTCGGTTTGGATTTGCGAAAGAAAGAAGATGACCAGTTCTGCCTTGTTGGCGTTCGAATGGCCTTCTGGGCGTTCGAACGGCAACACTGCCGAAACGACAGTTTTCCAGTTCAGCCGATCGAACGGCCTACTGGGCGTTCGAACGGCCAAACTGTGAATTTCAAATCTTTGCGTTTAGGCGATCGAACGGCCTGAGAGGCGTTCGAACGGCTATACAGTAGGATTTGTGTTCTAATGCATGATGTTTATTTTGATGATTCCACTGTAGCTTGCCAATTTTATATGAATGTGGAGTGTTTTGAGCCATATTATGCTACTGAAAATGCATGCTATTGAGGTTGTGAAGTTGGGATATATGATTAGAGATTTATAGAATGGCTTATGTTTTGTGGCGTGATGTTGGAAATGTCATCTTGAAATTATGAACGGTTGATTCCCTTTGGATAAACATATTTTCAGTAGGACTACAACCTATTATTGGACTGATTTGTCATGATAGAGTGTGGTTAGTTGGTGTGTGTGGATGTTGGTGAATGCCATGACTCAATGATGAAATGAATGATCTTATATGTGTTTAGCCTTTGGTTGAGTTTTGAATTGAGATACGATTTCAATGATTCTTCTTCTATGATTTCCGCTGGAATTCATGTTTAGATGGAAATTCACATGTGTAGTGTGGTAGTGAGTCTAATTTCAAGCATGTTGGCATGCATTGTGTGAAATGCTTCTACTAGGTACACACACATGTGGGGTTTAATGGTAATGTTGAAGCTTGATATTATGATTATGAATGATGCATTAAGGGCTGATGAGAGCACTTATCATGGATTAGGATTCATGTTTGCCTTGCCCATGTATATACCATGCTGCATGCATCATGAAAATGGATTTCCAATTGAGGCTTCATCGAGGTTAATCGAATTTGACCGATTGGATGCAATGTGGTGAAATTTTGTGCCGGATTGATCGGTCGTGGATTAATCGAAAGTTGATTGGTCCGAAAGGACATGTTTTGATTTGAGTTCTTGTGTGGAACGAGTGCACTCCCCGAGTTGAGTCTATTTAAATGGAATGATGTGGGGATGAGTTGTGTACTTGTCTTGCGGATTGTGAGAATGTTATTATGAGTGTCATCTGGACCCTGAGAATCCAGTGTGGTATGCCCTGTGCACCCGTTACCACGTGTTCTAGGGTTCTCTATGTGAGAACTCGGGCTCTTCCCTCCGCAGGAGATGTCCCTGGGCGAACACCCCTGCTCTAGATTCTCTGTGTGAGAATGGGACATCCTTGGCCAGGATCGTCCAGGGCGAGCAGCATTAGGGATTGACAACCCCCAACTTTCTTTAATTCTTGTGTAGAATTTTGGACCATGACGCGCCTTCGTGGCCTTGTCTATGTCCTGTCTGTGTGACACCAAATTTGTGATTACTCCTTGATGGAGGATATTATGATATGATGCATGATGGAATATGTATGTTAGAGATACATCCATGCAGGTTGATTATGATATGATGCATGTGGGAATATGTATGTTAGAGATACATTCATGCAGGTTGATTATGATATGATGCTGTGGGAATATGTATGTTAGAGATTGATTATGATATAATGCATGTGGGAATATGTATGTTAGAGATACATCCATGCAGGTTTTTTTTGATGTAATGCATGTGGGAATATGTATATTAGATATACAATTCATGCAGGGTGGTTATGATGGAATAAAATTATGTGGATTATGCACTATAATGCAGTGTTAGGTGATGTGTATGTGTGATCAGAAAATGATGCACCATGTAAATCTTTGATCTGAATGATCTTATTACTGTGCTATCTTATTTTTGATGTTGATACTGATATTAAAACTATTGCTGAGTTTGTTAAACTCACCCCTCTTTCTTGTATTTTGATTTGGCATTGCGTGGTGCGACACGCAGACGGACAGGATCTCCTCTTTGAGGAAAGGTCGGAGATGACTTAGATGTAATCGTGGAGATTGTTGTGTCTTATCTTCTTTGGTTTTATGCTTATGTTTAGAGCCTTTGTGTAGGGTTCTTTGTTGTTTTGGATTTATGTCACATTTTACAGTTGTGATGCTTATGACTTATTTTGAGCCGGTGTGGGCTTTACTTAACTAAGCATGTGGGTTTGAGATTAGTTGTTTACTTTGTGATAAATAACACTCTTTCTTTCCTTCTTATTTACTCTTACTCAAAGGATTGTGCGTACTCCATATTTCTGTTAATCGCCCGTGGTTAGGGTTAAGTCTTCCGCTATATCATTTCTCAATTTTTCCCTTCGTCGCCCCCGTGTGCTTGACCTGCCCCTGGACCGGGTTCGGCTCGGGTCGGGCATCGCAGGGGCGTGACAGTGACAGCCAAGGTGGCGGTAGCCTTGCTATCACTGGACTGGGGGAAGTCTAAAGGCCAGCCAACAGTGGTCAGCCACCAGCTGCACAGCCAGCGGCCTTAACACAGAGAGAAAACATAACAAAAATGGGATGGTGAATTGTTACCTCAAGGCGGCGAAGCAGGTGTGGGGAGACCGTGTCCCAGTTCTGTACAGATGATGTCCAGGTCGAGGCGGAGCTAGGGTGGCAAGATGGAGGCCATGCAGCCGGTGGCGGCGGCTAATCGGCGAAAAATCACATTTGGGTGTCTCTATTGGGCTGAAATGGAAAAGAGGGAGAGGGGCGGCGGTGGCTAGCGGTGCCAGGCCATGGAGGCGGCAGCGGTGTCACCAAGCTGAGGCTGGCCGGGCGGAAGCTGGCGGCGCCACCTCCGGCCTCACACAGTGAAGGGGCTGCCTCCCATTCACTATTCACTCCGCGAGTCATGCGTGTTGAGGCGAGGATAAGTATGAAATATATATGTATTTTATTTGCCTTTTTACCTTATTTGCTAGTATAGATTAGGTTAATTTAGTGTTAGTTATGGTTTATCTAGATTAAAATAGTTATTAATATTTTATTTTAATTATTAATTAATTTTGTGGTTATTAGTAGTTTAGGCATGTATTTAAATCAAGTTGGGATTTTAATTACTTTCTACATGTCTAAAATATGATATTTTATATTTTGTAGGTAAAGTGTGCTTATCGAGGTACTTGGACGATGTTTGGAATAATTCAAAATAGTCTTGACATGCCTTAAAGTGATTTGGACAACTTTTCGGAGTTATAACATGTTACAAATTAATATGGCACTGTATGTTTTCTGCCCAAGAGTGGCAATGGCACTATAAGACCCATTATGGTGGGCAACTGTTTGACCCCTTATGTGTGGGTGTTGATGTTTGAGCGCTCAGGTAAGTAGTATCATGGATCTACTCTTACCTGTTTGATCCAGTGCCCCATGAGCATTGGTGTGCCTTACCTTCAGAAAAGTCCATGGCGTCTAGTCACTCCCCGGAGGTTAAGGTGTTGCCCCAGTGGCATTCTTTTCCATTTCGACGTTAGAGCTTATTAGTTGTAATGAGCTTCAATTTGCTTTGGCCGTATGATGATTGACCGTGTGATGAAAATATTTAGATGGAAAATGGATGTTTAGTGTTTTAAATGATAAACTGTTTTATCAAGTTTTGATTTTGTCAATTTTCCTCCGATTTACAGACGTTATATTGCAAAATATTTTTGTGAATTTTAGGGAAAATGTGTGAAAAATCTCGGGCGTTACAGTGGCAATTAGTGCAACGTTTTTATAAGGGTCTTACTGAACAAAACCATCATCTTGTTGATGCAAGTTGTGGGGTATCTTTTGGTAAAAAATGAAAATGAGGTATGGAAACTTTTTGAGGACTTGAGTGAAAATTCTCTTCAACTTTTTGAGGACTTGAGTGGATTATCTACCTTGAACAATGCCCCCTCTAGGGGTGGCTTGTATGAAGTCAAAAACCCATTAGACATATCCTCTAAAGTTGATACCTTGAGTAGGAAGCTGGACCTCCTTATAACTTCAACCTATTATCCCACTCCCTTCACTCAAGATGCATGCACAATATGCCTTAGCCCAACCCATACTATCATTGAGTGTCTCTCTACCTCTTAATTTTTTGAGCTTGTCATAGACCATGTAAATGTCGCCCAATCCTTCCCTAGGGCTGACAATAATCCATTTTCAAACATATATAACCTTGGGTGGAGGAATCATCCTAACTTTTCCCAGCTGGCACAAAACCAAGGGGTTGTTGGCAATCAACCCTCTAGGCAACCATTCCAAGTCCTACTAGCCTCTATCCACCAACCTTAAGTGCAACCTCCGTATGTCCAACCTAATAGGAGTCTGAGTTTTGAAGAAAAAGTCTTGAGTACCCTGCAAGGCCTTCAATCTCAATCCTAATTCCTCCACTCTCACACACAATCTATAGCAAAGTTAGAAGCCCAAATTGGACAACTAGCTAATGTTATTAACAAGAGAGAGATGGGGAGGTTGCCAAGTCAACCCCTACCAAACCCTAAAGGTCAATTTCAGGTAGAGGGAGCTCTTCCCTCTAATGAATAAGTTAATTCTATAATGACCCTTAGGAGTGGGAGGATTGTTGACAAGAGTGTTGGGGGAACACCAGTGACAGATGATAGGAGTAGGAGTTAGAGAGGGCAGCCCCTAATGAACCTCAAGTAGAAGTTAGTGCACCACATGAGAAGGAGTTTGTATCTTCTTTCCCTTCCTTAGAGCCACAGTCTAAGACCATTTCCGAGGGATCTTATATCCCTAGGGCACCTTTTCCTCAGTGTCTTGACATGGCCCCACCATTTAGAAAGAGCACAGCTAGGACTAATGAGATTATTGAGACTTTCAAACAAGTCAAAATTAATCTCTCCCTCTTAAATGTCATTAAGCAAGTCCCTACTTATGCTAAGTTCCTCAAAGACCTATGCACTCATAAGAGTAAATCCAAGACCCATGTGTCTAAGAAGGTCTTTCTCACCAAGCAAGTTAGCTATCTTTTGAAGTTTGACACCCCACCTAAGTATAAGGACTATGAAGTGCCCACTATTTCTTGTGTCATAGGCGATCACTCTATCCATAGAGCCCTCCTTGACCTTGGTGCGAGTGTTAATCTACTCCCTTACTCGGTGTATGAGCAATTAGGGTTAGGAGAATTGCAGCCGACATCAGTTACCTTGCAGCTAGCCGACCATTCTATGTGTAAGCCTCGGGGAGTCATTGAGGATGTTTTAGTGAAGGTTGACCGGTTCTTTTTCCCTGTTGATTTTATTGTCTTAGATATGGAGACCGGTGCCAACTCCACATATCAGATTCCTATCATTCTAGGTCGTCCATTCCTTGCCACAGCTAATGTATGCATAAATTGTAGAACGGGGGTAATGAGATGACCTTTGGGAACATAAAAGTGCAACTAAATACTTTTGATGTGTCTAACCATTTGCCTGCAACTTCTAATGCTGAATGTTTTATGGTAGACAATTTTAGGTTTGATGTTTATGATAGAGGTCCATCTTTTGTAGCATCAGCCCATAATCAAGTCATGCCTTCTAATTTTTCTACATCATCTTTTTGGAGACTTAAGAGAAGAGCTAATGATAATATCTACCAGCCGCCTTGATATATTTTAGAATGTTGGCAATGTCTGGTTAAAGACAATAAACTTAACGCTTCTTGGGAGGCAACCCATGTTTTTGATATATTTCTTTTCCTTCCTTTTGTTTATTTTCTTTGCTTCATTTTGGCTTTTTTTACTTATTTTCTCAGTTTTTTTTTCTATTTATAGTTTTTCTTCTTTTATGAGATATAATACTTTAGGTTTGGGGGAATACTCATTACTTATATTTATTTCTTTTCTCCAATCCTATGTACTTCATTTTCAGATTAGTCGAATAGTTATGCTTTCAGGTGATATCTTTCCCTCTCTTACTTATTTTTGTCATTGTAGTATATATTTTCTTTAACATTGAGGACAATGTTCAGTTTAGGTTTGGGGGTGTAGAAAGATATTTTTCTTTATTATTTTTCTTTTAGGATGTTTTAGAGTATTTTTTATTTTTCTTTTGTTTTCTTTTCTTTTAAGTGGCTTTTATTGTTTATTTTCTTTTAAAATTATATGTCTGTTTTTAAAGAGATCAATTTCATGAAGAAAGTTCAAGTAATTAATTAAGTGATGAAAATGATAAAGTGAGTAATTTCTATTTTATTTTCTTTATCTTAGATAATTGTGCTTATATTTTTAAATCACATTTCACATACTTGAAACTTGTAGGAATATAATTTTATGATTTATTACTTGTAATTTTAGTGGGATATATTTAACTGAGCATATATTTTTGAAAATTTGGCAATTGAGTAATTTTTAATATTTTATGATAGATCTTTATACTTAGCTTTTATTTGAAAAAAAATGGGATAAGTGTGTATAGAAAAAGAATGAAAAAAAATTATGAAAAAAAAGAATGAAAAATAAAAGTTGAAAAAAATATAGATTGAATGAAAAAAATTGATGATGAAAAAAAAAGTAAAAGTTTGTTTCATTTTTTACTGAGTAACCGGACCTTGTGCCTAGGCAAGTATAAGAGATCGCATCAAAAGGTAAAAAGTTGAGATAAATTCTTTTATGACTTGCTTGGTTTTGTAGCCTTTATAGTTTGAGTTATTAAGCCTGAGGGGTGCTTCAACACTTAGTGCCTTGAGCCAACTGGATTAGGGACACTGGCCTAACACTTGTTATATGGACTATTTAGAAAGCTTAATAGAACTAAGTATTGCACAAGTCATATTTTGATGTATATTAAGCTCTTATTCCCTGAATTTAATTGAATTTGAAGGCTATTACACTAGGGATTATTATGAGATATTAAGGATGAAATATTGTCATTGTTATATTTTTTAGTTAGTGAACTTTAATCTAATGAGCTTGGTTAATGGGTCACATAAGATATGCTTGTTAATAAAGAATGAAATTGTATGGCTACAAAGTTTCTACACTTTATGTTTTTGAAATGTATATATGTAGTTGAACAATTATTTCTAAGATGGGGTTATAAAATGGATTTTTCCTTACTTGAAAGTGATCAGATTGAAATTGTTTACTTGTTTCAACTAATTGTGGTTGGTTCTTTATAAAAATAGTTATGTGTTTTTAAGAGAAGATTGTTTTTAGAATTTTTGTTTTCTTGTTTAATTTTTTTTTCTTAGGTTTAGATGTTTGTGGGTATCATTACGCAAACCCTCATGAGACACAACTTGTCCAACTAGGGACACCTAGGGGTTTAAAGGCTTGTTGCATATGCTAAATACAATTGTGATTCCCTACGAAAGTGACATTTATTTTTTCTAGATTAGTTGTTTTATTTTGTTTTTGTTTTGCTCGAGGACTAGCAAAATATAGGTTTGGGGGTATTTGATAAGTACGAAATATATATCTAATTTATGTCTTTTTACCTTATTTGTTAGTATAGATTAGGTTAATTTAGTGTTAGTTATGGTTTATCTAGATTAAGATAGTTATTAATATTTTCATTTAATTATTAATAATTTTATAGTAATTAGTAGTTTAGATATGTATTTAAATTTTGTTAAAATTTTAATTATATTCTACATGTCTAAAATATGATATTTTATATTTTATAGGTAAAGTGTACTTATCGAGGTACTTGGATGATGTTTGGAATAATTTAAAATAGTCTTGACATGCTTTAAAGTGATTTGTACAACTTTTCGGAGTTATAAACATGTTAGAAATTAATATAGACATAAAGAAAAGCTTAATGAATAGGAATATGGATTGTCTAGGAAAACTGTTTAGATTGCAGAAACAGTGTAGCCGTTTGAACGGGGCATTTGAAGTATCAAACGGGATAACATGAATTCGTACAAAAACACAGTATAGGAGTTCGAACAGGCATGCAGGGCGTTCGAACGGGATAACGCGCAATTTCCTAGTTTTAGCCAATTTTTAATCCTTTTCTTATTGGACTTCTTTCTCCGGCTCTTATGCCATATAAAGACATATTTGGCTTTAAATTAGGGGATTCTAGTAGATTTTCTAAAGAAAAAAAGGAAGAAGAAGATAGAAGAGAACTCAAAGTTTTTAATGGAGATTCAAGTGCTTTCTTCTACAATGTAAAGCTAAACTTTTCTTTTACATAGGAGTTGATGAAGCTATAGATAAGTTTCAGTTTCTTTTCTTTTTAATTTAGATCTCAATTGTGAATGATGACAATTGTATGATAAGGGTTTCCTTTTTAATGGAAGAGCTTTTAATGTTTATTCAAGTCTATGTTGATTTATTGTCTTGTAGATGATAGATTGATGTGGCTTTGATATTTTCATCAATTTTAATTTCTGTGATTTAGATGAGATGTTGAAACAATAGATTTAATGTTTAGATAATTAATAAATTAGATGAGTTATACTAATAGTAGACGGGTCATGCCTATAGCTAGTTTAGTGTAGATGATTCGTGCTATTGTCGAAGATAGTTCATGCCATGGAATTTAATTAATAATTTTTTCTGAAGTAATTCTAGCTTGTAGCTGAGAATACTTGTTCATATTCATACTAGATTTAGATTAAAAGTTAAGGAATTGTTATGGTTCTTTAGTGGATTCGATTTCCTAAGTAATTTCCATCATATTAATCTCTTGGTTTTATACTAGTTTATTTCTTTCTTTTGCTTAATTTGAGTTTAAGTTCTTTCTAGTTTTTAATCAGCAAATTCCTCTTTAGATTTAGTAATAATTCATTCGTCCCTGAGGTTTGACAACTCTTAAATACTTATCCTAGTACAATAACCTTGTACACTTGCAAAGGGTTTAATTATAAACGATTAGGCGCTCCTGATCCGCTTCATATATATATATATATATATATATATATATATATATATATAATATATATATTATTTCTTTTTTTTCCATCTCTTCCTTCTTCTCATTGTTGTTCTCGTGCGTCTCGTCTAATTTTTGCGCCAAAAAAATTTCTAGGATGCATCGAGGCCCATGACCGAATATGGATACACCGAAGCGTCAAATTTCTTCATCAAAAATAGAGCAGAAACTACAAAACTTTGTAGAAAATTACAGAAAATAGCAAAAATATGGAGAAAAATTTCAAAAAAATGGGGGATGTTACATAGAGAGAAGGTGAAGGGCCATTTGTAGAGGAGATCAGAGAAGAGCAGGATGTGAGAGAGGCTAAGCCGGTAGCCTCTGAGGCAGAGGTGGACAGGGAAAAGAGGAATGATAGAGAGGCGGTCAAGGCAGTGCTGGCCAGAGAGGAAGGGTGGTGAGCCAATTGTGAGGGGCGAGAGGGCAGTCAATGAGAAGGGGTCAGTATAATTTTTGGGCATCCCCCTAAATGTCCCTAACATTAACTTAAGACCCTATGTAATTATTTGAAAAAATTTAGAGATTAAATTGAGTTTCAAATAAGCAACTTTGACCATTTTTAGTATAAAACCCTATTTATACCCCACTAGTTAATTAGGTCTACCCCACCCCTTTACTATAAAAGGAATGACATAGCTACTTGCCCAATTGGGAAGGGGCTGAGACCTAGATCTTAAGAGCCTAATCCCCATTTTCCTAAAAGAGAAAGAAGATTAAGGTATGGTTTTGCATAATGTTTCATTAATCAATTAGGGTTTTGCTTAAATCTTTCAAATCCATTCCTTTACTTTGGATTAATTTCGATTTTCACTCAAAAACTACTAATTTTGGTTTCTATTTCAAAACCTAATGATGGAATTTTGTTGCCCCCGTGTGCTTCGACTGGCCACTGCACCTGGTTAGGGTCGGGCGGGCACCGAGATGTGACATGTTGGATGGGGATATTAAAATTGTTTTAAGAATGGGATTGGCTATTGGGAGCATCTATTTAACCGGCATTAGATGATGATCAAGTGGCTAAGAAGCGCTTGGTGGAAACAACAAATTTATGGAAGCAGCTGAATGTATCACTACTCTCTCTCTCTATATATATATATGTATATATATATATATATATGATTGCAAACGTTTGGCATCCATAGTTGAAGCTTAAATATTATTTTGTGTTTTGCATACTTTGCAATTCATTCCATAAGACACTTTGACAAGTCAAACTAAACATATACCCGAGAGTTTTACTTGATCAATCTTTCCATTGATTAAGCTCTGGAAATTTCACAAAAAAATCAGGACCCGTGTCTATTTGCATCAATCACTGGCCTATGAAGACTTACATGTCACACCTTCAAGACAGCCCTTGAGCTCAAGTAGAAAGCAAGAGAGCAATGGTGAACCACTATGCAAGTTTTTTCATGTTGTACCCATACCCAATCCCTAAGATGTCATTGCATCTTATTTATAACCTTCATCTTGTCTATATATCAAATAATTTTCACGATTGGGTAAGGGCATAACATGCAAAAACTCACATAGTGGTTGACCATTGCATCTTATTTATAACCTTCATCTTGTCTATATATATCAAATAATTTTCACTTTTTCTTTTGTTTATGTATTAGAATATTCTCATTCCCAATACATTTGTCATATCACATGCTAATTAATCTCCTTACCTATTTTGAAACAATAGAGCTAGCGTCACGTCTTGACTAACTCGGTTACCCCAACCTTGTCAAATATATGCCCTATTGACACATAAGGCAAACATCTACCCTGCGATCCCCACTGGTACCTACATCCCATACAATAAGCCTTAGTAGTTCTTCAGGAAAGCATTTCCATGTACATGTTTCCATGCACACAGGATTATGCCGCCTACACCCCAGTAATTTCTAATTTGACGTATTTGACCACAAAGACAAGCTATTTAAGCTCACTTCGAATATTCATCATGTCATATGCCTCACTTTTCACCCAATTTCCCTCTTGCAAGATTCCATCATAATTTGATATTTATGCATGCATTTTTATCATATTACCCTTCGCTCATATGCACCACATGCAATGCAAGAATTAATCTTAACCCTAGACATACCATTTATTATAAGGATGCCTTAAGCTCAGAAAATCATTTTCAAAAATGGTAAAAAATTGAGTTTTCATAATAAAACATGAAGTAAGCGCTTGGCGGAGAAACTTGCCTGCCTAAGTCCCGAAAGAGCCAAAAGCCTAATTCTTGTTCATTTTCAAGTTTAGATTTTTTAGGAAAATGCCTTGAAATTTTTGATTTATCCAAAATTTGGACCTGTGTAAATTATATGGGTCTAGAGTTCAAAAAGTAAATTGTAGGCTTAGTTTGATAATTAAATGTATTTTTCCTGATTTATTGGAAATTACTTCACAATGCAGGAATTCCAATGCATATAGGACTCCTCAGCCGTATCTTGGTCAACTTGAGTCTAAAACAACTCACTTTTTTTATTTGGATCATGGACTCAGATATTTTTTTCTCCAAGAATTTTGGGGTTGGTCCAACCCTATTTCATCGGCAACTGGGAAGAACTGCTGGTCTAATTTACTGGAAACATGGACCTTTTAGGATTTCAAAAATTCTAATAATTCAAAAACAAACAATAAAAAAAATTCATGTATGAAAATAGATCTCCCAAGATTCTCTAGTAAAATTTCTAAGGCCATTTTGCTAGGTAGTTGAGAACAAGTAGTTTTCTGGGTAAATATTGAAACTGAAAAGAGTCAGGTCAAAACTCTTTGAAAAAGGCTGAAATTTCTACGAAAAGGAGTTGTAGCTATCTACAAGCTCCCCCAAAAAGTTAAAATCGATTTAAGCCCTAGAAGGTCTCGAAACAATTCGGCCTTTCTAGATGCACAGTCAAATCCGAGGCTTTCAAATATTTTTCAAAGGCTTTAAAACTAAAACTAAGAAAATCCAAAACAAAGGCTTGAGGAACCTCATAGAATATGCAAATCAGTCCATACATCACATGCTATAACCACAATCATATTTTTCTATGCATAAAAATTATGGCACAACATCACAACATGGATTATTCAAACATATGTACAAACCCTACCCTACTATAACCTCAAGAAGAAGGGGATAGTCGCTACCTCTTCAAGGGTGAGAAAGACCTCCTTCCACTCTATTCCCACGTAGCTCCAAGGCGGCTTCTCCAACTCTAAGGGAAAAGGCTCTTGCTAGGGGAAGGAAGAAGGGAAGAGGAGAGTGGCTAGGACTGAGCAAGAGAGGAGAAAAGAGAGGGAAGAGGGATGGTTTGGCCAAGAGGAAGGGGAGAAAGAGAGAGGGCAGGTTACAGGATAGAGTGAGTGGTTGGCCTTTTATGGGGCGAGTCTCCTAATTTAGCTTGGATTCCTTTTCCAAGAGATCCTTCCTTGTCAAATCCAAGGTAGTTTCCTAATTTGAACTAGTCTCCTCATTCACGAAGATCTCTTCCTAATCTGGGTAGCGTGGTGTAACAACCCTCACATAACAAAATCATATTGTTTGAAATAAATACTGGAACTCTAACAACTTGTTAAATTCATATTCATAAAATTAACACATGAGAGATAAGATAATAAGTGCCTAGGTTTATTGTCCATAGAGCTGGTAATTAATACTACAAATTTAACTTCAGGCATCTCGTGCCTGTAAATATCAATCAACATGAGTAATTAGAAGACTTTCACTAGAATAGAACATAAATAATTCATTCAAATTTTTTTCTTCTTTCACCTTGACCTCTGCTGCAACACTTGTAAAATATGAGGCTGGTTGATTATATTTATACTCAGCAGGTTGTGCTAAATTCTATAAACATGCTACCGAAGAGTCTTTATAAAATATTCATAATCTTAGGATATAGTTATTCAAAAAATAAATTATTTCATGAAAAACAAATCAATCTCAGAACAATCAAAATATTTTCATACAATCTTTCAAAAAATAAATCTGATAACAGATCAATCCATATGTAGTGATACCTAACGACTTTCTTTTATACTCATGGGGCCACAAAAGCTAGAAGGATAAGAATCTTCCCATGATGCTTCACATCCTGTGTGCAAGAGAGTTGAGTATGGCAGGTATCTAGAATATAATGATAGTTCATATTTTGTTAACCAAGCAACTAGCCAGAGAGTGCAAGCACGCAAAATATAGCATAGAAAAATCAAATAATTTCATAGATAAAATTTCTTTAAAGAAAACAAAGCCATAAAGCTTATATAGCACAATACTTCAAAATAATTAAAATCCTCTACAACAACATAAGTTTAGAAGTTAAAACGCCCTGCCTTAACCTTTGAAGAAAATTTTCTTGGTTTTAGAGCTGTCTAATATGAAACCAGCCTCACCATGACGTCTGACATGCTCGATGTAAGTAAAATTGCCTTTTGAACCACTAGAAGAGGACTTAAAATGCTTAGAAATAGGGAAATAAAGTTTCAATAGTGTGGGAGAGTGGAAACAAATATACCTCTCGTGGCTATTTATAGCCCATAGTGCCACGAGTCGCATTAGAGCACCTGCCATACTCGAGTCACCATTCTGTGCTGCATGAAAATTGTGTCACCATGTGGCACAGCACCATGCGGCGTAGTCTGGTGCTGCAGCACGCATTGCCTCAAGTCATGCTAGATTATTTTATTATTACAAGGAATTACATATTGCACTTGGGGAAGGACATTATAATCAAAACAAGTTGGTGCCTCAATTATAAATAGTCTCAACTGGGTATGTGATTAAAGATATTCAAATGATCCTTCTTCCCTTCCCACCCTCATCGTCAATGGCACTAATGTTCCTCATCTCTTGTCATTGGTTGGTTGCATCTACTCTACATCTTCTCTTATTCCTCATCTCTAGTCACTGGTGCAGGTGAGCCACATCTTCTTCTTCACATATTCACATTCCTTTGCTGCATCTTTAGCTTTGCATCGCTAGAAGCTCAACCAGATGATCCACCAGAAGCACATATGCAATCTGCTACTGCTCTGTCATAACAGAAGCTCACCCGCATGCTCTACTGAAAACTCGGTCAGATGCTCAGTAAGAAAGCTAACTCAGAAGCTTTGCCACAAGCTCATCCACTATCAAAAAAGAATTTGAAGGTTGCCTAGGACCTTCACGTTAGACCATCAAACAATGCACGTACATATTGTAGTTGTGGTATAGAATTCAAAGATATTACAAAATATTGGGATGGGAAGTAGTTGAAACATGGTTTTGATGTTGTTGCTATGATATTGCGATGTAGTTGTGATAGAAGATTATCCAAATTGGGATGGCATTAAATTCCATCACAATTATAGTCTCTAGCATCACAACTACATTGTAGACCCATCACAATTACATTGCTACCACATCACATCACAAATTATGTTGCAATATAGGGGATGTTGGGATGGAAATGAGTTGCGACATAGTTACAATGTCATTGCGATGCAAGATGATCACAATTGGGATGGCCAGTAACTACCATCACAAGTGGTTCACAACATCATTTGAAACAATAGTTTTGCATTGCAAGCCCTTAGCAACATAATGTGGTGAATCACAAATTCCTTTGGCTATATAGGGGATGTAGGGGAATGCAATGCAAGTTAGTTTGCTCAGTGTTTAGGAAAGAAATTTGTGTTACATGAGGAAGTAATATTGTTGTACCCATGTTTAGAGTTCACCATCAAAGATAAGAGGACTAGTATGCTATGGGAGAACTATTGAACACAACCCAATTTGCAAATTGAAGATAGTAGGAGGTGTCTAACATTTACACTATGTTGAAAAGGAGTATAGTATTAGTTCATTTGCGAAACGGATAGCATAATCTTTCCAACTTTTCTATGAGGATGTCAATTTGAAATACATATACCCTGACTTGGATGAGGTGGTTGTTATGGCTAATAGTGAAGAATGCTGCAAGATATTGTGAAAGAGGAGCCATGGCAGAGGGCATTGCCAACATAAGCTAGTGTGTATGACAATGCCTTAGATATGAATGAAAGGTCCATAGGTAAAAGCAGTTAAGCGACGATATTGCAATCGAGTATTTAAGGATCTGTACGAAGTAAGGAAGGCATTAAAACATTATTCTATCACTTAGTTTGTGGGAGACCTAGTTGTTGGAAAGGAATGGAAAATGAATAGTGACAACAATAGTTTAAGGATTAGTATAAATTGGAAAGGAATGGAAAATGAATAGTGATGATAGTTTGTGGGAGCCCCGGTTGTAGTTGGAAAATACATGTTATTTTCAACCAGAAGACATGTTATTTTTCAAGTAAAGGAGCATGTTCACCATCATACTTGTGCAGGGGGAATAGGGAAAAAGTATCATCCTTGTGCACCACAAGGTATCTTGTTTGAGTTGGTTGTGGAGACTGTGCGAGATAGAACTACATATTCACTAACTGATATGGTGAAGGACATGTGGCAAGAGTATGGTGCACTATTACATACCAAAGACATGGCATGCAAAGGAGGTAGCAGTCACCCACATACAAGGGACTTACATGGATTCATATAATGATCTCCCATTGTATTGTAACAAACTTACGATGACAAAGCCCCGTAGCTTTGCACACTATGAGGTAAGCCGAAATAGAAGATTCTTGAGGTTTCTTCATTTCATTGAATACATCTATTCTTGGGTTTAGATATTGTCAGCCCTTACTATTTTTAGATGGCACACACCTAAATGAGAAGGCAAAGGGAACTCTCTTAGTAGCAAGTGCAGTTGATGGTGAGATAATATCTATCGAATGACTTACTATGTTGTAGGCAATGAGGACGCTGACAATTGGATGTGGTTCCCTTAATTGTTGAGAGTTGTTGTGGGTCATGAGATGCAAATTACATTTGTAGCTAATAGGGAGAAGGGATTGATCAACAATATCATCTCAATATTCCCTTATAGATTTCATGGGTACTGCGTGTGCCACTTAGAGCACAACCTAAAGGATAAGTAATTAAAAAAGAAGATAGTGGTGGGGAGTAAAGTGTAATGCCCCTGATTTTTCTTATGATTTTTTGTACTTTTTCTGCTATTTTCTGATCAATTTCGGTGAGAAAATGTGATGCTTTGGCATATTTGGCCTTAATATTTATGCGCGTAGAGTCGGGTGTGGGGTTCATCATAGGCCACAGGCCTGGATGCGCATTCCGGCATGAAAAATCTATAAAGAATGAGAGTAGGATAAGAACAAAGGAAAAAATAAAAATAAATAAAAATAAAAATCAGGATTGGGCTCGGGCTTGACTAATCCCGTTCCGGAAGCAACGAGAAGGCTCTAGTTTTGCTTCTTTCTCACTTTGTTCCTGCTGTGGTGGTGCCAACAGTGGCCGGTGGGCTCCACCCAACCTCTGTCCGACCAGCTATGGGCTGGCGACGGCAAGGTTGCCGCTTTGGCCAGCCCCGCCAGCTCCCCCACCTAGATCGTCCAGTTAGACCCCTCTCTCTCTCTTTGTCTATTGTGATACCGCCGCCACCGTTAGCCAGCGAGGGCAGGCCGACTGTCCACAGCTTCGCCTTGGGCCGGTGATGGTGGGAGGCCACCCCTCCCGGCCCCAGGGGCTTCCGCTACACTGCCCCATCCTCATATTCCACTTTGCCCTTGTTTTTCCGCCCCTTCCCTCAAGCTTGCCGGCCGGCTTCGGTCGTCGTTGGACGCCCTGACAAGATCTTTGTCCGATTCTACCTGGGCCCGGTGAAGGCAATCAGCCATCTCACCCAGACTAGTTCCTCATCCTCCCCCTATGTCTCTCCTCTGCTAAGTTCGAACGCCCCTTTGTTTTGGTTTTGTTTGATGTTCTTCAGTTGGGATTGTTGACATCGGAAGTTGAAGACAGCTCCACCGGCCACTTTGGCCATGGAGGAGTCATCCAAGGCTGCCACCTTCCCTCCCCTACCCCATTTTTCCCTCTGGTCAGCCCTAACCCAGAGATGGTGGTGAACCACTGTACCCAGTTCCATTCTGCCATACTTGGCATGGTCTGGCCACCTTCCAATGCTTGTAGCATACACCGGTCCATGTTTCGCCAGCTTTGTCATAGTGACGGCCCCACCTGGGCTAGTTTGACCTCGTTTGACCCCAACTCCTCTCTGTGGCTTGTAGACCCAAACTAGTTTCGCCTCACCAGCATGTCTACTGTTGACCCCTCTTGCCCATTTTATGCCGTCAGTACCAGACAACCTCTGGAAAGAATCTGTATGGCTTATCTTGACCAAAGGTGGATGAGTTTACCTACATAGGCCTTGGCCAATGATGGCCTCATGAACATTGCTCGACCCTAAACCTTTCCCCCGTCCTCTGCCATGCGAGATGCATAGTCACCCGCACCATTGGTTTTGGTTGTGGGTGGTGATCAGCGATGTCACCATTTTGATTGGCCACCACTAGGGCCTTAGCCCTGTCAGCCCCTTATGAAGACCGCCTCTGTCTAGCCCTCTCCCCTTCCCTTTGGCCGCATGTGCAAGTAGCCACACGTGCAGTTTAAGGTTTTGGTGCTGCTTTGGCGTCGCCTGATAGTCGGATGGCTTTGCCAACATTTGGATTTAACCACCAGAGTTTTCCACCTCCCCTCTGTCCTTTAGTGTCACCCCATGCCCTCCGCCCTTATGTGGGCCCTTATAAACATGAAATTAACGCCGTTGGGTGCTTCCACAGCTGATTTTGATGTCTTGCTACCAGTTGAGTATTGTTCAACCACCGGTCGAATTTTAGTGTGAACACTTGGACCTTTGGTCACACCTACCACTCCTTTCTCTCAGCCACCTGTAGTGTGCCCTGTGGATTGTGGATTTTGCAGCATTGACCTTTGACACCCCATTTGGTCGTGAGCACTTCATAAAACCTCAGGATAGCAGCTCTCTCAACTTAACAATGGTTTTGACTACCAACTCCGCCACTGACGCTGCCACCATCGTATGCTCGCCATCAAACGTCATGATTACGAGGTAGGGAATCTTTGAACTCATAATTTTATGATAGCATGCTTTGAATGAGTAGCAGCATGCTAGGATTATATGATTCCATGTTTTGGATGTTAAATTATGGCCTGTTTGCATGATGTAAGATAATGAAGTATGTCGCGTTGAGATACATATATGTATGTGAGTTGTAAGCATGTTTTATTTATGCAAAATATGTATGCGCTAGTGATGGCTAGTGAATATGTTAGTATGCTACGTATGTATTTTATGGACATGCTAGTGATGGCTAGCGATTGTGAGATAGTTATGCATGTGGGCTATGTGTGGGCAGAAGTTCGGACGATGAACGATAACAGAGGGTTGGTATGAAGTTGGATGTGTAAGCATGTGATAAAAGACAGCAGATGTAAGTTAGATAGGCGAGGATTTGAGCGGATTGGTTTGGTTTGGTTTCGAGCTACGTTAGGGGTTTGGTAAGTAAGAAGACTTAGGCTTTGAGCCTTATGGAGGTTTATTAGACAGTAAGAGCATGCATAATTGTACAAGCATAATGTACAAATTATGATGTGAAAAGTAAGCATAATAAGTAAGGTATTAAGTAAGGGGGTGATAACGGGGATCTATTGTGACTGTGAGGAGCTCAGTTTGATGACGTATGTGTAAGATGTTTTGGCCATAAGGTGGATGGTGGAGACTGTATTATAATGTAAGGATTTGATGTACGGTGAGTTGATCATGATATGGACGGGTTAAGTGAAGTCTGTTACCCTGACAAACTAGGGTTCGGATATGGCTCAACTTTGGTTTGATCAGTCGAGCACTATGAGTTTATGTGGCATAATTGTACCACATAATATACTTAATTCAAACTTAAATTATGAGAAAGCTTATAATAGTGTTGTGAGTTTGAGACCTGAGGGTTCGACGGATTAAGTTTCGTGTTTGAGCTAGCCGATAATGAGTTGGCTAAGCATTTCTCATGTCTTGCCATGGTGTTTATCCTGTGAGATGTTGTCTGTGTGCTGTATTGAGCACCAGACATCTGATGCTCTGTTGAGAGCGATGCATATTTTCGATTTGGTATGAGTGCTACATAAGCCTAGACGTTTGATGCTCTATTGAGAACGTTGTATGACTCCTGCCCAAGAGTGGATTGTATGATTCTACCCAAGAGGCACTGTGATTTCTGCCCAAGAGTGGCACTATCACTATAAGACCCATAATGGTGGGCAATTGTATGGCACTATAAGACCTCTTATGTGTGGGCAATTGTATGACCCCTTATGTGTGGGTGTTTATGTTTGCACGCTCAGGTAAGTAGTATCATGGATTTGCTCTTACCTGTTTGATCCTGTGCCCCATGAGCATAGGTATGCCTTACCTTTGAAAAAGTCCATGACATCTAGTCACTCCCCGGAGGTTAAGGTGATGCCCCAATGACATTCTTTTCTTTTTCGTCTCTAAAGTTTATTAGTTGTAATGAGCTTTAGTGGTCAATAGTATGAGTACAATTGTAAGAGTATGAGTAGATTGCAAGAGTATGAGTATGAATATGAGCATGACCATAAGACGATGATTCTGAATAGGAATGTAAGTGTAAGTTTTTGAGTAAGACTATAAGAGTATGATTTTGAGCAAGACAGTAAGCGTATGACTGCACAAGTAAGGTCGTATGAGTAAGTGTAAGATTGTACGAGTATGGTAGTACAGGTACGTGTAAGTTGTATAAGTTAGCATATGATTGTACGAGTAAGTTTGTAAGACCCTAATCAAAGGTGTTTGTATGAGTTTGGTTCATGGTGTGCTATGCATTATTATATGCATATGTATATGATTATATTATGTTGACTGTTTCATGTTTGAGTTGCATGAACACATGTATTTTTTTGAACTTATTGAGTTCACTATTTAGGATTCCCTACTAGGTATTTTCCTACTAATTATGAAAATACTCATTACCCTACTTTTTTTAATCCCGTTGTTCTGGAGGCTTTTGTAGGTTGTGTTGAAGAGCTCCTAGAGATGGATGCTCAATTTTGCAGTGGATTGTTTCCCCTTTTGATTCAGGTATATTTGACTCAATGAGAGTATATTTTTGTGCCACGATCTAATATTTTGGGTGAGATGAGAATTAAAGTGTTTATATCTTCTGGACTTTTAATTTGGATCAGACAGGTGACTGTTTATGGGGCTTGTACTCTAAGATGACTGGGAGTTATTTGTATTTAAAAATCCATGATCATGGTAATTTAGTCATACTCTTATTTTTTAGTAGCGCCTGAGGATATATGCTTTGACCGTACGATGTTTGATTGAATAAGGATAAAAGTTGGATGGGAAAATTGATGTTTAGTGTTTTAAATTATAAACTGCTTTTACAGGTTTTGATTTCATCATTTTCCTCTAATTTACAATTGTTATATTGCAAAAAATTTCAGTGAATTTTAAGAAAATGTGATAAAAAATCTTGGGCATTACATAAAGCGCAAGTGGAAAAGATGATTCACATAGTTGCAAATGCAATAGATATGCATGAGTATGAGAAAGCAAAGCATAAGAGGATGCATAGAATTGGGTTCTATTAAAAAAGCTTGACTACTCATGTAATGCACTGTTTTAAGGTGAATGGTATGGGCACTTGTTGAATAACATAGCCAAAGCTTTAATAGTTGGGTGAAGGCAGAACGAGAGTTCCCACTAATTGGCCTTATTATTGAGATTGCATTTGCATGAGGATAGTTTCAAAAATGCATGATGCCAAGACATGTTGTGAGCAATGGGAAACATATCTTATTCATGAAATCAATGACAAACTCCATGGTATCAACAACTAGCCTCAGGCACTTAATATCCTAATTTCAAATGAACATGTGTTAGAGGTGGTGGAGGTGGAAGGGCATTATCCCGTGGACCTTGCTAACCGTGCTTGATCTTGTTGCAGGTGGCAAATAATGGGCCTACCATGTAACACTATTGCGCTAATATTTGTGTGACGGGAGATACAATGACTATTCTTGTCAAGGACATTATTGGGCAATAGAGTGTTATAAGAATACCTACGGAGAAATTGTCTTCCTCATACTCCACAATGACAAGCCAATTAGAGTGATCAAACTTGATGGAGATGTAGACATCCTCCCTCCTAAAATAAAAAGGCAAAGAGGCAAGCCAAAGAAGAAGCACATTGAGTATCAAAAGCATAGTATGTGTCCATTTCAATGTAGCCGTTGTGATGTTGTAGGGCACAACAACCTGAAATGCACAAAGCCAATCATCTGATATGGAAGATTAAAGTTTGTTTTGAATATATTGTATGAATTCTCATATTGTTTTAACATTCCATTGTTAACCTTTTGGCAAATCATGTTGTAAGAGTTATATATAATTTAAATCTTAGCGGTTTACTCATCACAATTGCATCGAAATATGAGAGTGACATCCTCAAAATGCCATTGGAATTGCATTGCAATTCCATCACAAGTCCATGATACAAACACTCATAACTATCACAACTCCATTGTAATACCCTCATAGTCTAGATTCAACCATTGCAACTCAATTGCAATCACATTGTGTATTGATATCCATTGCAATGCCCTGATAGGACCACTTGTAACCATCACAAATCCATCGCAATACCCTCAAAGCCTACATTATGCCATCGAAATACCCTGATATCCTATACATAATCCCATCGTAATTCCATTGCAATACCATGCCACCATGTACATAACACAAGAAAAAAATCATCACAATTCTATAATTCCATTGCAATACCATGCTACCACTATAAACAAGACTTCTGTTAATAATATCCAACCGAAACTTCTTCATATCAAAAGGTTAATGTTAACATAATGAAACATTAATTAACATAACAAAATTAGTTTTAAAAGGTTCATCAAACAAAAAACATAACATATCTATTAACAGTATCATCTCATCATCTATAAGCTATCATACACATCCTTGAAGCTCACAATGTACCATGTTAGCTATTTCCTAAACTTCTTCACATGAAAGGACTGGATGCACTCTCATAATGTCAGTGTACATTTAGTAGCAACAAAATGCCCCATAGTCATCCTCAATCTCTTGCAATTGTGGAACTTTCACGGTTGTAGTCTTTCATTTCTAAACCCAGTCTTTTGAAAGGTCCTCATTGAACACATACATTGCACACGTCTACATTGAATACAAAAAGGCGTTCACATTAGCTACAATCTTTGTGTGTTTCCCCATGTTGTCATACAAAAATACCTTTTGTTTGGTAGTTCTCAATTCCAACATGGTCCAATGCCTATCCTTAATGACGAGAAGGAGCCACTGCTTGATTTTGAATAGGTTCTCATTAGAGTCAATGTTGAACTTGCATTAGATGGTGAGTGAATTGGTTGTGGGGTCATACTTTGCATCTTTGTTGGATTTTGAGGCCAATCAATCTTTATAATTTGCATTATCTTGAGAACAAATATTTTGCACAATAAGAAGATATCAATCAGTATTCCAGTAGCATAATCAATTGCAAAAATACAAGTACTAGACTATATTCAGTATTAATTAGTCACTTACTATAAAGTGAGGGTCCAAAATGTGAACCCTATGCCATGATCCTCGCTTTCCAAGTCAAAACATGTTTATTGAGCAATAGTATGTAGGCCTCTATAGTGAATTATCCAACCACCCTGGGCCATCCCTTTGACGGCCATCATATTCATCCCACTAGAGGCTTTGAATGTTGTCTATATTTACTAGAATTACAACAACAATTCCAACTAAACGATGTCACAGTTCATATGGAATTCTTTATAACCTGTCCATTAATTGTTCATATTTGGACTCAAAGAAGAACTCATCAAAGTGTCCATCAACTTTGTTTCTCCTAAAGATATGTGGACACTAGAAAGGACAGTTGCAGCCGGGGTTGGGAATAACTTCTATATGTAGGTGGATGGAGCCTCATCCCCATCTACACTATTCTCTTCCTAATAGAATAATAAAGCACAATAATAAAACTAGGTACCATCACAAACCCATCGTAACGGTACCACAATATACATTTTACCATCACAATTGTTGTAAACGTTCTTAGGGCCTATTATTAGGTAATTATGTAATAAGGGGCATTTAGGTAATTAGGTAATTAGTGGGCCTTAGGTGCTTGTTAGTGAGCCCACTTAGCCAGTCTATTTAAGTATAAGGGCTATGGCCTGATTTGATTATAAATGAAGTGAATTATTAGTTAGTGTCTTGTCTTCTCCCCTTTTTGTCCGATGGCAATGCCATCTTCTCTTCCCTTTCCCGGCCTCCCTGCGCTGCTCCCGTCACTTATGCCGGCTACCACACTGTTGTGGACAAACGTCCACAACATTAGTAACGGATCCCAAAGTTCTATGGGACAACGGGTGGAGAAAATCGCTGAGGTTGCAGCTACACTCGCGGAGGTACGCACAGAGTTGGCAGATGGGCTCGAGAATCTGCTGAAGCTTGTAATGTCCCTGGCAGCATCCTAGATAGCCAAGGTGCCACCCCAGGCTGCCCCACCTCCTCCACCAAGAGCGGCTACTCTAGCGGCTACTCCACCGTCGTTTGCATGGAAAAAGAAGGTGCATCAATTTCAACAAAAGGCCTTCCATTGCAAGGATAATCAGTTCCGGAGAGCTCGGCACCCACGTGGCCGGGCACCCTTTACAATGCGGCAGTGGGTTTTCACCTGCAAAGTCAGTCTTCACAATCCCGGCGATTGGACCTTCCGATCTACATGCATGCACCAGTCCTCGGAACCGAACTGCTCGAGGAGCCGGTTGGGCCTGTTGGATGGCAATGGCAGCGGCGAGCGGGAGCGGCTGGTAAATGAGCGCAAGGGCTGGTCCCCCACGGCCCATGTCCTGTCCGGCGTTCGAGAGGCTGCCGCCTCCATGGTCACCCCGCTCGTTCCCTACTTGCACAGGTCCGGTCAGATCTTCTGGGCCAAACCAGGCATCACCCCGTCATCTGCAAGGAGCCCGCTTTCGGCCTCCTACGATTGATCACTTCGGCCAAATCTCTTTTCAATGCAACATTCCACCCGGAAGAACCTCGCCCCCTCAGAACCCGGCATGGCACTGCCTGTCTCCGTAATGGCCGATCGCAAGGCCCAGCTCGGTCTTTCCAGCTTCGGCTTTGCGACAACCTAGGACTTCCGCACTGTGGCTGCCAACGCGGGCTTGGTGGCGGCGAGGCTTGGGGACGACCGGGCTCGAGCCAGACTCCTCCTCCTGAAACACACTTTTCCCCCTGACCATCTCAAGATCGGGAGGGTGACCAGTGGTAGCGCGGGGCTCCTTCGTGGCAGCGGTCGCCTTTGGCTTGGCCGCCGGGGCAGTGATGTCGGCCAGCTGGGTGTCTCCGGTGGATGCCGTGGAAAGAGATCAGATTCGCCTGAAGCTGAGAACGGAAAACCAGATCTTTCGGGAGATGGCCTGTGGATGCAAGATTTTCTTTCCCGTTGGTGTCTGATTTCCACCACAAAATTCCTGGCATCCTACTTCGATCATTGCCCAACATCAAAGAATCCAGCAGTCAACTTCATTTTTGGCAACTGCAATCAATCTGGGACTTGCTTTCGGTCGTTGGCCCTGTTCTTACGGGATTTCTCTGACCGTCGGGTTCTGCTTTCCCTGACTGAAACAACCATGCGATCTGGTGTGGGTCTGCTTGCGGGAGTTGGGCTGTTGATGCAGGACTTTCTTTCCTTGTGGCTTGCTGAATTTTGGTCTCGGCCGCAGCTTAATTGCAAAGCTCTTTGCTGGATTATTCGCTTTGGAAATTTTGGCGATGACTGCTCCATCCTTCCCTTGGCCAGTGATATCTCCTGATATCTCGTACGTTCTTATCTTACAATGCTGAGCTTTGGGATAGGGTTAATCCAGCTTACACAGAAGATTATTCCCCACTTTGGGAAAGTATTCCCCACTTTGGGAAAGTGTTAACCAGGTTTTTCTCAGAGAATGCGTGCCACGATCCGCAAGGTTTCTATTGGGCCACCCACTTCCTAGGGCTTATTGGGCCCTTCTCTCGAGGGGCCGCCTGCAAATATTAGCCTTGTTTAGCCTTGATTGAGCTATGTCCCACCAGAAGTCAGATTGCCACACTCTTGATGACCGATGCTCCCTCCATTGAGTTTTAGACTCTTGTAGGGGGGCTGGCCGAGGTGCTTGGTCTCTTTTCGTAGTGGTCGCTCAGCTTCATAGAGGATGTGAAGTCGAACAAGGCAGAGATGATATTGGTACCAGTTGCCTTTTGTAGGCCGACTTATGCCCTCTGTAGGCCGACCATGCTGCTATCTGCTGATGCCCTCTATGGGCTGTCTTGGGGTGCTATGTAGTCCTTGGGATGACCCAACTTGTTGGAGACATGTGCGGACAGTCCGCTTTGTCCTGCACCCAACACATCGGGCCCGCTCCTTTGCTCTGCCGCCCACAGTGATGTCTTACCCTTGGATTCAGTTAATTGCACTTCCCTCAGGTTTGTTTTGGCTTCTGCACGTCTGCCTATGAGTAGTGACCCACTAACTCCATCATTCTGCGTGTCTCATCTACGGTTCCAGACCGGCTGTTCGCAGTGGAGCTTTGGTGGGCCCAATGCTTGGAGTTTTAGGTCACCTCCAGGACGAGGTGATGCGGAAGCGGGGTGGAATGTTGTAAATGTCCTTAGGGCCAATTATTAGGTAATTATGTAATAAGGGGCATTTAGGTAATTAGGTAATTAGTGGGCCTTAGGTGCTTGTTAGTGAGCCTACTTAGCTAGTCTATTTAAGTGTAAGGGCTATGCCCTGATTTGATTATGAATGAAGTGAATTATTAGTTAGTGTCTTGTCTTCTCCCCTTTCTGTCCTTTGGCCATGTCATCCGCTCTTCTCTTTCCCGGCCTCCTTGCGCCGCTCCCGTCATTTACACCGGCTACCACGCCATTGTGGACAACCGTCCACAACAACAACATACATTGAAACCCATATCAATGACATCGCAACATAAAAATAGAATATAACCCATCACAACAATCATCACAAACCCATTGTAAACTAATAGAACCATTGCAAAACCATTACAAATAGAATATAACCCATCAGAACAAGTTTGGAATCCATCGCAAAATAATTGTAACAAGCACCTAAATCATTGCAAACCCATCCCAATAAGGAGGTTTATGGAAAAGCAATCTTACCATTAGTTGGACCAAATCAATGACAACAACTGACATTGGAGGGACATGAGTGGAGTTATTTGGGATGGGGATGATAGATTTTTCCTATTAATGTGTTGCAACACAATTAGAATCACAATAAACATAGAAAAGAAATCACCATAATGAATGCATATATAGAATGTATGTCATATAAACCACTTCATGTACATAAGGCAAATTGGCGTGTGTAGTGTCTAACTGAAAGGGATGACGATATTTTAGGCCTGTATAATTTATTAAGGATATTAGTACAACAATAATGTTGTGAACGTCCTAAGGGTCTATCACTGGGGTCCACATGCTAGTAAGATAGGTTTTAATTATGTCATTGTTTAATAAGGGCATTTAGGTCAAGAGTGTCATTAGGGTCATTAAGTGGTTTTATTTTAATTAAGTTAATGGGCCTTAGGCGTGTGTTAGTGAGCCCACTAATTCATCTATGTAAGTATAAGGGTTATGCCCTAATTGGAGTTAGTGAATTATTGAATCTCTTGTCTCTCCCCTTTCCTCTTTGCCTCTTCCCTCCTTCATGGCGGCCATGCAGCACACTCTTCCCTTTCACGGCCATCTTGTGCCACTCCCTTCCCCTACTCTTGCTGCCAGGCCATTGTGGACACCAGTCCACAACATTATCAATTGTATGAATTCGTTAAATATGGATCTGTAAGTCATGTCACTCACAACTTGGACTGGTTGAAAGGGAATTGTGGAATCAAATAGAATGGGAATGATTAATTGTCAAAGAATATGGCTAAAAGTATTGGCAACACTAAGGTTGAGTATGTCATGTCGGATGATGGCAGGGATTGTGGCAAGCAATCCTCTTATAAGTGGGACAACTTCTTTAGCCTAAACTTGGGCCTCAATCACCATGATGAGCACTAGACTGCCCATTGCACTTCTTGTACCACTTTCTCTTAAAGATGATGCTTCTTTTTCCCATGTACTTTGTAAAAACTATAATGCATCATGTTATCGGGAAGATGCATCATGTTCTTCAGGGATGCATGGGCTTGCTCCTCAAAGGGTGATGTTTCATCCTGCTCATAGGGAGAGGAGGCACTCTTATCTAAGTCTTAAACAACCTTCTTCCCCTCATTGATGTGGACACCTTTGTTTTAATTCTTATCTTGGAAAGGTTAGGGGACAACATCACTTTCTCTTGGGTAGGGGGAGGAGCTAGAGCTAGCCGTGGAGGTATGACTATTGCACCATATTCTAGTAGTCCAACTGCACTCCCCTTGACCCAAAATTGGCTAGAGGATGCAAAAATTTCTAACCTAACCTTAGATTAGAACAAAATTGCACAGGTGACCCATCTCTTGGCATAAAAACAACCTGAAGAATATTGCAAAAAAAAATTTAACTACATTTTTAATAATCATGATTAAATATCCATCTACTAGAGTCATAATGCAATGGCATAAACATATGCCTCAAACTAAAGAAAAGAGGCTACCAACTAGAAGTGAAACACTATCAAATAATATGAAGTTTTATAATGTCTCATTTATTTTCTACTAATTATCCCTTAATAAATGGTAATCCCCCACTTAGTTGCTCCTCAATTATCATTCAGCTAGCAAAACAAGTTGTCCTAAACACTATGTGACACCAACACATAGGGGATCCCAAAGTATAAACTTAATAAGGCTTTGAAAATACTTGCATCAACATCCTAACATAAGTCCATTCAAAGAAAAGTTTTTACACAAAAATCTGTGCAAATAAATCTCAGCATTTCTATCACGAAAGTTTTACAAGACTATCCTATGTAAATGAATATCAAAAGTCATTACAAGATAATAAAACAATGAAACCAATCAAAATTTGTTATTTGTCATATGTTGCATACTACCTATCACTTGCCATCCGAAATACTGGTAAATACGAGAAATCCCTAGTCATGCAGGTGCACAATGGCCATGACTAGCCGAGAGAAAACTCTATAAGTCTCAATAAATATATAGTCTCAATCATCTCAGCCCACAGGAGGAATAACCCATCCTTTAGAATGTAAAACCCTATCCTTTCAGACGTAAAATCGATTCGATAAACCTCTTATATGACTAATCCAGTAACCATAGAAACCTAGACTAACCATGATTAATCCATAGTTTATAAATGATTTTCATGATGCATAAAATATAAGCATAGTTATAAGTGCAACCCAAAGTGATCATACTATCTAATGTAAGGCATAATTCAGTAGATAAGATCGTATGCACTAAGACATGCATAAAACAAGGATTTACTAAATTAACCTTAGATATATGCATGCATATCCTTAATAAAGTTAAACATACTAAAAGTACCATAATCAACAATACAATATCTCATTTATTCTCATACTAGCTTAAGTAGATGTTTTAGCATAACCACAACATGTAACTCATACATTTTAGTAAAAATAGCAAATAAACTCAAATCAACGTGAAAATTTGCAAAAGCCTACATCATAGTCTTAATTACAATATAAATAAATATCATGTAAAAATAAGTAAAAAATAATTTTCAATATTTAATTAATGGGACTGCATAGTTCTGCCAAAACTGTAAGCTTACAAAATTTCAACTATGTCCTTGACCTAGCATGCTCTAAACAACTTGAAATTTTAACAACATGCTCATAAATGTTTATTAACCTATAAAAAAAAGAAGGTCCCAAAAATCATACGTTTTCATCCCTAAACACGCTTCTAAAAATGAAAATAGGGAACTGTTTTATTGTACAACACATTCCAAAAAATATAATAAATATATATTATTATGAAAAAATAAAAAAAATAGGAATATGATGTAGACATAATAATCTACTCCCAAAAATAATTTGAGAGCAAAACTCAAAGTGAAAGTATCCAAAAAGTAGTGCTGAATCCAAAATAGAGAGTAAAAATGATTAAAGTCATATCCATTCTCCAAGAACATGATTTTACCCACCAACATGGTGTTAATACAAATAAAACCTCAACAAACAAAAACCCTTTACCTCTAGGGCAAAAAAACTCTTCAAATCTTCCTAAATCCAAAAATCCATATTCAACAAAATTAGGTATGTTTCATTAGATCTAGATATGAAACATAATATCTAAAAATAGAGGCTTATAACTACAATCACCATGTAATTTCAAGTGTTTCCTTGAGTGTAATGACTCCTAATCATGAAACACAAGGTTCTACATCAAAACAAGGGTTGTAGGGTTCATAAGATAAGAAAATTTTGGAGGTTTTGATAGAAAAAGACATGAGATTTATAATTAGGCATGAAGAACCTAAAAGTCCCCATTAAGTATTAAAGGATTAAGAAGAAAATAATTGAATTACTCAACTTGAAGGAGCCTAAGGCATTACAAATTCTCTACCAAATCCAAAAAGCTCAAAAACTCTTTAATTAAGGCTCTTATGACATATTTATAGAGGGTGGAGATTAGGGTTCCTAATCCCCCTAGGATTTGGTCTACTAAACCAATCTTTGGCAACTTAAATTGGCCCTTAAACTACTATTTCCGTAACTCACTTAAAATGGGCAAAAAAGGCTAAGTAAAAGGCTCAATTTCATGTCTAAATTTGGTAATCGGGTATGATGCATCTAATACAACTTCGACCGGTCATATTTTACTCATCTAAACTCCGATTTGCACATTCTTGGTGGTGTTTCAAAGCTCTTTCTATATAGTTTCTAAACATACTAGTATTAGCTCTAAATTCAACCTATTTAGAGAGTTATAAAACTAGTAAGGATAAAGGGTCAAACTTCTTAAATTTCAACAAGTCAATCACAAATAAGACAATTGTAAAACAAAAATTACCGGATCTTACACCAACTCCCTTCTCAAACACCTTGCACCTCTAATCAATAGAAGCAATTTCTCTGTATCATGTACTTCAGAGCATTATTGTCCCCTCCTAATTTCATGTTGATGTTGTACTGATGCTAGATGTTCTAACACATTATCTTCATGAGGTCCTCTCTTTCATTTGGCTTGGTTCTCCTCCTTACATTCTCCTCATCTGATTGAGAGGGAACTTAGGAGGTCTCCCCCTTGCATTCAAACCTGCTGGTGCACTACCTCTTAGAAGGAGGTACTTCAAGAGGGGACTGGGATGCTACATCCTCCTCTTTCTAAGTCAGGTCACATACTGCCTCGCCAATCCTAATAGTTTTTGTTCTTGCCTCTTCATCTGTAATTTCAACCTCTGATGGTTCTTGATGAGGCGCTAACCCTCCCTCAGTGTTGGGGCAAAAAGGACCAACCACTGTTAGAATTGAGCTATTTCATCAAAAAGCCTCTCAAGCCCTCCCATAGATGGTATTGGACTGAAATGCCAATACTCTAAAAATAAATATACAATTGTAGGTTAGACCACTAAACGCCTCATATATTTTTCCACATGTTGCGATGGTATTACGATGCTTATTGTGATGGTATTACCATATTACAATGGAATTGTGATGCATGTTGTGATGCCTGTTGCAATGTTTTGTACATTGCATCACAACATACATCATAATTCCATCAGAACATTCACTAACCCATTACATAAAACTATCACAAATCCATCACAACTAGCATTAAACCATTATCATAGTAAATATGGATGCCTTCTCCATCCCAACATGCAAATATACCATGAAAATACCATCGCATGTGAAACAAGATAGTCCTTGAGCCCATACCTATAAGTCTGCTACACAACCAAACATGTTGAATCTCTTCTTGTAAATGCTATCATCTACATTCCTCATGCAGCTCCTTAGTCAATTGTACACCAATGTGGCCAATGTACGTTCTAGAATGCTATCACTTTTGGGTCATCCATCATAACCTAGAGCTTATTCTTAACAATACCCCCTAGCCTTGTCATTAGGAACACCACAAGTACATACATTAAAGCAAGCTGACCTTATCCTCTTCCTTTGTCTTCTTAAAGGCCATGACATTCGAAATCTTTACATCATGGACAATTTGAATTTTATGAAACATCTTGGCTTTGAACTTACTTGTAGCAGTATTAGGGACATCCTCCTCCCCTTCAGTTAATAGTGGAAATCCCAATATGAGAGTGACATCGACTAGACTTAGGTAGCCAACTTACCATGGAAAGAGAATGTTAGGCAAGACTTTCTAATAGATAGCATACTTGCAATTGGTTAGTGGCACATCATAGTTTCTGGCAGTTCTATAAAGTGCTTAAAAATTTTCCTTTAAAATTCTCCTTCACATCCCCAGTCAAGAATGTATCCAAGTCTTTTAACCTAGATATAGTGCATCTACAGTCTACCTTTCCAATCTGTCCAAAAATCACAAATTTAGCTCTTATCATTTCATTTTATTAAAAATACATAATTACATATGTGGTTATGTATGTCTAATTAGGTTGTGATGCACATTGCGATGCCTATTGCGATGCACATTGCAATGCAATTGTGATTCCTATTGTGATGCACATCGCACTACAATTGCAATGCACATAATGTAATTGTTATGCCCACGATAGTGTAATTGCATTGGCCATTGCAATTGTGATGGCCCCTAACATTGGCCATTGTAATTGCGATGGCCCTTCCATGGAATTGTGAGGCCCAGTTCAATGGCATCACTATCAGTGCGAATATATTTCAATTCTACATCGTAATCCCTTCTCAATCTCATTGCAACTACACATCCATCATTGCAAACACATCACACACTTTAATTACAACATATAAAATAAATAACTCTAAATACATTGCATACCACAAGCCTCTAACAGATAAAGCTAACATACAAAACTATAAATACCTTTCAAAGGGTTTAATCAAGTTACTTTACTCAATACTAACATTTTTCTGACGCAATTGGAGCTATTCACAATTGTTCTATTGTACTTTTAAATGTCTCCCCTAGTCTGTCACACAACTGTGATGGAAGATACTATGGCCTGAAGGTTGGGTGGAAGTGAAGGGCTTTGCATCCTTGAAAGAGGCTAATTATGGAGGGAATGAAATGGGCACGGTGGAGCTTGGAGACAGTATGTTTGTTGGAACCTAGAGATGCATGTCTTCGCTACCACTGGGTGTGTTTGTTGGAGCCTGGCAACGGTTTGTCTTTTCGTCTTGTGATTGGGTGAGAAGGAAGTTGTGTGTTCATTTTTTTTAGAGCCAGCCCCTCTTGCAATTGGGTGCAAGAGCTGGTCTATCTCTTCCTCTTACGAAGGAAGTTGTGTGTTCACTTCTGTAGGAGCTGGTCTATCTCTTCCTCTTACAATTGGGTGCAAAGAGCTGTGTCTTTTCACTTGCCATGCTTGCCTCTTCCTCTTGAGATGGGATAGAGAGGCTGGTTTCTTGCCAAATCCACTATGTGGGGTGATGTGGTTGGATGCTAGTCCAAACTGGTTTTTCCCAATGGTACCCATGGCCTACTTTGGGATTATTTCATACATGGAGGCCTATTTTGGCAATATTTCCCCTTTCTCTTACTAAAAAGAAATTCCCCTTACTATTATTTCAAAATAACTTCAAATTTCAAAACTCTGTAACTTTTTACCATGAAATTTGATTTATGCATTATTGGTACCATTGAGCTAGTATCAACAAGCCCTACTAAACTAGACCCCACATATAGGTTATTTAGAACTATCCAAGTGGGTCCAACCCATGTGGCACATTCCTCAGGGTCATAACTTACAAACCCGTTGTCCATTTTATGTGGTTCAAGACCTATTACGCTAGTTTTTTAGAGATCTATCACATCCTTAAGGAGATCACTAAGTAAATACTTATAAATAAAAAATTCACTAAAAACTCTTTATTAAATTGTGAAAATCTTTTTGGAAATTCAAGGTTGTTACAATCTACCCTCCTTAAAAAATTTCACCCTCAATATTTGCATCTTTTAATCACTGAAAAAGTTCCAGATACTTCTTCAACATCTCACTTTCTAATTACCAAGTCACCTCTTTTGACTAGTGGTGTTGCTATAACACCTTTACAAATCAAATCATTTTTGTCTAATGAATTTTTTCTTTATGATCCAACATTTTGATTGGTTTCTCTTCAAAGGATAAATTTGGTTATTGGACAACTTCTAGTTGATCCAAAACATGTGAAGGATACCTTATATACTTCTAAATCATGGACATATAAAGGACATCATGAACACCATCAAGCTTTGGGGGCAAGGCCAGTCTATAATCTGCAGGCCTTACCTTGTCCAAAATTTAAAATGGTCCTACAAATCGAGGACTAGATTTAGCTTTCACATCAATTCTCAAAACTCCTTGAGTTGGTAATATTTTTAATAGCACATGATCACCCACTCAAAATTATATGAATCCAGTGTCCAAAAATAAATTGTAGGTTTAGTCTGATAATTAAATGTATTTTTCCATATTTACTATACACAAAAGATGACTTAGCCATTTGGATTTTAGTGGAGGCTAGGTGATCAAAGTAGAGGATATTTGGCTAGATTTCTATTTATAATTTGAAGAAAAAAATTCCATGTAATGTACTTCAATGTTTATGAGTCTTATGTACTTTAATATCACTTTAGATAATAGAATTATCATTGTAAAGATGATGGGGAAGGGCTACCTATTTAGGTTGGCCTAGCCTAGTGTGAAGCTTCCATCCAATTGACATCAAGAAAAATGAATGAAAAAGAAAGACAAAGAAGGAAACATATTATGATGCAAGTAGAGAGGATTCATAATAGTCCAAGACCTAGAAAAATAAATTGTGAAAAAATATCATAACTCAAAAAAAGGCATTGACATTTTGATTATGAGCTTTTTGATTGTTTTTATCTTTTTAGGAAAATCACGTACAAAGATTTTAGTTAAAGAGAGTAAAAAAATTTGAACTTAGCCTTTACTAAGGTCTGAACAAATTTGTCTGACTTTCGTTGAGAGTAATCCTATGAGATTCAAGATTAAAAGAGACAATAGTTGACTACATTAGTGGTTTTTCTTCAAAACTAATAAAAGAAGATTAATGTGTAAAAAAAATGAATAAAATCAACAACCACCTACCAATGGGGCTAACTAATCTAATGTAAGCTATTAATGAACATAATATATGGATACACTTAAATTAAAAGAGAATTGATTAAAAAATCATATAAAAGAGCTCACCTTTGCTGATTTTGAGTGTTTGACTTTTAATTTGAGTTTTGGATATCAAATTCTTTTTATTTTAATGGAACTTTATTTGAAATAATTTTGGGAATTTATTGGAATTTTTCCAGATTTTTTTTGAATTTTTTTAAATTTTATCATTTTTTAGAAATTAAAAAATTGAATTATTGCATAAACGATCGATCGTCCCAACCGGTCGATTGTGGTTGGGTTTTTTACACTGAAGCTTGATTTTAAATTTGCTTCCACTCCATTTCGTCTCCATTTCTCTCCAAACTTTATTTAAACTTTCGTGGGATAGAATAGAGTTGATTTGAGTGCATTTGGTTGAAACTCGCTCATTTCTCATTCTCAAAATCTAATTTTTCCGTATGGCCAAAGGTATGTTCCAAATCGAAAGTTTAATTTTTTTAGTTGATTTCAAATAAATTTTCTTGATATTCGAACCGTAGTAATTTTAGAAATAGGTTGATCTAGCTTTGGTTAAATTTTCATGAGTTTTGATTCGTTAAAACTAAAGATTTCACGAAAAATTCATGTGATTTCAAGTGTTTTTCACTAAATTGGTATTTTTTCAAAATTAGGGATTTAGGGTCAAAATTAACTGTAGTTCTAGTAAAAGTTTGATCTACTCATCATGATCTACATTTTGTTTAAATTTAGGGTATTTTGATATGAAAGTTTTTTAGGGTTTATTTTAAATTTTAAATTTGAATTTTTGGCGTTCATTTCAATGCAATTTGACCTTTTAGATTGTTTATCATTGTTATATCTTTATTCCTAATCTATTTTTAGCTCTAGGTTGCTTAATGTGTCAATTAATCTAGATGGGAAGAACAAAAAAGCAAAAGACATTCAAGGATGGCATAGGGGATCATGGATCATCTAGCAGTGGATCAAATAGGGTTGACCGACTAGGTGTGAGCGAAGTTTAGTTCACATTCCTTTAGAGACTACAGTTGGTTGGATAGAGGCCAAACTATATTCGATGGATGATTTTTCCACCATTTCCTCATCAAGACAATAGGTTTACCCTAGGATAGTTAGGCAGTGGTATGCATCACTTTGCTTGGAGGATGATGGTACACTCATAGGAGTTGCATAAGGTGTTTAGGTGAAAATGACACTTTATGTTATTGCTGTTGTGATTGGTTGTGAGAGGAGACCGCTCACATTCCCTTTTGCTAGATATGATTCCCCACCAGATAGTGAGTTGACTGGCACATTGCTTGGTTTGCCATGAGGGTCTGAGCTTGAGGTGTCCTTGCATGCACCATTAGTGACAGAAGACTTTAGACTTATTCATATAATTGCTTAGCACAATATTTGAAGTGTTGGGAAGGAGAGAGTAGATAGAATGATGGCACAACTGTGACACCTCCTAGCACAGACTCATATAGAGCTTGATCTACCTTCTATCATACTTGGGAGGATTATGGATTTTCTGCATGGCCACACACTTGAGATGCTTCCATATCCTTACATCTTATGCTAGCTTTTCATAGTGGTGCATGTCAGAGTAACTAGAGCATAGCCTACTGTTGTGCACGTACACTTGATGCACTACTTGTCTTTATTTGAGTACTTTAGACTATTATTTAATTCAGTACCTTAGGCTAGTTTCCCTTTAATCAGCCGTAGAACGGCATTATTATTATTGTAATCAAACTGGTTAAGGTGCGCTAGTGGGCCATGACGTGTCTGGCCCCACTAACGACACGGGTCCCGAGGATGGGGGGGCACGACTCCCCATAAAGGGGTCATCTTCCTCCTTGGGGCGGCATGATGAATCTGAGTTAGTTCTTGTTAATTTATTACTTTTCCTTCCTCTCTCTCCTACATAGAACGTCTTGTACCGATTGTGCCTACACCGGGCACATCACTGGTATCGGAGCTCTATCGATCCCCGACCATGTCAAGAGGGAAACAAGTGGTTGTCGCCCCTGAATCTTAGCCGGCGAAGGAGATGGAGGTTTCAGCGGACAGTTCTTTACCCGCTTCCATGGTCGTCCAGGCTATTGTGCAGGAGACCACGCTCAAACAACTCGTCGCCATGGTGCAGGTATTGACCACCAGAGTGGACAAATTAACGTCCAACCAGGCAACGCCTTCAGTCAACAATGGCGTCTGGACCCAGGAAGCCGTTATGGAATTGGGGGATTCTTCTCAAGGATAGAACGGATACACCTCTATTCTTGCGGCTACAGCGGATAGGGAGACGCGGCAGTCCCATGTTCCCCTAACCGTTGGACCAGCAGAAGTGCCTGTGGAAGGGGGATGCCAGGCCTAGGTTTTGCGAGGCCCACCAGGTGTTTGGGCAAATGCCTCTATGATACCACCATTCACTATTGGTCTTCCGGCCATGCCAGAAAGGGAGGTACGTCAGCCTTACACCCCCCTATACGCTGGGTAGGCCGCCCCAATTGCTGATGGGGGACGTTCGGCCTGGCCACCACGAGGCACGCCAGGTGTTCGGCAAAATGCCCCAATGGTGCCCTCCTCCTCAAAACTTGCTTCCGGAGATGGACAAAGATTGGGATGACCTTCAAGGCCCTCGCGGTGGCCCTCGGGGAGGAGTGGAACCCCGTTTGGCCCGCTTTCAGTTCCCACGCTACAATGGGGACGATGACCTAGTTGAATGGTTGTACAAAGCAGAGAAGTTTTTTGCCTACCAGGGGACACATTCAGAGGCTGAATGACTGCGCATAGCAGCCTTCCACCTAGACAGAGATGCTTTGGTATGGGTCTAGAGCTTCGAGAAGGAGGTGCGCTACCCCACTTGGGCCGCCTTCTCCGACGAATTATGCATCCAGTTCAGCCCGAATGAGTTTCAAGACTTCAACGAGATGCTCTCTTCTCTGCAATAGACATCCACCATCAGAACCTATTATACGGAGTTCATGAAGGTGGCCAACTGACTACCTGATTGGCCGGTGGTAGCCTTGGTGGGCACATTCATGAGAGGGCTCAAACCAGAGATTTCTGAGGAGATGCAACATTTTCCTTGTGCTAACATGTGGGATGTGGTGCATCACGCACGTATCGAAGAAGAGAAACTGAACCGCCAATGGCATGGGGGTCGGCTTGGCACCCTGTCGCGGCCTACTGGACTTGCTGCCCCCCTCGCCGTTCCAGCCAACACTCCAGCAGCTGGCCGCGTTGGCCAACAAAACCCCTCATCCGGCCCGATTGTCCGCCGTCTTACTCCCACCCAGATGGAGGAACGTCGTGCAAAGGGGCTTTGTTTTTGCTGTCATGAGAAGTTCGTTCCGGGGCATTGTTGTTCCGTCAAGGGTAGTCTGTTGGTGGAGGAGGTCAATGACGACAGGGAGGTGGCGGATGGGTCCGATTCAGTTCACTATGATCATACGCTACCAGAGATTTCTGTCCATGCCTTCTCCAGGGCATTCACTCCGCGCACAATGCGCATATAGGGTTATCTTAAGCGGCAATAGGTGGCCATTCTGATTGACAGTGGGTCTACTCACAACTTCATCAATGACAAAGTCGCTCAGTGCCTAGGCTGTTTCGTATCCAACTCGGCGCCCTTTGATGTCTTGATCAGTGACAGAAAGCACCTCCGGAGCGCAGGCGTTTGTACTCAGGTAGAGCTCTCCATTCAAGGCCATACCTTTGTAACAGATCTTTTTCTGCTGCCCACAAAAGGGGTAGACGTGGTGCTCGGGGTGCAGTGGCTTCAGGAGCTTGGGGACGTTATCTAGAACTTTAAGGTCCTAGTGATGGATTTCACATTGCACGGACAGCGGGTACGTCTCCAAGGCTCTCGGCCTGGCACACTTCTTTCTGCTCAAGCAACGTGGTCCTTCTTCCGGTTCGCATCGCAAGGACTCCTCCTCCAGCAGCGGGCGTCGGTGGACGTGGTACAGGAACTCCTTGACCTCTTGGCAGCGTATGGCATGGTATTTGCTGAACCAAAAGGCCTTCCTCCGGTGCGGGCTCATGACCATTCTATTCCTATTATTCCAGGTGCTGCTCCAGCTAATGTCCGTCCCTATCGCTATCCATATATTCAGAAGGCTGAGATCGAGCATCTGGTGGCGGACATGCTTTCTTCGGGTATCATTCGGCCTAGTATGAGCGCTTTTTCTTCCCCAGTGTTGCTGGTCCGTAAGAAGGATGGTACTTGGCGATTCTATGTTGATTACCGGGCGCTGAATGCTATCACAGTGAAGGACAAATATCCTATACCGGTGGTGGAGGAACTGTTGGATGAACTGTCTGGTGCTACCATCTTCAGCAAGCTTGACCTTCGTTCAGGTTATCATCAGATCCGTATGCAGCCCACCGATGTGCATAAGACTGCCTTCCGCACTCATGAGGGTCATTTCGAGTTCCTGGTGATGCCGTTCGGCCTCAAAAATGCCCCCTCTACATTTCAGGGCCTTATGAATGACCTCTTCCGGCCCTTCCTCTGCCGCTTCATCTTGGTTTTTGTCGATGATATCCTCGTCTATAGCAAGTCGTGGGGTGACCACCTGGAGCACCTTAGGTCTATCTTTGATATCCTACAAGCTCACTCCTTATTTCTTAAATGCTCAAAGTGCTCGTTTGGTAGTCCACATGTTAATACTTGGGTCATATCATCTCTCGTGATGGTGTGGCTATAGACCCCTCTAAGGTGACCACCATGCTGTCCTGGCCAGCTCCTACTTGTGTCCGGGTGCTGCGAGGCTTTCTTGGCCTCACTGGTTATTATCGGCATTTTATCCACTGCTATGGCGAGATTGCGCGCCCCCTTACTCAGTTGTTACAGAAAGGCGCCTTTCATTGGTCGAACACTGCCTAGGCGGCCTTTGAGGAATTGAAGCAAGCGATGGCAACCGCCCCTGTTTTGATTCTTCCTGATTTCAGTCGGCCATTTGTGATGGAGACCGATGCCTACTTCAGCAAGGCTTTGGCTGGCCACTCCCTGTCCCTCTCTGTCTACGAGAAAGAGATGCTCGCTATTGTCCTCGCTGTCGACAAGTGGTGCCCTTATTTGTTGGGCCGGCGGTTTCTCATCTGCACTGACCATCAGCCACTCAAGTATTTTCTCGAACAGCGGGTATCCACACCCGCCCAGCAACGGTGGGTTAGTAAACTCTTGGGTTATGACTATGAGGTGGTGTACAAGAAGGGGTCTGACAATGCTGTGGCTGATGCGCTGTCTCGCCGCACCAACCCCGGTTGGTGTTTGGCTATTTCCAGTCCAGTTTATCCTTTTCTTGATGAATTAAAGCAGGCATATCATGATGATTCCCCGACGTCCACTATGATTGCGGCCCTTCAAACTGACCCTTCAGCGCATCCTGGCTTTGCAAGGAAGGATGGCCTTCTCTTCTGGAAGGACCGTCTTTGGGTGCCTACGGTTACTGTCCTGCACCAGCATCTCATAGCTCACTTCCATGCCTCTCCCTTGGCGGGTCATGAGGGTGCTCTGCGCACCTATAAGCTGGTCAGTCAGAGCTTCTTGTGGTAGGGTGTTCGACGCACAATGACTGCTTATGTGGCTACTTGTGATGTCTGTCAGCTGCCAAGTTAGCCACCACCTCTCCTATCGGGTTACTTCAGCTGTTGCCCATTCCGGATCAGGTTTGGGATGATGTTTCTATGGATTTTGTGGAGGCCTTACCGTTGGTTCAGGGCAAGTCGGTGATCATGGTGGTGGTGGATCGGCTGTCCAAGTACGCCCATTTTAGTGCTTTGGGTCACCCTTACACCGCCAAGTCTGTGGCCGAACTCTACGTTCGCGATGTGGCCAAATTGCATGGTATGCCTCAGACCATCGTCTCTGATCGTGACAGGATTTTTATCTCTCAGTTTTGGCAGGAGTTCTCCACTCTACAGGGCACTTCCTTGCAAATAAGTACCGCCTATCATCCATAGACAGATGGGCAGACTGAGGTTGTTAACTGCTGTTTGGAGCAGTACATGCACTATTTTACTATGTCCCAGCCTCGCCACTGGCTTCTACTTCTGCCATGGGCCGAGTGGTCTTATAATAATGCTTATCATACTCGCACCGGATTTACTCCCTTTGAGGTACTCTATGGGGGCCGCCTCCTACCATGCTCTCTTATGTTCCCCAGCACTCCTCGGTGGCCGAAGTTGACTATATGCTCCAGACTCGAGATGAGGTTCTTCGCCAGCTTAAGGCGAACCTATCTGCGGCTAAGAATAGAATGAAACATATCTATGATAGCCATCACACCGAGCGCGAGTTTGCTGTGGGGGACTTGGTTTATGTCTCTATTCTTCCTCAATGCCAGACTTCCTTATTTCAGCCCAAGCACTCCAAGCTTGCCCCCCACTTTCATGGACCCTATGTTGTTGAAGCGTGCATCGGGTCAGTTGCCTACCGCCTCACTCTGCCGCCAGGTTCGATGGTCCACCCTATTTTTCATGTTTCCAAGCTGCGCCGTTGCATTGGTGACCCCTCTCTAGCCACGGATGCTCCACCACCTCCATTGATGGGTTCTGTGGTCTCTTCTGACCCTACTCTTGCAGCGCTGCTTGATAAGCGTCGTGTTCGCCGTTCCGGGCGTATTATTACGAAAGTGTTAATCTCATGGCACGGGCAATCTTTGGAGGATGCTACATGGCTACCTGAGGATGAGTTCCTGTCTCGTTATCCTTCTTGGTCGCCTTGAGGACAAGGCGTGTACGGAAGCGTGGTGGAGTGTTGTGCACGTACACTTGATGACTTGTCTTTATTTGAGTACTTTAGACTATTATTTAATTCAGTACCTTAGGCTAGTTTCCCTTTAATCAGCCGTAGAACAACATTATTATTATTGTAATCAAGCTGATTAAGGTGCGCTAGTGGGCCATGATGTGTCTGGGCCCACTAGCGACACGGGTCCCGAGGATGGGGGGCAACTCCCCATAAAGGGGTCGTCTTCCTCCTTGGGGCGGCATGATGAATTTGAGTTAGTTCTTGTTAATTTATTATTTTTCCTTCCTCTCTCTCCTATGTAGAACGTCCTGTACCGATTGTGCCTACACCGGGGCCATCACCTACCATATCAAGGATGAGACCTATAGACCTTGGAGTGGTTCAATAGATATTATCTCACCATCAGAGAGATGATCATGAGCCCCAAGGTGCAGAGTATACCTCTGCAACATTGGATCCACTAGCACCTAAGATGATGATTGTTTAGTGACTATGGGAGAGTTCATATTCTTTTAGGATGTTGTGTGTTGTGCCCGATTGCAGGCACAAACGGTACCTAGGAGTACTACGCAGTGAAAGGGGCGAATTGGAGAAGAAAGGGGAGAAACTGAGATTCAATACTTTGCATAACATCCAAAAGCAACCAAGGTCAACCCATATAGGGGATGACCAGTCCCCTAGGGAGTCGCATCAACCCAACCCGTGCCGGCCCACTTCCCTAGGAGTGCCTAACAGTCAGTGGTTCAACTAACCCGGGCCACTGACTGAACCAACCCAAAATACATCTAAACATCCATTATACTAACTGTTACAATAGCAAATCGTACGGAAATAATAAAGTAAGTCTAAGCAACTAATAAGCAGTGGTCGAGTCTGGTCATTGTGCACAACACTCCACCATGCTTCCGCTATTCGCTTTGTCCTCAAGGTGACCAACTTGGAAATCGGGCCAGAAAGTCATCTTCAAGCATCCACGTGGCATCCTCCATAGGCTGACCTTGCCAAGACAGCAAAACCTCAGTGACAATACGGCCGGAGCGGCGAACCCGCCGCTTCTAGAGAACAGCGGCAGGAACAGGATCAGTGGACATAGGTGGCCCCATCAAAGGAGGAGGAGCGGCACGCGCCACAGCAGCATCACCCACAAAACGTCGCAGATGAGAGACATGAAACACCGGATAAACCAAAGAATCAGGAGGAAGAGTAAGGCGGTAGGCCACCTGTCCAATACGCTCCTCAATAACATACGGGCCATGAAAGCGGGGGGCCAGCTTGGAGTTCGCCGGCTGAAACAGAGAGGTCTGACGCTGGGGAAGGACTGAGACATAGACCAAATCACCAATAGCAAATTCTTGATCCATATGATGACGATCATAAACCTGCTTCATCCGGTTCTGGGCAGCTGATAGATTTTCCTTTAACTGGCGTAAGACCTCATCCCGCGTCTGCAACATATAATCCACCTCGGCAACAAAGGAACGACTTGGCACATAAGATAAGACAGTTGGAGGCGGCCGCCCATAAAGCACCTCAAATGGGGTGAACCCAGCACGCGTATGATAAGCCGTATTATACGACCACTCAGCCTAGGGAAGGAGTTGAAGCCATTTGCGGGGCTGCTGCATGGTGAAACAACGGAGGTATTGTTCCAAGCAACGATTAACCACCTCTGTCTAGCCATCGGTCTGAGGATGATAAGCGGTGCTCATATGTAAAGAAGACCCCTGCAATAGAAATAACTCCTGCCAAAACTGTGAGAGAAATATCCAGTCCCGGTCAGAGACAATAGTGCGTGGCATACCATACAAGCGGGCCACCTCGCGAACAAAGAGCTCAGCAACCATCTTCGCAGTGAAGGGATGACCAAGCGCGCAAAAATGGGCATACTTCGACAATCTGTCCACCACAACCATAACGACGGACTTACCCTGCACGACCGGTAAAGCCTCCACGAAATCCATCAAAATGTCGTCCCAAACCTTCTCTGGAATAGGTAGGGGATGGAGCAACCCGGCTGGGGAGGTGGTCGTGGCTTTCGCCCACTGACAAACATCACAAGCTGCGACGTAATCGTGGACGGCACGATGAACACCCCTCCATAAGAAGCTCTGGCTAACCCGCTTATATGTACGGAAGGACCCCTCGTGACCAGCCACCGGAGTGTCATGGAAATGTGAAATGATACGGCTGCGCAAATCAGAAACCTCCGGTACCCACAAGCGGTTTTTCCAGAACAGAAGGCCATTCCGCCACGCAAAGAAAGGCCGGGCTGCTGGTTCGGCCTGAATGACGTCAATAACTCCCTGCGTCCATGAATCCAAACCATATGCGTGCTGGAGCTCCTCAATAAACGGGCATGAAAGGGTGGAGATGGTGCAGCAGGAACCCGGGGCTGGACTACGAGAGAGCGCATCAGCAACGATATTGTCGGACCCCTTCTTGTACACTAAGTCGTAGTCATAGCCAAGCAATTTACTCACCCACCTTTGCTGAGCCGGAGTAGACACACGCTGATCCAAAAAATATTTCAGTGGCTGATGATCAGTGCGAATCAGAAAATGACGACCCAATAGATACGGGCGCCATTTGGACACGACGAGGATGATAGCCAACATTTCCTTCTCATATACTGACATAGACAAGGAGCGACCAGCGAGTGCTTTGCTGAAATAAGCGAGGGGCCGGTCATCTTGCAAGAGGACAGCACCCAAGCCTTTCTCCGACGCATCCATCTCCACCACAAACAACCGACTAAAATCCGGTAGGAGCAGGACCGGGGCAGATGCCATGGCTTGCTTTAACTCATCGAAGGCTGTTTGGGCCGCCGGCGACCATATGAACGCCCCCTTCTTCAATAGTTCTGTAAGAGGACGAGCCAATTCGCCATACCGCTGGATAAACCGGCGAAATAGCCGATAAGACCAAGGAAACCCCTTAGCGCTTGGACACATGTTGGGGTCGGCCATGAGAGCATAGCGGCCACTTTGGCTGGGTCAGTAGCAACACCGTTCTAAGAAATAATGTGACCCAAATACTCAACCTACGGGCTGCCAAATGAACACTTCGAACGCTTCAGAAATAAGGAATTAGCACGCAATATAGAGAAAACCGACCTAAGATGAGTCAAATGTACGTCCCACGACTGATTGTATACCAGAATATCATCAAAGAAGACCAATATGTGCCGACGAAGGAAAGGCCAAAAAATATCATTCATCAGAGACTAGAACGTGGAGGGGGCATTGGTCAGACCAAAAGGCATAACCAAGAATTCGAAGTGGCTATCGTGAGTCCGGAATGCTGTCTTGTGTATATCAGAGGGCTGTACACGAATCTGGTGATACCCAGAACGAAGATCAAGCTTACTAAAAGTGCTGCCACCTGTCAATTCATCCAACAATTCTTCAATCACATAGATGGGGTACTTATCTTTGACAGTGATGGCGTTCAGAGCACGGTAATCCACACAAAACCGCCACGAGCCATCTTTCTTGCAAACCAAAAGCACAGGAGACGAATAAGAACTCGTGCTAGGATGAATGATGCCGGACTGTAGCATGTCTGCGACCAACCGTTCGATCTCATACTTCTGGATGTGAGGATAATGGTATGGTCAGACATTGGCTGGTGCCGCCCCTGGAAGAATGAAGATACAGTGGTCATGAGGCCGGATGGGAGGCAGCCCTTGCGACTCAGCGAATAAGTCGTCATGTTTGGTCAAGAGTACCTGCAAATCCGAGGGAATCCGATCCTGTAGAACACCCATAATAGCCCGCTGCTGCAAAAGAATACCCTGAGGGGCAAACCTAAAGAAGGAGCCCATGTCCTGGGCTGCAAGAAGAGTGTCAGGCCGTGACCCCTCCAACCGAACCTGCTGTCCCTGGTGCTCGAATTCCATCACCATATCCCGAAAATTCCACACATCACCCAATTCTTGCAGCCACTGTACTCCCAAAACGACATCCGCCCCTTTTGTGGGCAACAAGAAAAGGTCGGTGACAAATACGGTTCCCTGAATTGAGAGAGCAATCTAAGCGCACACACCAGTACTTCGAAGGTGCTTACCATCACCAATCAATACCTCAAACGGGTTCGAGTCCGACACCACACATCCGAGGCGATGAGCTACCTTATCATTAATAAAATTATGGGTGGAACCACTGTCGATCAAGATAGCTACTTGCTCCCGCTTCAGGAATCCCCGCACCCGCATAGTGCGCGGAGTGAAAGTGCCAGCGAATGCATGGACTGAAATCTCAGGCAGCGCGTCCTCAGCTACTAATGATGTAGCGTCGGCCTTGCTGTCCACCTCTTCGTCAACCTCCTCCACGAGCAAGCTACCCTTAACAACACAGCGATGTCCAGGCACAAATTTTTCATCACAACGAAAGCACAGCCCTTTGGCTCGGCGCTCGTCCATCTGGGCAAGCATGAGGCAACGAATAATGGGCGCGGCCGCTACAGCCGGTTGGCCTAGGCAGCCCGTGGCCGGATTGCCCAAAGAAGTCACCATAGGAGTAGAGCTCAGTCCAAGCCGGGGTGGAGGTCCCAAGCGCCCGCCCTTGCGCTGACGGGCCAGCTTTTCCTCTTCGATCCGTGCATGTCGCACTACATCCCGCATACTTGTGTAAGAGAAGTGATGCATCTCCTTTGAAATTTTTGGTTTTAACCCACGCTTGAATGTACCCACCAGGGCTGCCATAGGCCATTCCGGTAGCCTGTTGGCGATCTTCATGAAGTCTGTATAATAGGCTCGCATGGTAGTGGTCTGGCGCAGGGCTGACAACATCTCATTGAAATCTTGAAATTCATTGGGGCCGAACTGTGTGCATATTTCATCAGAGAATGCTGCCCAAGTAGGATAGCACACCTCTTTCTCAAAGTTCTGGAACCAAACCAATGCATCGCCATCCAAATGAAAGGCCGCTATGCACAGACGCTCTACCTCAGAGTGCGTGCCTTGATAGGAGAAGAACTTCTCCGCATTATACAGCCATTCTATCGGGTCATCATCCCCATTATAGCAAGGGAACTACAAACGAGCAAGACGTGGTTCAGCCCCCCCACGGGCTCTGCCGCGATGCTCCGGATAATCATCCTAATCATCCTCTGCATCCGAAAACTGGTTGGGGGCAGGCGGCAACATCTGGGCATTATCTCAAACACCTGGTGTGCCTCGCATGTCCCAGGCCTGGCGGCGCCCCTCTGGGGCTGGAATTTCGGGAGGGAAGCACGCTGGGCTAGGGAAGACTTGTATGTCGACGTCCACGGTTGCCGGAGGGCAAGGGAAGGCGGGCTCAGCAGTTTGGGACGGGCCGCCCTTCTCCATGACCACAGGAGGCGGCCCCGACAGGATGGGCGCTGTACGCCCCAAGACTTCGCCCTTGACTGTATTCGCCATGTACGATGTCAGAACCTCCAGCGCTGCTATGATATTGTCGAGTTTAGCATCACTGGCGGTGGCAGGAAGATCGTCCTTCGGGCTGTCCGTAGAAGCAGGCGCTGACGTTTGTGCCTCCTCCGTCTGAACCTCCGGAACAGCAGCAGTTTGCTTTCCTCGAGCCATGTCCGAGAATCGTAATGCTCTGATACCAATGTTGTGCCTGATTGCAGGCACAAACGGTACCTAGGAGTACTACGCAGTGAAAGGGGAGAATTGGAGAAGAAAAGGGAGAAACTGAGATTCAATAATTTGCATAACCTCCAAAAGCAACCAAGGTCGACCCATATAGGGGACGACTAGTCCCCTAGGGAGTCGTGCCAACCTAACCCAGGCCGGCCCACTTCCCTAGGAGCGCCTAACAATCAGTGGTTCAGCTAACCTGGGCCACTGACTGAACCAACCCAAAATACATCTAAACATCCATTATACTAACTGTTACAATAGCAAATCGTACGGAAATAATAAAGTAAGTCGAAGCAAATAATAAGCAGTGGTTGAGTCTGGTCATCGTGCACAACATTGTGTTTTAGCAGTTTAATACCCTTTATCACTTAATCAGATATCGCTTTCCATGAGTAGATTGATTTTTATTTATTTTGAATCAATTTTCATATACTCCATCTTTTTAAAACTGGTTTAGTTCATTTATGTTTCATTGTGATGAAAAGAAGTACTTTTCAAATTGATTTTATTATGGGATATGTGTTGGACTTGTGATGGTTTGATGGTTTTATTTAATTTCATGTCTTTATGTGATGATTATGACTTGATGGAGCTATAATGAGTATTTTTATTAATTAATGGTTTTACTTTTTGTTTATTTATGTCAGGAAGGGGGAGAAATGATTAAAGAAAATCAAAGTGCTTATTTTTATAATTGATTGGATAGTGCTAGGCAAATCAATTTGATTTTAAGTGTGTAGGATAACCATAGGTTTAGACAAGGATTTTAAACTCAATTCCAAATTAATGAGTTTAAGTTAATTGAGTCTATGTTGAGTCTTTCCAATGTCAAGTTACTTTGTACAATGCAAAAGTCAATGTACTTTGTCAAGAGTTGTAATTTTATTTTGATTTTCAAATGTGTAATATTTTGGCAAGAAATAGACAAAGGGGGAGATTGTAAGAACATATGAGTTATATGTTTAGTTTATCAGCTGATTTCATTGTCAAAATTATGTCAAAAAACCTCATGTATGTATTGAGTTAGAATTTAATTTGAGGTTGTTGTAGTCAAGTCAGATTTGGGATTAACAGACTTGAAAAATAAGAGTAGACTTGTTCATATTGATCAAGGTAGAAGTCTAAATAATGTTGAAAGGTTTTGAAGTTTATTCAGATCACATTTGAATACAAAAATCACTTGGGGAGGTTTTAAAAGTTATTTCAATGGTTTTAGGGTAAAAAAGACAAAAAGGTAATTTATGGGCAGAATAAAATTCACACTGCAAATAACGAAGAAAAGAATGATTGATCGTCCATTAATTAAACCCTGTACAAAACGAACCTGAAAGTTATCTATCTATCACTCTCATGAATATATCGATCGCTTGGACTATCATGAGCAAAATAAATAGTGACCGATCAATCATTGTTTAGAATGATTGATCATTTCAAGGATTGGTTACCCTAATTAAGACATTCCAATTTCAAATTCATTCCTTATTCAAGTATAAGTCCTGAACCGACTTAACAAGCTATATACGGTGTTGTGTACGCCACGAGACATCTTCCCTACCATGCACTACTTTCCATTTTAGGACCTACTATATTATGGCTTACTTTACTTTTTGGTAATTTCCTTTTGTGATGTAATAAAGCGTAATCAAGGGGATTTGGTTAATGATTATAATGGACCAGATGGTGGTCCGTAATTAAGGGGATTTGATTGTAACGGACCAGCTGGTCCCTAATTAGGGGGAGGGCCAGCTGGCCGCCTCCTATAAAAGGGGTTGTCTTCCTCCTTGGACGGGTATGCAATTTAGAATTATTTCTCGTCTTCCTTTGTCCAAACTTCTTCCCTTTCCCCTTTGTGAAGCTAGGTACCATTTGTGTCCGATCCGGACACAACATTGGTATCAAAGCCTCATCGATCTTTCATGGCACAAGGTAAACAACCGGCAATGGCTCCTGAGACACAGCCCGAGAAGGGACAAGAGGACATGGCGGGCAGCACCAAACCAGCAACCGAATAGGTTGATCCCTCTATACTCTCACTGATCCTTGCACAACTCGGGCACCTCACCATTGGCGGTTTCCCAAATTCAAGCAGCCCCCACAGCGTCACTTTTTCCCAAGCCGCAGCCGGTCTAGGCTGAATTGGGTGAACCTTCGCAACCCATTGAATCTCGCGCCCCTGGCCTCCAAGCGTCGTCTGAGAGAGAGGTGCACCATTCCGGACATTCAGTCCGCTTTGGCACCTTTGATCAGCACAAAGGAGGACGTGCAAGGTGGAATATGCGAGGCCCTCCAGGTGTTCAGGGAAATGCCTCAATGGTGCCACCCCACAAAAATCTTGTCCACAAGTTTGAGGATGATGGGGAGGAGCACTCTGCCTTCCAAGGAGGACTTCGGGGTGGGGCTGAGCCACGTTTGGCTCGTCTTCAATTTCAACGGTACAATGGAGATGGAGACTCGGTGGAATGGCTATACAAGGTGGAGAAATTTTTTTCCTGCCAAGGAACTCACTCCGAGGCTGAACGGTTACGCATAGCTGCTTTCCATCTAGACGGCGATGCTTCCATTTGGTTTCAAAGTTTCGAGAAGGAGGTCCGTTTCCCAACTTGAACTTCATTCGCCGATGAGCTTTGTGTCCAATTCGGCCCAAACGAGTTCCAAGATTTCAATGAGATGTTGTCCACCCTGCGCCAAACCACTACCGTGCAAGCATACTACACCGAGTTCATGAAGATTGCGAATCGCCTCCCTGATTGGCCAATGGCAGCTCTTGCTGGAACTTTTAAAAGGGGGCTCAAACCAGAAATTTCAGATGAGATGTGACATTTCCCTTGTACATTGATGCGTGAAGTTGTGCATCATGCACGAATTGAAGAAGAGAAGCTGGCCCGACAACGACGAGAGGCCGGTTGGGCTCTTCTCTTCGACCCCCAATTAGCCCAACACCCTTCCCTAACGCATCGACCAGCGTTCCCACCAGCTGCCCTAGCCAGCCCTCCATCCCTACTGGTGCTCCTATATGCCGCCTCACTCCAGCCCAGATGGAAGAGCGGAGATTGAAAGGCTTGTGCTTCAAGTGTGATGAGAAGTTTGTACCCAGCCATCGGTGTTCCATCCGAGGCAGCCTACTAGTCGAGGAGGCCGATGAGGAGGATTATGACCCAGCCCCGGATGCACCACCCCCTTACGACAGTGTGCTGCCTGAGATTTCGGTGCATGCTTTTTCAGGGGCCTTCACTCCTGGCACCATGCACGTCCAAGGCCACCTCAAGTAGCAACAAGTGGCCATCCTTATTGATAGTGGCTCCACCCATAACTTCATCAATGACAAGGTGGCACAACGGTTGGGGTGCTTTGTGTCAGACTCGAAGCCGTTTGATGTCTTGGTCGGTCATGGCAAACACCTTCGGAGCACTGGGGTGTGTGCGCAGGCTTCATTATCCATCCAGGGCCATACCTTCACCACCGATTTGTTCTTGTTGCCCACAAAAGGGGCTGATGTGGTGTTGGGAGTCCAATGGCTCCAGGATCTAGGTAATATCGTATGGAACTTCCGTGACATGATCATGGACTTTGAGGTACACGGGCAGCAAGTTCGCACCCAAGGTTCTCAACCAAGCACCTTGCAGTCTGCCCAATCGGTAAGCTCTCTCTTTCGATTTGCACCTCAAGGAATTTTCCTTCAGCAGCATGCCACTATTGATGTGAGCCAAGGCAACCTTCCAGAGGATCTAATTGCTCTCTTGGCAGAGCATGAGGATGTCTTTGCCGAGCCTAAGGGGCTACCTCCGGTGCGACCCCATGATCACCACATTCCTATCATCCCTAGTGCTTCACCCTCAAATGTCCGGCCATACCGATACCCTCACATCCAAAAGGCGGAGATTGAGCGCTTGGTGGCCGACATGCTCCAGACATGTATCATCCAACCAAGCACTAGTTCCTTCTCTTCACCAGTGTTACTTGTCCGAAAGAAGGATGGCACTTGGCGGTTTTGTGTAGATTGTCGGGCACTGAATGCTATCACCGTCAAGGATAAGTATCCTATTCCGGTAATTAAAGAGCTCCTCGATGAGCTGGCCGGGGCAACCGTCTTCAGCAAGCTTGATCTTCACTCGGGATATCATCAAATCCGTGTGCAGCTAGCTAATGTCCACAAGACGGCCTTCCGTTATTGGATGAGAGCAAAAACCACTCACATATACACATTTTGCTTGACTTGAGTTTCTCTCATATAGTGAGTTGATGGGGACATTGACGGGACTTCCTAGAGGTAGGGAGTTGGATGTTTCATTATTTGCACCCACAATGATTGCCAATTTTCATATGTTCCATGTCATAGCACAGTATGCTTGTGGAGCGCTAGGAATGAGAGAGTTGATCACATGATGGCTAGGATTTCATGCGTCCTCGCACAACCAAAGCTTAAGCTTGATCTTCCATCGATCATTTTTGGTAGTATGATGACATTCTTGCATGGACATATGCATGTGACACATGAGCTGACAATAGTTGGCTATGTTGGTCAGGCACCTTTACATGTGCCCTAGACCCCCACACTCTAAGATGCCCTAAGTTTGGACATCGACCCGTCCATAACTCATAAGGTGTTCGTTGGACTACCTTTGTTGGTACACGACTAAGGATGTACACGGCGTAGTCTAAAACCTCACCCTAGAAGTTAGTTTCTAACTTAGAGTGATTTAACATGGACCTTACCATGTCCATAAGCATCCTATTACGCCTTTCTGCCACTCCATTTTGTTGTGGAGTATACAGTAGGGTATACTAGTGAACTATTTCCTGATTGGTACAGAAATCTTTAAATAGGTCAGAGGTGTACTCGCCACCTCTATCAGTCTTCAGGATTTTTACTTTCGTGCCTAACTGAGTCTCTACCTTAGCTTTAAATTCCTTGAATTTATCTAAGGCATCAGACTTTCTGCTTATTAAATACATATACCGGTATCTTGAATAGTCATCAATGAATGTAATAAAATACATCATACCTGTGGGTCTAAACATTTAGGGGCTCACAGATATCAGAATGTACCACCCCTAACAGTTCATTTGCCCTTTGTCCCTTTTGGAAGGATTGCCTGCTCATCTTACCTGATAAGCAATCCTCACACACACGTAGGTCTTTGGATATTTTGGGTAACAACCTAGCGCTCAACATCCTATGTAGTTTATTTACATTTACATGACACAAACGCATATGCCAAAGCAAGGCATCATCCACAGACAAAATAATATACTCATAAGCGCTTATTTCATTAGATTCATCTAAGCAATACAATCCATTAATTAAAGAAGCAGTAAATAAAATGGTCCCACCCTTACCCACAGTTGCCTTACTCCCCTTGAACCTAACCTCAAACCCCTTCTTGGTCAGAATAGGGATTGAAATCAAGTTCTTCATAATGGAAGGAGCAAAGAGCACATCTGTCAAGATTAGGTTAGACCCATTCTTCAAAGGAATCTTGTAGCTCCACATAGTCTCCACCTCGCAGTACGTGTTATTCCCCATAAAAACTTTGTTCTGGCCTGGAATTAGATTGACCATCTCGCCCCTTGTTCCCCTAAAGTAGGAAACATACACAATAGCTCCTGAATCTAGCCACCAAGTCTTCTCCTTGATGTCAGCAAGCATCACTTCAGAGACAACACAGACGATATCCTTGCTCTTGCCCTTGTCCTTGCTTGAATGGTTATCCTTTTGGGGACAGTTAACCTCGAAGTGACCCATCTGGCCACACTTGAGACATACACCTTTGAGTTTGTCATTCCCTTTTCCAGTGCCCTTATTTTGAGGCTTCTTCCCCCTTCTTCTTAAAAGCTTTCTTATAGGGACTAGGCCTCTATCTACCTTTCTTGCCCCTACCAGAGTTGTATACGATGTTGGCAGTAGCAGCACCACCAAAAGCCTTCACATGATTCTTCTTTTCTTACTCAAGCCTAAGCTTGGCAGTCAAAGCCTCCATTGTGATCTTCTGGTCTCTCATGTTCAGATAGATCACTAAACTCTCCTAAGATTTAGGAAGGTTGTTTAACACTATTGACACTTGAATTCCCTCATAGATGGGGGTCCTCCAGTGTCTCCAGGTCATCAGCAATGATGGACATGACACTTAGGTGCTCATTTACATCATCTCCCTCCCTCATCCTGGAATTTGGTATTTAGAGTATAACATCCTCTTATGAGCCTCAGTTTGCTCCCCATACCTCACAAACACAGCATCCAGCATCTCTCTGGCAGTCTTATACTTTTCAAAAAGCCTTTCTATTTTAGGCTCCATGAAAGTAATAATGGTGGACCTAGCCTTATTATCATTATCTCTCAGCTTCTCAAGAGCTTTAAACTGATCAGCTGATGTACCCTCTAGTGGTGGCTCAAAGACCTACTCAAGTACATGAGCAAGATCAGAAAGAGTCAGGATGTAGTGAATCCTTCTCTTCCACACCAGATAGTTTATCAGCATTAAGTTTCTCAATTTTTCCTAAATTAGTAGTTACCATTTTGGAAGTGATTGACAATCTACAAGGAAAATAGGCAGCGGATAGAAAATTAGTACTATTTATGGTAGGTTGACTGCTTCAAAGATAGGTATTTATTTAGACAAACTCTAAAACTATGTATAAGCTTAGGGACAAAAGAATATATTATGCTGAGTTACCTTATTTAGAATATCCTAATTAGGGTTTGCGTTACTTTCTAGAAATAACCCTAACTACCCCTTAACCCCTTAAAGGAAGTTACCCTAATTAGGTATCTATGTATTTTATGAATTTAGAATTCTCAAAAACACCTAACCCAGCACACAAAATAGCAAATAAACATTATTAGAGGCTACTGGAATTTTAAAAATTCTGTCTAAAAATTTTTGGTGTATATTTACCAAAATGCCCCTAAGGCTATTTTGGTCATTTCTACCATTAAGGGCACAACAAAATTAATCACAAAAAATTTTCAAAGTTATATTCTAGAAGATAACAAATCTGAACACTGCTGGAAATTTAGATTCTGTCCAGAAAACTTTTTGGTGTAAAATTACCAAAATGCCCCTAGGGCTATTTTGGTCTTTTTTTGCCCTCAAAGGCACACCAAAAAATTATCACAGTAAGTAAAGCATGTTATCAACACATAGAATATCAGATCTGGACAGAACTATATTAAGCACACACAATGCACATGTGAATTGTCCAAAATGCCCCTAGGGCTATTTGGTCAATTTACACCCTTAACCAATTAAATTAAATTTATTATCACAATAAAATAATTCAAAAGACCCTTACTGTCTAGCAGGGACGTGTGTGCCTCAATGTGATCAAAGAACAAGAATTTGCACAAAAATAAGTGGTAAATTACCACTATGCCCTCAAGCAAACAAATGTGCACTAAAACTCAAATTATCTCTAATCACATATATCCAGCAATCATAATCTAATGAAACATACATAAATCAGTTAAATCAAACCAACACATATGGCCCTTTGATTAGATCGTGTAGATCAAATGATTTAGGCTAAAATCCCCAATTTGACCAATCTAAACCTAGATCGGGTAAATGGATCGGATCTCAACCAAAGTAGCAACCAAACCTCCCCTAAATGGTTCTGATACCACTGTAGAGTGGCCGGCCAGCAGCGGAAGACTTGGTGGAGGAGGTGGCGCACATAAAAATCAAAACTTTACGATAGATCTACAAGATACATGCATTAAACTAATACTAATTAGCAAAAACAATATGTAAATGATCAAATCAAGCATGTGAATATAAAATATTGGATTGATACACATTGACCTGGGCTTGATCCAGCCCTAGCACGCCCTCTAAATCAATTTGTGTACACCAAACACTAGATCAAGAGGAGGAGATTAAGGATTACCTTTCTTATGTGCAAATCCCTCAATACTGTGCTTGGATTGATGAAGAAACTCAGCAAGATCAGCCCAAGAGAGTTCTCCTCCTCTTTCAACCTGCCAAACACACCTTGGAGGAGGGAGAGGGAAAACAGCCAGCAATTTTTCTCAAAGAAAAACCAGGCCGCACCAAAGGAAGATCAAGGGAGAGCAAGGGGAGATCTAGAATTGGGAGAAAGGAGTAAAGCCAAACACTATTCCGAAAATCAGTTTTCTAGATCAAAAAAAGAGGGGGGTGACCCTTCGTATGGAATAAGAGAGATTTGGACTAATCACTCCCCCTACCTTCCATTTAAAGGTGGATCATTTAATAGGCAATATCTTATGGGCTTTTGAGTGGGCTGAACCAAATGGGCTAACCTGCAAAAATTCTTCTCGGTTTCCCTAGAGGGTCTAACACAATGGAAGCGGGCTCTGTCACACGGAGCCCACGGAGGCTTGGACCCCTTGCACAAGGCCAAGCTCGCGACAGGGTCGACCCCTCACTGAACACGCGGGTCCCAACTTCAACACATAATTCGCATGCCTGGGCCCCACAATGTGTAAATGTACACTTAGATGTATGTCAAGTATACGTGTGTGACATATGTGGGTCCCACTCGAATTATGTGTGTCGAAGGTGCATGTGGGGTCGGCGCGACCGCCCCCACCACCCTTCAACCTCATGGCCCATACTAGCTCACTCGGATCGCGACACCGTTGGACCAAACCGGGCCTGAGCTCATACCATGGTCCAACATCGTGGACCGACTTTAGGCCATACTTTGCCCAACTTAATCCCTGATTCGTGGCCTTACTTTAGGCCATACTTTGGCCAACTTGATCCCTAATTCATGGCCTTACTTTAGGTCATACTTTGGACAACTTAATCTCTGATTTATGGCCTTACTTTAGGTCATACTTTGTCCAATTTAATCCCTGATTTGTGGCCTTACTTTAGATCATACTTTGGTCAATTTAATCCCTGATTCATGGTCTTAGCTTAGGCCATACTTTGGCTAATCAAATCCCTGATTTGAAGCCTTGGTTTAGGCTATGCTTTTACTTATTTAGATCCTCTATTTTGCAGCCTTGTTGTAGGCTTTATTTTGGCCAAAGTAATACCAAATTCTCAGCCTTAATTTATGTTATAATCATGCTGAGAGAATATCTAAGTTTCAGCCCTAGTTTAGGTTGCATTATTGTCTACCTAATATTTGATTATTAGCTTTGATTTAGGTTATAATCTTGCTAATTGAATCCCTAACTTTTGAGCCTTAGTTCATGATATATTTATGTTTATTTAAGTCTATGAATTTGAGCCTAAGATGCCTTTAAAATTCAGCATAATTTGTCTCTGAAATTTAGCCTTGATTGTGATATACATTAGGGTAAATGTTGATAGTTGTTTCAGCCTGACCTTGTCATGTTAGGTAGATGACTTGAGTTATGCATTTCAATCCCAAATCCAAATCCTTTTCATTATAATATTGAATTGGTCAGTTCATCTCAGCATGAGTCTGAGTCCTTGTTATGTTGATTATTCTCATGCTTACATTTATCATTGTTGTGTTAAGTTATATCAATAAATTAAGGTTAATAAAAAATAATCAAGATATTTTGGTTGTCTTTAGGGTTGGGACTAGTTCATGGAGTTAACGGGGCTCTAACATAGAATTTTACCTTGGTTAATGAACCAAGGGTGGTTATGGGATGTTCTCAGAGTCAAAGTTTAAGCTCACAGTAATAGCTATGACAGATATTTAGACCTTCATGGTCTCCATTTCTCTGGGACGATGGATCCCTGTAAATCCGCAAACCAAGTTTTTGAGCATTATGAAAGGCTCATCTACCTCCGGCCAGTGTGTCCATGAGCATAGCTGGCACCTACATCTCTAGGCCCATGGCTGATCCAAGTAGATCTCTATAGATGCTAGGATTTCTAATAATAGCCATGGCGGTAATCTTTCAGACCTTCATAGTCTCCATTTTTTCGGAACGATGGATCCCTGCAAATGCGCAAACCATGTTTTTGAGCATCATGGAAGGCTCATCTACCTCCGGCCAGTGTGTCCATGAGCACAACTAGTACCTACATCTCTAGGCCCATGACTAATCTAAGTAGATCTCTAGAGATGCTGGGATTTCTATTAGCATATAATTACTCATTTGAGCATGAGTCAGTATTTTCAGGTAACAATTAGTGCATTATTTCCTTAACGGTGTCCATTGTCTTGTGCATTGTGTTGGCCTTTATTGGTTAAAGGTCATCCCAAATTTCTAAGCTATGTTATATTTAGTGCTCTGTATATTACTTTACATGTGTCACTATATATTAATGTTCTGCATGTTGGAGTCTTATGTCTGGAGATTTCTCGACGGGCGAGTTGTCTCTAAGTGAATACAGATTTTTTAGTGTTAATTATCAAACAATGGTTTGAAAGATAATTAATAACATTATTTGATATTGCTTGTTAATTAGACAAGTGGAACGATTAAAGGACTTTCATAAAAGGTAGGTTTCTTTAAAATACGTAAGTATTGCATGGGTGATGCTATGCTTCTTAGTATAATGTAATTTTTAGGTAGAACTACGTCTAGATCCGATCTTGTTGGAAACATTGAAGATGTTGTTTGATAAGTACGTAGGCAACTAACATCGGGTGATGTTGACCCAATCCAAAAAATATTAATAAAATCTTTTGTCCTGATGAAAACTCTTCTCTTGAAGGCAGAGAGATTCCATTGCTGTTGATGTGGTTGTTTAGTTTGGTTAATTGTAGATTCTCCAGTCGACAATAAGACAAATCAGGCAAACACAAGAAGAAGTTTCTGCATTTTTGTAACTCCGGTACATAAGTGTTTCTTTGGCATGAGAGTCAACTTGTTATTTATTTTCAAACAGATGAAGAACTTGTACTTAAATGGATGAGCTATTCTTTACGAATTTTCATATGTGTAGTAATATCATATGATTTGATATTCGTATTTGTGAAACCCTAGTTATCATGACCTCGATATTTAATCGAATAGTTTGTTTTATATTTAAGAAAAAAAATTGTGACTTACTATTTAATCGATTTTAAAAAGAGTTTTAAAAATCCGTGTCATGGCAAAAAAGGTTTGATTAGTTCATCATTTAATACATTTGATTTATTCTATGAAAATTAGCAAATGAGTATGTAGTTATTTAAAATAATTAAATATATATTCGTGACGTGGTTTGGTGAATTGTTCTAAATCTAGTTAAGCGAATAAAATCATATAAGTTAAGGAAAAGCTATAAAATTTTGAAGTCGCTTTGTCAATTTTAATAAGAGGTATCTTTAAACTTTAAATGATATAACGATTTATCCACATTCTTAACTTACTTTGGCTTTAATCGATTAAAATGATATAATTTAACCAAAATTAGTCTGATTGGTTCCTCATTTAGTACATTTAATTCATTCTTTTTTGACTAAGCAAATGAGTATGTTTTTATTTAAAATAATTAAATATACATTCGTGATGAGCTTTAGTGCTTTGTTTTAAATATAGTTAAGCGAATGAAATCATATAAATTAAAGAAGAACGGTAAAATTGTGAAATCGTTTTGTCAATTTAATTCTTTATTATGAACGTAACAAATTAATAGGAGGTCTATTTAAACTATAAAAGATATTATGATTTGTACATATTCTTATCTTACTTCGGGTTTAATCAATCAAAAGGAGATAATTTGACCAAAAAGGGTCCAATTGGTTTGTCATTTAGTACGTTTGATTTATTATTTTGAGCTTAGCAAAATAATACATAGTTATTTAAAATAATTAAATATACATTCGTGGTAAGGTTTAGTGATTTGTTCTAAATCTAGTTAAACGAATTAAATAATATAAATTAAGGAAGAACGATTAAATTGTGGAATTACTTCATTAATTTGATTCGTTATTATTAACATAACAAATAAATATAAGGTCTCTTTAAACTATAAACGATATAATAATTTGTGCACGTTCTTAACTTACTTCGGTATGAATCGATTAAAATGATATAACTTAACCAAAATTAATTTGATTTGTTTATTGTTTAGTACATTTAATTCATTATTTTAAACTTAGCAAATGAGTTTGTTGTTATTTAAAATAATTAAATATACATTTTTGACGAGCTTTGGTGTTTTGTTCTAAATTTAGTTAAGTAAATAAAATCATATAAGGTAGGAACAAAGGTAAATTTTTGGAATCATCAGTCAATTTGATTCGTTATTACAAACATAACAAATAAATGGTAGGTTGCTTTAAACTTTAAACAATATAACGATTTGTTCACATTCTTAACTTACTTCGGTTTTAATCGATTAAAAGCATATAACTTGACCAAATGTATGATTTGTTCATCGTATAGTACAAACGATATAATGATTTAAATTGGTGCTTTGTTTTAAATTAAATTGAGCAATCACTTTGTTAATTTGATTCATCATTACAAATGTAATGAATGAATAAATCTCGTTAAACTTTAAATGATATAATAATTTTTTTACATTCTTAACTCTATTTTTAATCGATCAAAAAGATATAACTTATCTAAAAATGGTCTGATTATTTCATTTTTTGGTATGTTTAATCCATTCTTTCGAATGTAGGAAATAAGTACATAGTTATTTAAAACAATCAAATATATATTCGTGATGAGTTATTTAAAACAATCAAATATACATTCGTGACGAGTTATTTAAAACAATCAAATATACATTCATGACGAGTTATTTAAAACAATCAAATATACATTCGTGACATTGTTCTAAATCTAGTTAAACGAATGAAATTATATAAATTAAAGAAAAATGGTAAAATTGTGAAATTGCATTGTCAATTTGATTCGCTAAACAAAATTTGCATCGAGAATGTTAGCATGGTAAAATCAGCTTCTCATTAAATCTCTTCTCTTCTCAAAAGTTTTAAGAGAAAGTGGGCAGAGAAGCTAATCCGAAAATTAGAAAGCTTAAACTTCACTTCCATGTCACTAGAACGAAGGACGCTCATGCCAATCGAAGTCAAGAATGCTAAGAGGTAACAAACCATATAGAATTAACCTAAGCAATAAACTAAAAAAATGCAGAACCTCATGTTCTTTCACCTTAAACTTGAGGAGAACACCAAGCTTTATTGTTTGTTACTTGAGCTTCAACTTCATCTTCAATAGCTTTATAAGTAAGCCCTTCTTCAGTACCACTACAAGCTTCACTTACATCATCAAAATGATTATTACTTTCATAGTGCATAATCAGTTAAGTTTAAGTTTATTGATTCTTAAACAGTTAAGTTTAAGGGTTTTTTATAAACAGAATTGATCATCACTACCTTCCTTAGACCATTCTGAATGGAGGTGGTTCTTTTTCTTAGAGCAGAAAAAACATGGGAAGAGCCACCTTTTTGTGAAGCTTCTGCTAATGCTAAGGCAACCCGAGTAGCATCAAAGTCATCATAATCAAATTCTGACTTCGAATTACACTTGCTAATTTGTGCACTTCCGTCATTACCATATGAGTATGAAAAAGGGAACCATGGGGTTCGTTTTCAACCTGCACAAGGCTGACTATCTAAATAACGAGCCATTTCACATCGCCCATATGAATCTAAATAGAAGAACAAGATCAATGTTGTGCCATAACAAATAAAACAAAGCCCAAAGCCATACTATAGAAAAAAACATTTACACCTTGAGAGAGTACTGAGTGAAACATACACAAGAAATCAATTTTTATAACAACCATATGTCATAATTTGAAATATAAATGTACAAAGCTATCTCTAAGCATAAAAGAATGATTTCTTTGCAAAACAATATCAGCAACTCTACAATAACTACCAAATTACTGCCTACCAACATTACAAATACCTAATGCTTTTTAGCAAGTGTCACAATTAACTACACTATTTGAGATGGTTTTTTATAAGCATTACAAATACTTACACTACTTGCGACACTTAATAAAAAAGTGTTCCAAATAGTGTAGGTATCTGTAACGATTGTGAAAGGGCAAAGCAAATAGTTAGGGATTTAAAAAAATATTTAAACCTACACTAGTTGCAGCACTTTCCTGTGCATCGCAATAACCTAAACTATGTGGCACCCAAAAAATCCATCACTATATTAATGTCTCAAGACTAAAATGCCTACTTCAATACTTGTACAACACTAAGCTTTGTATAGAAACAAATTAGGTAAAGGCAGTAAGCAAAAGATTATATATTTCATGATTACATTTTGTGACGTCACAAAAAGAAAACTAAACAAAAAGTTAACTTCCCATCTGATAAACAGGTGAATAAATTCAAAATACTTCTTCAAAATTTGGTAATTCCATATTTGGTGGACATATTCTAGGTTATGATGGATGCTAAAACATTTAACTACTTGACCTTTAAGTTGCCATGAACGCAAGCCCAACGCTACTTAAACATTGAATATCCTGCAATACTATTCTATGACTTTCTACTCATCTAAAAGGTAGCATATCATACAAGTAACATAGAGTTAGAATGTTAAACATTTAAGCTCAGAAGAACTATACCATGACCAGCTCAACTCCTAACTCTAGCTTGTCAAACTGAATCCTACACTTGTTGCGGTCAACCGTCAATACACTGCCATCATGGAGTTCACTTGTCTTGGGATGCCACGCAATAACTCGTTGTCCAACTAACAATAGACAAGCAAGATTTGTAGGAAGCCCCTCCCGAACCCTAGCACGTAATTTAGTGTAAGTTGCTTTGACATATAAAAGGCATATGCCTACACATATAAAGTATTATCATAAACAGATAAAAGGACAAAAATTAACATTTACAAACATAAGTAATATAAATAAATTCTAAAATCCACTACTACTAATTACATGATAAGAAGATTTTAGAACAAAGTATTCAAAGTTAATAACAATGAGCAACTAATGAAAGAAATGTTAGAATGGAAATCTATATACCATAATTTTGTATTCTACCAAAAAATGAACACAATTCTACAACAGACCCAATTTTAAATAATGCAATCCCTAATGCTAGAAAAATTTAAAAGCTCCTACCATATTAGCAAGGAAACCTTGCTACAAAATTAAAAGTATAACACTAGAAACAAAAGACAAGCATAATCACCGTGAGATCATGAGGCGGAGAGGCTGGGAGAACATCGCTAGCAAGAATCTTTTTTTCCATTTTTTCTTTTCTCTTTTTTCTTTATTTTTTCTTTCCTTTTTCTATTTTTTCCTTTTTTTTCTTTTCTCATATAAGTCATATGATGGAAATTTTGTACTTTTTCCTCCTTTCTAATTTTTCTTTTTTTAACTTGTTTTTTTCCCTCATAGTAACCGATTGATCTTACTTTATAATGCGCCATATGTTCAAGCACCTGTAGACATAAAAAATAGTTATTTAAGCGATCTATATATACATGTATATATAGATATATACAAATATCATTAATTAGCACAACAAATTTAGTAATGGCATTTGGTCCAAATAGTTCCTATTATACTAAATATAGAAAAGATATAATTGTTGAAAGTTACCTTTTTATAAAAGTCCCAACATGTCAAATTCGTGTAATCAAATATTGGGCATATCTTCCAAATTAAAAGAGCCCAAAGAACAAAAGTAACTTAGCACAAACAATCTATAATTGGTCTTAAAGAGAATGTTTTTGTCTTCCACATACTTCTAAATTCAGAGTCTCACTTAAAAAAGGCTCATAATCAATCTCTGTTTTAGGAATTTGCAACAAGTAAAAGTAATAAATAACAAATTGTAATAAAGTAAACATATCCGAAAGCATAGGCATTATTAACAAAATAATTGTCACAAAGATATCATCAACAGATCTTACTTTTGCACCTAAAAAATTCCTTTTCCGTTTCCAGAACTTATTGTACGACAACGCACCCTGCTGCTTTGGTTCTGAAACAGAATTAACATCGAGAATCGATGCTTCCGTTTTTGCATTTTTAGGAGCAATGCACTCCCTTCCTGCATGAAGTTTATCTTTCTTTCCAACGTTCTTTATCTTGCCTCTTTTGAAATGGGTAGATAGAACTTCAGCAGCATAGGGTTTCTCATCAATATTTATATTTTCCCGCTCTTCCTTGACATGCAGAGATGATTCTGAGAAAGAAAAAAAACTACAACTTTCAGTTATAAAAACTGAAAAAATAGAGACATCAATATTAGGAAAGAAGAAAGCAACAAGAAACTATATTCTCCTCTGAAAAGATACAATCAGGGATGATGATAATTAAAAAAAGACATGTCTACTCTCTTTATCCTTTTTCATTTCATCCAACTATAACCAAACCACAAAGTACAAACAATGTACTCACCAAATTCAGCAGTGGAAGTTGGTGCTAAAATATTTACAAATACATTAGCCAAAAGCTTGTAATGCATCCAAAGCAGCATTTTCATATGCAAAAATGTCCAAGTCAGACTAGCTTTAAAAAATAGGTGAACTAATCCAAAGATAAGTAAGGAATATACACATTTATAAGATGAAATCTTGCAAAAGCTGCTACATAGTTTAAACAGAATAACATCTGCTATATAGTTAAACAGAACAACAGAACAAAATTTGCATCTAGAATGTTATTATGGTTAAATCAGCTTCGCATTGAATCCCTTCTCTTCTCAAAAATTTTAAGAAAAAGTGGGCAAGGAAGCTAATCTGGAAATCAGAAAGCTTAAACTTCACTTCCAAGTCAAAAATTAAATTATAGGCCATACTTAATGTATGATTTTCCTCTTGCTAACCAAATCATTCGCATTCCTATATCATCCATCATTACTGCAACGGGAAAAAAAATAAGCAAAAGTTATTAAAACAGAATTAACTAAGAACAAAAACATTACTAATTACATCCCATACGTGAGATTTTCATTTCAAAAGAGAAACAAAAGGGAAACAGACGATCCTACCATTGAGAAACACAAAATAGGAGCTCGGTGATTTTCTTGGTGTCTCCTCTCAGCCGAAACAGCCGAATTAAGCATATCGTGTTGGGAGGTTCAGGTAATCAGAAAAGCCCAAGAGACGAGCGACTTCTTGACTTGGAAGGGTGTTTCGTAGCTCTCTCCCCCTAATATTCTCTTTCTCTCTTCGCGGTGTTTCCGAGAAGTATTTCACATCCACCGCTGGGCCGGGCTCTCGCCCATCACCACCAGGCTCGTGGTTGCCACCATCTCGAACTCGTCGGTGCCGGCTCTAGGTTCCTCCGGGTGACTTCTTGAGATACGAACTTCATCATCCCAGGAAAAAGGGCAAAGGGGGAAAGTGGACGATGGGGTTGGACCGGTCTAGAAGGTTGGACAGGAGGGCGACCAAGTCGGGAGTTTAGGCCACAACCCGGAGGTACTCATCGCCGTCGGAGAGTACCTCGTTGAGGGAGGTCAAGGCCTCGGCACGCATGGGAACATCGCCGATCTTGAGGCGGGAGAAGAGATTCCAAACATAAAAGCACAGGTCATCTTGGGAAAGACGGGAGAGGAGTTGGTGGAGATAACGATTAAGGAGGAGATGAGACGGATCGATCGATCGAGATTGGATTCTCTGTTTCCACCCTCCTCCATCGTTGCTTCATCTTCTTCTTCTTCTTGTCGATGCCGACTTCTAGGTTCCTCCGGCCGTCTTCTTAATATACGAGAAGAGCTGGCATCACAGAGACAGAAGAAGGGGCCGTCTTCTTGTCGGTACACCATAGAGAAGAACGAAAAGGGCACCCTGACATGAGGCGAGGGGAATAACTGGTGGAAGAGAGGAAATAGGGGTGGTATGTGCCAAGGATACGTATTCGTATCCAAATATGATATGTACGAAAAGGATTTATTGCTCAGTGGAGTTATAAAAAAATTTAGGGGTCAAAGTAAGTGCTAATATATCTATTTAAAATATATTAAATATATATTTAATTTTAATATATATTAGATATGAATACAGCGCGGGTGTATTAGTATTTTATATCTTAATAACAAAAAATTATAAAAAGTAATGATATTTAAGGTGTCACTGTTTGGATTTTTTTTAAATAATACGAACCCTAAACTCCTTCGTAAGACTAGGTTAAGGCCCTAAAATCTTATTTTCTTTATCAACCAAGTCAATTGTCTAGTTAAGACCTTGTTCATTTCGTAAATTGGTTCTCAACCCTTACTAAAGGTAATTTGGTCTTTATTTTGATTAAGTATCAAGCCCCTAATCTAAAGCCCTCTACCTTTAATATATTGATTCACATGGTGAAATTATGCTCATACAACAATTCAATAAAACTTAAACAAACCAATAATAGTTCACTAAACATCATTAGTAGGGTTTAAGTCTAAAAAGGGTCATTAAGGAGGCCAATCAACTCTTTGGATAGGGCTCGGGCCATAAGAATAGTTAAATTTGAGCTTAATTTTGAAAATAATTCATATATACTTGTCACGCCCGGGGATATTTAGAAGCATATAAAATTTTCTTTTCACAAAAATATCAGGCACCGGGAACTAGAGAGTAGAGAGTCTTCCCATGATACTCTCTACCCTAGCGCGTAGCCTTGATAGTTACCCTTCATTAGGGGCAAATCAAGGGTCTTGCCCTTTGTTAGGGGCTCACCAGGCTAAAACAGGTATCGTGCATCCGATTCCAAACCAGATTAATTGTGCCCTCACAATAGCCCCAAACAACCAAAACACTTATTGTTGTGCCCGGTGTGGGCACAATCGGTACACAGGAGTTCTACGCAAAGAAAGAAAAAGAAGTAAGAAGAAAGGCAAGAAAATAACTGGAATTTCAATAATCATCCTAACCAAGGAGGGAGACAACCCCTTTATGGGAAGTCGCACCCCCCACATTGGGGATTGTGCCACTAGTGGGCCCAGTTCCCCTGTGGTCCACTAGTGCACCCATTACAATTCATTCAAAATACAAATAACAGTCATCTGCTAACATAAGGAAAACTAGCCTAATGAACAGAAATAAAGTACTGAAATAAAGGTAAGTACTGAGCCAAGTGCACTCATGCACAACACTCCACCACGCTTCCGCACACGCGTTGACCTCAAGGCGACCATGAAGGATACCGGAGCAGAAACTCATCCTCAGACAACCAAGTAGCATCCTCAAGTGGCTGGCCCTGCCAAGAAACTAAAACCTTCGTGATGATACGACCAGAGCGGTGGACACGACGCTTATCAAGCAGGGCTGCAGGAACCGGGTTTGCAGAAACCATAGGACCCCTCAAAGGAGGTGGTGGAACATCAGTGGCCAAAGACGGATTGCCAATACAACGCCGCAACCAGGATACATGAAAAATAGGGTGAATCAGCGACCCAGACAGAAGAGTCAGGCGGTAAGTAACCGAACCAATGCGCTCCTCTATAGCATAAGGCCCATGGAAACAGGGGGCGAGCTTGGAGTGCTCCGGCTGAAACAAGGAGACCTGGCGCTGAGGAAGAACAGAAACATAAACTAAGTCACTTACCACAAACTCTCTATTTGTGTGATGAGTATCATAGATCTGCTTCATTCTGTTTTGAGCCGACGACAAGTTATCCTTAAGCTGACGAAGAACCTCATCCCGTGTCTGCAGCATATAATCCACCTTAGCCACCGAGGAGTGATGGGGAACATACGATAACACTGTCGGGGGCGGCCGCCCATATAGGATCTCGAAAGGAGTGAATCCGACATGAGTGTGGTAGGCGGTGTTATAAGACCACTCCACCCAAGGAAGAAGCTAAAGCCAATGGCGTGGCTGCGACATGGTGAAACAGTGTACAGAAATGCGTGTACTTGGACAGCCTATCAACTACCACCATGGTGACCGACTTGCCCTGTACCACGGGTAAAGCCTCCACAAAATCCATGGAAACGTCCTCCCATACCTTATCCGGAATAGGTAAGGGCTGAAGCAACCCAGCAGGAGATGCCGTAGTAGCCTTAGCTCGCTGACAAACATCACAAGCGGCTACATATGCGGTAACAGCCCGGCGAATGCCCTGCCACATGAAGCTCTGACTGACCCGCTTATACGTGCGAAGGGCACCATCATGACCAGCCATAGGGGAGTCATGAAAATGAGAGATGATACGACAACATAGATCAGCCACCTCGGGGACCCATAAGCGGTCTTTCTAAAAGAGGAGGCCATCCTTCTAGGCAAAGAAAGGCTGGGTCGATGGGTCAGTTTGGAGTGAGGAAATCAAAGTAAGGGTTGCAATATCATCCTGGTATGCCTATTTTAACTCATCAAGGAAGGGACAAGCCAGACTAGAAAGAGCCAAACACGAACCTGGAGAGGCCCGGCGAGAAAGGGTGTCGGACATAGTGTTATCAGAGCCCTTCTTGTAGACCACTGCATAATCATACCCAAGGAGCTTACTAACCCACCACTGCTGTGAAGGAGTGGACACCCGTTGTTCAAGGAAATACTTGAGGGGCTAGTGGTCAGTGTGAATCAAGAACCGGCGTCCCAGCAAATAAGGGCGCCACTTGTCAATGGCAAGGATGATGGCCAACATCTCTTTCTCTTAGATAGACAGGGACAGTGAACGGCCAGACAAAGCCTTGCTGAAGTAGGCAATGGGACGCTCTTCCTAGAGTAGCACTGCCCCTAAGCCTGTATCAAAAGCATCGGTCTCCACAACAAAAGGCCGGATGAAATTAGGAAGGATGAGAACAGGAGCGGACGCCATCGCCCGCTTCAGCGTGTCGAAGGCCTCTTGGGCAGCCTGAGACTAGAGAAAGGCCCCCTTCCACAGTAGCTCAGTAAGGGGTCGAGCGATCTCGCCATAGTGGGGAATGAATCGCTAGTAGTAGCCCGTAAGGCCTAGAAAGCCCCGATGCTCCCAGATGCAAGTAGGAGACTGCCAGGACAACATGGCGGTTACCTTAGAGGGGTCAATAGAGACGCCATCACGAGAGATGATATGACCCAAATATTCCACCTGTGGGCTGCCAAATGAACACTTTGAACGTTTAATAAACAAGGAATTATCTTTTAGAATAGCAAGGACAGACTTGAGTTGCTCCAAATGTTCCCCCCATGACTTGCTGTAGACAAGGATATCATCGAAGAAAACCAAGATGAAGCGGCAGAGGAAGGGCCAGAAAAGGTCATTCATAAGGCTCTGAAATGTAGATGGAGCATTTGTAAGGCCAAACAGCATAACCAGGAACTCGAAGTGGCCGTCATGAGTTCAGAAAGTAGTCTTGTGCACATCGGTGGCTTGTACCCCTATCTGATGGTAACCCGACCTGAGGTCGAGTTTGCTAAAGACACTAGCGCCCGATAGCTCATCAAGAAGCTCCTCCACCTCCGGAATAGGATATTTATCCTTCACTGTGATAGCATTGAGAGCCTGGTAATCAACACAGAAACGCCAAGTACCATCTTTTTTACGAACCAACAACACCTAGGAAGAAAAGGAGCTCGTGCTCAGCCGAATGATACTAGAATGAAGCATGTCCACCACTAGACGTTTGATTTCAGCCTTCTGAATGTACAGATAGCGATATGGGCGGACATTGGCTGGAGAAGCACCTGGAATGATAGGGATAGAGTGGTCATGCACCCGCACCGGAGGAAGGCCCTGCGGTTCAGCGAACACCGTACCATACTCCGCCAAGAGGTCAAGAAGATCTTGCGGCAAGTCATCTTGCACAACGTCCACCGATGCCCACTGCTGGAGGAGTGGTCCTTGTGATGCGAACTGGAATGAGGACCCCGCTGCTTGAGCAGAAAGGAGAGTGCCTGGCTGAGAGCCTTGGAGGCGCACCCACTGCCGTGAAGTGCGAAATCCATCACCAGGTCCTTAAAGTTCAAGAGAACGTCCCCAAGCTCTTGGAGCCACTACACCCCTAACACCACGTCCGCCCCCTTCGTCGGAAGCAAGAAGAGGTCAGTCACGAATGTGTGGCCCTGAATGGAGAGCGTGGCCTGGGTACAGACCCCGGAACTTCGTTGGTGCTTGCCATCACCAATCAAGACATCAAAGGGCATCGAGTCAGACACAAAGCAGCCTAGCCGCTGAGCAACTTTGTCGTTGATGAAGTTGTGAGTAGACCCGCTGTCAATCAGAATGGAAACCTGCTGCCGCTTGAGGTAACCCTATACTCGCATGGTGCACGGAGTGAATGCCCCTGAAAAAGCATGCACAGAAATCTCTGGTAGTGTATTAGCAAGGTACGAAGAATCAAGCCCCTTTGTCACCTCTGCCTCCTCATCAATCTCCTCCACTAAGAGACTACCCTTGACGGAACAATGGTGCCCCGGGATGAACTTCTCATCGCAAAGAAAACAAAGCCCTTTCGAACGGCGTTCTTCCATTTGCGTCGGAGTGAGACGGTGGACAATTGGGCTGGTTTGAGGGGGTGCTTGACCAGCACGGCAGCCACTGAGCTGCTGGCTGGAGTGGCAAGAGGGGAGACAGTCATAGCAACCCAAGGGAAGGGTCAGAGTCTGCCCCCCACACCTCTGTCTAGCCAATTTCTCTTCCTCGATGCGTGCATGACGCACGACATCCCTCATGCTGGAACAGGGAAAATGACACATCTCCTTATAAATCTCTGGTTTGAGCCCTCGCTTGAACGTGCCCACCGAGGCGCCACCTGCCAATCAGGGAGGTGGTTAGCCACCTTCATGAACTCCATGTAGTATGCTCGAACGGTGGATGTCTGACACAGGGAGGAGAGCATTTCGTTGAAGTCTTGGAACTCATTCGGGCCGAACTGGATGCACAATTCATCGGAGAAGGTGGCCCAAGTGGGGTAGCACACCTCCTTCTCAAAGCTCTAAACCATACCAAGGCATCCTCGTCGAGGTGGAAAGCCGCTATGCGTAGTCATTCAGCCTCCAACTGTGTCCCCTGGTAGGCGAAAAACTTTTCCGCCTTGTACAGCCACTCCACAGGGTCGTCGTCCTCATTATAATGTGGGAACTGTAGGCAGGCCAAACGGGGTTCCACCCCACCACGGGGTGCTCTGCAGTGTCCTGGGTACTCCTCCCAGTCATCCACCATCTCCTGGTACAAGTTTCGGGGAGGTGGCACCATTGGGGCATTTTCCCGAACACCTGGTGTGTCTCGCGAGTCCCAGGCCTGGTTCCTCCCATCCATGGCCTGGTCCACAGTGCCAAAGCGCAGACTGTCCTGGGAAAAGCGTATATTATGGTCTGCTGGCACTGGGAAGTCAGAGCGGAGAGGTTCTGGAGCCTGGGACGGACTCCCCTTCTCCATGGAAGCTGGTGGCAGTTTGGACACAAGAGGTGGTGCGCGCTCTGCTTGAAGCTGGGCAATGGCCAAGCCCAAAGCATCGATCTTGGCTACTCCTACGCTCAAAGCCTTGATCTCCGCCATGAGTTATGCCATTGTGAACTCGCCGCTGGATTCAGGCGCTGTTTTGGGGCTATTCGCAAAGGTGAGAACCTCATTTTCGGACTGACTTTCAAGGGTCGTGGCAGCTTGCTTGCCTCGAGCCATGGCCAGGGATCGTAAGAGTTCCGATACCAATGTTGTGCCTGGTGTGGGCACAATCGGTACACAGGAGTTGTACGCAGAGAAAGGAAAAGAAGTAGGAAGAAAGGGGAGAAAATAACTAGAATTTCAATAATTATCCTAACCAAGGAAGGAGACGACCCCTTTATGGGAAGTCGCGCCCCCCCACATTGGGGATCGTGCCACTAGTGGGCCCGGTTCCCCCGTGGTCCACTAGTGCGCCCATTATAGTTCATTCAAAATACAAATAACAGACATCTGCTAACATAAGGGAAATTAGCCTAATGAATAGAAATAAAGTACTGAAATAAAGGTAAGTACTGAGCCAAGTGCACTCGTGCACAACACTTATGTAAGGTCCCTGATTTTTCTACGATTTTTTTGGGATTTTTCTGTCATTTTTCTGGTCATTTTCGGCAGGAAAATATGACATTTTAGCGTATGTATATTTGTGCATTTCCTTTGTATTTATACCCGTAGAGTTGGGTGTGGGGCTTAGTCGCGGGCCACAGGCCTCGCTGCACGCTTACGGTGAGAAGTTTGGAGCTATAGCGCGTAACCAGTGAGTTAACGCGTATTAGGGATATAGATGTAAAAATTAAAAAGATTTAAGTATATATATGAAATCCATTTCATCGGTTTCACAGAACCAACATTCCAGATGTTTTTTTTGACGTCCAGTGAGTTTTTGAGAGAACCCGAGGGCATATCCGGTCGCTCCGTTCTCCCTCCTCCGACATCAGATTCCGGCGGTTCTTGTCATGATCCACTTTGCCTCACCATCACGAGTCCGTAGGTACCGGCCATGACCGCCGCCACGGCCTCTTCGCTCCTCCACGAGGTACCGAACCTTTTTTCGGGTTTTTCTCTCCTTCAATCCCGTTTTTGCACTATGGGTGTACGATTTTGACATCGTTTGCGGCCGCTCTCAACTAGACTTATGTTTAGTTGGCCGCCAGGGACCCATAGGCGCTGGCTAGAGCCGCCGCCATGCTTTGTTCACTCCGTGGTGAGCTACCGATCTTTTAGTCGGGTTTTTGTTACTATTTGCATCTCACTGTCCGTGGGATGTTTTGGACGCCGGTGTGTTTTCGGTCATCGTCCAGCCACCGGATGGGCTCCGTCCAGCCTACCTCAACCCAGTGTCGGTAGGGGGTTGCCGTTTCCGACCCCGCCTCGCCCCTATTGCCTTGCTCCGCCCGATTAGACGCTTTGGGTGCGTCTTGGGCTGTGGTCATCGGCAAGCCGTATGCTATTTGGCCATTATGGGCTCTGCCCCGGCTCGGCGACAGTGAGGGTCAGCCCCACTTGGCCTAATTATATTACCGCTCGGAATGGGCCGCTTGTCATTTGCCCTATACCGTGCGAGATGCACAGCCGCCCGCACCATGAGTATTGGTTGTGGGTGGCGATCGGCGATGTCGCCGCTTAGATTGGCCACAGCTAAGGGCCTTAGCCCTGTTGGCTTTTATGGGCCTTGAGTCGCCTCATTTCAGCCATTTCCCCCGCCCTTTGGGCCGCGTGTGCATGTGGCCACGCGTGTACTTCTGTGTTTAGGCGCCGCATTCGCGCCGCCTAACCATCGGTTGGCTTTGCCACCGAGTGGAGTTGACCACTAGAGCCGTCCTCCACCTCTCCTTTGGTTCTCGAGCGTCGCCCCACGCTCTCCGCCCGTATGTGGGCCTTTGTTGACCGAAATCGTCGCCATTGGGTGCTGTCCACGGCCGATTTCGACGTCTTGAGGCCGGCTGTGCACGTTTTAGCCACCGGCTAATCTTCAGTGAGTACACCCTCGACATATGGTCGCACCGCCACATATGTTGGCACGATATTTCTCCCGGTCGCCCTAGTGTGCCGCCGTGGATCGCGGGTTTTACCGCATTGATTTCTGACACTCTGTTTGGCAGTGATAGTTTCGGCGCATCCTAAAATCCTCGGGACAGCAGCTCTCTCAGCCAGGCAACGGTTTTGACCGCCAACTTCGCCGCCGACGGCCGCCACCATTGTGTGCTCGCCATCGAACGTCATGATTACGAGGTAGGGGAGCTTTGAACTCGTAAATTCATGAAGCATGCTTTGAATGAGTAGCAGTATGCTAGGATTGTATGATTCCATGCTTGGATGTTAAGTAACGATCCGATTGCATGAGGTGTGTGTAAGCATGATTGTATGGTATGATTGATATGCATGAGATGTATGCATGTTTTATGGATGTGGATTATGTATGCGCTGGCGATGGCTCGCAAATATATCAGTATGCTATGTATGGGTTATGCATGTGCTAGTGATGGCTAGCGTGCATGTTTGAAGTATGTATGAATGTGTGTGTGCACGTGCTAGAGATGACTAGTGTGTACGTTTGATGTATGCATGTGCTAGTGATGGCTAGCGTCCATGTTTGATGTATGTGTGAATGTATGCATATGCTAGTGATGGCTAGCGTGCATGTTTGACGTGTGTATGCATGTGCTAGTGATGGCTAGCATGCATATTTGTAAGTTATGTATGTATGACCGTATGTGTATGTTGTACGTATGTGTGAGACATACGTATGTATGATGGCATTTTGCCTATGCTTTGGATGTGCGTATGTGTTTGTGGGCAGAGGTATGGGCGATGGACAGTAAGAGGTGACAGAGACTTTGTCTGAATTTGGATGCGGTTGTGTAAGCGTATGACAGAGGATATGAGTGTGACGGGCAAGGATTAGAATGGATCAGTTTGGGGTGGATTGTATGTTGGGCGATTGTCAGACAGTAAGAGTGTTCATAATTGTACAAGCATAACGTACATATTATGAAGTGAAAAGTAAGTATAATAAGTGAGATATAAGTAAAAGGGTGACAACTGGGTTGGCTCTGAGGAGCGTTAATTGAGGATGTCAGTGTAAGATGTTTTGGCCATAAGATGGATGGCGAAGTATGTAAGACTGTAAGGGTTGGTTGTACGATGAGTTTTGTCCATGATGTGGACGGGTAAGTGAAGTCTGCTGCCTTGACGAACTAGGGTTTTGATCAGGCTCAGCTTCAGTTTGACCAGTCGAGGACTGTGAGTTTGTGTGGCATAATTGTACCGCATAATATATTTAATTCAAACTTAAATTATAAGCACAACTAATGATAGCGTTGTGAGTTTGAGACCTGAGGGTTCGACGGATTAAGTTCCGTGTTTGAGCTGGCCGCTAATGAGTCGGCCGAGCTTTTATCATGTCTTGCCATGGTGTTTATCCTGCGGGATGTTGTCTATGTGCTGTATAGAGCACCGGACGTCTGATGCTCTGCTGAGAGCGATGTTGTTTCTGATTTGGTCTGCGTGCTGTATAAGCCCAGACGTTTGATGCTCTGTTGAGAGCGATGTACGTTTCTGACTTTGTCTGCGAGCTGTATGAAGCCCAGACGTCTGATGCTCTGCGGAGAGCGACGTATGTTTCTGATTTGGTTTGTGTGCTGTGTAAGCCCAGACGTTTGATGCTCTGTTGAGAGCGTTGTATGATTCTGCCCAAGAGTGGCACTGTATGTTTCTACCCAAGTGGCACTGTATGTTTTCTGCCCAAGAGTGGCAATGGCACTATAAGACCCATTATGGTGGGCAATTCTCCGGCACTATAAGACCCATTATGGTGGGTGATTCTATGGCACTATAAGACCCATTATGGTGGGCAACTGTATGACCCCTTATGTGTGGGTGTTTATGTTTGCGCGCTCAGGTAAGTAGTATCATGGATCTACTCTTACCTGTTTGATCCAGTGCCCCATGAGCATTGGTGTGCCTTACCTTCGGAAAAGTCCATGGCGTCTAGTCACTCCCCGGAGGTTAAGGTGTTGCCCCAGTGGCATTCCTTTCCATTTCAACGCTGGAGTTTATTAGTTGTAATGAGCTTCAGTGGTCGTTGATATGTGTACGATTATGTGTGTGAGTATGACTGTATGAGTATGAGTAAGACTGTAAGAGTGTGGGTACGACTGTAAGAGTGTGTATGAGTACGACCGTAAGCGTATGAGTATGAGCAGGACTGTAAGAGTGTGTATGAGCAGGACTATAAGCATATGTGTATGAGCACGACTGTAAGAGTTTGAGCACGATTGTGAGAATGTGTTTCTGAGTAAGACAGTAAGTATGATATTGTGCAGACTGTACGAGTACGATCGTACGAGTCTGATTGTACGAGTAAGGTTGTACAAGTTTGTGTAAGCTGTATGAGTAAGCATACGGTGGTACGAGTAAGTTTGTATGACCCTGGATAAGGGTATTTGTGTAAGTTGTATGACCCTGGATAAGGGTGCTTGTGTAAGTTGATTGGATAGTATGATTTTGGCACAATGGTGCCTTGGTATGATTTTGGCATGATGGTGCCTTCGGTATGTTTGTGGCACGATGGTGCCTTTGATATGATCGTATGCGTATGTGCACAATATGTTTATATTATGCTTCTGCTTCATGTTTGAGTTGAATGACGCATGTGATTATGAACTTGTGAGTTCACCGTTTGGGGTTTCCCCTACTGGGTATTTTCCTACTAAGTATGAAAATACTCACCCTACTATTTTTAGCCCCGTTGTACGGGAGGTTTTGCAGGTTGTGCGGAGAGCTCCTGGAGATGGACGCTCGTTTCAGTGGTGGATTGATTCCCGTTGACTCAGGTATCTGCTTGACTCATAGCGAGTTTATTTGTGCCACGATCTGTTGTATTGGGTGAGATGAGAACACAAGATGTTTATTCTGGACTTTCGATTGGATGAGTCTATGGACTGTTATGGGACTTGTACTCAGGGATGCCTGGGAGAGTGATTTGTATTTAAAGTCTATGATCATAGCAAATTTATTCGTACGGTTGTTTTCGAGTAGCGCCTGAGGATATTTGCTTTGGCCGTACGATGATTGACCGTATGTGGATGTTTAGTGTTTTAAATTATAAACTGTTTTATCAGGTTTTGGTTTCGTCATTTTTCCTCCGATTTACAGACGTTATATTGCAAAAATTTTCCGTGAATTTTAAGGAAAATGGGTGAAAAATCTCGGGCGTTACAACTTATGAGTCCCAGACTCATAATCTTGAGTCCCAAACTCAATTGAAATATCTTAGAGTTCTCAGACTCCAAAAAGTCATTGTTTTCTTTTAAAACATTCTATCCCAATGTTTCCCCTTTTAAAAATCCTAGCTCCGCCTCTACAAGACATGGGAGTGTCACTATCAACAACTACAAAGGCAAGGTTGGTCGCTCATTCTAATGAGATAGTTACCCCTTCTTTGTCTCACCTTAGTGACTCAATCACCATGCTTACATCTTTTCAAAAATAATCTTGAGTATCCTCCTTTCAACAAGGACGAGTCCACTAAAACCGTCTTTCATATATACGGTATTCATTCACAATGAAAACAGTGGCGAAGCTAGTTTATCGCTATCTCACACGCTCCACCATTTATAATTTATATCAAAATACATGGATAAACATTCGATCAAACTATTCTATATGAGGCAATCATAATGCATGTAATATAAAACATATCTGCTTCCAGTGGCAAATCATTCGACTAATCAAATATACATAGTAGCATTATAAATATATGATATATAAATCATATTCTATCTCAACAATTAATCATTCAACAAATCAAATATATATATGTCGAAATCATAAATCATAACTTGAAAGTAATCTCTAGCACATAGCATGCAAGAGTCATATAAATAATAAGTTAAAAATATAACTAAATATTATAATCATGCCATAAGAAAGGATAAAAGCTTCTACCTCGCTTTTCGCGCGAGTTTGTAACCGATAAACCGGACACCACAAAATTGAATGTCCACTTTTGGGGTTTTAGAGGCCTCCAACTAAGAAAATAACCCTGCCACAACATCCAACATGCTCAATTTAGGTAAGAATGCCTCTTTAATGGAAGAAAATGGATTCCGAATGACTCCAGAAACTCTTTTTTTGTGCCCGTAGGCTACAGACAAAATCTTCCCTTGCCCGAGGCATTTCCCCCATATAGGGTAGCTAACTCGAGGAATGTATGCTTCCATTGTGTAGAACACTCTCAATTTAGCTAAAAACAGTTTTTGAACAGAAGAAAGCGAACTTAAAACGAGTGAGAAACGAAGAAAAGAAGTTTGAGAATGATTTGAATCAGAAAGTGATATCTCATGAACTTAGTAAATGAGTACATATATTTATTTAAAGTATATACAATCATGACAAGCTTGGGTACTTTGTTATAAAATTAGTCAAACGAATGAAATCACATAAGTTAAGGAAAAACAGTCAGATTGTAGTATCACTTTCACCATTTGATTCGTAATTACGAACGTAACAAATAATTAGGAGGTCTTTTTAAACTGTAAACAATATCATGATTTATGTACATTTTTAATGAACTTTGATTTTAATCGATTAAAAGGGTATAACTTGACCAAAAGTAGTCTAATTAGCTCGTCATTTAGTTCTTTTGATTCATTTTTTAGTAATGTAGTTTGTCATTTAGTTTTAATCGATGAAATGGATATATAACTAGACCAAAAGTTGTTTGATTCATTCGTTATTTTGTGTATTTGACTCATTCTTACGAACTTAGTAAATTAGTACTTATTTAAAAAAAACTTAATATACATTCACGGAGCTTGTGTGCTTTGTTCTAAAACTAGTTATGTGAATTAAATTACATAAGTAAAGGAAACATGCTCAAATTGTGGTATCACTTTCTCCATTTGATTTGTAATTACGAATGTAACAAATGATTAGGAGATCTCTTTAAACTTTCGATATAATAATTTATGTACTTTTTAATGAACTTCTGTTTTAATCGATTAAAAGGATGTAATTAAACCAAAAATGGTCTGATTGGTTCGTTATTTAGTCTGTTTGATTCATTATTACAAACATAGTAAATGAGTATGTATTTTTTTAAAATAACTAAATATACATTGGTGACGAGCTTAGGGACTTTGTTCGAAAACTAAGTTAAGGAAGAATTGTCAAATTGTGGTATCACTTTCTCCATTTAATTCATAATTATAAATGTAACAAATGATTAGGAAGTCTCTTTAAATTATAAACAATATTACAATTTATGCACATTCTTAACATGCTTCTGTTTTAATTAATTAAAAGGATATAACTTAACCAAAAATAGTTCAAATAATTTGTCATTTAGTGCATTCAATTTATAGTTACGAACATAGTAAATAAGTATGTATTTCTCTGAAACAAATAAATATACATTCATGGCGAGCTTTGGTATTTTGTTTTACAACTAATTAAGAAAATAAAATTACATAAGTTAAAGAAGAACGGTAAAATAGTAATTGTCATATCATTTAGAGTTTAAAGAGACCCCCTAATCATTTTTTACTTTCGTAATTACAAAATAAATGGAGAAAACCACAATTTGATCATTTTCCTTTACTTATGTGATTTCATTCACTTAATTAGTTTTAATATAAAACACCAAAACTTGTCACGAATGTATATTAAATTTTTTTAAAGAAATAAGTACTAATTTACTAAGTTTGTAAGAATAAATTAAATGCACATAACGATGAATAAATTAGACCACTTTTGGCCTAGTTATATCTATGTAATCGATTAAAATGGAAGTTCATAAAATGTGCACAAATCGTTAAATCATTAAAAGTTTAAAAAGATAAAATAATTAATTATTACGTTCGTTATTAAGAATCAAATAGAGAAATGATACCACAATTTAAGAGTTCTTCCTTTACTTATGTGATTTCATTCGCTTAACTAGTTTTAGAATAAAGTACCCGAGCTCGTCACGAATGTATATTTAGTTGTTATAAAAAAATACATACTCATTTACTATGTTCACAAAAATAAATCAAAAGTACTAAATGATGAACTAATTAGACCACTTTTGGTCTAATTATATCATTTTAATCAATTAAAACTGATGTTCGTTAAGAATGTACTTAAATCATTTACAGTTTAAAGAGACCTAATCATTTGTTACGTTCGTAATTACGAATCAAATGGTGAAAGTGATACCACAATTTGACTATTCTTTCTTAACTTAAAAATGATTTTATCAACTTAACTAGTTTTACAATAAAGCACCCAAGCTTGTCACGAATGTATATTTAGTTATTTTAAAGAAATATGTACTCATTTACTAAGTTTGTGAGAATAAATCAAATACACTAAATGACAAACTAATCAGACTACTTTTGGTCAAGTTATATTATTTTAATTGATTAAAACCAAAGTTCATTAAGAATGTGCACAAATCATTATATCGATTAAAGTTTAAAGAGACCTCTAAATCATTTGTTACATTTGTTATTACTAATCAAACGGAGAAAGTAATACCACAATTTGACTGTTCTTCCTTAACTTATGTAATTTCATTCGTTTAACTAGTTTTAGGCTAAAACACCCAAGCTAGTTAATAATGTATATATTTAGTTATTTTAAAAAAATAAATATTCATTTGTTAAGTTCATAAGAATTAATCTATTGTACTAAACGATAAACCAATCGGACCACTTTTGGTCAAGTTATATGTTTTTAATTAATTAAAACTAAAATTCATTAAAAATGTTCACAAATTGTTATATTGTTTAAAGTTTAAAGAGACCTCCCAATTATTAGTTATATTCATAATTACTAATTATATAGATAAATTGATACCATAATTTGACCGTTATTCCTTAATTTGTTTGATTTAACTTACTTAACTAGTTTTATTATAAAATACTAAAATTCTTCACGAATATATATTTAGTTATTTTGAACAAATAAATACTTATTTGCTAAGTTCATAAGAATACATGAAACAGACTAAATAACGAACTAATCGAACCACTTTTGGTTTACTTATATGCTATTAACAAATTAAAACCGAAGTACATTAAGAATGTGCACAAATCGTTATATGGTTTAAATTTAAAAAGACAACCCAAACCTTAGTTACGTTTATAATTATGAATTAAATGGATAAAGTGATACCACAATTTGACAATTCTTCCGTAACTTATATAATTTTATTCGATTAAGTAGTTTTAGAACAAAGCACCAAAGCTTGTCACGAATGTATATTTAATTATTATAAAAAAATAATTACTCCTTTACTAAGTTCCTAAAAATAAATCAAATGCACTAAACGACAAACTAATTGGACTACTTTTTGGCCTAATTATATCCTTTTAATCGATAAAAATAAAAAATTATTAAGAATGTGCACAATTCATTATATCGTTTAAAGTTTAAAGAGATTTCTAATTCATTCTTTATATTAGTAATTATAAATCAAATGGATTAAGTGATACAATAATTTGACTGTTCTTCCTTAACTTATGTGATTTCATTCGCTTTTGTTTTAAAATAAAGAACCCAAGCTCTTCATGAATGTGTATTTAATTATTTTAAATAAATATATTTACATTTACTAAATTTGTAATAATGAATAAAAGATACTAAACATTAAACCAATTGGACCATTTTTGTTCTAGTTATATCCTTTTTAATCAGTTAAAACCGAAACTCATTAAGAATGTGTACAAATCATTATATTATTTAAAGTTTAAACAAACCTCCTATTCATTTACTACGTTCGTAATTATGAATTAAATAGATAAAAAGATACTAATATTTTTGATACGTATGAAATATATATCTATTTTATATGCCTTTTTATCTTATTTGCTAGTATATATTAGGTTAATTTAGTGTTAGTTATGGTTTATCTAGATTAAGATAGTTATTAATATTTTAATTTAATTATTAATAATTTTATAGTAATTAGTAGTTTAGATATGTATTTAAATCTTGTTGAATTTTTAATTATATTCTACATGTCTAAAATATGATATTTTATATTTCGTAGGTAAAATGCGCTTATCGAGGTACTTGGATGATGTTTGGAATAATTTAAAATAGTCTTGACTTGTGGACAACTTTTCAGAGTTATAAACATATTAGAAATTAATATGGACATAAAGAAAAGCTTAATGAACAGGAATATAGACTCTCCAGGAAAATTGTCCAGATTGTAGAAATAGTATAGCCATTCGAACGGGGCGTTTGATGTATCAAACAGGATAATGTGAATTCGGACAAAAATGCAGTATAGGAGTTCGAACGGATATGCAGGGCGTTCAAATGGGATAACGCATAGTTTCCTAGCTTTAGCCCATTTTCAATCCTTTTCATATTGGACTTCTTTTTGCGGCTCTTATGCCTATATAAAGACATATTTGGCTTAAAATTGAGGGATTCTAGTAGATTTTCTGAAGAGAAAAAAGAAGAAGAAGATGGAAGAGAACTCAAAGTTTTTAATGGAGATTAAAATGCTTTCTTCTACAATGAAAGGCTAGACTTTTCTTTTACTTAGGAGTTGATAAAGCTATAGATAAGTTTTAGTTTCTTTTCTTTTTAATTTAGATCTCAGTTGTGAATGATGACAATTGTATGATAAAGATTTCCTTTTTAATGGAAGAGCTTTTAATGTTTATTCAAATCGATGTTGATTTATTGTCTTGTAGATGATAGATTGATGTAGTTTTGATATTTTCATCGATTCTAATTTATGTGATTTAGATGAGATGGTCATACAATAGTTTTAATGTTAAGATAATTAATGAATTGGATGAGTGTTGTGTACACCACGAGACATCTCCCCCACCGTGCACTACTTTCCATTTTAGGACCTACTATATTATGACTTACTTTACTTTTTGGTAATGTCCTTTTGTGATGTAATAAAGCGTAATCAAGGGGATTTAGTTAATGATTGTAACAGACCATTAATTACTGTAACGGACCCTTAATGATTGTAACGGACCCTTAATGATTGCAACGGTCCATTAATGATTGTAACGGACCAGATGGTGGTCCGTAATTAAGGGGATTGTAACAGACCAACTGGTCCCTAATTAGGGGGAGGACTAGCTGGCCGCCTCCTATAAAAGGGGTTGTCTTCCTCCTTGGACGTTTATGCAATTCAGAATTATTTCTCTTCTTCCTTCATCCAAATTTCTTCCCTTTCCCCTTCGTGAAGCTAGGTACCGTTTGTGTCCGACTCGGACACAACATTGGTATCAAAGCCTCATCAATCTGCCATGGCACGAGGCAAACAGCCAGCAATGGCTCCCGAGACACAGCCCGAGAAGGGACAAGAGGACATGGCGAGCAGCCCCAAACCAGCAACCGAACAGGCTGATCCCTCTTTGCTCTCGCTGATCCTTGCACAACTCGGGCACCTCACCACAGCGGTTTCCCAAATTCAAGCAGCCCCCACAGCGTCACTTTTTCCTAAGCCGCAGCCAGTCCAGGTTGAGTTGGGTGAACCTTCGCAGCCCATTGAATCTCGCACCCCTGGCCTCCAAGCGTCGTCTGAGAGAGAGGTGCACCATCCTGGACATTCAGTCCGCTTTGGCACCTTTAATCAGCACAAAGAAGGAGGACGTGCAGGTTGGAATATGCGAGGCCCTCCAGATGTTCAAGGAAATGCCTCAAAGGTGCCACCCCACAAAAATCTTGCCCACGAGTTTGAGGATGATGGGGAGGAGTACTCTGCCTTCCGCGGAGGATTTCGGGGTGGGGCTGAGCCACGTTTGGCTCGTCTTCAATTCCCACGGTACAATGGAGATGAAGACCCGGTGGAATGGCTATACAAGGTGGAGAAATTTTTTTCCTACCAGGGAACTCACTCTGAAGCTGAACGGTTACGCATAGCCGCTTTCCATCTAGACGGCGATGCTTCAATTTGGTTTCAGAGCTTCGAGAAGGAGGTCCGCTTCCCAACTTGGACTTCATTCGCTGATGAGCTTTGTGTCCAATTCAGCCCCAATGAGTTCCAAGATTTCAATGAGATGTTGTCCACACTGCGCCAAACCACTACCATGCGAGCATACTACACCGAGTTCTTGAAGATTGCGAATCGCCTCCCTGATTGGCCAATGGCAGCCTTTGTTGGAACCTTTAAAAGGGTGCTCAAACCAGAAATTTTAGATGAGATGCATCATTTCCCTTGTATGTCGATGCGTGAAGTTGTGCGTCATGCACGAATTGAAGAGGAGAAGCTGGCCCGACAACGACGTGGAGGCCGGCTAGGCTCTTCTCTTCAACCCCCAACTAGCCCAGCACCCTTCCCTACCGCAGCGACCAGCATTCCCACCAGCCGCACCAGCCAGCCCTCCGGCCCTGCTGGTGCTCCTATATGCCGCCTCACTCCGGCCCAAATGGAAGAGCGGCGATCGAAAGGCTTGTGCTTCAAGTGTGATGAGAAGTTCGTACCTAGCCATCGGTGTTCTGCCCGAGGCAGCCTACTAGTCGAGGAGGCCGATGAGGAGGATTATGATCCACCCCTGGATGCACCACCCCCTTATGACAGCGTGTTGCCTGAGATTTCGGTGCATGCTTTTTCAGGGGCCTTCACTCCTCGCACCATGCGCGTCCAAGGCCACCTCAAGTGGCAACAAGTGGCCATCCTTATCGACGGTGGCTCCACCCATAACTTCATCAATGATAAGGTGGCACAACGGTTGCGGTGCTTTGTGTCAGACTCGAAGCCATTCGACGTCTTGATCGGCGATGGCAAACACCTTCGGAGCACTGGGGTGTGTGCACAGGCTTCATTATCCATCCAGGGCCATACTTTCAAAACTGATTTGTTCTTGCTGCCCACAAAAGGGGCTGACGTGGTGTTGGGAGTCCAATGGCTTCAGGAGCTGGGTGACGTCGTATGGAACTTCCGTGACATGATCATGGACTTTGAGGTACACGGGCAGCGGGTTCGCATCCAAGGTTCTCAGCCAAGCACCTTGCAGTCCGCCCAATCAGTAAGCTCTCTTTTCGGTTTGCACCCCAAGGAATTTTCCTTCAGCAGCGTGCCACTGTTGATGTGAGCCAAGGCAGCCTTCTGGAGGATCTGCTTGCTCTCTTGGCAGAGCATGAAGATGTCTTTGCCGAACCTAAGGGGCTACCTCCGGTGCGACCCCATGATCACCACATTCCTATCATCCCTGGTGCTTCACCCGCAAATGTCCGGCCATACCGATACCCTCACATCCAAAAGGCGGAGATTGAGCGCTTGGTGGCCGACATGCTCCAGTCAGGTATCATCCAACCAAGCACTAGTTCCTTCTCTTCACCAGTGTTACTTGTCCAAAAGAAGGATGGCACTTGGCGGTTTTGTGTAGACTACCGGGCACTGAATGCTATCACCGTTAAGGATAAGTATCCTATTCCGGTGATTGAAGAGCTCCTCGATGAGTTGTCCGGGGCGACCGTCTTCAGCAAGCTTGATCTTCGCTCGGGGTATCATCAAATCCGTGTGCAGCCAACTGATGCCCACAAGACAGCCTTCCGCACCCATGATGGCCATTTTGAATTCTTGGTCATGCCATTTGGATTGACCAATGCACCATCTACCTTCCAGAGCCTCATGAATGACTTGCTCCGCCCTTTCCTTCGCCAATTTGTCTTGGTCTTCTTCGATGATATATTGATCTATAGCACATCATGGGCGGATCACTTGGAGCATCTCAGAACTGTCCTCTCCATTTTGTGAGCTAATTCATTATTCCTTAAGCGCTCGAAGTGCACTTTTGGCAGTAAATAGGTGGAGTACCTTGGCCATGTCATCTCTCATGAAGGGGTTGCCACTGTCCCTTCAAAGGTAGCCGCTATGCTCTCATGGCCAACCCCCACATGTGTCCGGGCACTCCGTGGATTTCTAGGCCTTACAGGGTACTATCGACGTTTCATCAGTCACTATGGGATGATTGCTAGTTCCCTCACTGCCCTCCTCAAGAAGGGGGCCTTTACTTGGACAGAGGCAGCCCAAGAGGCCTTTGAGAAGATGAAGCAGGCCATGGCAACTGCACCAGTCTTGGTTCTTCCAGATTTCAGTCGTTCCTTTGTGGTGGAGACAAATGCTTTGGATAAGGGTCTTGGTGCCGTTCTACTTCAAGATGAGCGGCCAATTGCCTTTTTCAGCAAAACTCTTGCTGGCCGCTCCTTATCACTTTCAGCCTATGAGAAAGAGATGCTCGCCATAATACATGCAGTCACCAAATGGCACCCTTACCTGCTCGGCCGCCGCTTCCTCATCCGCACAGACCATCAGCCCTTGAAGTACTTTCTTGAGCAGCGGGTGTCAACTCCGGCACAGCAACGATGGGTCAGCAAGCTTTTGGGCTATGATTATGAGGTGGTATATAAGAAGGGGTCAGAAAATACAATGGCAGATGCTCTCTCTCGCCGACCTTCTAAGGAATCTTATCTTGCATTGTCTATGCCCTCTTGCCCCTTCCTACCGGAGCTGCGGCGAGCTTACTTGGAGGACTCATCCACACATGAGCTGGTTACTCGTATACAAGGTGACCCTGTTGCCCTTCCTTTATTTGTGTGGCAAGATGAACTTCTCTTTTGGAAGGGACGACTGTGGGTGCCAGATGCATATGATCTCCGACAACGTATTCTCTCTCATTTCCATGCAACACCATTGGCTGGCCATGAGGGTTCCTTCTGAACATATAAGCGGGTCAGTCAAATCTTCTTGTGGCAGGGTCTTCGGAGGGCAGTTCAAAACTATGTGGCTGCGTGCGACATCTGTCAGCAGGCAAAAGCTGCTACTACATCACCTGCTGGGTTACTTCAGCCCCTTCCCATTCCTGACAAAGTTTGGGAAGATGTGTCTATGGATTTCGTGGAGGCCTTGCCCGTTGTATAGGGCAAATCAGTGATTTTGGTGGTTGTGGATCGCTTGTCCAAGTATGCACATTTCTGTGCCTTGGGCAATCCATTCACCGCCAAAACAGTGGCTGAGACGTATGTTCGTGAGGTAGCTAAGTTGCATGGCATGCCTCGCACCATTGTTTCCGATCGAGACCGGATCTTCCTCTCTCAGTTTTGGCGCGAGTTCTTTGCACTTCAGGGCACCAAACTTCATATGAGTACCGCCTATCACCCACAGACAGACGGGCAGACAGAGGTTGTTAACCGCTACTTAGAACAATACTTGTGCTATTTCGTTGGGGATCAGCCCCGCCGATGGCTCCAGCTCCTTCCATGGGCGGAATGGTCGTATAACACGGCCTATCATACCAGGGCTGGATTCACTCCCTTTGAGGTAGTTTATGGGCGCCCTCCTCCTACCGTGTTGTCCTATGTGCCTCACCGCTCTTCTGTAGCTGAGGTTGATTATATGCTCCAGACACGAGACGAGGTTATCCGACAGCTTAAACTCAATTTAGGATCTGCTCAGAATCGTATGAAGCAGGTATATGATAAGAAGCATGCTGATCGGGAGTTCCATGTGGGCGATCTTGTTTATGTCTCAGTGATTCCTCAGCGTCAGACCAGCTTATTCCAAGCTGACAATGCTAAGTTGGCTCAACATTACCACGGCCCTTATTCCATTATCGAGCGCATCGGACCCGTGGCTTATCGCTTGGCATTGCCCACCGAATCGTTGGTGCACCCGGTCTTCCATGTCTCTCGCCTTCGCCGTTTTGTTGGGGACCCGACCCTTGTCTCTAGTGCCCCGCCTCCACCACTGATGGGGCCCCCGAGCCTGACTTTCCCACACCTGCCTTTGTGCTTGATAAACGACGGGTGCATCGTTCGGGCTATATTGTCACTGAGGTACTCGTGTCTTGGCAGGGTCAACCTCTTGAGGATGCTACTTGGATGCTTGAGGATGAGTTTATGGAGAGCTACCCTACTTGGTCGCCTTGAGGACAAGGCGAAAGCAGAAGCATGGTGGAGTGTTGTGTACACCACAAGACATCTCCCCCACCATGCACTACTTTCCATTTTAGGACCTACTATATTATGGCTTACTTTACTTTTTGGTAATTTCCTTTTGTGATGTAATAAAGCGTAATCAAGGGGATTTAGTTAATGATTGTAACAGACCATTAATTATTGTAATGGACCCTTAATGATTGTAACAGACCCTTAATGATTGCAACGGTCCGTTAATGATTGTAACGGACCAGATGGTGGTTCGTAATTAAGGGGATTGTAACAGACCAGCTGGTCCCTAATTAGGGGGAAGACTAGCTGGCCGCCTCCTATAAAAGGGGTTGTCTTCCTCCTTGGACATTTATGCAATTCAGAATTATTTCTCTTCTTCCTTCATCCAAACTTCTTCCCTTTCCCCTTCGTGAAGCTAGGTACCGTTTGTGTCCGACCCGGACACAACAATGAGTTATACTAAGATTAGACGAGTCATGCCTATGGCTAGTTTAGTGTAGATGATTCGTGCTATTGTCGAAGATAGTTCATGCCATAAATTTAATTAATGATTCTTTTTGAAGTAATTCTACCTTGTAGTTGAGAATACTTGTTCTTATTCACACTAGATTTAGGTTAAAAGTTAAGGAATTGTTATGGTTTTATAGTGGATTCGATTTCCTAAGTAAGTTCCATCATATTAATCTCTTGTTTTTAAACTAGTTGATTTCTTTCTTTTGCTTAATTTGAGTTTAAGTTCTTTCTAGTTTTTAATCAGCAAATTCCTCTTTAGATTTAGTAATAATTCATCCGTCCCTGAGGTTCGACAACCCTTAAATACTTATCCTAGTATAATTACCTTGTACACTTACAAAGGGTTTAATTATAAACGATCAAGTTTTTGGCGCCGTTGCCGGGGACTGTGTTGTTTTGTTACTAAATTAGTATTAGGATAATTCTATCTAATTTAGATTTAGTTTACTTTAGTTTTTAGTTTAATTCTTAGTTTCTTACCTTCTTTTAATTTGATCTTGTAGGCTGAGTTGAAGATCGTGCTCTCTACACTTGTGGCCACAAGTAGACATCGACAAGCATAGTATTTCTCTTCGGTTTGCAAGATCCTTTTCTCTCTTTATTTTTAGTTCTTTTCTTAGTTAGTTTTTGCTTATTCTTACCCTTTTTACACTTAAAATTGTGTGGTGTGGTTGTGGTGTATGCATGGTGGTCGCTCCTTACTCCTCCGATTAGTACCATTTGACCCTGAGCCTGAGCGAACATCTAGGAGAGCTGAGTTGCCCTCGACCTACATCCCTACACCCCCAAACTCTCCCACCAATTCCTCCTCCCACACTACTTCTACCCTCATCATGGTTGAACATCAGTTAGTAGATGTACCACTCAAAGCTCTAAGGGAGTATGACACTCCCAATGAGTACACCTCTCCTTCATGCATTAGGTTGTCTGCGGTCGCTGCTCAAAATTATGAAATTAAGCCCAATGTCATTCAAATGCTTCCATCTTTTTATGGGCTTAATAATGAAAACCCGTATAGGCACCTAGATGACTTCTTAAAACTATGCACAACTTTTAAGCTCTTAAATTTAACCGATGAAGCTGTTAAACTTCGCCTTTTTCCTTTCACATTGAAAGATAACGCTAAAGAATGACTTCACTCATTAGAGCCAAACATTATCACAACATGGGCCCAAATGCAACAAGAGTTCCTTAAAAAGTACTTCCCCATAGGTAAGACCAACAAAATGAGAAAGGCCATAACCACTTTTGTCCAACTTCCCACTGAACAGTTCCATGAGAGTTGGGATAGATTTAAGGACCTTCTTAGGAGGGTCTTATTGAACAAAACCGTCATCTTGTTGATGCAAGTTGTGGGGATACCTTCTTGTTAAAAAATAAAAATGAGGCATAGAACTTTTTGAGGACTTGAGTGAAAATTCTCTTCAACATGTTGCGTTGAATAGAAATGAGAGTGAATTATCTATCTTGAACAATGCCCCCTCTAGGAGTGGCTTGTATGAAGTCAAAAACCCATTAGATCTCTCCTCCAAAGTTGATACTTTGAGTAGGAAGCTGGACCTTCTTATGACTTCAACCCATCAGCCCACTCCATTCACTCAAGATGCATGCACAATACGCATTAGACCAGACCATACTATCATTGAGTGCCCCTCTACCTCTCAATTTCCTGAGTTTGTCCAAGACCATGTGAATGCCACCCAATCCTTCCCTAGGGCTGAGAACAATCCATTTTTAAATACATATAACCCTGGGTAGAGGAATCATCCTAACTTTTCTTGGCAGACACAAAACCAAAGGGTTATGGGTAATGAACCCCCTAAGCACCCATTCCAAGCCCCACCAGCCAATATCCACCAACCTCAAGAGCAACCTTCATATGTCCAACCCAATAGGAGTCCAAGTTTTGAAGAAAAGGTCTTGAGTGCCCTGCAAGTCCTTCAATCTCAATCTCAACTCCTCCACTCTCACACACAATCTATAGCAAAGTTAGAAGCCAAAATTGGACAACTAGCTAATGTTATTAACAAGAGAGAGATGGGGACGTTGCCAAGTCAATCCCTAGCAAACCCTAAAGGTCAATTTCAGGTACAAGGAGCTTCTCCCTCTAATGAACAAGTTAATTCCATAATGACCTTTCGGAGTGGGAGGATTGTTGACAAGAGTGTTGGGGGGACACCCATGACAGATGATAGGAGTGAGGAGTTAGAGAGGGCAGCCCCTAATGAACCTCAAGTAGAAGTTAGTGCACACATGAGAAGGAGTTTGTATCTTCTTCCCCTTCCTCAGAGCCACAGTGTAAGACCACTTTCGAGGGATCTTATATCCCTAGGGCACCTTTTCCTCAGTGTCTTGACATGGCCCCACCATTTAGAAAGAACACAGCTAGGACTAATGAGATTCTTGAAACTTTCAAACAAGTCAAAATTAATCTCCCCCTCTTAGAAGCCATTAAGCAAGCCCCTGCTTACACTAAGTTCCTCAAAGACCTATGCACTCAAAAACGTAAATCCAAGACCCATGTGTCTAAGAAGGTCTTTCTCACCGAGCAAGTTAGCTCTCTTTTGAAGTTTGACACCCCACCTAAGTATAAGGACCCTGGAGTACCCTACTATTTCTTGTGTCATAGGTGATCACTCCATCCATAGAGCCCTCATTGACTTTGGTGTGAGTGTCAATCTACTCCCTTACTTAGTGTATGAGAAACTAGGGTTAGGTGAATTGTAGCCTACATCAGTTACCTTGCAGCTAGCCGACCGTTCTGTGCGTAAGCCTCGAGGAGTCATTGAGGATGTCTTAGTGAAGGTTGACCGGTTTTTTTCCCTATTGATTTTATTGTCTTAGATATGTAAACCGTAGCCAACTTCACATATAAGATTCCTATCATTCTAGGTCGTCCTTTTCTTGCCATAGCTAATGCATGCATAAATTGTAGGACGGGGGTAATGGAGATGACCTTTGGGAACATGAAAGTGCAACTAAATGTTTTTGATGTGTCTAACCATTTGCCTGCAACTTCTAATGCTGAATGTTTTATGGTAGACAATTTTAGGTTTGATGCTTATGATAGAGGTCCATCTGTTGTAGCATCAGCCCATAATCAAGTCATGCCTTCTAATTTTTCTACATCATCTTTTTGGAGACTTAAGAGAAAAGCCAATGCTAATATCTACCAGCCACCCTGATATATTTGAGAATGTTGGCAATGTCTGGCTAAAGACAATAAACTTAGCGCTTCTTGAGAGGCAACCCATGTTTTTGATATATTTCTTTTCCTTCCTTTTATTTATTTTCTTTGCTTCATTTAGGCTTTATTTACTTATTTTCTCAGTTTTTTTCTCATTATTGTTTTTCTTATTTTATGGGATATAATACTTTAGGTTTAGGGGAATGCTCGTCACTTATATTTATTTCTTTTCTCCAATCCTATGTACTTCACTTTCAGATAGTGGATTAGTTATGCTTTCAGGTGATATCTTTCCCTATCTTACTTATTCTTGTCATTGTAGTATATATTTTTTTTAACATTGAGGACAATGTTCAGTTTAGGTTTGGGGGTGTAGAAAGATATTTTTATTTCTTATTTTTCTTTTAGGATGTTTTAGAATATTTTTTTGTTTTTCTTTTGTTTTTTTTAAGTAGGTTTTATCGTTTATTCTCTTTTAAAAGTATATGTCTGTTTTTAAAGAGATCAATTTCATGAAGAAAGTTCAAGTAATTAATTAAGTGATGAAAATAATTAAGTGAGTAATTTCTATTTTATTTTCTTTATCATGGATAATTGTGCTTATATTTTTAAATCACATTTCACACACTTGAAACTTGTAGGAATATAGTTTTATGATTTATTACTTGTAATCTTAGTGGGATATCCTTATCTGAGCATATATTTTTGAAAACTTAGCAATTGAGTAATTTTTAATATTTTATGATAGATCTTTATGCTTAGCTTTTATTTGAAAAAAAATGGGATAAGTGTGTATAGAAAAAAGAATGAAAGAAACAAGTGTAAGGTCCCTGATTTTTCTACGATTTTTGGGATTTTTCTGCCATTTTTCTGGTCATTTTCGGCAGGAAAATGTGACGTTTCAGCTTATGTGTATTTGTGTATTTTCCCCGTATTTATACCCATAGAGTCGGGTGTGGGGCTTAGTCGCGGGCCACGGGCCTCGCTGCGCGCTTACAGCGCGAGTTTTGGACTGATAATGCGTAAATATGAGGTACACGTGCATTGAGGACGTAAGTGGGAAAAAAAAGAGCACACAACAAAAGATCGGGCCGAGCCTGATCTGGATTTTTGGTGAACAGTGCGCCGCCACCCCCTTTCTGTCTGATCCCTGTGTCCGGCCGCCGCCGGCCGCCGGTAGGCCGTAGGCTGCAGCACCGGCTCCGCCTCGGCCGTGCGACGGCAGGGGAGCCGCCGTCCTGGCCCCACGGCCGCTCCGCCGCTCCGCCCCGCCTCTCCCCTGTTTTCCCGGTTAGACTCTCCCCTCTGTGAATTGCGATTCCACCGCCGCCGTGAGCCAGCGAGGGCCGGCCGGCCGCCCACGGCTCTGCCATGGGCCGGCGACGGCCGGAGGACACTCCCCCCGGCCCTGGACGGCCTTTGCTCCGCCGTCCCACTTCCTTTCTCTCACTGCCCTATTTTTCCGCCGGCGAACTGTTTGGATGAATTGGGGCAGCCGACGGCAAGCTGCGGCCAACCGGACCTCTGTCCGGCCCGGTCTTGGTCCGGCAATGGTGATTGGCGACCCTTCCAAACCCAATTTTGCCTCCGCCCAGCCCACACAGTTCTGGCCTTTCCTCCTTTTTCACTGTTATGGGCTCCATTTCATTGGTGCTCTATTTCAGTCACCATCATGGGCTGATAATGGCTGACCAGACCCAGGTTCGGCTCCGTCCTGACCTTGAGGCAGAGGTAGGCAGCCGCTCTTGGTCCGGCACTGCCTCCACCCCGGCTGAGCTGAGCTTCACCGTTCATCAGCCGTTTTGCCTCTATTTTAAAAATAGTGTTTTTCCACTGTTATCGGTTTGGTCGGGTGAACTTTAGGTGGCCAAGGGCTGGCAACCTCCAGTAGGCCTCCAGAGAGCTATTCTCAGCCTGATGTAGTTGGTGCAGCCGCCCTGGCCTATCCTGGTTTTATTTTTCCCCGATCAGCCCCTCTGTGTTGGCTTTTGACGCCATTGGCATTGGCCGGTAGTGGCCGAATGGCCACCGAGGATTCCGCCTCAGTCTAGTAACGACTAGAGACGGTTCCACCTCGCACTATTTGATTACCTCTGACTGGTGCCTTCCTTGTGGCCCGTAGCCACAATTAGTTCCGCTCACCGGCATATTTGCTCGTTGACCCTTCTTGCCCATTTTGCGCTGTCGGTACCGAACGGCCTCTGGCAAGAATCTGTATGACTTACCGTGACCGAAGGTGGATGAGTTCACCTGCACAGGCCTTGGCAAGTGACGGCCTCATAGCCTTTGCTCGACCGTGACCCCCTTGCTCTCTGTCGTGCGAGATGCACAACCGCCCGCACCATGAGTATTGGTTGTGGGTGGCGATCAGCGATGTTGCCGCTTAGATTGGCCACCGCTAGAGCCTTCGCCCTGTTGGCTTTTGTGGGCCTTGGGTCATCTTCGTTCATCCCTCTCCCCCGCCCTTTGGGCCACGTGCGCATGTAGCCACGCGTGCACTTCTGGGTTTAGGCGCCGCATTCGTGCCGCCTAACCATCGGTTGGCTTTGCCACTGAGTGGAGTTGACCACTAGAGCTGTCCTCCACCTCTCCTTTGATTCTTGAGCGTTGCCCCACACTCTCCGCCCGTATGTGGGCCTTTGTTGACCAAAATCGTCGTTGTTGGGTGTTGTCCACGGCTGATTTCGACGTCTTGTGGCCGGTTGTGCACGTTTTAGCCACCGGCCGATCTTCAGTGAGTACATCCTCAACATCTGGTCGCACCGCCACATATGTTGGCACGATATTTCTCCCAACCGCCCTAGTGTGCTGCCGTGGATCGCGGGTTTTACCACATTGATTTCTGACACCCTGTTTGGCTGTGATAGTTCCGGTGCATCCTAAAACCCTTGGGACAGCAGCTCTCTCATCCATGCAACGGTTTTGACCGCCAACTCCGCCGCCGACGCCGCCACCGTCGTGTGCTCGCCATCGAACATCATGATTACGAGGTAGGGGAGCTTTGAACTCGTAAATTCATGAAGCATGCTTTGAATGAGTAGCAGCATGCTAGGATTGTATGATTCCATGCTTGGATGTTAAGTAACGATCCGATTGCATGATGGGCGTGTAAACATGATTGTATGGTATGATTGATATGCATGAGATGTATGCACGTTTTATGGATGTGGATTATGTATGCACTAGCGATGGCTAGAAAATATGTCAGTATGCTACGTATGTATTCATGTGCTAGTGATGGCTAGTGTGCATGTTTGGAGTATGTATGAATTATGCATGTGCTAGTGATGGCTAGCGTGCGTGTTTGTAAGTTATGTATGTATGACCGTATGTGTATGTTATACGTATGTGTGAGACATACGTATGTATGAAGGCTTTTTGCCTATGGTATGGTTATGTGTAAGTGTATGTGGGCAGAGTTATGGGCGATGAACGGTAAGATTGGCAAAGTGTTTGGTGAGGATTTGTATGTGTATGTGGATGTGTAAGCGTGTGACAGAAGACAACAGACGTAGGTTTGATAGGTAAGGAGTGGAGCAGATTGCTTTGGATCAGTTTGGAGTATACGTCAGGAGTTCGGTAAGTAAGAAGACTTAGGCTTGGAGCCTTATGAGGGTTTATTAGATAGTAAGAGCGTGCATAATTGTACAAGCATAACGTACATATTATGAAGTGAAAAGTAAGAATAATAAGTGAGGTATTAAGTAAGAGGATGATAACGGGGATCTGCTATGAGGAGCTCAGTTTGACGATGTAAGTAAGATGTCTGATCGTAAGGTGGATGTCAGAGGATGTATGCGTGCATAAGGATTTGTGTACGGTGAGTTATGTGTGACCTGGACGGGTAAGTGAAGTCTAATGCCCCGACGAACTAGGGTTCGGATCGGGCTCAGCTTCAGTTTGACCAGTCGAGGACTGTGAGTTTGTGTGGCATAATTGTACCGCATAATGTACTTAATTCAGACTTGAATTATAAGCACAGCTAATGATAGCGTTGTGAGTTTGAGACCTGAGGGTTCGACAGATTAAGTTTCGTGTTTGAGCTGGCCGCTAGTGAGTCGGCCGAGCATTCTCATGTCTTGCCATGGTGTTTATCCTGCGGGATGTTGTCTGTGTGCTGTGTAGAGCACCGGACGTCTGATGCTCTGCTGCGAGCGACGTTGTTTTTGATTTGGTCTGCGTGCTGTATAAGCCCAGACGTTTTATGCTCTGTTGAGAGCGATGTACGTTTCTGACTTTGTCTGCGTGCTGTATGAAGCCCAGACGTCTGATGCTCTGCTGAGAGCGACGTATGTTTCGATTTGGTCCGTGTGCTGTGTAAGCCCAGACGTTTGATGCTCTGTTGAGAGCGTTGTATGTTTCTGCCCAAGAGTGGCACTGTATGTTTCTGCCCAAGTGGCACTGTATGTTTTCTGCCCAAGAGTGGCAATGGCACTATAAGACCCATTATGGTGGGCGATTCTCTGGCACTATATGACCCATTATGGTGGGCGATTCTCTGGCACTATAAGACCCATTATGGTGGGCAACAGTATGACCCCTTACGTGTGGATCTACTCTTACCCGTTTGATCCAGTGCCCCATGAACATTGGTGTGCCTTACCTTTGGAAAAGTCCATGGCGTCTAGTCACTCCCCAGAGGTTAAGGTGTTGCCCCAGTGGCATTCTTTTCCATTTCGATGCTGGAGCTTATTAGTTGTAATGAGCTTCAGTGGTCATTGATATGTGTACGATTATGTATATGAGTACGATTATGAGTATGAGTACGATTGTATGTGTATGAGCAGGACTGTAAGAGTGTGTATGAGCAGGACTGTAAGCATGTGAGTATGAGCACGACTGTAAGAGTATGGGTACGATTGTGAGAATATGTTTCTGAGTAAGACAGTAAGTATGATTTTGTGTAGACTGTACGAGTAAGGTCGTACGAGTCTGATTGTACGAGTAAGGTCGTACATGTATGTGTAAGTTGTATGAGTGAGCATACGATTGTACGAGTAAGGTCGTATAAGTATGCGTATGTTGTATGAGTATGCGTACGGTGGTACGAGTAAGTTTGTATGACCCTGGATAAGGGTGTTTGTGTAAGTTGATTTGATATTATGATTTTGGCACGATAGTGCCTTTGGTATGACTTTGGCACGTTGGTGCATTTGGTATGCTGCATGCATATATTCATGATATGATTATATTGTGTTGACTGCTTCATGTTTGAGTTGCATGAATGCATGTATTTTTGAACTTGTGAGTTCACCGTTTGGGTTTTCCCCTACTGGGTATTTTCCTACTGAGTATGAAAATACTCACCACCCTACTTTTTAGCCCCGTTGTACAGGAAGTTTTGCAGGTTATGCGGAGAGCTCCTGGAGATGGACGCTCGTCTCAACGGTGGATTGATTCCCATTGACTCAGGTATCTGCTTGACTCTTTGCGAGTTTATTTATGCCACGATCTCCTATATTGAGTGAGACGAGATGTTAAGATGTTTATTCTGGACTTTCGTTTGGATCAGAATGTGGAATGGGACTTGCACTCAGGGATGCCTGGGAGTGATTTGTATTTAAAAGTCTATGATCATAGCAATTTATTCGTACGTGTGTTTTCGAGTAGCGCCTGAGGAGATTTGATTTGGCAGTACGATGTTTAACCGTATGATGTTCAAAATTATAAACTGTTTATACAGGTTTTGATTTTATCGTTTTGACTCCGATTTATGGGAAAAAAAATTCTATGAGTTTTAAGAAAAAGGAATGAAAAATCTCGGGCGTTACAAAAAGAATGAAAAAAAACAGTTGACGAAAAAAATAGATTGAATGAAAAAAAATTGATGAAAAAAAAGAAGTAAAGGTTTGTTTCATTTTTTTTTTCTGAGTAACCGGACCTTGTGCCTAGACAAGTTTAAGGGATTGCATCAAAAGGTGAAGAGTTGAGATAAATTCTTTTATGACTTGCTTAGTTCTATAGCCTTTATAGTTCGAGTTATTAAGCCTGAGGGGTGTTTCAACACCTAGTGCCTTGAGCCAACTGGATTAGGGACACTGGCCTAACACTTGTTACATGGACTATATAGAAAGCTTAATAGAACTAAGTATTGCACAAGTCATATTTTGATGTATATTATGCTCTTATTCCCAGAATTTAATTGAAATTTGAAGGCTATTACATGAGGGTTTATTATGAGATGCTAAGGATGAAAGATTGCCATTGTTATATTTTTGAGTTACAGGGGGTTAGTCAATTAGGATTTGAAATACTGGATTTAAAATATGAGATTTTAGAATATAATCTAAATTCTTGGATTTGAACTGCCAAATTTTAAAATATTTGGATGCCCAAATCTTGTATTACTAGAATCCCGGGATTTGCATTGTTGATTTCAAAATAATTAACTTCTAAAAAAATTTTATCTACAATTTTAAAATTTGACTAATCCATAATTTGGAGGGTGAGATGAGACGTTACCTGGCCACGATGGATTATCTGGCAAGGATGGTGGCCTCCGCCAAGCTCCAGTCGCCGCATAAAAATGGCAACCTCCTCCAAGCCATGGAAGGCAGTATTGATCATGAAAGGCCGTATCGGCCGATACAGGTGCATATCAGCCGATACCGGTACAGAACGGGGGGTGATACGCCCTCCACTGTAATTATCGATACGTAATGGCTGTATCGACCATACCATATCGATACGGCCGATACGTATTGATACCATATTTAAAAATAATTTTTTATTTAAAAAATTATTTTTTAATTTAAAAAATTAATTTTTTTATAGTCATCGATACTCTCATCCGTATCGATACAACCTTCCAGGGTATCGATACGGATGATAGTATCGACAATCACAGATACGGGTACGCATCGATAATACGTATTGTACTTGCCAAAACGGTCGTAAACCCTTTGATATACATAAAAAAATATTATAACTAATAATATATCGTTATAATACTTCATTTTAGAAGGTCGTACAAACTGATACGAGTGCTCTAAAATTATTTTATTTTAGAACCATATACTTTACTCCCTCTGTCCTCTACAAACTATTATTCCCTCCGCCCCATATTAAGTGTTCTAAAATTAATTTATTTTAAAATTAGATAAGATATTTAATGAGTTATATGAATATTATTGAGAAACTCATACGGTAGATGTTTAAGTAAATGCATAATTGTGGAGCACTATATTTTAAAAAAATTATGTAAACTATATAGACCCACTTATATTGATATCATATAATTTTTTTTAAAATATTTTTAATAGAATAAAAACATAGTCATTAGAAGAGGTTGGAATGGAATTATATTTTTGTTTTTAAGAAAAAAATTATTTTTTAAAAAAATAAATAAAAATTATTTATTTTTTAAATAAAAAAATATATTAAAATATTAGAGTATCGATACGTATCGACCGTATCGATATCGTATGCCCGATACAGCCGGTACATATAGATGATATGTGTGGGGGGCGTATCGCCCCCTGTATTGTATTGGTATCGACCTCTAGTGCATGTCGACCTTCATTTTCTAGTGCATGCCGGCCTCCCTTTTCCAGTGCTTCTGTCATTTTACAATACCACCTCTAGAGGTGGTGTTGTAAAATCTCACTTTTATGTTATAAGTTTCCAGCAAAATCCTCTCAAATCACAATCCTAAGATTTTTAACTAACATTGTATTTCAAATACAAGAATCAATTGTTTAACCACTAACGCAATATTTAAAATATTGTATTTTAAATCTTAATGTAATAACACTGGATTGTAAATATGGCATAGACAATTCTAAACGACTAACAGGAAATTTTAAAATACTAGAATTTATTTTCAAATCCTAATTGACTAACCCCCTGTTAGTGAATTTTAATGAGTTTGGTTAATGGGTCACATAAGATATGCTTGTTAGTAAAGAATGAAATTATATGGCTACAAAGTTTCAACCCTTTATGTTTTTGAAATGTATACATGTAGTTGCACAATTATTTCTAAGATGGGGTTATAGAATGGATTATTCCTTACTTGAAAGTGATCAGATCGAAATTGTTTACTTGTTTCAAGTATTTGTGGTTGGTTCTTTTTAAAAATAGTTGTGTTTTTAAGAGAGGATTGTTTTTAGAATTTTTGTTTTCTTATTTTATTTTATTTTATTTCTTAGGATTAGATATTTGTGGGTATCATTGCTGCAAACCCTCACGAGACACAACTCGTCCAACTAGGGACACCTAGGGGTTTAAGGCTTGTTGCATACACTAAATGCAATCGTGATTCCCTACGAAAGTGGCATTTATTTATTTTTCTAGATTAGTTATTTTATTTTATTTTTATTTTGCTCGAGGACTAGCAAAATATAGGTTTGGGGGTATTTAATAAGTACGAAATATATATCTAATTTATATACCTTTTTACCTTATTTGCTAGTATAGATTAGGTTAATTTAGTGTTAGTTATGGTTTATCTAGATTAAGATAATTATTAATATTTTAATTTAATTATTAATAATTTTATAGTAATTAGTAGTTTAGATATGTATTTAAATCCTGTTAAAATTTTAATTATATTCTACATGTCTAAAATATGATATTTTATATTTTATAGGTAAAGTGCGCTTACTTGGATGATGTTTGGAATAATTTAAAATAGTCTTGACATGCTTTAAAGTGATTTGGACAACTTTTCGGAGTTATAAACATGTTAGAAATTAATATAGACATAAAGAAAAGTTTAATGAACAAGAATATGGATTGTCCAGGAAAACTGTCCAGATTGTAGAAATAGTATAGCTGTTCGAACGGGGAGTTTGATGTATCAAACGGGATAACATAAATTCAGACAAAAATGCAGTATTGGCGTTCGAACGGGCATGCAAGGCGTTTAAACGGGATAACGCGCAGTTTCCTAGTTTTAGCCAATTTTCAATCCTTTTCATATTGGACTTCTTTCTCCGACTCTTATGCCTATATAAAGACATATTTGTCTTGAAATTGAGGGATTCTAGTTGATTTTCTAAAGAGAAAAAAGAAGAAGAAGATGGAAGAGAACTCAAAGCTTTTAATAGAGATTAAAGTGCTTTCTTCTACAATGGAAGGCTAAACTTTTCTTTTACTTAGGAGTTGATAAAGCTATAGATAAGTTTTAGTTTCTTTTCTTTTTAATTTAGATCTCAATTGTGAATGATGACCATTGTATAATAAAAATTTTATTTTTAATGGAAGAGCTTTTAATGTTTATTCAAATCTATGTTGATTTATTGTCTTGTAGATGATAATTGATGTGGTTTTGATATTTTCATCGATTCTAATTTCTGTGATTTAGATGAGATGGTCATATAATAGTTTTAATGTTCAAACAATTAATGAATTGGATGAGTTATGCTAAGATTAGATGAGTCATGCCTATAGCTAGTTTAGTGTAGATGAGTAATGAATTTAATTAATGATTCTTTCTGAAGTAATTCTAGTTTGTAGCTGGGAATACTTGTTCATATTCACACTAGATTTAGGTTAAAAGTTAAGGAATTATTATGGTTTTATAGTGGATTCGATTTTCTAAGTAAGTTTCATCATATTAATCTCTTGTTTTTAAACTAGTTGATTTCTTTCTTTTGCTTATTTTGAGTTTAAGTTCTTTCTAGTTTTTAATCAGCAAATTCCTCTTTAGATTTAATAATAATTCATCTGTCCCTAAGGTTCAACAACCCTTAAATACTTATCTTAGTACAATTACCTTGTACACTTGCAAAGGGTTTAATTATAAACGATCAATTTCATAATTTCTCCTTTGATTTTAATCACTTAACTAGTTTTTAAACAAAGTACCTAAGCTTGTCAAGAAAGTATTAAAAGAAATAGATACTCTTTCGCTATGTTTATAAAATTATAACAAATGTACTAAAAGAGGAACTAATTGGACCACTTTGGGTCTCGTTATATCATTTTCATCGATTAAAACTGAAGTTCATTATGAATGTGCACAAATCATTATATCGTTTAAAGTTTAAAGAGACCCTCCCAATCATTTGTTGCATTCGTAATTACGAATTAAATAGAGAAAGTAATACCACAATTTGACTATTATTCCTTAACTTTAATTATTTTATTCAGTTAACTAGCTTTAGAACAAAGCACATAAGCTCATCATGAATGTATATTTAGTTGTTTTAATGAAATATGTACTTATTTACTAAGTTCATAAGAATGAAACAAATGCACTAAATGATGAATAAATCCGACAACTTCTGGTCTAGTTATATCCTTTTAATTAATTAAAAATAAAGTTTGTTAATATTGTGAATAAATCATTATATCGTTTAAAGTTTAAAGAGATGACTGAATCATTTGTTATGTTCATTATTACAAATTAAATAGAGAAAGTGATACTATAATTTGACCGTTCTTCCTTAACAAATTTGATTTTATTCGCTTAACTAGTTTTTTAATAAAGCACACGAAGCTCATTACCAGTGTATATTTGGTTGATTTAAATAAATAAGAACTAATTTACTAAGTTTTTAAGAATGAATCAAATGCACTAAATAATGAACTAATCAGATTACTTTTGGTCTAGTTATATCATTTTAATCGATTAAAACCAGAATTCATTAAGAATGTTCACAAATCCTTATCTTATTTAAAGTTTAAAGAGACCTTACATTTGTTTATTATGTTCAAAATTATGAATTAAATAGACTATGTGATAGCACAATTTGACTATTTTTCCTTAACTTATTGATTTTATTCGCTTAACTAGTTTTAGAAGAAAGCACCCAAGTCATCACGAATGTATATTTAGTTGTTTTAAATAACTAAGTAATTTACTTTAGACATTAAATGATGTAACGATTTTTGCACATTCATCCTTAACTTATGTGATTTCATTCGCCTAACTAGTTTTAGAACAAAATACCTAAGTTCATCACGAAAGTATATTTAGTTGTTCTAAAGAAATCCGTACTTAATTACTAAGTTCGTAAGAATTAATCAAACTCACTAAATGACGAACCAATTTGACCACTTATTGTCTAGTTATATCCTATTAATAGATTAAAACCGAAGTTCATTAAGAATGTGCATAAATCGTTATATCATTTATAATTTAAAAAGGCCTCCCATTCATTTGTTGAGTTTGAAATTACAAATCAAATGGAGAAAGTGATGCCATAATTTGACCATTCTTCATTAACTTATATGATTTTATTCGCTTAACTAGTATTAGAACAGAGGACCTAAGTTCGTGATGAATGTCTATTTAGTTATTTTAAAGAAATACGAACTCGTTTACTATGTTCATAAGAATGAATCAAACGCACTAAACTATGAACAAATCAGACTACTTTGCTTTAGTTACATCCTTTCGATCAATTAAAATTAAAATTCATTAAGAATATGCACAAATCATTATATCATTTAAAGTTTAAAAAGCCCTCCCAATCATTTGTTACTTTCATAATTACGAATCAAATGGAGAAAGCAATACTACAATTTGACCGTTCTTCCTTAACTTATGTGATTACATTCGCTTAACTAGTTTTAAAACAAATAACATAAGCTTATCACGAATGTATATTTAGTTGCTTTAAAGAAAATAAATACTTATTTAGTAAGTATGTAAGAATGAATCAAACGTACAAAATGACAAACTAATCAAACTAGTTTTGGACAAGTTATATATTTTTTATCGATTAAAACAAAAATTCGTTTAGAATGTGCCCAAGTCATTATATTGTTTAAAGTTTAAAGAGGCCTCCGAATTATTTGTTATGTTCATAATTATGAATCAAACATAAAAAGTGATACCGCAATCTGACATTTCTTCCTTAACTTATGTAATTTCATTCGCTTAACTAGTTTTAGAACATTGCACTTCTTACGAATGTAAATTTAATTATTTAAAAAAAATACATACTCATTTACTAAATTCCTAAAAATAATGAAGTACACTAAATGATGAACAATCTGGACAACTTTTGGTCCAGTTATTTCCTTTTAATCGGTTAAAACCGAATTTCGATAAGAATGTACACAAATCATTAAATTATTTTAAGTTTAAACTGACCTAATCATTTGTTAATTTTGTAATTAGGAATCAAATGTAGAAAGTGATACCACAATTTGATCATTCTTCCTTATCTTATATAATTTTATTTACTTAAATAGTTTTAGAACAAAGCACCCAAGCTCGTTACAAATGTATATTTAGTTGTTTCAAAGAAATAAGTACTAAGTTACTAAGTTCATAAGAATAAAACAAACACACAAAATAATTAATGAATTGGACCACTTTTGGTCTATTTATATCCTTTTAATCGATTAAAATAAAAGTTTATTAATAATGTGCACAAATAATTATATCGTCTAATATTTAAAAAAACCTTCTAATAATTTGTTATGTTCATAGTTATGAATGAAATTGAGAAAGCGATACCATAGTATGACGTTCTTCATTTACTTATGTGATTTTATTTACTTAACTAGTTTTAGAATAAAACACCTAAACTAGTCACGAATGTATATTTAGTTGTTTTAAATAAATATGTACTCATTTATTATGTTCATAAGAATGAATTAAATGCACTAAATGACAAACCAATCAGACCACCTTTGGACTAGTTATACCCCTTTAATCGATTAAAAACGAAGTTTGCTAAAAATGTTCATAAATAGTTATATTGGTCAATGTTTAAGAAGTCCTCTCAATCATTTGTTACGTTTATAATTACAAATCAAATGGAGAAAGTGATATCACAATTTTACCATTCTTCCTTAACTTATGTGATTTTATTTACTTAACAAGTTTTATAACAAAAGATAAAAGTTCGTCACGAATGTACATTTTAGTTGTTTTAAATAAATACATACTCATTTGCTATGTTTATAAGAATGAATCAAACACACTAAATGATAAACTATTTGGACTACTTTTAGTCTAGTTATATCTTTTTAATCGATTAAAACCGAAGTTCATTAATAATGTGTACGAATCGTTATATTGTTTATAGTTTAAAAAGACCTCTTAATCATTTGTTACGTTTGTAATTATGAATTCAATGAAGAAAGCAATTTCATAATTTGACCATTCTTCCTTAACTTTTGTGGTCTCATTTGCTTAACTAGTTTTAGAATAAAGGATATAAACTCGTCACGAATGTATATTTAGTGGTTCTAAAGAAATAAGTACTCATTTACTAAATTCGTAAAAATAAACCAAACACACAAAATGATGAAATAATTTGACCACTTTTGGTCAAGTTATATGCTTTTAATTGATTAAAAAAGAAGTTTGTTAAGAATTTGTAAAAATTATTATATCGTTTCAATTTTATAGAAACCTCTAAATCATTTATTATGTACATAATTATGAATTAAATAAAGTGATACCACAATTGAGTTGTTCTTTCTTAACTTATATGAATTCATTTGCCTAACTAGTTTTAGAATAAAACACTAAGCACGTCACAAATGTATATTTAGTTATTTTAAAGAAACAAGTACTTATTTACTAAGTTCGTAAGAATAGATCAAAAGTACAAAACGATGAACTAATTGGACCATTTTTGGTCTAGTTATAAATTTTAAATTGATTAAAACTAAAGTTCCTTAAGAATGTGCATAAATCCTTATATCTTTTAAAGTTTAAATAGAACTAATAATTTGTTACATTCATAATTACAAATAAAATAGGAAAATGATACCACAATTTGACCGTTCTTCCTTAACTTATGTGATTTCATTCGCTTAAATAGTTAGAACAAAGCACCAAAGCTCGTCACAAATGTATATTAATTATTTTAAAGAAATAAGTACTAACTAACTAAGTTCATAAGAACAAATCATACACACAAAACAATGAAGGAATCGGACCACTTTTGGTATAGTTATATCATTTTAATCGATTAAAACAAAAGTTCCTTAATAATGTGCACAAATTGTTATATCGTTTAAAGTTTAAAAAGTCCTCTTAATCATTTGTTACGTTCGTAATTACGAATCAAATGGTAAAAGTGATAGCACAATTTGACCGTTATTCCATAACTTATGTGATTTTATTCGCTCAACTAGTTTTAAAATGAAGCACCCAAGCTCATCATGAATGTATATTTAGTTGTTTTAAAGAAACACATCTCGTTTACTATGTTTGTAAGAATGAATCGAACATATTAAATGATGGACTAATCGGACTACTTTTAATCTAGTTATACTACAATTTGACTGCTATTCCTTAACTTACATGATTTAATTCGCTTAACATGCTTCATAACAAAGCACCCAAGCTCATCACTAATGTATATTTAGAAGTGTTGTGCACGATGACCAGATTCCCAAATGAATCACCCAGACGATACTCTCTTGCTTTTACTTAGTTGCATTGAACTATTTACTATTGTAATAGTCAGTATTTGCTTTGGTTTGGGTATTTAGGTATAAAACTGTGTTGGTTCAATTAGTGGCCCAGGCTAGCCAACCCACTAACTGGCATGTTCACCAAGGGAACCGGGCCGGCCTGGGTTGGGTTGGCACGACTCCCTAGGGGACTGGTCATCCCCTATATGGGGCGGCTCTCTCTTGTTGGACGTTATGCAATTGAAGTTACTATGTGCTTCTCCTCCTTCCTTACTTCCCCCCTCCTTCCTTACGCTGATTGTGCCTACTCCGGGCACATCATTGGTATTGGAGAATTTACGATCCCCGGCCATGGCGGCAAACAAGCTGTCATTCCAGAGGTTTTCAGAGAAGGAGGTCCCTGATTCAGCGTCAGCGGACAGCCCGAAGGCTATTTGGAGGCACTTGATGCTAGGCTGTCAGAAATCATGGTTGCGCTACAGACTCTCACGTGGACATGACAAGCATGAAGACGCAGCAAGAGGCCCACGCACAACTCTTGGCTGCGCGCGTAGCACCCATCTTGCCTGGACCACCCGCCGCTACTTGAGCCTCGACATGGGGGTATTTCCATGTCTCGTGCGCTTTGGTGCTGGCAATCAAACGTTGGGGGGAAGGTGCCAGGCCTGGGACATGCGAGGCATACTAGGTGTTCGAGAAAATGCCCCTATGATGTCGCCCCCTCCAAATCAGTTCCAAGACGCAGAGGAGGAGTGGGATGAGTGTCTTGGGCATCATGGCAGACAACACGGGGGGGCTGAGCCCCGTTTGGCTCTCCTATAGTTTCCCCACTATAATGGTGATGACGATCTTGTAGAATGGATATACAAGGCTGAGAAGTTCTTTGCCTACCAAGGGACGCATTTTGAGGCTGAACATCTATGCATCGCTGACTTCCACCTCGATGGGGATGCTTCAATCTGGTTCTAGAGTTTCAAAAAGGAGGTGCGCTACCCCACTTGGGCAGCCTTCTCCGATGAGCTCTGCATTCAGTTTGGGCCAAATGAGTTCCAAGACTTCAACGAAATGCTTTCCTCCCTCCGTCAGACCACCACCGTCCGTGCATACTTCACCGAGTTCATGAAGGTGGCCAACCAACTCCCAGATTGGCTGGTGGCCGCCCTTGTGGGCACATTCAAGCGTGATCTAAAACCTGAAATATCTGAAGAGATGTGCCACTTCCCTTACGCCAGCATGAGGGATGTCGCGTGTCATGCCCGCATCGAGGAAGAGAAGCTGACTAGGTAGCGTAGAGGCGGGTGAGTTGGATCACTGCCCCGACCTGTTGTGAGTGCCAACCCATTGGCAGCACCCACTAGCATCCCGACAAAAGGCCGGCATGGCCAGCAGGTCGCACTGCCCAACTAGATTGTCTGACGCCTTACACCAGCACAGATGGAAGAGCACCGGTCAAAAGGGTTGTGCTTTCGATGTGATGAGAAGTTTGTTCCGGGCCACCGTTGTTCTGTTAAGGGCAGCCTGTTCATGGAGGAGGTCAAAGAGGATAGTGAAGGAGTTGATTCTTGTCCCCAGGAGGACGTGTTGCCTAAAATTTTTGTCCATGCCTTTTCGGGGGCATTCACTCCACGCATGATGCAAGTTCAGAAATTCCTTAAGCAGGAATAGATGGCTATTTTGATCGACAGTGGGTCTACTCATAACTTTATTAACGACAAGGTTGCCCATCGACAGGGTTGTTTTGTCTTAGACTCGAAGCCATTTGATGTGCTGATTAGCGACGGTAAGCATCTTTGGAGAACAGGGGTGTGTGCTCAGGTTATGCTATATGTACTGGGCCACACATTTGTTACCGGTCTGTTCTTGCTACCCACGAAGGGGGTAGATGTGGTGTTGGGCGTACAGTGGCTGCAGGAGCTTGGTGATGTAGTTTGGAACTTCAGGGGCATGGTGATGGATTTTGTTCTGAACGAATAGCAGGTTTGGATCGAAGGCTTGCGACCGGGCACCCTTCTCTCCGCCCAAGCCATGAGCTCCTTCTTCTGATTCGCACCCCATGGACTTATCTTGCAGCAGTGTGCCACTTTAGGGGTGCCCCAGGACTAGCTGCCTTCTGATCTCCAGGAGTTATTGATCGACCCCAGGACCTCCTCACAGAGCCATAGGGTTTTCCTCCGATCCGGCCTCATGACCATCATATCCCTATCATTCCCAGTGCAGCCCCTGCCAATGTGTTCCCATACCACTATCCTCACATCCAAAAATCTGAAATTGAGAAGCTAGTGGCGGACATGCTACAGTTTGGGATCATCCGTCCTAGTACAAGTTCGTACTTGTCCCCAGTGTTGTTGGTTTGCAAGAAGGATGGGTCATGGCGGTTCTGTGTTGATTATCGTGCTTTGAATGCAATCACCATCAAGGACAAGTACCCCATACCAATGATTGAGGAGTTGTTGGATGAGCTAACAGGTGTCACGGTCTTCAGTAAGCTCGACCTCTGTTTGGGCTACCATCAGATTCGGGTGCAGCCAGCGAATGTGCACAAGACAGCGTTCTGGACTCATGACAACCATTTTGAGTTCCTAGTTATGCCATTTGGGTTGACCAAGGCCCTTTTCACCTTTTAGTGCCTCATGAATGATATCTTCTGACCGTTCCTGCATCGATATATATTGGTTTTCTTTGATGATATTTTGGTATACAGCTGTTCGTGGTCAGAGCACTTGACGCATCTCAAGTCGGTCTTCTCTATCTTGTGAGCTAATTCTCTATTCCTGAAGCATTTCAAATGCTCCTTTGGCAGCCCGCAGGATGATTATTTGGGCCATATTATTTTGAGGAGTGGTGTTGCCATTGACCCGGTTGAGGTGGCCGCCATGCTCTCTTGGCCACCACCCACATGTGTTTGGGTACGTGGTTTTCTGGACCTTACAAGTTACTATCGGTGTTTCATCAATCGGTATGGTGAGTTGGCTCAACCCCTTATAGAGCTGCTTAAGAAGGGGACTTTTGCATGGTCAGCGAAGGTTGCCACAACATTTGAGGGTCTTAAGTAGGCTATGGCTTCCGTGTTGTGCATGGTGACCAGACTCGACCAGTTTCGTGAAGGACTCATGCTTAGGCTTTACTTTATTGTTTTCATAGTTGCATTGGACGATTTGCTATTGTAATAGTTTAGTATTATGGATATTTGGATGTAATTTGGGTTGGTTCAGTTAATGGTTCAGGTTAGCCGAACCACTAACTGGCATGCACTCCTAGGGAACTGGGCTGGCCTTGGGTTGGGTTGGCGCAACTCTAGGGGACTAGTCGTCCATTATATGGGGTGATCCTCTCTATTTTCACAGTTATGCAATTACAGAATTCCAGTTTCTCCCCTTTCTTCATTACCTCTCCCCTTTCCCTGCGTAATTCTCCTAGATATTGATCGTGCCAAAATCGAGCACATCATTGGTATCGGAGCTTTACGATTCCTGGACATGGTTCGAGGTAAACAATCTGTTGCTGTTCCCAAGGTTAATCTAGAGAAGGAGGTACCAGCGTCAGCGCCTACTTCTGCGGACAGCCCGAAGGCCGATCCTCCTACAATAGCCAGCGATATTAAACTCGACAAAATCATGGCAGCGCTGGAGGTTTTGACATCGTATATGGCGAGCATGGTTAAGGGCGAAGGCTCGGGGATCACAGTGCCCATCCTGCCAGGGCCGCCTCCTATTGTCTTGGAGAAGGGTGGTCCGTCCCAGCCCCCTGAGCCGACCTTCTCCTGCCCTTCGGTGCCCGTGGACATCGATACGAGAGTCTTCCCTGCCCCAGCGTGACTCGGTCTTGGCATCCCAGCGCCAGATTGGCGATGCCAGGCCTGGGACATGAGAGGCACACCAGGTGTTCAAGAGAAAGCCCCTATGATGCCGCCCCCCCATAATCAATTCCAGGATGCAGAGGATGAGTGGGATGAGTATCCAGAGCCTCGCAGCAGGGCCCGAGGGGGTGCTGAACCTCGCCTTGCTCGTTTACAGTTTTCCCGATATAATGGTGATGATGACCCTGTGGAATGGCTATATAAAGTGAAGAAGTTCTTCTCCTACCAGGGAACGCACTCCGAAGCTGAGCGTCTGTGCATCGCTGCCTTTCACTTGGATGGCGACACATCGGTCTGGTTCCAGAACTTTGAGAAAGAAGTGCGCTACCCCACCTGGGCAGCCTTCTCTGACGAGATCGGCATCTAGTTTGGTCCGAATGAATTTCAGGGCTTCAATGAGATGTGGTCCGAATGAATTTCAGGGCTTCAATGAGATGTTGTCCACCCTGCGCCAGACCACCACCGTTCGTGCATACTATACAGACTTCATGAAGATAGCCAATAGACTTCCTGACTGGCCGATGGCTGCCTTGGTGGGCACATTCAAACGGGGGTTGAAGCCAGAAATCTCAGAGGAAATGCGCCACTTCCCTTGCGCAAGCATGCGGGACGTGGTGCATCATGCCTGCATCGAAGAAGAGAAATTGAACAGGCAGCGTAGGGGTGGACGGCTGGGACCTCCACCCCGGTCTGTACTGAGCTCTAATCCTGTGGTGACTTCCTCCAATAGTTCGGCCAATGGCTGCCCTGGTCAACAGGCCATAGCTCCCACTCCGATTGTCCGGCGTCTCACCCCCGCCTAGATGGACGAACACCGAGCCAACGGGCTGTGATTTTGCTGTGATGAGAAATTTGTTCCCGGACACCGCTGTGCTATTAAGGGCAGCTTGCTTGTGGAGATGGATGACGACTTGGACTGCCAGGCCAGTAGTGAATCCTTGATCTCAGAGAGCGTGCAGCCCGAAATTTCAGTTCATTCATTTTTGGGAGCATTCACTCACGCACCATGTGGGTGCAGGGATTCCTTAAAAGAGAATAGGTAGCTATCTTGATCGATAGTGGTTCCACTCATAATTTTATTAACAATAAGGTAGCTCATCGGCTAGGGTGTTTGGTGTCGGACTCAAAACCATTTGATGTGTTGATTGGCGATGGCAAGCATTTCCAGAGTACCGGTGTGTGCACTCAGATTACCCTCTCGATTCAGGGTAACACATTTGTTACTGACCTTTTCTTGCTTTGGGAGTACAGTGGCTGCAGGAACTAGGTGATGTGGTGTGGAATTTTTAGGATATGGTGATGGAATTCGAGCTTAATGGGTAGCAGGTTTGGTTGGAGGGGTCACGGCCTAGCACTCTTCTTTCGGCCCAGGACATGAGCTTCTTCCAGTTTGCTCCTCAGGGACTTCTTTTGCAGCAGCGTGCTATTATGGGCATATCATAGGAACATATACCATCTGATTTGCAGGTGCTGCTGACCAAACATGAGGATTTGTTTTCAGAGCCGCAGGGACTTCCTCCCGTCTGGCCTCATGACCATCATATTTCCATTCTTCCAGGGGTGGCACCAGCCAATGTCCGCCCATACCGTTACCCTCACATACAGAAATCTGAGATAGAACAGTTGGTGGCGGACATGCTTCAGTTCGGAATCATTCATCCTAGTACGAGCTCTTATTCGTCTCCAGTGCTGTTGGTTCGCAAGAAAGATGGTTCATGGCAGTTTTGTGTTGACTACCGTGCTTTGAACGCCATCACCGTCAAAGACAAATATCCCATTCCTGTGATTGAAGAACTATTTAATGAATTGATAGGTGCCAGGGTCTTTATTAAGCTCGATCTTCGTTCCGGCTATCACCAGATTCGTGTTCAGCCTAACGACGTGCACAAGACCGCATTCCGGACTCATGATGGCCATTTTGAGTTTTTGGTGATGCCTTTTGGATTGACCAACTCTCCCTCCACGTTCCAGTCTCTCATGAATGATATTTTTCGGCCCTTTCTTCATCGCTATATATTGGTCTTCTTTGATGACATATTGGTGTACAGTAGATCGTGGGAAGAACACTGATGCATCTCAGGTCGGTCTTTTCTATTTTGCGTGCTAACTCCTTATTTCTGAAGTATTCAAAATGTTCCTTTGGCAGTCCGCAAGTTGAGTATTTGGGTCACATTATCTCCCAGAACGGTGTTCCTATTGATCTGGCCAAAGTGGCCGCCATACTATCTTCACTGACTCCATCATGTGTCAGGGCGCTCAAGGTTTTTTTGGCCTTACAGGTTATTATCGTCGGTTTATCCGTCGGTATGGCGAGTTGGCTCATCCTCTTACAGAACTGTTGAAGAAGGGGGCATTCACATGGTCACCAGCGGCCCAAATAGCCTTTGAGGGGCTCAAGCAGGCAATGATGTCTGCCCTGGTCTTGCTCTTACCAAATTTTAGTCGGTCGTTTGTGGTGGAGATGGATGCATCAAAGGCGGGCTTGGGCACTGTCCTATTGCAGAACGACCGCCCTATAGCTTATTTCAGTAAGGCTCTAGCTAGTCGCTCCTTGTATATGTCAGTGTATGAGAAGGAAATGTTGGCTATCATCCTCGCCATTGACAAATGGCATCCGTATTTATTGGGTTGTCGATTTTAGATCCGTACCGACCACCAACCATTGAATTATTTTTTGGATCAATGAATGTCTACTCATGCTTAGCAGAGTTGGGTGAGTAAGTTGTTGGGCTATGACTACGAGTTAGTGTACAAAAAGGGGTCAGAAAATATCGTCGCTGATGCACTCTCTCGCCATCTAGCCCTGGGCTCCTACTTCGCTTTCTCCACCCTTTCTTGCCCATTTATTGAGGAGCTCCAGCAGGCCTTTGGCATGGATTCATGGACATAGGAGGTTATTGCCGCCCTTCAGGCCAACCGAGCAGCCCGGCCTTTCTTTGTGTGGCGGGACGGTCTTCTCTTCTGGAAAGACCGTTTGTGGGTTCCCGATGTTTCTGATCTCTGCCGCCGTATCATGTCGCATTTCCATGACCCTCTTGTGGTTGGTCACGAGGGGTCTTTCTGTACTTATAAAAGGGTTTGTAACGACCCATTTTTCGGTTATGCTTAACCCGGGGGGTTAAGGGCATTTTAGTAATTTGAGGTCAGTGTTAGGGGATTTCATTAGGTAAAATCCCCGAATCCAAGTAGAGCTTGGAGCAATGAGCGTGACAAATTGAAGAACACGCAAAACAGAGGCCGGGAGCCAAAGCTATGGCCTCGGGAAGTGTGCTGCATGGGCGAGGCCCACTCAAAAAGAGTGGGATAACCTATCCATGTGTGGTCTTGTTTTGAAGGGCTCATTGATACAAGTCCATCGGTATATAGAACGCGCGATTCCGACTTCGGGGTAAGAAGATATCGCGTGTTGAAGTTTAGATATTTTTTGGATTAAAATAATATGGAAAAATATTTTTTGAATCAGAAGAGGACAAAATAGCTGGCGTTAGCTGTGCCGCCCGATGCGCGGTATGGCGCCACGTGGCGGGGGGGCCGCGCGATGCGCGGGTGTCCGCACATCATCCTGCGTGTACGCAGGATGGGGCCTGCGTCGCGGGGCTGGGCCGTGCGCGATGCGGGGCACGACCGCGCCCTACGAGCGCGTAGCGCGGCCACGCACTTGGCTTGTCCCCTATAAATTGGAATCCCATTTCATTTTCTGGGGGAGTTTTCGGACTCGTTCAGAGTCTGTTTTCTTCCATTCTTTAGGCATTCCTAGCTAATTCGAGGGTGATCTACGCAATGGCATGGTCCATTCCTCGAGTTGGCACTCCTATAAGGGAGGAACAACCCGGGGAAAGAGGATGCTTTGTTCGCCGCCCTCCTGCCCCGAGAGTGAGAGAGAGAGAGAGACTGCCCGGAGAGAGAGGAGGCTCCGTCCTCCATTACCGGGCCAGATCAAGAGAAATGGCCTGATATAGGGGAGGCTCCGTTCTCCACCGAAGGGCCACGACATGTGAAGGACACCCCGAGTAGGGGAGGTTCTGTCCGCCACCCATGGGAGCAGAAAACGAGAAGTCTCCGGGAAAGGGGAGTGTTGGTCGGGTTGTCTTTCGGTGCAAGGCAATGAACGTATGAAGGCTAGAGGAGGCTCTGTCCGTTGTCTCCGGATCTGAAGGGGGGGACACCCAGAAACGAGCATCCCAAATACCACTACCCCATGAGACATCAGGGGAGTAAGAGTTTCTTACCTCTTATTTTAATTTTAGAATGACATGGGCTAGTTATGATGTGTGCCGTCTCGCTCTGGGTTAGAGAGAGACGGGTTGTGCATGTGTTTATATTACGATATGCTATGATCCTTTATATTATGACATGCTATGCTTATATGCCATGATGTGTGCCGTCTCGCTCTGGGTTAGAGAGAGACATGTGATGCGTGCGGTCTTGGCTAAGTGATATAGCGGGACGTGTGATGCATGTGGTCTCGGCTCAGTGATGGAGCGAGACGTGTGAATGTAATGGTCTTGCTCTGGGATAGAGTGAGGCATGATGTGGTGGTTGTGTGGTGCTCGTCTCTATGATAGAGCGAGATGTGTGTTGCCAGTGTTTTATGGGATTTTGTATCACTCTGATTAAATATTCGAAGATACGTATTTTATATGTATGTGTTTTTGGTAGGCCGGTGTATGTAGTAGCCAATAGGCAGAACAACATCCGGATCCGATCGTATCGGAGTAGCATCGTGGAGCACTAAAGTTCTTGCTTATGCGCAACGGAGCACTAAAGTTCAATAGCGCATAGAGGAATGAGAAGACTCTCGCACACAGAGTGTGCCGCTCTTGGTTCTGGGTTTGATTTTTATCGATTTCCAAACCCTTGGCCCAGGTCGGTTCTCGGGTTGGGCGTCACAGGGTTAGCCAGAGTTTCTTGTGGCAGGGCATCCGTCACGCCGTCCATGATTACATAGCTGCTTGTGATGTTTGTCAGAGGGCTAAAGCCGCGACGACCTCCCCAAACTGGTTGTTACAGCCCTTGCCTATTCCAGAGAAGGTTTGGGAGGATATTTCGATGGATTTCGTGGAGGCTTTGCCTATGGTACAGGGTAAGTTCGTCATTATGGTTGTGGTGGACATATTGTCTAAGTATGCTCATTTTTGCACTTTAGGCCATCTCTGGGCTGAGTGGTCTTATAATACAGCATATCACACGCGCGCTGGATTCACCCCATTTGAGGTGCTCTATGGTCGCCTGCCGCTGACTGTCTTATCTTATGTGCCTCATCGCTCGTCCATTTTCGAGGTGGATTATATGTTGCAGATGTGTGATGAGGTCTTACGCCAGCTTAAGGAGAATTTGTCAACTGCTCAGAACCAGATGAAGCAGGTTTATGATCGTCGCCATATGGATCAGGAGTTTGTTGTTGGTGACTTGGTCTATGTCTCGATCCTCCCTCAGCGCCAGTCCTCTTTGTTTCAGCCTGCGCACTCCAAGCTTGCACCTCGCTTCCGTGGTCCATATGTTATTGAGGAGCGTGTTGGACCGGTGGCATACCGCTTCATTCTTTAGTTCATCCTGTGTTTCATGTCTCTCGTTTGTGACGCTTTGTGGGTGATAAGTCTTTGGCGGTGGGCGCTCCTCCTCCTCCCCTGCTGGGGCCGGTTCCACCAGCCGATCCTGTCCCTGCTTTTGTCCTACAAAAGCGTCGGGTTTGACACTCTTGGCGTATTATTATTGAGGTTTTGCTTTCTTGGCAGGGTCAGCCACTTGAGGATGCCATGTGGATGCTTGAAGATGATTTTTTGGCTCGTTTTCCAGCCTGGTCGCCTTGAGGACAAGGTGAATAGTGGAAGCATGGTAGAGTGTTGTGCATGGTGACCAGACTCGACCAGTTTCGCGAAGGACTCATGCTTAGGCTTTACTTTATTGTTTTCATAGTTGCATTGGACGATTTGCTATTGTAATAGTTTAGTATTATGGTTGTTTGGATGTAATTTGGGTTGGTTCAGTTAATGGTCAGGTTAGCCGAACCACTAACTGGCATGCGCTCCTAGGGAACTGGGCTGGCCTTGGGTTGGGTTAGCGCGATTCCCTAGGGGACTGGTCATCCATTATATGGGGCGATCCTCTCTATTTTCACAGTTATGCAATTACAAAGTTCCAGTTTCTCCCCTTTCTTCATTACCTATCCCCTTTCCCTTCATAATTCTCCTAGATATTGATCGTGCCTACATCGGGCACATCATTCCGCTCTAGTTCTTCTATTACCTGACTTCAGCTGGCCGTTTGTGGTGGAGACCGACGTGTTAGAATCAGGGTTGGGTGCAGTTCTTTTGCAGGACGAGCGACCCATTGCTTATTTCAGCAAAGCATTGGCTGGCCGCTCCCTGTCCTTGTCTATGTATGAGAAGGAGATGTTGGCCATTGTCCTCGCTGTTGGCAAGTGGCGCCCTTGCTTACTCGGTCGTAGATTCCTGATTCTAACTGATCACCAGCCATTAAAATACTTCTTGGAGCAAGGCATGTCTACTCCCTCTCAGCAGCGGTGGGTAAGCAAGTTGTTGGGTTAGGACTATGAGGTCGTGTACAAGAAGGGGTCGGAGAATATCTCTCACAGTCTGGCATCGGGCTCTTGTCTGGCTCTCTCCACTCTCTCTTGCCCCTTTATTGATGAGATATGACAGGCCTATGGTGAGGATTCTTGGATGCAAGAGGTGATTACCAGCCTCCAAACTGACCCTGCTGGCCGTCTTTTCTTTGTGTGGCAGAATGAGCTTCTCTTCTGGAATGACAGCTTGTGGGTTCCTGCTATTGCTGACCTCCGCCGCCGCATTTTGTCGCACTTCCATGACTCTCCTATGGCTGGTCACAAGGACGCCTTTCCTACCAACAAATGGGTCAATCATAGTTTTCTATGGCATGGCATACGTCGGGCAGTTCATGACTACATGGCTTCTTGTGATGTTTGTCAATGGGCTAAAGCGACCATGACCTCGCCTGCTGGTTTGTTACAACCCTTGCCTATTTTCGATAAGGTTTGGGAGAATGTTTCGATGAACTTTGTGGAGGCTTTACCTGTGGTGCAGGGCAAGTCTGTCATTATGGTGGTGGTGGATCGACTGTCCAAGTATGCTCATTTTTGCGCACTGGGCCATCCCTTCACTGCCAAGACTATAGCTGAGCTCTATGTTTGCGAGGTGGCTTGACTTCACAGTATGCCCCGCATGATTGTTTCTGACCATGATCAGATTTTCCTTTCACAGTTTTGGCAAGAGTTTTTTCCCTCTAGAGGGGACCTCACTCCACATGAGCACGATTATCACCCCTAGACGGATGGGCAGACTGAGGTTGTCAACCGGTGTCTGGAGCAGTATCTTTGCTGCTTTACTATGACGCAGCCCCGCCGGTTGCTTCAGCTTCTTCCATAGGCCGAGTGGTCTTATAATATGGCCTATCATAAACCGCTGGGTTCACTCCATTTGAGGTGCTCTATGGCCGGCCACCGCCGACCGTCTTATCCTATGTGCCCCACCATTCGTCTGTGGCAAAGGTGGACTATATGTTGCAGACACATGATGAGGTCTTACGCCAGCTCAAAGGGAATCTTTCTTCTGCCCAAAACAGGATGAAGCAGCTCTATGATCGTCGCTGTACTGATCGTGCACGGTGGGTGATTGTTTATAATTAAACCCTTTGCAAGTGTACAAGGTAATTGTACTAGGATAAGTATTTAAGGGTTGTTGAACCTCAGGGACAGATGAATTATTACTAAATCTAAAGAGGAATTTGCTGATTAAAAACTAGAAAGAACTTAAACTTAAATTAAGCAAAAGAAAGGAATCAACTAGTTTAAAAGCAAGAGATTAATTTGATGAAATTTACTTAGGAAATTGAATCCACTATAGAACCATAACAATTCCTTAACTTTTAATCTAAATCTAGTGTGAATATGAACAAGTATTCTCAGCTACAAGCTAGAATTACTTCAGAAATAATTATTAATTAAATTCATGGCATGAACTATCTTCGACAATAGCAGAAATCATCTACACTAAACTAGCTATAGGCATGACTCGTCCAATCTTAGTATAACTCATCCAATTCATTAATTATCTAAACATTAAAACTATTGCATGACCATCTCATCTAAATCATAGAAATTAGAATCGATGAAAATATCAAAACCACATCAATCTATCATCTACAAGACAATAAATCAACATAGACTTAAATAAACATTAAAAGCTCTTCCATTAAAAAGGAAATCTTTATCATACAATTGTCATCATTCATAACTGAGATCTAAATTAAAAAGAAAAGAAACTGAAACTTATCTATAGCTTCATCAACTCTTAAGTAAAAGAAAAGTTTAGCCTTCCATTGTAGAAGAAAGCACTTGAATCTCCATTAAAAGCTTTGAGTTCTCTTCCATCTTCTTCTTCCTTTTTCTCTTCAAAAAATCTACTGGAATCCCCCAATTTCAAGCCAAATATGTCTTTATATAGGCATAAGAGCCGGAGAAAGAAGTCCAATATGAAAATGATTGAAAATTGGCTAAAACTAGGAAACTGCGTGTTATCCCATTCAAACGCCCTTCATGCCCGTTTGAATGTCTATACTATATTTTTGTCAGAATTCACATTATTCGTTTGATACATCAAACGCCCCGTTCAAACGGCTATACTGTTTCTGCAATCTGGACAGTCCAATTTCCTGTTCATTAAGCTTTTCTTCATGTCCATATTAATTTCTAACATGTTATAACTCCAAAAAGTTGTCCAAATCACTTTAAAGCATGTCAAGACTATTTTTAATTATTCCAAACATTGTCCAAGTACCTCAATAAGCGCACTATTCTTATAAAATATAAAATATCATATTTTAGACATGTAGAATATAATTAAAATTCCAACTTGATTTAAATACATATCTAAACTACTAATAACTATAGAATTATTAATAATTAAACTAAAGTACTAATATCTATCTTAATCTAAATAAACTATAACTAACTCTAAATTAACCTAATCTATGCTAGCAAATAAGGTAAAAGGGCATATAAAATAGATATATATTTCATACTTATCAGTGGGTGATTTGGTTTATGTGCCGGTTCTTCCTTATCGCCAGACTTCCTTGTTTTAGCGCGAGAACTCCAAGTTGGCTCCCCGTTTCCATGGTCCGTATGTTATTGAGGAGCATGTTGGCCCAGTGGCCTACTGCCTGACTTTGTCCCCTGACGCCTTGGTTCACCCTGTCTTTCATGTGTCCCATCTGCGGCGATTTAGGGGTGACAATTCATTGGCTGTGGGTGTTCCTCCTCCTCCTCCCCCGATGGGACCTATTCCGCCAGCCGACCTTGTCCCTGCTTCAGTGCTTGAGAAGCGTTGGGTTCGTCGCTACAGTCGCATTATTACTGAGGTCTTAATTTCTTGGCAGGGGCAGCCTCTCAAGGACTCTACGTGGATGCTTGAAGATGAGTTTATGTTTTGCTTTCCCGCTTGGTCGCCTTGAGGACAAGGCGAATAGCGGAAGCGTGGTGGAGTGTTGCGCACGATGACCAAATTCCTAGATGACTCACCCAGACGATACTCTCTTGCTTTTACTTAGTTGCATTGAAATATTTACTATTGTAATAGTTAGTATTTGCTTTGGTTTGGGTATTTAGGTATAAAATTGTGTTGGTTCAGTTAGTGGCCCGGGCTAGACTAACTGGCATGTTCACCTAGGGAACTGGGCAGGCCTGGGTTGGGTTGGCATGACTCCCTAGGGGTGGTCATCCCCTATATGGGGCGGCTCTCTCTTGTTGGATATTATGCAATTGAAGTTACTCTGTGTTTCTCCCCTTTCCCTACTTAGATCTCCTACGTACCGATTGTGCCTACTCCAGGCACATCAAGAAGTTTTAAAAAAATATGTCCTCATTTACTAAGTTCCTAAGAATGAATTAAATGCACTAAATGACGAACCAATAGGACCATTTTAGTCCAATTATATTCTTTTAATCGATTAAAACCGAAGTTTAATAAGAATGTGTCTAATCATATATCGTTAAAAGTTCAAACCAACCTCCTAATTATTATTTACGTTCGTAATTACAAATCAAATATAGAAAATGATACCACAGTTTGATCATTCTTCCTTAATTTATGTGATTTCATTCGCTTAACTAGTTTTAGAAAAAAACACCCAAGCATGTCACAAATGTATAGTTACTTTTTTAAAATATTTAAGTACTAATTTACTAAGTTTGTAAGAATAAATCAAATATACAAAACGATGAATGAATCAGACCAATTTCGGTATATTTATATCCTTTTAATCAATTGAAACTAAAGTTTGTTAATAATGTGTACAAATAGTTATATCGTTTAATGTTTAAAAAGTCCTCCCAATCATTTGTTACATTCAAAATTATGAATCAAATAGAGAAAGCAATACCACAATTTAATTGTTCTTCCATTACTTATGTGATTTTATTTGCTTAATTAGTTTTAGAACAAAGCACCCAAGCTCATCATGAATCTATATTCGGTTGTTTTAAAAATATAAGTACTAATTTATAAGTTCACGAACTGTCGAAGACCTCCAATGTAGTGATGACGCTCACAAGAAAATGAGCATTTGAAACTACCCCCACAAGAGTGAAGAGATGAGCCAGGGATAAGTGGTTTGGAAGGGCGCACCTTCAACAAAACCTGATTTGTGGAGTGACACACACTCAACAAATAATCACTATATTTTTGGATTCAAAACAAAGCTTCCATTATAATTTATCAAAGGCCTATTTATTGGCTTACAACATTCAAATTCGGAATTGAGAGGGAAGTACAACATAAATGTACTTCAACAACATTTTAGGTGTAATAAAAGTAAAAATTACTACTCCTAGCCATTCCTATGAAAGGTAGGAGGCCAAAAACATATTACTATGCCACATTTAATGCTGACTTAGCCCTAATTTCTGCACCATGAATAAATGTGACGAATTTGACTTTGTTCCATGGGCTTTCTTTAACTTTTCCTTCCATGCGCTTTATGGGTCTTCATCTTTAACTTCTTATGCTTGATTTTTCTATTTTCCTTTCTTCTATGGCATGCTCCTGGATCCCACATAAGATTTTAGTCCCTTAAGAGTGCATGCACAAGTGCACTTTCAAATTCAATTATGCTTAGAAGGATATATTGTTTGAGTTGAACCATGGAGTTGAACTTCTCTTCTTCATCAGCTAGTTTCACCACCAAAACTAGTTCATTTTGATTCACATCATTCTCCACTGGTTGGAGAAAACTTGACCTCGAGTTTAAAGTGAGGGCTTAAACAACTATTGGACACAGGGTCAACACATCCAAGTTCTAGCTGAGAAGATGGAATTCTTTCAAGAAGACTAGAGGGTAAGGATTTATAGGTTGGAACAACATATGTGTCTTCTGGCATTGACTAAATACAAACATATGGAGTATGAATTGGAATGTCAAACAACATATATGTAATAGCAAGTTCAGTGGATGGAAGATCAATGAAGGATTGTGCGGAAAAATGAAAAGAACGGATGGAGGGTAAAAATATGGTAGGGGAATACTCATCGTCATAGATGGGAGGAAGATCAAAATCTACCCCATCTAGCTCAATGAGAACTGGTTTACATGCCTCTTCATTAGAAGGCTGGTTAAATGGATATTCTTCATCATGAGATAGAAGGATAAACTACTGGGAGAACTTCTGAGCAAAGACTCCGCAGCTCCATTCAGTTTGGCAACTTCCTCTCGGATATTATCGATGTTCATATTTGAGATCTTTTTGTCAAGATCTCTGGAGTCAGGAAGTGAATCTCAAGCGGTCCGATACCAAATGATGAAAATGGAAAAGGCGCAGCGGTTACAGCAAGAGAAAACAAACGAACGAAATCCGATTCCATGAGGAACACTGGCTCACGAACTATCGTAGACCTCCAATGTATGGTGCTCACAAGAAAATGAGCATCTGAAAACTACACCCCCCCCCCCCCCCCTAAACAAGAGTGAAGAGATGAGTCAGGGATAAGTGGTTTGGAAGGGTGCACCTTCAACAAAACCTGATTTGTGGAGTGACACACACTCAACAAATAATCACTATATTTTTGGATTCAAAACAAAGCTTCCATTATAATTTATCAAAGGCCTATTTATTGGCTTACAACATTCAAATTCGGAATTGAGAGGGAAGTACAACATAAATGTACTTCAACAACATTTTAGGTGTAATAAAAGTAAAAATTACTACTCCCAGCCATTCCTAGGGAAGGTAGGAGGCCAAAAACATATTACTATGCCACATTTAATGCTGACTTAGCCCTAATTTCTACACCATGAATAAATGTGACGAATTTGACTTTGTTCCATGGGCTTTCTTTAACTTTTCCTTCCATGCGCTTTATGGGTCTTCACCTTTAACTTCTTATGCTTGATTTTTCCATTTGCCTTTCTTCTATGCAATGCTCCTGGATCCCACATAAGATTTTAATCACTTAAGAGTGCATGCACAAGTGCACTTTCAAATTCAATTATGCCTAGAAGGATACATTGTTTGAATTGAACCATGAAGTTGAACTTCTCTTCTTCATCAGCTAGTTTCACCACAAAAACTAGCCCATCTCGATTCACATCACTTAACTAGTTTTAGAATTAAGAACATAAGCTTGTCTTGAATGAATATTTAGCTATTTTAAAGAAATACGTATACTTTACTATGTTCGCTATAACAAATCAAACGCACTAAATGACTAACTAATCGGACCACTTTTCGTCTAGTTAAACCTTTTAATTGTCTAAAACCAAAATTCATTAAGAATGTGCATAAATCTTTATATTGTTTAAAGTTAAAAAAGACCTTCAAATCATTTGTTATGCTTGTAATTAAGAATCAATTTGACACAGTGATACAATTATTTAACCTTTTTTTCTTAACTTCTGAGATTTTGTTAGCTTAACTAGTTTAGAACAAAGCACCAAAGCTCGTCACGAATATATATTTAGTTATTTTTAAAAAATAAGTACTAATTTATAATTTTCGTAACAATGAATCAAATGCACTAATTGATGAACTGATCGGACTACTTTTTGTCATGTTATATCCTTTTAATCGATTAAAACCAAAGTTCATTAAAAATGTACATAAATTATTATATCTTTTAAAGTTTAAAGAGTCCTCGGAACCATTTATTAAGTTAGTTATTACGAATCAAATGGAGAAAGAAAAACCACAATTTGACCGCTCTTCCTTTAAGTTATGTGATCTCATTCACTTAGCTAGTTTTAGAACAAAGAACCCAAGTTCATCACGAATGTATATTTAGTTGTTTTAAATAGAGAAAGTGGTACCATAATTCGACCATTGTTCCTTAACTAATGTAATTTCATTCGCTTAACTAGTTTTTGAACAAAGCACCTAAGCTCGTTGCGAATGAGAATTTAGTTGCTTTAAAAAAATAAGTACTAATTTACTAAGTTCATAAGAATAAATCAAACACATAAAACGATGAACAAATTGGACAAATTTTGGTCTATTTATATCTTTTTAATTGATTAAAACCGAAGTTTGTTAAGAATGTGCACAAAATATTTTATCGTTTAAAGTTAAAAGAGACCTCTGAACCATTGTTACATTTGTTATTACATATCAAATGGAAAAAGTGATCCTATAATTTGACCATTCATCCTTAACTTATGTGATTTTATTTGCTTAAGTAGTTTTAGAACAAAACACCTAAGCACGTCATGAATGTCTATTTAGTTGTTTTATAAAAATACATACTCATTTGTTATATTCGTAAAAATGAATCAAGCACACTAAACGATCATCTAATTAGACCACTTTTGGTCTATCCTTTCAATCGATTAAAACCAAAGTTTGTTATGATTGTGCAAAAATTATTATATTGTTTGAATTTTAAAGAGACCGTCGAATCATTTGTTACATTTTTATTAAGAATTAAATGGAGAAAGTGATACTACAATTTAAAAGTTCTTCCTTAATTTATGTGATCTCATTCGCTTAACTAGTTTTCAAAACAAAGAACCCAAGTTCATCACGAATGTATATTTAGATGTTTAAAAAAATATGCACTCATTTACTAAGTATGTAAGATTGAATCAAACGCATTAAATAACGAACCAATTAGACCATTTTTGGTCTAGATATATCTTTTTAATCAATTGAAACCAAAGTTTCTTAAGAATGTGTGTAAATCATTATATTGTTTAAAGTTTAAAAAGTCCTACTAATCATCTGTTATGTTCATAATTACGAATTAAATAAAGAAAATAAAACCACAATTTAACTGTTCTTCCTGAACTTATGGGATTTCATTCACTTAAATAGTAATAGAACAAAGCACTCAAGCTCATCACAAATATATATTTAGTTGTTTTAATGAAATACGTACTCATTTACTAAGTTCGTAAGAATGAATCAAATGCACTAAACGACAAACCAATTAGACCACTTTTGGTCTAGTTATATTCTTGTAATCGATTAAAAGTGAAGTTCATTAAGAATGTATATAAATCGTTATATTGTTTAATGTTTAAAAAGACCTCCCAATCATTCGTGACATTCGTTATTATGAATCAAATAGAGAAAGTGTGGAATCACACTTTTAATTTGATTTGTTATTACGAACATAACAAATGAACATGGGGTATTTATAAACTTTAAACTATATAACAATTTGTGCACGTTCTTAACTTACTTCAGAAAGAATGATCAAAAGGATATAACATGACCAAAAGTGGTTTAATTAGTTTGTCGTTTAGTACATTTGGTTTATTCATTTGAATATAGCAAAGGACTATGTATTTATTTAAAATAATTGAATATGCATTCGTGACAAGCTTTGGTGCTTTGTTCAAAATCAAGTTAAGTGAATGAAATCATTTAAGTAAATGAAGAACGGTCAAATATTGGAATCACTTTGTCAATTTGATTTGTAATTACAACCATAACAAATGAATTGGGGGCCTCTTTAAACTTTAAACGATATATGGATTTTTGCACATTCATAACTTATTTCAGTTTTAATCGATCGAAAGGATATACTTCACCAAAATGGGTTCAATTGGTTTGTCATCTATCATATTTTATTTATTCTTTTGAACTTAAAAAATGAGTGTGTATTTATTAAATATACATTTGTAATAAGCTTAAGTACTTTGTTCTAAATAAAGTTAAGCGAATAAAATCATATAAGATAATGAAGAATGGTCAAATTGTAGAATCAATCTTTTAATTTGATTCGTTAGTACGAATGTAATAAATGAATGGGAGATCTCTTTAAACTTTAAATGATATTACAATTTTTACACATTAACTTCAGTTTTAATCGATGAAAAAGATATTATAACACTAAAAGGGTTGGTTTGTTGTTTATATGTTTATTCTTTTGAACTTAGCAAATAAGTAGGTATTTATTTAATATACATTCATGACAAGCTTCGGTGCTTTGTTCTAAATCAAGTTAAGTGAATGAAATCATATAAGTTAATGAAGAATGGTCAAATCATGGAATCAATCTTTTAATTTGATTCGTTATTACGAACGTAATAAATGAATGGGAGGTCTCTTTAAACTTTAAACGATATAATAATTTTTACACATTAACTTCAATTTTAATCGATGAAAAGGATATTATAACACTTAAAAGGGGTCCAATTGGTTTGTTGTTTATATATTTATTCTTTTGAACTTAGCAAATAAGTAGGTATTTATTTAATATACATTCATGACAAGCTTCGGTGTTTTGTTCTAAATCAAGTTAAGCGAATGAAATCATATAAGTTAATGAAGAACAGTCAAATATTGGAATTACTTTGTAAATTTGATTCGTTATTACAAACGTAACAAATGAACGGGAGGTCTCTTTAAACTGTAAACGACATTATGATTTTTGCACATTCTTAACTTACTTTGGTTTTAATCAATTAAAAGGATATAACTTGACTAGAAGGGTCGTCATTTATTCATTCTTGTGAACTTAGCAAATAAGTATGTATTCCTTTAAAGAATTACATATGCATTTGTGACAAGCTTAGGTATTTTGTTCTAAATCAAGTTAAGCAAATAAATCATATAAGTTAAGGAAGAATAGTCAAATTGTGGAATCACTTTGTAAATTTAATTTGTTATTACAAACATAACAAATAAATAGGAGGTCTCTTTCATCTTTAAATGATAAAATGATTTGTGCACATTCTTAACTTATTTAATTATCTTAAAGCAATAAATACTCATTTACTACATTCATAACAATGAATCAAATGCACAAAATGACGAACCAATTAGATCACTTTTGATCAAGTTATATGCTTTTAATTGATTAAAATCAAAGTTTATTAAGAATGTGCATAAATCATTATATTGTTGAAAGTTTAAAAAGACCTAATCATTTGTTATTTTCGTAATTATAAATCAAATTAAGAAAGTAATACCTAAATTTGACAACTCTTCCTTAACCTATGTGATTTTATTTTCTTAACTAGTTGTATAATAAAGCATCTAAGCTTGTCACGAATATATATTTTGTTGTTTTAAAGAAATAAGTTTTAATTTACTAAGTTATTAAGAAAAAATCAAAAGTGCAAAATGATGAATGAATTTGACAACTTTTGGTCTAATTATATCCTTTTAATCAATTACAACTGAAGTTTATTAAGAATGTAAACAAATCGTTATATCATTTAAAGTTTAAAGAGATCTTTGAATTATTTTTTATGTTCATTATTATGTGAATCAAATGGAGAAAGTGATAGTACAATTTAATTCTTCTTCCTTAACTTATATGATCTCATTCGCTATTAGAAAAAAGTACCTAAGCTCGTCACGAATGTATATTTAGTTATTTTAAATAAATATATGCTCATTTATTAAGTTCGTAATAACAACTAAAATGTACTAAACAACAAACAAATTGGATAACTTTTGGTCTAGTTATATCCTTTAATCGATTAAAACCGAAGTTCATTAAAAATGTACATAAATTGTTATATCATTTAAAGTTTAAAAAGACCTTTGAATAATTTATTATGTTTGTTATTACGAATTAAATTTAGAAAGTAATACCACAAGATCGTTCTTTCGAAACTTATGTGATTTCATTCGCTTAATTAGTTTTAGAGCAAAGTACCCAAGCTCATGCGAATGTACATTTAGTTGTTTTAACGAAATACATATTTATTTACTATAATCGTAAGAATGAATCAAATATAGTAAGAAATGAACCAATAGGACAACTTTTGGTCTAGTTATATCTTTTTAATTGATTGAAACCAATGTTTGTTAATAATGTTTACAAATCGTTATATCATTAAAAGTTTAAAAAGTTCTCCCACTCGTGTTACGTTCATAACTACGAATCAAATGAAGAAATTGATGTCATAATATGACCGTTCTTCCTTAACTTATGTGATTTTATTCGCTTAACCAGTTAGAACAAACGACATAAGTTCGCCACTAATGTATATTTAGTTGTTTTAAAGAAATAAGTGTTCATTTACTAAGTTTGTAAGAAAGAATTAAATGCACAAAAAGATGAAATAATCGAACACTTTTGATCAAATTATATGTTTTTAATTTATTAAAACCAAAGTTTGTTAAGAATGTGCACAAATCGTTATATCGGTTAAAGTTGAAAAAGTCCTCCTAATCATTTATTACGCTAGTAATTACAAATCAAATTGAGAAAGCAATGCCACAATTTTACTATTCTTCCTAACTTATGTGATTTTATTCGATTAACTAATTTTAAAACAAAGCAGCAAAGCACGTTACGAATATATATTTAGTTGTTATAAAAAAATAATTACACATTAACTAAGTTTGTAAGAATGAATAAAATATACTAAACGAAGAACCAATTGGACCATTTTGGTCTTGTGATATCATATGAATCAATTAAAACTAAAGCTCGTTAATAATGTGCACAAATCATTATATCGTTTAAAGTTTAAGAAGACCTCCCAATCATTTGTTACGTTCGTAATTACGAATAAAATTGAAAAAGAGATGTCACAATTTTACCGTTCTTCCTTAACTTAAATAATTTTATTCGATTAACTAGTTTTAGAACAAAGTTCCTAAGCTCGTGAAAAATGTATATTTAGTTGTTTAAAATAAATACGTACTCATTTTTTTTGTTTATTTAATAATGTACATAAATCATTATATCATTTAAAGTTGAAAAAGGCCTCCCAATCATTTGTTATATTCGTAATTACGAATTAAATTGAGAAGCGATGCCACAATTTTACCGTTCTTCCTTAACTTGTGATTTCATTCAATTAACTACTTTTGGAACAAAGTTCTTAAGATCATAATGAATGCATATTTAGTTGCTTAAAATAAATACATACTTATTTACTAAGTTAGATGTTTGAAATAAATATGTACTCATTCACTATGTTTGTAAGAATGTGCATATTCTTGACTTATATTAGTTTTAATTGATTAAAATGATATAACTTAACGAAGAGGGGTCCAAATTGTTTATTGTTTAGTACATTTAATTCATTCTTTCAAACTAAACAAATAAGTACGTATTCATTTAAAATAATTAAATATAAATTCTTAACAAGCTTTAGTGCTTTACTCTAAATCTAGTTTAAGCGAATAAATTCACATAAATTAAGATAGAACGGTTAAATTGTAGTATCACTTTGTTAATTTGATTCATTATTACGAACATAGCAAATGAGGAGAATGAATCAAACTTAATAAATGACGAACAAATTAGACCATTAATAAACTTAACAAACAACAAACAAAAGTGAAGTAACTTAAGAATGTGCACAAATCATTATTAACGTACTTACCAAATAAATATATATTTAATTAAAATAATTAAATATACATTCATGATGAGCTTTGGTGATTTGTTCTAAATCTAGTTAAGCAAATAAAATTATATAAGTTAAGGAAGAACGGTCAAATTGTGGAATGACTTTATCAATTTGATTCGTTATTACAAATATAACAAATAAATTGCAGGTCTTTTTAAACTTTAAACGATATATCGATTTGTATACATTTTTAACTTACAACAGTTTTAATCAATCAAAAGGATATAACTTAACCAAAGGGGGTCTGATTGGTTCATTGTTTAGTACGTGTTATTCATTCTTTTGAACTTAGCAAATGAGTATGTATTTATCTAAAATAATTAAAATATACATTTATGACGAGCGTTAATGCTTTGTTCAAAATCTAGTTAAGCGAATGAAATCATATAAATTATGTAAGAACGGTCAAATTGTGATATCTCTTTGTCAATTTAATTCGTTATTACAAATGTAACAAACTAATGGGAGGCCTCTTTAAATGTTAAACGATATAATGATTTGTGAACATTCTTAACTCACTTCAGTTTTAATCGATCAAAATGATATAACTTGACCAAAAGGTGTCCGATTAGTTTGTTATTTTGTACGTTTAATTTATTCGTTTGAACTTAGTAAATAAGTATGTATTCATTTAAATTAATTAAATATACATTCATAACTAACTTTATTACTTTATTCTAAATCTAGTTAAGTGAATTAAATTATACTCCCTCCGTCCTATATTAATAGCTCCAATAGAAAAAATATATTATTCTGTATTAATTGCTCCATTTCGCTCAATGTAAGCCGTTAGGTGGGTCTATAATGCTTCTCATCTTTACTTCACTTGATCTCTTAACTCAGATGACAAAATGGTAGTTTAGACAACTTCTACGATGACTACCCCAGAGCGCCACATCCCTGAGCTCATCACCCTCACATCCTACCTTTGCACCTGCGTCTCCTCTGCGTTGAGCTTGTGGGCTCTGCCCCAGCTCAGTCTTGGCCTCTCTACCATTCACCTTTTCGTTGAGCTGAAGCTCAATCTTTGCCTCTCTGCTATTTTGCTTCTCGTCGAGCTTCTAATTGAGAGACAGCCATGGCACCTCAACGGCGTAGGAGTTGCAGCCCGACCCATTTCCACCCCCGCTCCAACCGGGACATTGTCGACTGGCAGTCAAAGCTCATTGCCTCAATTCACCCACACCTAGTGACTTCACCGGAGGCGCCCGCCTCAGAGCACCCAAGAACATCAAGTCGCTGTTGATCGAGCAGTGCAAATCCAGTGGTGGACATTGTCAATTGGTTGATTGCAATGTTGGGGAGTGTAGGAGGCCGGAGCCGGCCATCAAGCTCTTTGCCACTTCCGAGTTTTGTCTGCAGCCACCGGGTGACAGCCCAATGAGGAAGTCGGTATTTGATTCTCTGGTTTCATGTTGTATCCCAGTGTTGTTTGATCTGTTCATTGCTTACTATCAATATCCATGACACTTGCCGGAGAACTACACCAAGTATTCAAAGTCTGTACAAAGGAATTGAAATCGTCGACGGCGAAGCAAAGATGATGGCCTTTGGAGAGTTGGGCTCTAGAATGGCCCCGCTTGAACTCCACTTCAGTGTTCTCGATTCTGGGTTCCTCTTGATCAAGAAGGAACTCAACCATAAAAAAAATAAACAAACACACACCTAGAATCCCGATCATTGATATGGACAGTGATTTCCTGGGAGTCTCTGCCTTCTAAGTCTAGAAGCATGATACAGGGGAGTTGGTCATCTAAAGCACTCTCATAATGGAGAAATGGGCGAACTCTCACCACTACCCAAACTTTGGATCCCGGGAGTTGGGATGATGACACAGCTGCGGCAGATTTAGGGGAGTTGGGGACTATTGCAACAGGAATTGCCTCCATTGGGGACCGAGTGCATGCAAGCTAGAAGAAATTTCATGACCAAAAATGGGGATTTGGGAGTGCTGCAATTCCAACTCGCAAAAAACCATACATTTGGGGCTCTCCAGTCTGTCGCCTGTCCCCTCCTTTCCTCCCTCTTCATCAAAACTCGCACCACCGCCTGCAAGATCTGCCCACCCTCAACTCCTTCCATGTCTGCGCTCACCTCGGTGACTGCTGCTCCCATGCAAACGTCAATTTCTCCTCCTCCGTTTCGAAAAATACATGCAGTTAGCTGCACTTCGATGGTTATTATTATAATGGTTAGACGCATAAGAGAAACACTTAATAAAAATAACAAAATTTAGATATGGAGCTACTAGTATAGGATGGAGGGAGTATTAGTTAAGGAATAACCATAAAATTGTGGAATCACTTTGTTAATTTTATTCATTATTAAGAACATAATAAATTAATAAAAGACATTTTTAACTTTAAACCATATAACAATTTGTGCACATCCTTAACTTACAATGGTTTAAATCGATTAAAAGGATATAAATTGATCAAAAGCGGTCCGATTAGTTCATAGTTTAGCACGTTTAATTAATTCTTTTGAACTTAGTAAATAAGTACCTATTTATTTAAAATAATTAAAATATACATTTGTGATGAGCTTTAATGCTTTGTTATAAATCTAGTTAAGCGAATAAAATTATATAAGTTAAGGAAAAATAGTCAAATTGTGGAATCAGTATATTATAAAAGTGAAAAATAAATGGGAGGTCTCTTTAAAATATATAACGATTTGTGAACATTCTTAACTTACTTCGGTTTTAATCAATCAAAAGAATATAACTTGACCAAAAGGGGTCCAATTAGTTTTTCGTTTAGTACATTTAATTCATTCTTTTGAACTTAGAAAATGAATACATATTTATTTAAAATAATTTATTGTGCATGTTCTAGGACTCTGTTGTGCACGTCCTAAGGCTGCCACTGGTGCCACATGCTAGGGTAATTAGTGCTTTAATTAGTTTTATGAAATAAGGGTATTTAAGTATTTTGGTTAATTAGACAATTACTTATTTATTTTAATTATACTAATGGGCCTTAGGTAATTCTTATTGAGCCCATTAGTTAGCGTATTTAAATGTAAGGGCTATGCCCTAAGTTGGGTAGTCAATGATTAATTCTCTCATTTTCTTCCCTTTCTTCTGTGTTTCTCCCCTTTCTGTCCGATGGCCATGCCATCCACTCTCCCCTTTCCCGGTCTCCCTGTGCCGCTCCATGCTTGTGGACAATCGTCCACAACATTGGTATCGGAGCCGTTATGATTCCCGGCCATTGTTCTCACTTCAGCTTCAGTGGACCGCTCGAAGGCCAATCCGGTGGCATTTGACGCCAAGCTGTCAGAGCTCATAGTAGCAGTGCAGGCTCTCACTGCAGACATGGCCAGCATAAAAGCTCAGCAAGCAGCCCTCCTGACAGTGCTCGTAGCACCTATCCAGGGTGGTCCATCATGGTCTCCCGAACAACTACAGCGTGCAAACCCAACTTCCCATCCAGGCTAGGGGTATGATGGCATCCGGCCTTGCACCGGTGGAGGCAGCAATGGCCCAGCCATAGGGCCTCATGCCGGGGTGGATCAATGGTGTGGGAAGCGGCATGCAGGTGATTTCACTGAGCACTCTCTGGGCAGGGGAAATCTTTATGATTCCACACGCGCAAGCCCGAACTTCCGCTAGTTCACTAGTTCCCCTTCACCAATTCTGAAAACAGAGAAGAAACAGGCACGGGAAGCATTCGACTCCTCCAGCCCGACGACCACCAATCCACGCTACCTGCCACCGCTGGTCCCGGTGCCGGTCATCCTGGCTGGACTTCTGTCCCTGCCAGTTGCCAGAGCCCCAGCCGTCAGCCCCCTGGTCGCCATCATCGGAACAACCCGATCAGCACCCTGTTTCTCTGTCGACAACATGGGACCAGTGGCCAAACACTCAATGTCTGGGTCTTTCCAACAATCGCTCCCTCGACTGACCTCCGGCCTCCACCACCATCCTCCACTGCCGTCGTCTCCATCCTCTTTGCCATTCCATTCCATTGTCTCGCCAGCCTCCCACTGTGCTTTGCCTCCAGCTGCTCCGTCGGCATTGCCTCCCATAGAATAGCCGCGATCATTAGCTATGGAGAATCTTTTCCTTCACCAGCCGGCGGAAAATATTTTGCTTCAGAGATCTTCCGCCAATTTGGAGAATTTTTTCCAAGCTGGAGGTGAAGCTTCCCTGCTTACACAGGATTTTTGGGACCAGTTTTCCCAGAACAGTATAGAAGATGTGCGGCATCCCTGGATTTATGACTATGATAAACTCAATCGATGGGGGCTAGTGTGGAAGGATTTTTATTCCCAGTGGAATGTACGGGGGATTCGCCACTCTGGTCCGAGCAAGGGAGGTGGTCTTTCCCCACTCTGGGTCACCATGACTTCCGCCATGGGACAGCTGATAGCCACCACCCAGCGCAGTCTACCGCCACTGGCCCAGGCTTTAGTCATCTGGCCTGGACTTCTGCCTCCACATTCTGTCAAAGATTTTAATGCATTCCCAGCCTCAGTCCACTGCTTCCGCTTCGCATGCTACTGGGTTGTCTTTAGCCAACTATGTCTGATGGAAATGGAAGCCTTCCAGCCACCCAACAATTGTCCATTGTTCCGCAACAAATCCTTCCCTCATGCCTACTGGATAAACCACAAGTTATTCTAACTCTACCAGGAATTCTGTCTGGGCCAATTCAATGTCAACCATGGGGGGTGTTCTCGTCGATCACCATCTATTCGACGAATTGCTCTAGAGTTTCTAGGCCACCACCTATTATGATATTAATTTTGCTCGTCAACAGCTGAGCTCCTCTGATGAATCTTTTGGTTTAGGGTGACAGAAGTACGATGAAGAAGCACCAGGTAATCAGTATCTAAATTTGGTCAATAATAATTTTGCTATTAGAAATTGGGAGCAGAAGGAGGGCATTAGCCGAGATGGGCACATGCAGCTCTCCACTGAAATCATTTTTGCTTCCATCGATCAAAGGAGTGAGCGGGCTGCAGGTGAAAGTGCCTGCTCAGCCCTTGTTGTTGTTATAGCCGACTGGTTTCAGACTAACAGAGACAAGCTACCAATCCAATCCCAATTTGATAGCATCATTAGAGAAGGCTTTCCGGAATGGTGAAACCTCTATGGGAATGAAGTCTATTGGGAGAGAATTCTTGATACGCATTTTGCTTTTGAAACTGTCTTGCTGGCCAAAATCTACACTGACCATTACACCATCACTAGTGTTCTTAGTGGGTCGGCATTGACTTGTTGAAAATGAAAATCAGTGCTACCATTTTCACTGTGTTGTGCTAAAATCCCGGAAGAAATATGGGCAAGAACGGACAGGAATGGCTCGAGGTGGGAAGATTGATCCAGGCATTAGCAGGGATGATGAGAAATTAGTGCCAATTGTTCTTGCTGAGATTAATAAGTGGGAGATGGGGCGCCTCTCTCTTCCAAGTACTACAGATACAGCTGCAAGGGATATGTTGAACCGTCAAATGGCGGATTTTCCTCTTTTAAAAGCCAGGCAAGCACAATTGACTGAGCAGTGCGGACATGAGCAATTAGTGATGTACCGCATGCAATCCATAAAGGCAGAGCTTGACTGGCGACAGCTAGAAGTTGCTGAAACATAATTAGATGGATTTAAGAGTTCTGGCAGATACTTACTATGGGAAGAGGTTACTGGTGATGCTGTTTTCAAGTTGGTGAAGGCACAGGCTTCTGATGCTAAATTACTTGCATCTGTTGAGGTGATTATGGGGCCTGCTTGGACCGATGAAGCTGGGAAGGACTTAGAGGTAATCGGGATCACAATCCTGGGTAAAATGGTGTTTGGAATGCTGAGGGCAAGCGGCGGAAATCCTTGTTTCCTGGCAGTTCATGAAGAGGAAGGTGCTGAAGGAACTTTATCCATGGATAATGGCAGCCCATACAAGCCAATGATTCAGGATTGTACAGCGCTTCTTCAGCATATTGTGGCTTGTGACGAGGCAGATTTTGATGTGGTGTATCGAATTCCCAAGAGCTATGAGGCTTCTGGCTATTCCCTCACAACGAATGTTTCTATCGGACTAGTCCTCGGGTTGTGTCTGAATATTTCACTAACAAGAATTGCAGGATGTTGTCGGTGCATGCAGAACTGGAGTTGTTGTTCATGCCATCATTTGGACTCGCCTTGTGATTTCTCGTATTTGCTTGTGCCTCAGCCGTATTCGCTGTTCAGGACTAGCTGATCAAAGAGGAGTTGTGGTGGGCCTACGGGTGGGAGTTTAAGGTCACCTTGCGAACGAGGTGATGCGGAAGCAGGGTGGAATGTTGTGCACGTTCTAGGGCTCTGTTGTGCACGTTCTAAGGCTGCCATTAGAGCCACATGCTAGGGTAATTAGTGCTTTAATTAGAATTATGAAATAAGGGTATTTAAGTAATTTAGTTAATTAGGTAATTAGTTATTTATTTTAATTATGCTAATGGGCCTAGGGTACTTGTTAGTGAGCCCATTAGTTAGCCTATTTAAATGTAAGGGCTACGCCCTAAGTTGGGTAGTGAATGATTAATTCTCTGATTTTCTTCCCTTTCTTCTGTGTTTCTCCCCTTTCTGTCTGATGACCATGTCATCCACTCTCCCCTTTCCCGGTCTCCCTGCACCACTCTATGCTTGTGGACAATCGTCCACAACATAATTAAATACAAATTCGTGATGAGCTTTAGTGCTTTGTTCAAAATCGAGTTAAGAGAATAAGATTAAATAAGTTAATAAAGAACCGTAAAATTGTCTAATTAGTTTGTCAATTTGGTTCATTATTACGAATGCAACAAATAAATAAGATATCTATTTAAACTTAAAACGGTATAACGATTTTAGCACATTCTTTTATTATTACGAATGTAAAAAATGAATGATGTCTCTTTATACTTTAAACGATATAATGATTGTACATATTCTTAACTTACGTCGGTTTTAATCGATCAAAGGGATATAACTTGACCAAAAGGTGTCTAATTGGTTCATTGTTTAGTATGTTTAATTCATTCTTTTCAACTAAGAAAATAAATATGTATTTATATAAAATAATTAAATATATTTTCGTGACGAGCTTTAGTCCTTTGTTCCAAATCTAGTTAAGCGAATAAAATCAGATATGTTAAGCAGAATCGTAAAATTGTGGATTCACTTTATTAATTTGATATTTTACTATGAACATAACTTACTTTGGTTTCATTGATCAAAAATATATAACTTGACCGAAAGAGGTCCGATTAGTTAATTGTTTAGTACATTTTATTCATTCTTTTAAACTTAGTAAATGAGTACGTATTTATTTAAAATAATTAAATATAAATTCTTGAAGAGTTTTAGTGCATTACTCAAAATCGAGTTATGCAAATAAGATTAATAAGTCAATGAAGAACCGTAAAATTGTGTAATCACTTTGTCAATTTCATTCATTATTACAAACGTAACAAATGAATAAGAGATCTCTTTAAATGTTAGATTTTAGCACATTCTTTCGTTATTATGAATGTAAAAAATAATTGGGAGGTCTCTTTATATTTTAAATGATATAATGATTTGCACACATTCTTAACTTACTTCATTTTTAATCGATCACAGGGATATAATAATTAAATATATATTTATTTAATTTATTTTTTTAACTTAGTAAATGAGTACATATTTATTTAAAATAATTAAATATACATTCATGACAAGCTTTACTCCTTTGTTTTAAATCTAGTTAAGCGAATAAAATTAGATAAGTTAAGGCCAAACCGTAAAATTATAGATCAACTTTGTCAATTTGATTAATTATTACGAACATAACAAATAAATAAAATGTCTCTTTAAACTTTTAAACTATATAATGATTTGTACACATTTTTAACTTACTTTAGTTTTAATTGATTAAAAGGATATAATAATTAAATATATATTCGTGATGAGCTTTAGAATTTTTTTAAAAATCTAGCTAAGCAAATGAATTAATATAAGGAAGAACGGTCAAATTATGCAATAACTATATAATGATTTGTACATAGTTTTAACTTATTTCGGTTTATATCAATCAAAATGATATAACTTGACCAAAAAGGGTCCGAGTGGTCGTCGTTTAGTACATTTAATCCATTCTTTCGAATTTAGTAAATAAGTACGTAGTTATTTAAAATAATTAAATATAAATTTGTGACAAACTTTAGTGCTTTATTCTAAATCTAGTTAAGCGGATGAAATTATATAAATTAAAGAAGAACTGTAAAATTCTAGAATTGTTTTATCAATTTGTTTCGTTATTATGAATGTAACAAATGAATGGAAGGTCTATTTAAACTATAAACGATATTATGATTTGTGCGCACATTCTTAACTTACTTTAGTTTTAATCGATCAAAAAGATATAACTTGACCAAAAAGGGTCGAATTAGTTCGTCATTTAGTACATTTAATTTATTCTATCAAAATTAGCAAATGAATAGGTAGTTGTTTAAAATAATTAAATATACATTCCTGATGAGCCTTGTTGAATTGTTCTAAATCTAGTTAAGTGAATAAAATCATACAAGTTAAAGAAGAACTGTAAAATTTTAGAATCGCTTTGTCAATTTTATTTGTTATTACGAACATAAACAATAAATATAGCTTATCTTTAAACTTTAAATGATATAATGATTTGTCCACATTCTTAACTTACTTTGACTTTAATCGATTAAAAAAATATAACTTGACCAAAATTGGTCTGATTGGTTCATCATTTAGTACATTCAATTCATTCTTTTTTAACTTAGCAAATAAGCATATTTTTATTTAAAATAATTAAATATATATTTATGACAAGCTTTAGTGTTTTATTTTAAATATAATTAAGCGAATAAAATCATATAAATTAAAGAAGAACGGTAAATTTGTGAAATTGCTTTATCAATTTGATTCTTTATTATGAACGTAACAAATTAATGAGAGGTCTCTTTAAACTATAAACGATATTATGATTTGTGTACATTCTTATCTTACTTCGGTTTTAATTAATCAAAAGGAGATAATTTGACCAAAAATGTGATTGGTTCGTCATTTAATACATTTGATTTATTATTTCGAGCTTAGCAAAAAAAGTACGTTGTTATTTAAAACAATTAAATATGCATTTATGGCAAGGTTTAGTGATTTGTTCTAAATCTAGTTAAGCAAATTAAATAATATGAATTAAGGAAGAATAATTAAATTGTGGAATCGCTTTGTTAATTTGGTTCATTATTATTAATATAATAAATAAATGAGAGGTCTCTTTAAACTATAAACGATATCATGATTTGTGCACATTCTTTACTTACTTCGGTATTAATCGATTAAAATGATATAACTTAACCAAAAGTGATCTGATTGGTTCATCGTTTAGTATATTTATTTTATTCTTTTAAACTTAGCAAATGAGTATGTAGCTATTTAAAATAATTAAATATATATTTTTGACAAGTTTTGGTGTTTTGTCCTAAATTTAGTTAAGCGAATGAAATCATATAAGTTAAGGAAGAACGATAAATTTTTAGAATTACCTATCAATTTAATTCGTTATTATAAACGTAACAAATAAATAGTAGGTCACTTTAAACTTTAAACGATATAATAAATTGTCCACATTCTTAACTTACTTTGGTTTTAATCGATTCAAATGATATAACTTGACCAAAAGTCTAATTTATTCGTTATTTAGTGCATTTAATTTATTCTTTTGAACTTAGCAAATGAGTACGTTTTAATTTAAAACAAATATACATTCATGATAAGTTTTGGTGCTTTATTTTAAATCTAGTAATGTGAATGAATTAATAATATAAGAAAAAATAATCAAATTGAGAAATTACTTTGTTAATTTGATTCATTATGACGAACATAATGAATGAATAAGTCTCTTTAAACGTTAAACGATATAATATTTTTTGTGCATTCTTAACTTATTTCGGTTTAATCGATTAAAAGGATATAACTTAACCAAAAAGGGTCTGATTGGTTTATCTTTTGATATGTTTAATCCATTCTTTCGAATTTAGGAAATGAGTACATAGTTATTTAAAATAATTAAGTATATATTCGTGACGAGCTTTAGTACTTTGTTCTAAATCTAGTTAAGCAAATAAAATTATATAAATTAAGGAAGAACGGTAAAATTATGGAATTGCATTGTCAATTTAATTTGCTAAACAAAATTTGCATCTAGAATGTTATCATAGTTAAATCAGCTTCTCATTAAATCCATTCTCTTCTCAAAAGTTTTAAGAAAAAGTGGGCAGGGAAGCTAATCTGAAAATAAGAAAACTTAAACTTCACTTCCATGTCACTAAAACAAAGGATGCTCATGCCAATTGAAGTCAAGAATGCTAAGAGGTAACAAACCATATAGAACTAACCTAAGCAATAAACTGAAAAAATGTAGAGACCTCCTATTTCTTCAGTACCACTATAAGCTTCCCTTACATCATCAAAATGATTATTATTTTCATAGTTCATAATCAGTTAAGTTTAAGTTTATTGATTCTTAAACAGTTAAGTTTAAGGGTATTTTATAAACAGAATTGACCGTATCTACCTTCCTTCAACCATTCTGAATGAAGGATGTTCTTTTTCTTGGAGCGGAAAAAACTTGGGGAGATCCACCTTTTTGTAAAGCTTCTGCTAATGCTAAGGCAGCCCGAGCAGCATCAAAGTCATCATAATCAAATTCTGACTTCGAATTACTCTTGCTAATTCGTGCACTTCCGTCATTACCATGAGTATGAAATAGGGAACCGTGGGGTTCATTTTCCAATTGCACGAGGCCGTCTATTTGCAATAACAAGCCATTTCACATTGCCCATATAAATCTAAATAGAAGAACAAGATTAATGTTGTGCCATGACAAATAAAACAAAGCCCAAAGCTATATAGAAAAAACATTTACACCTTGAGAGAGTACCGAGTGAAACATACACTGGAAATAAATGTTTATAACAACCACATGTCCCAATTTGAAATATAAATGTACAAAGATACCTCTAAGCATAAAAGAATGATTTCTTTGCAAAACAATATCAGCAACTCTACAATAACAACTACCAAATTACTACCTGCCGACATTACAAATACCTAATGCTTTTTAACAAGTGTCACAATTAACTACACTATTTGGGATGACTTTTTATAAGCATTACAAATAATTACACCACTAGCAACACTTAATAAAAAAGAGTTGCAAATAGTATAATTATATGCAACTATTGTGAAAGGGCAAAGCAAATAGTTAGGGGTTTAAAAAAATATTTGAACCTACACTAGTTGCAGCACTTTTTCCTATGCATCGCAAGAACCTAAACTATTTGGAACCCAAAAAATCCATCACTATATTAATGTCTCGAGACTAAAATGCCTACTTCAATACTTGTACAACACTAACCTTTGTATAGAAGCAAATTAGGTAAAGGCAGTAAGCAAAAGATTATATATTTCATGATTACATTTTGTGACATCACAAAAAGAAAACTAAACAAAAAGTTAATTTCCCATCCGATAAATAGGTGAATAAATTCAAAATACTTCTTCAAAATTTGGTAATTTCTATTTGGTGGACTCATTCTAGGTTACGGATGCTAAAACATTTAATTACTTGACCTTTAAGTTGCCATGAATGCAAGCACAATGCTACTTAAACATTGAATGTCCTGAAATACTGTTTTATGACTTTCTTCTACTCATCTAAAAGATAGCATATCATACAAGTAACATAGAGTTAGAATGTTAAACATTTAAGCTCAGAAGAACCATACCATGACCAGCTCAACTCCTAACTTTGGCTTATCAAACTGAATCCTGCACTTGTTGCGGTCAACAATCAATACATTGCCATCATGGAGTTCTCTTGTCTTGGGATGCTAAGCAATAACTCACTGTCCAACTGACAATGGACAATCAAGATTTGTAGGAAGCCCCTCCCGAACCCCAGCACGTAATTCAGTCTAAGTTGCTCTAGCATATAAGAGGCATATGCCTACACATATAAAATATTATCATAAACTGATAAAGGACCAAAATTAACATTTACAAACACAAGTAATATAAATAAAGTCCAAAATCCACTACTACTAATGACATGATAAGCAGATTTTAGAACAAAGTATTCAAAGTTAATAACAATGAGCAACTAAATGAAGGAAATGTTAAAACGGAAATCTATACACCATAATTTTGTATTCTAACAAAAAATGAACCCACTTCTACCGCAAACCCAATTTTAAATAATGCATTCCCTAATGCTAGAAAAATTTCAAAGCTCCTACAATATTAGCAAGGAAACCTAACTACAAAATTAAAGGTACAACACTAGAAACAAAAGACAAGTATAATCACCGTGAGATCATGAGGAGGAGGGGCTGGGAGAATGTTGCTAGCAAGAATCTTTTTTTCCATTTTTTCCTTTCTCTTTTTTCTTTCCTTTTTTCTTTCCTTTTTTCTTTTTTTCCTTTTTTCCTTTTTTTCTTATTTTTTCCTTTTTTTTCTTTTTTTCTTTTCTCATATAAGCCATACGATGGAAATTTTGTACTTTTTCCTCCTTTCTATTTTTGCTTTTTTTGACTTGTTTTTTTTCCCTCATAGTAACTGATTGATCTTGCTTTATGCGCCATATGTTCAAGCACCTGTAGACATAAAAAACAGCAATTTAAATGAAATATATATATATATATATCATTAATTAGCACAACAAATTTAGTAATGGCATTTGGTCCAAATAGTTCCTATTGTACTAAATATAGAAAAGATATAATTGTTTGAACTTACCTTTTTATAAAAGTCCCAACATGTCAAATTCGTGTAATCAAATATTGGGCATATCTTCTGAATTAAAAGAGCCCAAAGAACAAAAGTAACTGAGCACAAACAATCTGTAATTGGTCTTAAAGAGAATGTCTTTGTCTTCCACATACTTCTAACTTCAGATCTAACTTCAGAGGCTCACAATCAATCTCTGTTTTAGAAATCTGCAACAAGTAAAAATAATAAATAACAAATTGTAATAAAGTAAATATATCTGAAAACATAAGCATTACTAACAAAATAATTGTCATAAAGATATCATCAACAGATCTTACTTTTGCACCTAAAAACTTCCTTTTCCGTTTCCAGGACTTATTGTACAATAATGCACCCTGCTGCTTTGGTTCTGAAACAGAATTAACATCAAGAATCGATGCTTCTGATTTTGCATTTTTAGGAGCAATGTTCTCCCTTCCTGCATGGAGTTTATCTTTCTTTCCAACGTTCTTTATCTTGCCTCTTTTGAAATGGGTAGAAAGAACTTCAAGAGCATAGGGGCATCAATATCCATATTTTCCCACTCTTCCTTGACCTGCACAGATGATTCTGAGAAAGAAAAACAAAACTACAGCTTTCAGTTATTGAAACTTAAAAAATAGAGACAACAATATCGGGAAAGAAGAAAGCAATAAGAAACTATATTCTCCTCTAAAAAGATACAATCAGTTGGATGATGACAATTAAAAAAAGACATGTCTACTCTCTTTATCCTTTTTCATTTCATCTTTTTCATTTCATCCAACTATAACCAAACCACAAAGTACAAACAATGTACTCACCATATTTAGCAGTGGAAGTTGGTGCTAAAATATTTACAGATACATTAGCCAAAAGTTTGCAATGCATCCAAAGCAGTACTTTCATATGAAAAAAAGTCCAAGTCAAACTAGCTTTAAAAAACAGGTGAACTAATACAAAGATAAGTACAAATATACACATTTATAAGATGAAATCTTGCAGAAGCTGCTATATAGTTAAACAGAACAGCAGAACAAAATTTACATCTAGAATGTTATCATGGTTAAATCAGCTTCGCATCAAATCCCTTCTCTTCTAAAAAAATTTTAAGAAAAAGTGGGCAGGGAAGCTAATGTGGAAATCAGAAAGCTTAAACTTTATTTCCAAGTCAAAAATTAAATTATAAGCCATACTTAATATATATTTTCCTCTTGCTAACCAAACCATTAGCATTCCTATATCATCCATCACTACTGTAAGAACGAAAAAAAATAAGCAAAATTTATTAAAATAGAATTAACTGAGAATAAAAACATTACTATTTACATCCCATACATGAGATTTTCATTTCAATGGATTATTACATTTAAAAGATGGATTCGTTTAATGCTAATGCAACAAGGGAAGATACAACAAAGCCAGAGTTCATATATTAGTATTTTGTCATTTAATGTGTGGAAATGTACAAATATGACAATGCTGATTATCGGATTATTAAATAAATACAATCAAATCAGTAAGAACAAAAAACATGCCCATCCAATCTGAAAGATAAAACATACTCAAAACACTTGTTTGCGACTAAACTAAAGGTCCAGAACAAACTGTATGCTAATCGATAATAAAGGGCACTACGAAGTTGCCCAGGGAAAGAGAACAGTGAAAAGCATCAAAAGCCCTAGCCCAACAGGGAAATTTGAAATCATGTAAGAAACATGAAGCATAACATAAAAAAGCCAGAAAAAAAATGCATCACAATGCATATTGAAGAGAAACAAAAGGGAAACAGATGATCCTACCATTGAGAAACGCAAAATAGGAAATCGGTTATTTTCTTTGTGTCTTTTCTCAGCCGGAACAGCCGAATTAAGCATATCGAGTTGGGAGGTTCTGTCGCTCTCTCCCCTGATATTCTCTTTCTCTCTTTGCGGTGTTGCCGAGAAGTATCTGACGTCCACCGCCAGGCTGGGCTCTCGCCCACCACCACCAGGCTCGTGGCTGCCGCCATCTCGAACTTGTCGGTGCGTGCTCTAGGTGTAACGACCCGACCCAAGCCGGGCCCACAAAATCACTAATAGGAAATTTACTCTTTCCTTGAGTCAGGAATCATCGTCTGAGTGCGAGAGGTACAACGTTCATCTACGCACTACAGAGCTTTAAAGCTTCCTCGTACGTAGACTTAGGTTGTAACGAACATGTACACACGACGAAGCTTCATAATTCGTCGCGTGTAAAACAGAATAAAACATATTATTATAATGATTTGGATCGGGCCAACGTTGCCTTGCCGTTGGTTGCCTACGTATGTATTGGATATTATCCCAATACGATCGGATCCGAACGTAGTTCTGCCTAATGGCTACTACATACAACAAACATAACAAAATTATACATATAAAATACATATCTCCGAATATTTAATCGGAGTATACAAACACTCGTCATATATCGGAGTCAAACGGAAGTTAATAAATCAACGGAATCGTACATCTCGCTCTACCACAGAGCAGGATCAAAATCTTATACACATATCTCGCTTCATTACTGAATCGAGGCTGAGCACATCACTCGACTCGCTCTATCACTGAGCCGAGACTGGACACACACATCACGTGTCTCGCTATACCCTAGAGCAAGACAACACACATTATGGCATATAAGTACACATCACGGCATATAAGTACACATCATGACATATAGGCACATAACATAGTATATAGGCACATAGCATGGCATATAGGCACATAGCATGACATATAGACACATAGCATAGTATATAGGTACATAGCATGGCATATAGGCATATAACATGACATATAGACACATAGCATAGTATATAGACACATAGCATGGCATATAGGCACATAGCATCGCATATAGGCACATAGCATGACATATAGGCACATAGCATAATATATAGGTACATAGCATAGTATATAGGCACATAGCATGGCATATAGGCACATAGCATAGCACACACACCGTTCTATAATAAAAACGGGAGATCAGAAAAGCTTACTGCCCTCATGTCTCGTATAGTAGCAGTATATGGAGTTGCTCACACGAGCATCCTCCCATTCAGATCCGAAGATATTAGACAGAGCTTCCTCTAGCCTCCATACGTTCCTCATCTTGTATCGAAAGACTATGTATAAATGTTCTCCTTACCGGAGACTCCTCTCGTTTTCTGTGCCCATGAGTGGTGGACAGAACCTCCCCTAGTCTGGATTACTTCTCTTGATGTAGCTTGGTAACTTCGGACAGAATCCCGTCTTGCTCTGGGCCCATATTTCTTGTTCGTTGCTTGAGGATGACGGGTAGAGCCTCTCCTTGTCTCGGGGCATTTCCTCCTTATACAGTTGCCGAATCAGAGAACGAACCTCTCCATCGCATAGAACATACTCGATTTAGTCAAGAATGCCTCTTGTACCGACTAAATCGGAGTGGGGATGGCCAGAAACAGAGAAAACAAAGTTGGTCGGTGCATGAAGATAACGGGCAGGACCTCCTCTTGTCTTGAGACATTTCCTCATCATACGGTCTCAAACTCAAAGAACGGATAGTTCCATTGCGTAGAGCATACTTGATTTAGTAGGAAACGGGTATTCAACGGCCTTAATCGGCCTTAGAACGGTCAAAAACAGAGGAAAGGAAGTTCTGCTTGAAAAAAGAGCTCAAATGGGGTTTATATAAGCCCCAGCGCGCCAAAAACCGCGGCGCCGCGAAACTGCGGCGCCTGCCATTTTCTCGCGCCGCGCGTGATGCACGCGGTGACTATGCATCGCGGCAGCGCGTTACACGTGCCGCGATCGCGCGCACGCGTCGCACATTTCTTTTTATTTTCCTTTTTTTTTTAAAAAAAAGAAATCCTTCGAACGCGCGTAACTTCTTACCCCGGATTCGGATTTGCGCGTTCTTGGTACCATTGGACTCGTATCGATGAGCCTTTCGATACCAACCCACTTAAAGTAATAAATTATGCTCTTCCTAAGTGGGCCCCACCCATATTGCACGTTTCTCAAATATCGTAACTTCCGGTCCCGACCTCTATTTCGCCCGTTCTTTGATTCATTACACTTGTTTCTTCGAGCTCTACTCAAATATGGAGGTTTAAACCATTAAAAACCTCTAAAATTTATCCCAAATTTATCCAATTAGGCCTAACCTTTCAGGTTAGACGTAATCAAAAAATGAGTCGTTACACTAGGTTCGTCCGGCCGACTTCTTGAGTTACGAACTTCATCATCCCAGGAGAAGGGCAAAGGGGGAAAGTGGACGATGGGGTCGGAGCGGTCTAGAAGGTTGGACAAGAGGGCGATCAAGTTGGGAGTTTGGCCATGACCCAGAGGTACTCGTCGCCATCGGAGAGTACCTCGTTGAGGGAGGTCAAGGCCTAGGCATGCATGGGAACATCGCCGATCTTCAGGCGGGAGAAGAGATTCTGAACATAGAAGCGCAGGTCGTCTCGAGAGAGACCGGAGAGGAGTTGGTGGAGATAGCGATTAAGGAGGAGATGAGATGGATCGATCGGCCGAGATTGGATTCTCCGTTTCCACCCTCCTCCGTCATTGCTTCTTCTTCTTGTCAGTGCCTGTCCTCTTGATATACGAGAATATTCATCCCACAAGGGAAGAGGGGGGAGGTAGGGATGCCACTCGGGTCGGGTAAATGGTAAACCCGACCCGACCTAACCCTAATGGGTCAAGTTTGGTTTCTAAAAATAACCCTAATAGGTCGGGTCAAGTTTAGGTGATCCAACCCGACCCGACCTGAATATAAATATAAATATAAATATAAATTTATATTTTTAAATATTATTTTTTAAAAAAATTAAAAAATATATTTAAAAAATATGTTTTTATTCTATTCAGGGTCAAACGGGTCGGGTTCGGGTCGGGTTCGGGTTGGGTTCAGAATTGGGTTTGGGTCGGGTCGGGTTTGGGTCACAACTTTTTTATGTGGTATCTGGTTCGGGTTTGGCAAAACCCAACCCGGAGGCATCACTAGGGGGAGGTGGCATCACAGAGACACAAGAAGGGGTCATCTTCTTGTCGGTACACCATAGAGAAGAACAAAAAGGGCACCCAGACATGAGGCGAGAGGAATAAAAGGTGGAAGAGAGGAAACAGGGGTGGTACGTGCCAAGGATACATATCCGTATCCGAATCCGATATGTACAATAAGGATTTATTGCTTGATGGAGTTATAAAAAAATTTAGGAGTCAAAGTAAGTTCCAATATATCTATTTAAAATATATTAAATATATAGTTAATTTTAATGTATATTAGATATGAATATAGGGCTGGTGTATTAGTATTTTATAGCTTAATAACAAAAAACTATAAAAAGTAATGATATTTAAGGTGTCACTATTTAGATTTTAATTTTTTTTTAAAATAATATGAACCCTAAACTCCTTCGTAAGACTAGGTTAAGGCTCTAAAATCTCATTTTCTTTATCAACCAAGTCAATTGTCGAGTTAAGACCTTGTTCATTTCGTAAATTGGTTCTCAACCCTTACTAAAGGTAATTTGGTCTTTATTTTGATTAAGTATCAAGCCCCTAATCTAAAGCCCTCTACCTTTAATATATTGATTCACATGGTGCAATTATGCTCATACAACAATTCAATAAAACTTAAACAAACCCATAATCATCCAATAAACAACATTAATAGGGTTGAAGTCTAAAAAGGGTCATTAAGGAGGCCAATAAACTCTTTAAATAGGTCTCAGGCCAAAAGAATAGTTAAATTTGAAAGTAATTTTATTTAATTATTTTTATGTGGTTTAATGTTAATTCTGATCAGTTTTAGACTATTTTCAAAATTTAAGTGTTAACAAAGGTTTTAACCAAATTTTACTTCACATTTCATGTTTTTAAGTTCATTTAAGTTATTAAGAATTTTTTGGAATTTTTAAAATTTTTACTATTTTTCCCGAAAAGTTATGGTTGGCGGGACCCACTATGGGCCCCGAGGGTGAAATTAGGATTTTCAGCCCTAAATATTCCGAACATTAACCTAATACCTTGGGTAATTATTTTAGAATTTTTAGACATCAAATTGGGTTTTAAATAAACAAGCTTTACTATTTTTGGTATAAAATCCTATTTGTACCCTATTATTTAATTAGGTCTGCCCCACCCCTTACTATAAAAGAAAAGTGACCGTCACTTTCCCAATTCGGAAAGAGCAAAAGTTAGGAGCCTAATCCCCATTTTCCTAAAGGAAAAATGAAATTAAGTTTTGATTTTGCTTATATTTCATTAATTCATTCGGCTTTTACTTAAATCTTTCAAATATCTTCCTTTGTTTTGGATTAATCTCAGTTTTCACTCAAAAATTACTGATTTGGGTTTTTATTTCAAAACCTAATATTTGGAATTTTATTTTTGGGTCTCTTGAACCCTAGATCTACTTGTTCTTAAAGGTTTTAGGTGTTTTAAAAATTAGATTTAAGAAGTATTAATAAAAATCATGTTTTATGTTGGTTTTGAAGGAGTTTGAAGAGATATTTCGAATCAAGAACTTGCTAGAAGGTAAGTGCTTTGGTCTCAACGTTGCTGTGATTCGGATTTAAGTTTTGAAATGGGTTATATGATTATGAGCTTTAGTGGTGATTTGAGAAGGGATTAATCTTTGATGAAATTTTTTTAAGAGTTATGTTTAGTAATGGCTAGATTTGATGTTCTGAAAGCATGGATTTGATTATCATGAAGTTTGGGGATGAGATTTGATGTTTTATGAAGTGTATGTGAAGTTTCGGTCTTGAATTAGAAGTGGAGAAGATGAACCAGAGCCATTGTGTTTGCGTTCAATTGGCCATACAGGCCGATCGAACGGTAGTGCTGCAGTTTTGCTATTTTTGTTCCTTTAGCTTATTTTGATGTTTTTACTCTTCAATACAATTTCCTATATTCATGTTGAGTAGTTTGAGCAAGAATGAGCTACTCTCTCTATCTCAAGCACACGTGCTCTATCTCTCCTCCTACGGCACACGTGCACTCTCTCTTGAGTGCGCTAGCTCTATCTCTCTCTGGAGCGCGTGGGCTCTATCTCTCTCTCAAGCGCTTGTACTCTTTCTTGAGCACGCGTGCTTTCTCTCAAGTGCGCCTACTATCTCTTCCTATATCGAGCGCACATGCTCTCTCTATCTCGTGTGCGTGGGATCTCTCTATCTTGACTGCAAGTGCTCTCTCTCTCTCTCTCTCTCTCGCACATGTACTCAGTCTCTCCCCCTACAAAGCATGTGCACTCTCTCTCAAGAGCGCGTGCTCTCACTCTCTATCTTGAGCTTGTGTGCTCTCTCTCTTGTGCTCACCCTATCTCGAAATCCCGGGCTCTATCTCTCTCAAGCGCACATGCTCTCTCTCTCTCAAGCGCACGTACTCTGTCTCTCCCCCTACAATGCATGTGTACTCACTTTCTCTTTAGTGCGCACGCTGTTTTAGAATAAAGTACCAAAGCTCGTCAGAATGTATATTTAATTTCTTTAAAAGTATAAATACTCATTTACTATGTTTGTAAGAATGAATCAAATGCACTAAATGACGAACTAATCGGAACCCTTTTGGTCTAGTTATATTTTTAATCGATTAAAACTGAATTTCATTAAGAATGTACACAAATTGTAATATCATATAAAGTTTAAAGAGACCTCCTAATTATTTGTTACTTTCGTAATTTTTAATTAAATAGAGAAAGCAAAGTTAGTATTCGACCGTTCTTCCTTAACTTATGTGATTTCATTCACTTAAGTAGCTTTATAACGAAGCACCAAAGCTCATTATGAATGTATATTTAGTTATTTTAAAAAATTAAGTACTCATTTATTAAGTTCGCAAAAACGAATCAACTGTACAAAGCGACAAACTAATAGGACCACTTTTGGTCATGTTATTTACTTTTAATTGATTAAAACCAAACTTCATTAAAAATGTGCACAAATCGTTATATTATTTAAAGTTTAAAGAGACCTCTGAATTATTTTTTACGTTTGTAATTGCAAATTAAATATAGAAAGTGATACCACAATTTCACTGTTCTTCCTTTACTTTTGTGATTTCATTTCCTTAACTAGTTTTAGAACAAAGCACCAGAGCTTTTTACGAATGTATGTTTAGTTATTTTAAAAAATACATGCTCATTTACTAAGTTTGTTAGAATGAATAAAAAGCAGTAAATAATGAATCAGTGGACCACTTCTTGTAACACCCCACTTTTTGATTACGTCTAACCAAGGGGGTTAGAGGTAATTAGTAATTTTTGTAATAAATTATAGATAGTTTTAACCATTGAAACCTCCATATTTGAGTAGAGCTCGAAGAAACGAGCGTAACGAATCAAAGAACAGGCGAAACAGAGGTCGGGACCGAAAGTTACGACATTCGAGAAACGTGCAATATAGGTGGGACCCACTTAGAAAGAGCACGATTTATTGCTTTAAGTAGGTTAGTATCGAAGGGCTCATCGATACGAGTCCAACGGTACTGAGAACGCGCGAATCCGATTCCGGGATAGGGAGATACGCGCGTTTGAAGATTTGTTTTTAATTAAAATAATAATAATAATATTATAAATTGTTGCACGCACGTCATGCGTAACGTGCGGTCACCACAAGTGGGCGATGCGCCACGTGCACGGGGCACGATTCAATGGGTGCCCGCGGCGCACCGTGCTATTCCATGGGCGTCGCCGTCCGAAAACCGCAGCATTGCTGGTTTTGGCAGTGCGGCGCCGTGGTTTCAGATGGCTCGAAGGCTTATATATAGCCCTTTTTAGTTCATTTTCGGGGGAGAACTTCTCCTCCCCTGTTTCTAACCGTTCTGAGCCCGATTAAGGCCAATCAAGACCTGTTTCCTACTAAATCGAGTGTGCTCTGCGCAATGAAGCTATCCTTTCTTCGAGTTGGAGTCTGTATATGGAGGAAAATGCCCCAAGATAAGGAGAGGTTCTGCCCGTTACCTTCGAGCATCAACCAACTTCGTTTTCCCTGTTTCTGGCCATCCTAACTCCGATTTAGTCAATTCAAGAGGTGTTCTTGACTAAATCAAGTATGTTCTATGCGATGGAGGGTTCCATTTTCTGAGTTGGTGATCGTATGAAGAAGAAACACCCCAAGACAAGGAAAGGTTCTACCCGTACCGACCAACTTCGTTTTCTCTGTTTCTAGCCATCCTAACTCCGATTTAGTCGATTCAAGAGGCGTTCTTGACTAAATCGAAGGTGTTCTACACGATGGTGGGTTCCATTTTCTGAGATGACGATCTTATAAGAAGGAAATTCCCCGAGACTAAGGGAGCCATGCCCGAACACCAGAACAAGAAAAAGAGACCCGGAGCAAGACGGGGTTCTGTCCGTAGAAACCGATACTGTACGAGTTATGATGGGAGTAAGCATTCCTGATCTCCCGTCTTAATTATAGAATGGTATGTGCCAGTTATGATGTGTGTTATGCTACGATCTGTATGCTTGCTGTGCTATGTGCCTATATGCCATGTTGTGTGCCTATATACCATGATGTGTGCTTTATATGCCATGATGCATGCTTATATGACGTGTGTGGTCTTGTTCTAGAGTAGAGCGAGACGTGTAATTTGTGTTTTCAGTCTTGGCTCAGTGATAGAGCGAGACGCGTATATGTGATTATGATCTCACTCGGTGGTAGAGCGAGATGTACGTTTTTGGCTTATTAACTTCCGCTTGACTCCGATATATGACGAATTTTTGTAAATATCAGTATATATGCATTTTAACGTATATGATTTTGTGACAATTGTTGTATGTAGTAGCCGTTAGGCAGAACTACATTCGGATCCGATCGTGTTGGAATAATATCCATTATGTACGTAGGCAACCAACGGCAAGGCAATGTTGGCCCGATCCAAATTAATTATAAATATATATTTTAATTTTATTTTACACACAATGAACTATGAAGCTTCGTTGTGTGTATACATTTGTCACAACCTAAGTTTCATACAAGGAAGCTTTAAAGCTCCGTAGTACGTAGACAACGTTGTACTTCTCGCACACAGACGATGATTCCTGGCTCAAAGAAAAGAAAAAAATTTTATTAGTAATTTTGTGGGTCCGACTTGGGTTGGGTCGTTACACTTCTGGTCTAGTTATATAATTTTAATCAATTAAAACCGAAGTTCGTTAAGAATGTACATAAATCATTATATCGTTTAAAGTTTAAAAGGACCTCCCAATCATTTGCTACATTCATAATTATGAATCAAATAGAGAAAGAGATGCTATAATTTGGCCGTTCTCCCTTAACATATGTGATTTCATTCGCTTAACTTGTTTTACAACAAAGCACCTAAGTTTGTCATGAATATGTCTTTAATTGATTTTAATCAATAAATGCTATTTTACTAAATTCGTAATAATGAAGCAAACGCACTAAACTACAAACCAATCAGACCACTTTTGCTCTAATTATATGCTTTTAATCGATTAAAACCGAAGTTCATTAAGAATGTCCATAAATCATTATATCATTTAGAGTTTAAAGAGACTTCCTAATCATTTTTTATGTTCGTAATTACAAAATAAATGGAGAAAGTGATACCACAATTTGAGCATTTTCCTTTACTTACGTGATTTCATTCACTTAACTAGTTTTAATATAAAACACCAAAGCTTGTTGTGAATGTATATTAAATATTTTTAAAGAAATAAGTACTAATTTACTAAGTTTGTAAGAATGAATCAAACGCACATAACGACAAATAAATTAGACAACTTTTGGTCTAGTTATATTTATTTAATGGATTAAAATGGAAGTTCGTAGAATGTGCACAAATCGTTAAATCATTAAAAGTTTAAAAAGATCACACAATCAATTGTTACGTTCGTTATTAAGAATCAAATGGAGAAAATAATACCACAATTTAAACGTTCTTCCTTTACTTATGTGATTTCATTCGCTTAACTAGTTTTAGAATAAAGTACTCGACCTTGTCATGAATCTATATTTAGTTGTTATAAAAAAATACATACTCATTTACTATATTCACAAAAATAAATCAAAAGTACTAAATGATGAACTAATTAGACCACTTTTGGTCTAGTTATATCATTTTAATCGATTAAAACCGATGTTCGTTAAGAATGTACATAAATCCTTTACAGTTTAAAGAGACCTCTAATCATTTGTTACGTTCATAATTACTAATCAAATGGTGAAAGTGATACCACAATTTGACCATTCTTCCTTAACTTAAATAATTTTATTCATTTAATTAGTTTTACAACAAAGCACCCAAACTCGTCACAAATGTATATTTAGTTATTTTGAAGAAATACATACTCATTTACTATGTTTGTGAGAATAAATCAAATACACTAATTGACAAACCAATCAGACTACTTTTGGTCTAGTTATATCATTTTAATTGATTAAAATTGAAGTTCGTTAAGAATGTGAATAAATCATTATATTGTTTAAAGTTTAAAGAGACCTTTGAATCATTTGTTACATTTGTTATTACTATTCAAATGGAGAAAGTGATACCGCAAGCTTGTTACGAATGTATATATTTAGTTGTATGTGATTTTATTCGCTTAACTAGTTTTAGGCTAAAGCACCAAAGCTCGTCATGAATGTATATATTTAGTTGTTTTAAAGAAATAAATACTCATTTACTAAGTTCATAAGAATTAATCTAATGTACTAAAGGACGAACCAATCGGACCACTTTTTGTGAAGTTATATGTTTTTAATTAATTAAAACCAAAATTCGTTAAGAATGTTCACAAATTGTAATATCGTTTAAAGTTTAAAGAGACCTCTAAATCATTTGTTACACTTGTTATTACTAATCAAATGGAGAAAGTGATACTACAAGTTTGTTACGAATATATATATTTAGTTGTATGTGATTTCATTCACTTAACTAGTTTTTGGCTAAAGCACCCAAGCTCGTTACAAATATATATTTAGTTATTTTAAAGAAATCAGTACTAAGTTCGTAAGAATAAAACAAACACAAAAAATAATGAACGAATTGGACCACTTTTGGTCTCTTTATATCCTTTTAATCAATTAAAACCAAAGTTCATTAATAATGTGCACAAATAGTTATATCGTCTAATATTTGAAAAGACCCTCTAATCATTTGTTATGTTCATAGTTACAAATGAAATTGAGAAAGTGATATCATAGTTTGACCATTCTTCATTTTCTTTTGTGATTCATTGTTTAACTAGTTTTAGAATAAAACACTTAAGCTAGTCACGAAGTATATCTAATTGTTTTGAATAAATATGTACTCATTTACTATGTTCATAAGAATGAATTAAACACACTAAATGACAAACCAATTGGACCACCTTTGGTCTAGTTATATCCCTTTAATCGATTAATAACGAAGGTTGCTAATAATGTGCACAAATAGTTATATCGCTCAATGTTTAAGAAGTCCTCTCAATCATCTATTACATTTATAATTATGAATCAAATGAAGAAAGTGATACCACAATTTCACCGTTCTTCATTAACTTAAGTGATTTCATTTGCTTAACAAGTTTTATAACAAAAGACCCAAGCTCGTCATGAATGTATATTTTAGTTATTTTAAAGAAATACGTCTCATTTACTATGTTCATAAGAATGAATCAAACATACTAAATGACAAACCATTTAGATCACTTTTGGTCTAGTTATATCTTTTTAATCGATTAAAACCGAAGTTCATTAATAATGTGCACGAATCGTTATATTGTTTATTGTTTAAAAAGACCTCCTAATCATTTGTTATGTTCATAATTATGAATTAAATAAAGAAATCGATTTCACAATTTGACCATTCTTCCTTAACTTTTGTGGTCTCATTTGCTTAACTAGTTTTACAACAAAGGATATAAACTTGTCACGAATGTATATTTAGTGGTTATAAAGAAATAAGTACTCATTTACTAAATTCATAAAAATGAACCAAACACACAAAATGATGAAATCATTTGACCACTTTTGGTCAAGTTATATGCTTTTAATTGATTAAAAAAGAAGTTCGTTATGAATGTGTAAAAATCGTTATATCGTTTAAACTTTAGAAAAACCTCTAAATCATTTATTATGTATATAATTAAGAATTAAATAAAGAAAATGATACCACAATTGAACCATTCCTCCTTAACTTAGGTGAATTCATTCGCCTAACTAGTTTTAGAATAAAACACTAAGCTCGTCACAAATGTATATTTAGTTGTTTTAAAGAAACAAGTACTTATTTACTAAGTTCGTAAGAATGGATCAAAAGTACAAAATGACGAATCAATTGGACCACTTTTGGTCTGGTTAAAAATTTTAAATCAATTATAACTAAAGTTCGTTAAGAATGTGTATAAATCCTTATATCTTTGAAAGTTTAAAGAGAACTAATAATTCGTTACATTCATAATTACAAATGAAATAGAAAAATGATACTACAATTTGACCATTCTTCCTTAACTTATGTGATTTCATTCGCTTAAATAGTTAGAACAAAGTACCAAAGCTCGTCACAAATGTATATTAATTGTTTTAAAGAAATAAGTACTAACTAACTAAGTTCGTAAGAACAAATCATACGCACAAAACAACGAAGGATTCAGACAACTTTTGGTATAGTTATATCATTTTAATTGATTAAAACAAAAGTTCCTTAATAATATACACAAATTATTATATCGTTTAAAGTTTAAAAAGTCCTCTTAATCATTTGTTACGTTCGTAACTGCGAATCAAATGGTAAAAGTGATAGCACAATTTAACCGTTATTCCTTAACTTATGTGATTTTATTCCCTCAACTAGTTTTAAAATAAAGCTAAGCTCATCACGAATGTATATTTAGTTGTTTTAAAGAAATACATACTCATTTACTACGTTTGTAAGAATGAATCGAACATATCAAATGATGAACTAATTGGACTACTTTCAGTCAAGTTATACTATAATTTGACCATTATTCCTTAACTTACGTGATTTAATTCGCTTAACATGCTTTATAACAAAGCACCCAAGATCATCACTAATGTATATTTAGAAGTTTTAAAAAAACATATACATATTTACTAAGTTCCAAAGAATGAATTAAATGCAGTTAACGACGAACCAATTGGACCGTTTTGGTCCAGGTATATCCTTTTAATCAATTAAAATCGAAGTTTATTAAGAATGTGTCTAATCATATATCGTTAAAAGTTCAAACTGACCTCCTAATCACTATTTACGTTCATAATTATGAATCAAATATAGAAAATGATACCACCATTTGATCGTTCTTCCTTAATTTATGTGATTTTATTCGCTTAATTAGTTTTAGAAAAAAATACTCAAGCACGTCACGGATGTGTATTTACTTGTTTTAAAGATTTAAGTACTAATTTACTAAGTTTGTAAGGATAAATCAAACATGCAAAACGATGAATGAATCAGACCAATTTTGGTATATTTATATCCTTTTAATTGATTGAAACTAAAGTTTGTTAATAATATGAACAAATAGTTATATCGTTTAAATTGATTAAAATTGAAGTTCGTTAAGAATATGCATAAATCGTTATATTATTTACTGTTTAAAAAGACTTCCAAATCATTTTTTATGTTTATAATTATAAATTAAATATAGAAAACGATAAAATAATTTAACTGTTCTTCCTTAACTTATGTGATTTCATTTGCTTAATTAGTTTTAGAAGAAAGTACATAAGTTTGTCACGAATATATATTTAGTTGTTTTAAATAAATAAGTACTAAATTACTAAGTTCGTAAGAATAAATAAAATGTATAAAACTATGAACAAATCGGACAACTTTTAGTCCAATTATATCCTTTTTATCGAAAAAATCGAAGTTCGATAAGAATGTGCACAAATTGTTATATCGTTCAAAGTTTAAAAATACCTCAAAATCATTTGTTATGTTCATTTTTACAAATTAAATGGAGAAAGTGGTACTATAATTTGACCGTTCTTCCTTAACTGATGCAATTTTATTCAATTAACTAGTTTTAAAACAAACACCCAAGCTCGTCACGAATGTATATTTAGTTATTTTAAAGAAATACATACTCATTTACTAAGTTTGTAAGAAAGAATTAAACTTAATAAATGATGAACCAATTGGATACATTTTTGTCTAGTTATATCCTTTTACTTAATTAAATCTGAAGTTTGTTAAGAATGTGCATGAATCCTTATATCATTTAAAGTGTAAAGAGGCCTACTAATCATTTGTTACGTTCATAATTACGAATTAAATAGAAAAAGCAGTACCACCATTTGACTGTTCTTCTTTAACTTATGTGATTTCATTGGCTTAACTAGTTTTAGAAAAAAACAACACTTAAGCTCATTGCGATGTGTATTTAGTTGTTTTAAGGATACAAGTACTAATTTACTAAGTTTGTAATAATAATTCAAACACACAAAATGACAAACGAATCAAACCACTTTTGGCCTAGTTATATCATTTTAATCGATTAAAACTTAAGTTCATTAATAATGTGCTTAAGGCATTATATCGGTTAAATCTTAAAGAGATCTCTAAATCATTTGTTATGTTTGTTATTACATATCAAATAAAGAAAGTGATGCCACAATTTAACTATTCATCCTTATCACTTTATGATGAAAATGGAAAAGGCGCAGTGGTTGCAGCAAGAGAACAAATGAACGGAATCCAAATTCCATGAGGAACACCAGCTCATGAACTGTCGAAGACCTCCAATGTAATGGCACTTACAAGAAAATGAGCATATGAAACTACCCCCACAAGAGTGAAGAGATAAGCCATGGATAAGTCATTTGGAAGGGTGCACCTTCAACAAAACCTGATTTTTGGATTAACACACTCAACAAACAATCACTATATTTTTGGATTCAAAACAAAGCTTCCATTACAATTTATGAAATGCCTATTTATAGGCTTACAACATTCAAATTCGGAATTGAGAGGGAAGTACAAAATAAATGTACTTTAACAACATTTTAGGTGTAATGAAAGTAAAAATTACTACTCCCAACCATTCCTAGGGAAGGTAGGACGCCAAAAACATATTACTATGCCACATTTAATGATGGCTTCGCCCTAATTTTTGCATCGTGAATAAATGTGACGAATTTAACTTTGTTCCATGGGCTTTCTTTAACTTTTCCTTCTATGCGCTTTATGGGTCTTCATCTTTAACTTCTTATGCTTGATTTTTCTATTTGCCTTTCTTTTATGCCATGCTCCTGGATCCTACATAAGATTATCATCCCTTAAGAGTGCATACACCGGTGCACTTTCAAATTCAATTATGCTTAGAAGGATATATTGTTTAAATTGAACCATGGAGTTGAACTTCTCTTCTTCATCAGCTAGTTTCACCACAAAAACTAGTTTATTTCAATTCACATCATTCTCCACTGGTTGGAGAAAACTTGACCTCGAGTTTAAAGTGAGGGCTTAAACAAACTATTGGACCCGGACAACACATCCAAGTTCTAGCAGAGAAGATGGAATTCTTTCAAGAAGACTAGAGGGTAAGGATTTATAGGTTGGAACAGCATATGTGTCTTTCGGAATTGACTGAATAGGAAAATATGGAGTATGAATTGGAATGTCAAACAACATATATGGATTGTGAGGAAAAATGAAAAGAACAGATGGAGGGTAAAAATATAGTAGGGGAATACCCATCGTCATAGATGGGAGGAAGATCAAAATCTACCCCGTCATGCTCAATGAGAACTAGTTTACATACCTCTTCAATAGAAGGCTGGTTAAATGGATATTCTTCATCATGAAATAGAAGGAAAAACTACTGGGAGAACTTCTGAGACAAAGACTCCACAGTTCTATTCAGTTCGGCAACTTCCTCGTGGATATTATTGATGTTCATATCTTCAATTGCAATGGGTCTCTTTGTCAAGATTTATGGAGTCAGGAAGCGAATCCCAAGCACTCTGATACCAAATGATGAAAATGGAAAAGGCGCAGCGTTGCACCAAGAAAGAACAAACGAACAAAATCCGATTCCATGAGGAACTCCGGCTCACAAATTGTCGGAGACCTCCAATGTAAGTGATGGTGCTCACAAGAAAATTAGCATCTAAAATTACCCTCCCACAAGAGTGAAGAGATGAACTAGGGATAAGTGGTTTGGAAGGGCGCACCTTCAATAAAACCTGATTTTTAGAGTAACTCACACTCAACAAACAATCACTATATTTTTGGATTCAAAACAAAGCTTCCATTACAATTTATCAAAGGCCTATTTATAGGCTTATAACATTCAAATTCGGAATTGAGAGGGAAGTACAAAATAAATATACTTCAACAACATTTTAGGTGTAATAAAAGTAAAAATTAATACTCCCAACCATTCCTAGGGAAGGTAGGATGCCAAAAACATATTACTATGCCACATTTAATGATGGCTTCGCCCTAATTTCTGCATCGTGAATAAATGTGACGAATTTGACTTTGTTCCATGGGCTTTCTTTAACTTTTCCTTCCATGCACTTTATGGGTCTTCATCTTTAACTTCTTATACTTGATTTTTCTATTTGCCTTTCTACTATGTCATGCTCCTGGATCCCACATAAGATGTTAATCCCTTAAGAGTGCATGCACAAGTGCACTTTCAAATTCAATTATGCCTAGAAGGATACATTATTTAAATTGAACCATGGAGTTGAACTTCTCTTCTTCATCAACTAGTATCACCACAAAAATTAGTCCATCTCGATTCACATCACTTAACTAGTTTTAGAATTAAGCATAGAAGCTCGTCACAAATGAATATTTAGTTGTTCTAAAGAAATACATACACATTTACTTTGTTAGAACGAATTGAATGCACTAAATGACTAACTAATTGGACCACTTTTCATCTAGTTAAAATTTTTAATCGACTAAAACCGAAAGTCGTTAAGAATGTGTATAAATCTTTATATTGTTTAAAGTTTAAAAAGTCCTTCAAATTATTTGTTACGTTTGTAATTAAGAATCAATTTTAGAAAATAAAACAATAATTTAACCTTTCTTTCTTAACTTCTGAGATTTCGTTAGCTTAACTAGTTTTAGAATAAAGCACTAAAGCTCATCACAAATGCATATTTAGTTGTTTTAAAGAAATAAGTACTAATTTACAACTTTCATAATAATGAATCAAATGTACTAATTGATGAACCGATCGGACTACTTTTTGTTATGTTATATCATTTTAAACGATTAAAACCAAAGTTCATTAAAAATATGCACAAATTATTACATCGTTTAAAGTTTAAAGAGACCTCAGATTCATTTGTTACGTTAGTTATTATGAATCAAATGGAGAAAGAAAAACCACAATTTGACCACTCTTCCATAAGTTATGTGATTTCATTCGCTTAGTCAGTTTTAGAACAAAGAACCAAGCTCATCACGAATGTATATTTAGTTGCTTTAAATAGAGAAAGTAATACCACAATTTGACCATTCTTCCTTAACTTATATAATTTCATTTGCTTAACTAGTTTTTGAACAAAGTACCTAAGCTCGTTGCGAATGGGAATTTAGTTACTTTAAAAAAATAAGTACTACTAAGTTCATAAGAATAAATCAAACACATAAAACGATGAACGAATGGGACAAATTTTGGTCCATTTATATCCTTTTAATCGATTAAAACGGAAGTTCGTTAAGAATGTGCACAAAATGATTTATCGTTTAAAGTTAAAAGAGACCTATGAATCCTTTGTTACATTTGTTATTACATATCAAATTGAAATAGTGATACTATAATTTGACCGTTCATCCTTAACTTATGTAATTTTATTCACTTAAGTAGTTTTAGAACAAAACACCTAAGCTTGTCACGAATGTATATTTATAAAAATATATACTTATTTACTATATTCGTAAAAATGAATCAAACGCACAAAACAATCATCTAATTGGACCACTTTTGGTTTATCCTTTTAATCTATTAAAACAAAAGTTTGTTATGAATGCGTAAAAATTATTGTATTATTTGAATTTTAAAGAGACCGTCGAATCATTTGTTACATTTTTATTAAGAATTAAATGGAGAAAGTGATATTACAATTTGACCGTTTTTCCTTAACTTAAGGAAGAATATCATCGTCTGAGGTCATTCGTGTGGCGAAGATATTGTGGCGAATATCATACTCCCGAGATGGTGACTTGGGATGTTCAGGCAAATATGAGAGAGAGATACCCTGAGGTATTTGCTATTTCAGCTGTACGTTGTAAGTTGATCGTGAAATTTCGGGGATGAAATTTTTCCAAGGAGGGAAGAATGTAAGGTCCCTGATTTTTCTATGATTTTCTGGGATTTTCCTGCTATTTTTCTGGTCATTTTTGGCGGGAAAATGTGACTCTTTGGCATATTTATATTTATGTATTTTCCCCTGTATTTATACCCGTAGAGTTAGGTGTGGGGCTTAGTCGCAGTCTGCGGGCCTCGCTGCGCACTTACGGTGCAAATTTTGGAGCTACAATACGTAACCGGGAGGTGAACGTGTATTGAGGACATAGATGTAAAAATTAAAAAGATTTTATATAAAAATCAATCCGAAGATCGGATTCCAGGAAGTTTGACTTCTAGTAACTTTTTCACGTCTAGAGAGAAAAGAGAGAAACCCGAGCCCATATCCGGTCGCTCCATTCTCCCTCCTCCGATGTCGGATTCCAGCGGTTCTTATCAGGATCTGCTTTGCCTCACCGCCACGAGTCCGTAGGTACCGGCTATGACCACTGCCACGGCCTCTTCGCTCCTCCACGAGGTACCGAACTTTTCTTCGGGTTTTTCTCTCCTTCAATCCTGTTTTTGAACTGTGGGTGTACGATTTTGACATCGTTTGCGGCCGCTCTCAACAAGACTTATGTTTAGTTGGCCGCTAGGAACCCATAGGCGCTAGCTAGAGCCGCCACCATGCTTTCTTCGCTCTGTGGTGAGCTACCGGCACTTTGGTCGAGTTTTATTTTTATTTCCATCTCACTGTCCGTGGGATTTTTTTGGATGCCGGTGTGTTTCCGGTCATCGTCCGGTCACCGGTAGGACTCCGTTCAGCCTACCTCGACCCGGTGTCAGTAGGGGTTTGCCGTTTCTGACCCCGCCTCGCCCCTATTGCCTTGCTCCGCCCGATTAGATGCTTTGGGTGTGTTTCGGGTCGTTGGCATCGGCGAGCTATGGGCCATTTTGGCATTGTGGACTCTGCCCCGGCTCGGCAATAGTGAGGGTCAGCCCCACTTGGCCTAATTATTCTTCTGCTCAGAATGGGCCGCTTGTCATTGCCCTATACCATGCGAGATGCACAACTGCCCGCACCATGGGTATTGGTTGTGGGTGGCGATCAGAGATGTCGCCACTTTGATTGGCCACAGCTAGGCCTTAGCCCTGTTGGCCTTTTGTGGGCCTTGGGTCGCCCCCGTTCAGCCCTCTCCCCCGCCCCTTTGGCTCGCATGTGCATGTGGCCACGCGTGTGCTTTTGGGTTTAGGTGTCATATTCGCGCCGCCTGACCATCGGTTGGCTTTATCCTCGAGCGTCACTGTCACGCCCCGGCGATGCCCGACCCGAGCCGAACCCGGTCCAAGGGCCGGTCAAGCGCGCGGGGGCGACGAAGTGAAATTGAGAAACGATTCTAGCGGAAGACTTAATCCCTAACCACGGGCGATTAACAGCAACACGGAGTGCGCACAATCCTTTGAGCAAGAGTAAATAAAAGGGAAGAAAAAGGTGTTGCTTATCACAAAGTAAACAACAATCTCAAACCCACAAACTTAGTTAAGTAAAGCCCACACCGGCTCAAAATAAGTCATAAGCAAACATAACTGTAACATGTGACATAAAACCACAACAAGAACCCTACACAAAGGTTCTAACATAAAACATGAAACAAAATGAAGGAAAGTCACGCAACGATCTCCATCATCACACCCAAGCTACCTCTTACCTTTCCTCAAAAAGGCAATCCTGTCCGTCTGCGTGTCGCACCACGCAGCCCCAAATCAAAACACAAAAGAGGGGTGAGTTTTAACACTCAGCAATGGTTTTAATATCACTGTCAACGTAGAAAATACGATAGCTTAGAAATGAGATCGTTTCAGATCAAAAATTTACATGGTGCATCACTTTCTGATCACACATTCATATCACTTAACACTGCATAAAAATGCATAATTCAACCTGCATGGATGTATCTCTAGCATACATATTCCCACATGCATTCACATCATAACCAATCCCGCATGGACGTATCTCTAACATACATATTCCACATGCATAACATCAAAATCAGCATGCATGGATGTATCTCTAACATACATATTCCACATGCATAACATCAAAATCAACATGCATGGATGTATCTCTAACATATATATTCCACATGCATAACATCAACATCAACATGCATGGATGTATCTCTAACATACATATTCCACATGCATAACATCAACATCAACATGCATGGATGTATCTCTAACATACATATTCCCACATGCATAATGTTATCACAATCAACCTCCATCAAGGAGTAATCACACATTGACGTCACACAGACGGGAGCATAGACAAGGCCACGAAGGCGTGTCATGGTACAAAATTCGACACAAGAATTCAAGAAAGATCGGGGTTGTCAATCCCTAATACTGCTCGCCCTGGACGATCCTGGCCAAGGATGTCCCATTCTCACACAGAGAATCTAGAGCAGGGGTGTTCGCCCAGGGACATCTCCTGCGGAGGGAAGAGCCCGAGTTCTCACACAGAGAACCCTAGAACACGTGGTAGCGGGGTGCACTCGGCATACCACACTGGATTCTCAGGGTCCAGATGACACACATAAAAATACTCTCACGTATCCGCAAGACAAGTACACAACTCGTCCCCACATCATTCCATTAAACAAGACTCAACCCGGGGAGTGCACTCGTTCCACACAGGAACTCCAAATCGTTCCACACAGGAACTTCAAATCAAAATATGTCCTTTCGGACCAATCAACTTGCGATTAATCCACGACCGATAAACCCGGCACACAATTCCATCACATTGCATCCAATCGGTCAAATTCGATTAATCATGATGAAGCCTCAATTGGAAATCCATTTTCATGATGCGTGCAGCATGGTACATGCGTGGGCAAAGCATACATGAATCCTAATCATGATAAGTGCTCTCACCAGCCCCTAATGCATCATTCATAATCACGATATTAAGCTTCAACATCATCATTTAACCCCCCACATGTGTGTGTGTGTGTAACTAGTAGAAGCCTTTCACATGATGCATATTAACATGCTTGAAAATCAACTCACCACCACACTACACATGTGAATTTCTACCTAAACATGAATTCCAGCGGAAATCATAGTAGAAGAATCGTTGAAATCTTAGCTAGATTCAAAACTCAACCACAAAGGCTAAACACCTATAACATCACTCATTTCATCATTGAGTCATGGTATTCACCAACATTCACACACCATTAATCACAATTTATCATGACAAATCTGTCCAACAATGATTGTAGTCCTACTGAAATATGCTTAACCAAAGGGAAACAACTATTCATAATTTCAAAATAACGATTCCAACATCATGCCACAAAACATAAGTCATTCCACCCTCACTAAGCATATATCTCAACTCCATAAACTCAATAGCATACATTTCCAGTAGCCTAACATAGCTTAAAACACTCCACATTCGTATAAAATTGGCAAGCCAAAGTGGAATCATCAAAATAGGCATCATACACTCAACATACAATTTTCTGTGTAGCCGATCGATCGCCCTTCAGGCCGTTCGATCGGTTACACGCAAAATTTTAAAATTTTCAGTTCAGCCGATCGATCGCCCTGCAAGGCCGATCGATCGCCAACACGGCAGAACAGTCATCTTCTTCCTTTCGCAAAATCAAACCGAAACACCATAGATAACACTTCAAATCCACATCTAGCACCCTAATCATCATCAAAAGTCCTCCTTGACTTCCAGAATATCAAACCAAACCATAATAATGCAAAACCCTAAGAAATCGGGATTAAATAATTCCATTTTCTAATCTTACCATTAACACACTAAATCAAGCAAACCATTTTGAAATAAGCCAAAAATGAAGAGTTTTACCATGGATAAACAGAGATTTCAAAGACCCATTACCTCAGCACTTGATTAAGCTCGGATTGAAGAGTCACCCTTCTTGAAATCCTTGAAAACACAATGAGTTTGAATCAAACACCAATAGAAATCGATTTACTTAAGAAATCCTTAATTAAATCTTAGATCTAGGGCTTGTTGGTAGTAAAAATCGAATTTTGAAAGTTAGGGTTTGTAGTAAAACGCAAATCAGTAGCTTTTGATGGTCAAAAACGAATTGAATCAAGGGGAAAATGGTAGATTTAGAAGAAATTAAGAGAAAAGCCATGGATTAGTGCTTAATTAGAGCAAGCTTACCTTAATCGGCTTCTAATTCGGGCCTAAGTGGGGATTAGGCCAGACCTCCTTCCTTAGCCTATTCCCAAAAATGGAAATGGCTCTGGTTTTCCCTTTTATAGTAAGGGTTGGGGTAGGCATAGGTAAGTTTTGGGGTGTACATATGAAAAGTAGGCTAAAAGTGGTTATTTTGCAAATTTAAGCACGAATTAAGCCTAATAAAATTCTGAAAATTTTTGTGTGACCTTAAGTATATGTCTAGGTTCATTTGACACAAAAATAAAATTTTTGACCGTGGGGCCCACAGGGGTCCCGCCAAAACCCTAATTTTTGGGAAAATAGTGAAAATTCCGAAAAATCTCAAAAATTCACATTTGGTTTAAAATCACTTAAAACCACTAATATTGAGGTTAATTTTGGTTAAAACCATCACAAACTCTATTTATTTACGAAATCACCGAATAAGATCAAAAAACACGTAAATTGCACGATAACCCATAATTAAATAAAAATCAAAACCGTTTTAAAGATGAGGGTCCTTACAGTCACCCCACATTCTCCGCCCTTATGCGGGCCCTTCTTGACGCAAAATCGCCGCCATTGGGTGTTGTCCACGGCTGATTTCGATGTTTTGTAGCCGGCCGAGTACTTCTCAGCCACCGGCCGACCTTCAGTGAGGACACCATCGACTTCTAGTCGCACCGCCACATATGTTGGCATTATATTTCTCCCGGCCGCCCTAGTGTGCCACCATGGATCGCGGGTTTTTCTGCATTGACTTCTGACACCCTGTTTGGCCGTGATTGTTTCTGGCACTTCCTAAAATCTTCGGGACAACAGCTCTCTCATCTAGGCAATGGTTTTGACCGCCAACTCCGCCGTCGATGCCACCACTGTCGTGTGCTCGCCATCGAACGCCATGATTACGAGGTAGGGGAGCTTTGAACTCGTAATTTCATGATAGCATGCTTTGAATGAGTAGCAACATGCTAGGATTGTGTGATTCCATGCTTTGGATGTTAAGTAACGATCCGATTGCATGATGTACATGTAAGCATGATTATATGGTATGTTGAAATGCATATGACATGCATGTTGGCTGTAAGTATGTTGGATGTAAGTATGTGCTAGTGATGACTAGCGTGTTTGTTGGTAAGTTTCGTATGTTGATTGAGTATGTGCTAGTGATGGCTAGCATGTATGTTGACGTATGTATGCATGTGCTAGTGATGGCTAGCGTGCATGTTTGAAGTATGTTTGGATTATGCATGTGCTAGTGATGGCTAGCGTGCATGTTTGGAGTATGTATGAATTATGCATGTGCTAGTGATGGCTAGCGTGTATGTTTGATGTATGTATGCATGTGCTAGTGATGGCTAGCATGTATGTTTGACGTATGTATGTATGCACTAGTGATGGCTAGTGAGCATGTTTGTAAGCTGCGTATGTATGACCGTATGTGTATGTTATACGTATGTGTGATAGACATACAAATGTATGATGGCTATGTGCCTATGCTATGGATATGTATATGTGGATGTGGGCAGAGGTATGAGCTATAGATGGTAAGAAGTATCAATGGTTGGTATGGATCTGGATACATATGTGTAAGCGTATGACGGATGACAGAGGATATGGGTATGATGGGTGAGGTTTGTCAGACAGTAAGAGTGTGCATAATTGTACAAGCATAACATACAAATTATGAAGTGAAAAGTAAGCATAATAAGTGAGATATAAGTAAGAGGGCGACAACTGGGTTGGCTCTAAGGAGCTTCATTTGATGATGTTAGTGTAAGATGATTTGGCCATAAGGTAGATGGCGGAGATTGTAAGACCGTAAGGAATTTGATGTACGATGGGTTTTGTCCATAATGTGGATGGGTTAAGTGAAGTCTGCTGCCCTGACGAACTTGGGTTTCGGATCGGGCTCAGCTTCAGTTTGATCAGTCGAGGACTATGAGTTTGTGTGGCATAATTATACCATATAATTTACTTAATTCAAACTTGAATTATAAGAACAGCTAATGATAGCGTTGTGAGTTTGAGATCTAAGGGTTCAACGGATTAAGTTCTATGTTTGAGCTGGCCACTAACAAGTCGACCGAGCATTTCTCATGTCTTGCCATGGTGTTTATCCTGTGGGATGTTGTCTGTGTGTTGTATAGAGCATCGGACGTCTGATGCTCTGCTGAGAGCGACACATGTTTCTGATTTGGTCTGCATGTTGTATAAGCCCAGACGTTTGATGCTATGTTGAGAGCGATGTACGTTTCTGACTTTGTCTGTGTGTTGTATGAAGCCCAGACGTCTGATGCTCTGTTGAGAGCGTTGTATGATTCCGCCCAAGAGTGGCACTGTATGTTTCTGCCCAAGTGGCACTGTATGTTTCCTGCCCAAGAGTGGCAATGACACTATAAGACCCATTATGGTGGGCAATTCTCTGGCACTATAAGACCCATTATGGTGGGCAACTGTATGACCCCTTATGTGTAGGTGTTTATGTTTGCGCGCTCAGGTAAGTAGTATCATGGATCTACTCTTACCTGTTTGATCCAGTGCCCCATGAGCATTGGTGTGCCTTACCTTCGGAAAAGTCCATGGCATCTAGTCACTCCCCGGAGGTTAAGGTGTTGCCCTAGTGGCATTCTTTTCCTTTCGACGTTGGAGCTTATTAGTTGTAATGAGCTTCAGTGGTCGATAGTATGAGCATGACTGTAAGCATATGAGTATGATCACGATTGTAAGCGTATGTATATGAGCAGGAATGTAAGAGTATGTGTGTGAGCACGACTATAAGAGTATGTGTATGAGCACGACTATAAGAGTATGAGTACGATTATGAGAGTACATTCTGAGTAAGATAGTAAGTGTGATTTTGTGTAAGTTGTACGAGTAAGGTCGTACAAGTATGTGTGTGTTGTATGAGTATGCGTACAATGGTACAAGTAAGTTTGTAAGACCCTGGATAAGGGTGCTTGTGTAAGTTTAATTTGATGGCATGATTTTGGCACGATGGTGCAATTGGTATGATTTTGGCACGATGGTGCATTTGGTATGACTTTGGCACGATGGTGCATTTGGTATGTTTGTATGCATATGAGCATGATATTGATATGCCTATCTGCTTCATGTTTGAGTTGCATGAAAGCATGTATTTATGAACTTAGTGAGTTCACGGTTTTGGATTCCCCTACTGGGTATTTTCCTACTGAGTATTTAAAATACTCATTACCCTACTTTTTAGCCCCGTTGTACATTGTACAGGAGGTTTTGCAGGTTATGTGGAGAGCTCTTGGAGATGGATGTTCATTTCAGCGGTGGATTGATTCCCGTTGACTCAGGTATATGCGTCACTCACTGCAAGTTTATTTGTGCCACGATCTGATGTATTGGGTAAGATGTGAAAACAAGATGTTTATCTTTCTAGACTTTCGGTTGGATTAGACAGTGGACTGTTATGGGACTTGCACTTAAGGAGGCCTGGGAGAAATTTGTATTTAAAGTCTATGATCATAGCAATTTATTCATACATGTGTTTTCGAGTAGTGCTTGATGATATTTGCTTTGGGCGTACGATGTTTGACCGTATGATGAAAATATTTAGATGGAAAATGGATGTTTACTGTTTTAAATTATAAACTATTTTATCAAGTTTTGATTTCGTCATTTTTCCTCCGATTTAAAGACATTATATTGCAAAAAAAATTTGTGAATTTTAAGGAAAATGTGTGAAAACGTTTGAATCGATTAAAACTAAAGTTCGTTAATAATGTGCATCAATCGTTATATCGTTTGAAGTTTAAAAAGACCTCCCAATTATTTGTTATGTTCGTAATTATGAATCAAATTGAGAAAGTGATGCTATAATTTTACCGTTCTTCCTTAACTTAAATGATTTCATTCGATTGACTAGTTTTAGAACAAAGTTCCTAAACTCGTGACAAATGTATATTTAGTTGTTTAAAAAAAATACGTATGTATTAACTATGTTTATTTAATAATGTACACAAAATGTTATATCGTTTAAAGTTTAAAAAGACCTCCCAACCATTTGTTACGTTCGTAATTACGAATCAAATTTAGAAAGCAATGCCACAATTTTACCGTTCTTCCTTAACTTATGTGGTTTCATTCGATTAACTAGTTTTAGAACAAAGTTCCTAAGCTCGTAATGAATGTATATTTAGTTGTTTAAAATAAATACGTACTCATTTACTATATTTGTAAGAACGAATGTATATTTAGTTGTTTAAAATAAATACGTACTCATTTACTATGTTTGTAAGAATGTGCATATTCTTGACTTATATTAGTTTTAATCGATTAAAAGGATATAACTTAACCATGAAAGGTCCGATTGGTTTGTTGTTTAGTACGTTTGATTCATTCTTTCTAACTAAACAAATAAGTATGTATATATTTAAAATAATTAAATATAAATTCTTAACAAGCTTTAGTACTTTATTCTAAATCTAGTTAAGTGAATAAATTTACATAAATTAAGATAGAACGGTTAAATTGTAGTATCACTTTATCAATTTGATTAATTATTACGAACATAGCAAATGAGGAGAATGAATCAAACTTAATAAACGACGAACTAATTAGACCATTAATAAACTTAACAAATGACAAACAAAAGTGAAGTAAGTTAAGAATGCGCACAAATCATTATTAACTTACTTAGGGGTCGTTTGGGTACGGAATTAATTCGCTAGTAAATCGAAATTTTTTGGAATTAATTCTGTCGATTCAATATAGAATCGGAATTTTGTTTGGGTATGGAATTTTTTATATGGAATCATGTTTGGATAGCGAATTGTGTTTAAGACAGATTCTTTAGAATTTTTAGGTAAATTGATAAATATACCCTTTAAATGAATTTTTTTTTATAGAATCATGTTTGGGTAAGGAATTTGTATATAGTTTTTGAATCATTGAATTTATGAAAAAAATTTAAAAATATAACATTCGTTTAGGCATTGTATGCGGTTAGTGTGCAACACCAATACTATGCCCGACCACTTGTATTCGACTTTGGGCCATATCAAAAGGTTTAAGATGACGCTAATTTTTTTTTACTAGATTTATTGTAAAAGTACAATAGGCCTTATGTTTTTCCTTAAACAATCTTTTATGACTTGATGGGCCCAGAGAAGTCCGTACTGACCTATACAATCGACGTAACATCGATACCGACTACATTGTGTACTAATTAAAGGTAATTGATAATAATAACCGATGACATCCCAAAGTTCATCACAAAAAATTGACACTACCCTATCATCTTGACCTACAAAGATTTAGGTAATGAATATACAAAGATTTATTTATAATAATAATTCCATATTCGTTCCTCTGTTATTTTACTTCATCTTCCAAATTCAAATCTTGGTGTGGCATGTACCACAATGCTATCACATAGCAAGGGTTCAACAAGCATGTTTCACAAATTATTACCAAATAGATAGAAACACATCAAAACTTCAGTTCACCTATCAAAATAAAAAATTTCAATTTACCCAAATTTCTCTTCCACTTTGATTCCCAGCTGCCTTACAAAGAATGAAAGAATTGTTTCTTACAAATTGTGTAACAAATAAAGAACATAATAAATCTAAATGAATCAGATAATCTATCACCTCCCTGACCATTGTCGTAGACATTTACAAGCATGATTTTCATGCAGAGGTATATGTATTTACATGTAGTACGGCAAAAAATGGCATGGCGTGGAAAGCCAAGGGCCTCTTACGAGCCAAGCATTCAATCAGTAAAATTAATCTTCCGTACATAGTGGCATTCATGAAAATTCCAAAAATGGTGAACCATGAGAACTTGACTGCAAACCATGTGCATTGGAACTTTATTCTAACTGTACTTGCACATGCATTCCGGAACAGGGTAAGCCATGACATCCCTTCGAGCCTTGATGGTCCTCAACTCTGGCTGCCCTGAAGATTCCTAGTGCAACTCTTGCATGATCCCGTTGAATTCGGACTCTAGAAGCGATGTGTTTAGAAAGTAAGGGAGCATCTCTCTCTTGTTGGGGGTTATGTGCTTTTTATGCCCTGCATATGCTCTGTGACCCTGCATTGATAACAAAAATCATCAGCTTCATAGACTACCATAAATTCATCAGCAAAGATTAAGCAACTTGAAAATTCAAACTTTATAGTGGTCATTATTTTAGTCCATAAAGGCTACAGTATTAAATTCTCTCAGAGCTCATGGGAAGGTTTTGCTGTCAAAAAACTTTCCACAAGTTTTTGGATAAGTTGGTTGGATTTTTCAATCGTAATTTCAGATCAAGTGCATTAAGATTAAAGGAGTGACAAGCTCAAGTTCATGAAATGAATTATGTTGGTACACCTTTCAACCTCCAAAGCGATTAAAGGGCAGAGGCCAGACAACTTTCAGTCATGGTAGGACATGTTAGATCTTGCAGTTAGAAGCTCTGGTCGCAGCTTCCTTTCCTCGTAGATAATTTCATCGTACTTGTGACCAAACCCAGGCAAACAACCAGTCCTGACCCAGACATCCTTTTCCAACCGCAAATGCAGTGCAATGTAGGGACCCTTGCTTTGCATCCTCTATGCAAGCTTGTTCCCGAGTGATAAAATGGGAGCAGAGAACCTCAGGGCATGAAAAGACACCAGCAATAGCAGAGAAAACAGAGTAAGTATGCATCATCGCTACAACAAAAGAAAAGAAAAGATGGCTTGGTATCATCACTGGGGGCTGCAATTACCTTGCACTAAAGCTTCTGAAGATCAGAAGGGAGATTCTTTGATAACCTGGAATCTAATCCACACAAGAGCAGTACTCCTTCCTTGTTCAGCTGCAAAAGGCGATCACAAAACAATGTTCAATTATATAGGTAAAATCAAGCTGTGGAACACTTACAAATAGATATAGCTGTTAGGTTCAATTACAAAATCCTCGTAAAAAAGGAGTGTCAGATTGTACCCGCTTCAAGTATCTTGAGCATATCCATCGGGCATCTACATGCATGGGAGTCGATTCTCCTCCACAGGTCTTGTCATCAAATGTGTAGATGGGAGAGAAGAAACTATGTGGACATTATCCGCAAGAGTTCTCTTGAAATGTTCCAAGTCGAAAATGTCAGAGAATTCACTGCCAATAAGAAAGAGACACAACGAGAACAAAGAATTCAGTTTCATCACAAGCTATCAAAATTCCGGCACACAAAATAATGAATAATGCATCAAGGAGCAAAGATTGTCTTCCTACACATTAGCATGGACACAAAAATGAAAAACTTGAACATTATGAAGTATATATGAATAAGTGAATGAATAACAACTTTTCTTGGAAAATCTCAGCCAGTCAATGTTGATATTAGTATCCCGGATACTAAACATAAATAAACAGATCACATAAGGAAACCCAAATCTAGTTGATTTTAATGAAATAGAACATGAATGGAAGATCCAAGCTAGTAGTATCTAGCGTCTTAGCAATAGCTAGTTCAATGAACTGCAAATTAAAGGACAAAGATACCCAGCAAATAGAAGGGAAAAAAGGAAAACTATAAAGCAACTCAAAAGAGGATAATTTTTCCCCATTTGATGAATCTGATGAATTATTTACAAGTAGAAGCAAGTACCTTTCATCGCCCCAGACGACATTAACCTGCAAGATGGGCACCAATGGGCACCACCAGCGCCACCCCGAGGATACGGGCGATCACGACAGCGTCGACAATCTGGTTCCTTTGCTGGTTGAGCCCGCCAGAGACCACCACCATCAAATACTTCTGCCTCTCCCTAGACACCACCTGGCTGGACCTCCTGTACTCCCCGCTGAAACCGAGGCAAGGCCGGTAGCCCATCCCGTCCGGCTGCCTCCAGAACCACCCCCCCCCCCCCCCGTCCCCCGAGCCATGGTCGAGAGATGAATAGAAGAAATCGTGGGCAATCTGGAGAGGACCGGAACTGTGTAGATCTGATGCGCCAGGAGAGCTACAGTTCAGCCGGGTAGGTGCTCGCCGAAGAGAGAAAGTAGTTTGGGAAGAGGGAGATGGCGGAAGTGGATGGCGGAAGCAGACGACGGACAGCGGATTGCTAAAGGCAAATGGCTGAAGCAGACTGCGGAAGGGATGATCGGGGTGGAGTTCGGGAAGAGGGAAGGAGACGTTTGGATGACGAGGCCGAATCGATAAGAGAGGGGTAACGGCCGGAAATACGAGATAACACGTGTTTCCGGTTTGACGCGTTTTTACGGAAACGGTGACTCAAGGACGGAAACACGGAAACATGATTGAATCGTGTTTCAGTTGAATTTTTACTGCCGTTATTTACCCAAATGATTTTTTAACAATTCAACGCTAAATTATGATAGAATTGTCAGAATTTTATCATAATTTTGTACCTAAATAGTTCTTTAGTAAATAAATATAAATTTATTTAAAATAATTAAATATATATTTATGATTAGTTTTAATGATTTGTTCTAAATTTAATCAAATGAATAAAATTATATAAGTTAAGAAAAAATGGTTAAATTGTAAAATTATTTTATTAATTTAATTTATTATTACAAACGTAACAAATAAATGGGAGGTTTTTTTAAACTTTAAATGATATAACGATTTGTATATATTTTTAACTTATAACGGTTTTAATTGATTAAAAGGATATAATTTAACCAAAGGGGGTCCGATTGGTTCATCGTTTAGTATGTGTAATTTATTATTTTAAACTTAGCAAATAAGTATGTATTTATTTAAAATAATTAAAATATACATTCGTGATGAGCTTTAGTACTTTGTTCTAAATCTAATTAAGCGAATAAAATCATATAAATTATGTGAGAATGGTTAAATTGTGATATCTCTTTGTCAATTTAATTCATTGTTACGAATGTAACAAACTAATAGGAGGTCTGTTTAAACGTTAAATGATTTGTGCACATTCTTAACTGACTTCAGTTTTAATCGATCAAAAATATATAACTTGACCAAAAGGTGTCTGATTAGTTCGTTGTTTTGTATGTTTAATTTATTTGTTTCAACTTAGTAAATAAGTACATGTTCATTTAAATTAATTAAATATACATTCATAACTAGTTTTATTACTTTGTTCTAAATCTTGTTAAGTGAATTAAATTATACACCCTCTATCCTATACTAATAGCTCCAATAGAAAAAAATATTATTCTGTATTAATTGCTCCATTTCGCTCAATGTAAGCTGTTAGGTGGGTCTTTAATGCTTCTCATCTTTACTTCACTTGATCTCTTAACTCAGGTGACGAAATAGTAGTTCAGATGACTTCTACGACGACAACCCCAGAGCTCCACATCTGCGAGCTCGTCACCCTCACATCCTACCTTTGTGCCTGCGTCTCCTCTGCGTTGAGCTTGTGGGCTCTACCTTAGCTCAGTCTTTGCCTCTCTGCCATTCTGCTTTTTGTCGAGCTGAAACTCAATCTTTGCCTCTCTACCATTTTGTTTCTCGTTGAGCTTCTAATTGAGAGACAACCATGGCACCTCAACGATGTTGGAGTTGCAGCCCGACCCATTTCCACCCCCACTCTGACCGGGACATTGTCGACTAGCAGTCAAAGCTCATTGCCTCAGTGCACCCACACCGAGTCACTTTGCCGGAGGCGCCTGCCTCAGAGCACCCGAGAACATCAGGTCGTTGTTGATCGATCAGTGCAAATCCAGTGGTGAACATTATCGATTGCTTGATTGCAATGTCAGGGAGTGCAAGAGGCCGGAGTCGGTCATTGAGCACTTTGCCACTTCCGAGTTTTGTTTGTAGCCACCAGCCGACAGCCCGATGAGGAAGTCGGTATTTGATTTTCTGGTTTCATGTTGTATCCAGGTGTTGTTGGATCTATTCACTGCTTACTATCAATATCCATGACACTTGCCAGAGAACTACACCAACTATTCAAAGTCTGTACAAAGGAATTGAAATTGTCGACGGTGAAGCAGAGATGATGGCCTTTGGAGAGTTGGGTTCCAGAATGGCCCCGCTCGAACTCCAAGGCCCCTACGGTTTTCTCGATTCTGGGTTCCTCTCGATCAAGAAGGAACTCAACCATAAAAAAATTAAACGAACACACACCTGGAATCCCAATCTTTGATATGGACAGTGATTTCCTGGGAGTCTCTACCTTTTGAGTCTAGAAGCATGATACAGGGGAGTTGGTCGTCTAAAGTGCTCTCAGAATGGAGAAATGGGCGAACTCTCACCACTACCCGAACTTTGGATCCCGGGAGTCGGGACGATGACATAGCTATGGCAGAAATAAGGGAGTTGGGGACTACTGCAACAGGAGTTGCCGCCATTGGGGACTGCGTGCATGCAAGCTAGTAGAAATTTCACGACCAAAAATTAGGATTTGGGAGTGCTGCGATTCCAACTCACAAAAAACCACACATTTTAGGCTCTCCAATCTGGCATCTGTCCCCTCCATTTCTCTCTCTTCATCAAACTCGCACCATCGCCCGAAGACCTCCCAGCCCACGACTCCTCCCACGTCTACGCTCACCTTGGTGATCGCTGCTCCCATGCAAATGTCCATTTCTCCTCCATTTTGAAAAATACATGCAATCAGCTGCACTTCGATGGTTATTATTATGGTTAGACGCATAAGAGAAACACTTAATAAAAATAACAAAATTTAGATATGGAGCTATTAGTATAGGATGGAGGGAGTATTAGTTAAGGAAGAACCATAAAATTGTGGAATCACTTTGTTAATTTGATTTATTATTACGAATGTAACAAATAAATAAAAAGCCTTTTTAAAATTTGAACCATATAACAATTTGTGCATATTCTTAACTTACAATGGTTTAAATCGATTAAAAGGATATAACTTGATCAGAAGGGGTCTGATTAGTTCATCGTTTAGCACATTTATTAATTCTTTTAAACTTAGTAAATAAGTATATATTTATTTAAAACAATTAAAAGATACATTCGTGATGAGCTTTAGTGCTCTATTATAAATCTAGTTGAGCAAATAAAATTATATAAGTTAAGGAAGAACGGTTAAATTGTGGAATCACTATGTAAATTTGTTTCATTATTATAAACGTGAAAATAAATGGGAGGTCTCTTTAAAATTTAAAATATATAACGAATTATCTGTTATGTTCGTAATAACGAATTAAATAGAGAAAATGAAACCATAATTTAACTGTTCTTCCTAAACTTATGGGATTTTATTCGCTTAACTAGTAATAGAACAAAGCACTCAAGCTCGTCACAAATATATATTTAGTTGTTTTAATGAAATACGTACTCATTAACTAAGTTCATAAGAATGAATCAAATTCACTAAATGACGAACCAATTAGACCACTTTTGGTTTAGTTATATTCTTGTAATCAATTAAAAGTGAAGTTCATTAAGAATGTATATAAATCGTTATATTGTTTATTGTTTAAAGAGACCTCCCAATCATTTGTTATGTTCATTATTACGAATCAAATGAAGAAAGTGTGGAATCACTCTTTTAATTTAATTCGTTATTACGAACATAACAAACGAACAGGAGGTCTTTATAAACTTTAAACGATATAACAATTTGTATACATTCTTAACAACATACTTTAGAAAGAACAATAAAAAAGATATAACATGACGAAAAGCGGTTAAATTAGTTTGTCGTTTAGTACGTTCAATTTATTCCTTTGAACTTAGTAAATGACTATGTATTTATTTAAAATAATTAAATATACATTCATGACAAGCTTCAGTGCTTTGTTCAAAATCAAGTTAAGTGAATGAAATCATTTAAGTTAATGAAGAACGGTCAAATATTGGAATCACTTTGTCAATTTTATTTGTAATTACGAACATAACAAAAGAATGAGAGGCCTCTTTAAACTTTAAACGATATATGGATTTTTGCACATTCTTAACTTATTTCAGTTTTAATCGATCAAATGGATATAACTTGACCAAAATGGGTTCGATTGGTTTGTCGTCTAATACATTTTATTTATTCTTTTGAACTTAGCAAATGAGTACGTATTTATTAAATATACATTTGTAACAAACTTAGGTGCTTTGTTCTAAATAAAGTTAAGCGAATGAAAAAGTTAATGAAGAATGGTCAAATTGTGGAATCAATCTTTTAATTTAATTCGTTATTACGAACGTAACAAATAAATGAGAGGTTTCTTTACACTTTAACAATATAATAATTTTTACACATTAACTTTGGTTTTAATTGATGAAAATGATATTATAACTCTAAAAGGGGTCCGATTGGTTTATCATTTATATATTTATTCTTTTGAACTTAGCAAATGAGTAGGTATTTATTTAATATACATTCATGACAAGCTTTGATGCTTTATTCTAAATCAAGTTCAGCGAATGAAATCATATAAGTTATGAAGAATAGTCAAATTGCGAAATCACTCTTTAAATTTGATTCGTTATTATAAACGTAACAAATGAATGAGAGGCCTCTTTTAACTTTAAATGATATAACGATTTTTACACATTATTAACTTACTTCATTTTTAATCGATCAAAAGGATATAACTTGACCAAAAGGTGTCTGATTCGTTTGTCATTTAGTACGCTTTATTCATTCTTTTTAACTTAGAAAATGAGTAAGTTTTTATTTAAAAAATTTAAATATACAATTGTGACAAGCTTTGGTATTTGTTCTATTCAAGTTAAGTGACTCAAATCATATAAGTTAATACAAAATGGTTAAAATTGTGGAATCACTTTGTCAATTTAATTCGTTATTATGAACGTAATAAATAAATGGGAAGTCTCTTTCAACTTTAAACAATATAATAATCTTTTCACATTCTTAACTTACTTCGGTTTTAATCGATCAAAAGGATATAACTTGACTAAAATAATTAAATATATATTCGTGACAAGCTTCGGTGTTTTGTTCTAAATCGAGTTAAGTAAATGAAATCATATAAGTTAATGAAGGACAGTCAAATATTGGAATTACTTTGTAAATTTGATTCGTTATTACGAACATAAAAAATGAACAAGAGGTCTTTTTAAACTTTAAACAATATAATAATTTTTGCACATTCTTAACTTACTTTGGTTTTAATTGATTAAAAGGATAACTCTTAACCAGAAGGGTCCGATTCGTTCGTCATTTAATACATTTTATTCATTCTTTTGAACTTAGCAAATAAGTTTGTATTCTTTTAAAAAATTAAATATACATTCATGACAAGTTTAGGTAATTTATTCTAAATCAAGTTAAGTAAATAAAATTATATAAGTTAAAGAAGAACAGTCAAATTGTGGAATCACTTTGTAAATTTGATTTATTATTACAAACATAACAAATAAATGAGAGGTCTCTTTCAACTTTAAATGATAAAATAATTTGTGCACATTCTTAACTTATTTAGTTGTTTTAAAGTAATAAATACTCATTTACTATGTTCATAACAATGAATCAAATGTACAAAATGACAAACTAATCAGATCACTTTTGATCAAGTTATATGCTTTTAATCGATTAAAATCAAAGTTTACTAAGAATGTCCATAAATCATTATATTGTTAAAAGTTTAAAAAGACCTAATCATTTCTTATTTTCGTAATTACGAATCAAATTAAGAAAGCAATATCCAAATTTGACAACTCTTCCTTAACCTATGTGATTTTATTTTCTTAACTAGTTGTATAATAAAACATCCAAGCTTGTCAAGAATGCATATTTTGTCGTTTTAACGAAATAAGTTCTAATTTACTAAGCTATTAAGAATAAATCAAAAGCGCAAAATGACGAATGAATTGGACCACTTTTGGTCTAGTTATATCCTTTTAATCAATTACAACCAAAGTTTATTAAGAATGTGAACAAATCGTTATATCATTTAAATTTAAAGAGACCTCTGAATTATTTTTTACGTTCGTTATTATGTGAATCAAATGGAGAAAGTGATACCATAATTTAACTGTTCTTCCTTAACTTATATGATCTCATTCACTTAAATAGTTTTAGAAAAAAAAAAATACATAAGCTCATCATGAATGTATATTTAGTTATTTTAAATAAATAGATGTTCATTTATTAAGTTCGTAAGAACAACTAAAATGCACTAAACAATGAACAAATTGGATAAGTTTTGGTCTAGTTATATCTTTTAATCAATTAAAACCAAAGTTTATCATTTAAAGTTTAAAAAAATCTTCAAATCATTTGTTATGTTCATTATTATGAATTAAATTAAGAAAGTAATGCCACAAGACCGTTCTTCCCAAACTTATGTAATTTTATTCGCTTAGCTAGTTTTAACACAAAGTACCCAAGCTCATACGAATGTACATTTAGTTGTTTTAAAGAAATACGTACTTATTTACTATGAAAGTAAGAATGAATCAAATGTAGTAAGAAACGAACCAATGGGACAACTTTTGGTCTTGTTATATCTTTTTAATCGATTAAAACCGAAGTTTGTTAATAATATTTGCAAATCGTTATATCATTTAAAGTTTAAAAAGTACTTTCAATTATTTATTACATTCGTAATTATGAATCAAATGAAGAAATCGATGCCATAATATGACCGATCTTCCTTAACTTACGTGATTTCATTCGCTTAAAGAAATATATATTTTTTTAGAACAAATGACATATGTTCATCACTAATGCATATTTAGTTTTTTAAAGAAATAAGTGCTCATTTACTAAGTTTGTAAGAAAGAATCAAATGCACAAAAAGATTATATAATCAAACACTTTTGATCAAGTTATATGCTTTTAATTTATTAAAACCAAAGTTCGTTAAGAATGTGCACAAATCGTTATATCGTTTAAAGTTTAAAAAGTCATCCCAATCATTTGTTACATTCATAATTATGAATCAAATGGAGAAAGTGATGCCACAATTTTACCGTTCTTTCTTAACTTATGTGATTCCAATCGATTAACTAGTTTTAGAACAAAGTTCCTAAGCTCGTGACGAATGTATATTTAGTTGTTTAAAATAAATACGTACTCATTTACTATGTTTATTTAATAATATACACAAATCGTTATATCGTTTAAAGTTTAAAAAGACCCCCCAATTATTTGTTACATTCGTAATTATGAATCAAATTGAAAAAGCGATGCCACAATTTTACCATTTTTTCTTAACTTATGTGATTTCATTCGATTACCTAGTTTTAGATCAAAGTTCCTAAGCTCGTGACGAATGTATATTTAGTTGTTTAAAATAAATACATACCCATTTACTATGTTTGTAAGAATGAATGTATATTTAGTTGTTTAAAATAAATACCTACTCATTTACTATGTTTGTAAGAATGTGCATATTCTTGACTTATATTAGTTTTAATCAATTAAAAGGATATAACTTAACCAAGAGGTGTCCGATTGGTTTGTTGTTTAGTACGTTTGATTCATTCTTTTGAACTAAATAAATGAGTATGTATTTATTTATAATAATTAAATATAAATTCGTAACAACCTTTAGTACTTTATTCTAAATCTAGTTAAGCAAATAAATTCACATAAATTAAGATAGAATGGTTGGATTTTAGTATCACTTTGTAAATTTGATTCATTATTACAAACATAGCAAATGAGGATAATGATCAAACATAATAAACGACGAACAAATTAGACCATTAATGAACTTAATAAATAACAAACAAAAGCAAAGCAAGTTAAGAATGTGTACAAATCATTATTAACTTACTTAGTAAATAAGTACGTATTCATTTAAAATAATTAAATATACATTCATGACGAGCTTTGGTGATTTTTAAATCTAGTTAAGCGAATAAAATTATATAAGTTAAGAAAAAATGGTCAAACTAGGGAATTACTTTATCAATTTGATTTGTTATTATAAACGTAACAAATAAATGGGTGGTCTTTTTAAACTTTAAGCAATATAACGATTTGTACAAATTTTTAACTTACAACGGTTTGAGTCGATCAAAAGAATATAACTTAACCAAATGGGGTCCGATTGGTTCATCGTTTAGTATGCATAATTCATTCTTTTGAACTTAGGAAATAAATATGTATTTATTTAAAATAATTAAAATATACATTCATAACGAGCTTCAGTACTTTGTTGTAAATTTAGTTAAGTGAATAAAATCATATAAATTATGTAAGAACGGTCAAATTGTGATATTTCTTTATTAATTTAATTTGTTATTATGAATGTAACAAACTAATGGGAGACCTCTTTAAACATTAAACGGTATGATGATTTGTGCACATTCTTAACTTACTTCAGTTTTAATCGATCAAAATGATGTATCTTGACCAAAAGTTGTCTGATTAGTTTGTTGTTTTGTATGTTTAATTTAATCATTTGAACTTAGCAAATAAGGATGTATTCATTAAATTAATTAAATATACATTCATAACTAGCTTTATTACTTTGTTCTAAATCTAATTAAGAAAATTAAATTATACTCCCCCTGTCCTATATTAATAGCTCTAATAGAAAAAAAATATTATTCTGTATTAATTGCTCCACTTTCGCTCAATGTAAGCCGTTAGGTGGGTCTATAATGCTTCTCATCTTTACTTCACTTGATCTCTTAACTTAGATGACGAAATGGTTGTTCAGACAACTTCTACAACGACGACCTCAGAGCGCCACATCCGCCGCTTGTCACCCTCACATCCTACCTTTGCGCCTGCGTCTCCTCTACCCCAGCTCAGTCTTTGCCTCTCTGCCATTCTGCTTTTCTTCGAGCTGAATCTCAATCTTTGCCTCTGCCATTTTGCTTCTTGTCAAGCTTCTAATTGAGAGACAACCATGGCACCTCAACAACGTAGGAGTTGCGGCCCGAACCCATTTCGACACTCGCTCCGACCGGGACATTGTTGACTGCAGTCAAAGCTCATTGCCTCAGTGCACCCACACCTAGTCACTTTGCCGGAGGCTCCCACCTCAGAGAACCCAAGAACATTAGGTCGGCGTTAATTGAGCAATGCAAATCCAGTGGTGGACATTGTCAATTGCTTGATTGCAATGTCGGGGAGTACACGAGGCCGGGGTTGGTCATCGAGCTCTTTGCCACTTCCAAGTTTTGTCTGCAGCCACAAGCGACAGCCCAATGAGGAAGTCGGTATTTGATTCTCTGGTTTCATGTTGTATCCCTGTGTTGTTCGATCTGTTCACTGCTTACTATCAATATCCATGACACTTGCCAGAGAACTACACCAAGTATTCAAAGTCTGTACAAAGGAATTGAAATTGTCGATGGCGAAGCAAAGATGATGGCCTTTGGAGAGTTGGGCTCCAGAATGGCCCCGCTCGAACTCCAAGGCCCCTTTGGTGTTCTCGATTATGGGTTCCTCTCAATCAAGAAGGAACTCAACCATAAAAAAAATAAACGAACACACACCTGGAATCCCGATCTTTGATATGGATAGTGGTTTCCTGGGAGTCTCTGCCTTCTGAGTCTAGAAGCATGATATAGGGGAGTTGGTTGTCTGAAGCACTCTCGGAATGGAGAAATGGGCGAACTCTCACCACCACCCGAGCTTTGGATCCTGGGAGTTGGGACAATGACACAAGTGCGGCAGATTTAGGGGAGTTGGGGATTACTACAATAGGAGTTGCTGCCATTGGGGAACAAGTGCATGCAAGCTAGAAGAAATTTCACGACTAAAAATGGGGATTGGGAGTGCTGCGATTCCAACTCGCAAAAAACCACACATTTAGGGCTCTCCAGCCTATCGCCTATCCCCTCCTTTCCTCCCTCTTCATCAAAACTCGCACCGTCACCCACCAAACCTCCCCGCCCTCCACTCCTCCCACATCTGCGCTCACCTCGGCGACTGCTGCTCCCATGCAAGCGTCCATTTCTTCTCCACCATTTCGAAAAATACAAGCAGTCAGCCGCACTTCGATGGTTATTATTATGGTTAGATGCATAAGAGAAACGCTTAATAAAAATAACAAAATTTAGATATGGAGCTATTAGTATAGGATGAAGGGAGTATTAGTTAAGAAAGAACTGTAAAATTATGGAATCACTTTGTTAATTTGATTCTTTATTACGAACGTAACAAATGAATAAAATGTCTTTTTAAACTTTAAACCATATAACAATTTGTGCACATTCTTAACTTACAATGGTTTAAATCAATTAAAAGGATATAACTTGATCAAAAGGGGTCCGATTAGTTCATCGTTTAGCACGTTTAATTAATTCTTTTGAACTTAGTAATAAGTATGTATTTATTTAAAATAATTAAAATATACATTTGTGACGAGCTTTAGAGCTTTGTTATAAATCTAGTTAAGCGAATAAAATCATATAAGTTAAGGAAGAACTGTTAAATTGTAGAATCACTATGTAATTTTGTTTCATTATTATAAACATGAAAAATAAATGGCAGGTCTCTTTAAAATTTAAAATATATAACAATTTGTTCACATTCTTAACTTACTTCGGTTTTAATCGATCAAAAGAATTTAAGTTGACAAAAAGGGGTCCGATTAGTTCGTTGTTTAGTACATTTAATTCATTTTTTTGAACTTAGCAAATGAGTACATATTTATTTAAAATAATTAAATATAAATTCGTGATGAGCTTTAGTACTTTGTTCAAAATCAAGTTAAGTGAATAAGATTAAATAAGTTTATGAAGAATTGTAAAATTGTCTAATTACTTTGTCATTTTGATTCATTATTACGAACGTAACAAATAAATAAGAGGTCTCTTTAAACTTTAAACGATATAATGATTTTAACACATTCTTTTATTATTATGAATGTAAAAAATGAATGAGAGGTCTCCTTATACTTTAAACAATATAATGATTTATACACATTCTTAACTTACTTCGGTTTTAATTTATCAAAGGGATATAATTTGACCAAAAGGTGTCTGATTGGTTCATTGTTTAGTACGTTTAATTCATTCTTTTGACCTAAAAAAATGAGTATGTATTTATTTAAAATAATTAAATATATTTTTATGACGAGCTTTAGTCTTTTGTTCTAAATCTAGTTAAGCTAATAAAATCAGATAAGTTATACAAAATTGTAAAATTGTGGATTCACTTTGTTAATTTGATTAATTATTAATCATTTATAATTAAACCTTTTGCAAGTGTACAAGGTAATTGTACTAGGATAAGTATTTAAGGGTTGTCGAACCTCAGGGATGGATGAATTATTACTAAATCTAAAGAGAAATTTGCATATTAAAAACTAGAAAGAACTTAAACTTAAATTAAGCAAAAGAAAGGAATCAACTAGTTTAAAAGCAAGAAATTAATTTGATGGAATTTACTTAGAAAATTGAATCCACTATAAAACCATAATAATTCCTTAACTTTTAACCTAAATCTAGTGTGAATATGAACAAGTATTCTCAGCTACAAGCTAGAATTACTTTAGAAATAATCATTAATTAAATTTATGGCATGAACTATCTTCGACAATAGCACAAATCATCTATATTAAACTAGCTATAGGCATGACTCATCTAATCTTAGTATAACTCATCCAATTCATTAATTATCTGAACATTAAAACTATTGCATAACCATCTCATCTAAATCACAAAAATTAGAATCGATAAAAATATCAAAACCACTTCAATCTATCATCTACAAGACAATAAATCAACATAGACTTGAAATAAACATTAAAAGCTCTTCCATTAAAAAGAAAATCTTTATCATACAATTGTCATCATTCACAACTGAGATCTAAATTAAAAAGAAAAGAAACTGAAACTTATCTATAGCTTCATCAACTCCTAAGTAAAATAAAAAGTCTAGCCTTCAATTGTAGAAGAAAGCACTTAAATCTCCATTAAAAACTTTAAGTTCTCTTCTATCTTTTTCTTCCTTTTTCTCTTCAGAAAATCTACTAGAATCCCCCAATTTTGAGTCAAATATGTCTTTATATAGGCATAAGAGTCGTAGGAAGAAGTTCTATATGAAAAGGATTCAAAATTGGCTTAAACAAGGAAACTGCGCGTTATCCCGATCGATCGCCCTGCATTCCCATTCAATCGGCTGTACTGTATTGTTCTTCAAAATCACATTAAGCCATTTGATACTAAAAATGCCCCGTTCAATCAGCTACACTATTTTTGCAATCTAGAGAGTCCATTTTCTATTCATTAAGCTCTTCCTTTCATGTCCATATTAATTTCCAACTTGTTTGTAACTCCTAAAAGTTGTCCAAATCACTTTAAAGTATGTCAAGACTATTTTGAATTGTTCCAAATATCGTCTATTTACCTCGATTTTTCCTACAAAATATGAAATATCATATTTTAGACATGTAGAATGTAATTAAAATCCCAACTTGATTTAAATGCATGCCTAAACTACTAATAACTTCTAAAATTAATTAATAATCAAACTAAAATATTAATAACTATCTTAATCTAGATAAACCTTAACTAACACTAAATTAACCTAATATATACTAGCAAATAAGGTAAAAAGACATATAAAATAGATATATATTTCATACTTATCAATTATTATAAACATAATAAATGAATAAGAGGTCTATTTAAACTTTTAAATAATATACAATTTGTATACATTCTTAACTTACTTTAGTTTTAATTGATCAAAACGATATAACTTGACTAAAAGAGGTATGATTAGTTAATTATTTAGTACATTTAATTCATTCTTTTGAACTTAGCAAATGAGTACGTATTTATTTAAAATAATTAAATATAAATTCCTAAAGAGTTTTAGTGCATTACTTAAAATTAAATTAAGTGTAAGGTCCCTGAATTTTCTACAATTTTTTGGGATTTTTTTGCTATTTTTTGGTCATTTTCGGCGAAAAAATGTGACGCTTCGGAGTATTCATATTTATGTATTCTTTCCTATATTTATACCCATAGATTTGGGTCATATTTATGTATTCTCCCCTATATTTATACCCGTAGAGTTGGGTGTAGGGTTAGTCGCAGGCTGCGGGCCTCGCTGTGTGCCTACAATGCGAATTTTGGAGGTACGACATGTAAACTGGAGGTGAACGTGTGTATTGGGGACATGGATGTAAAAATTTAAAAGATTAACTATATATATGTTTTCATCCATCGATTCCATAACCAACATCCAGTAAGTTTTCATTCACGTCCAGTAGTTTTAGGAGAAACCCGAGCCCATTTCCGGTCGCTCCATTCTCCCTCCTCCATCGTCAGATTCATTCGATTCTTGTCAGTATCTGCTTTGCCTCACCGCCACGAGTCCGTAGGTACCGGCTATAACCGCCACCACGGCCTCTTCGCTTCTCCACGAGGTACCAAACTTTTCTTCCGGTTTTTCTCTCCTTCAATCCCGTTTTTAAGCTATGGGTGTACGATTTTGATGTCATTTGCGGCCGCTTAGTTGGCCTTTAGGAACCCATAGGCGCTGGCTAGAGCCGCCACCATGCTTTCTTAGCTCCGTGGTGAGTTACCGGCACTTTGGTCGGGTTTTGTTCCTATTTCCATCTCACTGTTCGTGGGATTTTTTGAGACGCCGGTGCATTTTCGGTTGTCATCTAGCCACCGGATGGACTCCGTCCAGCCTACCTCGACCCAGTGTCGGTAGGGGCTTGCCGTTTCCGACCCCACTTCACCTTATTGTCATACTCCGCCCGATTAGACACTTTGGGTGCGTCTCGGGTCGTTGTCATTGGTAAGCTATGGGCCATTTGGCCATTATGGGCTCTACCCCAGCTCGGCAACAATGAGGGTCAGCCCCACTTGGCCTAATTATATTACCGCTCGGAATGGGCCGCTTGCTGTTTGCCCTATACCATGCGAGATGCACAACCGCCCGCACCACGTGTATTGGTTGTGGGTGGCGATCGGCGATGTCGCCGCTTGAATCGGCCACCATATCTTGGCCATAGCTCAGTTGCCCTTTAGTGGGTCTTGGGCTACTACCGTCCGACCCATCTCCCCCTAGAGTGGTCCTTTTTTGCTACATGTGCATGTGGCCACGTGTGTGCTTTTCGGGTTTAGGCGCCATATTTGTGTCGCTTGACCGTTGGCTGGCTTTTCCACCAAGTGGAGTTGACCACTAGAGCCTCCACCACCTCTCCTTTGTTCTCAAGCATTGTGCCACGCTCTCCGCCCGTAGTGGGCCCTTGTTGACGTGAAATCGTCGCCGTTGGGTGCTGTCCACTGCTGATTTTGACGTCTTATGGCCAGCCGAGTACGTCTTAGCCACTGGCCGATCTTCAGTGAGTACACCCTCGACTTCTGGTCGAACCACCACATATGTTGGCACGATATTTCTCCCGGTTGCCCTAGTGTGCCACCGTGGATCGCGGGTTTTGCCGCATTGACTTCTAACACCCTGTTTGGCCATGATTATTTCCAGCACTTCCTAAAATCCTCGAGACAATAGCTCTCTCAGCCAGGCAACGGTTTTGACCACCAACTCCGCCGCCGACACTGCCACCGTCATGTGCTCTGTTCACCATCAAAAATCATGATTATGAGGTAGGGGAGCTTTGAACTCGTAATTTCATGATAGCATGCTTTGAATGAGTAGCAGCATGCTAGGATTGTATGATTCCATGCTTTGGATGTTAAGTAACGATCCAATTGCATGATGTGCATGTAAGCACGATTATATGGTATGTTGAAATGCATATGACATACATGTTGGTTGTAAGTACGTTGGATGTATGTATGTGCTAGTGATGGCTAGCGTGTTTGTTGATAAGCTTCATATGCGTATGCATGTGCTAGTGATGGCTAGCGTGCATGTTTGAGGTATGCATGGAGTATGCACATGCTAGTGATGGCTAGCGTGTATGTTTGACGTATGTATGCATGTGCTAGTGATGGCTAGCGTGTATGTTTGACGTATGTATGCATGTGCTAGTGATGGCTAGCGTGCATGTTTGAGGTATGTATGGAGTATGCGCGTGTTAGTGATGGCTAGCATGTATGTTTGACGTATGTATGCATGTGCTAGTGATGGCTAGCGTGCATGTTTGAAGTATGTATAGATTATGCATGTGCTAGTGATGGCTAGTGTGCATATTTGAAGTATGTATGGATTATGTGCTAGTGATGGCTAGTGTGTATGTTTGAAGTATGTATAAATGTGTATGTACGCACTAGTGATGACTAGTGAGCATGTTTGTAAGTACGTATGTATGACCGTATGTGTATGTTATATGTATGTGAGATAGACATATGTATTTATGATGACTATTTGTCTATGCTATGGATAGTGGGCAGAGGTATGGGTGATGGATAGTATGAGGTGACAGAGGTTATGGGTATGATGGGTGAGGTTTGTCAAACAGTAAGAGGTGACAGAGGTTATGGGTATGACGGGTGAGGTTTGTCAGACAGTAAGAGGTGACAGAGGTTATGGGTATGATGGGTGAGGTTTGTCAGACAGTAAGAGTGTGCATAATTGTACAAGCATAATGTACAGATTATGAAGTGAAAAATAAGCATAATAAGTGAGATATAAGTAAGAGGATGACAACAGGATTGGCTCTGAGGATCTTCATTTGATGATGTTAGTGTAAGATGATTTGGCCATAAGATGGATGGCGAAGTATGTAAGACTGTAAGGGTTTGATGTACGGTGTGTTATGATCATGATGTGGACGGGTTAAGTGAAGTTTGCTGCCCTGACGAACTAGGGTTTCGATCGGGCTCAACTTCGGTTTGATCAGTCGAGGACTGTGAGTTTGTGTGGCATAATTGTACCACATAATGTACTTAATTCAAACTTGAATTATAAGTATAGCTAATGATAGCGTTGTGAGTTTGAGTCCTAAGGGTTCGACGGATTACGTTCTGTGTTTGAGCTGGCCGCTAATGAGTCAGCTGAGCATTTCTCATGTCTTGCCATGGTGTTTATCCTGCGGGGTGTTCTCTGTGTGCTGTATAGAGCACCAGAAGTCTGATGCTCTACTGAGAGTAATGTGTGTTTCTGATTTGGTCTGCGTGTTGTATAAGCCCAGACGTTTGATGCTCTCTTGAGAGCGATGTACGTTTTTGACTTTATCTATGTACTGTATGAAGCCCAGACGTCTGATACTCTGTTGAGAGTGAAGTATGTTTTCGATTTGGTCTGTGTGCTGTATAAGCCCAGATGTTTGATGCTTTGTTGAGAGCGTTGTATGATTTCGCCCAAGAGTGGCACTGTATATTTCTGCCCAAGTGGCACTATATGTTTTCTACCCAAGAGTGGCAATGGCACTATAAGACCCATTATGGTGGGCGATTCTATGGCACTGTAAGACCCATTATGGTGGGCAACTGTATGACCCCTTATGTGTGGGTGTTTATGTTTGCGAGCTCAGGTAAGTAGTATCATGGATCTACTCTTACCTGTTTGATCTAGTGCCCCATGAGCATTGGTGTGCCTTACCTTCGAAAAAGTCCATGGCGTCTAGTTACTCCCCGGAGGTTAAGGTGTTGCCCCAGTGGCATTCTTTTCCATTCGACGTTGGAGCTTATTGTTGTAATGAGCTTCAGTGGTCGATAGTATGAGCACGACTGTAAGCATATGAGTATGAGCACGACTGTAAGAGTATGTGTATGAGTACAACTGTATGAGTGTGAGCACGATTGCAAGAGTATGAGTATGAGCACGACTGTAAGAGTATGAGTACGATTGTAAGAGTATGTTTCTGAGTAAGACAGTAAGCTTGATTTTGTGTAAGCTGTACGAGTAAGGTTGTACGAGTTATGTAAGGTCGTACAAGTATGTGTAAGCTGTATGAGTAAACATATGATTGTACAAGTAAGGTCGTACAAGTATGCATATGTTATATGAGTAAGCATACAATGGTACGAGTAAGTTTGTAAGACTCTGGATAAGGGTTTTTGTGTAAGTTTAATTTGATGGTATGATTTTGGCATGATGGTGCCTTTGGTATGACTTTGTCACGATAGTGCATTTGGTATGACTTTGGCACGATGGTGCATTTGGTATGTTTGTATACATATGAGCATGATTATGATTATATTGTTGACTGCTTCATGTTTGAGTTACATGAATGCAAGTATTTATGAACTTAGTGAGTTCACTGTTTTGGATTCCCCTATTGGGTATTTTCCTACTGAGTATGAAAATATTCATTACCCTACTTTTTAGCCCCGTTGTATGGGAGGTTTTGCAGGTTTGTGCGGAGAGCTTTTGGAGATGGATGCTCATTTCAGCGGTGGATTGATTCCCGTTGACTCAGGTATCTGCTTGACTCACTGCGAGTTTGTTTTGTGCCACAATCTGATGTATTGGGTGAGACGAGACGTTAAGATGTTTATATCCTGGACTTTCGGTTGGATTAGACAGTGGACTATTATGGGACTTGCACTCAGGGATGCCTAGGAGAGATTTGTATTTAAATTCTATGATCATAACAATTTGGTCGTACGTGTATTTTCGAGTAGCGCCTGAGGATATTTGCTTTGGTCGTACGATGTTTGACCGTATGATGAAAATATTCAGATAGAAAATTGATGTTTAGTATTTTAAATTATAAACTGTTTTATCAGGTTTTGATTTCATCATTTTTCCTCCGATTTATAGACGTTATATTGCAAAAATTTTCCTTAAATTTTAAGGAAAATGTATAAAAAATCTCAGGTGTTACATTAAGCGAATAAGATTAAATAAGTTACTGAAAAACCGTAAAATTGTGTAATCATTCTATTAATTTGATTCATTATTACGAACATAACAAATGAATAAGAGGTCTCTTTATTAGGAATGTAAAAAATGATTGGGAGGTCTCTTTATATTTTCAATAATATAACAATTTGTACACATTCTTAACTTACTTCGGTTTTTATCGATCAAAGGGATATAACTTGACCTAAAGGTGTCCGATTAGTTTATTGTTTAGTACGTTTAATTCATTTTTTTTAACTTAACAAATGAGTACATATTTATTTAAAATAACTAAATATACATTCATGATGAGCTTTAGTCCTTTCTTTTAAATCTAGTTAAGCGAATAAAATCAGATAAGTTAAGGCTAAACCATAAAATTGTAGATTCACTTTGTCAATTTAATTAATTATTACGAACATAACAAATGAATAAAATATATTTTTAAACTTTTAAACGATATATTGATTTATACACATTCTTAACTTACTTTGGCTTTAATCAATAAAAAAGATATAATAATTAAGTATACATTCCTGACAAGATTTAGAACCTTTTTTTAAATCTAGTTAAGCGAATGAATTAATATAAGGAAGAATGGTCAAATTATGCAATAACTTTGTTTATTTGATTCATAATTACAGACGTAACAAATGAATAGGAGGTCTCTTTAAACTTTAAAGTATATAATGATTTGTGAACATTTTTAACTTCAGTTTTAATCAATCAAAAAAAGGATATAACTTGACCAAAAAGGGTCTGATTGGTTCGTCATTTAGTACGTTTAATCCTTTCTTTCGAATTTAGCAAATGAGTATGTAGTTATTTAAAATAATTAAATATAAATTTGTGATGAACTTTACTGCATTGTTCTAAATCTCATATAAATTAAAAAAGAATGGTAAAATTCTGGAATCGCTTTGTCAATTTGTTTTGTTATTATGAATGTAACAATTGAATGGGAGGTCTGTTTATACTATAAACGATATTATGATTTGTGCGCACATTCTTAACTTACTTCAATTTTAATTAAAAGGATATAACCTAACCAAAAAGGGTATGATTAGTCCGTCGTTTAATATATTTGATTTATTCTATCAAACTTAGCAAATGAGTATGTAGTTATTTAAAATAATTAAATATACATTCGTGATGAGCTTTGCTGAATTGTTCTAAATCTAATTAAGCGAATAAAATCATATAAGTTAAGGAAGAACAGTAAAATTTTGGAGTTGCTTTGTCAATTTTATTTGTTATTACGAGCATAACAAATAAATAGGATGCATCTTTAACTTTAAATAATATAACGATTTGTTCATATTCTTAGCTTACTTCGGCTTTAATCGACTTAAAGGATATAACTTGACCAAAATTGGTCTGATTTAAAATGAGTATTTTTAAAGGATATTCTTTTTTAACTTAGCAAATGAGTATATTTTTATTTAAAATAATTAAGTATACATTCATGACGAGCTTCGGTGCTTTGTTTTAAATATAGTTAAGTAAATAAAATCATATAAATTAAGAAAGAATGGTAAAATTATGGAATCGCTTTGTCAATTTGATTATTTATTATGAATGTAACAAATTAATGGGTGGTCTCTTTAAACTATAAATAATATTATGATTTGTGCACATTCTTATCTTACTTTGGTTTTAATCAATCAAAAGGAGATAATTTGACCAAAAAGGGTCCGATTAGTTCATCATTTAGTACATTTGATTTATTATTTCAAGCTTAGAAAAAAGTACGTAGTTATTTAAAATAATTAAATATGCATTTGTGGCAAGGTTTAGTGATTTATTCTAAATCTAGTTAAGCGAATCAAATAATATAAATTAAGGAAGAATGGTTAAATTGTGGAGTCGCTTCGTTAATTTGATTCGTTATTATTAACATAACAAATAAATGGGAGGTCTCTTAAACGATATTACAATTTGTGTACATTTTTAACTTACTTCGGTATAAATAGATTAAAATGATATAACTTAACCAAAAGTGGTCCATTAGGTTCATTGTTTAGTACGTTTAATTCTATAAGGACTCTCAATTTTGAACCAATTTATTTTAATGTTATTTATCGGTTAATGTGTGGTTTACGCGTTTTCTGATTTAAATTCTGTGGTTTTCTAAAATAAATGAGTTTTCTAAAGGTTTCTAGCAAAACTAACTTTACATTTATGAGTTTTAAGTAGTTTTTTGTCAATTTTTAATTTTTGGGAATTTTTGGATTTTTCACTAATTTTCCAAAAATTAGGGTTTGGCGGGACCCCTGTGGGTCCCACTGACAAAATTAGGATTTTCAGACCAAAATGCCCCAGACATCAACTTAAGCTCAAACACAAATTTTTAGAATTTTATCGAATTTAATTAGTGCTCAAATCTTCAAAATACTTATTTTTATCCCAAAATTTTATTTACACCCCATTAGTTCATTAAGTGTACCCCAAGCCCTACTATAAAAGAAAAAGGGCTGAGTCATTTCTATTTTGGGAATAGGCTGAGAGGAGGTGATTAAGGCCTAGTTCCCCAATTAGGCCTGGATTAGAAGGGATTAAAGTATGTTCTTCCTTAATTAAGCTTAAACCCTAGATCTTCTCCTAATTCATTCTTAATCCATCATTTTCCCTTTGATTTGATTCAATTTTAAGCATCAAAGTTACTGATTCACTCCCTTATTTCAAACCCTACTTATCAAAATTTGTTTTTTACGCTTAACAAACCCTAGATCTAAGATTTCTTCAAGGTTTTCAATGTTAAATCGATTTTTAATGGAGTTTAACTTAGACACTATGTTTTTGGAAGGTTTCCAAGAAGGGTGAAGGTCAAATCTGAATCTAAACAAGTGACAAGGTAATGGGTCTTCAAATCTCAGTTTTCTTATGGTAAAATCTCAATTTTTATGGTTTATTTGGAATGGGTTTGTTTGATTTAGTGCTTTAATGGTGGGATTAGTAAATGTTAATTTCTTGTTCCGATTTCTTAGGGTTTTGTTTTAGAATGGTTGAGATTAGTGTTCTGGAAGGTTTGATGAGTTTTTGATAATGTTTGGTACCATGGATGAAGATTTGAAGGTGTTTTCATGGTGTTTTGGTTTTAAAATTTGAAATGAAGAAGAAGGTCAAAACTGCTATGTTGGCGATTGAACGGCCTACCAGGGCGATCGATCGGCAACACTATAGTTTTGGCAAATTTCTAGTATAGCCGATCAGCAACACTACAGTTTTGGCAAATTTCCAATATAGCCAATTGAACGGCCTTGCAGGGCGATCGATCGACAACACTAAATTTTTTGACAGATTTCCAGTACAGCCGATCGAATGGCCTTGCAGAGAGATTGAATGGCCACATGATAATTTTTGCTATTTTTGAAACTTATGTGCATTTAAATGTTTTGTTCCATTTCATGATTCTAATGGTTATGGGAGGTGTATTATGATGAAAGTGTATAAATTATGTTTAGGTTTGGTCTTGTGACATCATATTATGTTGATAATTATACATGTTGATGTTGAAGTACCTTAAATTTGTGAATGTTGGTATTCTTATGAATAGAATATGTTTTCAGTAGGGATATAATGTGGAAAAATGGTGAGATGTGTTATCTCATAATGAGGATGGCTTATGGGTAATGGATGTGATCATGTTGTGGCTTAATGAATGGAAGAATCATGATTGTGGGAGTGAATATGTGATTTCACATGGATGGATTTAATCCTTTTAGTGGATTTTGTTTTGATTTCAGTTAGGAATTATTGTTTTGAATGTGTTCAAGCATGTGTAAATTGTCTTATGAGTTTATGTCAAGCATTGGGCATGTGCTTAGATATGCATGAACACACACATATGGGGAATTTACTATGACATTGTAGTGAATTATGAGGTGAATATGATGCATGAGGGGACTGATTAGGACCATGTTCCATGTGTTGGAATTCACGTAGATCTTTCTCACAGATGTATCATGTTAGCATGCATCATGGATCGTTATTCATGGACGAAGTTTTACCTATGTTTGACCGGAATTAACCGATTGTATACAATGTTTGAGATTGCGTGCCAGATCTATTGCTTGGTGAATTAATCGAAACTTGGTTGGTCCGAAAGGACATGTTTTCGATTTAAGTTCCTGTGTGGAATGTGTATACTCCTTGGGTTGAGTCTAGAGAGATGGAATCATGTGGGGACGAGTTGTGTACTTGTCTTGCGGATTTGAGATTATTAATATGAATGTCATCTGGACCTTGAGAATCCAGAGTGGTATGCCATGTACACCCGCTACCACGTGTTCTAGGGTTCCCTGTGTGGGAATTCGGGCTCTCCCCTCCACAGGAGATGTCCCTCGGTGAACACCCCTACTGTAGATTCTCTGTGTAAAAATGGGACATCCTTGACTAGGATCGTCCAGGGCGAGCAGCTTTAGGGATTGACAACCCCAACTCTTTTACATTTCTTGTGTGGAAATTTGACTGTGTCTTGCCTTTGTGGCCTTGACCGTGTCCTGCCTATGTGGCAATGCTTGTGTTTACTCTTTGATGGAGGCATTCACCATTTGTATTGATGCATGTCTATTATGAATGCTATGCATGATTGTGTATCATGTGGTTGACACGTTTGTCGTGTAGGGTGAATGTGGTTTATGTGATATGAATGCATGATTGATTGAGATACTATTATGCAGGTTTATGTGATATGAATGCATGATTGATTGAGATACTATTATGCAGGTTTATGTGATATGAATACATGATCAGAAATGGTGTGAATGAGACACTATTATGCAGGTTCATGTGATATGAATGCATGATCAGAAAGGGTGTGATTGAGACACTATTATACAGGTTTATGTGATATGCATGTAAGATCAAAAAGTGGTATAGCATGTTAATCTTAGATTTGATTTGCTTCATTGTCATGCCGTTGTGTTTTCTGGTGATCATAGTTATATTCAAACCATTATTGAGTTTTTATACTCACCCCATGTTCTTGTTTTGTTTTGGGGCTGTGTGGCATGACACGCAGACGGACAGGATCCTCTATATGAGGAAAGCTTAGAGAAAGCTTGGGAGTAGTCGTGGAGACTCCTAGTTTTGCATGTTTCTTCGTTTATCTTATTTTTATATTAGGACCTTGTGGATGATCCTTGTCTTAGATTTGTGAGATACTATGTTTTAGTTTCTTTGAAACTTGTTTTGGAGCCAAGTGTGTGGCTATGAATTATTAGTATGTGGGTTTGAGATTATGGTTTAATTAGAGTTTAACTCTTTAGTTCTACCTATTTACTCTTGCTCAAAGTAGTGCGTAAACTCCGTTAATATTAGACCACCCATAGTTGGGGCACAAGTCTTCCGCTATTTTTTTTCCTCAATCATTTCAATTCGTCGCCCCCGTGCACTGGTTCGGCCCTTGGACTGGGTTCTGCTCGGGTCGGCCAATGCCGGGGAGTGACAAATTCATTCTTTTAAACTTAGCAAATAAGTATGTAGTTATTTAAAATAGTTAAATATATATTTTTGATGAGCTTTGGTGCTTTGTTCTAAATTATATGTTAAGGAAAATGGTAAATTTTTGGAATCACCTATCAATTTAATTCGTTATTACATACTTTAAACGATATAACAATTTGTCCACATTCTTAACTTATTTTGGTTTTAATCGATTAAAAGGATATAACTTGACCAAAAGTCTGATTTGTTCGTCGTTTAGTACATTTAATTTATTTTTTTGAACTTAGCAAATAAATATGTTTTAATTTAAAATAAATATACATTCATGATAAGCTTTGATGCTTTGTTTTAAATCTAGTAATGCGAATAAATTAATAATATAAGGAAGAACAATCAAATTGAGCAATCACTTTGTTAATTTGATTCGTTATTACGAACATAATGAATGAATAAGTCTCCTTAAACTTTAAACGATATAATAATTTTTGCACATTCTTAACTTACTTCAGTTTTAATCGATCATAAGGATATAATTTGACCAAAAAGGGTATAATTTATTCCTCTTTTGGTATGTTTAATCCATTATTTCGAATTTAAGAAATGAGTACATAGTTATTTAAAATAATAAATATACATTCGTGATGAGCTTTAGTACTTTGTTCTAAATCTAATTAAGCGAATGAAATTATATAAATTAAGAAAGAACGGTAAAATTGTGGAATCGTATTGTCAATTTGATTTGCTAATTAGAACGTAATAAATGAATGAGAGGTTTCTTTAAACTATAAATGTTATTATGATTTGTGCACATTCTTAACTTCAGTTTTAATCTATCAAAAGGATATAACTTGACCAAAATGGGTCCTATTAGTTCGTCGTTTAGTATGTTTAATTTATTTTTTTGAGCCTAGGAAGTGAGTAAGTAGTTATTTAAAATAATTAAAAATACATTCATGCTGAGCTTTAGCGTTTTGTTTTAAATCTAGTAAAGCGAATAAAATTATATAAATTAAGGAAGAATGGTTAAATTGTAGAATCACTTAATTAATTTGATTCGTTATTATTATCATAACAAATAAATGGGAGGCCTCTTTAAACTATAAACAATATTACGATTTGTTCACATCCTTAACTTACTTCGGTTTTAATCAATTAAAATAATATAACTTGACTAAAAGTGGTCCGATTGGTTCATCATTTAGTATGTTTAATTCATTCTTTTGAACTTAACAAATGAGTATGTAGTTATTTAAAACAATTAAATATACATTCGTGACAAGCTTTGGTGCTTTGAATTAAATATAGTTAAGCGAATGAAATAATATAAAGAAGAATGCTCAGATTGTATTTAATTATTTTAAATAAATACATATTTATTTGCTATTTATAAAAGAATAAATCAAACATAATAAGCGACTAGCCAATCGGACCCCTTTTGGTCAAGTTATATCCTTTTAATTAATTAAAACTAAAGTTAGATAAGAATGTGTACAAATCGTTATATCATTTAAAGTTTGAAGAGACCTCTCATTAATTTGTCATGTTCATAATTACAAATCAAATTAACAAAGTCATACCACAATCTGACCATTCTTCCTAAATTTATATGATTTAACTCACTTAAATTGATTTAGAACAAAGCTAAGCTCATTGTGAATATATATTTAATTATTTTAAATAAATATGTACCCATTTGTTATGTTCAAAGGAATAAATCAAATGTAATAAATGATGAACCAATCAGACCCCTTTTTGTCAATTTATATCTTTTTTGATCGATTAAAATCAAAGTAAGTTAAGAATGTACATAAATCATTATATCGTTTAAAGTTTAAATAAACCTCTCATTCGTTTGTTAGATATTTAATATTGAATCAAATTGACAAAGTTGTTCCACAATTTCACAATTCTTCCTTAACTTATATGATTTCATTTGCTTAACTAGATTTAGAATAAAGCACCATAGATCGGGAATGTATATTTAATTATTTTAAATAAATAAGTACTCATTTGTTCTAAGTTCAAAAGAATAAATCAATCGCACTAAATGATGAACCAATCGGACACCTTTTGGTCAAGTTATATCTTTTTGATCAATTAACACCTAGGTTAAGAATGTCCAAAACTTGTAATAACCTTTAAATTTTAAATAGGCCTCACATTTATTTGTTTCATTCATAATAGTAAATCAAATTAACAAAGTGATTCCACAATTTGACTGTTCTTTTATAGCTAATATGATTTTAATCACTTAACTAGATTTAAAACAAAGCATCAAAGCTCATCATGAATGTATATTTAATTATTTTGAATAAATATGTACTTATTTTCTAAGTTCGAAAGAATAAATTAAGCATACTATTCAACGAATTGATAAGACCATTTTGGTCAAATTAAATACTTTTGATTGATTAAAACCGAAGTAAGTTAAGAATGTGTACAAACTGTTATATCATTTAAAGTTTAAAGATACATCTTATTCATTTGTTCTATTTGTAATAACAAATCAAATTGATAAAGCGATTCTAATATTTGTTATATCATTTAAAGTTAAATATTCGTTTCCCTTATCTTGATTTAAAATAAAGGACAAAAGCTCATCACGAATGTAAAATTAATAATTTTAAATAAATACATAATCATTTGCCAAATTCAAAAGAATAAATCAAACATACTAAATGATGAGCCAATTGGACCCTTTTTGGTTGAGTTATATCCTTTTAATCCATCAAAACCAAAATAAGTTAAGAATGTGCACAAATCGTTATATCATTAAAAGTTTAAAGAGTCATCTCATTCATTTGTTACATTCATAATAACGAATTAAATTAACAAAGTCATTCCAAAATTTGATCGTTTTTCCTTAACTATACTATTTTATTCTCTTAACTAGATTTAGAAGAATGCGCCATAGCTTGTAACGAATGTATAGTTAATTGTTTTAAACAAATACATACTCAATTTCTTAGATTAAAAGAATTAATCGAACATACTAAATTATAAACCAATCAAACCCCTTTTGGTCAAGTTATATCTTTTTAATTGATTAAAACCGAAGTAAGTTAAGAATGTGCACAAATCATTATATCATTTAAAGTTTAAAGAGACCTCTCATTCATTTGTTACATTCGTAATAACGAATCAGTTATACAAAGTGATTCAACGACTTGACTGTTATTTATTTATTTATATGATTTTATTTGCTTAACTTAATTTAGAACAAAGTACCAAAGCTCGCCACAAATGTATAATTAATTATTTTAAATAAATACATACTCATTTACTAAGTTTAAAAAAAAATCAAATGTACTAAATGATGAGCTAATTGAACCCTTTTTGGTTAAGTTATATCCTTTTAATCAATTAAAACTGAAGTAAGTTAAAAATGAGTACAAATCTTTATATCGTTTAAACTTTATAGATACCTCTCATTCATTTGTTACGTTCCTAATAACAAATTAAATTGACAAAATGATAGTACAATTTGACAATTCTTCCTTAAATTATATGATTTTATTCACTTAACTAGATTTAGAACAAATTACTAAAGCTCGTCATGAATGTATATTTAATTATTTTAAATGAATACATGCTCATTTGCTATGTTCAAAAAAATAAATTAAACATACAAAATGATGAGCCAATCGGACTCCTTTTGGTCAAGTTATATCTTTTTAATCGATCAAAACCATAGTAGATTAAGAATGTGTACAAATCATTATATCTTTTAAGGTTTATAGAAACCTCCAATTAATTTGTTATGCTCATTATAAAAAATCAGATTGACAAAGCAATACCCAATCTAACCATTCTTCCTTAATTTATTTGATTTCATTTGCTTAACTTGATTTATAACAAAGCATCAAAGCTTAACCTAATTTATTTGTATATTTAATTTTTTAAATAAATATATACTCATTTGCTAAGTTCAAAAGAATGGATCACACTTAAGAAAGTACACAAACTGTTATATCGTTTAAATTTTAAATAGACTACTCATTCATTTGTCACAGTTTTAATATGAATCAAATTGACAAAGTATTTCCACAATTTGATCGTTCTTCCTCAACTTATATAGTTTCATCCTCTTAACAAGATTTAGAAAAACACACAAAGCTCATCACAAATTTATATTCAATTATTTGAAAAGATTACTTACTAATTTACTAATTTTGAAATAATGAGCATAACACACTAAACGATGAACCAATCGGACCACTTTTGGTCAAGTTATATCCTTTTTAATTTACTAATTTTGAAATAATGAGCATAACGTACTAAACGACGAACCAATAGGACCACTTTTGGTCAAGTTATATCATTTCAATCGATTATAACCGAAGTAAGTTAAAAATGTGAACAAATTGTTATATTATTTAAAGTTTAAAGAGACTTCCCATTAATTAGTTACAATCGTAATAGCGAATCAAATTGACAAAGTGAATCTACAATTTGACTGTTCATCATTAATTTATATGATTTCATTCACTTAACTTGATTTAGAACAAAACACTAAAGGTCATCACGAATTTATAATTAATTATTTTAAATGAATACATACTCATTTTCTAATTTCAAATAAAAAAATCAAACATACTAAACGACGAGCCAATTGAACCCCTTCTTGTCAAGTTATATCATTCTAATTGATCAAAACCGAATTAACCAAAGAAAGAGTACAAATTGTTATATCATTTATAGTTTTAAGAGACCTCCAATTAATTTTTTAGTTCATAATAACAAATGAAATTGACAAAGCAATACCACATTTTGATCGTTCTTCCTTAATTAGATAATTTCTTTTACTTAATTTGATTTAGATCAAAGCACTAAAGCTCAACACGATTGTATATTTAATTATTTTAAATAAATACGTACCTATTTGTAAAGTTAAAAAGAATAAATCAAACATACTAAACGACAAATCAATCGGACCCCTTTTTGTCATGTTATATACTTTTGATTAATTAAAACCGAAGTTAAGAATGTACACAAATCGTTATATCATTTAAAGTATAAATAGACCTCTTATTCATTTGTTATGTTTGTAATAATGAATCAAATTAAAAAATGGTACCACAATTTGACTATTCTTCCTTAACTTATATGATTTCATTTACAACTAGATTTATAACAAAGCACCATAATTCATAACGAATGTATATTTAATTATTTTAAATAAATACATACTCATTTGCTAAGTCCAAAATAATAAATCTAACATACTAAATGATGAACTAATCGGACTCCTTTTAGTCAAGTTATATAATTTTGATCAATTAAAACCGAAGTAGGGTAAGAATGTGCACAAATCATTATATCGTTTAAAATTCAAAGAGACCTCCCATACATTTGTTAAGTTCATAATAATGAATCAAATTGAAAAAGCAATTTTACAATTTGACTGTTCCTCATTAATTTATATGATTTCATTCACTTAACTTGATTTTGAACAAAACACTAAAGCTCATCACAAATGTAATTTTAATTGTTTTAAATCAATACATACTCATTTGCTAAGTTCAAAAGAATAAATTAAATATATAAAATGACAAGCCAATCAGATCCCTTTCGGTCAAGTTATATCATTTTAATAAATCAAAACCGTAATAAGTTAATAATGTGCACAAATCGTTATATCGTTTAAAGTGAAAAAAGAACTCTCATTCATTTGTTATATTCTAAATAACAAATCAAATTAACAAAATGATACCACAACCTGATCGTTCTCCCTTAATTTATATGATTTCATTCACTTAACTTGATATAAAACAAAGCAATAAATCTCATCACGAATATATATTTAATACTTTTAAATAAATACATACTCATTTGTTAAGTTCAAAAGAGTGAGTAATCATATTAAACGACGAACTAAGCGGACCCCTATTGGTCAATTTATGTCCTTTTAATCGATTAAAACCGAAGTAAGTTAAAAATGTGAACAAATCGTTATATCGTTTAAAGTTTAAAGAGACTTCACTTTCATTTATTACGTTTCTAATAACGAATCAAATTGACAAGATTTGTCACATTCTTAGCAACTTCGGTTTTAATCAATTAAAAGGAAATAACTAGACTAAAAGTGGTCTGATTAGTTCATCGTTTTGTATGTTTGATTAGTTCTTACAAACTTAGTATTACGTATTTCTTTAAAACAAATATTTATACATTCGTGACTAGATTGGCACTTTGTTCTAAAACTAGTTAAGCAAATAAAATCACATAAGTTAAGGAAGAACGGTCAAATTGTTACATTGCTTTCTCTATTTGATTCGTAATTATGAATGTAACAAATGATTAGGAGGTTTTTCAAAACATAAAACGATATAATGATTTGTGAATATTCTTAACAAACTTGACCAAAAGTGGTCTAATTTGTTCATTATTTTGTTCAATTGATTCGTTCATAAGAACTTAATAAATTAGTATATATTCATCTAAAAGAAGTAAATCTATATTCGTTACTTGCTTAGGTGGTTTGTCATTATAAAACTAGTTATGTGAATACAATCACATAAGGAAGAAGGGTAAAATTGTGGCATCGTTTTCTCCATTTAATTCATAATTAAAAACATAACGAATGGTTATGAGGTCTTTCATAACTTTAAACGATATAACAATTTGTAAACATTCTTAATAAACTTTGGTTGTAATCGATTAAAATGATATAACTTGACCAAAAGTGGTCCGATTAGTTCATTATTTAGTGCATTTGCTTCGGTCTTATAAACTTAGTAAATTAATACATATTTCTTTAAAATAACTAAATATACATTATGACGAACTTGGGTGCTTTGTTCTAAAATTAAGGAAGAACGGTCAAATAGTGATATCACTTTGTCCATTTGATTAGTGATTAAATTACGAATGTAACAATTGATTTGTAGGCCTTTTTAAACTTCAAATAATGTAACAATCTATACACATTCATAACAAACTTGAGTTTAATCGATTAAAATGATATAACTAGACAAAAAATGGTCCGATTGGTTCATCATTTAGTTCGTGTTATTCATTTTTACGAACTTAGTAAATGAGTCGATGTTTCTTTGAAAAAATTAAAATATGCATTCGTAACGAGCTTAGGTGCTTTATTCTAAAACTAAAGTGAATAAATTCACAAAAGTTAAAGAAGAATGGTCAAATTGTGACATCGCTTTCTCCATTTAATTCTAATTATGAACATATTAAATGATTATGAGGACTTTTTAAACTGTAAAGGATATAATGATTTTGCGCACATTCTTAACGAACTTCGGTTTTAATCTATTAAAAAGATATAACTAGACCAAAAGTGGTCCAATAGGTTCGTCATTTTCTACATTTTATTCAAACTTACGAACTTAGTAAATGAGTACCTATTTTTTTAAAATAACTAAATATACATTTGTGACGAGCTTAGGTGCTCTATTCTAAAATTATTTCAGCGAATAAAATCAAATAAGTTAAGGAATAACAGTTAAATTGAGGCATCACTTTCTCCATTTGATTCGTAATTATAAATGCAATAAATACTTGGGAGGTCTTTAAAACATTAAACTATATAACGATTTGTACACATTCTTAACAAACTTTGAATTTAATCGATTAAAAGGATATAACTAGAGCAAAAGCGGCACAATTAGTTTTTCGCTTAGAGCGTTAGATTCATTGTTACGAATATAGTAAATGAGTACGTATTTCTTTAAAACAACATAATAAATATACATTCATGATGAGCTTTGGTGCTTTGTTCTAAAACTAATTAGGTGAATAAAATTACATGTTAAGGAAGAACTGTCAAATGGTGCCATCGCTTTTTCCATTTTATTAGTAATTACAAATGTAACAAATAATTAAGAGGTCTTTTTAAACTTTAAGCGATATAACGATTGGTGCACAATCATAATGAACTTTGATTTTAATCGAATATGAGGATATAAATAGACTAAAAGTTGTTCGATTGGTTTGTCATTTTGTATGTTTGATTTGTTCTTACGAACTCAGTAGATTAGTACATATTTCTTTAAATGAACTAAATACACATTCGTGATTAGCTTACCGATTTGTTCTAAAACTATTTAAGTGAATAAAATCACATAAGTTAAGGAAGAAGGGTGAAATTGTGGACTTCATTTCTCTATTTAATTCATAATTAGTAATGTAATAAATGATTGGAAAGAGTTTTTAAACTTTAAGTGATATAACGATTTCTGCAGATTCTTAATGAACTTCTGTGTTAATCGATTAAAAGGATATAACCAGATCCAAAGTGGTCTAATTGGTTCATTATTTAGTGTGTTTGGTTTATTTTTACGAACTTAGTAAAATAACTAAATATTCATTTGTGACGAGGTTAGTTGATTTGTTTTAAAACTAGTTAAGTGAATAAAATCACATAAGTTAAGGAAGAATGCTCAAATTGTGGCATCGCTTTCTCCATTTGATTCATAATTATGAACGTAACAAATGATTGGGAGGACTTTCAAAACTTTAGAATATATAACAATTTGTGCACATTTTTAACAAACTTTAGTTTTAATCGATTTAAGCAAATAACTAGAATAAAAGTTGTATGAGTAGTTCGTCATTTTGTGTATTTGATTCGTTCTTCAAAACTTAGTAAATTAGTGCATATTTTTTAAAATAACTAAATATACATTCGTGACTAGCTTAGGAGCTTTATTCTAAAACTCGTTAAGCAAATAAAATCACATAAGTTAAGGAAGAACGGTCAAACTATAGTATTGCTTTCTCCATTTTATTCATAATTATGAATATAACAAATGATTAGGAGGACTTTTTAAACTTTAAATGATATAACGATTTGTACATATTCTTAATGAATTTTGGTTTTAATCGATTAAAATAAAATAACTATACTAAAAGTGGTCTGATTGGTTCGTCTTTTAATATGTTTGATTTGTTCTTACGAACTTAGTAAATGAGTGTGGATATCTTTAAAAGAACTAGATATATATTCGTGACTAACTTTGGTGCTTTGTCCTAAAATTAGTTAAGCAAATAAAATCACACAAGTTAAGGAAGAACGATCAAATTGTGGCATCACTTTCTCTATTTAATTAGTAATTATGAACATAACAATTAATCTAGAGGCCTTTTTAAACTTTAAATCATGTAACGATTTGTGACATTCATAAGGATCTTCAGTTTAATTGATTAAAATGATATAAGTAGACCAAAAATATCTAATTAGTTCATCGTTTAGTGCGTGTTATTTATTCTTACAAACATAGTGAATAAGTCGGTATTTCTTTAAAACAACTAAATATACATTCATTACAAGCTTAGATGCATTGTTTTAAAACTAATTAAGCGAATAAAATTATATAAGTTAAGGAAGAATGGTTAAATTGTGACATTGCTTTCTCTATTTAATTCGTAATTACGAACGTAACAAATTATTTGAAAGCCTTTTAAACTTTAAATGATATAACTATTTGTGTACTTTCTTAACGAACTTTGGTTTTATTCGATAAAAAAGAAATAACTTGACCAAAAGTGGTTCGATTATTTCGTCATTTTGTATGTTGGATTCATTCTTACGAACTTAGTAGATGAGTAAGTATTTTTTTAAAATAACTAAATATACATTCGTGATTAGCAAAGGTGCTTTGTTTTAAAATTAGTTAAGCTGATAAAATCACATAAGTTAAGGTAGAACTGTTAAATTGTGGCATCGTTTTCTCCATATAATTAGTAATTACGAACGCAACAAATGATTGGGATGTCTTTTAAAACTTTTTAAGTGATATATGATTTAACAACATTCTTAACGAAATTTTGTTTTAATCTATTAAAAGGATATAACTAGACCAGAAGTGGTGCTATTGGTTCTTACTCTAGTGCGTTTGATTTATTCTTACGAACTTTGTAACATAGTATATATTTTTTTTAAATAACTAAATATATATTTGTGACATATGTTATAATGCGTTTGATTTATTTGGCTACACGATCAGTCATTTCATTTGCTACTTTATTGTTTTAAAAAAATACTTTCTCATTTACTAAGTTTGTAAGAATGAAGAAAACACACTAAAAGAGAAACCAATTGGACAACTTTTGTTCTAATTATATCGTTTTAATCGATTAAAATAAAAGTTCGTTAAGAATGTGCACAACTCGTTATATAGTTTAAAGTTTAAAAAGTTTTCCCAATCATTTGTTGCATTCGTAATTATGAATAAAATAGAGAAAGTGGGACCACAAATTGACCATTATTCCTTAACTTATGTGATTTTATTCACTTAACTAGTTTTAGAACAAAGCACATAATTCATCACGAATGTATATTTAGTTGTTCTAAGGAAAAACATACTCATTTACCGAGTCAGTAAAAATAAATTAAACACACTAAACGACGATCCAATCGACCACTTTAGTCAAGTTATAACCATTCAATCCATGATTACCGACTTATTTACTAAGTTCATAAATATGAATCAAACGCACTAAACGACAAACCAATCAGACCATTTTTTGTTTAGTTATATCATTTTAATTGATTAAAACTGAAGTTCGTTATAAATGTGCATACATCGTTACATCATTTAAAGTTTAAAAAGGCCTCCCAATCAATTGTTACGTTCGTAATTACTAATTAAATTGAGAAAGAAATGCTATAATTTGACCATTCTTCCTTAACTTATGCGATTTTATTAACTTAACTAGTTTTAGAACAGAGCAACCAAGCTTGTCACAAATGGATTTTTAGTTATTTTAAAAAAATAGTTACTCATTTACTAAGTTAATAAAAATGAATTAAACACACTAAACAATAAACTAATCAGACCACTTTTAGTCTAGTTATATTGTTTTAATTGATTAAAACCGAAGTATGTTAATGCACAAATCGTTATATTGTTTAAAATTTAAAAAGTCCTCCTAATCATGGTTTACGTTCATAATTACAAATCCAACGGAAAAGGCAATGCCATAATTTAACCGTTCTTCCTTAACTTATGTGATTTTATTCCCTTAACTAGTTTTAGAAAAATCTCTCAAGCTCGTCACGAATATATATTTAGTTATTTTAAGGAAATAAGTACTCATTTTGTAAGTTTGTAAAAATGAATCAAATGTACTGAACAACAAACCAGTTGGATCACTTTGGGTCTAGTTATATCCTTTTAATCGATGAAAACTGAAGTTCATTAAGAATATATACAAATTGTTATATCGTTTAATATTTTCAAACACCTCACAATTATCAATTACATTTGTAATTACAAATCAAATGGAGAAAGTGATGCAACAATTTGACTGTTCTTTTTTAACTTATGTGATTTTATTCGTTTAACTAGTTTTAGAACAAAGCACCCAAGCTTGTCACAAATGTATATTTAGTTGTTTCAAAGAAATACGTACTTATTTTACTAAGTTCATAAGAATGAATTAAACATACTAAACGATGAACCAATAGACCACTTTTGGTCTAGTTACATCCTTTTAATAGATTAAAATCGAAGTTCGTTAAGAATGTGAATAAATCATTATCTCATTTATAGTTTCAAAAGTCCTCCTAATTATTTACTACGTTTATAATTACAAATCAAATGGAGAAAGCGATGCCACAATTTGTTTGTTCTATAATAACATATGTGATATTATTCGCTTAACTCATTTTAGAAGTAAGTACACAGTTTCAAAGGTGAACTGAGTTTCATTGAATTCGGAATGAAATCCGACATTAGAGCTAGGATGAGATGATGGGTGATTCAGCTCTATTGACTATCTGGTTCCTTTCAATAGAGGGTGATGGTGATTTATCACTGTTGTCAGGCTATTTCATCTCAGCATATAATGATAATACCTCCTTATTCCCATTCTTATGAATGGATAACACTGATTGGTGGTCCTCATCGTCTTGTAATTCATATATCATTGATGATTGGGAGGATGAAATTAAATACTTTAAACTGACATTACCATTGACGGAAAGTCATGCTTTGACTTGCCCATCAGCTAACCGAAGCTCACCAACGGATGAATGTTCATCAACTATGTCATTTCACCGATATACATGTCTTTATTGCCTACCTCTCCATTATAGTGGTTGCAAAAAATACTGATCCTATCTATGATCGGGGTGAAAGAAGGATTGTTTCTGCGAAATGTAACCTTTGGAGCACTCACACAGCGTCTACGGTGCCAAAAAATATTTTTTTCTTGTTCATTTACTCTCGCCAATGAGTCACCACCAGTCAGCTCCTACTGGCTTGTTCTATTCGCCGCCGATGACTACCAGCATACTAGAACGGCGCAGTACTGTTTCGGTGTTCATTTATTACTTTCTACCCCATCACTTTTAAAGAGTCTTGCCAGATATAGAGAAAACCTAAGGGTATTTTGATCCACAAATAGGTCATATGGCATTTCTGTTTAAAATTCAGGGAATATGAAATATTTCATTCTTTAACTAAGCAAATATGGAAAAAACTCTATTTTCTTCTGAATTAGTAAATATACGGAATATGAAGCCAAAATTATCATGAAATTTTGAAACGAATGAGGACAAAAGTATTGGACACCGACCAATCTGTTTCATTTTTGTTGTTTCATTTTTGTTGTTTCAGTTTTTGTTTCTAGACCAAAATGTTGCTGACATTTTTATGTAACTGCGGGCCTGTTAGGGGAGAATGGCAAATTGCTTTTTGCAGCTAGAAAGTTTAGGCGTGCTACCAGTACTGAGTTTGTGATTTCGTTAGTGTCAAATGTTTTCTCAAGGGCAAACATTACATTTATTGGAAAATTGAGGTGAATACATTTTACAGTTGATTGTCTTGCAAACTGAACTTAAGTTGGTTTGCAGCTGCCTTCTGTTTTTCATCCTATCAGGTCCAATTTTTTAGGAACCAAGTTCACAGTTTATGAGAGCCAATCTCCCCATGATGATATGGCTATGTCAAACTTATGCTTAAGTGGTAGTATCCATTCAAAGCAGGTATACCCACGGGTTCCATCTGGAAACTATAGTGTGGCTACTATCACTTATGAACTGAATGTCCCCCGCACTAGAGGTACCTGGAGAATGCAATGCACGATGCATTCTATTCCCGTTTGTTCAGTTCTAGAAGGTGGTGCTGCCCCAACACCTACTGGATTTTTACATTCACCAGAGGCTGAATTCTCTTCCCTTCCTTCTATGCACAAGCTCAAAAGCCCTATTGTGAATTTCAGCTCTATGAGCTTGACAGGACAACTGGCATCCATAGATAATGTGGCTGAGCCTCTAGCTCTGAAAAACAAAGCTCCCAGGTGGCATGAACACTTGCAGTGTTGGTGCTTAAATTTCAGAGGCCGGATACTGTGGCATCTGTCAAAAACTTTCAGCTTGTTGCAGCAGTTGAACCGTAGCTCAATGTTTCACTAGGGCAGCAGGAGAAAGTGATACTTCAATTTGGAAAAGTAGGGAAGGATATTTTTACAATTGACTATTGCTATCCACTCTCTGCATTTCAGGCATTCGCTACATGCTTGAGTAGTTTTGATGCAAAGCCTGCTTGCGAATGAATTCACAGTTTTTGCTACCCACTTCCTCAATATGCATCTGTTCTTGTTTTATGTGTGCTTGCTAGCTCTTTCAGAACTTTATTGTAAATACATACTTCCAAAAGACAAAAGGCTATCTTTGTACAACTTTTCCTTGTAATACTAATCACTTTTTATTGGCCCGAAACAGGGGTAGATATTTTTTTTATATTGTCGGTCGCTGCCTTCAAATGTCCCTCCAAACTGGAGTTATTCATTGCTTTTGTAGTTATGAAGTTGTATTGTTTCTGCTTAGGAATGAATAATATTCATCATTTCCATCATTTGTTGTATGATTTTGTACAACTTATTGTCTAAAGTCGCATCATTTCTAGCTTTGTTATATGCCTTTGTACAGCTTCTTGTTTCAAAGTAGCGAACTGGACGGATGCAGTTGGTAAGGGACTAAGGGTATGAAGTTGGTGAAAAAATTTAGGAGGGTTAACATAGTGTTAGGCTTGGTGGGTTTTTATTATAAGATGAGAAAACTATGCAGATATAGCGAGGGTATTTAAGCATTTTTTTGAATAAAGATTATAGAAGTGGTCATTATATTAAGTTTAATCCTATTAACAATATAACTTATTTTAGGAGGTTTAGTGATTTACAATAGGGATAGTAGGAGTCTCCTTAAAGAAGATGAAGAAAGGTAAAATATTAGAACCTAATGGAACTACAATTCGCAATCTCGGATATTATTCTTGTCTTGGTCAGTCGAAGAGACAAGATCTTGAAGAGAGATCATGTAAAATGTCTTAGTTGTAATTTAATTAGCTTTATGCATATGTAATTTTTTTTATTATACTAACTCAAACTTGATTTCTAGGATTCAATTTTAAAAATACCACGAATATTTTTTCTTTAAAAAAACATTTCTCTATTGTACTTTCATTTGTCGAGAGCAAGCTACTGGCTATGGTACATTCTCAACTATATTTCAAAAACTATAATTTGATGCATGTGCTATATGTCAATAAAATGTTAGCTCAACCACATCATCTTGTGGACAGTTCAAAATTACGTTGAAGAAATGTTTTATAGTTTCAGTTATTCTAAGCATTTAGTAAGATTACTGATTTTGATTAAGATTTTATCATATTTTTTGTTAACTAGACATTTCTTTTTCCTGTTGTGTTGGTCCAAAATTTTGGAAAGTCCATAGGTGATGTTGTGACTATTTTTGCAGGTTTTGGAATGGGTATTTCATTTGAGGTATCTGCCTTGTAACAAAAATATACATATAATATATGAGATTTCTGCCCTTGCATGTATTTCTTGATTTTGGATCACAGTTCATGTCCTGCAACTCACATTTAAGTGTCTAAGAATTGTGTTATATTTATAAAATAATGTTCATTAGAATTAGATAAAAAAATGATTGCTTCTTTTCGCTATAAATTATAAGAGCAGGCATGTGCAGTTGTTATTGCCTCAACAAAATGTAGTATTAGCGACGCTTAAATTAGCGTCGCTAAAAATAACTATTGGCAACGTATAACAAAAAGTCGAAAAAAAATGAACTATTAGTGACGCATTTTTGTATGCGTCACTAATGCTAATCATATTAGCGATGCTTTATTATAAGTGTCACTAATAGTTCATGTATTTGCGACGCTTTATATAACTATCACTAAAATAAATATATTTTAAATAAAAAAAGAAAAAAAATAACTATTAGTGACACTTTTCTTAAGCGTCGCTAATAGCTTTTACAATAGCGACGCTTTTAAATGCTAATAGTTATTAATCAAAAATAAAAAAATAAAAATAAAAATTATTAGCAACGCTTTTTAATAAGAGTCGCAAATATAATTTCTAATAACTTTATTAATTAAATTTATTTAATAAATAAATATTAAAAAATTATAATAAACTTCCTAAATATAATATATTTTATTTAATATTTACTATTTGCATATACAATAAATAAATATTAAATTTTCAATAAAAACTAATGTTAAGAATAGATTAAACTTTCACTATATTATATATAATATATTTTATTTGTTAAATTTTATTATTATTTTTAAAATATAATTTATAATAAAATAGAGTGCATGGAGAGAGAGGGATCAAAGAGAGAGAGAGAGAGGGAGGTGGGAGAGTAAGGTGAGAGAGGGAGGAGAGAGAGAGGGGGAGGAGAGAGAGGAGAGGGAAGATGTTGTGCATGATGACCAGACTCGACCACTGCTTATTAGTTGCTTAGACTTACTTTATTATTTCCGTACGATTTGCTATTGTAACAGTTAGTATAATGGATGCTTAGATGTATTTTAGGTTGGTTCAGTCAGTGGCCCGGCTTAGCTGAACCACTGACTGTTAGACGCTCCTAGGGAAGTGGGCCGGCCCTGGTTGGGTTGGTGCGACTCCCTAGGGGACTGGTCGTCCCCTATATGGGTCGACCTTGGTTGCTTTTGGAGGTTATGCAAAGTATTGAATCTCAGTTTCTCCCCTTTCTTCTCCAATTCTCCCCTTTCACTGCGTAGTACTCCTAGGTACCGTTTGTGCCTGCAATCGGGCACAACATTGGTATCGGAGCATTATGATTCTCGGACATGGCTCGAGGAAAGCAAACTGCTGCTGTTCCGGAGGTTCAGACGGAGAAGGAGGCACCAGAGTCAGCGCCTGCTTCTACGGATAGCCCGAAGGACGATCTTCCTGCCACCGCCAGCGATGCTAAACTCGACAAAATCATAGCAACGCTGGGGGTTCTGACATCGTACATGGCAAATACAGTCAAGGGCGAAGTCCTGGGGCGCACAGCGCCCATCCTGCCGGGGCCGCCTCCTGTGGTCATGGAGAAGGGTGGCCCGTCCCAAACTGCTGAGCCGCCTTCCCTTGCCCTCCGGCAACCGTGGACGTCAACACACGAGTCTTCCCTAGCCCAGCGCGCTTCCCTCCCGGAATTCCAGCCCCAGAGGGGCGCCGCCAGGCCTGGGACATGCGAGGCACACCAGGTGTTCGAGATAATGCCCAGATGATGCCGCCCGCCCCCAACCAATTTCCGGACGCAGAGGATGATTGGGATGATTATCCGGAGCATCGTGGTAGAGCCCGTGGGGGGGCTGAACCTCGTCTTGCTCGTTTGCAATTCCCTCACTATAATGGGATGATGACCCAGAATGGCTGTATAAAGCGGAGAAGTTCTTCTCCTATCAAAGCACGCACTCTGAGGCAGAGCATCTGCACATAGCGGCCTTTCATTTGGATGGCGATGCATCAGTTTGGTTCCAGAACTTTGAGAAAGAGGTGCGCTATCCTACTTGGGCAGCATTCTCTAATGAAATCTGCACATAGTTCGGCCCCAATGAATTTCAAGATTTCAATGAGATGTTGTCAGCCCTGCGCCAGACCACTACCGTGCGAGCCTATTATACAGACTTCATGAAGATCACCAACAGGCTGCCGGAATGGCCTATGGCCACCCTGGTGGGTACGTTCAAGCGCGGGTTGAAACCAGAAATTTCATAGGAGATGCGTCACTTCCCTTGCACAAGTATGCGGGATGTGGTGCGACATGCACGGATCGTAGAGGAAAAGCTGGCCCGTCAACACAAGGGCAGGCGCTTGGGACCTCCACCCCAACCTGGACTGAGCTCTACTCCTATGGTGACTTCTTCGGGCAATCTGGCCACGGGCCGCCTAGGCCAACCGGCTGCAGCGGCTGCGCCCATTATTCGTCGACTCACGCCTACCTAGATGGACGAGTGCCGAGCCAAAGGGCTGTGCTTTCGTTGTGATGAAAAATTCGTGCCTGGACATCGCTGCGCTGTTAAGGGCAGCTTGCTCGTGGAGGAGGTCGACGAAGAGGTGGACAGCAAGGCCGACGCTACATCATTAGTAGCCGAGGACGCGCTGCCTGAGATTTCAGTCTATGCATTTGTTGGCACTTTCACTCCGCGCACTATGCGGGTGCGGGGATTCCTGAAGCGGGAGCAAGTAGCTATCTTGATCAACAGTGGTTCCACCCATAATTTTATTAATGATAAGGTAGCTCATCGCCTCGGATGTGTGGTGTCGGACTCGAAACCGTTCGAGGTATTGATTGGTGATGGTAAGCACCTTCGGAGTACTGGTGTGTGCGCTCAGATTGCTCTCTCGATTCAGGGAACCGTATTTGTCACCGACCTTTTCTTGTTGCCCACAAAAGGGGCGGATGTCATTTTGGGAGTACAGTGGCTGCAGGAATTGGGTGATGTTGTGTGGAATTTTCGGGATATGGTGATGGAATTCGAGCACCAGGGACAGCAGGTTCAGTTGGAGGGGTCACGACTTGGCACTCTTCTTGCAGCCCAGGACATGGGCTCCTTCTTCAGGTTTGCCCCTTAGGGTATTCTTTTGCAGCAGCGGGCTATTATGAGTGTTCCACAAGATCGGATTCCCTCTGATTTGCAGGTACTCTTGACCGAACATGACGACTTATTCGCTGAGCCGCAAGGGCTGCCTCCCATCCGGCCTCATGACCACCGTATCTCCATTCTTCCAGGGGCGGCACCAGCCAATGTCCGACCATACCGTTATCATCAGATCCAGAAGTCTGAGATCGAACGGTTGGTCGCGGACATGCTACAGTCCGGCATCATTCGTCCTAGCAAGAGTTCTTATTCGTCTCCTGTGCTTTTGGTTCGCAAGAAAGATGGCTCGTGGCGGTTTTGTGTGGATTACCGTGCTCTGAACGCCATCACTGTCAAAGATAAGTACCCCATCCCTATGATTGAAGAATTGTTGGATGAATTGACAGGTGCCAGCGTTTTTAGTAAGCTTGATCTTCGTTTTGGGTATCACCAGATTCGTGTACAGCCCTCTGATGTACACAAGACAGCATTCCGGACTCACGATGGCCACTTCGAATTCTTGGTCATGCCTTTTGGTCTGACCAATGCCCCCTCCACATTCCAGTCTCTAATGAATGATATTTTTTGGCCTTTCCTTCGTCGGCACCTATTGGTCTTCTTTGATGATATTCTGGTATACAGTCGGTCGTGGGACGAACATTTGACTCATCTCAGGTCGGTTTTCTCTATATTGCGTGCTAATTCCTTATTTTTGAAGCGTTTGAAGTGTTCATTTGGCAGCCCGCAGGTTGAGTATTTGGGTCACATTATTTCTCACAACGGTGTTGCTACTGACCCGGCCAAAGTGGCCGCTATGCTCTCATGGCCGACCCCAACATGTGTCCGAGCGCTAAGGGGTTTCCTTGGTCTTACCGGCTATTATCGCCGGTTTATCCAGCGGTATGGCAAATTGGCTCGTCCTCTTACAGAACTATTGAAGAAGGGGGCGTTCATATGGTCGCCGGCAGCCCAAACAGCCTTCGATGAGTTAAAGCAAGCCATGGCGTTTGCCCCGGTTCTGCTCCTACCGGATTTTAGTCGGCCGTTTGTGGTGGAGACGGATGCGTCGGAGAAAGGCTTGGGTGCTGTCCTCTTGCAAGATGACCGGCCCCTAGCTTATTTCAGCAAAGCACTCGCTAGTCGCTCCTTGTCTATGTCAGTATATGAGAAGGAAATGTTGGCTATCATCCTCGCCGTGGCCAAATGGCGCTCGTATCTATTGGGTCGTTGTTTTCTGATTCGTACCGATCATCAACCACTGAAATATTTTTTGGATCAGCGTGTGTCTACTCCGGCTCAGCAGAGGTGGGTGAGTAAGTTGCTTGGCTATGACTACGAGTTAGTGTACAAGAAGGGGTCCGACAATATCGTTGCTGATGCGCTCTCTCATAGTCCAGCCCCAGGTTCCTGCTGCACCATCTCCACCCTTTCTTGCCCATTTATTGAGGAGCTCCAGCGCGCATATGGTTTGGATTCATGGACGCAGGGAGTTATTGACGCCATTCAGGCCGAACCAGCAACCTGGCCTTTCTTTGCGTGGTAGGATGGCCTTCTGTTCTAGAAAAACCACTTGTGGGTACCGGAGGTTTCTAATTTGCGCAGCCGTATCATTTCACATTTCCATGACACTCCGGTGGCTGGTCACGAGGGGTCCTTCCGTACATATAAGTGGGTTAGCTAGAGCTTCTTATGCAGGGGTGTTCGTCGTGCCGTCCACGATTACGTCGTAGCTTGTGATGTTTGTCAGCGGGCGAAAGCCACGACCACCTCCCCAGCCGGGTTGCTCCATCCCCTACCTATTCCAGAGAAGGTTTGGGACGACATTTCAATGGATTTCGTGGAGGATTTACCTATCGTGCAGGGTAAGTCCGTCGTTATGGTTGTGGTGGACAGATTGTCGAAGTATGCCCATTTTTGCGCGCTTGGTCATCCCTTCACTGCGAAGATGGTTGCTGAGCTCTTTGTTTGCGAGGTGGCCCGCTTGCATGGTATGCCACGCACTATTGTCTCTGACTGGGACCGGATATTTCTCTCACAGTTTTGGCAGGAGTTTTTTCTATTGCAGGGGTCTTCTTTACATATGAGCACCGCTTATCATCCTCAGACCGATGGCCAGACGGAGGTGGTTAATCGTTGCTTGGAACAATACCTCCGTTGTTTCACCATGCAGCAGCCCCACAAATGGCTTCAACTCCTTCCCTGGGCTGAGTGGTCGTATAATACGGCTTATCATACGCGTGCTGGGTTCACCCCATTTGAGGTGCTTTATGGGCGGCCGCCTCCGACTGTCTTATCTTATGTGCCGAGTCGTTCCTCTGTTGCCGAGGTGGATTATATGTTGCAGACGCGGGATGAGGTCTTACGCCAGTTAAAGGAAAATCTATCAGCTGCCCAAAACCGGATGAAGCAGGTTTATGATCGTCATCATATTGATCGGGAATTTGCTATTGGTGATTTAATCTATGTCTCAGTCCTTCCCCAGCGTCGACCTCTCTGTTTCAGCCGGCAAACTCCAAGCTGGCCCCCCGCTTTCATGGCTCATATGTTATTGAGGAGCGTATTGGACAGGTGGCCTACCACCTTACTCTTCCTCCTGATTCTTTGGTTCATCCGGTGTTTCATGTCTCTCGTCTGCGACGTTTTGTGGGTGATGCTGTTGTGGCGCGTGCTGCTCCTCCTCCTCCTTTGATGGGGCCACCTGTGTCCGCTGATCCTGTTCTTGCCGCTGTTCTCCAGAAGCGTCGGGTTCGCCGCTCCGGCCATATTGTCACTGAGGTTTTGCTATCTTGGCAGGGTTAGCCTTTGGAGGATGCCACGTGGATGCTTGAAGATGACTTTCTGGCCCGATTTCCAGGTTGGTCGCCTTGAGGACAAGGCGAATAGCGAAAGCATGGTGGAGTGTTGTGCACGATGACCAGACTCGACCACTGCTTATTAGTTGCTTATACTTACTTTATTATTTCTGTACGATTTGCTATTGTAACAGTTAGTATAATGGATGTTTAGATGTATTTTGGGTTGGTTCAGTCAGTGGCCCAGGTTAGCAGCTGAACCACTGACTGTTAGGCGCTCCTAGGGAAGTGGGCCGGCTTGGGTTGGGTTGGCGCAACTCCCTAGGGGACTGGTCGTCCCCTATATGGGTCGACCTTGGTTGTTTTTGGAGGTTATGCAAAGTATTGAATCTCAGTTTCTCCCCTTTCTTCTCCAATTCTCCCCTTTCACTGCGTAGTACTCCTAGGTACCGTTTGTGCCTGCAATCAGGCACAACAGAAGAGAGAGAGGGGAGGGAAGAGAGAGAGGGAGAGGGAGGAGTAGTGACGCCAACGAGTGGGGTTCGGGTTGGGTTTTGTCAAACCCGAACCCGATACCACATAAGAAAATTGTGACCCAAACCCGACCCGTATGACCCTAATAGAATAAAAAAAATTAGTTTTTTTTAAAAATAATATTAAAAAAATATAAAAAATTTTAATTTTATATTTATATTTATATTCAGGTCGGGTCAGGTTGGATAACCTAAAACCCGAACCCGCTATTTGGGTTAATTTTTAAAAACCAAGCCCGACCCATTAGGGTCGATACGGGTCCGATCGGGTTTACCATTTACTCGATCCGAGTGTCATACCTATGGAGGAGAGAGTAGAGAGAGGACAGAGAAAAGAGGGGAGAGAGAAGAGAGGGGAGGTGAGAGAGGAGATAGAGGGTAGAGAGGGTGAGGAGAGAGGGAGGAGAGAGAAAGAGAGGAGAGAGGGGGGAGGTGAGAGAGGAGATATAGAAGGTGAGGAGAGAGAGAGGGAGGAGAGAGAGGAGAGTTATTTTGGTTTTTTAATTTTTTATATTTTTAAAATAAAAAAATAAAATTAAAATAAATAATAATAAAAATAATTTTTATTTCTTTTAATTATTTTTTTATTTTTAAAAATTAATTTTAAAGAATAAAATTCTTAAAAAAATTAAATTAGAGGAGACATAGAGGGAGGAGAGAGGAGGGTGAGAGGGAGAGAGAGAAAGAGGGGGAGGAGAGAGAGAGGAGGGTGAGAGAGAGAGGAGGGAGGAGAGAGAGGGTGGAGAGAGAGGAGGGAGGAGAGAGAGGAGGGTGGAGTGAGGGAGAGGAATTTTATTTTAATTTTTAAAAAAAATTATTTAATTTTTATTTTTTTTATAAAAAAATAAAATAAAATAAATACTATTAGTGATGTATAATTTTATACGTCGCTAATATGATTTCCTTTATTTCTTTTTTATTTTGAAAAATTAATTTCCAAGAATAAAAAATCTTAAAAAATTTAAATTAGAGGAGAGAGAGGAGAGGGAGGAGAAAGAAGAGAGAGATGAGATAGAGGTAGAGAGAGAGGAGAGAGAGAGAGAGGAGAGAGGGAGAGAGAGAGAAAGAGGGAGGAAAGTGAGAGGAGAAAGGGAGAGAGAGAGAAAGAGGGAGGAAAGTGAGAGGAGAGAGGGAGAGCGAGAGAGGAGGAGAGAGGAAGAGAGAGGGGGGGAGAGAGGGGAGCGGGAGGGGATGGGGGTAGAGTGAGGGAGAGCCGATGAGGAGAGAGAGGGGAGGGAGGAAAGAGAGGACCCAGAGGAGGGTGTTGAGAGAGAGAGGGGAGAGGGAGGAGAGAGAAGACGGTGGAGTGAGGGAGAAGAATTTTATTTTGATTTTTTTTTATTTTTATATTTTAAAATAAAAAAAGATAAAATTAAAATAAATACTATTAGCGATGTATAATTTTATACGTCGCTAATATGATTTTATTTTTTAAAAAAATTAATTTAAAAAATAAAAAATCTTAAAAATTTTAAATTGGAGGAGAGAGGAGAGGTAGGAGAGAGAAGAGAGAGAGGAGATAGAGGTTGAGAGAGAGAGGAGAGATAGAGGGAGAGAGAGAGAAAGTGGGAGGAGAGAGGAGAGAGAGGGGGAGAGAGGGAGAGCAGGGGAGATAGGGTAGAGATAGAGAGAAGAGGGTGGAGAGAGGGAGGAGAGAGAGGATTTTTATTTTATTTTATTTGTTTTAAAATTTTTACTAAAAAATTAATTAAAAAATAAAAAAATATGTATTAGCGACGTATATTCGTAGATGTCACTAATACTTACATGTATTAGCGACGTATAGAAATATACGTCGCTAATACATTTTTTCTTTTTTAATTATTTTTTAAAATATATAAAATAGAGAGAGGGGGAGAGAGAGGCGAGAGAGAGGAAGGAGAGAGGGAGAGAAGGTAGAGAGAGGAGAGGGATAGGGAGAGAGAGGAGAGAGGGTAGAGAGAGAAGGGAGAGAGAGAGGGGAGGGAGAGAGGGTAGAGAGACAAAGAGGGAGGAGAGAAAGAGGGTGGAGGGAGGGAGGAGAGAGAGAAGAGGGTGGAGGGAGGGGAGAGAGAAGAGAGAGGAAGGACAAAGATAGGAGATAGGGAGAGAGGGGAGAGGGAAGATAGAGAGAGGGGATGGAAGAGAGAGCGAGGGGAGGGGATGTAAATTTTTTTTAAAAAAATAGGAGTATGGGCAACGTATATAATATGTATCGCTAATATCACACAGTATTAGCGACATATAGACTTATATATCCATAATACTATATTGTATTAGCGACATATAAGTTATATGTCGCTAATATAGTATAGTATTAGCGACGCATAAGTGTATATGTCGCTAATACTATGTTGTATTAGCGACGTAGAGTTTATACGTCAATGTAATATTATATGAGCGTCGCTAATGTAATTTTTTAAAACAAAATTAAATTTTTCGGCGAATTAACGCCCGCGCAGCAAAATTTCGAGCGTGGGTGAAATTCCCCTACATGGCAAAATTTCACGTGTGGGCAAAATTTCACCGCGCATTTCTTCTAAATCCCCCGCTCCAGACCCCTCTCCGCCTCCGCCGCCTCCTCCCCCCTCGCCCTGGACCCCACCCTCTCCGGTTCCCCCTCCTCCCTCCCTGTCCCCCTTTCCCGTCTATGAACTTTTAGACCTGTTCCACTGTGGGAAGGTATTCTTTCCTGAAATTCCATGAATAAAAAAAATATTTCTTATTTGTTCACAAGAGACTACTTATATGAACTACACTTTTGTAGGTGAATTGTTGTGCACGGGTGCACTAGTGGATATTATTTTTTTTATTTTAGTTCTTTATTATGTCAGTAGGCTAGTTAGCAGTTGATTATTGTAACTTTGATTAGTAGAAACTGTAGAAACCGGCGCACTAGTGGACCACGGGTGAACCGGGCCCACTAGTAACATGACTCCCAAAGTGGGGCGCGACTCCCAAAGTGGGGCGCGACTCCCCATAAAGGGGGTCGTCTTCTTCCCTTGTTGGTTATGTTATTGAAGTAATTCTATAACTCATTTCCCTTTCTTCTAGCTTCTTTCCCTTTTCCTGCATAAAACTCCTGCGTACCAATTGTACCTACACCGGGCACAACATGAATCTAATTTTTACTACTAATGTTTCTGAGGAGGTTACTACTAATGTTTCTTAGGAGGAAATGGATGTGCAGAATTGCTCATTTGTGATTCGATTTGACTTGCCAAAGACAGTTCCTAGATATATTCAATCACGCGAGCGGGCACGGCAAAATGGTTCTCTGTATTTTCTTATGTTTAAAAGGTATTGGAAGTTTTTGTCTTTTCTATAGCAGGCATAAAGTTTGCTTTGCTCTTTATGATGTCTTTTGCTGTTTATGATTTCCATTTCTTCATTATTACTACTGAGTTGTCCAGAGCTATGCCAAATTAAGGAAATATCATATACGAGGGACTTGATTAAGTGAATCATATGGTCATGTGTCGGAGTACCTCCTTACAAGTCTTGTGTAAAACTGAATTGTAAAGATGAAAGGAATTGGCAAAAATTCCTGCATACTAATTTGCAAATATTCTTAATGTTTATATATTTTGATCTTGTTAATGTATGTGACGCAAGAGTTATGTTGCCAGAAAAAACTTATGTATATTGTTAGTGCTTATGGTTCAAAAGGTATCTCATCTTCATTTCTAACATAGAAAGAAAATTTCAGGGGAAATGTGAAGCTAGCAGAGCTGCTTTTAGATATTTTTAGAAGTGAATGTTCAATGACTGATGCTGCCACCTGGACCCAATATCCCCTCTACGTCACGCCGCCTCCTCCTCCCCTAGCCCCACCTTGCCCCGGACCCCACCCCCTCCGGTTCCCCCTCCTCCCTCCTAGTCCTCCATTCCCCTCCGTGACGCACCCCCACCTCCGCTGCCACCTCCTCCCCTCGCCCCGCCTTGCCCCGGACCCCACTCCCTCCGGTTCCCCCTCCTCCCTCTTGGTCCCCCTTTCACCCTCGACTCTGGCCCACCATGCCTGCTCCACCCCTCTCAACCTGCACCTCCCCCCTCTCCCTTTGATTCCTCCCCGACAGTGAGTGGCTGCTGGAGGAAGGCGGCCCTCCCCCCTTCTCTCCCTCTAATTCCCCCCCGGGAATGGGGGGTTGCCTGTCACGCCCCGGCACTGCTTGATCCGAGCCGAACCCGGTCCAAGGGCCAAACTAATGCACGGGGGCGACGGATTGAAGCGATTGAGGAAAAATAGCGGAAGACTTGTGCCCCGGCTACGGGCAATCTAATTTACGGAGTCTATGCACTACTTTGAGTAAGAGTAAATAGGTAGAACCAAAGAGTTAAACTCTAATTAAACCATAATCTCAAACCCACATACTAATAATTCATAGCCACACACTTGACTCCAAAACAAGTCTCAAAGAAACTAAAAACAAAGTATCTCACAAATCTAAGATAAGGATCATCCACAAGGTCCTAAGATCAAAATAAGATAAACGACGAGACATGCAAAACTAAGAGCTTCCATGGCTACTCCCAAGCTCTCTCCAACCTTTCCTCATATAGAGGATCATGTCCGTCTGCGTGTCACGTCACACAGCCCCAAAACAAAATAAGAAAACGGGGTGAGTATAAAACTCAATAATGGTTTTGAATATAACTATAATTACCAAAAAACACAACGGCTGGCAAAGAAGCAAATCAAATCTATGATTAACATGCTATACCACTTTCTGATCTTATATTCATATCACATAAACTTGCATAATAGTGTCTTAATTACACCATTCATGATCATGCATTTATATCACATAAACCTGCATAATAGTGTCTCAAACACACCATTTCTAATCATACATTCATATCACATAAACTTGCATAATAGTGTCTAAAACACACCATTTCTGATCATGCATTCATATCACATAAACTTGCATAATAGTGTCTTAATCACACCATTCATGATCATGCATTTATATCATATAAACCAGCATAATAGTGTCTCAAACACACCATTTCTGATCATGCATTCATATCATATAAACCTGTATAATAGTGTCTCAAACACACCATTTCTGATCATGCATTCATATCACATAAACTTGCATAATAGTATCTCAAACACACCATTTCTGATCATGCATTCATATCACATAAACCTGCATAATAGTGTCTCAAACACACCATTTCTGTTCATGCATTCATATCACATAAACTTGCATAATAGTGTCTCAAACACACCATTTCTGATCATGCATTCATATCACTTAAACCTGCATAATAGTGTCTCAAACACACCATTTCTGATCATGCATTCATAGCACATAACCTGCATAATAGTGTCTCAAACACACCATTTCTAATTATGCATTCATATCACATCAAATTCATTCACCTTGCACGACAAACATGTTAAACACATGACACACAATCATGCATAGCATTCATAATAGACATTCATCAATACAAAGGTGAATGCCTCCATGAAGGAGTAAACACAAGCATTGCCATACATGCAGGACACGGTCAAGGCCACAAAGGCGATAACACGGTCAAATTTCCACACAGGAAATGAAAAAGGGTCGGGGTTGTCAATCCCTAAAGCTGCTCGCCCTGGACGATCCTGGCCAAGGATGTCCCATTCTTATAGAGAGAATCTAGAGCAGGGGTGTTCGCCTAGGGACATCTCCTACGGAGGGGAGAGCCCGAATTCTCACACAGGTAATCCTAGAACACATGGTAGCAGGTGCACATGGCATACCACACTGGATTCTCAGGGTCTAGATGACACTCATAATAATAATCTCAAATCCGCAAGACAAGTACACAACTCGTCCCCACATAATTCCATTTCTCTAGACTTAACCCGGGGAGTATACACGTTCCACACAGGAACTTAAATCGAAAACATGTCCTTTCAGACCAACCAAGTTTCTATTAATTCATTGAGCGATTAATCCGACACACAATCTCAAGCATTGCATACAATCGGTTAATTTCGGTTAAACGTCGGTAAAACTTCATCCATGAATAACGATCCATAATGCATGCTAATATGATACATCCGTGAGCAAGACCTACATGAGTTCTAACACATGGAACGTGGTCCTAATCAGTCCTCTCATGCATCATAATCACCTCATACTTAACTACAATGTCATAGTAAATTCCCCATATGTGTGTGACCATGCATATCTAAGCATACAATCAATGCTTTGATGTAAACTCATAAGGCAACCTATGCATGCTTAACTCATTAAAAATAATGAATTCTAACTGAAATCACAAGCAAAATCCACCACAAAGCTTAAATCTATCCATGTGAAATTGAACATTCTCATCCACAACCATGATTTTTCCACACATTAAGCTACGACATGAGCACATCCATCACCCATAAATCATACTCATTATAGGAAAACTTATCCCACCATTTTTCCATATAACATCCCTGCTGGAAATATATTCCAATCACAAGAATTGCCAACATGCACAAGTTCAAGGTACTGCAATATCAATATGCATAACTATCAACATAATATCATGCCACAAGACTATACTAAAACACATTCCATAAATTTTCCATCATTAATTCTACACCTCTAGTAGCCTAATATCATCATATAATACCTCTCATAACCATTAGAATCCTCAAATGAAGTAAAACATTGAAATGTGCATAAGTTTTCAAAAATAGCAAAAACTATCGTGTAGCCGTTCGAACGCCCTACAGGGCCGTTCAATTGGCTATACTACAAATCAGTCAAAAATGTAGTGTTGTTGTTCTAACGCCCTAGCAGGCCGTTCTAACACCAACACAGTAGTTTTGACCTTCTTCTTCATTTCAAATTTCAAAACCGAAACACCATGAAAACACCTTCAAATTTTCATCTATGGTACCAAATATTATTAAAAACTCATGAAACCTTCCAGAACACTAATATATACCATTCTAAAATAAAGCCCTAAGAAATCAGATTAAGAAATTAACATTTACTAATCCCACCATTAAAGTACTAAATCAAGCAAATCCATTCCAAATAAACCATAAGAAAACTGAGATTTGAAGACCCATTACCTTGTCACTTATTTAGATTCGGATTTGACCTTCACCCTTCTTGGAAACCTTCCAAAAACATAGTGTCTAAGTTAAACTCCATTAAAAATCGATTTAACATTGAAAACCTTAAAAAAATCTTAGATCTAGGGTTTGTTAAGCATAAAAAATAAATTTTGATAAGTAGGGTTTGAAGTAAGGGAGTAAATCAGTGACTTTGATGCTTGAAATTGAATTAAATCAAAGGGGAAATGTTGAATTAAGAAAGGATTAGGAGAAAATCTAGGGTTTAAGCTTAATTAAGGAATAACACACCTTAATCTCCTCTAATCCAGGCCTAATTGGGGAACTAGGCCCTAATCACCTCCTCTTAGCCTATTCCCAAAATGAAAATGTCTCAGCTCTTTCCCTTTTATAGTAGGGTTTGGGTTGCACTAAATGAACTAATGGGGTGTAAATAGAATTTTAGGCTAAAAATGGGTATTTTATAAATTTGAGCACTAATTAAATCTGAAAAAATTCTAAAATTTTTTGTATGAGCTTAAGTTGATTTCTAGGGCATTTTGGTTCAAAAATCTTAATTTCGTCGGTGGGGCCTACAGGGGGTCCAACCAAACCCTAATTTTCAAAAATCAGTAAAAAATTAAAAATATCCCAAAAATTCAAAATTGACTAAAAATACTTAAAACTCATAAATGTAGAGTTAGTTTTGCTTAAAACTTTTAGAAACCCTATTTATTTTTGAAAACCTCAGAATTTAGATCAGAAAATGTGTAAACCACACCTTAACCGATAAAACACACTAAAATAAAACCGGTTCAAAAATGAGAGTCCTTACCCTGCCGGAGGAAGGTCGCCCTCCCCCCTTCTCTCCCTCTAATTCCCCCCCCCCCCCTGTACTCCCCGACTCTGAACTATTGGGTGGCACAGCGGATGCTTGGTGGTGAGCCTGGCCTTGTGGATGTGCAAAAATATCACCTTTATGTATCTCTTAAACAAATTACATGCATACACATATAAACACAAATAAGCAGTAGTAAATTCAAATTACTTTAAATAAATATAAATTAAAATAAGGATTAAATACTATTGACCTTTAGGGGCTTAGCCCCAAGGACGTGGCTAATCACTGCGCATGACCTCTTTGTTATATCAAGTATAATAATGAGGGATTAGAATTACCTCTTGTGATGAATCCTTCTCTTGAAAATTAAGAGAGAAAGCCCTTCCTCCTCTTGCTAATTTGCTGGGAATATTTAGCTTGAGATAGGGCTCCAATAAAGAGGAAAAACTCAATGAATTGTAGGAAAGATTTGAGTGCAAAGCTTTAAGGAAAAAGCCTCCCTTTACTTTGATCACCATGCACCAAAGGAGAGAAAAATTTCCCATCTTCGCTTGTTCTCGTTGGAGAGGAAGAAACAAAATTTTCTCTTTGTGTTTTATGTCTAGGAGAGAAGAATAAAGCCGAAGTTTGTTTTCTGTCTTTTCTTTTTCACGTGTGGGAGAGATATTTATATTGATATATGGGAGAATCGATCTCCCACTTTCAATACAATTCCGATTTTCACGTGATGGGGTAGGACTTGACTAAGTCCTACCCCTTCCACATCACTTAGGTGGGGTCCACCTAACCACCTACTCCTCACATACCTTTCCCAAACCACACTCTCCCTTTTCTATTTTAAGTTTACGTGGGTACAAACCCACAAAACTAACACGGACCCCCCCTGCTCCCCTCTCTCCCCCCCTCCCTCGCCGGCTCCGGACCACCCTTGCTCCCCCCCACCTTCTCTTCCCCCTTCTTTGGACCCCCCCTCTCCCTTCTCTAGTGGGCCCGGTGGCCCACTAGGGATTTTTTCTTAAAAAAGTTACTCTTTAGCAACACATCCATATGCGTCGCTAATAATTATTTTTAACGACACTTTTCTATATGTCATTAATAATTTTTTTAAAATAGTTATTCTATTAGTGATGCATAGAAAAGCGTCGCTAATAGTTATTATTAGTGACACTTAAAAATAAGCGTCGCTAATACATATTTATTAGCAATGTATAAATACATCGCTAATAAATACATATTAGTGATGCTTATTTTTATACATTGCTAATAAATACATATTAGCGATGCTTATTTTTAAGCATCACTAATAATAACTGTTAGTGACGCTTTTCTATGCGTCGCTAATAGAATAACCATTTTAAAAAAAATAAAATTAATTTATTAGGGACGCTTTTATATATGTCGCTAAAGGGTATATTAGCGACGTTGTTGTTTATTCGTCACAAATACATAATGGCGACGATACTTTTATTAACGTTTATAGCGACATTTATTATACGTCGCTAATAATCATTAGGGATGTTTAGTGGACTATAATGACACATTTATGCGTCGCTTTAAATGCGTCGCTAATAGTCCTTTTTGTTGTAGTGTGCCAAAAATAAAAAAATGCATGCGCAACAGCATGCAAGCAGCAGTTGCATGGATATTGCTATTCAATAGCTGCTTGCATGCAAATTTAGTTGCATGATGCAATAGCAGCATGTGCAGCTTTTTAGTTGCCGCATGCTGGTTTTACCTAGTTGTTGGCTTAACTTGGTTAACTAAGTTGTTTAATAATATTTGACAGTCAAAGACCATTGTAGATGAGTAACATTTGAGTCAACTATCAAGTTTGGGAGAGAATAGTAAAAGGACTTTGAAGACCAATTTTTCTTTCGTGCTAGAGAGGTTAACAATTGAGGATATCTTACTATGCTGTAATTAGTAGATAAGTATAGGGATAGGAAACAAGACTTCTATATAACCTTCATTGATTTAGAAAAAGCCATAATAGAATTCCTTGAGAGCTCATTTAGAGTATCTTGACAAATAAAGTAGGTATAAGAAGATACATAGATATGATTAAAGAACTAGTGTATGGACAATTTGGGGAAAACTAGGGAGTTCTTGGTCATAGTAGGTCTACATCAATGGTTAGGCTTAAGCTCTTATCATTTTTGCTTTAGCTATGGATGAGTTAATGGTACATGTACAATGTAGGGGACCTTGGTGCATGCTTTTGCGGATGATATAATTTTAGTTGACAAGACTACAGAAGGGCTCAATACAAAAATAGAATTGTGGAGGGGAGCTTTAAAATCAAAAGCTTTTAAAATAAATAGGACTGAGATGGCGTATATGGAATTTAACTTAAGGTAGAAGCTTAGTTGAATTATATGGGTAAGAAGTGCCAAGATGTGAGCAATTATGATATTTAGGTTCCATTTTATCTACAAAGTGGGAGATATTGACAGTGATATAGTGTATAGGATAAATATGGCTAGGTAAAAATGGAGAGTAGTGTTGATAATAGTATGTTAGGCATGTTCAAATAGGATTAAATGGCAAGTTCTACAGGACAACTATTAAGCATGCAATACTTTACATAAGAGCATGTTGGGCCCCAAAGAATGTGTGGGATAACTAGGTGAGATGTGAATATATGTGAAAATTTGGGGGTAGCATCTTTAGGGGAGAAGTTTAGGGAGTATAGGTTGAACTGATATGGGCAAATACAAAGAAGACATATAAATGCTCCGGTTAAAAGGTTGAAAGTGATGCATGTAAATGATGTCAAAAGAGGGAGATGGAGACTTAAGATAACTTGGATAGAATTAATAAAAAAAATATGACTATGTTATCTTTTATGAAAAAGCTGGCATATAACAAGCTAGATTAGAGGTGTAAGTTCTATATCACCACCTCAAATTATTGGGAAAATATACTACTTAATTATGGTTATGATTTTCATCATTTGTTTTAATGATTTTAACTTGTAAATATTTCTTAAAAATTCAATATAATTAACTTAGATGCGCCATATAACTAGCCATACTTCGTTTGGCAGTAAAGGTCTGTAATTCTTGTATGCATGGAAGCAGGTTTTGAGTATTTTTTTCTTATTGAATCATATAAAGATTTAAATTTCATACAGAATTAATGGTACAGACAGTGAGGATATCAACCTCAAGTTCATTGCCTAATAATCTCCATCTCAATATGAGCTTTTCTTTGCATTGCTTTGCCCATCATCCTTAGGTCTGGTAGAAATATCTGCATTCTTGCCTCTGCCTTTTCCGTTCTCTTTGCAGTTATAACGGCAGCCATGACGCAGAGGCTTCTGAGGATTGTCAGGATCAGAATCGCTTTCCATGAAAAGGGATCTGAGGCAACGTCTTCTGATTCTGGTTTCTGAATTGAGCTGCTGAGTTCTTGGATCATTGATTTGTTTCCTCTCCTTCAAATTGTCAACCAGGGCTAAGTATCTGTTGGAGAGCATAATGTGGACTCCAGGATTCCTTTCAGAACAAGAGCTGTTGTGGAGAATAGAATTGTTGATGCTTTGCATGTTGTTATTGATGTAAGTTCCAATCACCTCTATGACTTCACTTTTTCGCTTATTTGATTGCCTTGTAGACTCTTGTTCATTTGTCTTCGCGTCTTCCTTGTGATCCTTATTAAGTTTATACCCCCTGTGAATTGACACCAATCTTTCCTTGTTCACGCTATCTGATCCAATATTCATCATTGCTCCTTGGTTCTCTCCCGCTAAAGTCACAACACTAAGTGATGGTTCTACCCTGGGCTGCAATGAAGAATCTTCCAGCATCTGTTGGGAAACCCTTGGGGTGCCCATAGTTGTTTGGAGGTTAGTACCATATGTACTTGCATTCTTTCTGGATTCTCTTTTTGTGGTATTATGCAATATACTGGTCTGGATAGTTGAGACAATATTCTTTACCCCTTCTTCCAATATATCAGTTTGTCCTGACTTCCGATCTGTCATGACTTCTTGCTTGTCGAGAATGTCTGTCTGTGTTCTTTGAGTAGTAACTGTTTCTTGACGGAATATGCTGTTTGGGGTGGGAGTTGGTACCATGTCCCTGAGTTCACTCTCCTTGCTTCTCTCTACATTTTGTTTTCCTTTGTCTCCTTCTGTTGGATGCTTGCCATCGTGATCCACTTCCTTTTTGGTGATTTCTCTTTTCTCATCCTTGGGCTGTTGCTTTGTCTTAGATTCGGCACCCTCAACTGAAGGGGTTAAAGAAGCGAGGGCAGAAGTCTCTGACAATAGAGGCTGAGCTTTTGGGCTTGGAGCCTGTGCAACGACTGGTGGATAACTCCTTGACGCCTCCTGGTTTGCATTGTTTGATTTTACAGAAGATAGCTCATTGTTTGATTGTGATAAGGTTTTCCCCTCCATTTTATATGTTTGTTGTAGTCCAGCAATTTGTATTTGTTTAGAAGTAGAGTATGAAGATGCTGTTACCTTGGTCACTGGTGAGTATTGTGGCTGAGATGCTGGTTTGCTCGATGGAGAAGACGGAGTGACCACAGAAGGTGATGGTTGATATTCAGCAGTGACGGCGGATTGTGAGGGGGATGGGGCCTTGGAAGGTGCCTGAACTCCATTTTTGTTATCAGTTATATCTCTGGGAGAGGAGGTTGAGTTTGCTTGATTTGTTGGGGCTGGTTTTGATTGAGCAGAAATTGACTGCGAGGGAGATGGGATTTGGGGTTCTGCACGGAGTGGTGGCTGAAGTCCATTTTTGCCATTAGTTTGATCTATGAGAGAGGAGGTTGTGTTTGCTTGATCTGCTGTGGCTGGTCTTAGTTGAGTAGAAATTGAGCGGGAGGGAGATGGGATTTTAGACATTGGAGTGGGGGATGTTAACTGAGATGTTGATACAGGCCGTTGTGCTATTGTCTCGGAAGGTGGTTGTGATGATGGTTGTGAAGGCTGGCTTACCATTTGTCGGCTTGACGGTGGCGACAGTGGGGGTAGGCGCTGAGGAGCAGAGGCTGTCCAAAAAGGAAACCGGAAACGGAATGGCTGCCTACCTGGCTGTTCTGCCATAATGGCTGAACTATCTTCTTTCAATGATCTGTTGGTTTAACTTTCAAAAACAAAGGCAGCGGTGATGGGTATGAAAGTCTGATGACTCGGAGAAGGTACTGCCACATGTAAAGCTTTATATAGTTTTGTTGGTTTCCGCGTTCCTTAGCACATTTGTACAAGTGAGCATCTGATTCTTCCCTTGGGAAAATGTGGAGGTTCATGGCTGTTGATGTCTTTCTTCGAATGTGGTGGAACATTAGCTTTTCGACTGTCGTTTCAGAGGGAGACCTATTTCATGGGTAATGTTTTGATTCTGTGTATGCTTCTTGTGAAAGGGTTGGTAGCTGGCTTTTAGTATTGAGTTCCCTATTTTTGCGTCATGCACTTTTCACCCTTGCCTTGTAATCCATGAACAAAGACGCTACATGCACTCTCAGCGCTCATACAATGATGTGTGGGCCTGATTCGCAGGCTCCTGGCAAAAAATAAAAAATAAAAAAATTTAGTACTCTTAGGAATAACCTCTGGGATTTACTCCCATTTTATACCAGCCGTTGCTCATGAAGATGGACAGCGGATGCATTAATGCAAGTTGGTGTGGGTCATCAAATGCAAGCTGTCCAAATCTATACTACTCTAAAAAGCACGAAGCTGATTTTGTTTTTCCCATAAGTTAACCTCTCTTGTGTCCATTATATTGGGTGGCATAGCGGAAACTTTGTAAGTGAGCCTGTCCTCGTAAATGTGCAAAAATATCATCTTTGTGTCCTTTTTAATCAAATTACATGTATATACACATAAACATAAATAAACAGTAGTAAATTTAAATTACTTTGAATTAATATAAATTAAAGTAAGAATAAAATACTACTGACCTTTAGGGGCTGAGCCCCAAGGACGCGCCCAAATACCCAGAAGAACACATAACTTTTTATATATACCAAATATAAATGGGAGAATTAAAATTACCTTTTTAATTGATGAATCTTTTTTCTTCCTATCAAGAGAAACCCCTTTATTCCTTAGCCAAATTGTTGGGATAATTTGGCTTGAATAAGGTTGATCACTAATTATCAAAGAGAATAAGAGAGCAAGAGCCTTGTCACAATTTTCCACCAACGAGTAGTCTTTTTTGTTTGCCACTCAATCAAAGAGAAGAGGGGAAATCCACTTTTTCTCTAGTTGGGTTGAATGTAAAGAGAGAAAGGAGAATTCTCTGGTTCTTCCTTCTGGAAGTGAAAAAACAAGCCGAAAACAGTTTTTTTTGGGAGAGAAGAAAAGAAGCACGTCAATTTTCTGTTTCGTAAGTCCTCAATAAAGAGGAAGCAGTTTTTATAACTGCCCACACCTATATCCTTGTCAAGATAGGACTTGGTCAATCCTATCCTGACAATGCCTCTCCACTTACATTTCGCTTAACCGAGACTCTTTTCCCGGTTTCGATTTGCGTGGGTATAAACCCAGACCCAACATCCCCCACTTGGGTGAAGTGCCCATGAACCAAATAGTAACTTGTGCACCTAGTTCTATCTTAGTCCAACCTGTAGGCAAAAATGCCCATATTGAACTCCACAGGAGCTGGTGCCCTAGCCCTGTCGAAGTCCTATACTATGAACATGACGTACAAAGTGTTCCGTTGTTAAAGCCTTAGTTAACAGATCTGCCAACATCTTAAAAGTAGGAAAATAGTTTACTACCAACTTTCCTTTCTGTAGCATGTCAAACACAAAGTAGTAACTTACTTCAATGTGTTTACCTCTGGCGTTGATTTCTCTATTTTTATGTGTCGACACAATAACCAGATTATCACAAAATATTTATACAGGAGAATCCAACTCTCTAGCCTAAGCCTAACTAGAAAGTGTTTAATTCACACTGCTTTTGAAGTTGCTAAACTACATGTATAAAATTCAGCTTCTATGATTGACTTTGCTATGCTCTTTTGCTTCTTACTAGCCCAAGTTATAGCACCGCCTCCAAATATGAAGACATAACCAGCAGTGGATTTCCTATCATCTGGGTCCCCAACATAGTCTGGATCACTATACCCTGCCAATGACAGTTCCTTAGCCTAATAGGTGAGCTTTATACCTTTGGTTCCTAAGAGGTACCTAAAAACTCACTTCACTGCTTGCCAATGAGCCATACTTGGGTTTGCTTGGTATCTACTCAAGAGCCCTACAACATAGCTCAAATCAGGTCGAGTACAGGTCATGACACACATTAAGCTACTAATAGCCTGTGCATAAGGCACTGACTCCATTTTGAGCCTATCCTTGTTAGAGGATGGTGCCTAACTTTTAGATAAAGTTGATAGATAGGAGACTCTATTACTTTCCAACCAATCACACCGAAACATTTCAAGATGTTTTCCATGTATGATTCTTGAGATATACTAAGCAACCTTGCTTTTCTATCTATATCAATCTTTATACTAAGTATGTAGGAGGCCTCATCCATGTCTTTCATTTCAAACTGGATCTTGAGGTACTCTTTTAGATTGACTATTAAGCTCAAGTCATTTCCCATCAAAAGGATATCATCTACATAGAGAGAGAGAGTAACGTAAATCTACTTTCATCCTTAAAGGAGTAGACACAATGATCACAGTCATTTGCTATGAACCCATACTCACTAATCACTTTGTGAAAAGTGAAGTATTATAGCCTAGGAGACTGACTGTATAAGGCCATGTAAAGACTTTATGAGTTTGCACACCTCGTGTTCCTCTCCAGGAACAACAAAACCCTTAGGTTGTTCCATGTAAATCTCCTCATCTAAATCACCATTTAGGAAGATAGTCTTTGCGTTCATTTGGTGCAACTCTAAGTTTAACTGTGCCACTATAGCCAACAAACACATAATAGATATAAATCTAGTCACAGGTGAATAGGTTTTCTTAAAGTCAATTCTCCTAACTTGGTTGAAACCTGTAGCTACCAATCTTGCTTTATATTTATCTATAGACCCATTTGCCTTGAGCTTTTTCTTGAAAATCCACTTATAGCCAATAGGTTTTCTTTCACTGGGCAAATCAACAACTTCTCAGACTTGGTTCTTCATAATGGAATTTATTTCCTCTTGAATAACTAATTGTCAATCCTTAAAATATGGACTATCCATTGCCTGCTCATAGGTTAAGGGATCATCAGATAAAGGTTCATCTATTGTTACTTCATCCTCTCCTAACATGGCATAGAAGTCCCGCAACAAGGCCGAGGGTCTTCTATCTCTCACCTCCCTTACTTCAGCACTCCCCTAGGCTCGCATCCTATAACCACCTCTGTAGAAGTAGTAGTGTTTTGACATTTCTCTACTTCAAACAGTTCTACTCTTTTACTAGGAATTTTAGGGTCTAAGTCTTCTTTTAGAAAATAAGCATCCCTAGATTCAATGACCTCCACTGTCCCATCAGTATGGTGCACTACATACCTGTACCCCTTAGAATGTTCACTGTACCCTATAAAGTTACACTTTATTATTTTAGGGTCTAGTTTATTTCTACGTTGGTCAGGCATTTTTACATGTGCCTTAAACCCCCATACTTTAAGATGACATAGGTTTGGATATATGTCTGTCCATAACTCATAAGGTGTTTTCTTGACAACCTTAGTGGGTACACGGTTAAGCACATACACAACGGTGTCTAATGCCTCACCCCAAAAATTTACTCCTAGCTCTGAGTGGTTTAACATGGATCTAACCATATCTAAGAGGGTTATGTTTCTCCTTTCAACAACTCCATTTTGCTGAAGAGTATAGGGCAAAGTGTATTGGTGTATAATTTCTAGGTTGGTAAAATAGACCTTAAACTCATCAAAGGTGTATTCTCCACCTTTGTCTGTTTTTAGGACTTTAATTAACCGACTTATTTGAGTTTCTACTTCAACCTTGAATTCTTTGAATTTCTCAATGGCTTCAAACTTTCGCTTTAGGAGGTATATATAACCAAACCTAGAGTAATCATCTATGAATGTAATATAATACACCATCCCTCTATGGGTTTGAATATTCAGAGGCCCACATATGTCTAAGTGAACAACCTCTAAAAGGTTTGTGGCACATTTACCCTTTGGGAAGGGCTGCCTACTCATTTTGCCTGCCAAGCAGTCTTCACACACACGCATATCCCTAGATAACTTAAGGAGGAGTCCAATGTTGGACATTCTGTATAATTTGTTAACATGCACATGAGAAAACCTCAAGTGCCACACAAAGAATCAACATCAGACAAACACACCACATACTCAAACTTAACTACTGCATTAATTGAAGAGTCATCTGCTACGTCTAACTTAAATAAACCATCACAAAAAGAAGCAGTAAATAAAATCTTATTATTCTTGCCAACTATTGCCTTTGACCCCTTAAACCTAGTCTCAAACCCCTTGCTTGTGAGGAGGGGAATTGAAATAAGATCCTTCTGATGGTAGGGGCAAAGAGGACATCTGTCAGTACTAAGTTCAACCCCTGAGGAAGAGGGGTCCTGTAGGTGCCTGTAGCAGTCATATCACAAAATGTGTTGTTCCCTGTGTAGATCTTGTGTTGCCCTGAAGACAGATCAGTCATCCTATCACCCCTAATCATTGCCACATGCTTAGTGGCTGCAGAATCTAGCCACCAGCTCTTCTCATTGGAGTCAGCAATCATAACTTCTGAGATAATGCAAATGATATCTTTCCCTTTCTGATTTGCCTTGCTTCCAGCTCCCTGATCCCCATTAGGGCAATTTTTATTAAAATGACCCATCTGGCCACATTTAAAACAAGCCCCTTTGGGTTTGTTGCCATTGTTGCCCTTTCTACCACCTTGGGGTTTCTTGCCCTTTCTCTTGAAGTTCTTCTTCCTCTGACCTTGACCACCACCTTCTCCACCTTTCTTAGAGCCACCATGCTGGGCAATGTTGGCAAATGCACTCAGAGCACTCACATGGTTCCTTCTCTCCTACTCTAAGCTAAGCTTGATAGTGAGATCATCCAGTGTGAGTTTCTTATCAGAGATGTTTAATGCAACAACCACACTCTCCCAAGACCTAAGGAGGCTATTCAAAACAGTTAAAACTTGGATCCCCTTATTTATGGAGTTCTCAAGGATCTCCAGATCACTTGCAATGATGGACATGGAGTTAATGTGCTCAAGCAGATTATCTCCTTCCTTCATGCGACTATTCTGATAACGGGTCCGTAACATCCTAATATGAGCCTCTGTGTGCTCTCCATACTGCCTAGCTACTGCCTCCATCATTTCCTTGGCAGTCTTACGCTTTTCAAAAAACATTTCAATGTTTTGCTCCATGAATGTAAAGAGGGTAGTCCTTGCTTTGACATCTTCCTCCTTAAACTTTTCATAAGCTCTCTTTTGAGCTTGAGTGGAGGAATCTGTAAGCAGGCCTACACACTGGTCGAAAACATGGGCCAAGTTATCTAGGAAAAGAATATGTCTGATCCTCCTCTTCCAGGTGAGGCAGTTGGTGGAGTTGAGCTTTTCAGTTTTGTTCAACTCACTAGCAACCATATGGGACACCATGGAATAAACGAAAAAATTGTCTACAAAGGTAAACAGGGGAATAAATAGGCAAATAAATAATACTGCTAACTTATTTAGATGGTTATAAAAGGAGTATGATTCTATCTAATCTCAGCAGTAAACAAGTTCACTCCCAAGAATAATCTTGGTGTGTGTGTGGATAAAAAAATAGGGTGAATTACTATTTTACCCTTATACAAGTTTATTTATAATGATAATCCACTCAACTAATCAAGTAAGCAATGTATGTGTGCTTACTATGCTAAACAAGCAATGAACAGGAATGAACTTTATAAATAAAGATAATATACACTTCTGTCCAAAAAATAAAAATGTGAATTATGTAAATTACTAAACTACCTTTGGGCTAGTTAAGTATAATCAATCACATACAACAATTGTGCACTTTATGTCATGCATCAATTACTTTACACATGAGATTATGCATGCAATCACCTCTAAATAGCATATAAATAAGCCTCAACAATAGAATTCAGTAAGGTGAATTTCTTATAATGCCCTTGAAATCAAGTTTTACAAAACAAGTCACTTTTAGGGTAAAATCTATTTATAGAATAAATCTATAATCAAAATTCACCAAATCAAAACAATTTCAGCCAATAAGGGTCCTAAAGAACCCAGTAAAAATACTGAAAAAATTCAATTCGAATTTGGGCAAATTTGGTCCAAATTGACCAAAATACCCCTGATCTTGATGGCAGCATTTGGCATGCTTCCCGAAATCCAATTAAGCTAAAATTTGGTAGAGGCCTACTTTAGATAATAAATAAAAATCTTATTAACAGAATTTAAATTACTAGGGACGGGAAGGGGCAAAAAAGTAATTTTTAGCACCCAATCCACAAACTGGAGCTCCGATACTACTGTTGGGTGGCACAGCAGAAGCTTCGTGGTGAGCCCGGCCTTGTGGATGTGCAAAAATATTACCTTTGTGTCCCTCTTAATCAAATTACATGCATATACACAAATAAGCAGTAGTAAATTCAAATTACTTTGAATTAATAGAAATTAAAGTAAGGATAAAATACTACTAACCTTTAGGGGCTGAGCCCCAAGGACGCACCCAAACACCTAAAAGAACTCATGACCTTTTATATATATCAAATATAAATAGGGGAATTAGAATTACTTTTTTAATTAATGAATCTCTTTTCTTCCTATCAAGAGAAACCCCTTTATTCCCTAGCCAAATTGCTGGGATAATTTGGCTTGAATGAGGCTGATCACTAATTATCAAAGAGAATAAGAGAGCAAAAGCCTTGTCACAATTTTCTACAAATGAGTAGTCTTTTTTGTTTGCCACTCAATCAAAGAGAAGAGGGAAAATCCGCCTTTGCTCTAGTTGGGTTGAATGTAAAGAGAGAAAGGAGAATTCTATGGTTCTTCCTTTTGGGAGAGAAGAAACAAGCCGAAAACAGTTTTTTTTGGAAGAGAAGAAAAGAAGCACGTCAATTTTCTGTTTCGTAAGTCCTCAATAAAGAGGAAGCAGTTTTTATAACTGCCCTCTCCTATATCCTTGTCAAGATAGGACTTGGTCAATCCTATCTTGACAATGCCTCTCCACTTATGTTTCTCTCAACTGGGACTCTTTTCCCGGTTTCAATTTACATGGGTACAAACCCAGACCCAACACATTACAATTGTTGTAGTTGACTGATTGTGGAATATGTGCGTTGTTAGAGGACATACATGTAATTTCATGCGATTTGGCATGGGTACACAACATTTTTCCACCTTGTGATCATTACGTCCTCAGTCCACGGTTGGTACGAAGGTTTGGGTTTTTTTCTTCTAATAATGTATGTTGTACGAGTATCATTAAAACTACTAAATTGGGGTGCTTGGAATGATGCAACGGCATTTGGTGGATTGGAGTGTGTAAAGAATCTTCAACATGACAATCCATATCATTTCGGGTGGAAAGTTTCCTGTGTTTATTATGTGAATTAAATTTCTTGACTAGTCTATGACGTTGTTCCACTTCGTGCACAGATACAACGAAGGTGGGGAGTGCACAAAGGGAAGGGTTGTGTTTGTAGGTATTCCACACTTATTATTTATTGATGTAAGAATTATTTGGCCTGGGTATTCTTCTGCACAGCACCCTTTGCCGATTATTATGGTGTCATTTCATTTTTTTCTTCTTCCTGCTCCTTATAAATAACATCGATCTTGGGTTGTTCCTTTGCTTTGGGACTTCATCTTCCTTCTTACATCATCGTGTTACTCTCCGGCTTGCCCCTATAGGCATGTTAATCTTCTTGCAAATATATGATGGTTATTATGCAGATCAGCTAGCTTATCAATACAAAAGCAAATTAGAGGCATCTAAGGAACATAAGGCCCAATCAAAGCCTATTGCAAGTCCACTTAGAAGAAGTCTAAGATTAAAAGCAAAAATCCTTGCTCAGAAAGCACTTCATGGGCTGGTTTAGGTTGTAGATGACTGTTGAGTTCCCAAAGTTCTAATTTAAGGCCATTAGTCATTTTCTTCTACCTTGGGAAGTTGTTCTTTTTGTTTTAAATGCTCTTAAAAAGTAGTTTTTAGCCTTTTATATATTTTGTTTGACTTCATGTATGAATTTTGAGCTTATATAAAGGCCCCTGTATAATGAATTAGAAGTTTTTGGTTATGTTTCCCTGGAATTATTATCCTTCCTTGCTAAACTTATCACTCTCGTAAGAGCAAGCTTCAAATGCATTTAAGCTATTGATTTTCCTTAAAATCTCTAGCCTTTGGTAGTCTATGTTAGTTCTAAATATCAATCATCTTATTATGAGTTTTTTCCATATTACTTGGCCTAAGACACAAATATTCTATATTTTCTGGTTTTGTAAAAAGCATTACATAGAACTTGGTTTACATGATATTTTAAAAAAATTGGACCGAAATACCCCTACAACAAGGGTTAGGGCTTAAAATTGTGTAAACTAGTTGTGACGCATAAACAAAGAGGAGATTAGGGCTCAGTGATGATTTGTGATTTTTGTCCGATGGTTTTCATCAACAACAAATTTCGATTTCTATTCGGTGATTGTCGGCCTCCCTCACTTCATTGGCTATCACTCTTCTCTAATTTTTGTTTAAAAGTTTCTGACCATGTAAACTATTTATTCCTGCAAAAGGAGATTAAGATGACACTGCAACTCAAAAAATGAATCTTGAGGGACCATCCAAGGAGAAAATGGACTCTAGTATGGTTTTTTATATGAAAGTTTTATAATGTAGAACATCTTCTGTAAGCAAGTACACGATTTTAGAGGTTTTTATCCCTAACTTGATGAACAATTGTATCAATAACAAATATTGGCAAATATCGTGTCATCAATAACACGCTATAAAGAATACTGTGTTGTTGATAATGCGCTATGACGAATATCCTATTATAGTATATGCGATATATCGTATTATTATTAACATGTATTGTTGGCATAGTGTGTTATTAATAACACACTATGGTGAATATCGTGTGATCAATAAGAGTTTTTTCTATATTGCCTGGCCAAAGAACGAAATATTCCATATTCCCTAGATTTGAAAGGGAAATGTCATATCACCTATTTGTGGACCAAAATGCCCTTAGGTTTCCACTATAACAGGTTTTAATGTAGAGAGTAATATATTCACAAGGGAACAGTGAAGCGTCGTGCCGGTGGGTTGGGAGTCATCAGCGGTGAACGGAACTTGCCGGCGGGAGCTGATCAGCGGTGACTCGTCGGCAAGAGTCAATGAACAAGAAAAAATATTTTTTGAGAGTGCTGACGCTGTGTGAGTGCTCCAAAAGCTGCATTTCATAGAAAGGAATCATTCTTTCACACCAAACATGGATAGGATCGGTATTTGCATTCATTATAATGGAGAGTTAGGCAACGACGGCATGTATATCAATGGAATGGCACGGTTGATGAACATTCATCCGTCAGTGAGCTTCGACGAGCTGGTGGGGCAAGTCAAAGCACAACTTTCCGTCAATGGTAATGTTAGTTTGAAGTATTTAATTTCATCTTCCCAATCATCCATGATATATGAATTACAAGACGATGAGGACCTTCAATCAGTGTTTTCCATTCATAGGAAGGCGAATAAGGAGGTGTTATCGTTGTATGCCGAGATGAAACAGTTCGACAACGGTGATAAATCTCCATCACGCTCCATTGAAAGGAACCAAACAGTCAATAGAGCTGAATCACATGTCCTAATGACTCATCCCAGCACTAGTGTCGGATTTCATACTGGATTCAATGAAACTCAGTTCACCTTTAAAACTATCAGGTAACAATATTGAATCTTTAGATTATACACAATTAGTATATTTCGTGTACTCGAGACCATGATATTGAACTTATCGCGTTAATGGTAAATCATATCGTGCAAAGTTATAAACACGACTTGTCACGCCCCGGCGCTGCCCGACCCAAGCCGAACCTGGTCCAGGGGCCGGTCAAGCGCGCGGGGGCGACGAGGGGAATTGAGATACGGTTTAGCGGAAGACTTAACCCTAATTACGGGCGACCTAATAGAATTATGGAGTATACACCACTTTGATCAAGAGTAAATAAGTAAAAAAGAAAGAGAGTTGCTTAATTCAACATAAACGACTAGTCTCAAACCCACATGCTTAGTCAACCATAGCCCACACTGGCTCTAAAATAGGTTTTAGACAACACAACTATATAAAGTAATATAATCCAGCAGAGAACCATACACAAAGGTTCTAAACATAAAGCATAAACCAAGGAAAATAAGTCACATAATGTAACGCCTGAGATTTTTCACACATTTTCCTTAAAATTCAAGAACTTTTTTTTGCAATATAACGTTTGTAAATCGGAGGAAAAATGACGAAATCAAAACCTGATAAAATAGTTTATCATTTAAAACACTAAACATCCATTTTTCATCTAAATATTTTCATCATACGATCAATCATCGTACGGCCAAAGCAAATATCATCAGGCCTACTCGAAAACACACGTACGAATAAATTTGCTATGATTATAGACTTTAAATACAAATCCCTCCCAAGCATTCCTGAGTGCAAGTCCCATAACAGTCCGCATTCTGATCCAAACAAAAGTCCAGAATAAACATCTAACTTCTCATCTCACTCAATACAGGAGATCGTGGCACAAATAAACTCGCAGTGAGTGAAGCATATACCTGAGTCAACGGGAATCAATCCACCACTGAAAGGAGCGTCCCTCCCCAGGAGCTCTCCGCACAACCTGCAAAACCTCCCGTACAACGGGGCTAAAAAGTAGGGTGATGAGTATTTTCATACTCAGTAGGAAAATACCCAGTAGGGGAAATCCCAAACGGTGAACTCGATAAGTTCAAAAATACATGCGTTCAAGCAATGCAAAAATGAACAACAGACATATCATAATCATGCTCACATGCATACAATCATACCAAATGCACCATCATGCCAACAATCATACCAAACGCACCATCATGCCAAAATCATACCAAAGGCACCATCGTGCCAAACTCATACCATCAAATTAAACTTACACCAACACCCTTATCTAGGGTCATACAAACTTACTCGTACCACCATACGCATACTCATACAACATACGCATACTTATACGACCTTACTCGTACAATCATACTCATACGACCTTACTCGTACAGCTTACACAAAATCACACTTACTGTCTTACTTAGAAACATACTCTCATAATCGTACTCAAACACATACTCTTACAGTCGTGCTCATATTCATACGCTTACAGTTGTGCTCAAACTCATACACTTACAGTCGTGCTCATACTCATAATCGTACACATATCAACGACCACTGAAGCTCATTACAACTAATAAGCTCTATTGTTGAAATGGAAAAGAATGTCACTGGGGCAACACCTTAACCTCTGGGGAGTGACTAGACGCCATGGACTTTTTCAAAGGTAAGACACACCAATGCTCATGGGGCACTGGATCAAACAGGTAAGAGTAGATCCATGATACTACTTACCTGAGAGCACAAACATAAACACCCACACATAAGGGGTCATACAGTTGCCCACCATAATGGGTCTTATAGTGCCAATGCCACTCTTGGGCAAAAAACATACAACGCTCTCAACAGAGCATCAAACGTCTGGGCTTACATAGACCAAATCGAAAACATACTTCGTTCTCAATAGAGCATCAGACGTCTGGGCTTCATACAACACGCAGACAAAGTCAGAAACGTACATCGCTCTCAACAGAGCATCAAACGTCTGGGCTTATACAGCACGTAGACCAAATTAGAAATATATGTCGCTCTCAGCAAAGCATCAGACGTCCGGTGCTCTATACAGCACACAGACAACATCCCGTAGGATAAACACCATGGCAAAACATGAGAAAAGCTCGGCCGACTCATTATCGGCTAGCTCAAACACAGAACTTAATCCGTCGAACCCTCAGGTCTCAAACTCACAACGCTATCATTAGTTGTGCTTATAATTCAAGTTTGAATTAAGTACATTATGCAGTACAATTATGCCACACAAACTCACAGTCCTCGACTGATCAAATCGAAGCTGAGCCCGATCGAAACCCAAATTCGTCAAGGCAGCAGACTTCACTTACCCATCCACATCATGGACAAAACTCATCGTACATCAAACCCTTACAGTCTTACATACTTCGCCATCCATCTTATGGCCAAATCATCTTACACTGACCTCATCAAAAGAAGCTTCTTAGAACCAACCCAGTTGTCGCCCTCTTACTTATATCTCACTTATTATACTTACTTTTCACTTCATAATCTGTACATTATGCTTGTACAATTATCCACACTCTTACTGTCTGACAATCACCCAACATACAATCCAACCCAAACCGATCCATTCTAATCCTTGCCCGTCATACTCATATCCTCTATCATCTGTCATATGCTTACACATCCATATCCAAATCCAGACCAAACCTCTGCCACCTCTTACTGTCCATTGCCCATACCTCTGCCCACATACACTTACACATATCCATATCATAGGCAAAAAGTCATCATACATACGTATGTCTCACACATACGTATAACATACACATACAGTCATACATACATAACTTCCAAACATGCTCACTAGCCATCACTAGTGTATACATGCACATTTATACATACTTCAAACATGCACGCTAGCCATCACTAGCACATGCATACATACGTCAAACATACACACTAGCCATCACTAGCACATGCATAATTCATACATACTCCAAACATGCACGCTAGCCATCACTAGCACATGCATAATCCAAACATACTTCAAACATGCATGCTAGCCATCACTAGCACATGCATACATACGTCAACATACACGCTAGCCATCACTAGCACATGCTCAATCAATATACAAAAGTTACCAACAAACACGCTAGTCATCACTAGCACATACTTACATCCAACATACTTACAGCCAACATGCATGTCATATGCATTTCAACATACCATATAATCATGCTTACATGTACATCATGCAATCAAATCATTACTTAACATCCAAAGCATGGAATCATACAATCCTAGCATGCTGCTACTCATTCAAAGCATGTTTCATGAAATTACGAGTTCAAAACTCCCCTACCTCGTAATCATGACGTTCGATGGCGAGCACACGATGGTGGCGGCGAAGTTGGCGGCCAAAACCGTTGCCTGGATGAGAGAGCTGTTGTCCCGAGGGTTTTAAGAAGTGCCGGAAACAATCATGGCCAAACAGGTGTCAGAAATCAATGCGGCAAAACCCACAATCCACGGCGGCACATTAGGGCGGCCGAGAGAAATGTCGTGCCAACATAAGTGGTGGTGCGACCAGAAGTCAATGGTGTACTCATTGAAGATGGGCCGGTGGCTAAGACATGCTCAGTCGGCCACAAGACGTCAAAATCGGCCGTGGACAACACCCAACGACAACGATTTCGCATCAACATGGGCCCACATAAGGGCGGAGAGCGCGGGGCAATGCTCGAGGACAAATGAGAGGTGGAGGACGGCTCTGTGTCAACTCCACTCAGTGGCAAAGCCAACCGATGGTCAGGCGACACGAATGCGGCGCCTAAACCCAAAAGCACACTTGTGGCCACATGCACACGCGACACAAAGGGGCAGGGAAGAGGCTGAACAGAGATGACCCATGGCTCACAAAAGGCCAATAGGGCTAAGGCCCTAGCTATGGCCAATCAAAGCGGTGACATCGCCGATAGCCACCCACAACCAAAACCCATGGTGCGGGCGGCTGTGCATCTCGCATGGTATAGGGCAAATAGCAAGCAACCCATTCTGAGTGGAAGAATAATCGGGCCAAGTGGGGCTGATCCTCACTGTAGCCGAGCCGGGGTAGAGCCTGTAATGCCAAATGGCCCATAGCTCGCTGATGCCAACGACCCGAGACGCACCCAAGGCATCTAAACGGGCAGAGCAAAGCAATAGGGGCGAGGCAGGGTCGGAAACGGCAAACCCCCACCGACACCGGGTCGAGGTAGGCTGGATAGAGTCTGTCCCATGGCCAAACGACGACCGAAAACACACCAGCGTCTCAAAAAACCCACAGACAGTGAAAGGAGAATGTGAATAAAAACCAGACCAATGTGTCGATAGCTCACCACGGAGCGAAGAAAGCATGGCGGCGGCTCTAGCCAGCACCTATGGGTTCCTAGCAGCCAACTAAACATAAGTCTAGTTGACGGCAGCCACAAACGACGTCAAAATTGTACACCCACAGTTCAAAAACGGGATTGAAGGAGAGAAAAACCCAAAAAAAGGTTCGGTACCTCGTGGAGGGGCAAAGAGGCCGTGGCGGCGGTCATAGCCGGTACCTATGGACTCGTGGCGGTGAGGCAAAGCGGATCCTGACAAGAATTGCCAGAATCCGATGACGGAGGAGGGAGAACGGAGCGATCGGAATCGAGCTCGGGTTTCTCCAAAAATTACTAGACGTGAATTCACTTTTTTTTTCTGAATGTCGGTTCAGGAAACTGATGGAAGGAGATAGATATATAGTTAATCTTTTTAATTTTTATATCTACATCCCTAACACTCGTTCACCTACCGGTTACGCATTGTAGCTCCAAAATTCGTGCCGTAAGCGTGCAGCGCGGCCCATGGCCCGTGACTAAGCCCCACACCTAACTGTACGAGTATAAATATAGGGGAAAATATATAAATACAAATACGCCGAAGCGTCACATTTTTCGGCCGAAAATGACTAGAAAAATAGCTGAAAAATCACAAAAAATCGTAGAAAAATCAGGGACCATACACATAAGAGTCTCCATGATTACATCCAAGTCGTCTCCGATCTTTCCTCAAAGTAGAGATCCTGTCCGTCTGCGTGTCATGCCATGTCGCCCCAAAGCAAAACATAATAAAGAGGGGTGAGTTTAAACAAACTTAGCAATAGTTTTTCTAATATACTATCAGCATCGGCAACACGACAGCATAACAATATAATCATTCAAATCAAAGATTGATAAGATGTAACATTTTCTGATCACACATACACATCACCTAAATCTGCATCATAGTGTATAATCCACATAGTGCCATTCACATCATATCAACCTGCATGAAATGTATCTCTAACATACATATCAAATCATGCCTCAACATCATATCAACCTGCATGAAATGTATCTCTAACATACATATTAAATCATGCATCACATCATATCAACCTCCATCAAGGAGTAATCGCAATTTAGTGTCACACAGACAGGGACATAGACAAGGCCACGAAGACGTGTTATGGTCCAAAATTCTACACAAGAATTGAAGAAGTTCGAGGTCGTCAATCCCTAAGGCTGCTCGCCCCAGACAATCCTGGCCAAGGACGTCACATTCTCATGAAGAGAACCTAGAGCAGGGGTGTTTATTTTGGGACATCTTCTATGGAGGGGAGAGCCCGAATTCCCACACAGGAACCCCTAAAACACCTGGTAGCGGCTACACACGGCATACCACACTGGATTCTCAGGGTCCAGATGACACTCATAATAATAATAATCTCAAAACCACATGACAAGTACAAAACTCGTCCCCACATAATTCTATTTCTCTAGACTCAACCCGAGGAGTGCACTTGTTCCACATAAGAACTCAAATCAAAATATGTCCTTTTGGACCAATCAAGTTTCGATTAAGCCACGACCGATCAATCCGGCAAACAATTTCACCACATTGCATCCAATCGATCAATTTCGATTAACCTCGATAAAGCCTCAATTAGAAATCCATTTTTATGATGCATGCAACATGGTACATACGTGGGCAAGGCATACATGAACCCTAATTCATGATAAGTGCTCTCATCAGCCCCTAATGCATCTTTCATAATTATAATATCAAGCTTCAACATCATCATTAAAACTCACATGTGTGTGTACCTAATAAAAGCACTTCACTCAATGCATATCAACATGCTTGAAATTAACTCACTACCACACTACACATGTGAATTAACATCTAATCATGAATTTCAACGGAAATCATAGGAGAAGAATAATTGAAATCATAACTCAAATCAAAGCTCAACCACAAGCTAAACACATATAAGATCATTCACTTCATCCTTCCTTAAGCCTTGACATTCACTAACATTTACACATCAATTAACCACATCCTAACATGACATATTAGTCCGTTAGTAGGCTGTAGCTCTACTGAAAATATACTTAACCATAGAGAATCAACCATTCATAACTTCAAGATAGTAATACCAACATCATACCTCCAACCATAAGTCATTCTACATAACTGTAAATATATATACCTCAACTTCATAACCTCAATAGTATGCCTTTCCAGTAGCATATTGTAGCTCAAAACACTCCACATTCATAGAAAATTGGCATATTAAAGTAGAATAACTGAAATAAACATCATGCACCTAATACAAAAATCTATTGTGTAGCCGTTCGAACGCCCCGAAGACCGTTCGATCGGCTAAACTGAAAATCTGTCGAACTGACAGTGTTGCCATTTGAACGCCTAGGAAGGCCGTTCGAACGCCAACAAGGCTGAATTGACCTTCTTCTTCATTTCGAATTTTCAAACCGAAACTCCATTCATAAACCTTAAAATATCCATCTAACAACTTAAATGCCAATAAATTTCATCATAACTTCTAGAAAGCTAATCTATATCATAACAAGATGAAACCCTATGAAATTGGGATTAAAGATTACCATTTACTAATCATGCCATTAAAGCACTAAATCAAGTAAATCCATTCAAAATAAACCACAAAATCAAGAGTTTTACCATAGGAAGACTGAAATTTCGAAAGTCCATTACCTTATCCCTTGATTAGGCTTAGATTTGATGGTCACCCTTCTTAAAAACCTTACAAAGACATAGAGTTTGAATTAAACTCCATTAAAACCGATTTAACTTAGAAAACCCTAATCAAAAACTTAGATCTAGGGCTTGTTGAATATAAAAATCAGATTTTTAGAGCTAGGGTTTGAAGTAAAGATGCAAATCAATAGTTTTGATGTTTAAAAATGAATCAAAACAAAAGGAGAAATGTTAGATCCAGAAGGGATTAAGAGAAAAGCTAGGATTTGGTGCTTAATTAGAAGGGACTTACCTTAAACACCTTCCAAACCGAGCCTATTTGGGGATTAGGCCTAACCTCTCCTTCTCAGCCTATTCCCAAAATAGAAATGGCTTTGGTCTTGCCTTTTATAGTAAGTTTTGGGGTGTGTATGCGTAAATTGTGGGGTATGAATAAAAAAATAGGCTAAAAATTGGTAATTTAGTTATTTGATCACTAATAAAACCTAAAAAAAATTATAAAATTTTTTATAAGGGCTTGTGTTGATGTCTGGGTTAATTTGACATTAAAACCCAAATTTCGACAGTGGGGCCCACAGGGGTCCCGCCAAACCCTAATTTTTGAAAAAAATAGTAAAAATTCAAAAAATCCCCAAAATTCACATTTGACTCAAATCACTTAAAATGACTAATTGTAAAGTTGATTTTTAATTAAAACTATCATAAACACCATTTATTTACGAAACCACCGAATTAATAAGAAAATGAGTTAACCATGCAATAACCGATAATTAAAATGAAACAAAAACCGGTTTAGAAATGAGAGTCCTTACAAGACTTGTAATATATTGTATTAGTAATTATATGATAGACACATGCGATAGAGCAATTATATGTTGCATCATAGCTATAATATCATGACATGCAAACATGTCATGGTTTCAATAACGCATCTTGAAATGTTTGCGTGTTAACAGAATACACGATGTCGATTAATTTTGCATTTTTTTAACACAATAATGTGCAATGCAGATTGGGAGAACCGGAAAAGTTGCCCTCAACAAATCCATGTCAATCATCTTTCATCGATCCAATGAGTACAAAACCTGAAATAAAAGTTAATCAGAATAGATCAGAGAAATTGTTGCCAATGATGGGTGGGACAAGGACTTCATTTGATAACTACGAACTTCCATACAACCCTTGAGGATCTGTGGTACGATAATGATATAGTTGGCATGGAAAGTATGTTCGACCACAAAGAATTTGGAAATAGCGAGGTTCCTAGTAACGTTGACGTTGAGGCGGAGGCAGATTGGGATACCGTCGATGATTTAAACATGTTGGAACCGAATATTGATGACGGCCAGCTAATGATGGGTAGCTTGCAAGCTAAGGATTACCAGAAGCTCCTCGAATTGGGTGCAAATTTTATAAGTCTGTTGCATTTCAAGAGGGTCTTGATCGACTTAGCAATAAAGGTGAATTTCATATATCGTGTTGTGGATGAAAACCGGAATACGTATGCCGCAAAGTGCTCCAATTAAACTTGTTACTAACATAAGGGCTTCAAATATAGGAGATCATGTGGCTGTCACGAGGTTAGTACCAACTCATTCATGTGGAACCCAAAGTAAGTCAGCTGACCATCCCCTAGCATCGCACCTTTGGATAACGAGAAAATATTATGGCCTCTTTAAAGACTCTGTGGACATTACACCTAAGAGCATAGCAAGTTATATTTCAAAGCACTGGGGCATAACTGCAAACTACAAGAAATGCTGGCGCATAGGTAATACATGAGAAGAAACGAAGTGTTGATTTAGTGTCATGATACGTTAGTCTAGCATGTTATCGTTTACACACTTAAACTAGAGTCAATATTGTGTATACATATCGTGTTATTACTCACACGACATACGTCCATATCGTGTTACCATAAACACGATTAGGCATCATGTATGGATTCCGATCACACAAAAATATAAACTGTCGTGCGATCAGGAACATGATGTTAGTCGGTGTTGTAGAACATTTACTAAATTGTATTTGGTTGTGTAGGTAAAGCTCTAACTGATTTTATAAATGGTGACCGAGACGAATCTTACCTCTTACTTCCTTCTTACGGGAGGCAAATAGAATATATAAATCCTAGAAGTGTAGTTGTGCTAGTGAGATCATGTGACATACCCAGACCTATGGGTGGGTACAATTTCAAAAGAGTATTCTGGATGTTTGGCCCCGTTGCGAGAGCTTTCAGAACAACCTTGAGGCCGTTGTTAATGGTTGATGCAACTTTCTTGAAAGGAAAGTATCCTGGACAGCTATTGATAGCAACTGTATTGGATGGGAACAATAATATGTTGTGTGTTGCATTTGCAGTGGTTGAGAAAGTGTGTTAGAAAACTTGGTGCTAGTTTCTTCAGTTGCTTAGAAATCATCTATTCTCTATCCTCCAGCCGAGTTGGATGTAATCGTTTCAGATAGACAAATGCTGTGAAGAAGTTTTTCCCGTATATTCACCACGGGTATTGCATCAGTCACATGGTAGCAAATTTGCTAGACAGATTTAAGGACAATTACCTAAAGAATCAGCTCCATGTTGCAGCTGAAATGTTCAAACATAATGTGTATGATGAAACAATGAACAACATTAAAGAACATAATCTAAAAGCATATACTTGGCTAAATAAGATAGGTTCGGATCACTAGGCCAATGCATCATTTCTAGGTAAAAGATATGGGACACTCAGCTCCAATAGGTCTAAAAGTGCAAATGCAATGTTCAAAAAAGACAAATTGATGCCTATAACGCATTTAATTGAGCACACGACTTTATTTGAAAAACGTCGAACGGATGGTCAGAATATGATGGAAGAGTTAACCCCATTTGCTTGAAAACACATCGAAAATAGGTGTGAAGAAGCAAGGAATGTGATTGTATTACCTGTGTCACTGTATGAATTCTAGGTTAATTTATGACATCACTAGGTACATTACATTCATACGGCGATGTACATAGCATGTGCTCGTTTATGCGTTAGGGATACATAGCATGTTAGTTTACACACGTTATTGTCCTTCAACGTGTAAGTCAATGGGTTTTACGTAACGATCGTAAGACACGTCATGTACTCGAGAACACGATAAATTCATTTATCGTGCTCTCTTACTCACGATCTTTTCTTCACAGGATGTGGTAAACCTGGTTGATCGTACCTGCACATGTGGAATGTTTCGACATCTGGGTTTACCATGCAAGCATGCAATCACATCAATCGATAATAGACACTTATATGTGGCTGAGTACTGTGAAAGATAGTACTCTATTGAAATGTATAAACTGACCTATTGGGAGCCCTTACACCCAACCAAAGATCTGCACCAGTGGGCACTGGTAGGAGTTATGCCTACATTCAACCCACCTATCCCTTAAAAGTAGCAGAGGCATCCACGAAAAAATCGGATAGAGTCACAACCACCTCTCAAAGCCCAACGAAAATGTGGAACACAGGGTCAGTTGGGTCACAACCGCAAACGATGTACCAGCGCACAAGGAGAGCCCTCTAATGTGGCAGATGTCCCACAGACAAGCCGAAGGCGGTCAAATAATAGTGCACGCAAACAGCGTAAGGAGGGAGAGCATCAATCAGGCTTACCTTTTCCACCTCCATTCTTCATATGAAATTTTTTGTATATACATCGTCTTATAATCAACACGAAATATGTAAATAACGTGTTCCTAAAAACACGACATGTTGTACAAAGGGGATAATGTATATGATGTCAAAGTTTCCTTTGCTTACACGATGTCAAAGTGTCCTTCACTTACACGATATTAGGCGTATCGTGTGTTCGAACACACGACAATTTTTTACATTTGAAATGTTCAAATTGCAGAGGCGCTATTCCCTAGGCATCAATACCTTCAATTACCTGGCAGTGTGTAACCATCTCACCCTGCCTATATATATATATATATATATATATATATATATATATATATATATATATATATATATATATATATATATATATATATATATATATATATATTAGGGTTAGGGTTTGCAGAACGCTCACTAGCTGGTTCTTCGCAGAGATTGTGCTTGTGGCGGCTTGTGAATCTATTCTTCGCAGAGACGTATTGTTCAGGATATTGCTATAGCGGCGGCTAGTGAATCTATCCCACAATCGGATACAATCACCACCTATATCCTATCGTGGACATGATTCACTAGAGACATTGATATATCAATATCTCGAATGATCAGTCGCATCCGCGCCCTATTCATCAGATGACATTTTAGGTTTTGCAGAAAGCTCACACACTGGTTCTCATTAGAGACGGGTCATTCGGGAGATTGCTTTAGCGTCGGCTGGCGAATCGGCCCTCCTTCGGATATTGTCCTTGCCTATATCCAAAGGTGGGCATGATTTGCTAGACGGCAATATATCAATGTCCCTAATGATCCGTTGCATCGGTTCAAGAGTCTGCAAGGAGATTGCATGCCAACTAATCGCTCTCACCGAGACAGATTGTTATTATCTTTCTATTTTGAAAGTTCTATAAAGATTAGTTTGTTGGATGTAATAAATTAATAATAGTTGTATATTTCTTCCCATTGAAAGTTGTCTTTCCCGTATATTGAGAGTAATAACGTGACAATTTTTTGCTTTCTGACACGCTATCAATATTGATCCCAACGACAAGCCGAAGGAGGTCGATTAACACAAAATAAGTAATTAACGTGTTCCTAAAAACACGACATGTTGTATGTAGGGTGTAGTGTATATGTATATCGTGTAAACGACAGCACGACCAAATAGGCGATCGTGTTACTAATTACACGATCAGGCTTACCTTTTCCATCGTCGTTCTACAGCTCGCATTTTCTGCGTATGCACCGTGTTATAATCAACACGAAATATGTAATTAACGTGTTCCTAAAAACATGACTTGTTGTACATAGTGGATAATGTATATGTTGGACGTGTTATTATTTACACGATATTAGACATATCATGTGTTCGGACACACGACAATTCCATGTTTGAAAATTTCAAATTGAAGAGGCATGATTCTTGAGGCATCAATACCTTCAATTACCTGGCAGTCTGTAACCATCTCACCCTATATATCTTAGGGTTTGCAGAACACTCACTCGTTGGTTCTTCACAGAGATTGTGCTTGCGGCGGCTGGTGAATTGGCCCACAATCGGATTCAGTCACCACCTATATCTGATCATAGGCATGATTCACTTGACGGCGATATATCAATTTCTCCAATGATCTGTCGCATCCGTGCCCTATTCGATAGACGGCAATTTAGGTTTTGAAGAATGCTTACTCGCTGGTTCTTTGCAGATATGGGTCATTCGGGAGATTGCTTTAGTGTTGGCTGGTGAATCGGCGCACCTTCAGATATGGTCCTCGCCTATATCTGATGGTGGTCATGGTTCGCTAGACGGCGATACATCAATGTCCCTAATGATCCGTCGCATCGGTTCGAGAGTCTGTAAGGAGATCGCATGCCAACTGATCGCTCTCATGGAGATGGATTGTTATTATCTTTGTATTTTTAGAGTTCTGTAAAGATTAGTTTGTTGGATGTAATAAATTAATTGTAGTTGTATATTTCTTCCCTTTGAAAGTTGTCTTTCCTGAATATTGAGAGTAGTAATGTGACGATTTTATGCTTTCTAGCATGCTATCAATATTGTTCCCAACGACAAGCCGAAGGAGGTCGATTAACACGAAATAAGTAATTAATGTGTTCCTAAAAACACGACTTGTTGTACGTAGGATGTAATGTGTGTATATCGTGTAAATGACAACATGACCGAATCGTCGACCATGTTGCTAATTACATAATCAGGGTTACCTTTTCCACTTCCATTCTTTGGCTCACATTTTTGGCATATGCATCGTGTATAATCAACATGAAATATGTAATTAATGTGTTCCTAAAAACACGACATGTTGTACATAGTGGATATTGTATATGTTGGACGTGTTATTACTTACATGATATTTGGCATATCGTGTGTTCGAACACAACAATTCTATGTTCAAAATTTTCAAATTGTGGATGGGTTATTTCCAAGGCTTCAATACATTCAATTACCTAGCAGTCCATAACCGTTTCACCCTGCCTATATATATATTTCTTAGGGTTAGGGTTTGCAGAACACTCACTCACTGGTTCTTCGCAGAGATTGGGCTAGCAGCAACTAGTGAATCTGTCCATCATCGGATACGGTCCTCACCTATATCCTATGGTGGGCATGGTTTGCTAGATGGCGATTTAGCAATGTCTTTCTCATGATGATGTTCTTCACGGAGACATATTGTTCGGGATATTGCTGTGGCGGCGGCGGGGTATTGGTCCACCATCGGATACGGTCACCCCCCTAAATCTCATGGAGGGCTTGGTTCGCTCGACGGCGATTTAGCAATTTCTACTATGATCTGTTGCATCCGCACCCTAGTTGTTAGATTCCCGTTTAGGTTTTGCAGAATGCTCACTCACTTGTTCTTTGAGGAGACGGGTCACTCGGGAGATTGCTTTAGCGGCGGTTGGTGAATTGGCCCGCCATCAGATACGGTCCTCACCTATATCTGACAGCGGGCACAATTCACTAGATGGTGATTTGTCAATGTCCCTAATGTTCAGTCACATGGGTTCGAGAGTCTGCAAGGAGATTGCACTCCAGCTGATCGCTCTCGCTGAGTCAGATTGTTATTATCTGCGTATTTTTTCCACTCCTCTATAGATTGGCTTTTTTGATGATAATTGTTCCAGCAAGCGTTTATGCCTTGATACGATCTGTTTGTAAATCATGTTGCTGGCCACACAACATTTGATGAAAATTTAATTTTCTTTTCATACGACTTTTGTAAATATCGTGTTAACATACGCACGATGAGGTTCCATAACCTAATTATGAGTTGACGACTGCGTTAGTGATTATTGTTTCATATCATGTAACCCATTACATGATACGAAACACTGCATGCAATCGAGCACACGACAATTGCATTAATGTTACCACCCAATTCCTGATGAGTCCCCACAATTTCTGAGATTTCAATTAAATTATTATGACCAATTCGCGAGGAGTCCCCACTATATATGGAAGATTTAACGATTCGTATCCCTCGCAACCTGCCTATATATATCTAAGTGATGGGAGCCACTTACCCATTCACGAAGAGCATGAGACGGAACCTTGGGGATAGTGAAATGGTGTCTGATGGTTATTCATCCCCTTCAGTGGCTTGGGCATAACCAACCTCTGAAGGTGGGCGATTAACTACCAGGCATTATTTCAATGCCACAAAGGTTTCATCACAATTGAAGTGATGGGTTCGTGAATCTGCATGGAGAGCACACATATACTGATATTCGCGGGGCATGAGACAGAACGCTATTTTATTCGTATTTATAAAATATTGTAAATTTCAGTTTGTTGTATGTAATGAAAGGCCTTTCAAGTTACAGGAAAATATTAATATCAGTTACATCCGGTTTTCTCATTGAAAGATGTCTTCCTGTATAACATGATCTCAATATTGGTCATACAATCAAACACACGATGGAGCACGTCTTTGTGAAAACAAAAACAGGATACATAAATATGTTGATCAATTATGCGATAACACGACATACACTATTATACATGAAATATTGGTGATAACGTGTGGACCCACGACAATGATAGGATGCTATTGACCGGATTCCTTATGCATTGTATCACCCTGTATATATATATATATTGCATGAGGTTAGGGTTTGCAGAACACTCACTCACGCTCTATTCGGGAGACTGTTGTAGCGGTGGCTGGTGATCTGCAAGGAGATCGCACACAAACTCAATTTGAGGTGGATAATTCCGGAGATTGCTTTTGTGCCTGATGGTGTATCTTCCCCTCTACCAGATAAGGGGCTCACCTTCATCTGGTGGGGGAAGTACTCAACCAGGAGCTAAACAATGTCTTGAATGGTCCATCTCATGAGGTTGCACGAGATTTTGCATACAAACACACTATCAATGCTGGTCACAGACGTCTTCATACGAGAGGTGAAGTAAACGATAACATGACCTAATATGAGTAGGCGTGTATGCGATAACATGACCTAGTAGGCAATGGTAAGAACTATAATATGATCGAATATGTGTGCACTACTATATCGCGATATTGAATACACGATATTGATACAAATCGTTTAATCAATTATACACCAACTAAAATTCGTACAACAAATTAGTGCAAAATAATTGATATAGTAATTAATTACAAAAGAATTGGCCATAGTCATTAATCACAAAATAATTGGTCAAAGTAATTAATTACAAAAAACTAGCATCTTTTTTACAACTCATCTGTATTCGAATCAAATTCCTTTTCGATTCGGGCCCAAAGTATAGCAGTGCATATCATCGGCCGGACCAAGCTTGTTATCTCGAGCTGTCTAAAATTTGGTTGAATGACGCCCCCTACCAGTTTCGCTACGTAGTACATGACAAACAAACCACAATCTTCATTTGTTTCCTGGTACAGGCATTTGTTGATCTTAGTCAGTGGCCACGTCCGAGCCCCCTTTATCTTAAGTGCCTTCTCCATTCCATTGGCAACATGTTTCCTGACACTGTCCACCTTGGCAAAGTGGTGACTGTGATCACCCTTTAGAGGATTGTACCACCTAAATTGCTTCTCCCTGTAGCGGATAATAAGCAATAGAAAGTGGCCCTTGACGTAAATAGGAATGAAACCGCTCTCTGTGTTAACATTCAGGCCTCTCAACAATATGCTCAAGAGTTTGCCTTTCTTCTCTGCGGGCCCTTCCCCAGTGCCGATGTTGAAGTAGTGTTGAATAGCGAACTTGCCAAAAAAATAGTTGGGGTACGTGCCTGGATTTCTCATATTGTGTTCATCTAGTAGTTGGAAAAAGACGTCGATGACCTACACAATACCATATGTGTTAGTAATGACACGATAAGTGCCTATACCGTGTTTACGATCACATGACTAAGTCACAATGTCGTGTATTAATTAACACACTAGTTTTACTTCAGCAATTACAAGTTGATAGTTAGCATATATGAAAACCAATGATATGATTATGTGTCGTGTAATCGATAAAACGATAATTCATTATAATATGCATAAGATATTCAATCGTTTGATTGATAACGCGATATAGCTTAAAATGTATGAGCAATGAATACATATTACCTCATTCATTATGCACTCCTACTTTAATAGAGATAGATAGTCGGTGTATGGGAGTGTATCTACGGGCCATGACTGGTATGGGTTCGACAGAAATTCCGTGATAATTTGTTTAACTACTGTTTCGTGAACCTCAAGGTGGAACGCCAACCCTGTGTCAAGATAGTCCTTTGGCCACAGACTTGTCTCCTCCTTGTTTGTCTTAGTTGCAATATCTTCTTGGACATCTTCAACAGTGCAGATACTCTCCATTATGTCTGCATCTATTCGAGGAGTATTTGATATAGTGCCTTCACTGGAAACTACGATTGGGGCTACTGGGTCCGGGGTGGGAGACTTCAGATATGCCCGATGGATAAAGCTTGGGCTAGGGACAGAAGCTAGAGGTAGTTCATCCCCAGGCTCTTGAGGCTAGTGACTGTATCCAAACTTTACTAGCTTCTCATCAACGTAGCTGTTGACATGCTTCAGCTTCCTCGCTACTTGAGCTGCAACTTTCATCACCAGCTCCTGACCTTGAGCAGATGGGTCAACTGTGGTGGACCTCTACTTTCGTTGTGCATGTGGTACAGTGGGAGGGCCAGGAGAAGCTTTCTGCTTCATTTTGATCTTTACTCGTTTGGGTGCTACTCCTTTATTTGCTTGCTTGGGTGCTTCCAGTCCCTTCAAGGGTTGTTCCGGAATCTCCAGTTGGTCTATAGGTCCCTCACGGGGTTGTTTTAGCACATCACAGACTTGAGCCACAACCTCAAGTGGAAGGTCCGGTTCCTCTACCTCCCGGGGTTGTTCGTCAACATCTCATGGAAGGTCCGGTTCCTCTGCCTCCCAGGGTTGTTCGTCGACATCCCGGAGAAGGGCCGATTCCTCTGCCTCCCGGGGTTGTTCATCGACATCCTAGGAAGGGCAGGTTCTTCTAATTCCCACGGTGGTTCTTCGACATCCCGGGGTTGTTCCAAGAATTCTGCATTTATCTTCGACAAAAATCTAGTTATTACGGTCCTTTGTAACTTCAGACCAATCTTAGTCTTTGGTTTAGTGGCAGCTTGCGGTTGCCGTTTCTCTGTATTTAAGAAGTAAGTAATCGTGTTAGTAACCACACGATATCCACACAAGTCATCATTTATAAACACGATAAAGATCTTATCGTATTCATAGAAACACGACCGATAGCCAAATTGTGCTCATGATCACATAACCACGCAGAGATGCTTCTCACAACTACTGCGTTAATGATCATGTGACCGATGGCACGACAATCCAATTGTGGTCTTTCTTACTCAATGATAGGGTCTATTATCTTGTACTTACTTAAAATGAATCCCTCTTCCACCAACTGAGGGACTTGTACTGGTTGATCTTCAGGGGCAAATGGTTGGCGCACTTCTCTTGATTTTGAAGCTTTTGCCTTTGAACGAACCGAAGGTGATCCTTCAGTTCTCGGAGGGGGAGTTGATGCTTGCTCGACCACCGGCTGAGTGGGTTCAGGCGGTTGTTCTGTATCAACGGCCTTGAGGGGTTGCATCTATTCTATGAGGCTATTTGTCACCTCTAGATCGTCCTTAACACGCTGGAGTGCAGCTGGAACTCGATCGGTGTTCCATCCCCGATTACCGTATAGAACAGCCTTCTCCAAAACAACTTCACATATTCCCATCATGACATCAACTGGCATGACGAATGATTCAATGACGTCATGGCCGGAATGTACATGTGCCGATGTCTCGCCGTGGGGGGCATGGCCGGGTCTCATTGTTCGGAAAGGCTGCATAACCACCTTCTTAGCTTTCAGGGTCGCCCTCTGGACATCCATCAAGTGCACCTCTTCGACAATTGGTGTGATGCGCATAACAATTTGCGAGTCAGGCTTCAACCTCATGAAGACATCCCATACCACTTTCTCATTCGGTGATGAGGTAGAATCTTCTTCCTCCCCTTTTTGTCATCCAGGTCAAGTTTATCGGCCTTCTCCATGTCGCTTAATAGTTGGGTAAATTCGGGCTACCTCTTGCATCTCAGGCTACAAACCGGACCACTGGGAACCCATATGGACATATGCTCATAAAGCCATACCTAGCGGCTGACAATACAAAAAGAATATAAACATTAGACTAAAATGTTAAGTAACTTCACTATAACAAATTTGTCATGTTTCGGATAACATGCTTGAATCCATAGTCGTGTTGTCGAGAACACGATTGTCTATGTGCAAGTTAAATGTCGTATGTTTGATAACATGATTGAGAGTGGTATCGTGTGACTGATGAGGTGATATTCATATTTGTGAAACATATCGTGTCATTATAAATACAATATTAGAATTAACGTATTATAAAAAATACAAGAGTTACCTGGAGCACTAATGAAGCCCCTACGAGAATTCCAGCCGTGGTAGAACACGCGTCCTGTCTACTCATGATGTCCCGGTGGGCTGCCGATATGCCTCTCGTCAACAAATCATGTACAACGCCTACCCAATTGTAGCTCCCCATGACAGATATGTCATTTAAGTAATTACACAGAGCTGGGGATACAGCTCAGTTTCTCTGCGTGAATAAGACGAGGACACCCATGTGCATGATAGCCAATCATGCTAAGTCCTCGTCTGAAACATTCCTTGTTTCTACAACCACTTCTTTGAACAATTCTTCCAGTCATGTCTTCTCCGGCCGCTTCCCTTGGATGAACTTCTTGTAGAATGCCCCCTTGCCTTGGGCAGTATTCCCCTCGCTGCTTTCCAATTTACATAGGTTCCCTTTTCCACTCAACCTTGTGATCATAGCCACTTCATCCACTGTAAGGGGTAGTTTTTTGCCCCTTATGTTGAAGACCTCCAGTGAGTCATCCCAACAATCACCAATTAGTACATTCAATAGCGGCTTAGATATGATGATGGGCTCGTAATCATATACTGTGTAGAACCCAGACTCCACTAAAATCGCCTTGCATCCCAGACGTGAATCTACAAGGTCTTTTGATAGACGCAGTCTAGCAGGGAAACTATTCATGCCCAGACCCGGTCTTCTCCCGTAGATTCTCTTCTTCTTCTCTTCTGCAACCGTCACATACTCCGCCATTTGATGTAATACTCTAACTTTACATCTAAAAAATTAGATATATATATATATATATATATATATATATATATATATATATATATATATATATATATATATATATATGTCAATCAATAATAGGTCGTGACCATAATCAATAGACGCGTTCGTTCACACTTTTTCTAACTAACTTCTAAGCAGCCCGCGCATACACTACATCTTTATGGTTATACATTGTGTTTCCACCAACTTATTGAGCACACAATATATGATGCATCGTCTTTCTGACGCAATGATAGTCTGATTCGATGGCCTATGTTATGTGTTTGAGTACACGCTAAATTTTGAATCATGTATACAAATATCCAAAATGCCTTACATTACCACGAAACCTCCACTGTTGTTCTCCAAGCAGGATTGAACACTCGTTCGGCCACTGCCTTTTTGGAATCGCCGCAAACCCAATCCACGCTACAAAGAAGAACTAGCTTTGCGGCGTACAGTTTCTAAACTGGGCTTACAAGAAACCCTCGTTCAAAAACTCATTCTTCGTAAACTCAAACTTGTTATAGAACACAAAATCCCTAATCTTCGATGTTTTGGTTGGATAAGTCGCAAAATCTTCTCATACGCCGCTTATGCAGTGCTCAAATAGGGGACTTTCCAATCGGAAGTGAGTTTTCAATCAGAACGGAGTTTTCACTCGGAGGAATTGCCGGCATCAGAAGTCGTATGACACTGAATGCGACTCTATGAGGGTTTAACACAATATAAAACCCTACCTCCGGTCAGGGGTATTTTAGTCCAAATTTTAGCTTATATCATGTAATCATATGACATTTCCATTTCAAATCAAGGGAATATAGAATATTTCATTCCTTGGCCAGGCAATATGGAAAAAACTCTATATTGTATTATCAATAACTCGTATTGTTGGTATATTGTGTTATCGATAACACGCTATGGTGAATATCGTGTTATCGATAACACGCTATGATGAATATCATGTTATAGTATATGCGATATAGAGGAAAATAAATAAAATGTCTTGTTGGCATATCGTGTTATCGATAACACGCTATGCTAAATATCGTGTTATCGATAACACGCTATGCCAAATATCGTGTTATCGATAACACACTGTGGCGAATAACATGTTATTGATAATATGCTATAGTGAATATCGTGTTATTGATACACTACAACAAAATGTACTATTAGCGACTTACACATAAGTGTCGCTAAAAACCACTAATTGCGATATATAAAACAGCGCCACAAAAAAATCACCATTAGCGGCGGATAATATACAGCATCGCTAATAGTCATATGTTAGCAACACATAGTATAGAGCTTCACTAATACTAAATATATGAGCGATGCTTAATCTTATGCGTTGCTAATTGTTTTATTATTAGCGACGCTTTGAACAAGCGTCACTAATATACATATGTATTTTTTTTAAAATGATAACTATTAGTGATGCCCTTTTGTAAGCATCTCTAAAAGGATTCATAATAGCGACACTTGTGCAACATCGTTGCTAAAAATTAGACTATTAGCGACCTTACAGCAACAAGCATTGCTAATATATTTATTAATTAATTTTATTTAATAAATAATTATACAATAGAGAGAGAGCAAGAGAGAGAAGGGGAGAGGAAGAGAGGGAGGAAGTGAGAGAGGGAGGAAGAGAGAGGAGAGGAGAGAGAGGGGAGAGGAGAAGGATGGGAGAGAGAGGAGAGAGAGAGAGCAGGAGGAAGATAGAGAGGAGAGGAGGGGAGAGAGAGAAGAGAGAGGGGTGGAAAATGATTAATTATACAATATTTTTTATAATTTAAAAAATAAAAAATATATAGTAGGGACGCATACCAGTATGCGTCGCTACTACAATTATTTAAAAAAATTAAAACAAAAGAGAGAGAGAGGAAGAGATAGAGAGGGAGGAAGAGAGAGTGAGAAGAGAGAGAGGAGAGGAGGAGAGGGAGGGAGGGAGGAAGAGAGAGGGAGAGGAGAGAGAGGGAGGAAGAGAGAGGGAGAGGGGAGAGAGGGAGGAAGAGAGAGGGAGAGGGAGAGGGGAGAGAGGGAGGAAGAGAGAGGGAGAGGGAGAGGGGAGAGAGGGAGGAAGAGAGAGGGAGAGGGAGAGGGGAGAGAGGGAGGAAGGGAGAGGGAGAGAGGAAAGAGAGGGAGGGAGAGGAGAGAGAGAGAGAGGAAAGAGAGGGAGGGAGAGGAGAGAGAGAGGAAAGAGAGGGAGGGAGAGGTGAGAGAGAGGAAAGAGAGGGAGGGAGAGGAGAGAGAGGAGAGAGAGGGAGGGAGAGAGAAAAGAGAGAAAAGAGAGAGAGAGGGGTGGGAAAATGATTAATTATACATTATTTTTATAATTTAAAAAATAAAAAATATATAGTGGCGACACATACCAATATGTCACGCAACTATACTCAGGTAGGCATATAAATATATGCATCACTAATAGCAGAGTCTAGTAGCAACGCATAGCAGTGTGCGTCACTACTAACTTATTTAGTAGGGACGCATATAGGTATGCGTCGCTACTATAATTATTTTAAAAAAATTAAAACAAAAGAGAAAGTGGGGAGGGAGGAGAGAGAGAGGGAGAGAGAGAGAGGGAGGAAGGGAGAGAGAGTGAGAGGAGAGGAAGAGAGAGGGAGGGGAGAGAGAGGGAGGGAAGGAGAGGAGAGAGGGGAGAGAGAGAGTGAGGAGAGGAGAGGAAGAGAGAGAGAGAGAGGTAGGGAGGAAGAGAGAGGGAAAGGGGAGAGAGAGGGAGGGAGGGAGGGAGAGGAGGGAGGGGAGAGAGAGGGAGGAAGGGAGGGAGGGAGGGGAGAGAAAGGGAGGAAGAGAGAGAGGGAGGAAGAGAGAGAAAGGAGAGAAGAGATAGAATGATGGGAGAGAGATAGAGAGAGGGAGGGATAGAGAGAAAGGAGAGAAGAGAGAGAGGGTAGTGAGAGAGATGTGGGGAGAGAGAGAGCAGAGAGGGGTGGAAAAAGGATTAATTATACATTATTTTTTATAATTTAAAAAACTAAAAAATGTAATAGTAGTGACACAAACTGGTATACTTCACTACTATACTTAAGTAGTAGCAACGCATAGATACATGCATCTCTAATAGCCAAGTCTAGTAGCGACGCATACCAGTATGCATCGCTACTAACTTATTAAGTATCGATGCATAAAGGCATGCATTGCTACTACAACTATTTTAAAAAAAATTAAAACAAAAGAGAGAGAGAGGGGAGGGGGAGGAGAGAGAGAGGAAGAGAGAGGGGGGAGAGAGGAGAGAGAGAGGGAGGAAAAGAGAGGAGAGGAAGAGAGAGAGGGAGAGGGGAGAGAGAGAGGGAGGAAAAGAGAGGAGAGGAAGAGAGAGAGGGAGAGGGGAGAGAGAGAGGGAGGAAGAGAGAGGAGAGGAAGAGAGAGAGGGAGAGGGGAGAGAGAGGGAGGGAGAGGAGAGAGAGGAGAGAGAGGGAGAAAGGAGATAAGAGAGAGAAAGGAGAGAGAAAGAGGGGAGAGAGAGGGGGAGAGAGGGAGGAAGAGAGAGAGAGAAAGGAGAGAAGAGAGAAAGATAGAGACAATAGAGAGATGAGGGGAGAGGGAGCAGAGAGGGATGGAAAATGATTAATTATACATTATTTTTTATAATTTAGAAAATTTTAAAAAGTATAGTAGCGATGCATATTGGTATGCGTCCTTACTATACTAAGGTAGTAGCGATGAAAAGATCTACGTGTCGCTACTAGTCGAGTCTAGTGGCGATGCATACCATTATGCGTCACTACTACAATATTTTAAAAAAATATTAAAACAAGGGAGAGAGTGGAGGGAGGAGAGAGAGAGAGGAAAAGAGAGAGGGGTGAGAGAGGAGAGAGAGGAAGAGAGAGAGGAGAGGAAAAGGGAGAGAGAGAAAGGAGAGAAGAGAGAGAAAGAGGGGAGAGAGGGAGGAAGAGAGAGAAGAGCAAGAACGAGGGGAGAGAGAGAGAGAAGAGAGAGAAAGTAGGTGGGAGAGAAGAGAGAGAAAGTGACTGTAGGGAAGCATAAAGTATGCATTGCTAGTACACTAATATAGTAGTGATGCATACTCTATGAATTGCTAATACACTATTGTTTTAGCGACACATACAATGCATTGCTAATAACTGTTGTTTTTAGCGACACATACAATGTGTCGATAATAACTTTTTTTTAATCCTGCGAGGGCTAAAATTACGCCCGTGCAGTTCAGTTATTTAACCCCCCGCCCCTCCTCTCTCCTCCACAGCCAGCCACCACCCTCCTCTGCCAGCTCCACCATCCCTGGGCCACCACCTCCACCCCCTCCTTCCGCCACTGCCCCCCTCACGGGGTCCCCCTCTCCTACCCTCCTGTGGCCGCCACGCCCCCTACTCTTGTCCCCCTCTCCCACACCCACACTCTTGGGCCGCCGCCCCCTCCCTCAGTCCCCCACCCCCTCCTGCCCCTCTCTGTAAACAGAGAGGGGAAGGAGGGAGGGGGGACGATGAGAGAGGGGGCGCAGAAGGAAGGGGGCCGGCCCCTCTCCTTCCTCCCCTTCCCCTCCTCTCTCCCCATCCCCTTCCCCCACCTGCACCCTCCCCACCTCCCTCTCTACATACAGAGAAGGAAAGGAGGGGGGGAATGACAAGAAAGGGAGGAGTGGGGGGGAGGGGCCGGCCCCCCTCCTTCCTCTAGCTGTCCTCTTCTCTTCCAGTCCCCCCCCTTTCCCCTCTCTATAACACAATAATGGGCAATATTTATGTAGTTGTAGATTGTTTCTCCAAAATTGCTCACTTTAATCCTTGCTAAAAAATTCATGGATGCTTATAACAATGCAGGTTTGTATTTTGGACAAGTAGTTCATCATCATGGCGTGCCCAAGTCTATAACCTCAGATTGTGATAGCAAGTTTGTTAGTCACTTCTGGAGAAGCTTATGGAGATTGATCAGTACAAAGCTTCAATTTAGTAGTGCTTATCACCCTCAAACAAATGGCCAAGCTGAAGTTCTTAACAGGAGCCTCAACAATCTGCTGTGATGTCTAGTGGGAACAATCAGAGAAAGTAGGACCTTGCTCTTGCTCAAGCTGAATTTGCATGTAATAGGTTTACTAATTATTCTACTGGTTTTAGTCCATTTGAAATTGTTTATGGCTCCTTTAGACTTAGCTCCCTTACCCAATTTGAAGATGGACAATAAAAAGGTGGAGGAAATTGTATCTAACAATCAAAATATTCATGTAATTGTGCAAGAAAACTTAGCAACAACAACAAAGGGATATGAGGCTCAGATAAATCATCATTGGAGGAGGCTTATTTTTTATGAAGATGATTTTGTGTGGGATGTTCTAATCAATGACAAATTTCCACCTCGTAAAATCTTGCAAAAAATTAATGACAATGCTTGCAGCCTGAAACTTCCCAACTATGTGCGGACTCATGATGTGTTCAATGTCAAGCATCTTGCACCATTCCATACGGATCATTCATATGAAGACATTCGAAACTTGAGGATGAGTTTTTAGCTATCCAGGGAGGATTATGGAGATTGGCTAACTTATCAATGCATAAGCAAATTGGAAGCGATCTTAGGAATACAAAGGCCTAACCCATGCCCATCCACTTAGAAAGAATCCAAGATTGAAAACAAAAGTCCATGTTTAGAAAGCCCACCATGGGTTGGTGTAGGTTGCATATGATTGTTGAGTTCCCAATGTTCTAATTTAATGCCCTTTGTCATTTTCCACCACCTTGGGAAGTTGTTTTTTTGTTTTAAATGCTCCTAGAAAGTAGTTTAACCTTTAATATACTTTTTTTTTTACTTCATGTACGTTTAAATGCTCCAAGAAAGTATTTTGAGCCTAAAGACCCCTATAAAATGAATTAGAAGTTTTTGGTTTTGTTTCCTTTAAAATTATTATCTTTCCTTGCTAAACTTATCACTCTTATGATTTCAAGTTTCAGATGCCTTTAAGCTATTTATTTTCATTAAAATCTCTAGCCTTTGGAAGTCTATGTTAGTTATGGCTATGAGTCATCTCATTTGGATTCCATTTTGAGTTCACTTGCCTTCACAGTTCACCTCTTTTGTTTGGTATGTTTGCATCAGATTACATAGTAGTTATTCATTACATGGCTTCATTTAAAATGTGTTCAACCAGTTCCGTTACAGACCTTGTTTTTTTTTTCTCTTGGTTTGCAGTTGTTGGGTGCCCTTGACTCTTGCTCTTGGAGTAGGATTTTTGATATCTTGTAGCAAAGCAATTAGTTTTTTGTGTCCGTGTTTGTTTTTTTGGTGACTTTTTTATTTTGAATTTTTCATGCATGACTAAAGAATTGAAAAATGTCATGTTATATCTAATTGGCGTGGTCAAGTTAAAGTTGGATCTTCTTGGAATGCTTAACCGCTGCTTATGTTTGATTTTGCTTTTAGTGCATTAGCAGCCATGTTGGTTGGTCGCTAGAGGTAGACAAAGGAAATGTTGGGTTTGACTTTTAATGGAGTTCAGTGATGGGGCCATCTCTGGCTGGAGTAGAAATTTTTTTAGAAATAGACCTCACAATTGGGTGAAATATAAATTTAGGCTAGGTAAATCGATTTTGTACAATTAGACTTACACGCGTTCGACTTTCCCACAAGCGCACTTGAATTGCCGATAATACCCTTAGGCAATATAAAAAAAGATGAAGCCCTAATGGGAGACAAAAAGACATGTCGACGGCTCCCTCTCCGAGAGCCACCGTCCTCCTCCCTCGTCTCCTCCATCATCTTCTCCAGATATGGGAGCTGTCGTCCTCCTCTCCCGTCTCCTCCATCATCTTCTCCTAGATATCTTCTGCCCTCAGCTCCTCCTCATTTCCACATCCTCACCATCCAGTCGAAGAAGGTCCCTCGTCCACTTAGGTCGTTCACCGACACAATTGAACCTAATTTGTCTGTGGTAGCAGGGTGACCGAAAAATGGCTGCAAAGTGAAGACGTATGGTGGGTTTGAGGTGTGTATTTTTTGAAATATTGCGTTGTTAGAGTACGCATATAGGTTACGAACATATTTCTTGATATTGAGTATATGTAATATGTAGTTCGTGATTGTGCAATGTTTAGTTAAAAGCAAGGTGCTTTGTGTTTGGTTTGATTTTTCACTAACATAGGGGTGCAAATCTGGGGTCTGGTGACTTGGCTGAGAGTTTGACAACATCTGATGATTTATGGTTATATAGTTTGTGCTGAAAAATATATGAGAGAAAACGGATTCAATATCTGTTTTCTTTGTGTCTGGTTTTTTGCTACAATTTCCCATCAAATGGGCGGTTAGATTGTATCAATTGGGTTTGTAGTGTATGGTTGTATTTTGATAGTTTATGATGAATTATGTTCTTCCGAGGTTATATAATAAAAAAAAATTCAGGGTAAAAGTAATTGTTTATATATTTTGCTTGTATGTTTAGTTTAACAAATGATTTGAATGATTTGATATGATATCTAGCGAGGAGGAGACAATTGGACCTAGTTTACATGGGTAAAACATAGTTAACTGGTACATCCTAACTATTGACTAGTAGATTGTAGGAGGGTATTATTTGGTGAGGTACATTGCGTGGTCATTAGATTTGAGCAAAATAGGTTGAAATACGTTTTCATGATGTGATCTATCTATCAAGGAGGGGACCATATGACCTATTTTTTATGGGTAAAACAAAGTTAACTGATATAGCCTAGCTGTTGACTGGTAGATGGTAGGATACTTAAATTTATCCTAGCATATTTTGAGGTAATTAGATTCAAGGAAGATAGGTGTAGAAGGTATGTTTAAATTGTGTGATATGATATCTAGCGAGGAGGATACCATATGACCTATAATATATGGTTAAAACAAAGTTAATTGATCAAATGAACTCTGGATGGTAGATGGTAGGAAATTTTTTATTTTTTAAAGTACATTGTGTGGTCATTAGATTTGCGCAAGACGGATTTACAAGGTAGGTTTGAATTATGTGATCTGATATCTAGCGAGGAGTGTACCATATGACCTAGTAGATGGAAGAAAACAAAGTTAATGGATACATCCTAACTGTTGACTGGTAGACAGTAGGAGGCTTATAATTTTTGAAGTACATTGGTTGGTCATTAGATTTGGGCTAGGTATTTTACATATGGGTGGATAAATAAGAGTGTTAGTAAGTAAAAATGTCAACTTTATCTTGTGTGTTTAGTGCTTAGTTTGTATGCTTGTAATATATTTTAATAGATGGAAAGTAAGTAAATGAATATATATGTTTTGTTGTTAGGGTAAATAAGAAGAATATATAAAATTAGTTTTACTTATGAGTATGATGTTATCTAATATCTAGGGAGGAGGAGACCATATAACCTAGTTTATATGGTTAAAACAAAGTTAACTGATACATTCTAACTATTGACTGGTAGATGGTAGGAGGTTTATATTTTTTGAAGTACATTAGGTGGAATTAGATTTACACAATTTAGGTTTACAAGGTAGGTTTCATTGATGTGATTTGATATTTAGCGAGGATCATACCATATGACCTAGTATATATGGTTAGAAGAAAGTTAATTGATTACGACTAAATGTTGACTATAGATGGTAGATGGTAGATGGCTTATATTTATCGAATTATATTTTGGCTCATTAATTTTATTATTTATTTCAAGGATATCATATTGCGTGCAACTTGTTGGAAATATTTAGTGGCTTCTTCATTTCACCGCAATACACTTATATCTCTACCTCCCCGAGGTATGTGAGGTGCAACAGAGGAGAAGCCAAAGTAGAGAACAAGTCGGTGGAGGCCAACGTCGAGCTGCTAGACAGCTTCACAGTGTATAGAGTGATTACGCTAGATCAAAAGATGAGATGGATTTGGAGAGCAAACATTTTGCACATAACAAAGTTTCTTCATTAGGCATTGGTGGTGGCAGATGGAAGTATAAAACAATCATTAGTATTAACTCAGACGATGAAGATGGTGCCATATCTTCACTTCCCACCTCAGATTTAATATCTTCATCATTTGAGTCAATACTAATGATTGTTTTATACTTCCTCTTGCCACCACCACATCCTAATGATTATACTTTACGGATGATTGCCCTTCAAATTAGAGGATGTGATGGATTTGGAGAGTAATTATTCTGTACATAACAAAGTTTCTTTATTAGGCGTTGGTGGTGGTAGGTGGGAATAAAAACTATCATTAATATTGACCCAGATGAGGAGGATATTAAATCTAAGGTGAGAAGCATAGATGTTTTGTTCTTCCTCTTGCCACCACCACGTCCCATTGATTAAACTTTGTAATGTGCATGGCTGATTGCTGTCCGAATCAATTACATTCTCTAATCCAAAATAATCACTCTGTACAATCAAAAAAAGAAAATATCAGATCATATTGCCAAATGCCGCACATGATGGAGTTAATGATGTTTTGTATCTTTAGCATGTATGGGCACGGTGGATAATTTATGTGGGATTTGTTGTAATGGTTAGAAAATGGCATCGTATACAATTTAGTTGATAATATACATGAGATTGTTTGTCATGGTTAGAACTGCCTTTGTATACAATTTTCTTGATAATGTACATGGAATTGGTGGAAATAGAAGTTTTTAATGCATTCATATACAGTTTCATGGTTGTTATAATCTTGAAGATATATATCATTTAGAAAATAAAAAAATTACAATCAATAGCTACAACTTCCCATTGATGTTGTTGAAAATACAGATAGAGTACCGAAGGAAGCAAGAGATGACGCGTTGGAGTTGTCCGCACGCGTGCTGCATATAAATAGAAATAGCCCATCCATACACATATAGTCATAAAAGTGAAAATCTTTGTGTTTTCTCAACAACCGAAGGTTTCTTCCAAGACAATCTTCTAAACTATTCTCATACGGCCTCCTCTTCTCGTCCCCCATCTGCTCCCCCATTTGCTCCCTCATCTCCTAGTTCTTCATCATGTCAACCTTTGTCTCCTAGGCCACCTCCATTATCTCTCAGCTGGTGGACTATCTCGGCAATGTGGATCTGTGTGTCGATTGCAAGTAGAACACTTTAAGAAGATACTGATCATGGGACTATAGGTTGGCGAAAGGTGGATGTCTAAGAGGCTACTCCCCATATGTACCCTAACTCCTGAAGGCAAGACAAGAGTTGTCATGTTTCTACCCAATGGTGGCAGTACCGGAACAATGGTGAGGTTGGATATGGAGGATAGGATAAGGTTTGTACTTGCGTATGCACAAGTTAAAACCTGCTATGATCTAAAGCTGAAACAAGAAAGACAACACATTTTGGGTGTGGAGACCATTGCTAATAGCGTTAACTCATACGGCTCAACTGATAATTCGTAGTGTCTGAATGAGGTAACATTCAGGTACATTTATTCTTAACTTTTGGAAGCACTTCTAGGGTGGGTGTGCCACATGTAGAGTTGTAAGACAAGAAGGAATCAGTGGGGTTAAGCATCAAATTGAAGAACGTCAACAGAAACGGTTGAAAAATTGAGACCGAAAGCATATGACTGAAATGTCTCAACTGAAAACTGGTAGTGCCTAACTGACATATCTTTTGGGTATATTTAACGGTTTACTATTGGATGGACTAATAGGCATTTGAAGCATGTTCAGATGAGATGGATACTAATGAGCAACCTGTGTTATTTGTGAGGGGGGAGGGGAGAGTGGGATGCAAGTCGACATAAGTATGATAGCTCCAATGCCAAGTCAGATCTAATATTTGTTAGAAGCTCATTGTCATATGAATCAGTGGTGACCATAGTAAACGAAGTAATAGGATGTTGTAGCAAGGAATACTCGTTAAAAATTAGCTTTACATATCCTTTGGCAATCCCCATGACCTACTTCCAATAGAAATACATGATACTAGGACTCTCCATTGCCTTCTTCAGCAATGCCAGCACATACGCATCAATATGCTAAATCAGAGTAAGCGAAAATCAAATGAGTATCATATTTAATATTTATAAATCAAAATAACTATTATTGTGTACAACATAGCCAACTACTAATACAACTCAAATTCACACATACATTATCCTAAAGCCACCTATGTTGCTACATAATGGACCGTATAAACTCGGATGTCAGCTAGATTCCACCAATTGCTGGCCAGCTGATCAATTACGAATGTCATGATTGTCAACACATATTTATGTAAATGAAATTGATCAATATGAAATGAAATGTGTATCAAATCTAATACTATAATATGAACTCACTCAGATTTCCAACCCTTCCTAAGGCTCTTTCGAAGGGTTTTATCTTCCTCCACTGTTAGGGCATGGGGTTTAGGATATGCCTACTCTAGCAAGGCTATCTTTGAGAGTGCAACGAGTCCACATATCTTGCTTTTGTGTACTTCCTTCCTCCACTGTTAGGGCATGGGGTTTAGGATATGCCTACTCTAGCAAGGCTATCTTTGAGAGTGCAACGAGTCCACATATCTTGCTTTTGTGTACTTCTTGGCCGGCTGGAGTTTGTCCTGTAAGTGGGTTGTCAGTAATTGAATCTCCTCCATCTTCAATTTGATCCAGTCTATAGTTCGCCATTTCAATGTTAGCCTGCCCATCTTCACCCTTGCAATGAATATCATCATCATTTAAGTGCTTGCCAGCAGTATCTTCCTCTTGAACATCACTTGGGCCCCTCACCAATCTCCTCTTGCTTCTCCTTGGCGCTATATAAGGGGTCCTTACATATTTGCTAGCAGCCCTCTTCCTACCCTAGACATCGCAGGGCACAACCTCTTTGACTTTTGGGGCATCACTCCAGATGTTGACCCCTACCTCCCCAACGCCCACACTAGTTGCACCATCAAATGGGTGAACTTTATTTGCGACAATGTCCTATGAAGACATGCATGCATGAGTAAAAGTGTAAATCAAAATATAAAAATATTAGGACAATGTGGGATAATTAAGATAGCAAACTATGAAGCATGTCATTTTTAATTGTATAACATTGGGACAAGAAATGCATGTCCTTCATATGACAAAAGTTTGCATACCCTAACCTGCCGACAATTGGATTCATTGAAGGGGTTTTGATGGTCTTCATCTTCATCAACATAAGCATCTCCAACATCCATCCCTTCCTGGTCAATATTAATTATTGTAAATATTAGTATGATTATTATGGAATTACAAGAATAATAATACTTAATAGTAGTATGAAGTTATAATCATTAATATAATGTAGCTAACCTCAAATCGGTTTGCTATCTTCCCATTCATGGACAACAAAGCTGAAACATCTTGAGACAATTTGTTTGCCTTGGCCTCGAAACAATTGAATGCAGCCACCTTTAGCTGAATGAGGTCAATTGTGCCAAGAAGCTTGACTAATGTCTCCTTCATCTAGTCCAATTGCCTCTGCACATTTTGTCCCATTGTAGCATCTAGGTGCTCACTTCCCTATTGCGGTACCTCATCAGCAAATGAAACAACCATTTCATGAGCTCTCTGAGCCTCCTCCTCCATATCTACTTATACATGTTTCTCTGCCCCTTACAGGGCATCATCACCAAGAGGGACATCGAATTTATCAAAAATTATCTGGTCCCCCTTAAGAAAATTCTTCAGCCCTTTGGCTGATTGCATAATCTCCTCCTCATACTCATCTTGGGTCAAATCCAAGCAAACTGTACACCAACACCTAAAAGCCAAAATATTTTCAGTATCAGTCATTATATATGTGGTTTGCAAATTTGATGTCATAGGAAGATGACAAATGACAATATATTACCTTCTCCCCTCCAAAAATGGCCTTGTCAATTGCATCATAACTAGGCTTCTTATAGTTTGCCCAATTCAACAATCTAAGATAAACATCCTATACACGTCTAGCACATAAGTCTCGTAGCGGAGGAATCCTTTCCATCGTCCAAACCTACATTAAATAAATGTCATAATATCATAGGCAGCATATTACATTCAATCCTCAATCAAACTACCAAACACAACGTACCAATAGTGCTGGCACAATGTAAGTGGTTTTGGTTAGGGCCTTCTTTGCTTCCTCCAAGCCATGGAGGGTGTCTTAATATGCAATGTTACCCCAAGGATAGGAATAGAACTCCTCCACATCATCACCTTATGCTCACCCTCTACCCACAATGAAAGAAGCCAAAACCAGTACACGAGCGAACTTTTCCGTGTGATCATCACTTTTGCTTATGATAATCTTTTGGTGTATCTACTTCTTTGTTATGTGTAACTTCTCCTTGCTGGACACCCTACAAAGTAGGGAGTCCTTTCTCAAAACTTTGGACACTATTAGGAGGATGGGAGCACATCTGCCATGCGCAGACCTGTTACTTGAGTGATTTGGTGGGAGACAACTTCATCGAATTGGCTTCTGTCACTTGAAACCTATACTCTCCCTGATGCATTTTGATTATGTGGTACAAGGCTTGAAGGAGGAACATGAACTTCTCTATATCTAACTGCACATATTTGCCGAAACGTGACTCTTCAAATAGGGTTGCCTATCGTCTATGCTTATTGAAATGGTCTTTCAACCTCCTTATATAAGCATAGGTTGATTTGGGTTGAGGGTCGCCCTCATGGGTTCTACCCTTATCAGCCTCCACTGGCTTAAAGATCACTGAGGCATTACTTGGTATCTTCACCCTGTAATGTTTGACAATTTCATTTTGCAAATGTGTTACTTTATAATAACCATCTATGCAAAGATATGATAATTTACATAACACACACAACATGTTCATCCCAATCAGATGAGGTATTTTTCACATCAAGTTGAGCATTGTCATAATTTGGCATGTAACCTTCCAATACCACATACCTATAGGCTAATATTTATGTAACCAGCACGTATTTGCATCACACAATGTACTTTGCATAAAAAAGCAACCTAAACTCTACCAATCAATAGTTAGGCACTATCAGTTAACTTGGTCTATAGCATATATACTTACTTAAATGGACTCCCCCTTGGTATTCATCATATAAAATATCACATAGAATGGTTAAAAGTAAACTAATGACCATTATTTTCTAAACTTAGCCAACCAACAAAATTTTGATCCTCAAATAATTTCGGCACAAACTTTTGCATTCCTTGAAAGCTATGCATGTCAATTAATCACCAATGTCAGAAGCTACGTTTGATAAGATCACTAACATACAATCCTATTAATCTACCCATATATAAACCTATTAATATTAAGTCTAATGCCAATACAATATACTTTGCATAGAAAAGTAACCTAAACTCTACCAGTCAACAGTTAGGCACTATCAGTTAACTTGGTCTATAGTATATTTACTTGATTAAATGGTCTACTCTTGGTATTCATCATATCACATATTACATAGAATGGTTACAAATAAACTAATGACCATTATTTTCCAGACTTAGCTTAGCAACAAAATTTTGATCCTCAAATAATTCCGACCCATGCTTTTGCATTGTTTAAAAGTCATCCATGCAAACTAAGCATCAAACACACAATCTATGTTTGACAAGGTCATTGACATACACTCCTATTAATCTACCCATATATAGACCTAACAATATCAAGTCTAATGCCCACACAATGTACCTTGCACAAAAAATAACCTAAAATATACGAGTCAACAATTAGGCCCTAATAGTTAACTTAGTCTATAACATATATACTTGCTTAAATGGTCTACCCTTGGTATTCATTATATCACATATCACATAGAATGGATAAAAAGCAACTAAATTTCAATCCTCAAAGAATTATGGCCCATGCTTCTATAGTTCTTCAAAGCCATGACCGCAAACTAAGCACCAAACACACAATCTACATTTGACAAGATCAATCTACCCATATATATACCAGACTATATCAAGTTTACTGACCGTGCAATGTACTTTAAACGCCCACCTATATTGTACCAGTCAACAGTTAGGCCCTATCAGGTAACTTCGTCTAAAGCATACAAAATTGCTTCTATGGTCTCCCCCTTGGTATTCATCATATCACATATAACATAACACAGGTCCAATTAAACTAATCAGCTATATTTTTTTTCCTTAGCCTACCTACAATATTTATATCATTAGAGATTTCCTTTTCATCTTTTATAATCAGATCACATCCTGCAAAAATTTGAATCACATTAAGATCTACCTAGCATTTCATCACACAATCTCAATAAATTTCAAAATAAACCATATAATACACTGAAACAAGATATTCGATTCTTCAATTAACCAACCAGGGTTGTAGGATCTTACCCTGCTATTTATATCGCCTACTATTGATCAACTGTTGGGGAGTTTGGTCAGATGACCAAGTGAAGAGACAGAATGGAGACTAGGGCCAAACACCAAAATTTGAGATGTGGCGGGCTGGATCAGAGGGACGGCAGGAAGACACCAAGTTAGTATTGTTGCTTTTCGGAGGGGGAGAAGGTGGCCACAATAGATGTCTCTAGTTTGGAAATGATTGCCAGAGTGAAAGATCGCTGGAGTGGAGAGCAAAGGATGAAAAAAAAATTGGAACTTTCTCTACATCAAGAGTTCCATTGGATGACAGATGTTGTAGGAGGAGAATCCTTGACTGGTATGGTTGTCACTAGGGGGAGGAATTCGGTTGGATGAGTGATCAATGTAGGATAGATAAAAGCCGAGATTAGTTGGGAGTGAAGAATGGATATGAACTTTCAAACACGAAAAATGTGACTGGAGGAGATATACCGGAGGAGAAGAAGGTGACTGAGGGGAAATCTGGGAACGGTCGAGAGTGCCAGAGGGAAAACCAAATCTGAATTTGGGATGCAACTTGTGAAGTAGGGTTCTAACTTTTCATTTCAATTACCCTAAGGGTATTATCGGCAATTCAAGCGTGCGTGTGGGAAAGTCGAATGTGCTTACGTCTAATTGTGCAAAATTGATTTACCTGGCCTAAATTTCTATTTCAGGCAATTGTGAGGTCTATTTCTAAAAAAGATTCTCTAGAGCAAGTTCAGCTGGTACACAAAAAGAGTTCGGTCTCCCTTTGGAGCGCATGCCATTCTCCATGCAACATGCAGTTCAATGGTTTATTAAAGCAACCTTATTAATAGAGAGCGCATTATGATGGTTGACTATAACCTTAAAATCATGATAAAAATCTCTTAAGTTCAACTTACAATCACTAGATTCAATCAACCAATTTTATGCCGTATATCATCTATCTAGCATCAAAAACAAAAAAACATCAACACAACAAAAACCAACTACAAATTGGATATTACAAAATGTATGTAACATTCATCCACTAGCTCTTGTTATGTAATGTCATGTTTCACAAACCCAACACGAGTTTTATCAAGAAAAAAAACCACAATTCATCTAAGATATCTCAACAAACTTTTCATTGTATTCCATTTTCACCAAGTCCACTTCTTGCACAGTCAATCAACCAATTGGCCAAATCACAGCTCACTTTAGATATCACAAACAAGCTCAGAAGTACATCAAGTTTCTAGTAAGCCCATGAATACTCAAGGATGTCTTCTCCAAATTCTAGGGCAGATTACAAGTTTTTTGACCACCTGTAATAAAAAACATAAGCTAGTTAGGCGGGTCAAGAACCAAGGTTCAAAAACAAGATGAACTTCCAAAGAATTGATATGAAGGAAAATATTTAACAAATACTAAGATTTATATACCTCTTAAGAAAAACCTTCCTGCACAAGCTCCATAGACTGAATAAGATGCTCAAGCTCAGCAGATGACCAATTCATCCCAGCATATAAATACGAAGTCTAGTGTTTCACAAGTATCTTAGTTTATGAATTTGCCACATTGAAGCTGACTGAATATAGAAGTTTCAGCTTTAAAGAAGTATCTTAGTTTATACATATCTGATTAAAAAGAAATAATTACCTAAATGACTTTTCCGAAGTATCTAACTAATTATAGGAAACATTTGCCTCTCTTCTACTACCTTCCCCCTCAATACCAGCATATATCCTAAATCAATACATTAACATCTATTTTCTAATTAATTATTAACAAATTATGAACTAAATAAATCCATAAAAAAAAAATCTCCCCTCCAAATGATTTTAGCAATCTCCACATCATCATTTGTTCTCCCTAGTAAATATAAAACTAATATTGTTTGATTTTGCTTCCATCAAATTCATCACCCACTTTAGTTAAAATGAATTCATTTATAACCCAAATAAAAACAGAAAAGCGATGCACCGGATGTTGGACGGAAAAGGCATCAACTTTCTGGCCGATGGCAGCATTCCCAACAGAATTATTTTTTTTCAGAGAAGATGGGAAGTAGCCGCAGCAGCAATTGGCACCTGAGAATGTGAGCAGGGCTAGCATTCACTCGTTTCTAATTGAAGCCAAGGAGAAGGGATAAAAACAAAAAGAAATTTTGCCTTAAACATCTTAAAGCTATTTTCCAAAAAAAAAATGGAACGAAAGTTTTTTACCATCAAGGCCAAACTTGTTGGAGTTTCCACCGTACTGGATGTGATCTAAATTTCCATAAGCAATTTGTGAGAGGCGGAGGCAAGAGGCTGCGAGAGGAAGCATCACCAAGTCGGTGATGATGAGGGCTGTTAGGCCAGGGTATGGGCTCCAGCCCATGTTGGTCCACTTTGTTCGTAGTTTGGGTGAGCCGATACTGGCCACGTGGTCCAAGGCTAGTAGGGTTAGTCATGCCGACCCCACATGAGACATTGTAACATGAATTCTTATAAGACCCACATACGTCACACACACATTAAGTATGTGACTAGGGTACGCATTAACACACTGTGGAGCCTGACTCACGAATTAGTGTCAAGGGGTTGACCCTATCGAGGTCTTAGCCATGTGCAAGAGGTCTAGGCCTCTGCGAGCTCTAAGAAGCAGAGTTTGTGTCAGACCCTCTAAGAAGAACCCCGGTGAAATTCAGCAAGAGGCCCGTCTAATGAAGCACACTTAAGAAGAGATTGGGTTGGTGTGTAAAAGAGAGACAAAAGAGAGGAGGGGGCCCTAGTTTTGACTGGCCGCCCCTCTCTTCTCTCTTCTCTCCCATTCTGCCCCATCTCTCCCTTTTTTGGTCGTGTGATCCCCTTGTCACTTGAGAGAGCAAATAGGACTGGCCACCCCTCTCCTCTCCCTCTATCCTCTCTTGGTGAGTGGTGCAAGAGGAGAACCCTCTTCATTGTTTTTTGGCTTCAAGGACAAGGGATTCGATGCCTCTTTGGTGAGTTCTCCATCCATGAAGAGGGCGTTTGAGGGATCTACACATAAATAAGGTAATCTACTAACTTTGCTTAATTGATTTATGGTTAAATTGAGGACGGGCATTGACATAAAGGAAAGGGACGTCTTGGGGCTGATCAGCCTCAAGGGTTAGTCTGTATCAATCATCTCTTTCATTTTGATTAATTCTATGTCTTGATCAAATGTTTTATTGCTTATGGTTATGCATGTTCATGTATTTGTGTAGTCAATTGATTTACTTTGTGCATCCCCCTCAGCTCGCCCACTGTCATGCCACCACTCTATAGTGGTATCAGTGCCTGGTTGAGTGGAATAGGTCGTTGACTTGCATAAAGTTTAAATTTTTACATGATTTAGGGTTTTGATACATATTTGGGGAAAAAACCTAATTTGTTTACTATGCATGAGTGATAGGGCTTTTGATATTGAAGTGAAATTGAATCTATTAGGGACTGATCCATATATTTTGATTTCTGAAATTTTTGTGATTAAACTATTTATTTTAATTTGGCACGTGTATGGAAAAAATAGTAAATTCACACGTGAATTTTTTGCCCAAATAAATTTTCTAATCACTATATATTCACACACATACTTTTTGGTCCATAGTATTTCATTAATTATATTGTGTTAATTTAATTAATTAATTGGCTTAGACGATATTGTAAATTGACCAATTTAGTCCTAGGGGCATTTTGGTCAATTCACAAGGGCTTTGTGTGTGGTTGAATGTTTTATATCCAGAATAATAATCATTATATTTTATGTTGATTGAGTGATTATTGAGTGATTTAATTTAGTGTGATTATCATGGGAGAAAGACTACATTACCCCTAAGGCTATTTTGGTAATTTCACACTATTATTTTTCTAGACATAAAAGTATTTATTCTAGCAACCCAATAGGTATTTGCTTGCTGATTGGGTGTGTTTAAGGGATAGCATAAGCTATTAACACAACTAATTGCATAATTAGGGTAACTTACCTTAAGGGGGACTTAAGTGAGGGCTTTTCATATACTAGTGACTTGAGCCTAATTGATATGTAATTAAATTAAGGCATCATTTGGATGAAGCTTTGCAACCACTTTCTGTCCGCTTTTTATTACTTTGCATCTAAATCTTGTTTCGTTTGGGAATTCAGACTCAAAGTCTAGATTTGTTTCAAAAACGCCTTTATCCCTGTTTTTTACTTGTTTTTGTTTTTTAACCGTTTTTTGCCTAACTCTCCTCCTGAGGAGGGTTTGGCAAAAAGTGTATCAATAAAAGGTAATAATATCATGAGTAAACATTTTTACACTTCTCTTCTTTCTTGCTATAACACTCTTTTGCAATTTTTCCTTTTCGGATGCACACGTTTTCCTATCTAATAAAACCCCCTTCTCTCAACATGATGCCCTTACACAATTTTTTTTCTTTCTCTCTTATACTAACTCCCTTTTCTTTTACTCCTCTCCAGTAAAACATTCTTCTCCTTCTCCTCTCACTGTGACCACCCTCATCCTCTATTAATGACCACCCTCATCTGCCATTGATGAGCACATTCGTCTACTCAACATTTTTTCATCTAATTTTTTGAGGACAAAGTAGATATTTTTCATAATGAAGATGATATACAATACAATGGCTACCCAAACAAGATTTTTTAAACTTTTTTTGAAAAACTAATTTTTTATAATGTATATCCAAACATAACCCGCTTTTGCTTTGTTTTTAAAAAAGCAATTTCAACTAAAAGCAACTTTTCATATGACACAAAGTGTCATCCAAACGATGCCTAATTGAATCAGCGTAAAATATTTGTCCCTTTGATGTGTGTTAGATTAAGTGAGTCAAATACATAATTAACTAAGTAGCTATTGGTCATAACGTAGTATTTATTTCTGTGTCTTTGCCTTGTTTTTGTAGTCAATCTGATTGTGCAAAATAACATCAAAGATGGTCAACCTCTAAACTCATAAAGACAGAAACTTAATGTTGATAATTATTTGGTATGGAAGAGGAGGATACACCATATCCTCACTCTCTCCGACCTGGCTCATGTCATGGAGCAGGTCATTAAACCATGTCCAGATAATTGTTCTATAGCATAGAAGAAGGCCTATGAGAATTGAAGAATGATGATAACAAGGCCAAGTCCACTATTCTCACCTTCATTGAGCCTAAGATGGAGAGGCTCTTTGAGATGTACCAGTTTGCCAGAGAGATGCCGGAAACTGTATCTGTGAGGTATAGGGAGCAAACTGAGGTTCATAAGAGGATGTTGCACTCAAAATATAAGAATTCTAGGATGAAGGAGGAAGACGATGTGAATGAGCACCTGAGTACCATGCCCATCATTATTGATGACCTGGAGACTCTGGATGACCCCATCTATGATGGAGTTTAGATGTCTACTATGTTGAACAGTCTCCCCACACTTTTGCATTAGTAGAAGAAGCCAAGTTTTGATGGGAATCTGTTGAGAGGATCAACTTTCCATGTGGACAGGAGATCTCATGGGATGACTTTAAGGAGTTTTTCTACTTTAAGTACTTTCCTCCTTATGTCCAACGACAAAAGGAGGAGTTTCTTGACTTAGAATTAGGATCTATGACTGTTCTACAGTATGTGACCAAATTTGTGCAACTGCTGAGGTTTGCCACCCACTCCTACCCTACTAGCTGAAAAGGGCGGAGAAGTTTGTGTGGGGACTAAAGGATGGACTACAGGCAAAGGTACTTCCTTCCCAACAAATCATAGCGGCGAAGGCAATAGAGTTGGCATCCATGATGGAAGAGGACTATAAGCTATTGTAGGAGAGGAATAAAAGTTTGAGCAACGGTCAAGGAAATAACTCAAAGCAAGGAGACAGCAAAAGTTCTTGCGAGAATGATAACAATCGCCCAAGTAAACAACAAAAGCCACATCAATAGAATTAGCAGAACCAGAGAGCAAGCCAGCGCAACAATTCACAAAAAATAGTGATAGATGTCGATTATGCGGCAAGGAATATCATCCTGGCAAGCCTTGCCAACCAAAAGATAGGAGATGCTATGCATGTTCCGAGAAGGGGCATAATGCTCAAGATTGCCCCGACAAAGCTAACTCCGACTAACTCTCTTCATTTTGAGGATGAAATCCACATTAAAGGGGGAAGGTGACATCCCTAATCATAGGTAATATTATTTTTTACTTGTATGTGCTTGTTTTATTTGCTTGGTTGATTGGTATCGTATCATTATTATGATTTTGATGACTATATAGGGTATAAGGGGTCCGACCTTGGTGTGAAGGAGTTCACTTGGTAATTAGGGGCTCCGGCCTTGGTGAGGGGGGCACTTTAGAAATTAGGGGGTTCAGCCCTGCTAGGATTATGCTTGATAGGGAAGTCCAAAGGAAATAGGATTAGCTAAATTGTTTTAATGTTTGTATGATGCCCAGCCTTGCAATTGGTTTTGTTGGTTTGTTAGCCTATGTATGTAGCATAGACAAACTAAGAAAATAAAGTGTCTTTAACTCATAATTAAGTTACAAGATTTATTTTCCCTCATTCAAACAAAATAAACCCAAATTTTGTTCAACTTAATATTCTTAATTCCAATGTACGAGAAATTTTTCATCACATCAGCAAACAAAACATACAACAATTTTTACGTGGAAACCTAACCATGGAAAAATCATATGGCACTTTGTCTAGATTAACTATGCACCATGTAAACTTAAGATTACAAAATTACCAATTAGGTGGACAAAAGACTCTTCTTTTTTCTTCAAACCGGCTTGATCTTCACACCACTCTTGAATTCTGAATCAACCACTCTAGATTTTTACGGGCTATAGCATTATCTTCTCCTCCTTTGTGCTCTTTTAATCAACATAGATCTTTCATCTCCCCATTGGAATGATTCTTCTATTCACTTGATCTTCTCAGCAACAAGCTTCAGCAAACACCATGTGTTTTGTATGCTAATCTCACCTTTAATCACTCTATTTGATTTATGGTAGAGATTTTCTAATTTTAGAAGATGAATCTCTGAAAACTTCATTAGAGTAGCTCTACACAAGCTCTCTAGGTTTTCTAGGCCTTCTCTTTTCATCCATCATGTTTCTAATCTCTTTTTATAGATTCTCAAACCGTAAAAAGAAAAGGTCTCCAATTTTGAATTGAAACCAAAACAAAAAATCTTAATTTAGGAAACTAGCCACTCTAGTGATCAATCATTTCTATAGGGTGATTGATCACTTCAACAACCCGATTGATCACTAACTCTCAACGTCATTTTACATTTAGAAATTTTAAGTGCCGATCGATTAGTTCATAGAAGGGATCAATCATTCCATCATATTTTTATTTATTACTATGTACATATCCAAACTTCACCATTATTTCACCTAAAGGTCTCTTTTACCCTAAAGTTTGTAACGTGAAGTGTGCGCGTGCTTTTACCCAACATAGATTGGAGTCTTCTTTTCATTCCACCCTTAGAAATTAATCTTTAGATTGTAAACTGAGTTAAAATACAAATTTTATGATATTGTTGTGATCACAACAATAAGCCAATACATGACATAAAAACACTTTATCCTTACAGGTTGTAAGGGATATGCATGCTAATTTCGTAGCCTCTATGCAAGGTGCCCCTTAGATGAGAGATGGGGCTCCCCGCCCCCTAGTCTACCAAATGTCTTTATAGCCATGTTAGAAAGATAATCTCCGTAGTCTTTAGATGCATGATGGTGAAACAAAATGTTTCACTATTAAAGTCTCTTAAGTTGCTTGTGTACATTACAAGACTATGTCTCCCTCCAGCTAGCTTGCTTGGGAAATGTCTTGGTTCGTTCACTGTGAGTTTAATACCCTTCAAAACTTTGAGGGTCTCTATAGTCTTTCTAGCCCAAAAGAATGAATATATAAGACTACAAAATGTGGTCTCATTGCATAGGAATTAAACTACTATCAATTTAGAAAATCATACTAGGTAATCACAAAAAAATTCACATAAAATATTTTTAACGTGGAATGCTTAATACAAATAAAACCATGTAGCCTATCCTCTGGTTGAAAAATCAGTGCACTAAAAAATTAAGACTTCACAAATACTCAATTTTGCTGCTAAATTAACATAATGTACTAGAAGTCCATCTCCGGTTGTCTTTGTCACCAAAGTTCTTCTTAATGGTCACAAACTTGAGCTAGTTGTCTTCTCCATCCTTAGTACAACCTCCTTGCTCTTGAATTTAAATCAAATTTAATCTTAATTTGCACTATCTTTTGGCATGTGTGTGATGTGGTTTGCATATCTCACAGCTCTCCATTTAATTCATAAAAATTTTACAAATCAAATACATTCATTTTCTTTTGATTTCTCTAAATAACTCTCAAAAGTGTAACGAATATAGCACAAATGCACTCTATTTTTCATCTAAGAATAACCATCTTTTTCTCTCAATTTTGTTCCATTTATGTCCTTATATAGAGGCTTATGTTAGTATAATTTTTTGTATTCAATTATGAAACAAATTGTTCTCAGAGTAACCTAGTTCAAGCAACTACATAATAGACCAATCGATCGTTCCATAGGGAAATCTATTGTTTCCTTTTCTATTCACAAAACCCTAGCATGTGATTGATTGTTCACTATTATGAACTTTGCCAAAACTCACACCGGTTGATCTTTGATCTCACCTATTCATCATTTGACATAAAAAAAATCTCAAATTTCATCCATGACTGATCGATCGCTGATTGATCACCAAAAAATCGTGAGTTGAAGGTGATCAATACCTTATGAATAATTCTTTTGGTTTTTGTTATTTTTATTCTATTATTTTTCAAAAGCTATCAAATGATAGATACATTAAAAAACTAAATGTTTGTTACAGTATGTATGTGTGGATTTTTTTTACCTTTTTTCCTTCAAAATTCAATCATTAGTGAAGACATATAAAGATATGTCTTCAATTTTGAATCTCTAGAGCACGTCTACTCTAATTTTTCAAATCTATAAATTTTAAATATAACTTGAGACATCACTAATCATCTCAAACTACATATAAATGAATTATATAGTTGAATGAACATAGTTTTGGTCATCAAAATATAGCCATACATTTTTCCTTACATTCACATGTCTTCGTTGAGGCAAGTTCATTGCTTAGGTCACATACTAGACACATAGTCGCGTAGCACAAGCCAGGACCGTGATGAGTATGGTTGACTTAATTGGCCAATTTGCCTTGCAAGTGCCATAGAGGTGGTGGTGGTTGTCGTGTAGAGTGGAGCCAGTGGGAAGGTGAGGAAGGGATACAAAAATATAATGAATCTTTTGGTAGCCAAAACATATAATTTCACACAATACTTAAATACTCTTCATAATTTTCAATATCAATAACATACCCTTCTAGCAGCACATTCTAGATTAAATTATTCAACATGAACATTGGAAATGGTATTTATTAAAAAACATAAAAAGAAGCAAAATGGCAAAAACTGTAGCATTGTTATTCGATCGACCTGCACAGCCGTTCAAACCCCAAAACGGTAGTTCTGGTTCATCTTCCCCACTTCAAATTCAAAATTGAAACTTCAAATACACTTCATAAAACATCAAATCTCATCCCCAAACTTCATGATAATCAAATCTTTGCTTCCAAAACATCAAATATAGTCATTACTAAACATAAACCCCAAGAAATTGCATCAAAGATTACACCTTTTACAAATCACTATTAAAGCTCGTAACCATGGAACCTATTTCAAAACCCTATCAAAACTAAAATCCGAAATCACAGCAATGTTTAAGATCAAAGCACTTACCTTCCTACAACTTCTTGACTCGAAATGGCTCTTAAAACACCTTCAAAACCTACCCAAAGCATGATTTTTATTAATACTTCTCAAATTCAATTTTAAAACACCTAAAACCTTGAAGAACAAGTAGATCTAGGGTTCAAGAGGCCCAAAAACGAAATTCCAAACATTAGGCTTTGAAATAGAAACCCAAATCAATAATTTTTTAGTGAAAATCGGGATTAATGTAAAGCAAATGAAGAGATTTGAAAGATTTAAGCAAAACCCTAAATGATTAATGAATCATTAAGCAAAAATATACCTTAATCTTCTTTCTCTTATAGGAAAATGAGGATTAGGCTCTTAAGCTCTAGGTCTTAGCCCTTTCCTAATTAGAAAAGTGGTTGTGTCATTCCTTTTATAGTAAAGGGATGGGGCAAACCTATTTAATTTATGGGGTGCAAATACAATTTACTAATAAAAATGGATAAACTTGCTTCTTTAAACCCAAATTGAAGTCTAAAAATTTTAAAATAATTACTTTTGGTCTTAGATTGGTTCATTTTGGGCTAATAACTGCAAATTAGCATTGTAATGTCCCTAGTTTTTCTATGATTTTCTATAACTTTCCTACTATTTTTTTGGTCATTTTCGGCGGGAAAATGTAATGCTTAGGCATCTTCATATTTATGTATATACCCTATATTTATACCATAGAGTCAAGTGTGGGGCTTACTCGCAGGCTGCGGGCCTTGCTGCGCGCTTACAACGCAAATTTTGGAGGTACAATGCGTAGATAAAAAGTTAACGCGTGTTAGGGACATAGATGGAAAGATTAAAAAGATTATATATATGAAATCAGTAATCAGGATTCTAGATGTTTCGATGCCCAGAGAAATTTTACAGACATCAAGTGAGTTTTGTGAGAACCCGAGTGAGATTCCGGTTTCTCCGTTCTCCCTCCTCCGTCATCTGATTCCACTGAATCTTGTCAGGATCCTCCATGCCTCACTGCCATGAGTCCGTAAGTACCAGCTATGACTGCCATCATGGCCTCTTCGCTCCTCCACAAGGTACCAAACTTTTCTTCGATTTTTCTCTCCTTCAAATCTCGTTTTTGAGCCATGGGGGTATACGATTTTGATGTTGTTTGCGTCTACCCTCAACTAGACTTATATTTGGTTGGCCGCTAGGAACCCATAGGCACTGGCTAGAGCCACCGCCATGCTTTCTTCACTCCGTTGTGAGCTATCGATACTTTGGTCAGTTTTTATTCACATTTTCATCTCATTGTCCGGAGTATATTTTTGAGACACCGGTGTTTCTGGTCATTGTCCAGTCATCGGACAGACTCCGTCCAGCCTACCTTGACCTAGTGTCAGTTGGGGGTTACCGTTTCCAACCCCACTTAGCCCCTATCGTCTTGCTGTGCTCGATTAGATGTTTTGGGTGCGTCTCGGGTTGTTGTAATTGGTGAGCCATGTGCCATTTGGCTATCGTGGGCTCTACCCCGGCTTGGCGACAGTGAGGGTTAGCACCAATTGGCCTGATTATACCTCCGCTCAGAATGGGCCGCTTGCCATGCCCTATACCGTGTGAGATTCACAGCTGCCCGCACCAAATGTGTTGGTTGTGGGTGGCGATTGGCGATGTTGCCGCTTTGATCGGCCACCACTTCCTGGCCCTAGCTCCATTGCCCTTTTGTGGGACTTGGGTTGTCACTGTCTGTGACCCATCTCGCCCTAGAGTGGCACTTTTTTGGCCATGTATGAATGTCGTCACACGTGTGCTTTTGGGTTTAGGTGCCGTATTTGTGTCTCCTGATCGTTGGTTGGCTCTGCCACCGAATAGAGTTGACACCAGAGCTGTCCCCACCTCTCCTCTGTCCTCGAGCGTCGCCCCATGCCCTCTGCCCTATTGGGGCCCTCGATGTCGCGAAATTGATGCCGTTGGGTGCTGTCCATAGCCAATTTCGACGTCTTGCAGCCGGTTGAGTACTTCTCCTCTGTCGTCCGACCTTCAATGAGTACATTCTCGACTTATGGTCGCACCGCCACTTATGTTGGTTTGACCTTTCTCCCGTCTGCCCTAGTGTGCCGCCATTGATCACAGATTTTTCCGCATTGACTTCTGACACCCCGTTTGGCCGTGATTATTTTTGGCACTTCCTAAAATCCTCTGGACAATTGTCTGCATCAACTTGGCAAAGCTTTTGGCTGCCAATTCTGCTGCCAACACTGCTACCGTCATGTGCTCGCTATCAAACATCATGATTACGAGCTAGGGCAGCTTTGAACTCGTAATTTCATGATAGCATGCTTTGAATTAGTAGCAGCATGCTATGATTGTATGATTCAATGCTTTGGATGCTAAATCATGATCCATTTGTATGATGTAAGAGGAAGAATTATGCTATGTTGAAATGCATATGGGCTGTATATATGTTTGAAGTATGTATGTGCTAGTGATGACTAGTGTGTATATTTGTAAGCTACGTATGTGGGATCTGTATGTGGCAATGATGGCTAGCGTGTTTGTTGGTAAGTTTCATATGTGGATTGAGTATGTGCTAGTGATGGCTAGTGTGTTTGTTGATAAGCTACGTGTATGGATGTGTATGTATGTGCTAGTGATGGCTAGCATATTTGTTGGTAAGATTCGTATGTGCATGTATGTGCTAGTTGATAAGCTACGTGTATGGATGTGTATGTATGTGCTAGTGATGGCTAGTGTGTTTGTTGATAAGCTACGTGTATGGATGTGTATGTATGTGCTAGTGATGGCTAGTGAGGATGTTTCTACTAATATGGATTCTGCATGTGCTAGTGATGGCTAGCGTGCATGTTTGAAGTATGTATGGAGTGTATGTATGCACTAGTGAGGGCTAGTGAGCATGTTTGTAAGCTACGTATGTATGATGGTTATTTGTCTATGCTATGGATATGTGTATGTGCATGTGGGTAGAGGTATGGGCTATGGATGGTAAGAAGTGAAAGTGTTTGGTATGTATTTGGATATGGATATGTAAGTATATGATAGATGACAGAAGATATGAGTATGAAGGCGAGGAATGGAGAGGTATGTTTTGGCTCAAAGCGTATGTTTGGGGATTGTCAGACAATAAGAGTGTGCATAATTGTATAAGCATAACGTATAGATTATGAAGTAAAAAGTAAGCTCAATAAGTGAGGTATTAGTAAGAAGGTGATAATTGGGTTTGGCTATAAGGAGTTTAGTTTGATTATGTTTGTGTAAGATGTTTTGGCTTTAAGGTTGATGGCGGAGTATGTAAGACCATAAGGATTTTGGTGTATGGTGTGTTATGTTATAAGATGGACGGGTTAAGTGAAGTCTGTTGCCCTAACAAACTTGGGTCTCGGATTAGGCTCAGCTTTGGTTTGATCAGTAGAGCTCAGTATGTCTGAGAATTTTTGGTGGCATAATTGTATCGCATAAATTACTTAATTCAAACTTGAATTATAAACACAACTAATGATAGCATTGTGAGTTTGAGACCTGAGGGTTTGACGAATTAAGTTCCGTGTTTGAGCTAGCTGATAATGAGTCAGCTGAGCATATCTTATGTCTTGCCATGGTGTTTATCTTGTGGGATGTTGTTTGTGTGCTGTATAGAGCACCGGACATCTGATGCTCTATTGAGAGCGATGTATGTCTCTGACTTTGTCTATGTACTGTATGAAGCCCAGACGTCTGATGCTCTATTGAGAGTGTCGTATGTTTTCGATTCGGTCTGTGTGCTGTATTAAGCCCAAACGTTTGATGCTCTATTCAGAGAGTTGTATAATTTTTGCCCAAGAGTGGCATTATATGATTCTGCCCAAGAGTGACACTGTATGTTTTTGCCCAAAAGTGGCACTGGCACTATAAAACCCATTATGGTGGGCAATTGTATGGCCCCTAAAGTGTGGGCATTTATGTTTATGTTTGTGCGCTCAGTAAGTAGTATCATGGACCTGCTCTAACCTGTTTGATTCTATGCCCTATGAACATTAGTGTGCCTTACCTTCGGAAAAGTTCATGGCGTCTAGTCACTCCCTAGAGATTAAGATGATGCCCTAGTGGCATTTTTTTCCTTTTTGACACTGGAGCTTATTAGTTGTAATGAGCTTCAGTGGTCGATAGTATGTGTATGACTATGTGAGTTGGTATATATGATTATGAGTACGACTGTAAAAGTATAATTTTGAGTAAGAATGTACGAGTAAGGTCGTACGAGTAAGGTCATACGAGTAAGATTGTATGAGTATGGTTGTACAAGTATGTGTAAGTGATATAAGTAAGCATTTGATTGCACGAGTAAGGTCGTACAAGTATATGTAAGTTGTTTGAGTAAGAGTACGGTGGTATGAGTAAGTTTGTATGACTCTGATGAAGAGTGTATGTGTAAGATCGGTTTGATGGTATGATTTTAGCATGATGATATGCATGATTGTATGCGTATGAGCATGATTGATATGCTTGTTTGTTCATGTTTGAGTTGCATGAGCGCATCTATGTATGGATTTACTAAGTTCACTGTTTAGAACTCTCCTACTGAGTATTAAAATACTCATTACCCTATTTTTTTAGCCTTGTTGTTCGGGAGGCTTTTGCAAGTTTGTAACTAAGAGCTCCTAGAGATGGATGCTCGCTTCCGAGTGTCACAATTTAATGTATTGGGTGAGACGAGAATTAGGATGCTTATGTATTCTGGAATTGTAATTTGGATTAGACTGTGGACTATTATGGGACTTGCACTCAGGGATGCCTGGGAGGGATTTGTATTTAAAATCTACGATAGTAGCAATTTATTCGTACATTTGTTTTTGAATAGTGCCTATGGATGTTTGGTTTGGCCATATGATGTTTGATCGAATGAGTAACAATTTGGATGAGAAAAACTAATGTGTTATGTTTTAAATTATAAAACTATTTTCATATTAATTTTAAATATAATTTATATTTTTACATAGAATGACATTTTTTGATTCTCCATAACTACTCTAAAGCATCATTTTCTTATATTTAACTTCTTAATAATTTAAATACAATCATGTAAATGTTATATTTGAGTTCTTCCTTACAGTTAATTACTAAATGCTCCTATGTCCTACATCAATAATTCCATTTGGGTTTTCAAAATAAGTGTGCGGGAGTATATGCAAGGATAGGTCATTGTTAATACTACTACAATTAGAAAAGATGTGTATAAATCTAAACTATATTATATACTAAGTTATTTAATCCAAAGATACCCAACTTGACTGCTCTACTTAGTCATAGTTGTTGACGTCTTTCTCATTCTCTCCAATCGCTTTACCCTTATCTACTTGCCTAAGAGGCTTTGTCTACAAACAAAATACCAACAGACAATTTGTTAACAGACATAAACATGAAGAAGTTTTGTTTGCTGACTATTTGGCCGAGGACCAGCCCTAGGTCCAGTACAGCCCGACTTGAGAAGCAACCCTACTCGGACTGGCTTTCTAGTATATTACATTGCCTGTTCACTAAAGATGAGTTTGTATCATCAGTGATCATATCCCAAAAATTCAATCATTATGATCATATACATATATATTATTAAAATTAGAAGAGGGATGAAGATTTTTGTCACTCAAAAATTTTACAAGCAGTCTGCTTGTAGTTAACTTAATCTAGGTGAAGAGCTAAAGGAATAAACATCATTGCAAGAAAAAAGACTATTAATGACGGTTTTGAACATCACCAATAGTTATAAAAACTTTTCTAATAGTCCCGTCTCAACTATTAGAGACGCATATGAAAAAGTGTCACTAATGGTAATGCTATTGGTGATGCTTTTTCTTGCATCGCTAATATTAATTTTTTATGAAGCTTTAAAAAGCGTCGGTGATAATAGATTATTAGTTATGCTTGTTGCAATGCATCGCTAATAATATAGTATTAATAACACATTTTAAGCATTGCTAATATGAAAATATATTTTAACAAAATATTATAACGACATTTTTTAAACGTAGCTCAATGTTTTTTAGCAGTGCTTTAAGAAAATCATCTCTAATAAAACGAAAATCCTTATCCAAAACTAAGTGCGACTAACAATATATTAATAGCAGCGCTATAATAAATGTCACTAATATAGAATTTAAAAAGGAAATTATTGGAGATGCTTTTTTGCATTGCTAATAAGAAAAAAATTATTATTGATGCTTTTTAATAAAAAAAATTTAATAAATATCGGGTCTCCCCCTTTTCTACTCCTCCTTTGGCAATCAAGAAGGGAGGGGTGGGAGAAGCTGGATCCAATGCCGCTCCCCCCTCTTCTCCTCCGATTTTGGTAGTTGGGAAGGGGGAGCAGTGAAAGGGGAAGAGAGGGATGAAGCCGGATCCGACACTGCCACTCTCTTCTCCTCCTTTTCCAACAAGGAGTAGTGGAAGGGGGAGGAGGGAGACGGGAGACGGGGCTACTGTGGGAGTCGATGCGGCAACGTAATCTGGTTGGGCCGAAGCAGAGGAACGTTATAAATAGGGGAGGGGGGAGGGGAGTAGCTGTGGCAGCGAGTTAGACTAGAGCAGGGGGAATGTAGAGAAAAAAATGGGAGAGGGGAGGTGGGATAGCTTGTCTTTCATGCCCCGACACACACCACCCCGAGCCGAACCCGGTCCAAGGAAGAAGTGGTATGTGGCGTGATAAGGTAGAGTTCAATTGTGGAAGACCTAACACATTGGCACATCCATGGGTAAACACACTATAGAATTGCGCACATATACTTTGTACAAAAGAAAAATGAGCAAAGAAAGGACTACTTGCAAAAGCATTAGTCCACTTATATCCACATATTAGTCAACAATCCCACATATGGCAAAAATAAGAGTCTAAGCCAATAGTGGCTAAATAAATTCAAAGCCAACTGTGGCTATCAAGAGTGTGAAGTAGAGTCGAAGGTTTGTATCTCAACATAACATAAACAAGCTATCATAAAACCCAACATCTTTGTGAATCCCCTCTTATTGATCAGCGCCATCAATATACTTAACATAGAGCCCATCTAAACATTCTGCATGGCACGACATGCATCCCCAAAGCAAAACACAAAACAAAGAGGGGTGAGCCAAAGCTCAACAAGGGTTTTAATATAGAAAGTAAATTCATAATGACAACATAGGCATACTCAACATGTCATTTATCACATAATCAATCACTATACGCATTCAACATGGAATAATCACATAAACTTGTCCCCCCTATGCATCATGTTATAATTTATATTTCATAACTATACTCATGCCACCTGCATGTCATACTATTTATAATATATTTCATCAACACATAGTAATAACACTTACATATCGTGCTATATATGACATATTTTATCAACTCATAATCATGCCACCAGCATATTATGCTACAACCTACATTCGATAAGCACATTTCATGCCACCTATACATTATGGATTCAACCATAACTCATAACATATATACACCTCATGTGTAAATATATGAAACTCATTATCATAATCAATCTTGCATAACAATATAAACTCATGCATAGTCATTTCTCAATAAAAACATTCACCGTGCAATTGAAGTGCATCAACTACACACCATCTTGCATATCCATGTAAATTATTCCATAATTACATGTGTAAAATAAGCTTCATTGTTCCTACACAACCTGTGTTAGTAAACATTATCTCCTATACACATATAACAAATCATTGGTGAATATCTCATAATTGAAAAAAAATAATCAACCTGCTCGCCCAGGACAATCCCTATTTGGAAGATCTGAAATCCCATTAAAAGGAAAACTATAGTAGTTTGGGTAGGTTCCCTGACTAGGAAGGTACCCCCTGCTCACCTAGGACAATCATTTGCAGGGAAGGTCCTAATTCCAAGATGGAAAACTAGAGTAGCTTGCTCGCCCAGGACTAGCATTGCAAGGGAATGTCCGAATTCCTTGCAAGGAAAACTAGAGTAGTCGTGGTAAGATAGTGCACACAGACATATCATTTTGGATTCCTAGGGTCCAAATAAATCATTGAATAAATTCAAAAAAGTATTTAGCTTCATCTCAACCTGGGGAGGCACCACGTTCTCGAAGGAACACAAAACGAAATCCTATCCTTTTGGACCCAAAACCATTTTGATAAGCCTCAAATGATTAATCTAACATCTAATGGCATCCAGTTACAACCAATCAATAAATCACGGTTAATCATGATTAATCTTGTTTGTAAATCATTTTGATGATGTATACAACATGGCACATATGTGAGCAAAGGACAAATGAGTCCAGACATAAGTAAACATGCTTAAATCAGTCTATATGTGCATGAAACTTGGTCCATATATGTCAAATAAAGTTATATTAGTAAGTCTATGCAAAAGTGTACATAAGAGATAGTGTTCAAACCTAAGCTAAAACATGTGAAGCATGAACAAACTACAATCAATGGTCTATATGCAAGCATCCCTAGTCTTATCATAGTCCTACCCAATTGGAATCATCGAGTAAATGTGATAAAAATGTCAAAATATGAGTTCAAGGCATGTATAGCTTCCTGTTAAACGTAAACACGTATAAACATCACCATACTTAAGCTAAAACATGGGAAACATGATTCACATGAAATTAATACGACATTTACAAGTATATATACATAATCATGGCCAAGACCTACTAGAATCATCAAGTAATTATGAAGAAGTCATTAAACATAGATTTATAACATGTAGAACATCATACTAAAATTAAACAAATATAGCCTAAATCATGTTTGAGCTAAATCATAATTTAAAGATGGTTCACAAGGAATTACAATAACAATCTAGGTAATACTAACTCGTTTTAGTCATAGGGAATTAGATTTATGATAATAGAACAAGAAATGGTCAAACTACACAAAAATAATAGAAGGCACCAAAACTGTTGTTTGGCAGTTCGAACACCAGGCTGTTCGATCCGCCAGACAAGCCATCTAAATGGTAGGCCTGTTGGGCCGTTTGAACACCCCTCACAGTTCACTTTTTACCCATTTTCTCTTTCGTATTCAACCTTCTGAAATTCAAACCAGAAATATTTAAAAATTCAAGATAAATTCTAAAATCACCATAGAACATCATGATATCAAAATATAAACCTAGAACATGGTAGATCTAATCATTCTCATGCTTAATCACAATAAAATAGCTATAAATAAGAAGTTTTCTATAAATCATAATTAAAACTCAAAATAAAGCAAGAACCCACATAATCCAATGGATAAAACCACATGAGATAAAATTCTCTTACCTCTACGAAGTGCTTGGATCTATGAAGAAACTTCAATCCCCAAGAAATCATACCCAAAAATTATTGTTTTTTATTAAAACTTAATTAAAAATCACTCTTAGGCTTAAATCAACTTGAGAGTAGGTAGATCTAGAATAACCTTTGGTTAAAAACGAAAACCACCCATTTAGGGTGTTAAATCGAAATTAAAAATATAATTTTAATGGACAAAATCCAGAATCAAATTTCAAGAAAGGAAGATAAGAAAGATTAAGACTAAAATTGAAAGATTTGGAGTGATTAGGGCTAGAAAATTCACCATAATCCATTTTTCCTCTTTGGGAAATGGGGGCAGACCACCTCCTTTTCCCTTGCATAGCCCTTCCCCAAATGGACAAGTAGCTAGGGTTTTCCCATAATAGTAAGGTTTTAAGCTATGTTTACAAACTGTTGAGCTGTAAAATAGGGTAAAAACACCCTAAGTGTCTAATTAGGATTCTTTTTGTGCTAAAAATAAGTTTAATCATTCCAAAACCTACTGAAATGAATTAACAAAGGTCTAGAGGGTTAAGTGGGTCACACACCGTCCATTGTGGATGTGAGACCCACAACGGTGTCCACACCCTTAATTAAGAAAAATTACAATAAAAATCCATAATTTTCATAAAAATTAGATAAATCAAGTTTGGTATTAAAACTAATAAAAAGTGGAAATAAACCTTGTTGAAGCCATAATTACTCACCCTTAACCCCAAAATTAAATCAAAATCGGCAATTTATGCAAAACCACACAAATACACATAATGAAAAGGAAATCAAACCGGGTTAAAGTTTGAGATCTTACATTGTTGACTTCAGAAGATGGGGTGAGCCAAGCCGAAGAAGGAGAGTAGTAGGGTAGAGAGAAGGGGACAAGGGCTGACGGGGTGTACATAGATTTTTACTATTGTGGGAGGAAGCCTACGGTGGAAGTTAGAAGGGGCAAAATAAGCGTGGCCATGAGAAATTTTACTCAGTGGCACACAGGAATAAAATGTCGATGAATGTTACCCACATTTTTATTTTTTTGTGACTCTTTGAAGGCTTTGCAAAAACTCTCTTTAGAAACGTTTAGAGATAAACATCACTAGAAATAAAAAAAGAGAAAGAGAGAAGAGGGAGAGAGAAGATAGACATAAGAGGGAGAGGGAGTAGAGAGAGAAAGGAGTGAGAGAGGAAAGAGATGAGAGAGGAGAGTGAGAAGAGAGAGATGGAGTGTAGAGAGAAAAAGACAATTTTAAAAAAATCAGCCAATTTGAGATGCTCATTGCAAGTAGTACAAATAGTTACAACACTTTTAAATAAGTGTCGCAACTGTTAGCACTATTTGCGATGCTTCTCATGAGCATAAAAAATAGTATGGTATATTTAATAAAATATTTTTTAGACTATTTGCGACGCTCACTAGGAGCGTAAAAAATAGTACTAAATGTTGTAGCATTTAACTCTATTTGTGACACTTGAGCGTCGCAAATAGTTCTCTCTTCTCCTCTCTTTCTGTCTTTCTCTCTTCTCTCTCTCCACTCTCAAGTTCTTTCTCTCTCACCCTTCTCTCTCCTCTCTATCACTTGTCTCTCTCCCCTCTCTTTCCTCCCTCTCTATGTCTCTTCTCTATCTCTTCTTTATCTCCTCTCTCTCACTTTTCTCTAACTCTATCTTCTCTTTCTCTCTCCTCTCTCTCTCTTCCCACTCTCTCTATTCTCACCATTTCTTCTTTTCTTCCTGTCCTCTATTCTCTCTCCTCTCTCTCTCTTCTCTCACCTGTCTCTTCTTTCCTCTCTCTCACTTCTCTCTAGCGCTATCTTCTCTTTCTTTCTCTCTGCCCTCTCTTTTCTCTCTCTCATCTCCTCTCTCTCCTCTCTCTTCACTCTCTTCTCCCTCTCTCTCATTTTTCATATTTTTTTATTTAATATCTAAATATTCTATAAATTATTAAAACAATAAAAAATAATGTATTTGCAACACATTTTCTTATGCGTCACAAATACTTCTTTTTTGTTATTTTCAATTATACGTTCTGTTTTGTCTGTCTCCTCTCTCATCTCTCTTCACTCTCTCTCATTTCTCTCCTCTCTCTCTCTCTTATCTCTCTTCTCTGTCTATCTTCTCTGTCTTCTCTCTCTCATGTCTGCCATCTCTTCTCTCTCCTCTCTCCACTCTCTCCCCTCCCTCTACTCTCTCCTTTCATTCTCCCCTCTCCCCTCTCTTCTTTCTCTTCTCTCTCTCCTGTCTCTCTATCTCTATTCTCTCTAGCTCTTCTCTCTTTTTACTCACTCTCTCCTCTGTGTCGCTCTTTCTCTCTTCTCCCTCATTTTTTCATTTTTATTTATTTAATATTTGAATATTATATAAATATTATTAAAAAATAAAAAAGATATTTGTGATGCATGTCCCTATACAAGGCAAATACATATAATAGACGTGATGCTTTATTTAAAAAAGATATTTTTTCATATTTCTTTATTTAAAAAAGATATTTTAAAAAGTAGTTTTTAGTGACGCTTTTTATTGTATCGATAATAGAAGTGTTGCTAATGGTCATTTATGTAGTGGTTCATGTTACATTAGATTTAGGAGATGACACAGCAAGACAATTTGAATACATTGGAAATTTGCATACTTGACAACTCCTGGGCAATAAAGGTATTTTGTCTTATTTAAATTCCTTACAAACGGTGCCCCTATGCATACAACCCAACCATCATACACTTATAAATACCACCCCATCTCACCGATCAGGTCTAACTCCCTCTATTATTCCCCACAGCATTATTACAAGAAGAATGACTTACACCCAATTTTTCTTATTTTATTTGCATTGTTGATGTGGACGATTACCCACAAGCATGGAGCGGTGCAGGGAGACCGGGAAAGGGGAGAGTGGATAGCATGGCCATCAGACAGAAAGGGGAGAAGCACAGAAAAAAGGGAAGAAGATCAGACAATTAATCATTCACTAACTAAATCAGGGCATAGCCCTTACACTTAAATAGACTAGCTAAGTAGGCTAACTAACAAGCACCTAAAGCCCATTAGTATAATTAAAAGAAAATATTAAATACCTAATTAATTTAATTACCTAAATGCCCTTATTAAATTAAAACCCCAATTACCCTACTACTTAGAACCAATGGCAGCCCCTAGCATCCCTTAAAATGTTCACAACATTCTACCATGCTTCGCTTGCGCATCACCTCATCCTTGAGATGGCCTCAAAACTCCAGACATCGGGCCCACCCCAAGCTCCGCTGTGAACAATCGGTCCAGATTTGTGGAGGAGACATGCCGATTGATGGAGATAGTCGATCACTACTCAAGAGCAGATGTGCAGAAGCCGGCACCAACATGATGGAAGTGTAGTTAACGGAACCCGAGGGCAGAGCAAAGGAGTGACCTCGACTTGTTGGATGTAGGACAAAGCAAACTGTCTGCACAGGTCTCTAACAAGCAGGGTCATCCCAACTACTACAGAGCACCCCAAGACTGCCCACATATGGCAACAACAGACAGGATCATGGTCGGCCCACAGCGGGCAGCAAACAGCACCATGGTTGGCCCATAGAGGACATCAATCAGCCTACAGAAGGCATATTGCTTGCACCACTCATCGATCAGCTTGCAAACAGCTGGTAGCGATCTCATCCCCACCTCACTCGACTTCACATACTCAACGAAGCCAAGTGACCACCACGGAAAGAGACCAAGCACCTTGGCCAGCCCCCCTACAAGAGCCTGGAACTCAACGGAGGGAGCATCGGCCATCAAGAGTGTGGCAATCCGACTTCCGGTGGGGCATAGCTCAATCATAGAGCAGGCCCGCTTGAGCACGAAGAAGACCTCTTTGATGCAAATGGCGGCAGTAATGTGGTCCTCTGTCATTCTAAACGTTTGGGAATGGAAGAGAAGGAGAATCACCAACTGCGGCCAGTGGAATTCAGACCCACACGGAAAGGAAGATCCTGCATGATCAGGGCTCTCTCCCGGAGCTCCTCTGATTTTCCTCCAAGGCGTCCACCGGAGACACCCAGGTAGCAGATGGTTAACCCAAACCGGCTGAAGACCCGTATAAAGTCCCTGGATGGTGGGTGGCTTCCATGTAGTGGCATGGTCCCACTTCCCGCAACAAAATATCCAGTGAATGGAGAGTGGGCACACAGAGCCATCTTTCAAAAAACAGGCATAGCCATCTTTCCAAAAATGGCCGTCGTGGTGTTTGGGAGGAAGTTCATACCTGGGGACAACGGCAGAATGCGATGGTTTTGGGGCCATCCAACCACGAGCCTGAGCAACATGTACTTCTTGCCAGAGATTTTCTGCGCCATAGTCCGATCCGGCATAGATCCAACCGAAATTTAGGGTGCGGTGCTGGTGCTGGTTCCATAGTTCATCCAGAATTTTTTGGCAAAAATCACGCAATAGAAAATTTCACCAGAAGGCATGAAGATTCCGTCAGCCATAGCTTGCAACGGCAATGGTGGCTGGATGGGTAGCCACTGGAGGATGATGGGCCACTGAAAGGTAGTCCCGGCAGACATTTCTGAGACGCCAGTGAAACATAGAGTGGATCGGGTGGAGCAGAAGAAAGTGATCGGGTTTCCAGCGGCAGGTGCTTTGGCGGAAGGCGGAGCAAATGGAGACGGCGGCGGCGGTGACGTCGGGGTCGGGAAAGTGGAAGTCAGCACGGATGCCAGTGCAAACAATCTTCCAGAGATCTGGAATGCCTGCAACTCCCGGCTTGCTTCCTCGATCGCCAAAATCAGGTCACTGGAAGGCCGGCTCAGGTCAAGGACAGGAGCACTGGGGGCCATGGACAGTTTTCTACGGAACACTGAATGGCCATCCGGAGTCTGGTGGTACAGACAGAGGAGGCCGGCTTCCATTCCCAGCAGAGGCAATGCAATGAGGAAGATCCAGTCGTGGACGACGCGGGAAAAATGGACCGAAGCTGGGAGGACGATGTGGGCTCCAGCAGAGAGCGGGGACAGAAATCCAGCGAGGATTACCGGCACCTGAGCCAGTGGTGGCAGGCGGGGCTGGTTGGTGGTCGTAACAGGGAGGAGTGATTCCTCTGTAACTTGAAAAGGATGCGGCCATCCTTGCAGAAGTGGCTGGGGCCACTAGCATGCTTAGTTGTGACTTGGGAAAAGTCTGGCTTTCCCAGCAGCTTCCCGGAGTTGACCCCGCAAGTGGTGTACTTGTTGTGAACGTTTTAGGGGATGCTAGGGGCTGCCATTGGGGCTAAGTAGTAGGGTAATTGGGGTTTTAATATAATAAGGGTATTTAGGTAATTAAATTAATTAAGTAATTAATATTTTCTTTTAATTATGCTAATGGGCCTTAGGTGCTTGTTATTGAGCCCACTTAGCTAGTCTATTTAAGTGTAAGCGTTATGCCTGATTTAGTTAGTGAATGATTAATTGTTTGATCTTCTTCCCTTTCTTCTATGCTTCTCCCTTTTCTGTCTGATGGCCATGTCATCCACTCTCCCCTTTCTCGGTCTCCCTGCGCCACTCCATCCATGCTTGTGGGCAATTTTGCCCATAACATCATAAGAAGAATGACTTACACCAAATTTTTCTTATTTTATTTACATTGTTGATGTGGACGATTGCCCATAAGCATGGAGAGGCATAGGGAAACCAGGAAAGGGGAGAGTGGATGACATGGCCATCAGACAGAAAGGGAAGAAGATCAGACAATTAATCATTCACTAACTAAATGAGGGCATAGCCCTTACACTTAAATAGACTAGCTAAGTGGGCTCACTAACAAGCACCTAAAGCCCATTAGCATAATTAAAAGAAAATACTAATTACCTAATTAATCTAATTACCTAAATGCCCTTATTATATTAAAACCCCAATTACCCTACTACTTAGCCCCAATGGCAGCCCCTAGCATCCCCTAAAACATTCACAACAATTGTTCTCTCTTTCTTTCCATACCAGGGATTTGCATCATGATCCTTTTGCTTCTCCTCCCCACCTCCTCGTGGCAAGAACTGCATAGGCTTAGGTTGGACGTGAACCAATTCGACTTTTGCAACAAGAACCTCTCTTAGAAGAAAGGACCAAGGACGTGATCAACAAATGACGAATAGGGAGAAGGTTGTTAGAACATAAGAGTCCTTGCATCATGTATTTGCTTATTGTCTATTTAAAAAGTAAAAAAGAAAAATTGACTGAAAAATTGATCATTTTTGTAAAGCGATCGATTGGAACATGAAATTGCTATATATAAAACGAAGCCGAGAGTTAGTGATCGATTGGATGAAGAATCTTGAAGAAAAATACTAGGAGCAACTGATCGCCTTTTGGATCAATTGATTGCTGGAGCGTCTAGTTGCCAAAATTAATATTTTTTTGTTTGGTTATGATTCCGAATTAGTGACCCTTTTTTAGAGTTTGTGAGTATAAAATGGGATAAGAACTTGTTGGTGGAAAAAAGAAGACCTACAAAACGAAGAGAGGTATCTTCTAGATTGAGAAAATGTCTACTGTAAATCAAAAAGAGTGTAAATGGTGATATTAAAAGCATAAAACACATGGTGTTTGGTGAAGCTTGTTGCTGAGAAGAATTTGTGAATAGAAGATTCATTCTAAGGAGGAGATAAAAAATCAAGCTTTGGACGGTAAACAACCAAGGAGTAGTTGATTCAGAATTGAAGAGTGGTGTGAAGAATTAACTGGTTTGAAGAGAAATAAGGAGTCTTTTGATTTGTAATTGTGTAATTTTTGGTTTACATAGTGTAAAAGATCAAAAGCTAGGACATAAAGATTACACGCATAATTTGTTAAGTTTTCCTCATAAGTTTGCACATAATGGTTATCACAAGAAAGAATAAAAGTTGAATGCAAAAACTCTTGAGAATGTTAAACATGATAAAAATCAGAGTTAAATTCAAGAATTTTTTGAAACTATGACAATTTGGGTGAAGTAAGATAATGTGAAATGTCTTATCATGAAAACTCAACATTCTAACATATGGATGTTCAAAACACAAGACCAATGACAAATCTAAGTTTCCTAAATTGGTAGAAAAGTATGTTGACAAAGTTACCTTTGGAGATAGAAGTACCATAAAAATAGATGGGATAGGCACTTTAAATTTTTTTGTATTGCCTGATTTTGATAATGCCCTGGATGTGAGTAGTTTGAATGCTAATCTTTTGAGCATTAATCGAATTTGTAACTCTGGTTTTGTTGTCAAATTTATAAAGAATTCTTGCTATATCATTGACAAATCTTGAAAGACGTGTGAAAGGCTTAAGAACACATGATAATTATTATTTGCTTGATCCTATTTATTTTGTAAACTTAACATTTCTTGATAATACTTACTTGTGGGATCAAAGATTAAGGCATATAAATTTTATAGATTTAAAAAAAATAAGAAAGTAAGGGATCATTATAAGTGTTCCTATTTTAAAAACCTTTTAAAATTTTGTATGAGGTGCTTGTTAAAAGGGTAACAATCAAAATCTCATCATAAAAAGTTGATACATGTGAGAAATGAAAGCCCATTAGAGTTTATACACATGGACCTTATAGGACTAATTCAAACAGCTAGCTTGGGTGGTAAAAATTAAATATTGATGATGATGGACGACGTATTAAGATTCACTTAGGTAGATTTTATTAGAGAAAAGTATGATGCTTTTGAAGCATTCAAAATAATTTCCCTTACAGAACAAAACACAAGTGGTTTAAAAATCCAAAACATCAGAAGTTATAGAGGTAGTGAATTCACTTATTTTAGTTTTAAAATTTTTTGTGATAAATATAGAATTCATCATGAGTTATTAGCTCCTAAAACTCCTCAACAAAATAGGATAGTTAAAAGAATAGGACTATTACAGTTGTGTTGAACGAGAAGAATTTGGCTAAATACTTTTCGATAGAAGCTATAGGCACTGCAACTTACACCCTTAATAGAGTCTACTTAAGACCTAACACAATCCAAAACACATTAAAGTCTTTGTAAGTCTTTGTAATATATATTAAGAGATAGGGAAGCTTTAGGAAAATTTGATAGTAAGAGTGATGATTTTTCTTGGATATTTTCTAACAAGTAGGGCCTCCAAGGTTTACAACTAACAACTCAAATTGTCATGGAGTCATTTAATATGATTATAAATGATGCACAAATTTTAAAACACAAAATAATCAACATGAGAAAGGAAACAAAAAGTTGTTGGTTGCTATGATTTTGATGATTCAACTAATTTGTTGAGTGATGTAGATGATAAGGAACAAAAACATGTGAAAGTTCATGAGGATCATATTTATGAAATTTAAGTTCAAGAAGAAGAGCAAGAACCACAAGTTATAGCTAGTCACCATCCTAAAACCAATGTGATTGGTAACATCAATGAAAGAGTGAGAACAATACATCAATTAGAAGAAGAAATAAAAGTTTCTTGTTATGTATTCCTTATTGAACCAAAGAGGATTGATTCTTTAGGATGGGATTTGGAGAAAAGCAATGCAAGAGGAATTAAGACAATTTACAAGGAATGATGTATGATTTCTTATCTTTATAAGCAATGTAATGTCATAGGTACAAAGTGGAGTCAAAAGAACAAGACAGATGAACAAGGTAATGTGATAAGAGACCGAATGAAGTAAAATAAATGAATGATCCCTCATTTTGTTTGTTCCATCAAATCCTGTGTCACGACCCGGATTTTTCAAAGCATTTTTAAATAGAACGAACAGTAGGTAAATTTTTTTTTTCTTTAAATACAAAACAAATCCTTCGATTAAATATCCAGGTCATGATAACTGGGGTTCACAAATACGAATATCAAATCATATGATATTATTTAACATCTGAAAATTCATAAAGACCAGCTCATCCATCTAAGTACAAGTCTGTCACCCGTCTGAAAATAAATAACAAGTTGACTCTCACGTTTAAGGTACACTTACGTATCGGAGTTTCAAAGATGCGGAAACCTCTTGAGCTTGCCTGCCTTGGTCTGACTTGTCGTCGCTTGGAGAATCTGCAACATAGCAAACAAAACAACCACAACCACAATGGAGCATCTCCGCCTTCAGGAGAAGAGCTTCCAATGGACAAAAGGTTTTATTAGTATTTTTCGGATCGGGCCAACATCACCCGATGTTAGTTGCCTACGTACTCATCAGACAACATCTCCAATGTTTCCAACAAGATCGGATCCAAACGTAGTTCTGCCTAGAAACTACTCTATCCTACGAAGCATAGCATCCCATATGCAATGCTTAGATATTTTCAACCTACATTTTAGTAAGTCCTTTAATTGTTCCACTTGTCTAATTAACAAGCAATATCAAACAATGTTATTAATTATCTCACCTCCCTTGTTCGATAATTAATACTATAAAATCTGAAACTCAGAGATAACTCGCCCCTCGAGAAACCTCCAAACAAAGTACTCCAGCCTTGGAGTGGACTGCTTAACAGCAGCTTGACCCAAATCCCCAGGGCTCTCAATAGCCTGCCACGAATCTGGGGAAGAGGATCCCAACTGTGCTCATGGACACAGATTGGCAAGAAACACAAGCCTTCCATGATGCTCATGTAACTCCGCTTTTCGTACGTACTAAATAGTCCTGGGAAGACCTGCGGGAGACCCGCGGTAAAGACCCTCTGGTCAGTACCCAAACCGTCGTGGCGATGAAGATGCATATTGCAATCTCCACCTTCCCAACGCTGGGAGAAAATGTCTCATAAGACATTACTAATATATCCATAGAAGCCTCAGGTCCTTATGACCATTGACTCCCTCAAACATCTGATACTTAGACTAGATTATTTTCATCTAGTCAAGTAACCACTCAACCATGTGGGTCCTCTTCACCTTGTGAATCGGCCCACTAAATAGCTCATCCACTGAGCTATGACTCAGAGAACATCCCACAATCACCCTCGGTTCATTAACCAAGGTCAAATTCTATGTTAGGGCCCCGTTCACTCCATGAACTGGTCCCAACCCTAAAGAGGGTATTTTAGTTATTATCTTTGTTAGGTATTCTCCCCTCAAACCAACAGCAACCCATGTCTCTTGATTAATCTTCATTAATCTTAAGTTACTAATATAAATTAATGCAACAATATCAAAAGCATGCATCAGCATAAATAATCATGCAATCATACAAACGTATAAATAATAAACAGAGGCCCATTGCATTCATTCGCAAGGCCAGGGCTCAGAGACTTCAAGCCTGATATGTAAATTAACATATTCCACGAGTGACGTATACAACACTCTAGTCGATCGGTGCACTCGGTTGCAGACACGTGAAATACGTTGCTTTAAACCTGAAAATTAGGGTTCTACCCCTTACTTCTCATGACACTGCGACCCGACAAGGTCTTCGTGTCACTTACTAGTCATGCTCCTTCCTTTTGAAGTCATTTATAGGGTACTCTACCTCTTAATTCACTAGGTCATCTATTTCGACAAAAACAGATTATATTGCCCCTAAGGGCATTAGGATAATTTTACCACCTAAAGTATGGTACCCTCCCTTGGGTCATTCCAGTAATTTTACTGCCCCTCTATTGATTTAATTCATTGACCTCTCACGAGGCTCCACTCTCAGACCGACTCACGCTTCCATTCACACGAACGTGGGCGGGTCCACCCTAAGGGGTATTTCTGTCATTTGGTTTAAGGCCTTAATGACATCCAATGACTCTTAAATTAAACTCAACGGTATTACTAGGCTTCATGACCTCTGTGTAATTTTCCTGGTGTGTGACGAGGTCGTGAACCCCTTGAACCGACCCAGGTTGTCTTAACAGTTTACGGTTAAACCTAGGGGCAAAAAGGTCAATTATCCATTCACTGGGATTTTTACTCACCAAACGGTTTGTCCTATAATTAGGTTACCCATTAAACTCTCATTGAGAATTTTCTCCAATTTTTAGATCCACTCATAGGCCCATGAACCAGAGCCTCGAACTCGGGTAAGTTAATATTATACGATAATTAACTAGTAGGGGTAAAAAGGTCATTTTACAGTATCTGGGATTTTTCCCTGAGTTAAAACTCGGTCAGAATAATTCCAAACCTATCCAGGTCTAATAGTAATTTTCTAGGATTTGTTTGACACAATTAACCCCCTGAACCGGACCCGATTCACTCCCTTTTCTTTTTCTTTTTTTTTGTCGGACCGAACCGGGTCGGGTTAGCCGACCCGGTCCGGGGAGCACAGACGACCCGCGGGGTCGTCTTCCCCGCGTCCGGCCAGAGGCGGAAACGCCTCTGGCAGCGCCGCCCCTGGCCACCGCTCTGCAGCCAGGGCTGGGCGGTATCGGATCGCCGCCTGGCGGCGATTCCGACCAGCCCAGCCCCGCCGCCGTCCGGTGACCGGCCGGCGCAGAAAAGGCTTCTCCCTTATTATTATTATTATTTTTTAAAAGTTCTGATCGGCGTGGCGGCCAGCCGCCACGGCCGGACTACGTTCCAGAACCGACCGGATCGCCGGGATCCGGCGATTCCAGAGGTCCGGGGCTGCCGCCCGTCGCCGGCCGTCTCCGCCCTGCCGAGAGCCGGAAACCACTTTCTTTTTCTTTTTCTTTTTTTTACCAACGGCGGCCTGTGCAGCGGCAGGCGAATTCGCCGCCGCTAAGGCCGCCGGAGCCAGGGCCGCTGCGGTCGAAGCTAGGGCCATCTTGGCCAGAGCTAGGGCCGCCGCGCGGCTCCGATCCGACAACTGTTCCGGTGACCGGAAATCGCAGTACTGTTCACGTTATTACGTGAACAGTATTTACAGAACTAATTGCAGAACCGAAATTACAGATAATAATCGCAACCTAAAATCCTACCTCTGTGGCCAAGTTGACGTCGATCCACATCGCCCATGCTTCGCCGGAGTCTCGCCGGAAGATTCTCACGACGGCTCATCCTTTTCCCCTCCAAAAAGCCCCAATTCTCTACTCTGATCGGGCAAAAAGACCCCCAAATTATACCCTAAGAAGGCCTTTTATAGGTATGGGATTAGGGTTCCTAATCCCATGAGGAATTAGACCTCCAAAAACCCAATTTCGGAACAGTAATTAATCGGGCCCGTATCGCAACTTAAACGGGCAGTTCGCGCGTTCAATTCGGGTAAACGGGTCCTACACGTTAAAGTCAACTTCAAACGGCCGTTTCTCCCTCGTCCGGACTCCGATTCGTGCGTTCTTGGTGGCGTTTCGAAGCTCTTTCTATCTACTTTCCATCCATATATATATTAGCCACCAAATCTGAGCATAGATTAATTTATTCCAACGGAAATATCAAGGGATCTAGCACCCTAATTTCCACGTGTACTACTTCAGGAATTTAGAAAATTCCCGGACGTTACATCCTGGGTCATATCAAACAATGTTATGTCTTCAAGGATCAAGTGCAGTCTCTTATTGATGAGGGAGTTATTAAATTAACTCGAGAAGAAAAGAAAGTTTTTGTAAATTTGATGTCAATCCAATTTGGAGCTTTTGACCAAATTAGTCACAGGCTATCACTTCTTAGTTTGTGAGTTCATTGAATGTTTCTTATGAAGAAGAGGATGTAGAGTTTAAATATACAGAAGTTTCTCTAGAAAACTATGAGTCACTTACCCATCTTCAAATATCATATGACATCTTCATATGGGTGCATCCAGATCTTTTTGTTGTGCACATTCACCCGGGCTTTCTTTTCGCTCTAATTACTCCTTATTTGATTGCATTAGGGTACTTTATTCAGTATTTGCTTATGTAATAAGTTGGTAGTATGACAGTTATGTGTAATGGATCAGCTAGAAGCCCCATGGATTAGCCGGGACCACTAGCTGGAACTCCCTAGGAGAAGGTGCGGCTCCCTATATGGGTCGACCGTCTCCTCCCTTGCTTGGTTATGGAATAGGAAACTTAATTCTTCTTCCCCTTTCATCTTCCTTCTTTCCCCTTCCTTGGGTGGTTGTGCGAGGTACTGCTTGTGCCCGAGCTAGGCACAACACTTTTGAAGGATGAAAAATGAGAGATTATTTAGAAAAGGTCTCGTAAACCCAAAGTATATGATATCACTAAAACAAAAGCATTCCTTCCCCCACCCAAGTTACATTGTGTAACTAAGTCAAAGAATAAAAACAAGAAGAAAAAGAAGGCAAAATGGAAGAGTGAAGTCTTGCTGGTAGAGTTACTAAAGAAAGAGCCAAGAGATCTGTGTACTTTGGCAAAGTTCATGCCACTGGAACCTTGGGAAAAAGATGAAAGGTTAAATGACATGATGGTCCCTATTCTTGAAGAGGAAGGAGTAATTGAAGAATTTTGAGAATGTAATAATGTCATTATAATCTCAAACTTAGAAAATGAAGATGACGATTCAGACATTGAAGATAATCTTGTCATTGTGTAGGATTATGAGCCAGATGACGTAATTGAAATCCAACAAAATATTTTAAGTCAATAGTTGGACATAAAAATAAACAACAATGACTCATGGTCGACCTTTGAATATTAGGAATACTTTCACCCAAATGGATGGAGGGCTTGGTTAGAAGATGAAATAAATATGGTCCTTTTGGAGAACATAGACATAAAAACCAAAATAGATAAGCATTGCCCAATGTTTGAAAGTCAAATGAGAAACTTTTGCCTTATTAATGGAGAGCTTGGCCAGAAGATGAAGTGAGAACTACCCTTTGGGAGAATATAAACACGGAAATCAAAACAAATAAGCCTTGACCTGTGTTTAAAAATAAAAAAGAAAAACTTTTACCTAATGGTTGGAGAGCTTGGGAAGAGAAAGAAAATGAAAAAAGCTCACACGGAATAAAAACTAAGTGGGAAACAGAAAACATAGAGGGGCTATAGTTCCTAAAAATTTCTCTTATAGTCTCATTGACAGTTCTTACTTGAAAATGCAATTTTAGTTTTATGTTGCCTATTATAGATGACTCTCTATGTGTGCTCTATCTTTGACATAATTGGATTGTTCATATAGTTTTCTCTTCTAATTTATGAGTCAACTAATTCATAAAGCCAGGTTTGTCATCATTAAGGACACAATATTGTAGTTTTCTATGATAATGGCATTACTTATGCTATGTTGTCTTCATTCCTAAATTTTATTGTTTTCTCTATTGCATGTTTAATTGAATGGGATTGGTGAAAATGATGATGATTCTCAATTCTTTTATGTTTAAACTTCATCACGTTGTGTGAGGGTGGGGAGCTCCTAAACTGAATCCTTTCCAAGTAAGACTACTCATTTATCTTTAGGTGATTTTTCTTATTTTAGGGCCAAATATTCTTCAAGATCAGAAATTATACCCCTTTTAATGACTTTCACTAAGAACTAGTTGCTCCATGGTGCAATTGTTTGAGGGATTTTTGCTCCATAGCTTGTGGCTAAACTGCATGTTACCAGTTTGTTGTTAACTTTATCATCTTCAAAAGCATTATAAAATTGAACTACATTCTCATGACTAGTTAATGCTTTGAGTATCTTGACTTCTATCTTAACATCATCAACAACAATTGGGAGTATCATCTGCCATTATCAAAATGGTATTATAAATTATTCAATTAGCGATAGAAGGAAGTATATAAGATAACATTAATGGTCAATAAATCAACAATAATAAAAGGTATCCTCAAAATCATCTTCATACTTCAAACACCTAATTTTTTGGCAAAAATATTAAGATCAATAGCAGCTTTGAAATTTTTTATGTAAGAAAACTTGTCTCCTACGATTTATTAATTGTTGGCATGTAGCATTTTTTCCATAAAACTACATGTACAACCATGGCAATGTGTACCTTAAAACTAGACTATACAACAATGTCAGACATCCAGCTGAGAAAAAAGAAGTTAATGGAAAGTGACACAATCAGATCCACCTCTATATATTACCTTGACATTTAACCAATTTATTGAGAAAAATGCATGTAATTTGCATTTAACTTGTAAATATTAGTTGAATAAACGAGTTTCTTCCATTCCTATCATGGAAAATCTCCAAATGAACCATACCTTGAAGAAGTGGTCGATAGGGATGAGATAATTGAGCATTTAGAGAACCCTCTCTATCCTAAGTGAGAGGTGGGTTGGTCTGGCTGAAGACTTTTAAACTTTGCCCCCTTGGGAGGCAACCGAGTTTTTCTTGTTTTATTTGTTTAGTTTGTCTTAGTTGTTTATTAGTTACCTTCTTATTATCTTTGTTTTGTGCTGTAGTCTAGGTTTGGTGGTACTTATATGCTATTTACATTAGATACCCTTCCTTAATTCTTACTAGCTTTCTTGCCTATTATTGCTTAGTTTTGACAATGATCAAACTCTAGCAGTGCACAATCGATTGAGGTAATATCTTTTCTTTCTTTATTTTTCTCTTACTTTTCTTGACCATTACATTTTACTTTTGTCTTTATTTTAAAACATTGACAACAATGTTTAATTTAGATTTGGAGGTGTAGGCAGAAGTTTTTGACAGTTGTTTGTGTTGTAGTTGTAGCTATTATGTTTAGTAATATAACAAAATTTGAAAAAGAATGATTTTTATTATTTTTTATTTGGGCTATTTATGTTGATGCTCCTATAGATATGTGTCTATGTTTAATGATATAAAGTGGTCTACAAAAATGTTATATAATTTGACTCATTTAATGACTTTTATTCTGATTTCATCATATTGGTAGTTTGTGCTCCTTTTTTGCAAAACTAGAAAGACATTTGTTTAAGTGAGAATGCATACCTTTGATTATGGTCTTTCATCTTAGTGGATATCATTGAATCTAAATAAAATTTTCTTATGAGTAAACCTTAGGTATGATCTAGTAGTACTTAAGTTATTATGATAGAGTGTTGTGCTTGACTATTCTTTGTTTGTATATCATTCTACAATTTTCTATTATTACAATTAAGGTTGAGTGTATGATGTGATCAATATAGAAATAAAAGAGAAAAAAATAAAGTAGAACAAAAGTGAATGCAAATTTGTAAAGAGCTAAAGACAAAGTATCTCTACTGAGTAGACGGAGCCTTACCTCACTAAGCATAAGGTATTTGAGTCCAAAGGTAAAGTTGACTAATTTATGACCGCGTAGCCTTGTAGCTTATTTAGTTTAAGTTATTAAGGCTGAAGGATGCTTTAATAATTAGTGTCCTAAGCCAACTGGATTGGGAGTCACTAGCCTAATACTTGTCACATAGATCTTATAAAAAGCTTAAAAAAGCTAATTATTACACGTCATGTAAAATAGAAAACATAATTGCATAGCACATTATGCATTTGTATCTCAAATATGTGATAGGCAATTTTGGGTCTTTGCTTGAAGTTCTTGCACATCTTTCATTTATGATATCTTGAGGACCAATGGATGCCAATGCATGTTTTCTAAGTGTCAAAGTTAAATTGCTTTGTTGATGTGAGACACATTAAGTTATTAGATTTATGAGATTGTGATTGTGTAATCACTTAGCAATGTTTATTTTTAAAGCTAGTATATTATGTATGAGTACTCACCACCAATATAAAGTTATTAGAGTGAATTTTAATTTTTGAAGTTATGTTTTACTATAAATTGCACATACTATGATTGGTTTTACTAAATTGAGTCACATTCAAGAGGAGCTGATTTGTAAATTTCAATTGGTTTTGATTATTTTTTTACTTTTTAGTTTTTGAATTTTATGGGCATATTCACTGCAAACATCTGAAGACTATAACTCATCCACTAGTATAAATTTAGGGTTTAAAGGCTTGTGCATATACTACATGAAATCGCGATTTCATGCAGAAGTGGAGAAGGTAGATTTGTTTTCACTTTATAGTTTTAATTTTCCTCAAGGAAGAGCAAAATATAATTTTGGGCATATTTGATATGCATAAAACATAATTTTTTAATACCCTTGTTAAATTTGGCAATGAGAAATTAGAACTTTAATAGGAATTGGTTAATAAGCTACTTATTATTATATATGTTTTAGAGCTAGAATGAAGCTCAAGATAAAAAGAAAGGGACATGCCAAATCAAAGAGCAAGAGCTGAGAATGAAAGAGCGCTAAATGAGGAAAGGGCCAAAGAAGGAATAAAGAAATCTAGTTGGCAATTTGTAATAAGGGACGTGAAGCACGAAGCCAAGCCGGGAGATCAAATAGCAAAAGAACGAACCAGAATTTTCAATCAAGGCAACTAATCACCTATTTGTGGAAGGAATCATGCTGATTTGTATATTGGTGGGTCCTAATGTCATGATTAGAAACTCCAACTTAGGAATTTCTTTGGTGGAGAATCATTCTCAAAAGGGACAAGACCCGTAAGTAGCCATATGAATATACAAGCTGGGGGGGACTCCCAGTAGCCAAGCCATAAGGTCAATCCAGGTTCTGTCTAGCAACGTTAGAAGCAGCCAGCAAAGGAAAAAGTAGCCCACAACAAGGAAAAAGAAAGACACAAGGAACAAGAAGAAAAGTGGAAGCCGTTTTGCCTCATCATCAACAACACGCACAACCAATGACTTCACTAAATCAGATTTCTTCTCCTACATTCGTGGCTTGCTAAACTAATAGCGAAGGGTCCGATAAAGCCCTAAACAGATTTGATTCTACTCTTTATATTTATTTAAGTTTTTAATTGACATAAGAATTTATTCCACATGTTTAGTGAAAGTTTCATTATTTTCTATTCTATGCACTCAAGAGAGCGTAGGGATGTTTAATAGATGAAATCGAACTTAAAAACACTCATGTCCAAGTGGAGTGAGTGCACTCCGAGGTGCTTTTTAAATGAAGTTTTTATTTTTATTTGAAATCTATGCTCAAGAGATATAGGTCAATTTGATTTAACCATCTTAGTTGTGTATGTTCGAGAGGAGTATGTGCAATTTTTTATGCTTTGTCCGAGAGGAACGTGTGAGGTACATCAATTTGAGACTTTTAAAGTTTAGTAAGGATAGAATTAATTTGTTTAGGGTGGATTCGTTGCCTTGGGGCTCTTTTACATTGATTTTTTATCACGCCTTTAGTCATTTTAGTTAATTGAAATCCATTTATTTGCTTGAATTAGTTGAGTAATATTCTAGAATTAGTTCAATTGAATCAATCCTTGTGAGACCAATCTTGTTTGGCTGCTTTTCTACTTTTGATATGTGTGCTTGCTTATTTTTATTTTCTCCGAAAAAAATGAAAAAAAATTGAAGCTCAAAAAGAATGTGCCCATGCCTTTTTCTATGTAATGATACTTTTCCTCAAATCATTTTTTTAGGGCTTGGTTTTTTTTAAATCCTCTTAACTCGCATCAGAATTATTTTCATTTTTTTTCTTTTCATTTTTCTTGATGTTAAGCGGATGAGAGCTTCACACTAGCCCAGGCTGATTTATGTAGGTAACCCTTCCCCATTATCTTTACAAGGACAATTCCATTGAATAAAATATATTAAAGTACATAAAACTTACAATCTTTGAATCACATTATATAAAATTTTCTTTCTTTTTAATTCTACGTAGGAATTGTAATGACCCATTTTTCGGTTATATTTAACCCAGGGGGTTAAGGGTAATTTAGTAATTTGAGATCAGTGTTAGGGGGTTTCATTAAGTGAAATCCCTATATCCGGGTAGAGCTCGGAGTAACGAGTGTAACAGATCAAAGAATGCACAAAATGGAGGTCGGGAGCGAAAGCTACTGCCCCGGGAAGCATGCCATATGGGCAAGACCTACAAAAAAAAGTGCAGGATAACCTACCCATGTGTGGTCTTATTTTGAAGGGCTCGTCGACACGAGTCCATCGGTAACAAGAACGTGCGATTCTAATGTCGGTTAGAAGTTATCACATTTTGAGGTCAGGATATTATTCGAATAAAATAACATCATTATGGATAAGATCGACGATGCAGTAGATAAGATTGCTGACGAAGCGGATAGGATTGATGATACAAGTGGATAGGGTTACTGATGAAGTAGATAGGAGTGACACATGTCAGCCTCACGTCTATCTAATTTTTCTATAAATATCATCCAGAATGTTTAGTTTAAGGGAGGAGGGGGCAATCATCTCCCACGTTTCTGTGTTCTCTCCCATATTAAAAAACTTCTGTTCGTTTCTCACTCATTTTAAGTCCGATTCAAGTCGTTCTTGAGCCGTTCCTATCTAATTCGAGGGTGATCTACGTAATAGCATGGTCTATCCCTCAAGTTGGCATCCCTAAAAGGGAAAATAGCCTGGGCAAGAGAAGGCTCTATCTGCCACCCTCCTGCCCCGAAGAGAGAGCAGCGGCCTGGAGAGAAAGGGGGATCCATCCTCCGTCATGGGCAGTATCGTGGTTTGTCGCCCAAAGTAGGGAAGGATCCACCCTTCACCGAAGGGCCACGCAGTATGAGAAACGTCCCGGGGAAAGGTACGTTCTGTCCGTTGAAAGCGGGCGCAGAAAATGAGAAGTCTCCGAGAAAGGGGACAGTTGGTCAGTCGCCTTTTGGCACAAGGCAAGGAACATGCGGAGGTTAAAGGAGGCTCTGTTCGCTGTCTCTGGATCTAAAGGGGAGAACACCCAGAAACGAGTACCCTGAATACCTCTACCTCGTGAGACATTAGGGGAGTAAGCGTTTCTAACCTATTTTAATTATAGAATGCATGTGTTAGATATGGTATATGCTATGCCTTGATATGCTATGATCCTTTATATTATGATATGCTATGTCTATATGTCATGATGTGTGCCGTCTCGCTCTCGGTTAGAGAGAGACGTGTTGTGTGTGTGTTCGGTCTCGGCTAAGTGATAGAGCAATACGTGTGATGCATGTGGTTGCGGCTCAGTGATGGAGCGAGACATGTGAATGTGATGGATTTGCTCTAAGATAGAATGAGGCATGTTGTGGTGCTCGTCTCTATGATAGAGCGAGATATGTGTTGCCGGTGTTTTACAAGTTTTTGTATAACCCTGATTAAATATTCGGGTATACGTATGTGTTTTCATATGGTTTGATGTATGTAGTAGCCAGTAGGTAGAACTACATACGGATCCAGTCGTATCAGAGTAACATCGCGGATATTATCCGATACGTACGTAGGCAACCAACGGCAAGGCAATGTTGGCCCGATCTGGATTAGTTATATAATTAGGTTTGTTCTGGCCTACGCGAAACGAAGCACTAAAGTTCCGAAGCACGTAGAGGAACAAGAAGACTCTCACACTCAGAGTTCGCAGCTCCCAGTTCTGGGTTTGGTTTTTATCATTTTCGGACCCCCAGCCCAAGTGGGTTTCCAGGTTTGGAAGTTACAGGAATCTAGTTTAAGATACTCTAATTTGATCACTAAGACTCCAATAGAATCAAAACTCTTAAATCAACTCATGCCTAAGAGATTGCTCTTGATTTTCATTCATAATATTGATGAGTCTAAACATGATGTGTGCATATTTTTTAAAAATTAGATAATTGGAACATCACACCAAAGAAAATCAAATTGATCTTCACTCTCCTTTGTGTATCCTTCATGTTCAATAAGGTATATTGAGAACAAATCATGTTGTTTTTTATCTAAAAAGAAAATTAATTACTTTAAGTCTCAAAATTGAACCAATCAAAAACATAACCAAAGTAAAGTGCAAACAAAGCTAAAGCTACACTATCTGTTTGTGATTTTTTTTTTTATCATATTTCATTTTTTTTCATTCAAAACCTGTGAATAAAAGACATGAAAAGAAAGAAAAATGTGATAAAATTGAAAAAACTTGTGTTGTCCAAAAGATCGATAGAATTAAATCATGGACGGAAGGACCAATATCTTCACTTAGAGATAACTAGATCCTTAGATTTACCTAAACAACCTTGCTTAAGGTAATCTAAGTTGCTCTTGCTTTCTCTATAAACATGGAATCTAAAGTTCTCTAAGACACCATTCCTAATCTAAATTTAAAAAATTTTCTTCCTAATGTCTTGAGTAATTTTTTTTGTGTGGATTTTGGTATGTACTTTCTAATCCATGTGCCTTTGTCTTGAGGTTTCCTATAGTATGAATTTATTTCTCTCCATTCGTAGGCAAATTGTTCAAGAATGACCCACCATAACTTTCCATAGTTTCATATTAGTTCAAGTCATATTAACTAAGGTGATTTATGTTATGTTTCATATCTTAAATTTATCTAATTAAGGACTTATGATTATCACCTTTTTTATATCATTTCTTATAGTTAGACTTTGGACATTGATTTCTAGGAGGATTTTACGGTTTTGACAAACTGTCAACTTGTGGAACAACTTTCCTAGTGTGCATAGGTTCTTTAGTTTTGACAAACCTAGTGACACCCTTAGAACCAATAGAATATGATGTTTTAAACCCTAGTCCTCGTTTATCATTACTATCTTGTCCCATGTACAATATCTCATTCAACTTCTCTTGCCCTAAAGTGAAAGATTTTTTAATTTTCTTGAGATATTTTCAAATCACTCCCTAGATGTTCAATCATTTTTGAATAAGCCTTATTTTTTGCTACTCTTTCAAGAACTTTACTTTCTAAAGAATTTTATCTTATTTATATGATTAATTTTCTCAAATTTGAAGGCATTAACTTCTTCATTAGTAGACTTGCATTCATTTTCAAAAGACTTAGATTTCCTTAGCTCATTTTCAAGTCCACTCTTCAACGTTTTAAGCTCTTTCTCGAGTAATTTCTTATCTTCAGGCAATTAAAAGTTTTTAATAGAAATTAATTTAGTTGTGTCCTCATTTAATTTGACAATTTTCTCTAACTTCTTACGCTTCTTACTATTTTCAATGGATTGTTTAAAAAGACATTCAACATCAAATTCATCATCATCACTGGAAGAAGAATAAGACATGATGAATCAATAAAGCACAAGTAAACAAGTTCAAACAAACACACAAAAATTACAAGAAAAAACACACCTTTTGGTATGTAAGCAAATCTTAGAAGAATTAAGCAAAACCAATACAACAAACTTGAGATAGGCATACAAATCAGGATAGATATCCTAAAAACTAAACAATAATCAATCAAAATCCATAGCTACTACTTGAGATTTTAATATTTGTTTAGGTGACTTAGCGGATCACTAGATTACTCTTCAAACTTGTACTTCTTAGAAGTAAGAATCAATAATCCTAGCCTCTATGCACAAGAATTTCTACTAGGCAACAAAAAGAGAAGTATTTATACATTAATTATCAATCTATCCACTACTCAATCAAACCAAGCATGCAAATCACACATGCACACATAAGGATTTAACATGAAAAACCCAAACTAGGGTGAAAACCCATAGCAACCTCACATGGCTAAATCAATGTACAAGTAAGCAAGAACTTACAAGATGCAAAACCAACCAACTAACCTCTTTAACTCAACATAAATGAAAATGCCTTTTTTTTGTTCACTACACTTCATTGTTGTCCTTCAAGTTTTTCCTTCTGTCTCACCATTGAAGTTTTCCCTCATCATGTTCTGCCTTAGTCTTCTTCTACACACTCAATCAAAGACTCCTTGATAAAGAACTTTGTTGCAACTCCTCTTTGATTTGTGGGATTCTTCTCTATCACTTGTGTGTCTTCATAAAATCACAATTAATATAAGCTTCAAGCTTTGGATGATCTTCTCTAGGAAAACAATGAAAAAGGGCTTTCTTTTCTTATATATGATTTCCTAGGTTTCTCTCTCTTCAATTTTGTGAATCTTTAGCTTTTAAATAGGACATTAAGTATGTTTATAAATTTAATTCCAATTAGGAATACAATCTCTTCTGGAATGGCTTACATTAGGAAACCATAACAAATAGTGATCAATTGTATCAAACAATGATCTATCGTTCATTGTTTCTATAAGGTACAATACCACTAGAAATTAATACATTAATAAGGCGATTGATCAATAAACTCTTAGCTTTGTTTTACAAATCACTACTTCAAGTGGTAATCGATTGACTGAATCCATGTATTGTGCAACAATTAGTTGATTGAATAGTATTTTGATAGTTTTGCCCTTTTTATCCTAATGCGGTCTAAAGCTCCCAAAATCACTTTCAAGCTTTTCTATGTGATTTGTGTATGTTAGTATTTACAAAATTAATCTCTTTTACCTTCAACACTCTTAGTCTTTCAATTGGTCTTATTTCAAGTATGTCAATTCAAAATCTGACTCGACCACAACTACATCTAGTCATATTCTTAAGACTAATTACATAAATAAAATTTTATAATTTTGATCAATAAAATTAGCCAATTACAATACATATGCCTCATATGTTCTTTCATCGTCTTCACCCTCTTTGGAGGTGGACTATGTTTAGTTTGAATGTCAATAGGCCTCTTCATCTAACCAGTAGGCTCTACAAATGTAGTCCCCTCTTGCATAGTCTCCTCAGCAGTCTCCTCAGGAAGGGGGTTCCTAGAATGCATCTTTATGCTCTTAACGGCCTTATTGTTCGGCCTCTTTGGAGCCCTCTTCTTTAGTGGGGTTGCCCTCTTATTGGGAGAGGCTGCTATGTTTTTGGGAGGGAGTGGCCTTCGAAATAACCTGACACATAATGAACGATGGAGTAAAATTAGTGAACAAAAATGCACGTTACAAGTGGTCCCCAAATTTTTTGGCAATATTCAAAACTTTTTTGACAGATGTGTTAAAACATTTTGGCAACTATGCAAAAATTTTTGGACAAATGTGTGAAAATAGGTTTTGATAAATGTGTCAAAAACTTTCAACAAAAGTATCAAAAGGTTTTGACAATTATGTAAAAACATTTTGACTACCAAGTCAAAACGTTTTGACACATGACTAAATATTTGGTAATTGTGTTGAAATAACATTTTGACCATAATTTCAAAACATTTACAAAGGGCTAATTTGACCAATCAAAACATAGGACATTACCACATGAGAAGTCATCATATCAAGAACATTTGAAAAGAACCATCTTCGACTATCGTTGGTCACCTATTCTCCAACCATTCCTGTCTCCTCTTCCCCCTTTGTCCACTTCAATAACTTTGGCAATGTAGAGGGGATAGCTGATACAATATCATTATTTGCCTAGAAAACAAAAAAGTAAATACCCAAAAAACAATTGCGGCCCCAATGAGTGAGCTGCAAGATGTTCATTTTCATCTTGAGGGTGAGATGGCAACCTATGATGGAGTCCCATAGGAAATGATATATGACTTTTGCCTAGTGGTAATCATCAAGAGAGGAGAGGTAATCCAATTAATAACACAAATCTCTCCCCACTACGTTGTTGCTATGGGGAAACAGTTAAATACAAAGCTTGTGGAGGTTGAGTATTTGGACTATGTCGCCTACATAGGAGTCCTTGTATTCCTTTGTTATTAGGTTCTCTAATAGGGACTCTACCCTTTTCACCTCTAAATTCTCATTTCTCCCAAATAAATATATCTCAGAGAGTGTACTTTCACAGTGTCTTTCCCTTTTGTAATACACACCAGTTTCCCCCCCCAACCATAAGCTCAATATCAGTGCAACCTCCTTCACCGTAAAAGGTACTATCTTGCCCTTAAGCCTAAATAGATGGTCTCTTCACGCCAACTAAATACCAAGTGCTCTAGTAACTGCTAGCATCATGTAACCCCGCTGCCTAATAGAGCTTGTAGAACAGCCCAACATCCATCTTCTCAGCTATAAGTATGTTACTATTTCATCTATCTCATGTTGTTTAGCATGTGTAGAACACATTGTACCACTATCATCTTTGGTCTTTTCCTCACTTGTCTTCTCTTGTTCAACTCTGCACAATATCCATTTAAATATGTTTAAATATGCACTTTTAAAATGTCATAACACTAGTGTCAAAATGTTTATAGCACATTTGTCAAAACATTTTAATAAATTTTGATACAAGTGTCAAAATGCTTTCACCACTGTGGTGTAGCATGTTAACATATACTTATATAATTTTTTTTTATGTGTTTTTTAAAAAATTAACACCTATTGTTAAAACATTTTGATCCATATGTCGAAATGTTTTAACTACTATGGTAAAACTTTTTTACATGGTTGTGACAACTACTTCACATGGTCATTTAGGGTTTTAGCCATTTGTCAAAACATTTCTCAGCATTGTTTATTGGGTTGTTTCGACTAATGCATCAAAATGTACAAGTTTATAATTAAATCTTGTGATCAATTATGTGAAAACAAAACTTTTAGTAGAATTAACAAATTATTTAAATGTTTTAAGATTTTGTGAGGTTTTGTCTCATCCTTAACACTTTAGATCAATTTTGAAAAAATTTAAGTTCACCCAGAAGCATCAAAACTCTTTAAATCTACTATTCAAACGATTTGCAAAAGGTTCAATAATTTATAACTTATTTGCCAAAAACTTTCATACATGGACCATAATAAAAGTTTTCCCCAAAACCTACTTGCCCAAGCAAGTGTCCTCAGTTGTTTCCTCCATCGATACTATTGATTCTCCCGCCATTCTATTTTCTCAAAAAAGTAGAATAACCAAATGAAGATGAAGGCCAATGACGATGTGATGAAGCCAAAACGGAGGATGCATGATGATTGGCAAGCAAGAAAAGGTGATATTTGGTGACTAGAGTACAACAAGAGGCAATGCATGAAGATGCAGACAAGGAAGTGTTCCACTCATGTGGGTAGGGATGGCATAGTTCGTCCAACATCTGTCATGCATTTTCCATTTTGAAACAGCACATTCAATGGATGGATTCGTGAGGGGATGAGGGAATATAGGTCAAAAAATGGGAAAAAGATGAGAATTGGGAATTCTATTGCTAAACAATGAAAAGGTTGAATTCCTTGTACAATGACCTAAAGTTTGGTAAAACAATTAGCTTTGAGGTAACACATTCGATCCTTGGATGTAATAATTTCTTCTTATCACTTTTTTTGTTGACACTTATTTTAGTGCATACTCTATTTCCATGTGCATACTTATTGTAGTATCCAACTTAGTCAATCAATCACAAATCGGTCAGCGAATTTGAACTATCGAGAAGTCAGTCAGTCAAACATAGGGATGGAAGCGTGGCCGGGCTGGCTAGGCCTGTTGAGCTTGTAAGCGAGCCTGACATGGCTTGCAATCCCCTTGGGAAGGGGCTGTGGGCTAGGCCGTCCCACCAAACCTGACCGCCTTTTTTGCTGAGGAGGTCACACTCTCCCTTCACCCAACCACATGACCTCTAAGAGTTTAATATCTGCCTAATCAACATAGCAAATCACCACATTGTCCTTAGTCCAACTATCTAATGATGATAAAGACTACAAGATACAGCCTTGTTGCACAAATTTTTTTCAGATATAGTGGAAACAAAAAATACTAAAATTCACTTAATCTTAATATTGAAATATCAATGAATTAATACACACATGAACACAAAAATTTATGTGAAAAACCCCTGCTACGGAAAGAAACCGCGATAGTTGGAAAGGAACAAAATCAATGTACTAGAAACAAAGACTTTACAAGGACACAAGCAACCCACCAACCTTATTTAGACTCTAAGACAAGCTCCTCTTATTTAGATCATTATTGCTGGCCTTCAAGTCTTCTCCTTAAGCACTTGACACTTTCCCCTCCTTGCCTTGTCCTATCTCCTTCTAGTATTTAATAAGCACATCTTGTTGTCTTGACTTTGGAGTTATAAAAATCTTCAATCTTCCATTCAAGACTTGCTCTTTTGGTTTTAGGTTGTCTTCTTCAATTCACTATAGATCTTCAATATAAAGCTCAAGTGAATTCTCCATTTGGAAACAATAAGCAAAGGTGTAGACCTTTCTCTTCTCTCCTCAAGTTTTCCTCTCTGAAATTTCTTGATTTCATAACCTTATATATCTCATTAAGTTAGTTCAGAACTTGTACATGAGTAAGGAATAAAATTGAAATAGGAAGGTCCTAATTTGGGTAATCTATCCATGAAATGATCGATCTTTCTATGCAAAGATCGATCAATCACTAACTTTAATGTGCATAATTCTTCAATTGATCGATTGATTACAAGAGTAATTGATTGATAACTCTTGGCTTCATTTTAAACATGCAATCGAATATTCTTCTCTTCATTGTTAGCAGCAATCGATCATTCTACCTAAATTTTGCCATTTTTTCCCTTTTTACCCAAAATCATTCTTAAATCTCCGTAATCATTTTTTAACCTTTTTCCGAATGATTTATGTATGCCAATGTGATTTGGTTAAGCTTCAAAACCCTTCACATTCTTTAGCCTTTCACCTTGATCAATAAAAACATGTCTGCTCCTATTTTTGAACTCTGCAATTCAAAATCAGATTCTAACTCATTACATACATATAGTTTCTTGACATAATTTATACAAAGAAATTAACCAATAAACTAGACTTATGACACATATGTTCTTATGATCTCTTCTTTTGGCTATTTCTTTTCAAAGCACTATATATTTGAAAATTAAAATAAAATTACAACTCTTAACATAGTGCATTGCATAATAACTTGACACTATAAAGACTCAACATATACTCAATTAACCTAAACTCATTAATTAGGAATTAAGCTTGAAAAGCCTTGTAAAAATGTCTACTTATCCAATACACTTAAAATCAAGTTGATTTGTATGGCGCTATCTTATCAATTATGAAGATAAGTACTTTGATTTTCATTAATCACTTCTCCCCTTTTTGACATAAATAGACAAAAAGTTAAGAGGTATAATTAATAAAAATACATAACCCATTAAGTTATAATCATTATACAATTGAGATTTTAATATCTATTTAATTGACGAAGAAGATCACTAGATTGCTCTTAAAATTAGTACTTCAACATGTATGAATTAAGAGTTCCACCCTTTTTGCACAATTTTTTTTATTAACCGGCAATGTTTAAAACCTAATATTCACTCAATCTCACTCTCAAAATATCAGTTAATCAATTCACACATGGACACAATAATTTATATGGAAAACCTTAACTATGGTAAAAAAAACCATAGTAGTTCCAAAGGAATCAAATCAATGTATTATAAACTAAGACTTTACATGGACATAAAAAAATCACCAAACTTGCTTAGATCGTTGTTGCTGGCCTTCAAGTCTTCTCTTTAGAGGCTTGAAACCTTTTCCTCCTTGTCTTGCCTCTGTCTCGTTCTAGTCTTCAATAAGCATCTCTTGTTACCTTGACTTTGGCATTATAGAAATCTTCAATCTTTTATTGAAGACATGTTGTCACTCCTCTTTTAATACTCTATGTATAAGCTCATTTAGTTATGTATTATCTTATTCAATTCTCCATCATTACAAAGCTCAAGTGAATTCTCCTTTGAAAAACAATAAACAAAGGTGCAAACCGTCTTTCTCTTTTCTCTTCTATGTTTTCCTCTATAAAAAGTTCATGATTTCAAAACCCATATATATCTCATTAAGTAAGTTTAGGACTTGTACTTTAATAAAAAATTAAATTTATATTAGGTCTTAACTTGGGTAATCTGTCCTTTAAACGATCGGTCATTCTAAGCAAGAATCATTCGGTCACTATTTTTAATGTACACAATTTTTCAATCGATTGATTGATTACTAGGGCAATCGATCAATAAATCTTGGCTTCATTTTGCTCAGAGATGAATCAACAGGTGATTGATTGCTCTTCTCTTCATTGCATACACTGATCAATTGTTCTGCCTATATTTTTTAATTTTGCCCTTTTTACCCTAAATCTTTTTAAAACCTTTGTAATCACTTCTTTACCTTTTTTAGGTGATTTATGTATGCCAATGTGATTGAGATAGGATTCAAAACCCTTCAAATTCTTCAGTCTTTTACCTTGATCAATAAGAACACATCTGCGCCAATTTTTCAAATTTGTTAATTCTAAATTTGACCCTACCACAACAACCTCAAATCAAATTCTAATACTCATAATATACGTATGCTTTTTTGACATAATTTTGACAAAGAAATCAGCTAATAAATTAGACACTTGGCACATATGTTCTAACAATATCCCTCTTTGGCCATTTCTTATCAAAACACTATATATTTATAAATTAAAATAAAATTACAAATCTTAACATAGTGCATTGACTTTTACATTGTACATAATAACTTGACACTAGAAAGACTTGACATAGACTCAATTAACTTAAACTCATTAATTTAGAACTGAACTTAAAAATCTCTATCTAAACTTGTACATATCTCGCACACTTAAAATCAAATTGATTTGCATAGTACTGTCTAATAAATTATAAAGATAAGTACTTTGATTTTCTTTAATCACTTCTCTCCCTTTTTAACATAAATAGACAAAACATTAGAGTCATAATTAATAAAAAAATACAATAATAGCTCCATCGAGTTAGAATCATCACATAAATAAGAGTTTAATATTAGTCTAATTGACCTAGTGGATAACTAGATTGCTAGTAAAACTAGCATTTCAACAAGTAAGAATTAAGTGTTCTATCCTCTTTGTGTATAATTTTTTTTATTAAACGAAAATTATTAAAACCTAATATTTACTCAATCTCCTTATCAAACTATCAATCAATCAACTATTAATCAATCCACACATGAACATAGTAATTTACATGAAAAACCTCAAATAAGGTTAAAAACCACAATAGTTCCAAACAAACCAAACCAATGCACTAAAAACCAAGACTTTACATGGACACAAGGAAATTATAAACCTTTTTTAGACTCTAACACAAGCTCCTCTTACTTAAATCATTGTTGCTTGCCTTTAAGTCTTCTTCTTAAGAACTGAAAACTTTATCCTCTTTGCCTTGTCTCTGTCCCCTTCTAGTCTTTGTCTTGACTTTGGCCTCATGAAAATCTTCAATCTTCCATTGATGACATATTGTAATTCGTCTTTTAATACTCTTTATATAAACATCTTTAGTTGTGGATTGTCTTCTTCAATTCACCATAGATCTTCAATACAAACCTCAAGTGAATTATCCTTTAGAAAACAATAAACAAAGGTGTAAGCCTTATTTCTCTTTTCTCCTCTAGGTTTTTTGCTATGAAATTTTATGGTTTCATAACCCTTATTAAGTTGGTTTAGAACTTGTACTTGGATAATGATTGAAGCCAAAATTGAAATGTCTTAATTCAGGTATTTTGTCCTCGAAATGATCAATTGTTCTAATCTGCTATTTATCAGTCATTGTTTTTAATGTGCACGATTCTTCAATCGATCAATCGATTACGAGAGCAATCAATAGATAACTCTCAGTTTCATTTTGCCCAGGGCTGAATCAACATGAAATCAATCATTTTTCTATTCTTTTTTTGTATCGAGAAATAGTAATGCCTATTTTTTGACATTTCTGTCATTTTTACTTTTAATCCTTTTGAAACCTCTATAATCACTTCTTAACCTTTTCCAAGTGATTTATGTATGCCGATGTAATTTGAAAAAGCTTCAATACTCTTCACATTCTTCAGTCTTTCACATTGATCAAATAGAACATGTTTGTTCCTAGTTTTAAAGTATGTTAATTTCAAATCTGACTCGAACACAATAACCTCTAATCAGATTCTAAGATTCATTACTTACATATGGTTTCTTGACATAAATTTAACAAAAAAATTAGCCAATAAATTAGAAATGACTCATATGTTCTTACAATAAAGACATGAAAGTAAATTAATCCATCAAACTAACACATATTCGACACATATCCCATAATAAAATTAGCTCTAACAATACATGACATTATTACAATGAAACATAATGAATCTGAATAAGTTTTAACCAAATGGAATACATGAAAAGTGATAAAAAAAATTAAGAAAGCACATCAATGAGCAGCTGAATCATCATCACCACTTTGGTCCTCCTCATTTTCTACTCTTGGAAAGCGAGATGTGACCAGGTGATCTAGGGCAGTAATTTGCTAAGGTATAACAACCTAAATTCATCTGAACTTGCTAGTCACTAAGATTTCATCATCTGAAGGTGGTGGTGGATCTACTCCCTCTACTAAATCCTATGCTCCATGGGGTTCATGATCATCACGCCGATGGTGAGACATCATCCGTCGAACCACTCCAAGGTCTATACGTCGCATCATAGTCATAGTAGGCTCCATCTTGGTCACTCTCACATGCACCACTGTAACGATCCAACTTCAGATGTATGGATAAGGCAACATTTCATGATTATGGCCATGCAAAAACTCTGTGATCCTCCCAAAAAAGACAAAAGGTAAATCAAGCTCCAAATGCGTCTAGGCTAGGAGGTGTACCAATCTGGCCATCGTTCTATCTACTCACTCATTCCATGCAATATAAACAATATACTGAGCAATCACATGAAGTAGTCTAAAGTTCTATGCTATCGAATGTACAAACAATGAAACGTCAAGCTCAAAACCTCATTGCAAAACAAGCAAAGTGGTAGACAACTCACTTGTGGTGGAAAGGAATGTTCAACAAATGGAAATGTGAACCCTCTCCTCTCACACCCAACAATAGTTGCAACAATGTCAGGTGTCACTTACACCTAAACTCCTCTTGCAGAACCTACAAGTGAACCATCATCCTCCAAGTGGAGTGATGCATACAAATATGCCAATGGAAGTGGTGGAAAAATAATCCATTCAATATGGCCTAGCCTCTAATCAGCCTACTATAGTATCTAATAGGTATCACCCAATCAGAACCACATCTAATAGGTATGACTTGACTATCTTTTACTTTTTTGCTCTCCCCATCTAGATTTATTGACATATAAAGTAACCAGGAGATAAGCATTGACAAGGAATAAAGATATTGGAGGAAAAAACAGCCTAGAAGTACAAACTACATTTAAATCCGTTCCAAAAATTAATATTTTAAATTTAAAATAAACCCTAAAAATTTTTCATTTCAAACTGACTTCAATATTGAACGTAAGGTAGACCATGATGATTAGATCAAGTTTGTCGACTCGAACAACAATCAATTTTGACCCTAAACCCTCAATTTTGAAATGCCCCCATTTTGGTAAAAATTCTTGAAACCGTGTTAAAGTTTTTGTCAAATCTTGAGTCTTAATGGATCAAAATGCGTGAAAACGTAACCAATGCTAGATCATCCTATTTCTAACAATACTGCCATTCAAATTGCAAGAAAAATAATTTGAAAGCACTTAAAAAATCAAACTTCAATCTGGAACATACATGAGGGTGCTGTGAAAGCTTGGATATTCATGTAGAAAAATGTTTGTTTTTTGCCAAAACATCACACAAATAACTCTATTCTCCCCCACAATGTTTAAAGGAAGTTTGGAGAGGAATGGAGGTGAAATGGAATGAAACCAAAATTATAGCTAAGCTTTGGCATGAACAATTGGACAAGTAGTTGATTGTTTTGACTAATTGATACATTGTTTGGAAAAAATTTGATTTTTAATTTTCCTAAAATGAAATAAATTGAAATAAATTCCTCAAATTATTTTGAGGCATTTCCCATTAATATAAATAGTTTTGGACATCCAACACTCAAAATAAAAATCAAACATTCAAAATTAGCAAAATTGAATTCTCATTTAATCTAAATGCATCCATATATAGATCATGTTCATAAATACCTTGCCTTAGAACAGTTAACACTATTGGTATATGATTGTTAATTTTATTCTCTTCTTTTTTACATATTAATTCTCTTTTACTAGTTTTGATGAAAATCACCAATGTAGTCAACTCTTGTCTGTTTTAATCTTGATTATTGCAAGATCACTATCAACCAAATTTAGACCAATTTTTTCATACCCTAGTAAAGACAATATTCACATTTTCTCAACTCCTTTTAACTTAGAATCTATGTACTTGATTTTTCTAAAAAAATAAAAGCATTTAAAAACTCATAATCAACATGCCCCTGCCTTTTTCTGACTTATGATATTTTTCCTAAAATATTTTTCTTGGACTTGGCATTTTCTAAATCCTCTCTACTTGCATCATAATTTTTTTAGCCATTTCATTCTTTTTCATTAATATTTTGCAAGTGGATGCGTGATTCACTTTAGCTTTTTCATCATCTTTATGATAACAATTCCATTATTAAAAGAAATATAAAAATACATACGACTAATAAGCGTTGAAGTACATTACATGGAATTTTCTTTACTTTAAATTCTAAATAGAAATCTACCCAATGATCATCCAATTTGATCACTTATACTCCACTAAAATCCAAATGCCTAAGTCAACTTATTTTTAAGAATTCTCTCTTGATGTTTATAATTAAAAGTGACTTGAGTCTCAACATTTATGTGTGCAAGGTTTTGATATTAGATAATTGCAACACCAAGCAAAAGAAAATTAAATTTATCTTCACTCACCTCTATGTATGTCACGAACTGGATTTTTAAAAATATTTTTAAATAGTGAGAACAGTAGGTAAATTTTTTTTCTTTTCTTTAATACAAAACAAACCCTTCGATTAAATATTCAGGTCATTATAACTGGGGTTCACAAATACAGATATTAAATCATATGATATTATTTAATGTCTGAAAATTCATAAAGACCAACTCATTTATCTAAGTACAAGTCTGTCACCCGTCTGAAAATAAATAACAATTTGACTCTCACGCTTAAGGTACACTTACGTATCAGAGTTTCAAAAATGCGGAAACCTCTTGAGCTTGCCTGCCTTGGTCTCACTTGTCGTCGCCTAGAGAATCTGCAACATAGCAAACCAAACAACATCCACAACCACAATGGAGCATCTCCGCCTACAGGAGAAGAGCTTCCAAAGGACAAAAGGTTTTATTAGTATTTTTCGGATCGGGCCAACATATCCCGATGTTAGTTGCCTACGTATTCATCAGACAACATCTCCAATGTTTCCAACAAGATCGGATCCAAATGTAGTTCTGTCTAAAAACTACACTATACTAAGAAGCATAGCATCACCCATGCAATGCTTAAGTATTTTCAAGCAACCTACATTTTATGCAAGTCCTTTAATTATTCCACTTGTTCTAATTAAACAAGTTATATCAATCAATGTTATTAATTATTTCTTAAAACAATTGTTTGATAATTAATATCCCTGTCTAATCCCAATGACAGACAAACTCATCAGATGTCAACCTAAGTGACAAATGACAACAAAACATCCTGGAATCCACCAGGCCCCTGGAATCCACCAAGCCCCTAGAATCCACCAGGAAGTGCCATATCCCAACCTAGCCCATAAGGACCTGACCGGAGTGGAAGGGCATGGCCCACAACTACACCTGAACAAAATTGGTCAGAGACATCAACCAAGCAGGATGTCAGCGACCCTAATTGCGTGTACACTAAAAGATCCTCAATAGATTTGCGGTGAGCCCGGCTCACAACGAACTCCCTCCAATGGGGAGGTGCAACTTCACGGTCAAATCAATGGCTCCTCAATAGAGCTAAAACTTAGGAAACCATTATGAACCCTATCTTGCTCATCTATAAGCCAGGATACAGAATGACTATCCCAAACCCTATTAGTCCCTTCCAGACTAAGGTTTATAACTCAAAACATACCATCGATTCATCAACCAAGGCAAATCGCCAGGTCAAAGGCTTTGTTCACTGTATGAACTAGTCCCAAACCCCTCTGAGGTATTTTAGTCTTTATCTTGATTAGGTGTTCTCGCCCAATCCAAAGCTATCAAACCCTATTAATTAATCTTTCAATAATCTGAAGATAGTGATAATTACTATCACAACACCAATATCAAAAATTAAAACAAAGAACAATATAAACCATCAGAACTACATAGGTCTAAGCATATCATAATATCAATAATAAAATTCATTAATGATATAAGAATTGTTCAAGCTCTCATGCCCTAACCCTCCTTGGGTTATCTTAATAAATCTTTATGAAATTGGTTGTAATGCACCTAAGGGCATTAGAATAATTATCCAACATTGGATATAGTCCTCTCTACACTTGGGTAAGTCTTTAACCTCTCAAAAGATTTTAGTATCATATTAGCCCGTTAACAACATCCACGCGAATGCGGGCAAGTTTGCATAGGGGTTTTCTATCATTTGGTTTAAGGCCTTAATGGCATCCAATGGGTTTAAAATTAAACTCAAGGGTACTACTTGACTTCATGGACCCTGTGTAATTTTCCTGGCATGGGTCGTGAACCCCTTGAACCAACCCAGGTTGTCTTAACGGTTTATGATGAATACTAAGAGCAAAAGGGTCAATTAACCACTCACTAGGATTTTTCCTCACTATGAGATTTAGACTATAATTAATTTACTTATTAAAATATCAGTGAGAATTTTCTCAATTTTTAACCCACCGAAGTCGGGCAAAAAGTTTTCACACAATGATTTAACTACCAGGGGTAAAAAGGTCATTTTAAAGTCTCTGGGATTTTTTCCCAAGCATAAACTAGGTCAGAATAATCCCAAACCTCTCCAGGTACATGAGTATTTTTCTAGAATTTTTTTGACAATTTTATCCCCATGAACCGGACCCGATTCACTTCCCCCTCAATCCTCTTTTTTTTTTAACGACCCGAACTGGTTTGGTTTAGGTCGACGACACGCAACGCGGGTCTTCTTCCCATAGTCCAGCCAGAGCGGAAACGCCTTTGGCGGCGCCGCTCCTGGCCGCCATGGCAGGGCAACAGTCTGGGCTCCACGGGATCACCGCCAGGCGGCGATCTTGTTAAGCCGAGACTGGCTACCTCTCTGTCGCCGTCCGGCAGCCACCAAACGTCCTTCCTTTTTTTTTTAGAATGGTGGAACCGTCATGACGGCAGGCCGCCTCAGCCAGCCGATGGACTGGACTGGACTTGACCGGATCGCCTTCATCCAGCAACTCCGGCAGTCCTGATCCATCCTCTGGCCGGCGGCTGCGCTTCTCCGTCGCAAGTTCTGCTTTTTTTTTTTCCTGAGATGACCCGGCGGCAGCCAATCGGCCGCCACCAAGGCCGCCAGATACAAGCCACTGCGACCAAGGCCAGGACCGCCGCGGCCACAGCCAAGACCAGGGCTGCCAAGGCCAGGGCCTGTGCATTCGACGGCTATTCCGGCAACTGTGTACTCAAAATACTGTTCACGTGAACAGTATTTGTAGAAAATACTACTATCTACATGAACTACTATAATTTTCATACAAATCAATTAACAAAATTCATAATAATCACAACCTAAAAATCCTGTAGCTGAGTTGACGTCGATCTACCGCCGCCGGAGCCTTACCGAAGTTTCGCCGGAAAATTCCCTCTTTTCCTTCACCATCCACCCGCACCTCCCATCGGGCAAAAAGACCCCCAAATTGTGCCATAAGAAGGACTTTTATAAACATGGGGATTAGGGTTCCTAACCCCTCTCCAATTAGGGTAATCCTCCCCAATTAAGCCACCTATTTGGGACATTAAAAAAATAATTTCAGAATTATAAACAACCAGGCCCGCAAAATGACTTAAACTGGCCGAATACCGTCTAAATTGGGTAAACGGATCTTGCACGATACGTTCAACTTCAAATGGTCGTATCTCCCTCATCCAGACTCCGATTCATGCATTCTTGGTAGCGTTTCAAAGCTCTATCTATCTACTTTCTAATAGAATTAGTTTTAGCTACAAATTATATCTAGGGAGGTAGTTATTTTACTAAGAATGTTAATAGGTCAAACACCCTATTTTTTATATATTTAATTTTCGAAACCTAGGAAAATTAGGGATATTACAATGTATGTTCTCTAGGTTGAAAGTATATTTGACAACTAATCATGTTGCTTTTTAGATTAAGAGAAAATTAATCTCAAAATATCTCAAGAGCTAAAGTTCATCAAAAACAAAAATAAAGCCAATTGCAAAGCAAGTAAACACTACACTAATTTCTTTTGTTATTTTTATCATATTCCTATTTTTATCAATACCTATGAATAAAAAGACATGAAAACAAAGCAAAATTAGATATAAACTAACACATGTATACCCAAAAGATTGAAATAAATAAATCTTGGACAAAACTAATCTCTTTTCCTTGAGATTGAGAGTCCTTAGCCTTGCCTAGCCAACCAATCCTAAAGCAACCTAAGGAAGATATCCTTGCTTTACCTAATTGATCCTTCAAAGCTTGAAGATCAACTTTCTTTACCACACTCTCTTCATCTTCTTCTCATACACTTGGTGGGGTAGCTTAGGGGTAGAGGAGGTAAGGTACTTGTTCTCATTCTTCATTGACATAAGTTTGAAAGGGTAGTTCTTAGAACATTCTCTTCTAATATGGGTTTCACTATGACAAATCTCCCACCCTGCCACAAGGCTAGAACCTATCCTTTCATCCTTTCACTCTTAACCTAGGTGGGTTAGACACTATCTTAGGCTCTTTTACAATCTCATTTGCCTTTACAAACCTATTAGGTTTTCCTAAGGGGGTAGACAAGTAATTCCTAAACCCTAAGCCCATTTTGTTTCTTTGATAAATAATAAGCATAGTCTCCGACTTCTTCTCACGCTTGAATCAATCTAATTTCTCTTTAGAGGACTTGAGCTCTCTATTGAGAGCACTAGATTATTCTTTCTCACCATCTAGGTCTTGGCTTAATGTGTAATGCCTTGACCCGAGCCGGGGTCCAGAAAATCTCTAAGAAAGATTTTTCTTTCTTTAAGCCAGGAATCATCATCTGTGTGCGAGAAGTACAACATTTGTCTATATACTACGGTGCTTCAAAGCTTCCTTATACATAGACTCATGTTGTAGCGACCACATACACACAACGAAGCTTCATAGTTCGTCGCATGTAAACCAAAATAAAACTTATTATTATAATAAATATGGCAAACCGAATATTCATTGAAATAGGTGGAGGTAGTATCCCTTCACTTGAAGATGCTCTATACCTTCCATGCTTGGAGGTGAAGATAGAATATCCTCTTTTTGGAGACATTTTTCTCCTTTTGCGCTTGTAAACTACGTACAGAGCCTCCCCTTGGCTTGGGAATATCTTTCTTACTAGGTAGCTCTTTGCTAGAGGACAGAGCTTCTCCTACTCTAGATTATTTCTCTCATTGGGGCCCGGCAACTATGGACAAAACCCCGTCTTATTTTTGGTCCCTTTTTCTTTCTCCAGTGCTCAAGGATGACGAGCAGGGCTTCTATCCTGGGGCATTTTCTCCTTATAAGGTTGCAAACCCAGAGAATAGACCCCCTCCATTGTGTAGAACATGCTCAATTTAGTCCAGAACACTTCTTGAACTAACTAAATTGGAGTTAGGATGATAAAAGCCAGAGAAGAAGAAATTTTTTGTGCTTATGGACGATGGGCAGAACCACTCCTTGTCTTGGGGCTTTTTCTCCATATACTATCTCCAACTAGAGGAAAGGACCACTCCATTGTGTAGAACATGCTTGATTTACTTAGGAACGACTCTTGAACGGCCTTAATCGGACTCAGAATGCTCAGAAATAGAGGAAACGAAGTTTTGGTGGAAAAACTAAATGAAATGGGGGTATAAATAGGCAGAGCCAAGCTGAAACTGCGGCACCGCCAGAACGGCGCCCGCCATTATGCGCCACGCGTGTTGTTCAATGCCCACACATAATGTGTGTGCCACGAGAATGTTCGTCGCACGTGCGCTTTTTTTATTTATTTTTCTCTCTTTTTTTTTTCTTTTTCTTCTTTCTTCAAACACTATCTTTCTACCCCGGATTTGGATTTGCACGTTCTTGGTACCATTGGACTCATATCGATGAGCCCTTTGATACTAACCCACTTAAAGCAGTATATCATGCTCTTTTTAAGTGGGTCCCATAGATAATGGATGCGTCCTGAAGTTGTAACTTCCAGTCCCGACCTCCGTTTCGTGCATTGTTTGATTCGTTACTCTCTTTTCTTTGAGCTCTAATCATATACGGAGGTTTCAACCTTTGAAACCCTTTAAGACTAATTAAAAGGTTATCTAATTACCTCTAACCCCTCAGGTTAAACATAATTTGAAAAGTGGGGTATTACATAAGGTCATTCACCTCTCTTTCTAGTTTGTTATTCAACTCTTGAGAAGACACAACAACTCCATATTCTTTCTTCAACTCTCACTCAACGCTTTTAGTTCTCTTTGTCAAAACTAAGAATTGTTGGAGGAATCCCTTTAACTCATTTGAATCAACCTCAAATTCTGAGTTCTCTTCAAGGGAAGTGGACTCATGAGAATCTTCTCCTGAACTATCATTCTTCACACATGCATAGAAGACAGTATAGTTGTATAGTTCTTCTTTTCTAGAAGAGTGATAAGTATAATTTGTATGTTATTTTACCCTTAATTATTCTATTGTCTAGTTTTATTAAAGAGTAAGATAGTTTAAATAATTAGGAATTATGGTTAATTACGTTAGGAAAAACTTGTACAATGTTTTGAAGTAAATAGACTTGTATTAATTGTGTGCAAATTATTCATTGCTGTTTGAACGGGATACACTAGCGATCGATTGGTTATGTGCAATTTTGAAAAAAAATAGAAACAGTACTGCCTTTCGAACGGGTATGAATGGCGTTCGAATGGGATAACGCGCAATTTCCAATTTTGAGCCGATTTTGATTTATTTTCCTATTAGACTTCCTGCAACGATTCTTATGCCTTTATAAAGCTATATTTGGCTCAAAATTGAAGATTGGACAGTAGATTTTCTGAATAAAAAAAGGGAGGAGAAGATTGAAAATTATTCAAAGTTTTCAATGGAGATTTAAGAGCTTTCTTCTATAATGGAAGACTAGAATTTTCTTTTACTTAGGAGTTGATGAAACTATAGATAAATTTTAGTTTATTTTATTTCTAATTTAGATCTAAGTTATGATTAATGACAATTGTACGACAAGGATTCCCTTTTTAATAGAAGAGCTTTTCATGTTTATTCAATTCTATGTTGATTTATTGTCTTGTAAATGATAGATTGATGTGGTTTTGATATTTACATCAATTCTATTTTTTGGGATTTAGACGAGATGGTCATGCAACAGTTTTAATGTTTATATGATTAATGAATTGGATGAGTTATGCTAAGATTAGACAAGTCATACATATAGTTTAGTTTAGTGTAGATGATTCATGCTATTGTTGAAGGTAGTTCATGCCATGAATTTAATTAATTATTCTTTCTGAAGTAATTCTAGCTTGTAGCTGATAATACTTGTTCATATTCATACTAGATTTAGATTAAAGGTTAAATTTTTTTTATGGTTCTATAGTGGATTCAATTTCCTAAATAATATTCATCATATTGATCTCTTCCTTTTAATTTTGTTGATTACTTCCTTTGCTTAATTTAAGTTTATGTTCTTTTTAGTTTTTAATCAATAAATTCTTCTTTTAGATTTAGTTAATAATTTATCTATCCATAAGGTTCGACAACCCTCAAATACTTATCCTAGTACAATTATATTATACACTTGCAAAGGGTTTAAATATAAATGATTAAGTTTTTGGCGCCATTGCCGGGGATGGTGTCGATTTGTTACTAAATTAGTAGTAGGATAATTCTAGTTACTTTAGTTGTAGTTTACTTTAGTATTTAGGTTAATTATTAGTTACTTACTTTCTTTTAATTTGATCTTGTAGTTTGAGTTGAAGGTAGTACTCTCTACATTATGGCCACAAGTGGACATCGGCAAGCATAGTGCTTCACTTCAGTTTGCAAGATCATTTTCTCTCTTTATTTTTAAATTCTTTTTCCTTAGTTAGTTTTTACTTATTTTTTCTCTTCTTACACTTAACATTGTGTGGTATGTTTGTGGTATATGCGTGGTCATTGCTTCTTACCCTATTACCACCACTTCACCCTGAGCCCGAGCAGATGCCTAGGAGAGCTAAGTTGCCCTTGACCTTCACCCCTACCCATTCCCCACTTCTAGCACATCTACTACTACTTCTCCCATTGTCATGGCTAAACATCAGTAAGTAAATGCACCTCTCAAAACTCTAAGGCAGTATTACACTACTAATGAGTATGCCTCTCCTTCATTCATTAGGTTGCCGGTGGTTGCCGCTCAAAATTATGAAATTAAGCCCCATCTCATTCAAATGCTTCCATCTTTTTTATGGGCTTAATAATGAAAACCCATATAGGCACCTAGAAGAATTTTTCGAACTATGCACAAGTTTCAAGCTCTCAAACTTGACCAATGAGGCTGTCAAACTTTGACTTTTCCCTTTCACATTAAATGATAAAGCTAAAGAATGGCTCCACTCATTAGAACCGGACACCATTACAACATGGCCCCAAATGCAACAAGAGTGCCTCAAAAAGTACTTCCCCATAGGTAAGACTAACCAAATGTGAAAAGTCATAACCACTTTTGCCTAACTTCCCACTAAACGGCTCCATGAGAGTTGTGATAGACTGAATGACTTTCTTAGGAGTTGTTCCCATCATGTTGTCCCTAAGTGGCAATTAGTGCAATATTTTTATGATGGCCTTATTGAACAAAACCGTAACCTTGTTGACGTAAGTTGTGGGAGTGCCTTGTTGCTAAAAAATAAAATTGAAGCATGAAAACTTCTTGAGGATTGAGTAAAAATTCTCTTGAACATGTTGTGGTGAATAGAAATGAGAGTGAACTATCTACCTTGAACAATGCCACCTCTAAGGGTGCCTTGTATAAAGTAAAAAACCCATTAGACCTCTCCTCCAAAGTTGATATTTTGAGTAGGAAGCTGGACTCCTTATGACTTCAACCCATCACCCACTCCCTTCACTCAAGATGCATGCACAATATGCCTTAACCCAACCCATGCTATCATAGAGTGCCCCTCTGCCTCTCAATTTACTGAGCTTGTCCAAAATCATGTGAATGCCACCCAATCCTTCCTTAAGGCTGAAAACAATCCATTTTCAAACACATATAACCCTAGGTGGAGGAATCACCCTAATTTTTCCTAGCGAGCATAAAACTAAGGGTTTGTGGGCAACCAACCCCCAGGCAACCATTCCAGGTTCTACTAGTCCCTATCCACCAACCTCAAGTGCAACCCCCCCTATGTCCAACCTAGTAGGAGTCTGAGTTTTGAAGAGGTCTTAAATGCAAAGATATATGATCTCATACTCAAATCCTACACTTCCACACACAATCTATAGCGAAGCTAAAAGCCTAAATTGGACAAACTAACCAATGCTATAAATAAGAACATTGCTGAGTCAACCTCTACAAAACCATAAAGGTTAATTTCATGTAGAGGGAACTCCTCCCTCTATTGAAAAAGTTCAGTCCATAATGCCCCTTAAGAGTAGGAAGATTGTTGACAATAAGGTTAGGGAAACACCAATAAGAGGCGATAGGAGTGAGGAGTTAGAGAGGGCATTCCCCAATGAGCCTCAAGCAGAAGTGAGTGAACCACATGAGAAGGAGTCTGTCTCTCCTTCCCATTCCTCAGAGCCACACACTAAGGCCATTTCTGAGGGATCTTATATCCCTAGGGAACCTTTTGTTCAGTGTCTTGACTTGTCCCCACCATTTAGAAAGAGCACGGTTAGGACGGATGAGATTCTTGAGACTTTCAGACAAGTCAAAATTAATCTCCCCCTCTTAAATATCAATAAGCAAGTCCCTACTTTTGCTAAGTTCCTCAAAGACCTATGTACTCAAAAGCATAAATCTAAGACTCATGTGTCTAAGGTCTTCCTCACCAAGCAAGCTAGCTCTCTTTTGAAGTTTGACACCCCACCTAAGGATAAGAACCCTCGAGTGCCCACTATTTCTTGTGCCAAAGGAAATCAGTCCATCCTTAAAGGCCTCCTTGACCTTAGTGTGATTGTCAATCTACTCCCTTACTCTGTGTATGAGAAACTAGGGTTAGGTGAATTGCACCCTACATCAGTTACCTTGCAGCTTGCCGACTATTCTATGCGTAAGCCTCGAGGGTTGACTAGTTCTTTCTCCCAATTGATTTTATTATCTTAGATATGGAAACTGTTGCCAACTCCACACATCAAATATCTATCATTCTAGATCATCCTTTCCTTGTCACAACTAATACATGCATCAAGTGTAGGACAGGGGTAATGGAGCTATCTTTTGGGAACATGAAAGTACAACTAAATATTTTTGATGAGTATAACCATTTACCTGCGACTTGTGATGCTGAATGTTTTATGGTAGACAATTTTAGATTTTATGCTTATGATAGAGGTTCCTCTTTTGTAGCTGTAACGACCCATTTTCTGGTTATGCTTAACCCAGGGGGTTAAGGGCAATTTGGTAATTTGAGATCAGTATTAGGGGGTTTTATTAGGTGAAATCTCCATATCCAGGTAGAACTTAGAGTAACGAGTGTAACGAATCAAAGAACACTCGAAACAGAGGTGGGAGTGAAAGCTACGGCCCCGGGAAGCATGACATATGGGCGGGACCTACATAAAAAGTGCAGGATAACCTACCCATGTGTGGTCTTATTTTGAAGGGCTCGTTGACATGAGTCCATCAATAACAAAAATGTGTGATTCCAATGTCAAGGTTAGAAGTTATTGCATTTTGAATTGAATAATATTATTCTGGATAGAATCGATGATGCAATGGATAAGACTGACAACAAAGCAGATAGGATCAATGACGCAATGGATAATATTGCTGATGCAAGAGGATAGGTTTGCTGACGAAGTAGATAAGATCGCTGACGCAGCGAATAGGACTGACACATATCAATTCTATCTTCCATGTGTCAGTTTCACGTCTATCCAGTTTTTCTATAAATATCATCCAAAGCATTTAGTTTGGAGGGGAAATCCTCTCCCATGATTCTGTGTTCTCTCCCATATTCAAAAACTTCTGTTCTTCGTTTCTCACTTATTTTAAGTCCGATTCGAGTTGTTCTCGAGGCATTCCTTGCTAATTGGAGGGTGGTCTACGGAATGGCATGGTCCATCCCTCAAGTTGGCATCCCTAGAAGGGGAAATGGCCTGGGGCAAGAGGTGGCTCTATCCACCACCATCCTACCCATAAGAGAGAGCAGCGGCCCGGAGAGAAAGGGGGACTCCGTCCTCCATCACGGGCTGCAACATGGGTCAACGCCCGAAATAGGGAAGGATCCGCCCTTCACTGAATGGCCATGCAGTGTGAGAAACATCCCAGGGAAAGGGACGTTCTGTCTGTCGTTTACGGGCGCAAAAAATGAGAAGTCTTCGATAAAGGGGACAGTTGGTCAGTTGTCTTGTGGCGCAAGGCAAGGAACGTACGGAGGTTAGAGGAGGCTTCATTCGTTGTCTCCGGATCTGAAGGGGAGGACGCCCAGAAACGAGTACCCCGAATACCGCTACCTCACGAGACATTAGGGGAGTAAGCATTTCTAACCTCCTATTTTAATTATAGAATGCTTGTGTTAGATAGGGTATATGTTATGCCTTGATATGCTTTGATCCTTTATATTATGATATGCTATGTTATATGCCATGATGTGTGCCGTCTCACTTTGAGTTAGAGAGAGATGTGTTGTGTGTGTGTTTGGTCTTGGTTAAGTGATAGAGCGAGACGTGTGATGCATGTGGTCTTGGCTCAGTGATAGAGCGAGACATGTGAATGTGATGGATTTGCTCTCGGATAGAGTGAGGCATGTTGTGGTGGTCGTGTGCTGCTTGTCTCTATGATAGAGCAAGATATGTGTTGCCAGTGTTTTACGGGTTTTTGTATAACCCTAATTAAATATTCGGGTTTTGTATGTGTTTTCGTATGGTTTGATGTATGTAGTAGCCAGTAGTCAAAACTACGTATGGATCTGATAGTATCAGAGTGACATCGTGGATGTTATTCGATACGTACGTAGGCAACCAACAGCAAGGCAACATTGGCCCGATCCGAATTAGTTATATAATTAAGTTTGTTTTGGCCTACGCGTAACAGAGTACTAAAGTTTCGAAGCACGTAGAGGAACAAGAAGACTCTCGCACTCAAAGTTTTTTGCTACCGGTTGTGGGTTTGGTTTTTATCATTTTTGGACCCCCGCCCGGGTCGGTTTCCGGGTCGTGGCATTACAAATGGTATCAGAGCTATGCTCTTTCTGCAAGAGAAAAATATTTTCAATAATATTTTGATTTGCTTCAAAATCAGGTATATGGGTTGTAATGACCTAAAGTTTTATTCGGAATTTTGGTTTGATTGAAGTTCCGTTTTGTGATGGTCGAGTGATCTAAAGTTTCATTTCGGCAAGTGTTGTATCAGAGTTGATATAAAACTCTAATTGTGATTTTTACATTTTGCATGTGTCATCTGATTTAAGGTGAACTCTAATTTGATTTAACGTGCTGTTTTGTAAGGGTTGTTTCCATTCAGAAAGTGTTGTGTCGGAGTTAATTTACATACTCCGATTGTGATTTTTGTCGTTTTGTTTATGTGATATTGGAATTAAAGAGAATTCCGATTGTGACTGTTTGTTCTTTATTTGATATCAGAATTATGAAGAATTCCGATTGTGAACATTTCATTTTATACATGTGGTATCGGATTTAATGTACACTTTGATTGTGATTTGTGTTGTTCCGGATGTGTGATATCGGATGTAAGAAATCTGATATTTGAACATTAGGTTCTATTTCATATGTGTTGTATCGAATTCAAGGTGAATTCCAATTGTGAATATTCTATCCTACGAGTAATTTATCGGATTTAATGCAAACTCCGATTTTATGGATTTTGATTTTGAATAAGAAATGATTTAAAATTTTTGTCTTTCATGTGTTGCAAGGTATTTGACGTGAACATCAATTTTATAAATTTTGATTTTGAGTCAGGAATTATTTAAAATTTCTGTCTGAGTCAGTTTGATCAGGTTTTATACGAATTCCAATTTTGAATTAAATTCAATCGGAAATATGTATTCTAAACACGTTATGCGATTTTCTGAAAATGTTTTAAGTGACTTCAATTTCGAATGGTTCATATGTTGAACTTCGATTTTGAATGAATTGAAATTTAAAAACAGACTTCAGACTACCTATGAGAAACCACTAAAACACCCACAGTAGGGGATGTGCGGTGGAAGCTCTAGGATTTGTTCTACCGATAAAGTTCAAACATAGGCATTTCAAAAGACTCACTTAAGGCAAATTTATTTACAAATAAAGAAAATTATTTTGATAAAAGGTAGAACTCTCTATGAGGAACCACCAAACGCAGGTGGTATGGGACATGCGGTGTCAGTGGATCGCTCTAAGGATAGTTTTGCCAGTGTTTCGAAATAAAATTTCAAAATGTTCATATTTTGAAAGTTTGCCTTAACTTAAGGCGAAGTTATTTTGAAAGCCAGTAGCATTCCCGAAGAGGGACTGCCTAACATTCATGGTATGGGACACACAATGTGGGTAGACCGCTCTACAGTTGAGTCTACTAGTAGTTTTATTCTAAAAAGTTAATTTCAAACCTTTTGTGTTTTCAAAAATAATTTGAAATTATAAAAGCGTCTCGATTAATTTCAAACCTTTTGTGTTTTCAAAAATAATTTGAAATTATAAAAGCGTCTCGATGGCTAGTAGAATTACTAAGGTGAAACCATCAAATGCCCGTATTGTGGGACATGCAGTGTGGATGAGTATCCCTTAAATAAATTCACACGTATATCGAGATAAAATTTTAATTTCAAGTCTATTTTGTTTTGGTATGCATTTTTGAGTTGCAATGTGAACGTAGAATGGTTGCTTTAAGTGGGATTTGAATCTTGAGGGTTGGTTGTTATGACAATGTTTTGATCTCGCCAGACTTATGGCTCTATTGTCAAAAAGAAAATTATGTTTTGTGATGGTGCGTACAATGGTACGTGAGTGTTGATGTGTTTTGATTTCATATGAGCCACTTAATGTTTTGGTTTCATACAGTGATGTGATTTGACTTCGTACGAGCCACTAAGTATTTTGGTTTTTGTACAGTGATTTAATTTGAACTATTTTAGCATGAATTTTGTTATGTTTTGATGATGCCCGCCAAGAAAAATAAATTGGCAAGTAGCGCGCAGAGGGTGGAGTATCATGGAAAAATTCCTTTCCTAAGATGCCCTCGTTTGCCCCACGAGCACAAGGGTAGGCTGTTGGGTATCACGGCTTGTGTTGGGATGTGATTGGTTGTACGTACCACTTAGTGTAGTGGATGTATATATGGATGCCCGCCGAGAAAAATAAATCGGTAAGTGGCGCACATAGGGTACAGCATCATGGGAAAGCTCTGTCCCTAAGTGGCCCTTGTTTGCCCCATGAGGACCGAGGGTAGGCCGTAGGGTGTCACAGTTTGTCGATTTGACGAGTTTTGACTCGGGTGTGAGTTTGTGGATTTGACAAATTTTGACTCAGGTGTGAGTTTGTGGATTTGACGAGTTTTGACTCGCGTGTGAGTTTGTAGATTTGACGAGTTTTGACTCGGGAATGAGTATTTGAATGTGATTTGATTCAGAATCACATTTATGGATTTGATGTGTTTTGACTCAGGTGTGAGTCAGTGGATGTGGTTTGATCGAGGATTGGAATTGTGGCAGATATGCTTTTATGTGTTTTGAGCTGATTTGCTCAGCAGTGCTTCTAAAAAAGAAAATTGTCTTATTTTAAATTTATAATCGACTTTGATTGAAATGGTTTATTCGATTAATTTATCGGATTGTGAGTATCGGACGAGGAAGAATCGGAGAGTGTTTTGGAGTTGTGGTTGACAGGATTTGCTTAGTTAGGATTTGCTTAGTTAGGATTTGCTGCGATGTGTTTTGACTCTACATATTGATATATTTGATTTTGATGTAAAAATCAGATTGTGATTCAAGTGTTTTATCCTGTCACATGTCATTGGATTATGTTGTGACAGTTTATCCAATCTCAAATTATCGAATTCTGATTATGAGTGCTTAATCAGATCGTAATTATCGGATTTGGTTTTGTCCTATCTGAGTACGAAGTCTCGGATCATGTTTATGTTAGTATTACACAATTTTTAACTATCCGGTTATGCTTTTGAAAGTGTTATCCGAGTGGTTCTCGGATTGTGTTTCTAAAGATTTTTTTCTGATATTTAAATTATTAGAATGTTATTTATTCTGGCTATCCGTGTAATTACCAGATTTCCTAGGGTTGTGGAGATTGGTCGGGGCGAATTGCGAGGATGCAATTCATTTAATGGGGGAAGAATGTAACGACCCATTTTCCGGTTATGCTTAACCCGGGGGATTAAGGGTAATTTGGTAATTTGAGATTAGTGTTAGGGGATTTCATTAGGTAAAATCCCCGTATCCAAGAGAACTTGGAGTAATGAGTGTAACGAATCGAAGAACATGCGAAACAGAGGTGGGAGCGAAAGCTACGGCCCCAGGAAGCATGCCATATAGGCGGGACCTACATAAAAAGTGTGGGATAACCTACCCGTGCATGGTCTTATTTCGAAGGGCTCATTGACACACGCCATCGGTAACAAGAACGTGCGATTCCAATGTCAAGGTTGGAAGTTATCACGTTTTGAGGTTAGGTTATTATTTGAATCAAATAATTTCATTCTAGATAGGATCGACGACGCAGTGGATAAGACTGACGACAAAGCGGATTGGATCGATGACGCAATGGATAATATTGCTAATGCAAGCGGATAGGTTTGCTGACAAAGCAGATAAGATCGCTAATGCAGCGGATAGGACTAACACACATCAATTCTATTTGCCATGTGTCAGCTTTATGTCTATCTAGTTTTTCTATGAATATCATCCAAATCATTTAGTTTAGAGGGGGGGAATCCTCTCCCACGTTTCTATGTTTTCTCCCATATTCAGAAACTTCTTTTCTTCATTTCTTACGCATTTTAACTCCGTTTCAAGTCATTCTTGAGGCATTCCATTCTAATTGGAGGGTGGTCTACGCAATAGCATGGTCCATCCCTTAAGTTGGTGTCCCTAGAAAGGGAAACAGCCTAGGGCAAGAGAAGGCTCTATCTGCCACCCTCCTGCACCAAAGAGAGAGTAGCGGCCCAGAGAGAAAGGGGGACTCCATCATCTGTCACGGGCTGTATTGTGGCTCATCACCCAAAGTAGGGAAGGATCTGCCCTTCACCGAAGGGCCACGCAGTGTGAAAAATGTCCCAGGGAAAGGGACGTTCTGTCCGTCGCTTAAGGGTGCAGAAAATGAGAAGTCTCCAAGAAAGGGGACAGTTGGTCAGTCGTCTTTTGGCGCAAGGCAAGGAACATGCGGAGGTTAGAGCAGGCTCCATTTGTTGTCTCCGGATCTGAAGGGGAGGATGCCCAGAAACGAGTGCCCCGAATACCGCTACCTCGCGAGACATTAGGGGAGTAAGCGTTTCTGACCTCCTATTTTAATTATAGAATGCATGTGCTAGATAGGGTATACGCTATGCCTTGATATACTATGATCCTTTATATTATGATATGCTATGCTTATATGCCATGATGTGTGCCGTCTCGCTCTGGGTTAGAGAGAGACGTGTTGTGTGTGTGTTCGGTCTCGGCTAAGTGATAAAGCGAGACGTGTGATGCATGTGGTCTCGGATCAGTGATGGAGCGAGACATGTGAATGTGATAAATTTGCTCTAGGATAGAGTGAGGCATGTTGTGGTGGTCGTGTGGTGCTCGTCTCTATGATAGAGAGAGATATGTGTTGCCGGTATTTTATGGGTTTTCATATAACCCTGATTAAATATTCTGGTATACATATGTGTTTTCCTATGGTTTGATGTATGTAGTAGCCAGTAGGCAGAACTACGTATGGATCCGATCGTATCAGAGTAACATTGCGGATGTTATTCGATACGTACATAGGCAACCAACAGCAAGGTAACATTGACCCGATCTGAATTAGTTATATAATTAGGTTTGTTCTTGCCTACGCGTAACAGAGTACTAAAGTTCTAAAAGCAAGGTAACATTGACCCGATCTGAATTAGTTATATAATTAGGTTTGTTCTTGCCTACGCGTAACAGAGTACTAAAGTTCTAAAGCACATGGAGGACTAAGAAGACTCTCGCACTCAAAGTTCACTGCTACTGGTTCTGGGTTTGGTTTTTATCATTTTTGGACCCCCGGCCTTGGTCGGTTTCCGGGTCGGGGCGTTATAGTAGCAACAGCCCATAATCAAGTTGTGCTTTCTAATTTTTCTGAGTCATCCTTTGGAAGATTTAAGAGAAGAGTCAATGCCAATATCTACACCCGTCTTGACCTATTTGAGAATGTTGGCACCGTTTGGCTGAAGAAGTTAAACTTAGTGCTTCTAGGGAGGCAATGCTTGTTTGTTCATTTTTTTTTCTATTTTTAAGTTTTAGTATGTAGTGATTTATTTGATTTATTAGTTTTAGTTGACTAACTGAAGTTTTTTTTCATGTTTATTCAAAAATGTTTTAAAAAGAAAAACATGTTCTGCCATTCGTTCGGGCATATACCTGATCGATCAACCGATCGTGTGGCCCAACTACCATTCAAGAAGTAGGGTCATCACTTACAAGACGTGCTCCAACCAGTTCTGACGGCCACCATTTTTTTCTCCGTCATGTTGCCCCTCTTTTCCGTTGTCTTCCGTACACTGTCTGGCAAGCATTTTTCTCCAAATTCCTCCATCCCCTCCGATTTTTTGTGTAGAATCCATTTCTAGTGTTAATTTGAGCTGAGTCAGCCTCTACTTCACGCAGGCCTACTGTTTATCCAGTAAGCCCCAAATTCATTTTTAGAATTTCTCTTTCAATTTTTGGCCAAATAAAATGCATTTTTTTTTGTAAATTTGTTAGAATCGACCTGTATATTGATATTTATGCTTTGGTATAGTTTGATTCAATAAATGATGTGTTGTGTATGATTAATTTTGAATTTTCATAGTGAATTGTTTTTGTTAAAAATTCTAATTTTTGAGGCTTTAATGAATCAGTTTATATGTACTTGCTTTATTAAATATGCTTAGTTTTTACTTGTGCATATTATACTCTGATTTGGGACATTTATGTTCACTTTTTCTCTGGGTATTTTCATAATTTGACATTATTGGGCATGTACAAAATTTTTTGATGCCTTTATTCGCTTTGATAACACTTTTAGCACTTCGTTTTTAGCTTTATACAGATCTATGTCGGTGGGTCTCGTTCTAAAGCCCCAAAGAAGAGGAAGCGTGCCCCTTCTACTTCGCCTACTTCATCTTCTACTACTACCACTGTCGATCTACCTCTTCATGCTATTGTTTACAAGCGACAAGCAGAGTTTGTTCCTACCATTACTAATGCTCAGTCATGGCTTATGGAGAGAGAGGATTGGCGCTCCTTTTTCTCATGGATTGTACCTCCATCATGAGTAGGTGCAATCTTTTCATGCGTCAGCCTTTCTTGATGAGAGGGGATATATTGTCAGCACCATTGGATCTATTACAATCATTGTCACCCCAGATCTTATAGCTAGGGTGATGGGTCTCACTCACTCCACCATCACCTATCCCTCCTTTGCTGACTTTGAGTTTCTAGATGATTTTACCATCATAGGGACTCTTATGGAGCAGGAGCAAGGCCCATTGTCCAATGGTGCTGACATCATATCCCCACTCATTAAGAAAGGCTGATGCATAAAAAGATCGCACCTGCCCATGATGAAGGAACTGCAATCCGTGAGAAAAAGGAGCACCTGCTCACTGTCTTGAGAAGGAAATGACCCTACAAGTCGAGGTTTAGGGGTCATTTCCCAGGCGACCCTAAAGCAGATTATCACATATTGCCCACCTCAACCAGCATTAAATGAGGAAGACAGAGAGGAGCCAGCAGCAGAGGGCACACCAGAGGTCACAGCTGAGCAGCACATTCCACCACATTCTTTTGTTGACAATTCTTTTCTTCAGACGGAGCATCACCTTGGAGCACATATCGATTGTTCTCATGGACAACTTCAGACGCAGCTGACTACATATATAGAAGCTTGTATAAATGGCTGAAATGCAGAGACTTATACAAGGACTAGCTGATTTGATTCGTGGCATGTCAGCTGCGGTAGATGGGAATGATTTTGATGATACTGATACTTAGCTATGTAGGGGCTACTTTTCTCTTCTCTTATCTTTTATTTTCTTTGGTTTATTGTTGTCATCTTTTTTCAAGGCGTTTGGTACTTTAGGTTTGGGAAATTGCTCCTTACATGTATGTTTCTCATGTTTTCTCAAACCTATGTACTTCACTTTCTGATTAGTAGATTAGTTCTGCATTCAGGTGATATCTTTCTTTCCCTCTCTCACTTATTTTTATCATTGTAGTATAAATTTTATTTAACATTGTGGACAATGTTCAGTTTAAGATTGGGGGTGTAGAAAGATATTTTTCTTTCTTATTTTTACTTTAGGATATTGTGGAGTATTTTTTGTTATTTCTATCATTTTTTCTATCTTTTCTTTTCTTTTAAGTGGTTTTTATCGCTTATTTTCTTTTAAAATCATATGTCTATTTTTAAACAGATCAATTTCATGAATAAAGTTCATGTAATTAATTAAGCGAAAGCGATTAAGTAATTTTTGTTTTATTTTCTTTATCTGGGATAATTGTGCTTATATTTTTAAATCACATTTCACACGCTTCAAACTTGTAGGAATATAATTTTATGATTTATTGCTTGTAATCTTGGTGGGATATCTTTAACTAAGTATATTTTTGAAAACAGGATAATTGAGTAATTTTTAATGTTTCATGATAGATCTTTATGCTGGGCTATTATTTGAAAAAATGGGATAAGTGGGTAATTAAAAAATAGATGATGAAAAAAAAAAAGAATGAGAAAAAAGAGTTGAGAAAAAAGAAGAAAAAAAGAGATAGATTGAAAAAAATGATGAAAAAAGAGAGTAATGCTTAGTTTCTCTTTTTACCGAGTAACCAAGCCTTGTGCCTAGGCAAGCATAGGGGATCGCGTCAAAAGGTGAAAAGTTGAGATAAATTTTTTTATAACTTGCTTGGTTCAATAGGCTTTACAATTCAAGTCATTAAGCCTGAAGGGTGTTTCAACACCTAGTGCCTTAAGCCAACTAGATTATGGACATTTGCCTAACCCTTGTTACATGAATTATTTATAAAGCTTAATAGAACTAAGTATTATACAAGTCATATTTTGAGGTATATTATGCTCTTATTCCCTCAATTTAATTGAAATTTGAAGGTCATTAGATGAGGTTTTATTATAAGATGTTAAGGACGAAAGATTACCATTGTTATATTTTTTAGTTAGTAAGCTTTGGCATGATGATTTTGACAAGCAATTGAATATTTTGACTGATAGATTCATTGTTTAGAAAATTTTTTATTTTAATTTTTCCAAAAATTTAAAAAATTTAAAAAATTTCAATAAATTCCTCAAATTATTTTAAGGCATTTCCCATTAAAATAAATTTTTGTTGAGATCCAAGACTCAAAATAAATATCAAACATTCAAAATTAGCAATGTTAAATTATCTTTTAATCTAAGTGCATCTATAGATTATGTTCATTAGTACCTTGCCTTAGAATAGTTAACACTATTGATATGTGATTGTTAATTTTATTCTCTTCTTTTTGATATATTAATTCTCTTTTACTAATTTTCGAAGAAAATCACCAATGTAGTCAACTCTTGTCTCTTTTAATCTTGAATATCACAAGATCGCTCTTAACCAAATTTAGATCAATTTGTTCATACCCTGGTAAAGACTAAATTCACATTTCTCTACTCTCTTTAACTAGAATCTATGTACTTGATTTTCCTAAAAAGATAAAAACATTCAAAAGCTCATAATCAACATGCCTCTCGCTTTTTCTACATCCTCTCTACTTGTATCATAATTTTTTATACTTTTCATTCTTTTTCGTTAATATATTATTGCAAGTGGATGCGTCGTTCACTTTAGCTTTTCCATTGTCCTTACGATGATAATTCCATTCTCTAAAGAAATATATGAATACATACGACTCATAAGCATTGAAGTACATTACATAAAATTTTCTTTTCTTTAAATTCTAAATAGAAATATACTTAATGATCATCTAATTTGATCACTTAGACTCCATTAAAATCTAAACGCCAAAGTCAACATATGTTTAAAAATTCTCTCTTGATGTTCATAATTAAAAGTGACTTGAGTCTCAACATGTATATGTGCAAGTTTTTAAAATTAGAGAATTGCAACATCAAGCAAAAGAAATTCAAATTGATTTTCACTTTCCTTTGTGTATTTTCTCTAGGTTAAAGTATATTTGACGACTAATCATGTTACCTTTTAGCTTAAGAGAGAGTTAATCTCAAAATATCTCAAGAGCTTCATCAAAAATAAAAATAAAGCAAATTGCAAAGCAAGCAAACACTACACTAATGTTTTGTAGGACTCTAGCCACTAACAACTACTTTCGAGGCATTCCCATCAAGTGCTTGAGTAAATACTCTAATCCTATTATTCAAATATGAGAAATTTTATCCATTAAACAACAGAGGTCTATTGATAGATTTCCCAAGCCCCCATGTTTATTTATTGAATTGTTTAAAGCAATCATTGAATTTAATTAACAAAATCAACCCAAGCTTCACAAATTTAAACACTAAATCAAGGAGAATTATGAGAGAAACAACTACCAACCTAGGGCAAAAAAATGAACATGTTTTAATCCAGTATTTCTAAGAGAAAAACAATAAAACTTAAGTACAATTCAAAATCCAACCCAAGCACAATAATTGAAACTATGGAAATTTAAGCAAGCTTCTTAAGCAATATCATGGCAAATTTGATTGATATCAAGTAGCAAAATCAAAATTTTTAATGATTTGTCCTCAGCTGTCCCTTGAGAGTTTAATATCCATCAAATCAACCGATTAAATTACCACATTGCCCCAAGTTTGATATCAAATGAAAATAAAGACTACGAGATATGGCTTTATTGTGCATAATTTTTATATATAACATAAACAAATAAAACTAATATTCACTCAATCTCACTCTCTAAATATCAATCAATCAATCCACACATGAATGCAACAATTTACATGGAAAACCCAACTAGGGTAAAAAACCATAGGAGCTCCAAAGGAACAAAATTAATGCAATAAAAACCAAGACTTTACATAGACACAAACAAACCACTAACCTTGTTTAAACTATAAAACAAGCTCATGCTATTTATATCATTTTTGCTGGCCTTTAAGACTTGACCTTAAGCACTTGACACTTTATCCTCCTTGCCTTGTCTCTGTCTCCTTCTAGTTTTCAACAAACACCTCCTGTTGTCTTGACTTGGCCTTATAGAAATCTTCAATATTCCATTGAAGATATGTTGCAATTCCTCCTTGAATACTCTATGCATAAGCTCCTTTAGTTGTGTATTGTCTTCTTCAATTCACCATAGATCTTTAATACAAAGCTCAAGTGAATTCTCCTTTGAAAAACAATAAGCAAATGTGTAAATGCTCTTTCTCTTTTCTATTCTAGGTTTTTAATGTGCATGATTCTTCAATTAATCAATCGATTATGAGAGCAATAAATCAATAACTCTAGGCTTCATTTTGCACAGGGCTGAATCAATAGGTGATCGATCATTCTTCTCTTCATTGTTTACAGTGATTGATCGCTTTGCCTGTATTTTAACATTTTTCCTCTTTTTACCCTAAATCCTTTTGAAACATATGTAATCACTTCTTAAATGTTTCCAAGTGAATTATGAATGCCAATATGATCCAGATAAGCTTCAAAACACTTCACATTTTTTATCTTACCTTGATAAATAAGAACATGTCTATTTCTATTTTTCAAGTTTATTAATTCCAAATTGGACTCAATTACAACAACCTCAAATCAGATTCTAAGACTTATTACATACATATGGTTTCTTGGCATAATTTTTACAAAGAAATAAGCCAATAAACTAGACTTATGATACATGTGTTCTTACAACATCCCCTTGCCACGTCGGCCCTTCTACCCAAGCCTCGTCCAGGTAGGATGTTCGGACCTATTGGGTTGCCTGCAGTCTGTGGGTACAAGGCTTGCTAGGCCATGGGAGTTGCTACCCAATGTAACACCCCAAAGTTTTGGATTATTTTCTTTTGTTAACTAATTATGGGAGAGAATTTAGCCCCTCATAAGTCAACTAGACTGCGACGAACGCCTAGATTTGACCCCTTGACCAATAGGGGCAAGGAGCTGTGACTTTTTTAATTTAGCTTGAGAGTGCAGGTTGCTAGTCAACATAGTCAATTCAGTCATGCAGAAACCCAAAAACCCTAACCAGAGGTCTGGGAATTGTGAAGTTTACTATTTTGGCCTAAAGGTCTATATATGGTAAGTTAGCAAACCGTCCATGAGACTTGACTTGACGGACCTGAATAAGAGGAGGAAATGTGGCCGAGAAGAAATTGTCCATGTTCATTTATTAAACTCAAAATGGAATGGGCAAAAGTTTAAGATGGCCTATTTAAGGAAACCACAACGAGATCTTGACATTGATGTAAGAATATGTGTCCTTATGCCATGTATTGGCTTATTATGTGATGAAAATAATGTCATTGATGTGTATTTTTTACTCAATTTAATTCTAGAGTTTGATTTGAAAAGATGGAACAAAAGGTAGACTTAAATTCATATTTTTATTAGGGGAAAACACGCACACAGAACACATTGACATACTTTAGGGTAAAACAAACCTTACGTAAAAGAATGGTGAGTATTGGTGGTTTGTATATTGAAAAATCAAAAGTCTTGTCAAAATGATTGATCACCAGATGGGAACAATCAATCATTGATGAACTATAGTAGAATCTTTAAAAATTGTAAGAGTGATCATTTCTCCTGTGAACGATCATTCGACTCCAGAAAATATTTTTTGTTAAATGATGTCGAGAGTTTAGCGATCGATCGTAACATTGAATGATGGATCGATTGAAGAGTCATGAGGGAAAGGAATAGGGTTCGATTGATCACCCTGTCGAATGATCAATTGATTGAGCGTAGAGTTGCCTAATTAAATATTTTTGGTTTAATTTGGTTCCTAGTTGGAGTCATATTCATTTTAGATTTGGGAATCTATATAAAGGGATTAAAACATGATGGAGAAAAGTTAAAAGACAAAGAAAACTTAGAGAGCTTGTGTGAAGTTGCTCTAATGGAGTTGTGAGAGATTTTGCCTTCTAGAGTTAGATAATCTCTATCTAAGTCGGAAAGGGTTATTATAGGTGAGATGAAAGCACATAAATACATGTGAGGCATGATGTATGCTAAAGATTGTTGTTGAGAATATCAAGATAATAGAAGATTCATTTCAAAGGAGGAGTTCAAGGATCTACATTGAACAAAATGTAAAAAGAGGAGAAGATCAAGCTATGGCCTATAAACCACAAGGGAGTAGTTGATTCAGAATTCAAGAGTTGTGTAGAGAACAAGCCATTTGAAGAAAAAGAAATAGTTTTTTGTATTTGTAATCGATAATTTTATAATCTCAGGTTTACATAGTGCATAGTTAATTTGGACAGAGTGTCCCGTAGTTTTTCCCTAGTTGGGTTTTCACATAAAAATTCTTGTGTATTTGCTTGTTAAATTGATTGTAAAATTTTCATTAAAACACATCAGAATTAGGCACGATAATTATAAAAAGAATGGAAACTCTTACAAGAGATAACTGAGTGTTACATTGATTTGCCTTCACATCAGAGGAAGTCCTTCCTTGCTAACCTCACCATCTAGTCTGCTATTGTCTTGTAATAACCTGGACTTTTTCGTGGTTATTTATTTGCTTCTTGGGAAATTAATTATTTGTTTTAATCTTCTGTATTATTTTTCTCGATAATTATGTGTTAGTGTTGTTCATAGCCTTGGTCGTGGGTGGAAAAGGTTTATACATTTTTAAGAGTTTAAACGCATAAGTTAATAAGATTCAGAGTTTAAATTAAAAACTCGGTCCTTAAGATAGGGCTCTTGGATAAAAAATAAAGTTGTTTTGGTCATGGTGGGGTCTTGTAGGGAAATTCACCATGTGTTGGGAGTTCTCATGTGGGTAAAAGAAGTTGAGATGCATGACGTAGAGGTGCACGTGTGAAAAAAAAGAGAAAAGATTAAAACAAAACGCAGAACGCGAAACATGTTTTGCACAGTAATTTCTGCCGGCAGACGGGAGAGACACTCTACCCCTTTTCACTGTGAACAACACCGCCGCTCCTCGCCTTTGCCAGAGTCTGGCCGTCCGGTCACCATGAGACAGGCCACGCCACCTTCGGCCACTATTGTGCCTCCTCCCCTGCAAACCGTGCGCCAGCCGGATTGTGGAAGAAACCTGCGGTTTGGGCCAAATCGCTGTTGGAGCTGTAGAAAGCCACCGGAATCCGCTAGAGTGGTTGCTTGGCCACCATGAACCGGGAGGTACACCCTCTTCCCCAATATTAATCCGGTCGGCCCTCCAAAAATTTCCTTTCCGAACTGTTTGGGAATTTTGTTGTTCTCAGCCGAACCACTACTGTAGTCGACGGGGTTTGTTGCCGTGAGCTATTTCCAGCCGGCGACTACTCTGCCGACCCTTTGGGCTATTGTCGAGTTGCCATGCACCCAGATTTTTGACTCTGATCAACCACCTCTCGCGGACCTGCCCTATTTTTGGGCCAAAGCGCTCCGGGACCGACGAAAGTTGCCATCTTGATCCGGTTTCCGCCGGTCCCAAATCCGTCTCTCCCACCTCAGGTCTTGACTTATCACCTCACATACCCTTTTCCTCTTTTCCAATTTTATTCCGCCCTTTCTGCATGTTTTTCCATAAGAAACTTTGTAGGGAGAATGCCGAGTGACTAGTTCACCTTGCCGGTGGCCAGGACCACCACTACATTTCTTTTTGCCCTCCCACTATCCGCCTAAACCCTACCCATGTTGTTGGTCTTATATCAACTCTTCTTTGGGCATGCAGGTATCTGAATCATCGGTGTGGGTGTTGTGAGAGACGTTCATAACTGCATGCATTAATTAGAGACCTCCGCTACAGTTTCTACCCTAGAGCTGTCTCTCGTAGTGTAAGGGTGCGTGGACTGCTGAGTATGCACCAACACAACCTTCGTGGTACACCCTAACATCAATTTTGGCCTGAACGACGAGGTAGGAGACTTTGAACCTTAGAAATTAACTCTAGTGTGCTTTTCTGATAGAATGCATACTAAGACTAAGGTGTTTAATTGCATGATATTTAGATGTATATTAATGTGGATGATGTCAAGTGCAAAGGTTAATTATAGTGGCCATATGCGTATATTTTAAAATTATCTGTGTTGGTTAGTTGATTAATCAGACATTTACATTATGATTCATTCTTGTTTTAGATAGATGGACGAGCAGAATTTTCTTGCTAAATGCATGAGTGGTTGTTATGTTTATATAAAGAATTATGTTTGCATGATCTAAAGGTTATAAAACATGTTGTAAGGTGTATGTGTGGTGTCTAGTTCAGAACTACAAGTAGTTAGTTATATGTGTGTAGATGATGTGTGTAGGTTTGTTAAGTGACGATCAGTTTCGACGGTTTAGAATTACAGAGAAATGAGACAATCCTTGGGGTTTAGTAAATAGGAACATTAATGTTCGGGGCTTAGATTTAAGCTTTTGATAAGCTTACAAACCATAATTGTACCCACATCACGCATAAAATATAATTTCTACGTAATTAAAGTATATAGATTCATTATAAGAGTGAATCCTTAGCTAGTTTGACAGATTGAATTCTGTATTGGCTGATGACTGACTGATGGTCAGTTGTTTACTTGTAAGGTCATCATGGTTCATACCCTTGTGGTGATGTATTTAAAATGTGTAAGTTCATATTCTTGATGCTCTGTTGAGAGCACCGTATGCTTTCCACCCAATAGTGGCACTGTAAGTTTTTTCGCCCAAGAGTGGCATTGTAAGTTTTTCGCCCAAAAGAGGCACTGTAAATTTTCTTGCCTTAATTGGCACACTTTTAGGCCTTTGTTGGCCCTGTATGGCCCCAGAGAGTGGGCATTTGTGTGCTCAGGTAAGTAGTATCATGAATCTACTCTTACCTATTTGATCTTGTGCCCCTTGAGCACCAGCGTACTTTGCCTTCAGAATCTTTTTAGCGCATAAGTTTCTCCCTGAAGGTCAAGGTGACACCCTAGTGGCATTCTTTCCTTTCGACATTAGTTCTATTTGTTGAGTGTAAGTGTAAGATAATAAGCATAAGACTGTAAGTGTAAGTAGTATGTACGTGAGAATAAGAGTTTAATGGGATGTGATTTGTTATAAGTAAGGTGGAAAGAAAATTTGTAAGTCTAGGAAGCTTAGAGGAATTGTAGTACTCTGGTTGAGATTATATATTTACCTTCTCCTGGTTTATGGTATGCTACTATCTTGCAGAGCAGCTGTGGTGTGAACTTTTAAGGTTCACTGATTTTGATTCTCCTACTAGGTATGAAAATGCTCATATTCTTTTTCTCTAATCCTCAGACACTCCAGGGACTTCGGTGGGGCCTAGTTCGAGAGCTGTGTAGCATTTGAGGATACACTTTTTGGACTGTAGGTCAATTTTTTATTCTATTTCTCATTTGAGGTGAGCACTCTTACATGTATTATTTTGGACTTGTACATGGATTGTCTAATTACTTTTGACTGTTATGGAACTTGTACCTAGCTATGCCTGGGAAAATATATTGAAAGCCCATGGCCATGGCAAATGTGTCTTTTGTTCATTATTCACACCGGGGATGAATGAACTACGGGATTTGAATGATTTATCGCTGTTATATCTTTGTTTTGAGTTGAAAAGAAAGTATTGAGATGGATTTGATACAAATGAATGATAATTATAAAAATATTTTTCACAAGTTTCATATTTTCATCAATTTTTACCAATTTATAGCCGTTATATTACAAAATTTTTATTTAAATTTGATGAAAAATATTTTGAAAACCCCGGGCGTGACATGTCTAGCAGGTGATAGAAGCTCAGAGAGACCCAACTTCACCAAAGTGTAGATGAAAGGATTCAGTTCCATGGGAGGCTAGTGGAATTTTAGTCTATATTGTCTCTGAATTTCAGCCTATGTTGTCCTTGAATTTCATCCTTATCCCTCTCATGTGTTAGACTACACCATGCTGAAGCTGGAAGCTGATCTCATATTTGAAGAGAAGCCAATCAAAATTATGGACAGGAAGGAACAAGTGCATAGATTTTATATCAACTATGAGTAGTGAGAAGTTTTTTTTTAATGTGTTTTACCTTCTCTACACATTGTTGCACCAATTCAGCCTTAAGAACCCCCTATTCAGCAACTTCATCCTAGCAGGCTGGTGATCTGCAAGGTCAGCCATAGAGTGCTTCATACAGTGGCATGCCTATGCTAGCATGAAAACTACTATTATATGCAAACTCAATTAGAGGTAAGTGCTCATCCCAATTCCCTTCCTACTCCAAGACACAAGCCCTGAGCATGTCTTCCAAGGTCTCAATAGTCTGCTCTGGCTAACCATCGCTCAGAGTATGAAAAGCTGTGCCGAAATTCAACTTTGTCCCCAAAGCCTCTTGCACTGTCTTCCAATAGCGGGAAGTGAAGTGGCTATCTCTGTCTGATACAATAGATAGTGGTGTACCATGCAGTCTCACCACTTCCCTGATGTACAACTGTGCTAGACTTTTAGGGTTTTGCTTCCAGCTCATAGGTAGGAAGTGTGTAGCCTTAGTTAGCCTGTCAACAATGACCCACACTACATCATGCTGCCTCTGAGTCCTAGGCAAGCCTACAACAAAATCCGTAGTTATGTGCTCCCATTTCGACTATGGAATCTCTAATGGTTGCAACAACCCTGCAGGCCTTTGATGCTCTACTTTGACTTGCTGACAAGTCAGACACCTAGCTACAAACTCACCAATGTCCTTCATTCCATTCCACCAAAAGTTATGCGTGAGATCATGATACATCTTGGTACCTCTTGGGTGGATTGTGTACTTGGAATGGTGTGCCTCATGCAATAACTCCTGCAAGCTCATGCACTACAGGAACCACTAGCCTCCCCTGGAACTGAATCCCACGGGATAATAGCAGACTGGTTGGTGAGGTTAGCCAGGAAGGACTTCCTCTGATGTGAAGGCCGATCAATGTGACACTTAGGATCTCTTGTAAGAGTTACCAATCTTTCGCCACCATGTGGGCCACAAGTATCTCAATTTTCCTGCTCAAAGCATCAGCCACAACATTTGCTTTGCTATGATGACAGTGGATGAAGAAATCATAGTCCTTGATGTACTCTAGCCACGTCCTCTGGCGTATATTAAGATCTGGTTGTAAGAAAATATATTTCAAACTCTTATGATCTGTAAAAACTTCAAAACACTCACCATGCAAGTAGTGCCTCCATATCTTTAGGGCAAAAACCACTGCTGCAAGTCTAAGTCATGTATTGGGTAATTCTATTTATGACTCTTGAACTGTCTAGAAGCATATGCAATCACCTGTCCATGCTGCATGAGAACACAAACCTAACTCTTTCTTAGAAGCATCACTATAGATAACAAACCTACCTGTGCCTCAAGGCATGGTCAACACAGGTGCAGTTGTCAGCCTCATTTTCAGCTCTTGGAAACTACTCTCATAAGCATCCTCCCAAGCAAACTTCACTCCCTTCCTGGTTAATGTAGTCATCGGCAAGGCTATGTTGGAAAACCCCACAATGAATCTTCTATAGTAACCTGCAAGGCTAAGAAATTGTGAATTTATATGACAATCTTGGGGGTTTCCCACTTTAGCACCGCCTCCACCCTTGCTGGATCTACAGAAACATCCTTCTTTGAAATCACATGCCCCAGAAAGTTAACACTTTCCAACCAAAATTCATATTTGCTGAATTTGACATTTAGCTTATTTGTCTTGAGGATGTTCAAGACCTCAGTCAAGTGCTGCCTGTGCTCCACTATGTTGGTTGAATAGATTAAAATGTCATCCACAAATATAATAAAAAATTCATAAAAAATGGCCTGGAAAATCCTGTTCATCATATCCATAAACGCAGCAGGAGCATTTGTTAGACCAAAAGGCATAACTAAAAACTCATAATGCCCATACCTGGTCCTTAATGCTATCTTAGATGTATCCTCCTCCCGAATTCATAACTGGTGGTAACTAGACCTTAAGTCAATCCTGAAAAAGACTTGACTAATTGCAACTAGTCAAACAAGTCATCAATCGTAGGAAGAGGATACTTGTTCTTTATGGTGACCTAGTTTAGCATCTGGTAGTCTATGCACAACCGCAAGGATTCATCCTTCTTTTTCACAAAGAGGACCGGTGCTCTCCAAGGTGGAACATTGGGTCTGATAAACCCATTGTCAAACATCTCCTGCAACTGTTCCTTTAGTTCCTTCAACTCAGCTGGTGCCATCCTGTAGGGTGCCTTAGAAATATGGGAAGTGTCAAGCAGTAAGTCAATGACAAACACAATCTCCCTTTTTGGAGGCAAGCCAGGTAACTCTTCAGGAAAAACCTCAGGGAAGTTGCATACCACTTCCACTTCCTTGATGGTTCTGGTGTTTGTATTTTCAAAAATTACATCGGCTAAGAATGCTTCACAACCCTTAGATAGAAGTTTATAAGCCTTAAAGGCTAAAATGAAACAACATCTACCCTTCTCTAAAACACCTCGGAATGTAATCTTTCTCTCCCCAGGAATCCTAAAAGACACCCTCTTTTTATGATAGTTAATTGTGGCCTGGTATTTAGACAACCATTCCATGCCCAAAATAACATCAAAATCATACCTCTCAAGCAACACAAGATGTCACGACCTGGATTTTTAAAAGCCTTTTCAAAATAGCAGAATGGTAGTCACAAGAAAATTTAATTTTTCTTAAATACAAAATAAACCATTTGATTAAATATATAGGTCATGATAACTAGGGTTCACAACTATGGATATCAAATCATATTATATTATTATACGTCTCAAAATTTAATAAGAACAACTCATCCATCTAAGTATAAGTCTGTCATCCGACTGAACATAAATAATAAGTTGACTCTCATGCTAAAGATACACTTATGTATTGGAGTTGTAGAAACGAAGAACTTCATCTTGTGCACGCTTGTCTTGGTTTTGCCTATCGTTGTCTAGAGAACCTATAACTAACCATACTAAATAACAACAACAACAATGGAACCTCTCTGCCTTCAGGAGAAGAGCTTCCAAAAGACAAAAGGTTTTATTAATATTTTTTAGATCGAGCCAACATCACCCGATGTTAGTTGCCTATGTACTCATCAGACAACATCTCCAATGTTTCAACCAAATCAGATCCAAATGTAGTTCTGCCTAGATACTACACATGCAATGCTTAAGTATTTTCAATCAACCTACATTTTATGTAAGTCCTTTAATCATTCCACTTGTCTAATTAACAAGCAATATCAAACAATGTTATTAATTAACTCACAATCCTTATTCAATAAAATGCAAAACATCCTGCAACTAGTTTAACGTAAGGATAATAATATATAGAGTACTGGTTATCAAATAAACAACACTCCCATACTAGCCTTTAACTAATGCAAATTTCTGAGTTTTGAATGCTTGAATCACCCTCTTCAACTAACCATGATGCCCCCTTTATAAAGAGGATTAGTCAGGAAGCCTAGTACCATTAGGACTCACCCAACCTTAGTTACAAATTCAGAATCACAATCCTTGCCCCATTATAAATACAAAACCAGCCCACATACATTCTCAAAACAGTCCCAAAAGAGTCATAACCCAACTAGAAGTATAGCTAATCCCTCCTTAAAATTTCCCACCTCTCCTATCACTCCTCGAACTCCTACTCTGGCTAGAAGTCCTCTGCTCGCATTCCATCTCATTTCAACAAAGTTCTACCTATGTCCTCTTCTTGCTTGAAGTCCTTGTCCCACTAGGACTCTCTCCCTCTTTCAATTCTTAGTTATTTTAGGACTTGTAATTCCTAGTTCATTTAGGATTTCTAATTCTTAGTTCATTTAAGACTTCCAACTCCTAATTTATTTAAGACTTCTAACTCCTAGTACGTTTAGGACTCCCAACTCCTAGTATGTTTAGGACTCCTAGCTCCTAGTACGTATAGGACTTCCAACTCATAGTACATTTAGGACTTCTAATTTGGGTAAACGAACCCGGTGCGATTTGCTAAACTTTGAATGGTCGTATCTCCCTCATCCGAACTCTGATTCACACGTTCTTGGTGGCATTTCAAAGATATTTCTATCTACTTTCCATACATATAAGTTAAACCACTAATCCAAACTGATGATAATGTTATTCTCATGAAAAATTCAGGGGGTCTAATACCCTAATTTTCACGTGGTTGACTTCAAGAATTTAGAAAAATCCAGGATGCTACACAAGATTAGACAACAAGACCCCATCCCCAATTGCAATAGGGACACCCTATAAAAACTATTTGGCTAATACAAAATCTCCTAGGGGTGTTGTCACACTCAAGTCATACATAAGATTAGATAATGACTTTTCAGAACTCAATGCAAACACACTAGCAATGAATAAATGAGAGGAACCTGGGTCAAATAAGATTCTAGTAGATCTACTAGAAACAAGGAGAGTACCTTCCACTACAACATTGGAGGTTCTTGCCTCTTCTGATGATATAGCAAACACTCTTGCTTGGACCTTCCTCTGCTCTGGCTTCTTTGTGTCACCTTTGTTGGGGCAATATCTAGCAATGTGACCCTTATTAGAGCATGCATAACACCTCCTATCTTCTTACTGGCAAGACTTGTCAGGATGAGCCTGCTTGTCACAAGACTTGCATCTACCACTATTCTTCTAAAACGGTTGGGCTGGCCTGTTCTGTTGGTTCCACTAGTATGGCTTTTGCTGATTTTGAGGCTTCTGTTGTTTACTAGGACAGTTGCTATCTTCCCCTCTAGCCCTCTTGTTGTCTCCTTGCTTTAGATTATTTTCTGATCACTTACTCATTCCTTTCTTCCTGTCCTACACCCTCTTATAATCTACCTCCATCATGATGCTAGCTCCACAGCTTTGGCAAAAGTAGTGGGCTGAGATGGAAGCACCTTTGCCCTCAGCTCATCCTTGAGACCCCACACAAATGTCTCTGCCCTCTTCAGCTCAGTAGGGCAAGAATGAGTGGCAAATCTCAGTAGCTGCACAAACTTGGTCTCGTACTATAGAATAATCATGGAGCCTTGTTATAAGTCAAGAAAATCCTCCTTCCACCTTTGGAGATGAGGTGGGAAGTACTTAAAGTAAAATACTTCCTTGTACTCTCCCAAGAGATTTTCTGTCTATCATGAAATTCATTCCTCTCAGCAAACTCCCACCAAAAAGTAGCTTCACCCACCAATGCAAAGGTAGCAAATGTCACCCTCTCATCATTAGGCACTTTGAGTCCCTTGAATCCTCTCCACCTCTGTGATCCACCTTTTAGCTTGCTCCGGGTCAGCTTCCCCAATGAAAGTAGGTGCAACCCATCTAAACTGCTCCAAAGTGGGTGGCTACGGATCAGGACTACCTGCCCTCTATCCAAACCCCTCTTGGGATCTAATGGCCTGGGTGAGTTCCTGACATAAAGTTCTCACATCAGGTTGTTCTCCTGCAAAAGAGGCACCAGCAACAGGATTCCCTCTTTGGCTCCTAGAAACGGGTGCCAACCCTGCTCTAGATAATACAAGAAAAGAAGGGTTAATTGAACCAATCTAGTTCTACCCCACCTAAGTAGTGCTATTAAACATTCTACTCCACCTAATCAGCTATGCAAGGATGTTCATTCTGATCATGAACATCCTTGCATAGCTGCCATTCACGTAGATCACATATCTAGTTCTGGAGCTACGAGAAGGAGGTCCACTTTCCGACATGGCTTTCCTTTGCCGACGAACTCTGTGTTTAGTTCTGCCCCAATGACTTCCAAGATTTTAATGAGATGCTCTCCACTCTACATCATACCACCATTGTATGTGCCTACTATTCAGACTTCATGAAGATTGCCAAAAATCTCCCAAATTGACCAATGGCGGCCTTAGTGGGAACCATGAAAAGTGGGATCAAACATGAGATCTCAGATGAGATGCGTCACTTCCATTGCAAAGAAAAGCTTTCCCAGCAATGGCGAGGAGACCAGCCTAGCTCTATCCAGTGTTCAGCGACTGTCCTAGTGCCAACCTCACTCACAACACCAAGCCTATCTTCAGGCTGGGCCAGCCAGTCCTCCGCCCAGCCACCCCTGCCCCCGCAGTTTACTGTCTTCCCCTGGCCTAAATGGAAGAGCAAAAAGGCTTGTGTTTCAAATGTGACAAGATGCTCATGCCCGGACAATATTGCTTCACCGAAGGCAACTTCATCGTCAAAGAGGCCAAAGATGAAGATGATTCTCTTGTTGTTGATGAGCCATTTCCCTAAGGTAGCTATCCTCATCAAAAATAGTTCCACCCATAATTTCATTAACGACAAGGTCACAAAATGATTGGGATGTTTTGTATCAGATTTCAAGCTGTTTGATGTCTTGATTGGCAAAATACTGGCATGTGCTCACAATCTTCACTTTCTATTCAGGGTCATACATTCAACACCGACCTATTCTTGCTACCAACGAAGTGGGTGGATGTGGTGCTTGGCATCTGATGGCTGCACAAAGTTGGGGATGTTGTATGGAACTTTCAAGACATGATTATAGACTTTGAAGTGTGTGGATAGCGTGTATGCATCCAAGGCTCTCAACCATGCATGCTGAATTTAGCTCAGTCAGTGAACTCTCTCTTCCACTTTGTACCCGGGGTTCCTTCTCCAGCAGTGCACCACTGTGGATGTGCACCAAGAGAACTTACCTAACAATCTACTTGCTCTCTTGGCCGAACACAAGGACATATTTGCTGAACCCAAGGAGTTGCATCCCGTGCACTGCCATGATCATCAGATTCCCATCATTCTAGGAGCCTCACCTACAAATTTCTGTCCCTACTGCTATCCAAATGTAAAAAAGGCTAAAATTGAGTGTTTGGTGTCAACATGCTTTAGATGGGTATTATTTAGCCTAGCACTAGATCCTATTCATCTTATGTACTCCTCATTTGGAGGAAGAATGGGTGTTGGCATTTCTGTGTGGTCTATAGAGCCCTCAACAAAGTTACCGTCAAACATAAGTATCCCATTCCTATTATTGAAGAGTTATATGATGAGTTGATCGGTGCTACAATCTTTAGCAAGATCGATCTTCGTGTAGGTTATCACTAAGCACTCGATGGATGTTCATAAGATGGCCTTACTCATGGCAACCATTTTGAGTTCTTGGTCATGCTCTTATTTTTGACAAATGCCACCGCCACATTTCAGAGCTTCATGAACGATCTATTTTGTTCTCTTCTCCTCTGATTTGTCTTGATCTTCTTTAATGACATATTGATTTACAGCGCATCATGGGAGGACCACTTGGAGCACCTCAGGTCCGTTGTCTCTATTTTATGAGTTAACTCCTTATTTGTTAAGCACTCAAAGTCTTGCTTTGGCAGTAAACGGGTGGAGTACCTTGGCCATGTTATCTTTAATAAGGAGGTCTCTACTGACCCTTTGAAGTTTGATGCTACACTATCTTTGCCAATGCCCACTTGTGTATGGGCTTTCCTCACCTTTCTACGACTCATAAGATATTATTGGTGTTGCTGACCCCTCATTGCCTTGCTAAAAAAGGGGGCATTTGTATAGACAGAGGTAGCCCAAGAACCTTCAGCATGCTGAAATGGGCCATGGCCACCGCTTGAATGTTGAGTTAGCCAAATTTTGGTCTTCCCTTTATTGTAGAGACCGATGATTCTGATGGTTGCCTTGAGGCAGTCCTACTTTAGAATGAATGGCCCATTGTTCTTTTTCAGCAAAGCTCTTTCTAGCCACTCCTTGTCTCTATTTGACGATGAGAAAGAGATGCTTGCCATAGTTCATGTAGTTACTAAATCATGACCTTACTATCGCTGCCACTGCTTTCTCATCGATACGGACCACAAACCTCTTACGTACTTTCTCGAGCTGTGGGTGTCCACTCTAACTCAGCAGCATTGGGTCAGCAAACACTTGGGTCAAGATTATGAGGTGGTGTATAAGAAAGGGGTAGAGATAATCGTGGTAAGTGCACTATCCTGCCACCCTTCTGTTGGTTCATGTCTGGCACTATGCAAGCCTTCTTGTCCATTTCTCCCAGATCTTTGGCAAGCATATCTTGAGAATATAGTCACCCGCAAGTTGGTTGCTCATGTTTAGTTGGACCCAGCCACCTCATGATTCTTTATTTTGTACGATGACATTCTCTTCCAGTAGGGATATCTTTGGGTGCCTGATGTTTCTGACCTCCACCACCTCATTACATCTCATTTCCATGATACGTCATTTATAGGTCATGAGGGCTCCTTCTGGACTTATAAGTGGGTAACTTAGAGCTTCTTGTGGTCAAGTATTCAAAGGTCCGTCAGGAGTATATCGCTGCTTGTGACATATGTTACATGCCAATGCACTGACCACTTCCTTGGCAGGTCTGCTTCAGCCCATCCCTATTTCTGATAAAATCTGGGAGGATGTGTCTATATATTTTGGGGAGCCCTTATTGGTAGTGGAGGGAAAGTTGGTGATCTTGGTGGTCCTTGGTCTGCTATACAAGTATGGTCATTTCTACACTCTTGGCCATCCAATCGCCACCAAGACAGTGGTGGAACTCTATGCCTGCAAGATAGCCAAGTCGCATGACATGCCCCGCACCATTGTATTGGACAAGGACTGGATCTTTCTTTCTCAGCTCTGCCGTGAGCTCTTAACACTTCAGGGCTGGCATTCTGCCTATCACCCACAAATCGATGGGCAGACAAAGGTGGTCAATTGCTACTTGGAGTAGTACTCATGGTGATTTGCAAGGGAACAAGCCTATTGGGGGCTTCAGCTTCTTCCTTGGGCAGAATTGTTGTATAACATTACCTACCATACACGTGCCTGATATACTCCATTTTTGGCAGTCTATGGCCACCCCTTTCGTACTATTTTACCATGCACTCTTCGGTGGATGAGGTTGTATTACACCCCGTGTTCCAATTACGCTTAACCTCAGAGGGTTAGGGGTAATTATATAATTTTAGTTAACTTTTTAAGGGTTTTAAGAGTTAAAATTCTCATATTTGGTTAGACCTTAAAGTAACGAGCACAACACATCCAAGAACACTCAAAACAGAGGTCAGGAAAGAAAGTTATAACCTCGAGAAGCGTGCCATATGGGCGGGTCCTACTTTAAAAGTGTGAGATAACCTACCCATGTGGGGTCTAGTTTTAAAGGGCTCATCGATACGAGTCCATTGGTACTAAGATCGTGCAATTCTGACTTCGGAATAAAAAGTTATCGCGTTTTGAAGTTAGAATTGTATTTGAATGAAATATTATTAAAATAATAAAAAATGGACAAAATAGCTGGCGTCAGTGCTGACTTCAGTGGCTGAAGCCAAGCCGAGCTGTGGCTGGTGGGCCGTGCTCCGCCACACGAACGTGCATGACGCGTAGACTAACGCGCGGTAGCGCCACGTGTGCACAGTGCGGCGGTGCCACGTTTTTGGCCTGCAGTGGCATGACACATGTCGCGCACACGTCGTCGCCTCACAGGCTTCTTCTATAAATTGAAAGTTTGGTTCATTCTTCTGGAAGACTTTCGAGGGTATTCTACGCAATTGAAGCGTCTATTCTTCGAGTTAGCAATGCTATATCAGGGACACGTACCTGGGCAAGGAGTGGTTTTGTCTGCTGCCTACAGGTGCAAAATAGGTAAAGTATCTCTGGATGAGGGGAGACTCTCCCATGTTTTCTCATCTTCTGTTCTTCGTTTCTCACTAATTTTAAGTTCGATTCGAGTCGTTCAAGAGGCATTCCTAGCTAATTCGAGGATGATCAATGCAATGGAAGCGTCCATTCTTCAAGTTAGTAATTTTATATAGGGAAAACATCCTGCGGCCAAGGGGAGTTTTTACCCACCGCCTACAGGTGCAGGAAGGGAAAAGTGTCTCCGAGCAAGGGGAAGTTCTGCCCGCCGCTTACAGGCACGGGAAGGTAAAAGTGTCTTCGGGTAAGGGGAGGTTTTGCGCATTGCCTATAGGCACGGGAAAGGAAACGTGTTCCTGGGTTAAGGGGAGGTTCTATCCGTAGCTTATAGGCACAGAAAGAGAAAGTATTCCGGAGTTAGAGGAGGTTCTGCCCACCATCTTTGGATCTAAAAGGAAAGACGCTCTAACGAAATGACCATCTTCAAACATTATCACTTTTGAAACTGCAGGGGAATACGCTTTTCTGATCTTCTAATTTTAAAAGTTATATGCGTACATATCTTAATTAGTAATATACTAATTAAGCTATATACTTTGTTATGGTATGATATATGCTTATATGTTTCTATTCGATCTACTTTGATATATTCTGTGGTGATCCGAATTACACTAAAACGCTCTAGTGTGATATGATATACTCCAAACTGATCTGATGTGATCAGTATGGCTGGATGAAATTTGATATTATTTGATGGGATCTGATATGATCCAACATGCTCTGTTGTGTGTTCTGCTCCGCTCTATGATAGATTGGAATGTGTGGTTTTGCTCAACTACGTGAGATGTCTATTTCACTGCTTTATTGACTTTTATTTGACTTTAATGATTTATAAGATTTTCATTGATTCTGAATTAATTATTCGGATATAAAGTATATGTATTTTATCGTTTATGATTTTCTGATGTCTGATGAATGTAGTAGCCATTAGGTAGAACTACATATGGATCCAATCGTATTAGAATAACATCAGATATGGTATCCAATACATACGTAGGCAACCATTGATTAAATAATATTGGCCCAATCCAAATTAGTTATAAAATAAGGTTTGTTCTTATCTATGCACAACGGAACATTTAAGCTCCGTAGTGCATGGAGGAAAGTTATTACACTCGCACTCAGAGTCTACAGCTCCTGGTTAGTCGGTTTTAATTTTTCTACTTTATTTTATACACTCTGATTCTGTCTTCCTAACTAATACCCGGTCCAGGACAAGTAATCCTGGTTGGGGCGTTACAGGTTGATTAAATGCTGAATTCAGACTTGGGATGAGGTTCTCTGAGATCTCAAAAAACAAGTGTATGACAAGAAGCATTCCAATCGAGAGTTTCAGGTGGGAACTTGTGTATGTATCGGTCCTTCCTTACTACAAACCAATTTGTTTAAGGCTCTGTATTCTAAGCGGGCTCAATGCTACCATGGTCCCTATCCCATTTCGGAGCACATCGGCTAGTGGTTACTGCATTGCCTTGCCAAATGGTTCATTGGTCCACCCGTTGTTCCATGTTTTAGATTCTCCTCTGCCTCCATTGTTGATAAAAGGCAGGTGCGTCATTTAGGCTGCATTGTCACGGAGGTACTTGTTGCTTGGTAGGGTCAACCTCTTGAGGATGCGTCTGGGTGCTTGAGGATGATTTTGTGGCTCGCTTTCCTACTGGAGAACTGGACGAAAGCAGAGCATGGTGGAGTGTTGTGTATGCATCTACTCGGAGATAGCTCTACTCACCTATGCATGACTTTCCATTTATAGGACTTACTATGTTAAGGACTTTTCTTTGCGGTACTTTCCCTTTATGTTTTGAAAAGATGTAATTAAGGAGGGTAATTGTTTCAAATTGTAATAGTCTGGCTATGGGCCTGCCCTTTGGCTGTTGTCCAAAGCTGGCACATCCCTCCTTGGCAATCATGCTCTCCCTTATAAGGGGATCTTCTATCTTATATCTTTATGAAAATAGAATATAATTTCTTCTTCCCCTTTGTCATCTTCTACCCTTCCTTACAATTCAGGCTAGGTACCTCTTTTGTTCCAATCTGGGACACAATAATTGTTTACTAGGAATGATGTATGGTTTCTTGTTCCTAGGCCTAAGCAATGCAATGTCATAGATACATAGTGGATTTACAAGAACAAGACAGATGATCAAGGTAATGTGGTAGGAAACAAGGCAAAATTGGTTGATCAAGGCTATACACCGGTAGAAGGTGTTGATTTTGATGAAAAAGTTGCTCTTGTTTCTAGACTCAAATCTATTATATTGCTTCTTGCTATGGCTTGTCACTTAAAAATTGAGGTATATCAAATCAATCTCAAGAGTGCTTTTCTTAATGGGAACATGAAAGAAGAAGTATATGTCGAACAACCTAAGGATTTTATTGACCCTGATAATCTTAGTTAAGTGTATAATTTGAATAAATATTTATACATATTGAAATAATCTCTAAGAGCATGGTATTATAGACTAACTCAATATCTAATAATGCAGGGTTATACAAGAGGAGGTGTTGACAAGAAATTATTTTTCAAGAAATATGGAAAGCATGTGATGATGGTATAGATCTATGTGGATGACATCATTTTTTGATCTACAAATTATAAGCTTTCTGATGATTTTGTAAAAGAGATGAAAATGGAAGGTTTAGTAACTTATTTTCTTCATTTAGAGATACAACACACTGATTTAGGAATCATCATCTCTCAATCAAAGTCTGCTAAAGATTTGTTGAAGAAATTTGGACTTCAAGATCCAAAATATGCTGAAACACCTGTGTCCTTCTATCAAGTTAAATAAAGATGGTTTAGATAAATTTGTAGAACAAACTTTATATAAAATCATTATTGGTAGTCTTTTGTACTTAATTGCTAGTCACCAAAATATTTGCCTAAGAATGGAAATATGTACTAGATATCAAGCTAATCCTAAAGAATCCCACACGATTGATGTTAAGAGAATAATAAAATATGTGAGTGTATCTACATGATATGGATTATAGTTTCTATTTGACAATACTTCTGAACTAGTGGGATATTTATATGCAGATTGGGCAAGGAATGTAGATGATAGTAAGACTACTTTAGGTAGTGACTTTTATGTAGGAAATTGTTTAGTTTCTTAGCATAGTAAAAAGCAAAATTGTGTTTCTTTATCAATAGTAGAAGCTGAATATATAGGTATTGGAAGTGGTTGTACTGAATTAATGTGGATGAAAAGAATGTTATTTAATTATAGGATATTTCAAGGCAAAATGACTTTATATTTTGATAATATAAATTAAATTAAAATTTCACAAAATCTTGGTCAACATTCTCGTACAAAAATATGATATTAAACATAATTCTATTCGAGATTTGGTTGAGGATCAAATTGTTAACTTATAACATATTTCATCAGAGTTTCAATTGACTAATATTTTAATAAAACCATTGCATTTCAATAATTCATTAATGATACACATGGTTTTTAACTATTTTATATATTGTTTAACCTTATTTGCTAGTGTAGGATTAGGTTAATTTTTGGGTTAATTATGCTTTACTTATGTTAAGAAAAATATTAGTAGTTTGATTTAATTATTAATTAATTTGGTTGACATTGGTACATTAAGCGTGTATTTGAATTAATTCTAGCTTTTATTTAATTTTTGCATGTCTCAATTATGGTCTAATTTTGCTTTGTAGGTAGATGTCATAGGAACAATTTTGTCAATGCACATAACACTTCAAAAATATTTGGACACTGTTCAGACATTTTATTCGGGTTAGACATTGGTATAGAGCACTCAAGATAAGTCAAAGGAAAGAGTTTCATTGTGTCCTAAGTTCTTTGAAACAACACATGGTACCATTCGTAAAGCAGAATGTTAGAAAAAGGAAAGGCCAGCAAAGAAGTCAATAGCCAAGAAAATGACAGGTAGATTAAATCAAAGGGATCATGTGATTTGGAAAAATTTTCACTTTTCATTTAGTTCCAAGTTAGCAAAAGGAATGAAGTCCAAAAGAATGAGCAGTCCATGTCCAAATTTAGAGCTAGATTGCAACAGAGAAAAGTGGCATAAAATAGAGCATATGAACTAGCGGATTCCACAGAAAGGAAAGACAACTAAAGATGGAAAGAATAAAAATTTGAAGGTGTTTTCATGGTGTTTCGATTTTGATTTTCGAAATGAAGAAGGTCAAAACTGCTTTGTTGGTGATTGAATGGCCTACTAGGGCGATCGATCGAAAACACTACATGTTTGGCAAATTTTTAGTTTAGCCAATCGAACGGCTTTGTAGGGAGATCGAACTAATACACAACAGTTTTTGCCATTTTTGAAACTTATGCTCATTTCAATGTTTTACTCCATTTGATGGTTCTAATGGTTATGGAAGGTGTATTATGATGAAATTAGGCTACTAGAGGAATATAATTGATGATGAAAGTGTATGGATTATGTTTAGGTGTTGTCTTTGACATGATATTATGTTGATAATTATGCATGTTGATATTGAAGTACCTTAAACTTTTGAATGTTTGAATTCTTATGATTAGAATATGTTTCGAACAGGAATATTATGTGGAAAATGGTGAGATGGGTTCTCTTAATGAGGATGGTTGTGGCATGAGATATAGGGTGTTCTAATCGAAGGGTCATGCCTCTCGGGCTGCCTAATGCACCAGCCAGTGTGGTGGCGAACATGCTGTGCATTGATGTGATCATGTTGTGGCTTAATGTATAGAAGAATCATATTTGTGGGAGTGAATATTCGATTTCACATGGATGGATTTAACCTTTATAGTAATTTTTGTTTTGATTTCAGTTTGGAATTATTGTTTTGAATGTGTTTAAGCATGCGTATATTATCTTATGAGTTTATGTTAAGCATGGGTCATGTGCTTAAAATATGCATGAATACATACACGTATAGGGAATCTACTATGAAATTGTAGTTAATTATGCCTTGATTATGATTCATGAGGGGACTGATTGGGTGCATGTTCCATGTTTTGGAACCCATGTGGTCTTGCTCACAGATGTATCATGTTGTCATGCATCATGGATTGGTATTTATTGATGAAGTTTTATCGATGTTTAACCAAAATTAATCGATTGTATACAATGATTGAGATTGCATGCCGGATTAATCGCTTGGTGAATTAATCGGGACTTGGTTAGTTCGAAATGACATGTTTTTGATTTAAGTTCCTGTGTGGAACATGTATACTCCTCATGTTGAATCTAGTTAAATTGAGTTATGTGGGGATGAGTTGTGTACTTGTCTTACAGATGAGATTAGTTGTTGAGATTATCTGGACCCTGAGAATCTAGTTAGTTTGTCCAAGTGCACCGGCTTACCAGGTATTGTTCCTTGGGACTTTGGTCTTGACAAGCAGGGTTGCCTGAGTGTTTAGGCTTAATGGGTAGGACTTGCTCGTAGGCTTTGGCCGAAGGCTTGGGCTTGAGGAGCAGGAGTTGCTCAAAGTCTTTGGCCTTAATGAGCAGGTTTATTCTCTCTATGTGTGGACTTGCATGTTAGACTAGTGTGTGTGAGACACTTATACATGCATGATGAATGAGAATGTTAATGCATGACCTAAAATGTATGTTAGAGATACATCTCATGCGGGTTTATATAATGTTAATGTATGTTAGAGATTCATCTCATGCAAGTTTTATATGATGTTGATGCATGGTCTGAAATGTATGTTAGAGATATATCTCATGCAAGGTTTATATGATGTTGATGCATGGTCTGAAATGTATGTTAGAGATACATCTAATGCAGGTTTATGTGATATAAATGCATGATCAGAAAGTGTGTTAATGAAACACTATTATGCAGCTTTATTGATGAATGTATGATCAGAAAGTGTGTGAATGTGACACTATTATGCAGGTTTAGGTGATATGGTTGAATGATTAGAAAAGGGTGTGAAAGACACTTCTTATGTGATTTATGGGATTGTCATGCTTGATTTGAGTAGATATGAACATATACCTATATGGGATGCATGTTAAGTAATAACTTAAATATTTATGACTTGACTTAATAGGTATGTCTTATGCAAGCTAATTCTTATGTTTACGGTTAAATAGGGGACTTAGCTTGTAAAAGATCAGAAAGTGGTATACCATGTTAATTTTGGATCTGAATTGCTACATTGCCATGTCGTTGTATTTTCTTATTATTATAGTTGTATTCAAACCATTATTGAGTTTTTATACTCACCCCACTTTCTTGTTTTATTTTGGGGCTGCATGGTGTAACATGCAGTCGGACAAGATCCTCTTTATGAGGAGAGGTCAGGGAGAGCTTAGGAGTAGGAGTGGAGGCCACTAGTTTTGTATCTCTCTCCTTATTTTGTTTAGATGTTAGAACGCTTGGAAGGGTTCTTGTTTTTCAGACTTGTGATACATTATGTCTTTAGTTTTGTTTAAGACCTTATTTTTAGCTAAGTGTATTAGCTATGAATTACTAGTATGTGGGTTTGAGATTTGTAGTTTAATTTAGAGTTTAAGTAACTCTTTTGGTTCTACCTATTTACTCTTATTCAAAGTAGAACGTAAACTCCGTAAATTAGACCTCCCATAGTTAGGGCATAAGTCTTCCACTATTTGTTTAACCCTTTTCAAACTATCGCCCCTGTGCGTTGGACCAGCCCTTGGACCAGGTTCGGCTCAGGTCGAGTAGTGCTGGGGCGTGATAGATCGGCAACATTAAATTTTTGACAAATTTTCAATTAAGCTAATCGAACGGCTACACGGCAGTTTTTGCCATTTTTGAAACTTATGCTCATTTCAATATTTTACTCCATTTGATGATTCTAATGGTTATGGGAGGTGTATTATGATGAAATTATGCTACTTGAGGTGTAGAATTGATGATGAAAGTGTATGGATTACGTTTAGGTGTTGTCTTGTGACATGATATTATGTTGATAATTATGCATGTTGATATTGAAGTACCTTAAATTTTTTAATGTTGGAATTCTTATGATTAAATATATTTCTAACATGGATATTATTTGAAAAATGGTGATATGTGTTCTCTTATAATGAGGATGGTTTATGGGTAATGGAGGTGTTCATGTTGTGGCTTAATGTGTAAAAAAATCATGATTGTGGGAGAAAAAGTTCGATTTCACATGTATGGATTTTAGCTTTATAGTGAATTTTGCTTTGATGTCAGTTTGGAATCATTGTTTTAAATATGTTTAAGCATGCGTATATTGTTTTATGAGTTTATGTCAAGCATTGGTCATGTGCTTAGATTATGCATGAATATACACACATATAGGGAATCTATTATGAAATTGTAGTTAATTATGTTTTGATTATGATGTATGAGGGGACTGATTGGGATCATGTTTTATGTGTTGGAACCCATGTAGACTTTTGCTCACGGATGTATCATGATATCATGCATCATGTATTGGACTTCATGAATGAGTTTTATCGATGTTTAAACAGAGTTAATCGATTGTATGCAATGGTTGAGATTGCGTGCCGGATTACTCACTTGGTGAATTAATAAGAACTTGGTTAGTCCGAAAGGACATGTTTTTGATTTATGTCTTGTGTAGAATATGTATACTCCCCGGTTGATTCGAGTCAAATTGAGTTATGTGGGAACAAGTTGTGTACTTGTCTTGCAGATGATATTAGTTATTGAAGTTATCTGGACGCTGAGAATCCAGCTAGTTTGTCCGAGTGCACCGGCTTACCAGGTATTGTTGCTTGGGACCAGGGTTGCCCAGGAGTTTAGGCTTGATGGGCAGGAGTTGCTTGAAGGCTTTGACCTTGAGGAGCAGGAGTTGCTCAAAGGCTTTGACTTTGAGGAGCAGGAGTTGCTCGAGGGCTTTGACCTTGAGGAGGAGGGGTTGCTCGAAGGCTTTGACCTTGAGGAGCAGGAGTTGCTCGAAGGCTTTGACCTTGAGAAGCAGGGGTTGCTCAAAGGCGTTGGCCTTGAGGAGCATGTATATTTGGTATGGGTGTGCTCGAGGGCTTCTGTGGCGACCATCAATTCATAATATATGCCATAACATGCATATTTGATATTCCGCTCGGCACGTGTTACATCGCACGTGAAAGTGAATGTAACAGCCCACCTACTGGACAGAGAACAACGCATTAAACATAATAACATATAAAACATTGGAGTTGACGCATAGCTGAGATATTACATGTAACAGTAAAACATGACCTCGTTCAAAATACATCGTATGTAGAGCAGTTATATTACAAAATATAGGCCTAGTAAGCCCTTCATAACAACAATAATATTACAGAGATTGATGAAAATTAAAGCTAACTAGACAATTCATTAGTTGACACCTCCGAGTTTATTTTACTACCTGCAGAGTTCGCGGGTGTGTGAATATTTTTATACTTAGTAGGTGAAATTAAAATCTAATTTAATGCTAAATAAAAGACAATAATAATTATTTTTGCTAAACAGAATAAATTCAGAAATAATTCCAGAAAAATACCGGTTCGTCCGATGATGATAAATTCAGAGTCGTGATACTGAACGGCATTCTTTCGATGTTTATGGGGCATCAGGAAGGTCAGAAGGTAGGACTTTCCCCATGACACTCTATACCTATGTGCACGCGCCAGATACCAATAATTTCCTTTGTAGGTATCTAGAAAAATATAGTTCAAGGTATAAACCTAGAACTATCCAGAAAATACATATATTACATCATAATTTTGATTAAATAAAACATGATATATGGAGAGCATTTTTTCTAAAAATATAAGCAAAGAAGTATGATTGAATTAAAACGGTCTATAAAACATCAAGTATACAAGCAGAGTATAGACTAGAGTTTAAGAACTCCTACCTTATAGTTGGGGTAGAAAGTTTGTAGCTGTAAAGAGCTTGTATGGAAAATCCGGCCCAGTCACAGTGTCCGGTACCATTGATTTAGTTAGAAATGCCTTCTGAATAGGTCGAATCGGACTTAAAACGACTTAGAACGGAGGGTCAGAAGTGAATTGTGAAAATGAAAGAGGAGAACTTATAAGCGAGGTGGATTGCATGACCCGCAATTCCGCCATGTGGAATTGCGCGTGGTGCGCGGAATGCCACGAGGTGCCGCGGAACCTGATGCGCGGGTTTTGCGTGTCACACGATTGAACCACACGATGCCACATTGTGCGGTCAAACCATGCAACAATGCACGTTTTGCGTCAGCCGACTTAATATAATAATATATTTTTTCTTTTTTTCAAAACTTTAAATCATTATAACTTTTTAACTATACGTCGGAAAAATACATTCTTGGTACCGATGGACTCGTATCGATGAGCCCTTCGAAACAAGACCACTCAAAGATTGGTTTTACCATAGTTTCATCATGGGTCCGCCTTCAAATGATTCAAAAACCATTATGTTTGGTTTTTAAAGTCCTACAATGACCCTTTAAGTACAATATTCAAAATAATATTTTATTAATATATTAAGATTCCAATAGTAGAAACTTACCGAATATCTGGGTTGTCACAATCTTCCCTCCTTAAAGAAATTTTGTCCTCAAAATTTAACTTGCTAATCGTCAAATAGCTCGGGATATTTCTTTACCATATCACCTTCTAATTCCCATGTGGCTTCTTCTGAAGAATGATGTTGCCATAAACTTTGACTAATTGAATCCTTTTTGTCCTCAAGATTTGTTCTTTTTGATCCAAAATTCTGACAGGTTTTTCTTAAAATGTCAAATCAGGTTCTAGGGTGATCAATGTCTGATCTAGGACATGAGAAGGATCTTGTACATACTTGTGAAGAATGGATACATGAAACACATTATGTACCCTATCCAACTAAGGGGGCAATGCCAATCTGTAAGCTACTAGCCCTCATTTATCAAGAATTTTAAATCGTCCTACAAATCTAGGACTTAGTTTTCATTTTATACCATATCTCATAACTCCCTGAATTGGTGATACCTTTAGCGGCACATGATCACCTACACAGAAGTCGAGGTCTTTTCTTCGTTGATCAGCATAGCTCTTTTGACGACTCTAAGCTGTCTCTAATCAACTCTGTAAGAGTTTTACCTTATCCACACATTGTTGTGAGAGTTCTAATTTTACTAATTTTTCTTCCCCAACTTCATTCCAACAAGTTGGGGATCGACAGGGTTGTCCATAAAGAGCCTCATATGGTGCCATACCAATACTAGAATAATAACTATTATTATAAGAAAATTCAATTAATGGCAAGTGTTCATCCTAGTTACCTTTCCTATCTAAGGCACACACCCGTAACATGTCTTCTAATGTCTGAATAGTTCGTTCAGACTGACCATCAGTTTGTGGATGAAATGTTGTACTAAATCAAAGACTAGTTCCTAATTTGTCTTGAAGTCTCAGCTAAAAATGTGAAGTGAACCGGCTGTCCCAATCTGAAATGATAAGGGCACGCCATGCTGACTCACAGTCTCATTTATATATATTTTGGCCGGAACATTCAACGTCTGAGACTTGTTTAGTGGGAGAAAATGAGCACTCTTAATAAGTCTATCCACTATGACCCAAATGGATTCATGACCAGCTGATGTCTTGGGTAAGCCTAAAAGAAAATCCATCGAAATGTGTTCCTATTTCTATTTTGGAATTTCAATTGATTGAAGAGTACCTAATGGTTTCTGACATTTTGCTTAACTTGCTGACAAATCAGGCATTTAGAGACAAATTCTCCGATGTCCCTTTTCATCCCTTTCCACCAAAAACTTCTTTTGAGATCTTGGTACATTTTTGTTCTTCCTGGGTGGATAGTGTATTGAGACCTATGAGCTTCATGCAATAGTTCTTGTTTTAATTTAGGTACTACAAGAACTACTAATTGTTCTTTAAATCTTATTCCATCATCAGAACGTCTATTAAAGCCAATCTTATTTAAGATAGTTTGTTCTTCTACATCCTTTTTTTATGCCTCTAAAATGCGCTCAGTCAATTCTGATTTTATTTTCAGATTAGCAATGATTACCTTCTTGTTTCCTGATTATAATCAAGATTGTAAATCTATTATCTCTTCCATCGATTTCCATTCTTTTATCAAGTTTTGAGCTACCATCCATGTGGCCTTCCTACTCAAGGCATCGGCCACTACATTGGCTTTTCCTGGATGATATTGAATAGAGAAATCATAATCATTTAAGTATTTAATCCACAGTCTTTGCCTTAAATTTAAATCCCTTTGAGAGAAAATTTACTTTAAACTTTGATGATCTATAAAAACTCCAAATTTCTCTCCATACAAATAATGTCTCCAAAGTTTTAAGGCAAAAACCATTGCAGCTAATTCAAGGTCATGAATGGGGTAATAATTACCTTCATGCTTCTTTAATTGTTTTGAAGCATAGGTTATTACTTTCTCATTTTGCATCAAAACGCATCCAAGACCCATTCTTGAGGCATCACTATAATTGTACTTCTTTATCAGAAGACATATTGATATTAGGCTAGCAGATTGTGATAACCTTAAATTCACAAAAAAAATTTGTAAACTAAAAGTATATATATATATATATATATATATATATATATATATATATATATATATATATATATATATATAAGAAGTGTATAAAATACACTTGTGAAGCCAAAAGACTCTATTTACATCAAACAACAAAAGTGTATTGACTACACTTGACAAAACAACTGTAAACAAAACCAAGCACAACCACACACATTGAGATGTTCAAGGGAAATTTTTTTGAAAAGGGCACTGGATGAAGTAGTGTTCGTCCTTCTCACAGATAGGGCATAGTTTAGGCAGTGGTTCTGTGTACCATGGGCACTGACAGAAGTAATGCCCTCTCTGTTCATACAGTAGTTGGTATGTGTACCATACTATGCCTTTTACCCTATCTCCCCATCGCGCACTCTCAACTTTCGCCATTTCTTCCACTTCCGGGGGTAAGAGATTCAGATCAACGTCTCTCATAAGGTTATGTATCCCTTCACTAAATGACATTTGCCTTCATAGCTTCCTCTCCTTGAACTTCCATCATCTCCTCTCCGCCCACATTCTCTATTATTTCTCCCTCCTCTGGGACATTAATTAGCATATCATTCCAAAAGTACTGATCATCCACTAGATCTACATCCAATGGTTCCTCTTCCACCGGATCCTCCTTCAACGGTTCCTCGTCTACCGATCCTCCTCCCACTGGTCCTCCTCTACCGGATCCTCCTCCCACTTGTCCTCCTCTACTGGATCCTCTTCCGATGGGTCTTCCTCCGATGGGTTGTCTTCCACCGGCTCATCTTCTACTAAGTCTTCTTTTTCAGTGTCCTCAATCTTGATAGTTGAGTTAGAAATGTTTAGCACAATACCTACCTCGTCTACCGAGAGAGGAGTGTCAGGAATATTGACTACCACCTGGACATCGTCTCTACTCTGGGGAAAGGCGGTAGTAATTTCTGAATTGTTTGAGGATTCTGCCATATTGTGCTTCTTTTTGGCTTTTCTTGGTGGTGGTTTTCGGGGTGACATATGTAAAGAGCCCGAAATAAGTTTCATTTTTAATTTTTTTATTAACTGAATTATCATTCAAAACACAAAATATTTCAAAACATCAAAATAAAATATATCATTGCATCAAGCAAACATAGATTTTTCTATGACTGCTCTACGACCAATGGAGTCAAGTGCTCCAATACCGAGTGTGGCGATTGTCAATTCATAATATACGCCATAACATGCATATTTAATATCCCGCTCGGCACATGTTACATCACACGTGAAACCAAACGTGACGGCCAACCTTCTAGACAGAAAACAACGCATAAAACATAATAACATATAATACGTTGGAGTTGACGCATAACTAAGATATTACATGTAACAATAAAATAGGACCTTGTCCAAAATACACCGTATGTCAGTTATATTACAAAATGTAGGCCTAACCAGCCTTCATAACAGTAATAATATTACAGAGATTGATGAAAATAAAAACTAGGTAGACAATTCCTTAGTTGACACCTCTAGGTTAATTTTACTACCTACAGAGTCTAGGGATATGTGAGTATTTTCATACTTAGCAGGTAGAATTAAAATCTAATTTAATGTTAAATAAAAAACAATAATAATTATTTTTGCTAAACAGAATAGATTCATAAATAATTCCAGAAAAACAATGGTTCGTCCGATGATGATGAATTCAAAGCCGTGATACCAAATGGCGTTCCTCCGATGCTCATGGGGCATCAGGAAGCTTAGAAGGCAAGACTTTCCCCGTGACACTCCATACCTATGTATGCGTGCCAGATACCAATAATTTCCTCGGTAAGTATCCAGAAAAATATAGTTCTAGGTTTATACCTAGAACTATCCAGAAAATACACATATTGCATCATAATTCTGATTAAATAAAACATGATATATGGAGAGTATTTTTTCTGAAAATATAAGCAAGAAGTATGGCTGAATTAAAATGGTCTATAAAACATCAAGTATATGAGCAGAGCATAGACTAGAGTTTGTATGGAAAATCCGGCCCCATCATAGTGTTCGGCACCATTGATTTAGTTAGAAACGCCTTTTAAACAGGTCAAATCGGACTTAAAACAACTTAGAACGGAGGGTCAGAAGTTTTTGACTTGTGGTAGAAGTGAATAGTGAAAATAAAACAGGAAAACCTATAAGCAAGGTGGATTGCCAGACACGTGATGCATGGCAGTGGCATTGCGTGCTGCGCAATCCCAACATGTGGAATCATGCGTGGCACGCAGAACGCCGCGCGTGTCACGCCCCGGCGATGCCCGACCTAAGCCGAACCCAGTCCAAGGTGCATCATTCGTTTTTAATATAACTATCATCATCGGAAGTACGATAGCATAACAATAAACTCATTCAGATCTAAGATTAACAAGGTGCATCATTTTCTGATCACACATACCCATCACCTAAACCTGCATCATAGTGCATGATCCACACATAGTGTCATTCACATCATAACATCCTGCATGAAATGTATCTCTAACATACATATCCCATCATGCATCACATCATAACAATCTGCATGAATATATCTCTAACATACATATTCTATCATGCATCACATTGTAATAACCTGCATGAATGTATCTCTAACATACATATTCCATCATGCATCACATCACATCATAACAACCTGCATGAATGTATCTCTAACATACACATTCCATCATGCATCACATCATAACAACCTGCATGAATGTATCTCTAACATACATATTCCATCATGCATCATATCATAACAACCTGCATGAATGTATCTTTAGCATACATATTCTATCATGCATCACATCATAACAACCTACATGAATGTATCTCTAGCATACATATTCCATCATGCATCACATCAAATCATCCTTCATCAAGGAGTAATCACAATTTAGTGTCACACAGACGGGAACATAGACAAGGCTACGAAGGCGTGTCATGTCCAAAATTCTACACAAGAATTCAAGATGGTTCGGGGTTGTCATTCCCTAAAGCTACTCTCCCTGGACGATCCTGGCCGAGGATGTCCCATTCTCACACAGAGAATCTAGAGCATGGGTGTTCGCCGAGGGACATCTCCTGTGGAGGAAAGAGCTCGAGTTTCCACACAGAAAACCCTAGAACACGTGGTAGCGGGTGCACACGGCATACCACACTAGATTCTCAGGGTCCAGATGACACTCATAATAACAATCTCACAATCCACAAGACAAGTACACAACTCGTCCCCACATACTTCCATTTCTCTAAACTCAACCTGGGGAGTGCACTCGTTCCACACAGGAACTCAAATCAAAACATGTTCTTTCGGACCAATCAACTTACGATTAATCCACGACCGATAAATCCGGCACACAATTTCACCACATTGCATCCAATCGGTCAAATTCGATTAACCTCGATGAAGCCTCAATTGGAAATCCATTTCTATGATGCATCATAGTACATACGTGGGCAAGGCATACATGAATCCTATTCCATGTTATGTGCTTTCATCAGCCCCTAATGCATCATTCATAATTATAATATTAAGCTTCAACATCATCATTAAACCCCACATTTGTGTGTGTATCTAGTAGAAGTACTTCACTCAATGCATTTTAACATGCTTGAAATTAACTTACACCACACTACACATGTGAATTAACATCTAATCATGAATTCCAGCGGAAATCATAGGAGAAGAATCATTGAAATTATAAATCAAATCAAAACTCAACCACAAAGGCTAAACACATATAGGATCATTTATTTCATCCTTAAGCCATGACATTCACCAACATCCACATATCAACTAACCACATTCTGTCATGATAAATCAGTCCATGAATAGGTTGCAGTCATACTGAAAATATGCTTAACCATAGGGAATCAACCATTCACAATTTCAAGATGACAATTCCAACATCATGCCACAAACCATAAGTCATTCCACAAATCTCTAATCATATATCCCAACTTCATAACCTCAATAGCATGCCTTTCTAGTAGTATAATATAGCTTAAAATACTCCGCATTCATATAAAATTGGCAAGTTAAAGTAGAATCATTGAAATAAACATAATGCAAATAGATCACAAGATTGTTGTGTAGCCGTTTGAACGCCTAGAAAGCCGTTTGATCGGCTAAACGGTAAAATTTTAAATTCACAGTTTGGCTATTCAAACACCCGACAAGCCGTTTGATCGGCTGAACTGAAAATCTGTTGATCCGACCGTGTTGCCATTAGAACGCCAAGAAGGGCCGTTTGAATGCCAACAAGGCAGAACCAACCATTTTCTTCCTTTTGCATTTTTAAACCGAAACTCCATTGATAACACTTCAAATCAACATTTAACAACCTAAATGCCATCAAAAGTCCACAATGACTTCTAGAATGCTAAACCACATCATAACAAGATAAAACCCTATGAAATCAGGATTAAAGATTAAAGATAAAACCCTGACAAAGACATAGAGTTTGAATTAAACTCCATTAAAATCGATTTACCAAAGAAAACCCTAATTAAAAACTTAGATCTAGGGCTTGTTGAACATAAAAATTGGATTTTGAGAGCTAGGGTTTGTAGTAAAAATAAAAATCAGTAGTTTTGATATCCAAAAATAAATTGAAACAAAGGGGAATTGGTAGATTTAGAAGGGATTAAGAGGAAAGTTAGGATTTAGTGCTTAATTAAAATAGGTTTACCTTAAACACATTCTGATTCGGGCCTAATTGGGGATTAGGCCTGACCTCTCCTCCTTAGCCTATTCCTAAAATGGGAATGGCAGGTTTTACCTTTTATAGTAGGCTTTGAGGTGTGTATGGGTAAGTTGTGGGGTGTAAATAGAAAAAGTAGGCTAAAATGGGTATTTTACAAATTTGAGCACTAATTAAGTCTAAGAAAATTCTAAAAATTTTTGTATAACCTTAAGCTGATATCTGGGTTCATTTGACACAAAAACCAAAATTTCAACGGTGGGTTCCACAGGGGTCCCGCCAAAACCCTAATTTTTAGAAAAATAGTAAAAATTCAGAAAAATCCCAAAAATCTACATTTGTTTCAAAATCACTTAAAACCACTAATCTTAAAGTTAATTTTGATTAAAACCATCATAAATACCATTTATCTTTGAAACCACCGAATAAATCAAAAAACGCGTTAACCTCACGATAACCGATAATTAAAGAAAACCAAAACCAGTTTAGAGATGAGGGTCCTTACAGTGAGGTTCTGTGTGGTGCCATGGAACCTAAAGCGAAGGTGCGGGACCAATGCGGGGCTTGCATCGCGGGCCACACAATCCTGTGCACCGTGCGGGACACCCGCGCTACGTGGTCCTGCGCGTAGATCGTAGGCCCGTGGCTCGTTGTGTGTGTCAATGTCAGTTGACACAATACTATGAATGCCGTGTGGTGCTGCGGAAGCTGATGCGAGGGCATGGGACCGACGTGCAGCCCGCGTAGTGGGCCACGCTATCCTGTGCGTCGTGCGGGAACCCGCGTGTGAACTGCGGACCCATTGCACAGTCGAACCACACGACATCATGCATTGTGTATGTCAGCACCAGCTGACGCAATACTATGATGCAATACTACTTGCGTCAGCCGACTTAATATAATAATATATATTTTTCTTTTTTTTCAAAACTTAAAATTGTTATAACTTTTTAACTATACGTCAAAATAATACGTTCTTGGTACTGTTGGACTCGTATCGATGAGCCCTTCAAAACAAGACCATTTAAGGATAAGTTTTATGGTAGTTTCATCATGGGTGTGCCTATGATGCACACTCCCATGATCAGCTATCATCTCTGATTCAAACGATTCAAAAACTAACATGTTTGGTTTTTAGAGTTCTGCAATAACCCTTTAGATATAATATTCAAAATAATATTTTATTAATATATTAAAATTCCAATAGTAAAAACGTACCGAATATCTGGGTTGTCACAACTTCTGCCTTGAAGAGTAGGTTTATTCTCTTTGTGTGTGGACTTGCATGTTGGACAAGTGTGTGTGTCAGACACTTATATATGAATGATGAATGAGAATGTTAATGCATGATCTGAAATGTATGTTAGAGATAAATTTCATGCAGGTTTATATGATGTTGATGCATGATCTGAAATGTATGTTAGAGATACATCTCATGCAGGTTTATGTGATATGAATGCATGATCAGAAAGTGTGTGAATGAGATACTATTATGCAAGTTTATGTGATATAAATGCATGATTAGAAAGTGTGTGAATGAGACACTATTATGCAAGTTTATGTTATATGAATGCATGATCAGAAAGTGTGTAAATGAGACATTATTGTGCAGGTTTATGTGATATGGTTGAATGATCAGAAAAGGGTGTGAAAGGCACTTCTTATGTGATTTATGGGATTATCATGTTTGATTTGAGTGTATATAAATAAATACCTATGTAGGATGCATGTTAGGTTATAACTTGAATATTTATGACTTGACTTGATAGGTATGTCTTATGCAAGCTAGTTCTTATGCTTAAGGTTAAATAAGAGTTTTAGCTTATAAATGATCAGAAAGTGGTATAACATGTTGATTTTGGATCTGAATTGCTACATTGCCATGTTGTCTTTTTTTATTATTATTATAGTTGTATTCAAACCATTATTGAGTTTTATACTCACACCACTTTTCTTGTTTTGTTTTGGGGCTGCATGGCATGACATGCAGTCAGACAGGATCCTCTTCACGAGGAGAGATCGGGGAGAGCTTGGGAGTAAGAGTGGAGGCCACTAGATTTTATATCTCTCTCTGATTATTTCGTTATGATGTTAGAACCCTTGTGGAGTGGTTCTTGATTCTAACTTGTGATTAAATAAATACCTATGTAGGATGCATGTTAGGTTATAACTTGTTATGATGTTAGATTTTATATCTTCGGTTTTGTTTGAGATCTTGTTTTGGAGCCAAGCGTGTTGGCTATGGATTATTAGTATGTGGGTTTGAGATTTGTGGTTTAATTTAGAATTTAAGTACTCTTTCTCAAAGAAGTACGTAACTCCATTAATTAGATTGCCTGTGGTAAGGGCATAAGTCTTCCACTATTTCTTTAACCGTTTTCAATATTGTCACCCCTGTGCAGTGGACCAGCCCTTGGACAGGGTTCAGCTCGGGTCGGGTAGTGCCGGGGCATGACAAAAAACCTTAAGATCAAAATCAGCACGGCATAGGTGTGGATTAGGGCGAAACCTTAAGGCCAAAATCAGCAACACCTATGTACAAATTAAGGCAATTCCTTAAGATTGAAATCAACATTTATACATGACTAATTCAAGTTGAAACAAGAGACCAAAAATCAGCACTTTAGGGGTTGACTTAGGGTAGGAATTCATCATCAAACCATGATGACTAAGAGTGTAAAAAGTTGACCTGCCCTCTACCAACCCGCCTCGAATGCTTTATGCCCTTGCTCCTACACTTCTCGCTTCTCAATTGAGTCTAAAATATGCTAGCTTTCCCCCTCCACAGCTGCTAGTCGTGGTGCTCTTTGATGGGAGAAAGAGGAGAGGAGAAAAGAAGAGAGAGGAGAAAGAGGAGACCGAACCATGCAATGAAAATCAGCCTCCCCCTCCCAAAAAAATCCTTATATAATCCTCCTCCTATTTCGTAGGGTTTTGTATCTCTCTCTGAGGGCTAATACATATCCCTTAGAGTCGGAGATGACTTGGATGTGATCGTGGAGATTGTTGTGTGACTCAGTTTCCTTTGGTCTTATGCTTTATGTTTAGAACCTTTGTGTAGGGTTCTTTGTTTTGGATTTATGTCACATTTTACAGTTGTGTTTGCTTAAGACTTATTTTGAGCCAGTGTGGGCTATAGTTAACTAAACATGTGGGTTTGAGATTTGTTGTTTACTTTATGATAAGTAACACTCTTTCTTTCCTTCTTATTTACTCTTGCTCAAAGGATTGTGCGTACTCCGTAATTCTGTTAATTCACCCATGGTTAGGGTTAAGTCTTCCGCAAAATCATTTCTCAATTTTCCTTCATCACCCCCGCGCGCTTGACCGGCCCTTGGACCGGTTCGGCTCGGGTTGGGCATCGCCGGGCCGTGACAAAAGGGTACTTGTTCTTGATGGTTACCTGATTAAGCTAGCGATAGTCAATACACAACCACAGAGAACTATCCTTCTTCCAAACAAATAAGACCGGCACACCCGAAGGAGATACACTCGGCCTAATATACCCCTTATCCATAAGATCTTGCAGCTGAGCCTTAAGCTCTTTAAGTTTGGCTGGAGCCATACGATAGGGAGCCTTAGAAATATGAGTAGTGCCTAAGGTCAATGCAAAACTCTATCTCCCTCTCCGATGGCAAACCCACCAAGTCACTAGGAAAGATATCAGGAAATTCCGCCACAACACGAACAGAATCCAAAGATGGTAGCTCCATGTTCAACCCCGTAACACTAGCAAGGAAAGCCTCGCATCCCCTATCAAGTCACTTCTTGGCCTTGAAGGATAAGACCAAGAACTTGCCATTAGAACGCTCCACCCCTTGGAAGATAAAAGGCTTAGCTCCTGGCAACACGAACTTCACACACCTCCTGCGGTAGTCTACATGTACATGGAACTTAGACATCATATCTATGCCAAGGATTACATCAAAGTCAATCATCGGTAATATAATCAGATCCATATGTAGCACATGCCCATCAATCTCCATAAGAATCATCTCCATATACTTTTTCGCTCGAAGAGAGGATGAAGGTGTAGACACACGCAAAGGAACATGCAACAACTTATAACAAGCATCCAACTCATGAGCAAACTGAGGGGAGACAAAAGAATGAGAGGAACCGGTATCAAATAACACTCTAGCATAGTGGGAGGCAATGAGAATCATACCTTCCACCACGCCGGGAGAGTTAGCCGCCTCCTGCACTGAAATAGCAAAGACTCTCCCATCATGAGCCAGCTTCTTCCCCTTGCCATCGGGCTGCCCGATAGGTGCTCTCACCGGTGGTGCTCCCGGCCGCCTGGGACCGGAGTTAGGTGTCATTGGTGCACGTCTCTGAGCACGGCTAGCCCTCTAGGGACACTCATTAGCATAATGCCCCATCTGCCGACAATCATAACAAGTCACACTAGCACGGCGGTCATGAGGGTCCTGCTGCACCTGCTGAGTGTTATGTCTCGCATGACGGGCTTCTCGCCGCTTATGATCCCGGCGGTTACGGCTATTCTCCGCCCTCAGCCTCTTAGGCTGCTGCTGCCCTCTCCTCCGGATATACTAATCAAAATCTCACTCCACCACGATGGCTGTCTCAAGTACCTCAGCAAGGGTCATGTGCCTGAAGGGCACGACTTGGCCTTTGATGAAAGGCTTCAGACCATCCTCAAACTTACATGCTCGCTCATACTCATCGCTGAAGAAGCGAGGAGCAAAGTGCTCAAGCTCCACAAAACGGGTCTCATAAGCTAAGACCGTCATAGAACCCTGCTGCAGGCTGAGAAACTCCTTCTTCTTCTCCTCTCGGATATGAAGAGGGAAGTACTTGTCGTTAAAGGCTGACAAGAACTCCTCCCAAGGAATGTCCACTCGGCCAGGGAATCTCTGACGCTCCATCGATAGCCACCACCTCTAGGCCTCGCCCTCGAATGTGAAGACTGCAAGTCTAGTTTTCTCCTCGTCCGAGCAACATCGAGCACTAAAAATCTTCTCCATATGAAGCCTCCAATTATCCGCTACAGAGGTATCCAATCCACCCTTGAAGCTAGGGGGATTAAGCTTCTTAAATCCCTCGAGCGAGAGAGACTCAAAGCTACTACCACACACGTGCTTCGCTTGGACCACCTGTGTCAGCCCCTCAATGGCAGTCAAAACATTGTCCACCCTCGGGTTTCTAACACCGCGATGGTTATTAGTGCCTGCATGATTAGGGCCAGTCATCTACACAACAACTAAACATTAATCATACAGCCTAATAACCCGAAACCACACAACCAAACAATCAGAAAACACACAAACAACCAAGCAAGCAAGACTTGTCACTCAAACCTTATTTACTCTTGGACAAAGATGTGCTCCGATACCAAAAACTTTGTCACGCCCCGGCGCTACCCGAACCGAACCCGGTCTAGGGGCCGGTCAAGTGCGCGGGGTTGACGAGGGGAATTGAGATACGGTTTAGTGGAATACTTAACCCTAAATACAGGCGACCTAACAGAAATTTGGAGTATGCACACCACTTTGAGCAAGAATAAATAAGTAGAAAAGAAAGAGAGTCACTTAACTCAAAATAAACGACTAGCCTCAAACCCACAAGCTTAGACAACCATAGCCCACTTCGGCTCTAAAATAGGTCTTAAGCAACACAACTGTATAAAGTAGTATAAATCCAACAAAGAACTATACACAAAGGTTCTAAACATAAAGCATAAACTAAGGAAAATAAGTCACATAAGAGTCTCCACGATCACATCCAAGTCGTCTCCGATCTTTCCTTAAAGAGGAGATCCTGTCCGTCTACGTGTCGCACCACGTAGCCCCAAAGCAAAACACAATAAAGAGGGGTGAGTTTAAACAACTCAACAATAGTTTTTAATATAACTATCATCATCGAAAATACGATAGCATAGCAATATATTCATTCAGATCAAAGATTGACGAGATGTTTCATTTTCAATTCACACAAACACATCACCTAAAACTGCATCATAGTGTATAATCCACATAGTGTCATTCTCATCAGAACAACCTGCATGAAATGTATCTCTAATATACATATCCAATCATGCCCCAATATCATATCAACCTGCATGAAATGTATCTCTAACATACATATCCAACCATGCATCACATCATATCAACCTGCATGAAATGTATCTCTAACGTACATATCCAATCAAGCATCACATCATACCAGCCTACATGAAATGTATCTCTAATATACATATTTAACCATGCATCACCTCATATCAACCTACATGAAATGTATCTCTAACATACATATCCAATCATGCCTCACATCATATCAACCTGCATTAAATGTATCTCTAACATACATATTCAACCATACATCACCTCATATCAACCTGCATGAAATATATCTCCTAACATACATATCCAATCATGCCTCAACATCATATCAACCTACATGAAATGTATCTCTAACATACATATTCAACCACACATCACATCATATCAACCTCCATCAAGGAGTAATCACAATTTAGTGTCACACAGACAGGAATACAGACAAGGCCACGAAGGCGTGTCATGGTCAAAAATTCTACACAATAATTTAAGAAAGTTCGGGGTTGTCAATCACTAAAGCTGCTCACCCTGGACGATCCTGACCAAGGATGTCCCATTCTCACACAGAGAATCTAGAGTAGGGGTGTTCGCCAGGGATATCTCCCGTGGAGGGGAGAGCCCGAATTTCCACATACTGAACCCTAGAACACGTGGTAACGGGTGCACACAGCATACCACACTGGATTCTCAGGGTCCAGATGACACTCATAATAATAATCTCAAATCCACAAGACAAGTACACAACTTGTCCCCACATAATTCCATTTCTCTAGACTCAACCCGGGGAGTGCACTCATTCTACACAGGAACTCAAATCAAAACATGTCCTTTCGGATCAATCAAGTTTCGATTAAGCCATGACTGATCAATTCGGCACACAATTTTACCACATTGCATCCAATCGATCAAATTCGATTAACCTCGATAAAGCCTCAATTGGAAATCCATTTTCATGATGCATGCAACATGGTACATACGTGGGCAAGGCATACATGAATCCTAATTCATGATAAGTGCTCTCATCAGCCCCTAATGCATAATTCATAATTATAGTATCAAGCTTCTACATCATCATTAAACCCCACGTGTGTGTATTACCTAGTAGAAGCACTTCACTTAAAGCATATCAACATGCTTGTATTTAACTCACTACTACACTACACATGTGAATTAACATCTAATCATGAATTCCAGCTGAAATCATAGAAGAAGAATCATTGAAATCATAACTCAAATCAAAGCTCAACCACAAGCTAAATACATATAAGATCATTCACTTCATCCTTAAGCCATGAAATTCACTAACGACATTCACACATCAATTAACCACAACTTAACATGACATATCAATTCGTTAGTAGGCCGTAGCTCTACTAAAAATATACTTAATAACCATAGAGAATCAACCATTCATAACTTCAAGATGGCAATACCAACATCATACCTCCAACCATAAGTCATTCCACATAACTCTAAATATATACCTCAATGGTATGCCTTTCCAGTAGCATACTATAGCTCAAAACACTCCACATTCACATGAAATTAGCATGTTAAAGTAGAATAACCGAAATAAACATCATGCAAATAGTACAAAAAATATGTTGTGTAGCCGTTCGAACGCCCAGAAGGCCGTTCGATCGGCTACACTGAAAATTTGTCGAATTGACAGTGTTGCCATTCGAATGCCCAAGAGGGCAGTTCGAACGCCAACAAGGCAAAATCAACCTTCTTCTTCCTTTCGAATTTTTAAACCGAAACTCCATTGATAAAACTCAAAATCACCATCTAACAACCTAAATGTCATTGAAAGTCCACCATAACTTCCAGAATACTAATCCGCATCATAACAAGATAAAACCCTATGAAATCGGGATTAAAGATTATCATTTACTAATCATGCCATTAAAGCACTAAATTAAGTAATTTCATTCAAAACAAACCACAAAATCAAGAGTTTTACCATAGAAAGACTGAAATTTTGAAAGTCCTTTACCTTATCCCTTGATTAGGCTTGAATTTGATGGTCACCCTTCTTAAAAACCTTACAAAGACATATAGTTTGAATTAAACTCCATTGAAACCAATTTAACATAGAAAACCCTAATTAAAAACTTAGATCTAGGGCTTGTTAAACATAAAAATCGGATATTTAGAGCTAAAGTTTGAAGTAAAGATGAAAATCAGTAGTTTTGATGTTAAAAATGAATCAAAATAAAGGGGAAATAGTAGATTTAGAAGGGATTAAGAGGAGCTAGGATTTGGTGCTTAATTAGGAGGGACTTACCTTAAACACCTTCTAATCCAGGCCTAATTGGGGATTAGGCCTAACCTCTCCTTCTCAGCCTATTCCCAAAATAGGAATGGCTCAGGTCTGGCCTCTTATAGTAAGTTCTTAGGGTGTGTATGGGTAAATTGTGGGGTATGAATAGAAAAATAGGCTAAAAATGGGTAATTTAGTTATTTGAGCACTAATAAAACCTGAAAAAATTATAAATTTTTTTTGTAAAGTCTGGTATTGATGTCTGGGTTTATTTGGTCCAAAAACCCAAATTTCAACGGTGGGGCCCACAGGGGTCCCGCTGAACCTTAATTTTTGGAAAAAATAGTGAAAATTCAAAAAAATCCCAAAAATTCACATTTGATTCAAAATTACTTAAAACCACTAATTGAAAAGTTGATTTTGATTAAAACTATCATAAACACCATTTATTTACAAAACCACCAAATAAATAAGAAAATGAGTTAACAATGCAATAACTGATAATTAAAAAAAAATGAAAACTGGTTTATAGATGAGAGTCCTTACATAGGGGTTGTCCCGAAAGAGATGCTTTACCTCGGTGAAGAATTTTTTTTTATCTTATTGTGACCAATAATGGGGAACTTTACTTGTCACCAAGTAGTTGACAATGTTGACATAACATGGAGGATGTGAGATGACAAAAAGTTCATTGGGGAATGTGTCTTGGATTGGAATGTTTTCTGAAGAATCAAAAAATTCTAATCTTGAAAGATGATCTGCCACTACATTCTCTACTCCCTTCTTGTCTTTGATTGTGAGATCAAACTCTTGGAGTAGGAGTATCTACCAGAGCAATCTGGGCTTTGTATCTTATTTGTTCAAAAGGTACTTTAAAGCTGCATGGTAAGTAAAAATGATAATCTAAGAGCCAATCAAATAAGATCTAAATTTGTCTAAGTGCAAATACTATAGCAAGAAGTTCTTTTCCATTAGTGGAGTACTTTATTTGGGCACTATTTAAAGTTCTACTTGCATAATGAATTACGCAAGATTTCTTATATTTCCTTTGCCCCAAAACAGCCCCAACGGCATAATCATTTGCATCACACATAATTTTAAGAAGAAGGGTCCAATCCGGGGGCTGCATGATGGGTGCAGACACTAACATGTTCTTAAGCTTTGTGAAAGCTTCTTCACATGCATCTGACCACTTAAAAGAATGTTCTTTAGATAGAAAATTACATAATGGTCTAAATATCACACTAAAATTCTTGATAAATCTTTTATAAGAACCGGCATGCCCTAGAAAGGATTTAACATCTTTTATGGACTTTGGACTAGGCAAATTAGTTGTCAATTCAATTTTTGCCTTCTCTACTTGAATATTTTGCACATAAACAATGTGGCCAAGTACTATTCTAGTAGTAACCATAAAATGACATTTTTTCTAATTTAAAACTCGATTTTTCTCTTCACATCTCACCAATACTTTTTCTAGGTTATCAAGACAGTCATCAAAAGAATTACCAAAAACAGAGAAGTCATTCATAAAAACTGCAAAAAAATACTCCTCCATGTCACTAAAGATGCTCATCATACACCTTTAGAATGTGGCAGGAGCATTCCATAATCTAAACGGTATCCTTCGATTTGCAAAGGTACCAAATGGACATGTAAAGGTCATTTTTTCTTGATCTTCAAGTACAATCTCAATTTGATTATATCCTGAATAACCATCTAGAAAACAATAAAATTTATGACTTGCCACCCTCTCTATGATTTGGTCCATGAACAGCAAGGGGAAGTGGTATTTCATAGTGATGGAATTCAATTTCCTATCTATGCACATCTGCCAACCGGTGGTGTTTCTAGTGGGAATTAACTCATCATTGGCATTCATTACCACCATCACTCCAAACTTTTTGGGGACAACCTGTGTGGGACTCACCCATGGACTGTCAAAAATGTGGTAAATGATACCCACATCCAGCAATTTTAGGACCTCTACTCTCACTACCTTTTTTATATTGGGGTTTAACCTCCTTTGCATTTGTCTCACAAGTTTTGCATTTTCCTCCATAAAGATCCTATGTGTGAAAATCAATGAACTAATCCCCTCAATATCAGTAATGGTCTACCTAATGACATTCTTGTTATTTCTAAGGACTTTGAACAACTTGTGTTCTTCCTCATTATCCAACTTTGAAGAGACAACAACTAGAAATGTCTCTCTCTCCCCAAGATAAGCATATTTAAGGGGTTTCAAGTCTAACTTGGGTGGTTGGACACTTAAGGGGAGAGAAGTGCTATTAGAAGGAGGTAACTCCTCAAAGCGGGCCTTCTACCTATCGGTATCTAACAACGGAGTTGACTCTAACAAGAGAATAATATCATTAATCATAGCATAATCATCAAAGTTAAAATAAAAAAGACATGCTTCAAGAGGATCAAAAAATAAATAAATAGTAGTCATGTCATCAATAAGATTTTCTAAAAGATTCACTTCATGCACATCCTCATCATCGTCTCCTGGATGCCTACAAATATTGAAAATATTCAGTTCTAAGGTCATATTACCAAAAGATAAATTCATTACACCACTCTACAATGAATAAGAGCATTTAAAACTGGTTGTGTGTCTAAAACAATGAAGTCGACCGAAAAATAGAATATTCCACTTGAACAAGGACATCTTCCACTATTCCTCTTCGCCTTTTTTTGATTGAGCGGTTAGCAAGTTGACGTGTTATGTTGGTGGGTTTCAACTCCGCTAAACCTAATTGCTCATAAACAGAAAAAGGTAAAAGATTTGCACTTGCCCCTAAATCAAGCAAAGCTTGTTCAATTAGAAATTTCCCAATTACATAAGATATGGTCGGACAGCCTGGATCCTTCTATTTGGGTGGAGTATTGTGTTATAAAATTAAGCTCAATTGTTCCATCAAGAATTTGTTGACGGAACAATTGAGCGTGTCATATACAAAAGAATGCCTTCTTTTGTACATTTAACTTATGTTTGATTGTACAAAGGTCCTTCAAAATTTTTGCATATGACTGAATTTTTTTAATAGCATCCAAGAGAGTGATATTAATTTTTACTGGTTTAAAAATCTCTATGATGTAAGAATGAAAAACCATTTTAGAAGAAGAAGAATTCAGCCTTTGAGGAAAAAGAGCATGAATTGGAGAAACATTTTTAAAGTTCTCAGAGTTGTCAACTTTATCACAATTTTCAGAATTTAAAGACTCCTCCTCATGTTGATCTACCTTCATTGGAGTATCTTTATTTATAATCTTTCCATTTCTCAAGGTGGTGACTAAGTTGACATTCTTTGAAGAATTTAAAGATTGTACATTCTAACCTTTTTTATTAGGTTGTGGTTGAGGTTGAGAAGGAAAACTTCTTTTTTCTTGTATACTCAAGCTTGTAGTAAGTTGAGTCATTGAGGACTTCAAATCATTTATATCTTGTATTGTCTGACTATTGATGGTTGCTTGGCCTTGCATGAACATCTGTAAAGTGTCCTCAAGTGACTTTTTATGTGGTGGGTGGCACATATGTTGAAGATGAGGGAGGTACCTGCACATTAAACTCAATTTTCTAACTAAAGTTTGGATGATTTCTCTAGTTTAGATTGTATGTTTTAGAATAGGGAAAAGAAAATGGCCTTTTGTAAGTGTTCATGGTGTGTAACACTTCTTAAAAAGCAAGGATGGTTGGACTATCCTGTGTCAAGTGTCCACTTGTTTCACAAATTCCACAAATACTTTGTGACTTTGCATCAATTTGTTTGCATTGCATTACTTCAATTTTTCTAGTTAGACTAGCAATTTTGATATGAACATCATCTTCTTCCAGAAGAACATACATCCCACCCTTATTTGGTATACTCGGCTTAGATTTTTTAGATTTTTCTGGTTGACTAGAATCAGTCCATGACTGGACTTTTTCTACCAACCAATCACGGTAGTCCCAAGCTTCCTCCGGCTCTTTTTCTAAAAATTTACCATTACACATTATTTCTACATGCTCACACATTTGAGAACTCATTCCTTGATAAAAGATACTCATGGTCCGCTAAAGTTCATTACCATGGTGCGGACACATAAGCAAAAGATCTTTACAGCGTTCCCAACATTGAAAAACTATTTTATTTTCTTTTTGAGAAAATTCGGAAATATTTCTTCTTAAAGCATTGGTCTGGTGAGTAGGAAAAAACTTTTTCAAAAACTCATGTTGCATTTCTTGCAAGGTCCCAATGGAACTTGGTTTCAATGTATTAAATCAATTTTTTGCTTTCTCTTTTAAGGAAAATAGAAAAAGTTTTAAGCTAATAACATCATCGAAACATTTTGATTGTGTATTGTAGTACATACCTCCTCAAATATTGACTTTCCAAGTCTAAACCATGAAACTCGGGTAGTAATTGAATTATCATACAAGAGGGGGTACTAGTCCTTGTGGGTTAATGTAAAGTTTTAACTTGAACATTTTTTGCATTATCATCCCTATTATTACTTATTTGTTCCTCATTCATTCTTAGATCCTCCATTAAATCAAAAGAAAGAGAATTGTCAAAAGATTTGTTCACTATTCTCAATCGTCCTGAATTATTGTGCACCCATGTAACATGCAACAATTAAATGACAGAATATAAAAAAAAAGTTGGAGAGTTAGAAGATAATAAACATAATTTAAATTGCAAAATAAGGACAAAGGCACTATTGAGGTACATATTTGAACCCGAAAGATTTCTGGTGGTAACGTGGGTAGTGCCTCAAGTCTAAAAAAATATAGAATTTAAATATTAAAAGTAAATGACATAAAGTAAATGACTTAATTTAAAGAGTTAGTGCATAAAAATAAAAGTTGGAGAATTAGTAAAAGCTAGATTGAGGTTTTCTTTTCGTAACGGATTCTTGTCACATGTTGCACGCCAATTTGTTGTTACGTCCAAACCAAGACTATGAAGTAGTCTAATTCAGATTTATTTTTTATTTATCAACTATAATAAACAAAGTCAATCTACAGGAAAAGCCTTGTGTGACAAAGAAAACAATTATGAAGAGAATAGAATAGAGATGGAAGGTAAAATAGAGAATAAGAGACAATGAAAGAGAAAATATGAAGGCATCAAAAATCCACTTATAATAAATCTCTAATGTATATTTGATTTAAATGATAACTCAATTAAGATCAAATGAAAATTCGTCTTAATCGGAAAATTTATCTCTTAAAGAACTTTAAAATAGAACAATATTAATTAATTATTTACTATGTGAAAGCATTAAGTATATAATCACAGGCAATTATAAGCATTTGTGATGAGCTTTATAATTAATTGTTTACTACATGAAAGTAATTGTTTAGTGTGTTTGACTTATTCTTTCGAACTTAGCAAATTAGCTTGTATTTATTTAAAATAATTAAATATACATTCATGATGAGCTTTATACTTTGTTCTAAATAAAGTTAAAAGAATGAAATCATATAAGTTCAAGAAGAACTAAAAAATTGTGGTATCACTACCATTTGATTCATTATTACAAACATAACAAATTTATGAGAGGTCTCTTTAAACTTTAAAATGATATAACGATTTAAGCACATTCTTATCGAACTTCGGTCTCGATCAATTTAAAGGATATAACTGGACAAGAAGTTATCTGATTGGTTTGTCGTTTAATACATTTAATTTCTTCTTACAAACATAGCAAAAGAGTTCGTATTTATTTTAACAATCTAATACACATTCGAGACAATCTTGGGTACTTTGTTCTAAAACTATTTATGAAAGTAAATCACATAATTTAATGTGGAACGGTTAACTTGTGGTATCAATTTATCCATCTGATTCATCATTATGAATGTAATAAATAAATGAGAGGTCTGTTTAAACTTTAAACAATATAATGAATTGTACAAATTCTTAACAAACTTTGGTTTTAATCGATTAGAAGAATATAACTTAACCAAAAGTAGTCTTATTGGTTCATCATTTATTGTGTTTAATTTATTTTTACTAACTTAGAAAAAAATGAATACTTATTTATTTAAAACAATTAAATACATAAACATGATAAGCTTTCGTGCTTCGTTCTAAATTGTGACAAGCTATTGCGTTTTGTATATGTTGATGAAGAACAGTAAAATTGTGGTATTACTTTGTCTATTTCATTCGTTATTATGATCGTAACAAATAAATACGAGGTCTCTTTAAACTTTATATGATATAATAATTTGTGAAAATTCTTAACGAACTTCGGTTTTAGTTCACTAAAAGGATATAACTAAACAAAAAGTGGTCCGAATTATTTGTTATTTAGTGTGTTTTGCTCATTCTTATGAACTTAGTAAATGAGTTTGTATTTATTTAAAATAATTAATACACATTCTTGACAAGGTTTGTGCTTTATTCTACATCATGTTAAGAGAATTAAATCATATATGTTAAGGAATAATGGTCAAACTGTGGTATCACTTTTTCTATTTAAGTCATCATTACAAATATTGTAAATTAATGAGAGGTCTCTTTTAACTTAAATAATATAGTAATTTATTCATATTCTTAACAAACATTGGTTTTAATCGATTAAATGGATATAACTGAACAAAAAGTGGTCCGATCGGTTCACCTTTGGTGCATTTGGTTCATTTTTATGAACTTAGCAAATAAATACTTATTTATTTAAAACAATTAATACACATTCGTCACAAGCTTTTGTTCTTTGTTTTAAATTTAGTTAAGCGAATGAAATCATATAATTTAAGGAAGAATGGTCAAATTGTGGAATCACTTTGTACATTTGATTTGTCATTATGAACGAAACAAATGAATGAGAGGTTTTATTTAAACTTTAATGATATAACGATTTGTACACATTCTTAATGAATGTCATTTTTAATTGATTAACAAGATTAACTGGACCAAAAGTTGTCAACTTGGTTTTTCTTTTAGTGCCTTCGGTTAATTTTTACCAACTTAGAAAATAAGTACTTATTTATTTAAAATAATTAAATACACATTCGTGACGAGCTTTTATTTTTGTTCTAAATTTAGTTAAGTGAATGAAATTATATAAGTTTAAAAGGAACGGTCAAATTGTTCAATCACTTTGTCCATTTGATTCGTCATTACAAACAAAATAAATAAATATAACAAGTGAATGGGATATGTCTGATTTTGTCATTTAGTGTATTTGGTTTATTTTTACAAACTTAGCAAATGAGTTTGTATTTATTAAAAATAATTAAATACACATTTGTGATGAGCTTTGGTATTTTTTTTTCTAAATCAAATTAAGCGAATGAAATCATATAGGTTAAGGAACAACAGTTAAATTTTTCCATCACTTTTTCTATTTAATTCGTCATTACGAGATAAACAAATGAATGAGATGTCTCTTTAAACTTTAAACGACATAATGATTTGTGCACATTCTTAATGAACTTCAGTTTTAATAGATTAAAAGGATATAATTGGACAAGAAGTGATCCGATTGGTTCATCATTTAGTACGTTTGATTCATTCTTTTGAATATAGCAAATGAGTATGTATTTATATTTAAACAATTAAATTCACATTCGTGGCAACCTTAGGTGCTTCATTCTAGAACTAATTAATAGAATAAAATAGCGTAATTAATGTGGAACTGTCAAATTGTGGTATCACTTTGTCTCTTTAAACTTTATATGATATAACGATTTGTGAACATTCTTAATGAACTTCAGTTTTAATCCAATAAAATGATACAACTGGCTAAAAGTGGTCCAATTAGTTCATTGTTTAGTACGTTTGCTTTATTCTTACCAACTTGGCAAATATGTTCGTATTTATTTAAAATAATTAAATACATATTTGTGACAAGCTTCTTTGTTTTGTTCTTAATCTAGGTAAGCGAATGAAACATATATGTTAAAAAAGAACAGTCAAATTGTGATATCACTTTGTCTATTTGATTCATTATTACGATCGTAACATATGAATAAGAGGTCTCTTTAAACTTTATATGAAATAATAATTTTTGCACATTCTTAACGAACTTCGGTTTTAATCGAAAGAAATAATATAACTTGACGAAATATGGTCCAATTGGTTCATCATTTAGTGCGTAGTACATTCTTCCAAACTTAGGAAATGAGTTTGTATTTGCATAAAATAAGTAAATACACATTCATGACAAGCTTTTGTGCTTTGTTCTTAATCAAATTAAGTGAATGAAATTATATAGGCTATAGAAGAATAGTCAAATTGTGGCACCACCTTTTCCATTTAATTCTTCATTACAAATGTAACAAATAAATACAAGGTCTCTTTAAGCTTTAAACGATATAACGATTTGTGCACATTTTTAACAAACTTTGCTTTTAATCGATTAAAATGATATAACTTGACAAAAAATTGTCTGATTAGTTCATCATTTACTGCTTTTGGTTAATTCTTACGAACTTAGCAAATAAATTTGTATGTAACACCCCAAATTCTGGGTAAATTTTTTCTTTCCTTACTTGTGTGCGTATTTGATTAGTTGCCCAATTTGCTTTTAAACCCTACGTTTGTTTGTGTGCTAACCGATTAGGTTTTTGGTCCAACCCTTCTGTGGAAGGGAGTAGGCCACTTAGGGTTCTGGGGCCAACTTTGGTTGGAAGTCCTAAATGTACTAGGAGTTGAAAGTCCTAATTATGATAGGAGTTAGATATCTTAATCATACTAGGAGTTGGAAGTCCTAATCGATCTAGGAGTTGGAAGTCCTAATCGAGCTAAGAGGTTGAAGTCCTAATCGTACTTGGAGTTGGAAGTCCTAAAAGAATCAGTTCATTATAATTTAATGGGAAGTCCAAGGATTGTAGGGCACTCAAAAGGAGGATGAGGGGGAAGCCCCTAGAGTATGGGCGGCCCCTACTTTCTAGGGGGCAACCCCTACAAGCTAGGGGGAGGTCTTTAAGAACTCTAATTCAAGTTCCTATTTTAATAGGAGGGGGGAATATAGTATTCTTATGAAGGAGTCCACCCACATTAGTTTATCCCTCCTATTGGCCCACATTGTTCGGTTCGGCCTCCCATCTCTCCAACCTCTTCCCTCTTCTTCCTTCTCCCAATAAGGACCTCCATAACCAGCAACTTTAGGTGGCACATAGCAACCATCTTTGTATTGAATTCAAGGCCTAGAAGCATAAGAAGAAGGGTTAGGAACTTTGGGAATGAATTGTTGAGGTAGGTGCATGTTTTTACACCCTTAAGCATGCGATTTTGGTAGATGTAATTCAGCCATAGTTCAGCCTTGCTCTAAGAGGGGTTTTAATATCATGAATCTGCCTTTATTAGTCTTGAATGATTGTTATTTTATCTCTTATATATATGGCTGAATTGTGCATACATTATCCTGATTTTTGTTAAGTATATTAACCCTAATTTGTGAAAATATTTTGTTAATTTTTGTCATCTATCTTAGCCCAATATTATGCATGAATGATTCCGATTCCAGTCATGTAAATTATCATCAATTTGTATACAAGTTATGCTAAATTCAGTCCCTAGTTTGTGGCCCTAGTTTAGGCCATCCTTTTCGTTAATTAAATCCCTGATTTGAAGCCTTGGCTTTGACTCTACTTTGGTCAATTAAATCCTTGATTTGGAGATGTAGTTTAGGCCATCTTTTTTGTCAATTAAATCTCTGATTTGAAGCCTTGGCTCAGGCTCTACTTTGGTTAATTAAATCCCTGATTTGAAAGCTTAGTTTAGGCCATATTTTTGCCTATTTAATCCCTGACTAGTGGCCCTAGGTTGGGCTATACTTTTCTCATTTAAATCCCTGATTTGAAGCATTGGTTTAGGCTCTACTTTTGCTTATTTAGATTCCTAATTTGCAACCTAGTTTAAGGCTATACTTTTGCCTGTTTAAATCTATGAATTACAGCCTTGTTTTAGTCTCTACTTCGGCCAAATTAATACCAAATTCTCAGCCTTGGTTTAAGTTATAATCATGCTGAGAGAATACCTAAATTTTAGCCCTAGTTTAGGTTGTATTATTACCTATCTAATACTTGATTCTCAACTTGATTTAGGTTGTAATCTTGTTGATTGAATCCCTAATCTTTGAGCCTTAGTTTATGATGTATTCATGTTTATTGAGTCACTGAATTTTAGCCTAAGAAGCTTCTAAATTTTAGCCTATGTTGTCTTTGAATTTTAGCTTAAGATGCCTCTGAAATTCAGCCTATGTTGTCCCTAAATTTCAGCCTTAATTGTGATATACATTAGGTTGAATGTTGATGGTTGTATCAGCCTGAATTTATCATGTTAAGTGGCTGACTTGAACCACACTATTGGCCTGAGAAGGGGAGTTAGTGCCAACTGCAGATTGGGGAAAAGGCCCATACCGCCCCCCTCGCCACTGCCTTGCCAACCTTTCTTCCTCAATTCATGCATGGCGCATGACATCCTACATGCTAGAGTAGGGAAAGTGGCCCATCTCTTGCGAAATCTTAGGCTTGAGGCCACCCTTGAAGGTGCCCACCAAGGTGGCCATTGGCCAGACCGGGAGGTGGTTGGCCACCTTCATAAACTCCGTACAATAGGTGCAAACTGTGGTGGTTTGGCATAGTATAGAGAGCATCTCGTTGAAGTCTTGGAACTCGTTCAGGCCAAACTGAACATACAAATTGTCGGAGAAGGTGGCTCAAGTTGGGTTGCACACCTCCTTTTTGAAGCTCTGGAACCACACCGATGCGTCCCCATCCAAGTGGAAGGCTGCTATGCATAGTCCTTCAGCCTCAGAATGCGTGCCCTAATAGGAGAAAAACTTATTCACCTTGTACAGCCATTCCATTGGATCGTCGTCCCCACTATAGCGGAGAAACTGCAGGTGGGCCAAATGGGACACCACTCCTCCCCGTGGTCCTCCATGCGGCCCCGGGTACTCCTCCCAGTCATCCTCTACCTCTGAAAATAGGTTTCTAGGGGACAGCACCATTGGGGATTTTTCCCGAACACCTGGCAGGCCTCGTATATCCCAGGCCTGGCGCCTTCCTTCACTAGTGTGATCAAGGGTGCCAAAATGCAGGGGAGCCTGAGGGACATGCATCTCCCTATCCATCGCTGCCTGATTATTTGGATCTTGCTGTTTTGGAGCCTGTGACACTTCCCCCAACTCCATGTTCGCGACCGGGGGTCTGGCGAGAAGTGGTGGCGCTGAGGGTGCTGAAGGCCGTGCTTGGAGCTGCACCACTGCCATGGTCAAAAACTCAAGCTTGGTCGTAATCTGTGTCAGAGTATGCTCTGGGGCCGATTTGGGATTGTCTGCTGAAGCATCGGCCCCGTTCTTGGGCTGCGGTTTTGGGGCTGTGGCGGGTTGCTTGCCTCGTACCATGGCCGGGGTTTATGATAGCTCCGATACCAATGTTGTGCCTGATGTGGGCACAAGCAATACCTTGAACAATCACACAGTGAAGGGGAGGAAGAAGAAGAAGAAAAGGAAGAGAACTGGATTAATCAATTTGCATAACTCCAAATAAAAGAGGAAATCGTACTAAGCACAATGCACTCTCCTAGGGGCATGAGCCAGCTAGTGGGCCAGGTTACTCCGGGGGCACTAGCTGGTCCAATAACAGTTCATCATCCAATTACATAATAAAAGACTAAGCTAATACATAAGAAAATAGTCTAATGCCCTATAATAACAAGGAAATAAAATAGTCTGATAACCGTGCACAACAATCAATCTTACATCTTTCCTCGCCCGTCATACAATCATAATTTCTATGTCGTAGCCCATTAAGTACCCCTTCGACAAACTTACAAACACACTTACTTGTGCCCATCGATCATACACCACTAACCCACGATGAAGATTTATCACATACTCTGATCACATATACATAATTTGTAACTTACTACTGCACCCTTAGTCTTCACTAACATACGCGAAATTCACATACATAAAACACGCTTATTATTTGGCATTTATCATGCAAAATATTAAATTATAAACTGCTAGTATGCTATTACACAATCAAAGCATGCTTTCATAAAATTACGACTTCAAGGTCCCCTACCTCGTAATCCACATAAATTTGATGGCGAGTACACGACGGTGGCAGCGTCAATGGCGGAATTGGTAGCCAAAAGTATCGCACTGAGAGAGTTGCTGTCTCGAGGATTTCAGAGATGCTGGAATTAATCTCGATAAGGTTAGATTAATTTCGCTCAAAGCATAAGACTGGGCGCAATAGGGCGGCCGGACACAAGGTCGTGCCACTAGGGATGGCAAGAGAGACCCCAGAATAGGAGGTGACTAATTGAAGGCCAGCCAACAGTTTAAAACACTTGTTGGCCACAAACATTAAAATTGACCGCGGACTACCTCCAACGACAACAATTCCTCATTTGTCAAAGCCTCACAACATAGTGGAGGTCTTGGTTGCATACTCACGGACATAGGTGAGACACAAGAGGGCTTTAATGGCCATATTGCCTAGTGGTGGAGTCATTTCATAAACACGCGTTGAGACACTAAGGCCCGACATCATTACTAAATGCTACCCACAACCAAATCATTGTACGGATAGCCATGCATCAAGCACGGCTTACGGTGGAGGATATGGGCATGACATCAGTCGAGCCTTCGATGGGCTGAGTCTAATGGGTGTGAATATTACTTTCCTTGGAAGAATCAGAATTCGGGATCTTTTTCCCATAGGTTTTGGGTCATTCCTAACAAAAGTGGGGGTGCAAAGGTAGAAATAGGCCATAATTGTTGGCCCTTGATGTCACTGGGCTGGGGCAAAGCCCCCATCAGTTGAACATACAGCCTAAGTCCACACGATGTCAGGTGGGATAGGTTGGCCCTAGGATAGGGTGGGTCACTTGACAGCAATCAAAGGCATACCCCGAAGCTAGGAAGCATCTATTTTGGGCAGAAGGCATGTAGGGAGGCCGGGAACAGTGGCCCCTTATCATCATTCGGACAAGCCGGTGTCGCGGCTATCCGCTGGCCAATGTTGGCAGCGGCAAAATCACCGGTCAGAAGAAACAATTGAACTCGATTTAGCCAAGGTGACAATGTTCCGAGTTAGGGCAACATGCACGTATTGTCGAGCCACGAATGACCAGACGGGGCCGGGGGATGGACTTGGGATATAGTGGTGACCCAGCAATTGCAAACCATAGCAAGCTGGACGGACACTGATTGGTGTTCGTCTGGAGTCTAGCGGTGGTGAATAGACACCACTAGACCGAAACTGTGTTTTGGACTGAGTGGAGCAATGGGGTGGAAGAGAGGTGGATAGGCGCAAAAGTGGTGGCTACCTGCCATTGTCGGCCCGAGGCAGAGCCGGCGACAGTGAGCTGGAGCTCCTCTGGCTACTCACAGTCATAGAAAACAAACAGGGGAAGGAACATGATCTGTCCAGATCGGAAAAGGGGCAAAAGGAGGGTGAAGGGCCGGGGGAAGTGGCCTGGTTGGCGGCCGGGGCAGCAACCTTGACAAGGCTGTGCTGGGGGAGGCCCAATGGCCACTTGGTGGCGGCCAGCCACCAGCAGCCACAACAAACAGACAAAGAGGAAAAAATGGGTGGCGGAGCAAATCTTACCTCAGGCTGGTAGAGGAGGGCAGGGAGGCCGGGACATAAGTGGCTGGAGTTCACACTGGCTGGGGCACAGCTGTGGAGGTGGTCTAGAACCCAAGCAACCATTGGCAGCGGCGAATCGGGGAAAAATCCACATCAGATGTCTATGTTGGGCTGAAACGGAAAGGATGGGAGTGGAGTGGCAGCGGCTGGGGAGGCAGTGGGGCATCACCAGCCCAAGATTAGCCAGGCAGAGGCCAGTGGTCGGTGGCGGCACTGCCTCCGGTCTCACAGAGTGAAGGGGGACTACCCCCGTTCACTTTTCACTATGCGGGGTAGGGCACGCCTCTTGTTTCCCCATTCCTGCTCTCCCATGTCTCGCCCTATTTTTGCTTGACAAATGACCAAACACCACTCCCGTCTCTTACGGTTATGAATATTACAAATACAAATATGCCAAAGCGTTAAATTTCTACAAAAAAATACAAGAAAAATTTCTACAAAAAAATACAAGCAAAAAATTGCAGAAATTATAGAAAATTTCAAAAAATTTGGGATGTTACAAAGGTACTGTGTTGCCATTAGATTTCTAATCATGTTATTTTATTATGTTACAGTACTTGCTCTTGGCTAAGCCAAGATTCTGGTTAATAAATATTTTGCTTTAGTAGGTAATTTATTTATGTGTTCTAATGTTAGCTTGGCAAGTTAACATCCTGAGTTAGCAATGCCACATGCTTAAGTGAATGAAAACCCAGGGTGGTTACAGTTGGTATCGGAGCAAATTAAAGCTACCTAGGTTGGGTACATGACTATATGAAATAATATTAGTAGAATGTTTAATAACATTGCCTAGGTTGGGTAGAACTAGATTGGTTCAATTAACCCTCTTTTTCTTATATTATCTAGAGCAGAGATGACACCCGTTTCTAGGAGCCATAGAAGAAATCCGGTTGCTTGTGCCTCTTCTGCAGGAGAAGAACCCGATGTGAGGACTCTATTTCAGGAACTAACCCAAGCCATCAGATCTCAGGAGGTGGTCTGGACAGAGGGCTTTGGAGCGATTTAGAAGGGTTGCACCTATCTTCACAGAGGAGGCAGACCCAGAGTAAGCTGAAAGGTGGATCACAAAGGTGGAGATGATATTCAAGGGACTGAAAGTGCTTGATGATGAGAGGGTGACATTTGCTACCTTTGCATTGGTGGGATAAGCTATTTTCTGGTGGGAGTCTGCTAAGAGGAATGAATTTCATGGCATACAGGAAGTCTCTTGGTAGGAGTTTAAGGAAGTATTTTCTTTACTTCCCTCCTCATGTCCAAAGGCGGAAGTAGAAGGAGTTCCTTGACTTAGAACAACTCCTTGACTGTTCTGTAGTATGAGACTAAGTTTGTGCACCTGATGAGATTTGTTAATCATTCCTGCCCTACTGAGCTGAAGTGGGCAAAGAAATTTGTTTGGGGTCTCAAGGATGGACTGAGAGGAAAGGTGCTTCCATCTCAGCCCACTATTGTGGCCAAAGCTGTGGACCTAGCATCCATCATGGAGGAAGACTTTTAGTGGGTGCAGAATAGGAAGAAAGGATTGAGTAAGGGATTATGGGATAACCCAAGGCAAGGAGACAACAAGAGGGCTAGAGGGAAAGATAGCAACCGTCCTAGCAAACAACATAAGCCTCAAAATCAACAGAACCAACAAAATCAGTAGAAGCCTCAAAATCAGCAGAAGGCACACCAGCAAAACCAACAGAATAGGCCAGCCCAACCATTTCAGAAGAACAGTGGCAAATGCAAGTCTTGTGATAAGCAAGCTCATCCTGGCAAGCCTCGCCAGTAAGAAGATAGGAGGTGTTATGCATGCTCTGATAAGGGGCACATTGCTAGGAACTGTCCTAATAAAGGTGACAGAGAAAAGCCAGAGCAGAGAAAGAAGGTCCAACAAAGAGTGTTTGCTATATCATCAGAAAATGCGAAACCTCTAGTGCTATAGTGGAAGGTACTCTCCTTGTTTCTGGTAGATCTGCTTGAATCTTATTTGACCCAGGTTCCTCTCATTTATTCATTGCTAGTGTGTTTGCATTGAGTCTTGAAAAGTCATTATCTGATCTTATGTATGACTTGAGTGTGACAACACCCTTAGGAGATTCTATATTAGCCAAACAGTTTTTAGAGGGTGTCCCTATTGCAATTGGGGATGGGGTCTTCTTAGCTAATCTTGTGCTACTTGAGATGTATGACTTTGACGTTATTTTGGGCATTGACTGGTTGTCTAAATACCGGGCCACAGTTGACTGTCATAAAAAGAGGGTGTCTTTTAGGATTCTTGGGGAGAGAAAGATTACATTCCAAGGTGTTTTAAAGAGGGGTAGATATTGCTTTATTTCAGCCTTCAAGGCATGTAAACTTCTATCAAAAGGTTGTGAAGTATTCTTGGCCAATGTAATATCTGAAGATACAAGGAAGGTGATGTGGTATGCAACTTTCCTGAGGTCTTCCCTAAAGAGTGTTACCTGGCTTGCCTCCAAGAAGGAAGATTGAGTTTGTTATTGACTTACTACCTGACACTTCCCCTATTTCTAAGGCACCCTACAAGATGGCACGAGCTGAGTTGAAGGAATTGAAGGAGCATTTCTAGGATATGCTTGATAAGGGGTTTATCAGACCCAGTGTTTCACCTTGGGGAGCACCTATCCTCTTTGTGAAAAAGAACGATGGATCATTGCGGATGTGCATAGACTACAGGATGCTAAACCAGGTCACTATAAACAAGTCATTGATGACTTATTTGATCAGTTGCAATCAGCATAGGTTTGCTCCAGGATTGACATAAGGTCTGGTTATTATTATTTATGAATCCGGGAGGAGGATACATCTAAGACAGCTTTGAGAACCAGGTATGGGCATTATGAGTTTTTGGTTATGCCTTTTGGTCTAACAAATGCCCCTGCTGCCTTTATGGATATGATGAATAGGATTTTTTTCTAGGCCATTTTGGATAAAATGTCATTGTATTTGTAGACAACATTTTAGTCTATTCAGCCAACATAGAGGAGCACAGGCAGCACTTGATTGAGGTCTTGAACATCCTAAGGCAAATCAGTCATATGTCAAAATCAGCAAGTGTGAATTCTGGTTGGAGAGTGTTAACTTTCTAGGGCATGTAATCTCAAAGGTGGGTGTTATAGTTGGTATCCTTAGATCCAGCAAAGGTGGAGGCAGTGCTCAAGTGGGAAACCCCCAAAACTGTCACAGAGATTCGCAGCTTTCTAAGCATTGCATGGTACTACAGAAGATTCATTGAGGGGTTTTCTAGCATAGCCTTGCCATGACTACATTGACCACGAAGGGAGTAAAGTTTGCTTGGGATGATGCTTGTGAGAGAAGCTTCCAAGCGCTAAAGAAGAGGCTAATAATTGCACCTGTGTTGACCTTGCCTTCAGGCACAGGTGGGTTTGTTATCTATAGTGATGCTTCCAAGGAGTTAGGTTGTGTTCTCATGCAGCATGGACAGGTGCTTGCATATCCTTCCAGACAGCTCAAGAGTCATGAACAGAACTAACCAACACATGACTTAGAGCTTGCAACAGTGGTCATTGCCTTGAAGATATGGAGGCACTGCCTGTATAGCGAGAAATTTGAAGTTTTTATAGATCATCAGAGTTTGAAAGATATTTTCTCTCAGCCAAATTTTAACATGCGCCAGAGGAGGTGGCTAGAGTACATTAAGGACTATGATTTCTCAATCCACTATCATCCTGACAAAGTAAATGTTGTGGCTAATGCTTTGAGCAGGAAAACAGAGGCAGTTGTGGCTCACATGATGGTGAAGGAATGGAAACTCTTACAAGAGATAGCTGAGTGCCACATTGATTTGCCTTCACATCAGAAAAAGTCCTTCCTTGCCAACCTCACCATCCGATTTGCTATTGTCCAACGGATGATAGAAGCACAAAGAGATGATGCTGATATCCAGATGATGTTAGAGAGACCCAACTTCACCAGAGGTGCAGATGAAGGGATTTGGTTCTAGGGGAGGCTAGTGGTTCCTGCAGTGCATGAGCTCAGGAGTTATTGCATGAGGCACACCATTCCAAGTACACAATCCACCTAGGAGAGGTACCAAGATGTATCATTACCTCAGGCATAACTTTTGGTGGAATGAAATGAAGAAAGATATAGGTGAGTTTGTAGCCCAGGTGTCTGACTTGTTAGCAGGTCAAATCAGAACATCAAAGGCCTGCAGGTTGCTACAACCATTGGAGATTCCACAGTGGAAATAGGAGCACATAACTATGGATTTTTTTGTAGGCTTGCATAGGACTTTAGAGGCGGCATGATGTAGTGTGGGTCATTGTTGACAGGTTAACTAAGGCGGCATACTTCCTACCTATGAGATGGAAGCAAAACCATGAGAGTCTGGCACAATTGTACAATAGGGAAATGGTGAGACTTCAGGTACACCACTATCTATTGTATCATATAGAGATGGCTGTTTCACTTCTTGCTATTGGAAGACAATGCAAGAGGCTTTAGGGACAAAGCTGAATTTCAACACAGCTTTTCATCCCCAAAGTGATGGTCAGTCAGGGTGGACTATTTAGTGCTTTGGAAGACATGCTCAGAACTTGTGTCTTAGAGTGAAAAGGAAATTGGGATGATCACTTACCTCTGATTGAGTTTGTCTATAATAATAGTTTTCATGCTAGCATAGGCATGCGACACATGAAGCACTCTATGAATGACCTTGCAGATCACCAACCTGCTTGGATAATGTTGGTGAATAGAGGGTTCTAAAATCTGATTTGGTACAACAATGTGCAGATAAGGTAAAGCACATGCAGATAGAAGACGGTGGGAACTGGAGTTCTTGGTGGGGGATCATCTATTTCTAAAGGTTTCTCCAACTAAGGGGGTTATGAGGTTTGGTAAGAATGGTAAATTAAGTCCTCGTTATGTTGGTCCTTTTGAATTACTTGAGAGGATTGGACTTGCTGCATATCATTTGGCATGATCTCCTTAGCTTGCAGATGTGCATAATGTTTTCCATGTTTCCATGCTAAGGAAGTATGCTCCTGATCCCTCCCATGTGTTAGATTACACCATGCTGGAGCTAGAGGCTGATCTCACTTTTGAAGAGAAGCCAATCAAAATTCTGGACAGAAAAGAATAGGTGCTACGAAACAAAGTCGTTCCTATAGTGAAGGTTTTGTGACAAAGACAATCTTTTGAGGAAATGACGTGGGAAGCTGAGTCAGAGATGAGGTAAGCACATCCAGAGCTTTTTGCTGATTAGTTCACTCCATTTTGAGGACGAAATGCCTACCTAGGTTGTACTATTGCCTACCTAATACTTGATTCTCAGATTGATTTAGGTTGTAATCTTATTTATTGAATCCCTGATCTTTGAGTCATAGCCATAGTTCATGACGTATTCATGTTTATTGAGTCTCTGAATTTCAGCCTAAGAAGCTTCTAAATTTCAGCCTATGTTGTCTTTAAATTTCAGCTTAAGATGCCTATGAAATTTAGCCTATGTTGTCCCTGAATTTTAGCCTTGATTATGATATACCTTAGGTTGAATGTTGATGGTTGTATCAGCCAAAATTGAGTTGTTTATCTCAGCCCCAGTCTGTTTCATTATAATGTTGAATTAGTCAGTTCATCCACGGCTAGTAGGACTTTAGTTTCTTTATTTTATGCTAAATGTAATAAGGCACTATGTTGCCATCAGATTTCTAATTATGTTATTTTTTTATGTTATAATACTTGACTTGGCTGAGCTAAGATCCTGGTTAATGAATATTTTGCTTTAGTAGGTAATTTATTTATGTGTTATGATGTTGGCTTGACAAGTTAACACCCTGAGTTAGCATTGTCACATGCTTATGTGAATGAAAACATGAGGTGTTATAGTGGAACAGTCAAATTGTGGTATCACTTTATCTATTTGATTTATTACCATAAACATAACAAAAGAATGGGAGGTGTATTTAAACTTTAAACCATATAACAATTTATACATATTCTTAACAAACTTAATTTAATCTATTAAAAGGATATAACTTGACTAAAAGTGATCTGATTGGTTTGTCATTTAGAGCGTTTGGTTCATTTTTACAAACTTAGCAAATAAGTTCGTATTTATTTAAATAGATTAATTAAACATTTGTGACAAGCTTTTGTGCTTTGTTTTAAATCAAGTTATCAAATGAAATCATATAAGTTGAGAAATAATGGTAAAATTGTGTTATCACTTTGTCCTCGTCATTATGAACAAGACAAATAAATGAGATGACTCTTTAAAATTTAAACAATATAACAATTTGTACACATTCTTAACGAACTTCGGTTTTAATCTATTAAAAGGATACAATGGGATAAGAAGTGGTCTGATTGGTTCATCGTTTAGTGCGTTTGGTTTATTTTTATGAACTTAGTAAATGAGTACTTATTTATATAAAACAATTAAATACACATTTATGACAATCTTTTGTACTTTGTTTTAAATCTATATAAGCAAATGAAATCATATAAGTTAAGGGATGATAGTCCAATTGTAGTATCACTTTCTCCATTTGTTTCATTATTATGAACGTAACAATTAAATGGAAGATCTCTTTAAACTTCACATGATATAATAATTTGTGCATAAAAGAATATAAGTAGACAAAAAGTTATCCAATTGACTCGTCATTTAGTGCGTTTAGTTCATTCTTACAAACTAAGTTAATGAGTTCATATTTATTTAAATCAATTAAATAAACAATCATGACAAGCTTTTGTACTTTGTTCTGAATTAAGTTAAGCGAATAAAATTATATAAATTGAGGAATGGTTAAATTGTGCTATCACTTTGTCCATTTGATTCGTCATTACGAATTAGACAAATGAATGATGGGTCTCCTTAAACTTTAAACATTATAATGATTTGTACACATTCTTAACGAACTTCGGTTTTAATCTATTAAAAAAATATAATTGGATGAGAATGGTCTGATTGGATTGTCATTTACATTTGATCCATCTTACAAACTTAGCAAATGAGTACATACTTATTTTAAATAATTAAATATACATTCGTAAAGATCTTGTGTGTTTCGTTCTAAAATTAAGTAAGAGAATGAAATCACATAAGTTAATGTGGAACTCTCAAATTGTGGTATCACTTTGTCTATTTTATTCATTATTACAAATGTAACAAATGAATATGAGGTCTCTTTAAACTTTAAATGATATAACTTGTTCACATTCTTAACGAACTTTAGTTTTAATCGATTAAAAGGATATAACTTGACCAAAAGTGGTTCATTGGTTCGTCATTTAGTTTATTTAATTCATACTTACGAACTTAGCCAATGAGTACATACTTATTTTAAACAATTAAATATACATTCTTGACGAGCTTTAGTACTTCATTCTAACTACAAATGAGTAAATGAAATTATATAAGTTAAGGTAGAATGGTTAAATTGTGGTATCAATTTTTCTTTTTAATACGTCATGATGAATGTAACAAATTAATGAGAGGACTCTTTAAACTTTAAATAATATAATGATTTGTGCACATTCTTAACAAATTTCTGCTTTAATCGATTAAAATGATATAACTGAACCAAAAGTTATCCTATTGGTTTGTCGTTTAGTGCCTTCGGTTCATTCTTACAAACTTAGCAAATGAGTTTATATTTATTTAAAATAATTAAATACACATTTATAATGGACTTTTGTCCTTGTTCTAAATCTAGTTTAGAGAATAAAATAATATATTTAAGGAAGAACGGTCAAATTGTGAAATCACCTTGTCCATTTGATTTGTTATTACGAATGTAACATAAAAATGAGAGGTCACTTTAATCTTTAATCAATATAACGATTTGTCCACATTCTTAATTAACTTTGGTTTTAATCAATTAAAAAGATATAACTAGGCAAGAAGTGGTCCAATTAGTTCATTGTTTAGTATATTTGATTCAATTTTACGAACTTAGCAAATGAGTACATATTTATTTTTAGTATTAAATACACATTTGTAACAATCTTGGGTGCTTTGTTCTAAAAATAATTTAGATAATAAAATCACATAAGTTTATGTGGAACGATCAAATTGTGCTTTGTTCAAATTGCCCGTCACTTTGTCTATTTAATTCTTTGTTACGAACGTAAAAAATGAATGAGATATATCTTTACATTTAAAATAACATAACGATTAGTACACATTCTTAACGGACTACGATTTTAAATACACATTCGTGATGGGCTTTTTGTGCTTTATTCTAAATCTAAGTAAATAAAATGATACAAAGTAAGGAAGAACAGTCAAATTGTGGTATCACTTTGTCCATTTCATTCATTATTATGAACTTAACAAATGAATATGAGGTATTTTTAAACTTTATACGATATAGCAATTTGTTCACATTCTTAACAAACTTCTATTAGAATCGAATAAAAGGATATAACTGGACCAAAATGGTCCGATTGGTATGTCGTTTTAGTGTGTGGTTCATTCTTTGGAACTTTGCAAATGAGTTTATATTTATTTAAAAAACTATTAAATACACATTCTTGATGGGCTTTAGTGCTTTGTACTAAATTAAATTAAGCGAATGAAATTATATATGTTAAGGAAGAACGGTCAAATTGCGACATCTCTTTTTCCATTTGATTCGTCATTACGAACGTAACAAATTAATGAGAGGTCTATTTAAACTTTAAATTATATAACAATTTGTACATAATTTAAACATACTTCGGTTTTAATCGATTGAAAGGAAATTGATTTGTCATTTAGTGCCTTTGGTTCATTCTTACAAACTTAGCAAATGTGTTTGTATTTATTTCAAACAATTGAGTATATATACATGACGAGCTTTTGTACTTTGTTTTAAATCAAGTTAAGTGAATGAAATCACCTTTTCCATTTAATTCATCATTACGAGTGTAAAAATATATGAGAGGTCTCTTTAAACTTTAAAAGATATAATGTTTTGTTCACATTTTTAATGAACTTCGGTTTTAATTAATTAAAATGATATAACTTAACCAAAAGTAGGCCAAGTGGTTCATCGTCTAGTGTGTTTGGTTCATTTTTAGGAACTTAGCAAATAATTACTTATTTATTTAAGATAATTAAATACACATTTGTGATAAGCTTTTGTTCTTTGTTTTAAATTTATTAAGCGAATAAAATCATATAAGTTAAGGAAGAATAGTCAAATTGTCTAATCACTTTGTCTATTTGATTCATCATTACGAACGAAACAAATAAATGAGAGGTTTCTTTAACATTTAAGAGATATAACTCTTGAAGAAACAAATTTTTTTATCCTTTATATATCCAAAGTATTTCCTATCTTTATTTTTGCTTTTAGTGTTCATATCTTTCGGTTAGATAAAATCTTTACTCGATTCTAACTGAGATAACATGGCAAATGAAAAACATCACTAGATGTTACAATGACCTTTTAATGCCTTAGTCTTTTCTCTTAATGATTTCTTAACTCTTTATTACCTCAATACCCTTCTACTTTTTCTCTCATAATTTTTTTTGTAATCATTTCTTTGTTGCACAAGGCTATCCCTATAGATCAACCTTGTCTACTACAATTTACAAGTAAAATAAATCTAAATTTGACTTCTTCATAGTTTTAATTAAGAAGTAACAACAAATTAGCGTCCTTGCTGGGGATTACAATGTGTAACAAGAATCCGTTATGAAAAAAATAGACACTAACTTTACTAATTCTTTAACCTTTATTTTTGTACATTAACTCTTTAAATTCAGTCACTTACTTTTAGTATTTAAAATCTCCATTTTTTTTAGACCGGAGGCACTACCCACGTTACCACCGAAAATTTTTCAAGATCAAACGTGTACCTCGATAGTGCCTTTGGCATTATTTTTTTAAAATTTCTGTCTATTAACTTACAACTCTCTAACATTTTATATTATGTCATTTAATTTCTGTATTTTTACTTTCTTTTATTACAAAAAAATTATTGTTGCATGTTTACATGGGTGCGAATAGTTCAGGACGATTGAGAAGAATGAAGAATCTATTGAAAATTCTCTTTCTTTTGATACAATGGAGGATCTAAGAATAAATAAGGAACAAAGAAGTAATAATGTGAAAAATAATGCTCAAAATGTTAAAGTTTAAACTTTATGTGATTATTTGTAACCAACTAAATCAAGTTCTTCTTCTTGCATAATTTTTTCAACTAATGTGAGTGGTTTTGAACTTGAGCAGGGTGTAATTCAATTACTACCCAAATTTCGTGGCTTAGATTTGGAAAGCTCATATTTGCATTTAAAAGAGTTTGGAGAGGTTTGTGTAACTTTGCTAAACCAAAATATTTCTAATGATATTAGATTAAAACTCTTTTTATTTTTTTAAAGGAAAAGGCAAAAAAATGGTTGAATTCTTTGAAGCTAAGATTCCTTAGAACATGGTAATAAATAGAAAGAGAGTTTTTTAAAAACTTCTTCCCCACCCATAGAACTAATAAACTTAGATAGAATATCATGAATTTTTCACAAAAAGAAAATAAGACTTTCTTTTAATATTGGGGAAGATTTATAGAACTTTTTTTGTTGTGCCCACATCATAGATATGAAATATGACATACAATTAGTTTTTTTCTAATGGCTTAACTTCTTAAATGAGGTAATTTGTTGAAATAATGTGTAATGGAGAATTTTTTAGTAAAGAACCTGAGGAAGTGTGAGATTATTTTGATATGGTGGCTAAAAATGCTCAATCATGGGAAGATTCTAATGAATTTGAAAATAGTAATAAGACAAAATCTAATGTAAAAACTAAGGGGTCATATACCTTCTTAAAAAAGAAGATGATGTAAAAGCAAAAATTGTAAGTTTAACTAGAAAAGTTGAGGCTATTAAAATCAATAAGGAAAATATGTTTAAAGTTTCTAAAAAAGTACAAGATATGTGAGAGTGATGAACACCAAACCCTGCTTTTCAAGAGGTGTTGCATACTCAAGCAAATGCTATTAATACTTACAAAAGGCCTTTTTCTTATCCTTATTCTAAAACTTATATTCCTATTAATAGAAATCATCATAACTTTAGTTGGAGAAATTAGTCAAATTTGCAGGTACCCCATTCTTCTTCAATTTATATTCCACTTCATAAGAAGATTCTTAAAGACACATTGCAAATATTCATGTAAAATTAAGCAACAATCAACAACCAAACAATGTAAGCTATTGGTGACTTGAAGACTTATATCACGCAGTTGACCACAGCTTTGAGCACTAAAAAAAAGAGAAGTTTCCATCTCAATCTCGAGTAAATTCTAAAGGTCAATTTGTAATTAAAAATTTGATTTCTTTAATTTTATAAGAAGAGCATGCTAAGTGCATCACCACTTTGAGAAGTGGAAAAGTCATTAACAAAGACATTTCAAAGAAGGTTGTTGAACCTAAGGAGTCCTTGAATTCAAAGCATGGTGATGAACTTTACAACTCCGATTGTGTTTTTGCTATTCTTCCTCATTTTCCCCAAAGATTACAATCTTCTTCTAAATTGGTGCAAAATTGTAACATTCTTGAAATTTTCAAACAAGTTAAGATTGACATTCCTCTCTTAGATGCCATTAAACAAATTTCATTTTATGCAAATTTTTTGAATGACCTTTGTACAAATGAGAGTATATACAAAAGAAGGCATTTTTGACAAAGCAAGTAAGCTAAATTTTACAACACAATACCCACCCAAATACAAGGATCTAGGTTGTCCAACCATATCGTGTGTAATTGGAAACTTTCAAATTGAAAAAGCTTTGCTTGATTTAGGGGCGACTGTAAACCTTTTACCTTATTCTATTTATGAGCAATTAGGTCTAGCGATTTAAAACCCACAAACATAATACTTCAACTTGCTGACCACTCAATTAAACAACCAAGAGGAATAGTAAAAGGTTTCTTTGTTCAAGTGGACAAATTCTATTTTTCGATGGACTTCATTGTTTTAGACACACAACCGGTTCCAAATGCATCTTCTCAAATCCCTGTGATTCTGGGTCATCTATACCTTGCACATCCAATGCTCTAATAAATTATCGGAATGAAGTGATGAGGTTTTCTTTTGGGAACATGACTTGTGAGTTAAATGTATTTGATGTAAGTAGACAATCATCAGACATTGATGATACTTTTGAGGTTGACATGATTGAGAGTCTAGTGGAGGATGCTTTTACTTTCATTCACTCTGATGATCCACTAAATATTTGTTTAATTCACTCAGATTTGATAAGTAGAATTGATAAAAAGAAGATAATTGTATTAAAGCATCATGGATGAGTTTAGATGGAGGTGTGTCTAGCTAAAGATAGTAAACTTAGCGCTCTTAGAAGGCAACCCAACCTTAGGTTTTGATAGTTAATTTTTTTTCAGTTAGTGTTTTAATTTTCTTTCATTCGTTTTCAATTTTTTATCCTCATCAATTGCTCTAATCATTGTTAGGGTGTACTTATATGATTCATTATTAATCTACCCTTATGTGATTATGTTTGTGCTTTATAGACCATTTTTCTTTTGATAGTTATGTACATGAGCATGTCAAAAGATGTACTATCTCTTCTTTCCTTTTTTCCAACCTTAAGCATTGCATTTATTGTCTTTTATACATTGAGGACAATGTTTAGTTTAGGTTTAGGTTGTAGAAATAGATTTTTATTTTATTTTAGAGTATGCGCTTTAATTTAAGTTAAAAAATAAAAAAAATTAAAAAATTAATTAGATTTATTATATGTTTTTGCTTATTTACATTGATGCTTCTTTTAAATATGTAACTTTGTTTAATGATATCAGACCGTTTAGAACATGACTTGACATATTTAATGATTTTGAGTTCTGATTACTTTATATTGGTTTCTTGTGCTCTTATTTTGAAAAATTAAGAAAGTCATTTGTCTAAGTAAGAATTTGAGCCCTTGATTATGGTCTTACATCTTGGTGGATATCATTAAATCTAAGTAATTATTTTCTTATGAGAGTAAAACTTTGGCATGATCTATTCATGTTGTCATAATAGAGTTTTAGGCTTGACTATTCTTGGTTTGTAGAACAATCTTGGACTTTTTGTCAACACAATTAAGGTTGATTTTATAATGTACTCAAGAAGAAAAAATTGAGTAAAAAAATAAAAGAATGAAAAAAGTTGTAAAGAGCTAAAAAAATTGAAGTCTCTCTATTGAGTAGACCGGGAGTCAACGTACCTCACTAAGTATAGGGTGTTCGAGTCAAAAGGTTGACTTCACTAATTTATGACATGCATCCTTGAAGCATATTTGGTTTAAGTTATTAAGCCTGAGGGGTGCTTTAACACCTATTGCCTTGAGCCAACTAGATTAGGAGTCCAATTTAATACTTGTTACATGAATCTTATGGAAAGTTTAAAAAGGCTAAACCTTGCACATGTCATACGAGATGAGCATAAAATTGTAGTAGGACATTATACAATTATATCCTGAATGGGTTGTCAAGTGATTTAGGGTGTTTTAGTTTCTAAAGAAGGTCTTGCATGATTCTCTATTATGATCTCTTGAAGATAAATAAATGCCAATGTCTATTTTTGAATGTTAAAATTGAAATTACTAAGTGGACATGAGACACATTGAGGGTTTGATTCATGAGATTGGGATCATATAATTACTTAGCAATGTCTATTTTTAAAAACTATTATATATGTATGAGTATTTGTCATCAATATGAAGTTGTTAAAATGAATTATTGTTTCATAAGATAAGTTGTATTATACATGATTACTTCTACTAAATGAAGTCACATGTTTAGGAGGAGTTTATTTGTAAAATTTTTGTGGTTTAATTTTAATTTTTTTTTAACTCTTTAGTTTTAAATTTTATGGGTAGATTCACTACAAACCCTTACGAGACTATAACTCGTCCACAAGTGTGAGCAAGAAGTTTAATGGCTTGTTGCATATGATAAATGTAATCGAGATTTCCTATAGAAATGGAGTAGTTAGTTTTGTTGTCTATTATTTTTATTTTAGTTTTGCTCGAGGACTAGCAAAAAGGTAGGTTTGGGGCTATAATAATATTTAATTAAATATTTAAATCTTAGATTACAATCCTATTTTGTGTTAATTTATTGATGATATGTGCTATATATATCTTGAATAGGTGAGTTGCTCCTTTGTTGTGTTTATTCATTGCTATTTTCTATTATTTTTATTTTCTATTGTGGACGAGGAAGTGAAGCCCAAATACTTAAAATTATTCAAGGGTCAAGAATGGGCTCATAATGGTCTAAGAATGCATGGAATTGTCAAGCACAACCTTGTAGGCCTATTGGATTTCATATTTGCATTAAGTGAACTAAATTCGGGAAGAAATTGATTTGGACAAATTAATACAACCTTAGTATTTCCTCAATATCTTTCTATGTATAATTTAGATTGATATGACTCCAGTGGAATCAAAAAGTAGACTTCCATGTCTATAATCACTATTTCAGGAAGAAATTCATAATTCTAAAGATATATGGGTCAAATTCAGCATGTAAAGGGACAACTAGTTAACTAACCTAAGGCCAACACATGAAGGATATTTTTACTAGTTATGATTGATACACATAAGAAAAGACCATGAGACTGATACATAAAGGAAGACTAAAAGATACTTATTTGTTAAATAAATTATTAATTTATTTGATTGATTTAGAATCTAATCATTGTCAAAGAAGCAACCAATTAAGTATTTAATCAGAATGTAATCAAGGGATATGATTAGACATTCCTCTTTGAAGCAACCCATTTTACTCCTATAAATAGAGGGGTGGATATGGTTGTAATGCCCGAGATTTTTCACACATTTTCCTTAAAATTCATGAAATCTTTTTGCAATATAAGATCTGTAAATCGGAGGAAAAATGACGAAATCAAAACCTGATAAAATAGTTTATAATTTTAAAACACTAAACATCCATTTTCCATCTAAATATTTTCACCATACGGTCAAACATCGTATGGCCAAAGCAAATATCATTAGGCGCTACTTGAAAACACACGTACGAATAAATTGCTATGATCATAGACTTTAAATACAAATCTCTCCCAAGCATTCCTGAGTGCGAGTCTCACAACAGTCTACAGTCTAATCCAACTGAAAGTCCAAAATATAAACATCTTAACGTCTCGTTTCAACCAATACATTGGATTATGGCATAAATAAACTCGTAGTGAGTCAAGCATATACCTGAGTCTAAGGGAATTAATCCACCTCGGAAGTGAGCAACCATCTCCAGGAGCTCTCCACACAACTTGCAAAACCTCCCATACAACGGGGTTAAAAAGTAGGGTAATGAGTATTTTCATACTTAGTAGGAAAATACCCAGTAGGGGAAACCAAAACAGTGAACTCACTAAGTTCATAAATACATGCGTTTGTGCAACTCAAACATGAAGCCGATAGGCCTATCAATATCATGCTCATACGCATACAAACATACCAAATGCACCATCATGCCAAAATCATACGAAAGGCACCATATCATGCCAAAATCATACGAAAGGCACCATATCATGCCAAAATCATACCAAAGGCACCTATCATGCCAAAATCATACCAAAGGCACCATCGTGCCAAAATCATACCAAAGGCACCATCGTGCCAGAATCATACCAAAGGCACCATCATGCCAAAATCATACTATCAAATCAAACTTACACAAACACCCTTATCCAGGGTTTTACAAACTTACTCGTACCACCGTACACTTAATCACACAACATACGCATACTGGTACAACCTTACTCGTACGACCTTACTCGTACAGCTTACACAAAATCACACTTACAGTCTTACTCAGAAACATATTCTCACAATCGTATTCATACACATACTCTTATAGTCATGCTCATATACATACACTTACAGTCGTGCTCACACTCATACGCTTATAGTCGTGCTCACACTCATACGCTTACAGTCGTGCTCATACACATACACTTACAGTCATGCTCATACACATACTCTTACAGTCGTGCTCATACTATCAACCACTGAAGCTCATTACAACTAATAAGCTCCAACGTCGAATGGAAAAGAATGTCACTAGGGCAACACCTTAACCTCCAGGGAGTGACTAGACGCCATGGACTTTTTCGAAGGTAAGGCACACCAATGCTCATGGGGCACTGGATCAAACAGGAAAGAGTAAATCCACGATACTACTTACCTGAGCGCGCAAACATAAACACCCACACATAAGGGGTACAGTTGCCCACCATAATGGGTCTTATAGTGCCTGTAAGGACTCTCATTTCTAAACCGGTTTTCGTTTCTTTTTAATTATCAGTTATTGCATGGTTAACTCATTTTCTTATTAATTCGGTGGTTTTGTAAATAAATGGTGTTTATGATGGTTTTAATCAAAATCAACTTTTTAATTAGTGGTTGTAAGTGATTTTGAATCAAATGTGAATTTTTGGAATCTTTTTAATTTTTACTATTTTTTCAAAAATTAGGGTTTGGCAGGACCCCCTGTGGGCCCCACCGTTGAAATTTGGGTTTTTAAACCAAATGAACCCAGACATCAACACAAGCCCTTATAAAAAATTTCATAATTTTTCCAGGTTTTATTAGTGCTCAAATAACTAAATTACCCGTTTTTAGCCTATTTTTCTATTCATACACCCACACACTCAAAAACATACCATAAAGGCCAAACCTGAGCCATTTTTATTTTGGGAATAGGCTGAAAATGAGAGGTTAGGCCTAGATTAGAAGGTGTTTAAGGTAAGCCTTCTAATTAAGCACCAAATCCTAACTTTCATCATAATCCCTTCTAGATCTACCATTTCTCCTTTGTTTAGATTCATTTTTAAACATTAAAACTACTGATTTGTATCTTTACTTTAAACCCTAGCTCTAAAAATCCAATTTTTATGTTCAACAAGCCCTAGATCTAAGTTTTTAATTAGGGTTTTCTATGTTAAATCGGTTTTAATGGAGTTTAATTCAAACTCTATGTATGTCTTTGTAATGGTTTTCAAGAAAGGTTCGAAATTTCAGTCTTCCTATGGTAAAACTCTTGATTTTGTGGTTTATTTTGAATGGATTTACTTGATTTAGTGCTTTAATGACATGATTAGTAAATGGTAATCTTTAATCCAGATTTCATAGGGTTTTATCTTGTTATGATGTAAGTTAGCTTTTTGGAAGTTATGGTGAAATTTTATTGGCATTTAGGTTGTTAGATGGAAATTTTAAAGTTTATTAATGAAGTTTCGGTTTGAAAATTCGAAATGAAGAAGAAGGTCGATTCTGCCTTGTTGGCGTTCGAACGACAACACTGTCAATTCGATAGATTTCCAGTTTAGCTGATCGAACGGCCCTCCTGGGCGTTTGAACAGCTACACAGCAGATTTTTGTATTAGGTGCATAATGTTTATTTTGGTGATTCTACTTTAATATGCCAATTTCATATAAATGTGGAGTATTTTGAGCTATAGTATGCTACTGGAAAGGCATACCATTAAGGTTATGAAATTCAGGTATATATTTAGAGTTATGTGGAATGACTTATGGTTGGAGGTATGATGTTGTTATTGCCATCTTGAAGTTATGAATGGTTAATTCTCTATGGTTAAGTATATTTTCAATAGAGCTACAGCCTACTAACGGACTGATATGTCATGTTAGGATGTGGTTAATTGATGTGTGAATGTTAATGAATGTCATGGCTTAAGGATGAAGTGAATGATCTTATATGTGTTTAGCTTGTGGTTGAGTTTTGATTTGAGTTATGATTTCAATGATTCTTCTCCTATTATTTCTGCTGGAATTCATGATTAGATGTTAATTCACATGTGTGGTGTGGTAGTGAGTTAATTTCAAGCATTGTTGATATGCATTGAGTGAAGTGCTTCTACTAGGTACACACACATGTGGGGTTTAATGATGATGTTGAAGCTTGATATTATAATTATGAATGATGCATTAGGGGCTGATGAGAGCACTAATTATGAATTAGGATTCATGTATGCCTTGCCCACGTGTGTACCATGTTGCATGTATTATGAAAATGGATTTTTAATTGAGGCTTTATCGAGGTTAATCGAATTTGATCGATTGGATGCAATGTGGTAAAATTGCATTCCAGATTGATCGGTCGTGGCTTAATCGAAACTTGTTTGGTCTGAAAGGACATGTTTTGATTTGAGTTCCAGTGTGGAATGAGTGCACTCCTCAGGTTGAGTCTAGAGAGATGGAATTATGTTGGGACGAGTTATGTACTTGTCTTGCGGATTTGAGATTATTATTATGAGTGTTATCTGGACCCTGAGAATCTAGTGTGGTATGCCATGTGCACCCGCTACCACGTGTTCTAGGGTTCCCTGTGTGGGAATTCGGGCTCTCCCCTCCACAGGAGATGTCCATAGGAGAACACCCCTACTCTAGATTCTCTGTGTGAGAATGGGCATCTTTGGCCAAGATCGTCCAAGGCAAGCAACTTTAGGAATTGACAACCCCAAACTTCTTAAATTCTTGTGTAGAATTTTGGACCATGACATGCCTCCGTGGCCTTGTCTGTGTTCCCGTTTGTGTGACACTAAATTGTGATTACTCCTTGATAGAGGTTGATATGATGTGATGCATGATTTGATATGTATGTTAGAGATACATTTTATGCAGGTTGATATGATGTGATGGATAATTTGATATGTATGTTAGAGATACATTTCATGCAAGTTGATATGGTGTGATGCATGGTTGGAGATGTATATTAGAGATACATTTCATGCAGGTTAATATGATGTTGAGGCATGATTTGATATATATGTTAGAGATACATTTCATGCAGGTTGATATGATGTGCTGCATGGTTGGATATGTATGCTAGAGATACATTTTATGCAGGTTGATATGATGTTGGGTATGATTTGATATGTATGTTAGAGATACATTTTATGCAAGTTGATATGATGTTGAGACATGATTTGGTATGTACGTTAGATATACATTTCATGCACGTTGATATGATGTGAATGGCACTATGTTGATTATATACTATGATGCAAGTTTAGGTAATGTGTATGTGTGATCAGAAAATATTACATCTTGTCAACTTTGATTTGAATGATTATATTGTTATGCTGTCATGTTGCCGATGCTAATAGTAAATTAGAAAAACCATTGCTGAGTTTGTTTAAACTCACCCCTCTTTATTGTGTTTCACTTTGGGGCTGCGTGGCGCGACATGCAGACGAACAGGATCTCCTCTTTGAGGAAAGATTGTAGACGACTTAGATGTGATCGCGGAGACTCTTATGTGACTTATTTTTCTTGGTTTATACTTTGTGTTTAGAACCTTCGTGTATGGTTCTCTGTTGGATTTATGTTACTTTATACAGTTATATTGTCTAAGACCTATTTTAGAGCCAGAGTGGGCTATGGTTGACTAAGCCTGTGGGTTTGAGACTAGTTATTTATTTTGAGTTAAGCAACTCTTTCTTTTCTACTTATTTACTCTTACTCAAAGTGGTGTGCATACTCCGTAATTCTGTTAAGTCGTCCGTAATTAGGGTTAAGTCTTCCGCTAAACCATATCTCAATTCCCCTTGTCGCCCCCACGCACTTGACCGGCCCTTGGACCGGGTTCGGCTCAGGTCGGGCAACACTGGGGCGTGACAGTGCGAGTGCCACTCTTGGGCAGAAATCATACAGTGCCACTTGAGCAGAAACATACAATGCCACACTTGGGCGGAATCATACAACGGTCTCAACAGAGCATCAGACGTCTGGGCTTCAAACAGCACACAGACAAAGTCAAAAACGTACATCACTCTCAACAGAGCATCAAACGTCTGGGCTTATACAGCACGCAGACTAAATCAGAAACATACGTCACTCTCAGCAGAGCATCAGACGTCTGGTGCTCTATACAGCACACAGATAGCATCCCGCAGGATAAACACCATGACAACACATGAGAAATGCTCGGCCAACTCATTAGCGGCCAGCTAAACACAAAACTTAATCCATCGAACCCTTAGGTCTCAAACTCACAACGCTATCATTAGTTGTGTTTATAATTCAAGTTTAAATTAAGTATATTATGCAGTACAATTATGTCACACAAACTCACAGTCCTCGACTGATCAAACTGAAGCTGAGCCCGATCGAAACCCTAGTTCGTCAGGGTAGCAAACTTCACATAACCTATCTACATCATGATCAAAACTCATCGTACATCAAAATCCTTACGATCTTACAATCTCTGCCATCTACCTTATGGCCAAATCATCTTACACTGATATATCTCACTTACTTATATATCTCACTTATTATGCTTACTTTTTACTTCATAATATGTACGTTATGCCTTTACAATTATGAACACTCTTACTGTCTAACAAACCTTACCCGTCATACCCATATCTACTGTCATATGTCATACGCTTACACATCCATATCCAAATCTAGACAAAACCTTTGTCACCTCTTACTGTCCATCGCCCATACCTCTGCCCACATACACATACGCACATCAATAGCATAGGCAAATAGTCATCATACATATGTATAGACATCACACATATGTATAACATATACATACGGTCATACATACGCAGCTTACAAACATGGTTACTAGTCATCACTAGTGCATACATACATATTTATATATACTTCAAACATACACGCTAGCCATCACTAGCACATGCATACATATGTCAAACATACACGCTAGCCATCACTAGCACATGCATAATCCATACATACTCCAAACATGCATGCTAGCCATCACTAGCACATGCATAATCCAAACATACTTCAAACATTCACGCTAGTCATTACTAGCACATGCATACATACGTCAAACATACACGCTAGCCATCACTAGCACATACATACATCCAACGTACTTACAGCCAACATGCATGTCATATGCATTTCAACATACCATATAATCGTGCTTACATGCATATCATGCAATCGGATCGTTACTTAACATCCAAAGCATGGAATCATACAATCCTAGCATGCTGCTACTCATTCAAAACATGCTATCATGAAAGTACGAGTTCAAAGTTCCCCTACCTCGTAATCATGACATTTGATGGCAAGCACACGACGTGGCGGCATCAGCGGCGGAGTTAGCAGTCAAAACCGTTGCCTGGCCTGAGAGAGCTACTGTCCCGAGGATTTTAGGAAGTGCCGGAAACAATCACGGCCAAGCAGGGTGTCAAAAGTCAATGCGGCAAAACCTGCAATCCATGGCGGCACACTAGGGCGGCCGGGAGAAATGTCGTGCCAATATAAGTGGCGGTGCAACCAAAAGTCGAGGGTGACTCACTAAAGATCGGCCGGTGGCTAATACGTACTCGGCTAGCCGAAAGACATCAAAATCGGCCATGGACAGCACCCAACGACAATGATTTCGTGTCATTGAAGGCCCACATACAGGTGGAGAGTGTGGGGCAACACTCGAGGACAAAGGAGAGGTGGAGGAGGGCTAAGTGTCAACTCCACTCAGTGGCAAAGCCAACCGATGGTCAGGCGGCGCGAATGCGGTGCCTAAACCCAATAGTACACGCGTGGCCACATGCACACACGACCCAAAGGGGCGGGGGAGAGGGCTGAAAGGAGGCGACCCAAGGCCCACAAAAGGCTAACAAGGCTAATTCCCTAGCTGTGGCCAATCAAAGCGGTGACATCACCGATCGCCACCCACAACCAATACCCATGGTGCGGGCGGCTGTGCATCTCGCACGGTATAGGGCAATGACAAGTGGCCCATTCCGGGCAGAGTGTATAATCGGGCCAAGTGGGGCTGACCCTCACTATCGTCAAGCTGGGGCAAAGCCAATAATGCCAAATGGCCCATAGCTCGCCGATGGCAACGACCCGAGACGCACCCAAAGTGTCTAATCGGGAGGAGCAAGGCAATAGGGGCGAGGCAGGGTTGGAAACGACAAACCCCTACCGACACCGGGTTAAGGTAGACTGGATGGAGTCCTACCAGTGACCGGACGATGATCGGAAATACACCGGCATCCAAAAAATCCCACGGACAGTGAGATGGAAATAAAAATAAAACCTGACCAAAGTGCCGGTAGCTCACCACAGAGTGAAGAAAGCATGGCGGTGGCTCTAGCCAGCGCCTATAGGTTCCTAGTGGCTAACTGAACATAAGTCTAGTTGAGGGTGGCAGTCATAACCGGTACCAACGGACTCATGGCGATGAGGCAAAGTAGATCCTAACAAGAACCGCCAGAATCCGACGACGGAGGAGGGAGAACGGAGCAATCGGAATCAAGCTCGGGTTTCTCCAAAATGTTACTGGATGTTTGTAAAAATTTTGGATGTCGAAACTTATGAAATCCAGTGGATGGATTTCAGATTTATAATAAACTTTTTAATTTTTACCTTTACGTCCTTAATGCGCGTTCACCCACCGGTTACGTGTTGTAGCTCCAAAATTCACGCTGTAAGTACGCAGCGAGGCTCGCGGCCTGCGACTAAGCCCCACCCCCGACTCTATGTGTATAAATATAGGGGGAAATACATAAATATTAATACGCCGAAGTGTCACATTTTCTTGCCGAAAATGACCAAAAAAATAGCAGAAAATCCCAAAAAATCGTAAAAAAATCAGGGACCTTACAGTGGTCGAGGCATCATTCCCTCTTCTTTGGAGCTCTTATTTCCTATTTCTCTTCTCTTATTTTATAACTTTTGTTTTTCATTTTATTGTAATGGCTTTCTAAGCTCTCTAGCTAAGGCTAGAGGTGATTTGTAACAATCTAATAGAGTTTTATTCATGTTTCATCAATGGTTTCAAGTAAGTATTGGTTATTTAAAGTAATATTTAATTAATATTATTTATCTTCTTCTTTCTTTGTGATTTTGACACATAAGATGCTTGAAGGCTCTCCTTCTTGTTTTTTTGTGGTTTTTATACATATAACTCTTAAAGAAATAATTCTTTTTATCCTTTATCTATCAAAAATATTTCTTATCTTTATTTTTGCTTCTCATGTTTATATCTTCTGGTTAGATAGAATCTTTATTAAATTCTAACTAAGATAACATGATATGTGAAGAGCATCACTAAATGCTATAATGACCTTTAATGCCTTAGTATTTTATCTTATTAATTTCTTAATTCTTTATTGCCTCAATACCCTTCTACTCTTTCTCTCTTAATTTTTCTTCTACTCTTTATTGATTTTTTAAGGAAGAACAGTCAAATTGTAGTATCACTTTGTCCAATTGATTCGTTATTATGAACTTAACAAATGAATGAAAGGTCTCTTCAAACTTTTTACAATATAACGATTTGTGTACATTCTTAACGAACATCAGTTTTAATTGAATAAAATGATATAACTAGACCAAAATGGTCCTTAGTTCATCGTTTAGAGTAATTTTATTTATTCTTACAAACTTTATAAATGAGTTTATATTTATTTAAAATAATTAAATATACATTCTTGATGGGCTTTTTAGTGCTTTGTACTAAATTATGCTAAACGAATGAAATCATATAAGTTAAGCAAGAACGGTTAAATTGTGGCATCTCTTTCTCTATTTGATTCCTCATTTCAAACATAACAAATTAATGAGATGACTTTTTAAACTTAAAACAATATAACGATTTGTATACATTTTTAACAAACTTCAGTTCTAATCAATCAAAATGATATAACTAGACAAGAAGTGGTCCAATTGGTTCATAGTTTTGTGCATTTGATTCATTCTTACAATTTACAAAATAAGTACGTATTTATTTTAAACACTTAAATACACGTTTATGACGATCTTTGGTACTTTGTTCTAAAACTAATTAAGAGAATAAAATCACATAAGTTAATGTGGAGCAGTCAAATTGTGGTATTACTTGGTCCTTTTTATTCATTATTATGAATGTAACAAATTATAGGAGGTCTATTAAAATTTTACATAATATTATGATTTGTAAATATTCTTAATGAACTTCAGTTTTAATTGCATAAAAGGATATAAGTAGACTAAAAGTAGTCCAATTGGTTCGTCATTTAGTGCCTTTGGTTCATTCTTACAAACTTAGCTAATGAGTTTTTATTTATTTAAATCAATTAAATAAACATTTGTGACAAGGTTTTATGTTTTATTTTAAATCAAGTTAAGCAAATAAAATCATATAAGTTAAGGAAAAATAGTCAAATTATGATATCGCTTTGTCGATTTGGTTCGTTATTATGAACTTAATAAATGAATATGAGGTCTCTTCAAACTTTATATGATATAATGATTTGTACACATTATTAACGAACTACGGTTTTAAATATACATTCGTGACTTGCTTTCATTCTTTGTTCTAAATCTAGGTAAGCAAATGAAATACTACAAATTAAGGAAAAACTGTCAAATTGTGGTATAACTTTGTCCATTTAATTTGTTGTTACGAACTTAACAAATGAATAAGAGGACTCTTCAAACTTTATACGATATAATGATTTGTGCACATTCTTATTGAACATCAGTTTTAATCGATTACAAAGACATAACTTGACCAAAAGTGGTCTAATTGGTTTGTCGTTTAGTGCATTTGGTTCATTCTTATGAACTTAGCAAATAAGTTTGTATTTATTTAAAATAATTCATTTGTGATGAGCTTTTAGTGCTTTGTTCTAAATTAAGTCAAGCGAATAAAATCATATAAGTTAAGGACAAACAGTGAAACTGTGGTATCATTTTTTTTATTTAGTATCTTTTTAAACTTTAAATGATATAACGATTTGTGTATATTTTTAGGGAACTTCAGTTTTAATCGTACCCAAAGTGGCCTAATAGGTTTGTCGTTTAATGTGTTTGGTTCATTATGACAAACTTAGTAAATGAGTACTTATTTATTAAAAATAATTAAATACACATTTGTGATGAGCTTTTTTTTGTTTTAAATTAAGTTAAGCGAATAAATTTATATAAGTTAAGGAAGAACGATCAAATTGTGCAATCACTTTGTCAATTTTATTTGTCATTATGAATGAAACAAATAAATGAGAGAACTTTTTAAACATAAAACAATATAACAATTTGTACACGTTCTTAACGAACTTTGGTTTTAATCGATTTAAAGAATATAAATGGACAAGAAGTGGTCCGATTGGTTCGTGGTGTTGTGCTTTTGATTCAATTAGACCACTTTTGGTCAAGTAAGATCCTTTTAATCGATAAAAACTGAAGTTCATTAAGTATGTGCATAAATCATTATATCGTTTAAAGTTTAAAGAGACCTCTTATTATTTGTTTCATTTGTAATGACAAATAAAAAAAAAAGTGATAGCACAATTTAACCATTCTTCCATAACTTATATCATTTCATTCGCTTAACTTGATTTAGAAAAAATACCAAAGCTCGTCACGAATGTGTATTGAATTGTTATAAATAAAATTAAACTCATTTGCTAAGTTTGTAAGAATAAACCAAACATACTAAATGACGAACTAATCAGACCACTTTTGGTCAAGTTATATCCTTCTAATTGATTATAGTCGAAGTTTGTTAAGAATGTGTAAAAGTCATTATATCATTTAAAGTTTAAAGAGACCTCCCATTCATTTATTACGTAATCAAATGTATAATGTCATACCAGAGTTTGACCTGTCTACATTAACTGATGTGATTTTATTCTTTTAATTAGTTTTAGTACAAAGCACCTATGATTGTCACCAATGTATATATAATTGTTTAAAATAAATATGTACTTATTTGCTAAGTTCGTAAAAATAAATTAAACACACAAAACAACAAACAAATCAGACCACTTTTTGTCCAATTATATCTTTTTAATCGTTGAGAATGTGCAAAAATCGTAATATCATTTAAAGTTTAAAGAAACATCTTATTCATTTGTTTTGTTCGTAATGACGAATCAAGAACAAAGAACAAAAGCTCGTCACAAATGTGTATTTAATTATTTTAAATAAACAAGTACTTATTTTCTAAGTTCATAAAAATAAACTAAAGGCACTAAACAATGTACCAATTGGACCACTTTTGGTCAAGTTATATTCATCTAATTTATTAAAACCAAAGTTTATTAAGAATGTGTACAAATTGTTAAATTATTTAAAGTTTAAAAAGACCTCTCATTCATTTGTTATGATCATAATGATGAATCAAATAGACAAATTGATACCACAATTTAATTGTTCCATATTAACTTATATGATTTAATTCTCTTAATTAGTTTTAGAACAAAGCACCCAAGATCGTCCCGAATGTGTATTTAATTATTAAAATAAATACATACTTATTTGCTAACTTCGTAAGAATTAATCAAACGCACTAAACAACGAACCAATCGGACCACTTCTTTTCGAGTTATATCATTTTAATCGATTAAAAATAAAGTTCATTAAGAATGTGCACAAATCGTTATATCGTATAAAGTTCAAAAAGACCTCTCATTAATTTGTTACATTCGTAATGACGAATCAATTTCAAAGTGATACCACAATTTGACTGTTCTTCTTGAACTTATATGATTTTATTTACTCAACTTGATTTAGAACAAAGCACCAAAGTTCATAAGAATGAACTGAACACACTAAATGATGAACCAATCGAACATTTTTTATCTAGTTATATCTTTATTATTAAATTAAAACTGAAGTTCGTTAAGAATGTGCATAAATCGATATATCATATATAGTTTGAAGAGACCTCCCATTCATTTGTTAAGTTTGTGATAACGAATAAAATGGACAAAGTGATACCACAATTTAACCATTCTTCCTTAATTTGTATCATTTCATTAAGCTCAAAATTAGAACTAAGCACAGAAGCTCACCACGAAAGTGTATTTAAAAATGAAGTTTGTTAAAAATGTGTACAAATTGTTATATTATTTAAAGTTTAAAGAGACCTCTTATTTATTTGTTACGTTCATAATAATAAATCAAATAGACAAAGTGATACCACAATTTGACCGTTCCACATAAACTTATGTGATTTCATTCTCTCAAAATTAGTTTTAAAACAAAGCACCCAAGATCGTAAGGAGTGCGTATTGTAAATATAAATTCGTACTCATTTGTTATATTTATAAGAATGAACCAAACGCACCAAATAACAAACCAATTGGACCACTTCATGCCCAATTATATCCTTTTAATATATTAAAACCAAAATTTATTAAGAATGTGCATAAATCATTATATTGTTTGAATTTTAAAGAGACCTCTCAATTATTTGTTTTGTTCAAAATAATGAATTAAATGGACAATGTGATTGAACAATTTGATTGTTCTTCCATAACATATATAATTTTATTTACTTAACTAGATTAAGAGACCGTCAAGTATGTGTATTTAATTATTTTAAATAAATATGAACTCATTTGCTAAGTTCGTAAGAATGAACCAAAGGCACTAAACGACAAACTAATTGAACTATTTTTGGTCTAGTTCTATCATTTTATTTGATTAAAACTTAAGTTCGTTAAGAATGTGTATAAATCATTATATCGTTTAAAGTTTAAAGAGACTTCTCTCATTCATTTGTTACATTCATAATGATAAATTAAACGAAAAAGGTGATACCACAATTTGACTATTGTTCCTTAACTCATATGATTTTATTCGCTTAATTTGATTTAAAGCAAAGCACAAAAGCTCATCACGAATGTGTATTTAATTATTTTAAATAAATAGGAACGCATTTACTATGTTCGTAAAAATGAACCAAAAGCACCAAATGATGAATCAATTGGACCACATTTGGTCCAGATATATTCTTTTAATTAATTAAAATAGAAGTTCGTTAAGAATGAGAATAAATTGTTATAACGTTGAAAGTTTAAATAGACCTCTCATTAATTTGTTATGTTCATAATGATGAAGCAAATGGAAAAAGTAATTCCATTATTTTACCATTCTACCTTAATTTATATAATTTCATTCGCTTAACTGTATTTAGAACAAGCTCGTCAAGAATTTATATTTAATTATTTTAATAAATACAATCTCATTTGCTAAATTCCTATGAATGAACCAACACACTAAACGATGAACCAATTGGACCACTTTTGGTCTAGTTATATCATTTTATTTTATTAAAATCAAAGTTCGTTAAGAATGTTCACAATAGTTATATCGTATAAAGTTTAAAGAGTCTTCTCATTCATTTGTTACATTCATAATAACGAATCAAATGGACAAAGTGATACCACAATTTGTTCGTTCTTTCGTAACTGTTATCATCTCATTCGCTTACCTTGATTAGAACAAAGTACAAAAGCTGTCACGAATATGCATTTAATTGTTTTAATTAAATAATTACTCATTTGCTAAGCTCATAATGATGAATCAAACATACTAAACGATGAATAAATCGGACCACTTTTGGTCAAGTTATATCCTTCTAATTTATTAAAACTGAAGTTCTTTAAAAATGTAGACAAATTGTTATAACATTTAAAGTTTAAAGAGACCTCACATTTATTTGTTATGTTTGTAATAATGAATCAAATGGACAAAGTGATACAACAATTTAACCGTTCTACCTTAACTTATGTGATTTTATTCTCTTAATTAATTTTATAACGAAGCACCCAAGATTGTCACGAATTTGTATTTAATTGTTAAAATAAATATGTACTCATTTTCTAAGTTTGTAACAATGAATCCAATGTACTAAATGACGTACAAATCATACCACTTCTTGTTCAGATATCTTTTTAATCGATTAAAACCGAAGTTTGTTAAGAATGTGCACAAATCTTTATATCATATAAAGTTTAAAGAGACCTATCATTAATTTGTTTCATTCATAATAATGAATCAAATATAAGAAGTGATACCATAATTTAACTATGTTACCTTTATATAATTTTATTCGCTTAACTTTATTTAGAACAAAGCACGAAAGCTCATCAAGAATGTGTATTTAATTGTTTTAAAATAAATACGTATATATTTTCTAAGTAGTAAGAATGAATCAAATGTACCAAACCACAAACAAACTAGACCACTTCCTATCTAGTTATATCCTTTTAATTGATTAAAACCGAAGTTCGTTAAGAACATGCACAAATCGATATATTGCTTTAAGTTTAAAGAGTCCTTTCATTTATTTTTTTTGTTCGTAATGACAAATAAAATAGGCAAAGTGTTTGCACAATTTGACCGTTATTTCTTATATTATATGAATTCATTCACTTAACTTGATTTAAATAAAACAAAGCACAAAAGCTCGTCTTGAATGTGTATTTAATTTTTTTAAATAAATAATTACTCTTTTGCTAAGTTTTTAAGAATGAATTAAACATACTAAATGACAAACCTATCAGACAACTTTTGGTCAAGTTATATCATTTTAATCGATTATGACCAAAGTTTGTTATGCACAAAATGTTATATCGTTTAAAATTTAAATAGACCTTATATTTATTTGTTACCTTCATAATTATGAATTAAATAAAAAAAGTGATACAATAATATGACTGTTCTTTCTTATCTTATATGATTTCATTCACTAAGTATTATTTAAAACAAATCACTAAAGCTCATCACGAATATGTATTTAATTAATTTAAATAAATATTAACTCATTCGCTAAGTTCATAAGAATGAATTAAGTGCACTAAATGTTGAACTAATCTAACAACTTTTGGTCTTATTATATCCTTTTAATTAATTAAAAATAAAGTTCGTTAAAAATGTGTACAAATTATTATATCATTTAAAGTTAAAAAAAACCTCATTTATTTGTTATATTCATATTAATGAATAAAATGGACAAAGTGATACCACAATTTGACTGTTCCACATTAACTTATTTGATTTTATTATATTATTTAATTTTAGAACAAAGCAGCAAAGATCATTGCGAATGTGTATTTATTTGTGTAAAATAAATGCATACTTATTTTCTAAGTTATAACAATGAATCAAAAGCACCAAACCACAAACCAACCGAACCACTTTTTTTCCAGTTATATCTTTTAATCGAACCACAAACCAACCGAACAATCATATTGCGCAAATCGTTATATTATTTTAAGTAAGAGTCCTCTTATTTATTTTTTCATTCGCAATGACAAATAAAATGGACAAAAGGTGATTGCGCGATTTGACCGTTCTTCCTTAACTTATTTAACCATTCATTTGCTTAACTTAATTTAAAACAAAACACAAAAGTTTATTTTAAATGTGTATTTAATTATTTTTAATAAATAAGTACTCATTTGCTATGTTTTTAAGAATGAATCAAACGTACTAACTGACGAACCTATCAGACCACTTTTAGTGAAGTTATATCCTTTTAATTGATTAAAACGAAAGTTTGTTAAGAAAGCACACAAATCTTTATATCATTTAAAGTTTAAATAAACCTCTAATTTATTTGTTACCTTCATAATTACAAATCAAAAGGAAAAAGTGATACCACAATATGATTGTTCTTGCTTATCTTTTATGATTTCATTAGCTTAACTTGGTTTAGAACAAATCTCCAAAGCTCATCACAAATGTGTATTTAATTGAATTAAATAAATACAAACTTATTCATTAAGTTCGTAAGAATGAATTTAATGCACTAAACAATGAACTAATTGGACAACTTTTGCTCAAGTTATATCCTTTAGATTGATTTTGTTAGATCATTTAAAGTTTAAAAAGACCTCCCATTAATTTGTTACATTCATAATAATGAATCAATATGACAAAGTAATATTACAATTTGCTAGTTCCTCATTAATTTATGTGATTTCATTCTCTTAATTAGTTTTAAAACAAAGCTGTAACATCCAGGATTTTTTTAAATTCCCGATGTCGACCACATGGAAATTAGGATATTAAACCCCTTGAACTTCTCATGAGAATAACTTGATCAATAGAAGTTATTAGTGGCTAGATTATATGGATAGAAAGTAGACAGAAAGAGCTTCGAAACGCCACTAAGAACGCACAAATGAGGGAGATACAACCGTTTGAAGTTGAACATATCGCATAGGGCCTGTTTACCAAATTAAAAGTCCTAAAAGAACTAGGAATTGGAAGTCCTAAAAGAATTAGTAATTAGGAGAGGGCTCTTATAAAAGGGAAAAAGAAGGAATTTTTTGGCTAATTTGACCTCCTCTCTCTCTCTCCCCACTTTTCCCTTCTCTTCCTTCTCCCATCAAGGTCTTCCACAACCGGCAGGCATTAAGGGGGAAAGCTACAACCGTTTTGGAGTAAATTGAAGGGCAGAAAGCATAGGAACAAGGGCTTGAAGCTTTGGAGGTGGGCTGATTGAGGTAGGTGCAGTTTTTACACCCATAATCATGCTTATTTGGATGTGTTTCAGCTCTAGGTCGACCTTAATGGAATGGCTTTGAATGCATCTATTTTCCCGAATTCATGCATAAACTATACTGAATTAATCATTGGTTTTAGCCCTGATTCATGCATAAACTTTACCGAGTTTAATCGTCCGTTTTAGCCTTGATTCATGCATGAACTTTACTGAATTTAATCATTGGTTTTAGCCCTGATTCATGCATGAACTTTACTAAGTTTAATCATTAGTTTTAGCCTTGATTCATGCATGAACTTTGCTGGGTTTAATCGTGGGTTTTAGCCCTAATTCATACATGAACTTTGCTGCATTTAAATTACAGGTTTGTGCCTTGATTTGTGCTCATACCTTTCTGATTTTGATGTCGTACTTCAGCCCTGATTCATGCTTAAACTTTGCTGAGTGTAATTGTAAGTTTTGGCCTTGAGTTGTGCATGAACTTTGCCAACTTTAATCATGGTTATTAGGTCTAATTAGTGCCCTATTTTTCTGAGTTTGATATCAGGTTGTTAGGCCAAATCAATGGCCATACCTTGCAGATTTTGATCACAAGTATTAGCTCTAATTCGTGCCCATGCCTTGCTGATTTTGATTACACATGTTAGCTTAATTTGACATCTTTTAAGTTAGATTTGAATCCATAATTTTTAGCCCTAATTTGTGTGATTATATTATTGATTTCATCACATAATTTAGCTCTAATTAGTGCCTCTCTTTGCTGAAATTTGATTTCAAGTTTTAGCCTTAATTAGTGTCATTTCTTTGCTGAATGAGATATTTTATTTCAGCCTTCAATTTGATTTATGTCTTATTGAATTAAATCATTTTATATCAACCATCAACCTAATTCAAGCCTTTCTTATTTTAATCATGCTATCTCAGCCTTATTTTGATTTATGTATTGCAGTATGTTGTTGGTTGTGTCAGCCTCACTTTGAGTTAATATCATGCTGATTTTTTGTTAGTCATTTCAGCCTTAATTTGATTTTTTACCTTGCTGAATATTATTAATCTTTTCAGCCTAAATTTGATTTGTCCTTATGTTGAATGTTGCCAGTAACTCAGCCTGATTAGTCATGTTAGTTTGCTGATTTGATTAGTTCATTTCATCCCCAATTAAATTAATAGTTATGTGGATTTGATCATTTCACACTAGCATCAATTCTGATTCATAGTCTTGTTGATAGGCTTACATGTCTCAATCTAAAATCAGCATGTTAACTTGCTGATTGTGTAAGTTTGATGCATGCAAGATATGTTGTGTGAATAGTCTTTAATCCCTTTGCCTTATGTGGATGCATTGTATCATATGCCGAGTCAGAGTTAAGTAAGCTCACCGTAATAGTCATGGTAGAAATTTAGGCCCGTATGGCCTTAGCACCTTTGGGACTTTGGCTCCTAGCTCTTTGAGCATTCGTACGCACCCAGGTTTTTGAGCATCATGGATGGCTCATTTACCTCCGGCTAGTGTGTCATGAGCATAGTTAGTATCTACGTCTCTAGTCCCATGGCTGATCCAAGTGAATCTCTAGAGATGCTAAGATTTATTGTTAACTCATTTGAGTAGGAGTCCCGTATTTGTAGATAACAATTAATACATTATTTCCTTAACAGTGTCCATTGTTTTGTGCATTGTGTTGGTCTTTAGTGGTTAGCCCAAGTTTTTGATAATGTTATATTCAGTGCTCTATATAATTACTTTACATGTGTTACTGTATATTGATGTTCTACATGTTGGAGACCTATGTCTGAAGATTTCTCGAGGGGCGAGTTATTGAATAAGGGTTGTAAGATAATTAATAGTATTATTTGATATTGCATATTAATTAGACAAGTGGAACGATTAAAGAACTTGCATAAAATGTAGGTTGCTTTCAGCATGTGTCATCCATGCTTCTGTATAATGTAGTTTTAGGCATAACTACGTCTAGATCCAATCTTGTTGGAAACATTGGAGATACTATCTGATGAGTATGTTAGTAACTAACATCATGTGATGTTAGCCCAATACAAAAAATATTAATAAAATCTTTTTCCCTTTAGAAGCTCTTCTCGTAAAAGCGGAGATGTTCTATTGTTGTTGTTGTTGTTGTTTGGTTTAGTTGCAGATTCTCCAAGTGACGACAAGTGAGACTAAGATTGTCGAGCATATGATGAAGTTCTTCTTTTTTGCAATTATGGTACGTAAGTATAGCCTTGGCGTGAGTGTCAACTTAGTTATTTATTTTCAGACTGATGACATAGTTGTACTAAGATGGATAGGCTGTTCTTATAGAATTTTGAAGTGTGTAATAAATATCATAGGATTTGATATTCCTATTTGTGAACCCCAGTTATTAATCAAATCGTTTGTTTTGTATTTATGAAAGGAAAAAAAATTCTTGTGACTATCATTCATGTTATTCAAAAAGGTTTTTAAAAATCCAGGTCATAACAAAGGCACCCAAGATCATCATGTATGTATACTATATTGTTTAAAATAAATATGTACCCATTTGCTAAGTTCATAAGAATTAATCACATGCACTAAATGACGAACCAATCAAACAACTTCTTCTCTAGTTATATCTTTTTAATCGATTAAAATATAAATTAGTTAAGAATGTACTCAAATCATTATATCATTTAAAGTTTAAAAAGACCTTTTATTCATTTGTTTCGTTCGTAATGATGAATCAAATAGACAAAAGTGATGACACAATTTTACTATTCTTCCTTATATGATTTCATTTGCTTAAATTGATTTAGAAAAAAGCACAAAGGCTCGTACAAATGTGTATTTAATTGTATAAAATAAATAAGAAATCATTTCCTAAGTTCGTAATAATGAACTAAATACACTAAATGTCAAACACATCAGACCACTTTTGGTCTAGTTATATACTTTTATTCGATTAAAACCGACGTTTGTTAAGAATACACACAAATCGTTACATCATATAAAGTTTAAAGAGACCTCCCAATCATTTATTATGTTCGTAATAACGAATGAAATCGACAAAGTGATACCACAATTTGACCATTCTTTCTGAACTTATATGATTTTATTCGCATACAAGATATAGAACAAAGTACAAAAGCTTGTTACAAATGTATATTTAATTGTTTTAAATAAATAAGTACTCATTTGTTAAGTTTGTAAGAATGAATCAAGTTATATCCTTTTAATTTATTAAAACCGAAGTTTGTTATGAATATTCACAAATCGTTATATCGTTTAATCTTCAAAAAGGCTTCTCATTCATTTGTTATGCTCATAATAATGAATCAAATGGACTACATGATACCACAATTTAACCGATCCTCATTAACTTATGTTATTTCATTCTTTTAATTAGTTTTAGAGCAATGTACCCAAGATCGCCACGAATGTGTCTTTAATTATTTTAAATAAATACATACTCATTTCCTAAGTTCATAATAATGAACTAAATACACTAAATGTCAAACACATCAGACCACTTTTGGTCTAGTTATATCCTATTATTTAATTAAAACTGAAGTTCCTTAATAATATGCACAAATCGTTATATCGTTTAAAGTTTAAAAAGACTTCTCATTCATTTGCTACATTTGTAATAATTAATCAATTGACAACGTGATACCATAATTTAACCATTCCCCATTCATTTATGTTATTTCATTCTCTTAATTAATTTTAGAAAAAAGTACCCAGATCATCATGAATGAGTATTTAATTGTTTTAAATAAATATGACCACATTTGTTAAGTTTGTAAGATTGAATGAAACGCACAAAACAACAAATATCGAACCACTTTTGGTTAAGTAATATCCTTTTAATCTATTAAAACTGAAGTTCCTTAATAATGTGTACAGATTGTTATATCATTTAAAGTTTAAAAAGACGTCTCATTCATTTGCTACGTTTGTAATAATTAATCAATGGACAACGTGATACCACAATTTAACCATTCCTCATTAACTTATGTTATTTCATTCTCTTAATTAATTTTAGAAAAGGCACCCAAGATCGTCAGAAATGAGTATTTAATTGTTTTAAATAAATACGACCACATTTCTGAAGTTTGCAAGATTGAATGAAACGCACAAAACAACGAATATATCGGACCACTTTTGGTTAAGTAATATCCTTTTAATCGATTAAAACTAAAGTTCGTTAAGAATGTGTACAAATCGTTATATTGTTTAAAGATTAAAAGGACTTCTATTGATTTGTTACGTTATTATGAATCAAATGGACAAGGTGATACCACAATTTGACCGTTCCTCTTTAGCTTATGTTATTTCAATCTCTTAATTAGTTTTAAAACAAAGAGTGTGTATTAATTATTTTAAATAAATTCGACCTTATTTACTAAGTTTGTAATAATTAATCAAATGCACTAAACCACGAACCTAGTGGACCACTTTTGATCCAGTAATATCTTTTTAATCGATTAAAACCAAAGTTTGTTAAGAATGTGTACAAATTATTATTTAATTTAAATAGAAAATCTAATCAAATAGAAAAAGTGATAGTACAATTTAACCATTCTTCCTTAACTTATATAATTTCATTCACTTAACTTAATTTAGAAATAAGCACCAAAGCTCATCACAACTTTGTTTGTAATTGATTTAAATAAATACAAACTCATTCGCTAAGTTTGTCAGAATGAATTAAATGCCCTAAATGATGAACTAATCGGGCTGCTTTTGGTTAAGTTATATTATTTTAATTGATTAAAACTGAAGTTTATTAAGAATGTGTACAAATCGTTATATCATTGAAAATTTAAAGAGACTTCTTATTCATTTGTTACATTTTTAATAATGAATGAAATGAACAAAGTAATACCACAATTTGACAGTTCTTCAATAACTTATGTGATTTTATTCTCTTAATTAATGTTCGAACAAAGCACCCAAGATCGTCATAAATGTTTATTTAATTATTTAAATTAAATATGTACGCATTTTCTAAGTTCGTAATAATGAATTAAACATATTAAACAACGAACTAATCGGACCACTTTTTGTCCAGTGATATTCTTTTAATAGATTAAAACCGAAGTTCCTTAAGAATGGGCACAAATCTTTATATCGTATAAAGTTTAAAGAGGCCTCTCATTTATTTGTTTCATTCGTAATGACGAATCAAACAAACAAAGTGATAGCACAATTTTATAATTTTTTCTTAACTTATATGATTTAATTTTCTTAACCTGATTTAGAAAAATGTACGAAAGCTTGTCACAAATGTGCATTTAATTATTTTAAGTAATAAGTACTCATTTGCTAAGTTTGAAATAATGAACCAAATGTACTAAATGATGAACCAATTGAGCCACTTTTTGTTTAGTTATATCATTTTATTCGATTAAAACTAAAGTTTGTTAAGAATGTGTACAAATCGTTATATGATATAAGGTTTAAAGAGACTTCCAAATCATTTATTATATTCGAATAATAAATAAAATGGACAAAGTGATACCACAATTTGACTATTCTTCCTTAACTTATATGATTTTATTTGCTTACCTAAATTCTAAAGAAGCACATTACTAATGTGTATTTCATTCTTCTAAATAAATAAGTACTTATTTGTTTAGTTCGTAAGAATGAATCAAACGCACTAATGATGAACCAATCAGACCATTTTGGTCAAGTTATATCCTTTTAAATAATTAAAACAGAAGTTCGTTAAGAATTTATAAAAATTATTATATCATTTAACATTTTAAGAAACCTCTTATTAATTTTTTATGTTCATAATAATAAACTAAATAGACAAAGTGATAATACAATTTGATTGTTTCTCATTAATTTATGTGATTTCATTCTCTTAATTAGCTTTAGAACAAAGCACCTAAGATCGTCACAAATGTGTATTTAATTATTTTAAAAAAATATGTACTCATTTGCTAAGTTCGATTAAATCTCTAACGCACAAAATGATGAACTAATCATATTACTTTTTGTCAACTTATATCATTTTAATCGATTAAAACCAAAGTTTGTTTAGAATGTGCACAAATTGTTATAATTTCAAGTTTAAAGAGACTTCTGATTCATTGTTATGCTCGTAAAAATAAATCAAGTGGAAAAGGTGATACAACAATTTTATTGTTCCTCATTAGCTTATGTTATTTTATTCTCTTGATTAGTTTTAAAAAAAATCACCCCAGATCGTCATTAATGTGTATTTAATTGTTTTAAATAAATATGAACTCATTCGCTAAGTTTAAAATAATGAATCAAACACACTAAACAACGAACAAATCTGACCAATTCTTTACTAGTTGTATCCTTTTGATTGATTAAAATCGAAATTCATTAAGAATGTATACAAATTGTTATATCAATTAAAGTTTAAAGAGACCTCTCATTCAAGTGTTTCGTTCATAATGACAAATCGAATGAACAAAATGATAGTACAATTTCACCGCACTTCCTTTTATGATTCCATTCGCTTAAGTTGATTTATATACAAAGCACAAAAGCTCATCGCAAATGTGGATTTTATTAATTTAAATAAATACAAACTCATTTGATAAGTTCATAAGAATGAACAAAATTCACTAAATGATGAACTAATTGGACCACTTTTGGTCAGGTTATATCCTTTTATAGGATTAAAACCAAAGTTTGTTGAGAATGTGTACAAATTGTTATCTTTTAATAAATTAAAACTGAAGTTCCTTAAAAATGTGAATAAGTTATTATATCATTTAAAGTCTAAGGAGACCTCCCATTTATTTGTCATGTTCGTAATAATGAATCAAATAGACAAAGTGATAGCACAATTTGACCCTTCCTCATTAACTTATATGATTTCATATTCTTAATTAGTTTTAAAACAAAGCATCCAAGATCCATCATGAATGTGGATTTAATTTTTTACAATAAATATGTACATTTGCTAAGTTCAAAAGAATGAATGAAATGCACTAAACGACGAGCCAATCGGACCACTTCTTTTCCAGTGATATCCTTTTAATCGATTTGAAATGAAGTTCGTTATGAATGTGCACAAATTGTTATATATCTTTTAAAGTTTAAAGAGACCTCTCATTCCTTTGTTTCATTTATAATGATAAATTAAATAGACAAAGTGATAACACAATTTTACTATTTTTTCTTAACTTATATGATTTCATTCGCTTAACTTGATTTAGAAATAAGTACAAAAGCTCATCACAAATGTGTATTTAATTATTTTAAATAAATAAGTAATCATTTTCTAAGCACATAATAATAAACCAAATGTTCTATACGACAAACCAATTGGACCACTTTTGGTCTAGTTATATCTTTTTATTCTATTAAAATCGATGTTCGTTAAGAATGTATACAAATCTTTATGTCATATAAAGTTTAAGAAGCCCTCATAATCATTTATTATTTTCATAATAATGAATAAAATAGACCATATAATACCACAATTTGCCCATTCTTCCTTAATATATATCATTTTATTCGCTTACATAGATTTAGAATAAAGCACAAAAGCTAATCACAAATATGTATTTAATTATTTTAAATAAATAAGTGCTCATTAGTTAAGTTCATAAGAATAAATCAAATACACTAAGGGACTAACCAATTGGATCACTTTTGTTCAAGTTATATCCTTTTAATCGATTAAAACTGAAGTTCGTTATGAATATGTACAAATTGTTATATCATTTAAAGTTTAAAGAGACCTCCGATTCTTTTGTTATATTCATAATAATGAATTAAATAGACAAAATGATGGCCCAATTTAACAATTTCTCATTTACTTAAGTGATTTCATTCTCTTAACTAGTTTTAGAATAAAGCACCCAAGATTGTCACAAATGTGTATTTAATTATTTTAAATAAATATATACTCATTTACTAAGTTCGTGTGAATGAATCAAACGTACTAAGCAACAAATTAATTGGACCACTTTTGGTCTAATTATATTCTTTTATTCGATTGAAACTGAAGTTCATTAAGATTGTGCACAAATTGTTACAATGTATAAAGTTTAAAGTGTAACAGCCCGGGTTTTCATTCACATAAGTATGTGGCAATGCAAATTCAGGGTGTTAACTTGCCAAGCCAACATCACAACACATAATTAAATTACCTACTAAATCAAAATATTCATTAACCAAGATCTTGGCTCAGCCAAGTGCAATTACTATAACATAACAAAATAACATGAATAGAAATTGGATGGCAACATAGTACCTTACTACAATTTAGCATGAAATATAGAAACTAAAGTCTTACTAGCTGTGGAGAATCTACCTTACTAACCAGCAACTCCTACTAAGAAAATCTCCTACTTTGAAACTAGTGTTGATCCTACATCAAAAGATGCATGAGTATTTCTACAAATACTTAAGTAGGTGGCATAAAAAACCACCCTAAATCAAGAGATTATGATAATGTACAAAAACTGTTGAAATCTTTCTATCAACACAATGCAAAACATCCTGCAAATGGTACCACATAAAGGTAATATACAGAGTACTGGTTATCAAATAAACAACACTCCCAAGCTGGCCTTTAACTAATACAAACTTGAACAACTCAACTGATATCTACACTATTTAGAAAACAACTCATTATTGCTATCTGCATAACCGACTCCCATTCACAAATACTGCACACTAGCAGAGAAATCTTAACATCCCTAGGGATCTACTTGGATCAGTTATGGGATTAGAGATTTAGGTACCAACTATGCTCATGGATACACTGGCCAGAGGTAGGTGAGCCTTCTATGATGCTCAAAAACCATGTTTACGCATTTGTAGGGATCTATAGTCCCAAATGAGCGGAGACCACAATGGTTTGAAAGATTATGGCCATGGCTATTGCTGTGAATTACCACAATGCTAAATAAACATACGATTTAATGCATACAAAGATTTAATACTAAACACAACCTATCATGCATGCAACCGACTCTCATGATTGGCAAGATATGTAACGCCCGAGATTTTTCATCCCTTTTTCTTAAAACTCATAGAATTTTTTTTTTCTTTCCATAAATCGGAGTCAAAACGATAAAATCAAACCTGTTTATAATTTAAAACATCATACGGTTAAACATCGTACGGCCAAAGCAAATATCCTCAGGCGCTACTAGAAAACAACCGTACGAATAAATTCTGCTATGATCATAGACTTTTAAATACAAATCACTCTCCCGGGCATCCCTGAGTACAAGTCCCATAACAGTCCACAGACTAATCCAATTGAAAGTCCAGAATAAAACATCTTAAAGTCTCATCTCACTCAATACAGGAGATCGTGACACAAAATACTCGCAGAGAGTCAAGCAAAAACCTGAGTCAACGGGAATCAATCCACCGCTGAAACGAGAGTCCATCTCCAGGAGCTCTCCGCACAACCTGCAAAACCTCCCGAACAACGGGGCTAAAAAATAGTAGGGTGAGTATTTTCATACTCAGTAGGGGAAATCCTAAACAGTGAACTCCAAGTTCAAAAATGCATGCATCATGCAACTCAAACATGAAGCAGTCAACATAATATAATCATATCGTGCACATACGCATACGATCATATCAAAGGCACCATCATGCCACAAACATATCGAAGGCACCATCGTGCCAAAATCATACCGAAGGCACCATCGTGCCAAAATCATACTGTCCAAACAACTTACACAAACACCCTTATCCAGGGTCATACAACTTACTCGTACCACCGTACGCATACTCATACAACATACGCATACTTGTACGACCTTACTCGTACAATCATATGCTCGCTCATGCAGCTTACCCATACATGTACGACCTTACTCGTACAATCAGACTCGTACGACCTCACTCGTACAGTCTGCACAAAATCATACTTACTGTCTTACTCAGAACCATATTCTCACAATCGTACTCATACTCTTACAGTCGTGCTCATACTCATACGCTTACAGTCTTACTCATACTCATACGCTTACAGTCTTACTCATACTCATACGCTTACAGTCTTACTCATACTCATACGCTTACAGTCTTACTCATACTCATACACTTACTGTCTTGCTCATACTCATACACTTACAGTCCTGCTCATACACATACAGTCGTACTCACACTCATACAGTCGTACTCATAATCGTACACATATCAACGACCACTGAAGCTCATTACAACTAATAAGCTCCAGCGTCGAAATGGAAAAGAATGCCACTGGGGCAACACCTTAACCTCCGGGGAGTGACTAGACGCCATGGACTTTTCCGAAGGTAAGGCACACCAATGCTCATGGGGCACTGGATCAAACAGGTAAGAGTAGATCCATGATACTACTTACCTGAGCGCGCAAACATAAACACCCACACATAAGGGGTCATACAGTTGCCCACCATAATGGGTCTTATAGTGCCATAGAATCGCCCACCATAATGGGTCTTATAGTGCCATAGAATTGCCCACCATAATGGGTCTTATAGTGCCAGAGAATTGCCCACCATAATGGGTCTTATAGTACCATTGCCACTCTTGGGCAGAAAACATACAGTGCCACTTGGGCAGAAACGTACAGTGCCACTCTTGGGCGAAATCATACAACGCTCTCAACAGAGCATCAAACGTCTGGGCATACACAGCACACAGACCAAATCAGAAACATACGTCGCTCTCAGCAGAGCATCAGATGTCTGGGCTTCATACAGCACGCAGACAAAGTCAGAAACATACATCGCTCTCAACAGAGCATCAAACGTCTGGGCTTACACAGCACGCAGACCAAATCAGAAACAACGTCGCTCTCAGCAGAGCATCAGACGTCCGATGCTCTACATAGCACACAGACAACATCCCGCAGGATAAACACCATGGCAAGACATGATAAACGCTCGGCCAACTCATCAGCGGCCAGCTCAAACACAGAACTTAATCTGTCGAACCCTCAGGTCTCAAACTCACAACGCTATCATTAGCTGTGCTTATAATTCCAGTTTGAATTAAGTATATTATGCGGTACAATTATGCCACACAAACTCACAGTCCTCGACTGGTCAAACCGAAGCTGAGCCCGATCCGAAACCCAAGTTCGTTAGGGCAGCAGACTTCACTTACCCATCCACATTATGGACAAAACTCATCGTACAACAAACCCTTACAGTCTTACACTTTGCCATCCATCTTATGGCCAAATCCTCTTACACTGACATCCTCAAATAATGCTCCTCAGTGCTAACCCAGTTGTCGCCCTCTTACTTATATCTCACTTATTATACTTATTCTTCACTTCATAATCTGTACGTTATGCTTGTACAATTATGAACACTCTTACTGTCTGACAAACGCCCAACATACAATCCACCCCAAACTGATCCATTCTAATCCTTACTCGTCATACTCTTATCCTCTGTCATATGCTTACACAACCGCATCCAGATTCAGACAGAGCTTCTGTCACCTCTTACTGTCCATCGCCCATACATCTGCCCACATACTCTTACACATAACCATATCCAAAGCATAGGCAAAATGCCATCATACATACGTATGTCTCACACATACGTATAACATACACATACGGCCATACATACATAACTTACAAACATGCACGCTAGCCATCACTAGCACATGCATACACACGTCAAACATGCACGCTAGCCATCACTAGCACATGCATACATTCACACATACATCAAACATGCACGCTAGCCATCACTGGCACATGCATACATCAAACGTACACGCTAGTCATCTCTAGCACGTGCACACACACATTCATACATACTTCAAACATGCACGCTAGCCATCACTAGCACGTGCATAACCCATACATAGCATACTGACATATTTGCTAGCCATCGCCAGCGCATACATAATCCACATCCATAAAACATGCATACATCTCATGCATATCAATCATACCATACAATCATGCTTACACGCACATCATGCATTCGGATCGTTACTTAACATCCAAGCATGGAATCATACAATCCTAGCATGCTGCTACTCATTCAAAGCATGCTTCATGAATTTACGAGTTCAAAGCTCCCCTACCTCGTAATCATGACGTTCGATGACGAGCACCCGACGGTGGCGGCGTCGGCGGCGGAGTTGGCGGTCAAAACCGTTGCCTGGCTGAGAGAGCTGCTGTCCCGAGGATTTCAAGATGCGCCAGAACTATCACGGCCAAACAGAGTGTCAGAACTCAATGCGGTAAAAATCCGCGATCCACGGCGGCACACTAGGGCGGCCGGGAGAAATCTCATGCCAACCTAAGTGGCGGTGCAAGCCGAAGTCGATGGTGTACACTGAAAATCAGCCGGTGGCTAAGACATGCACAGCCGGCCACAAGACGTCGAAATCGGCTGTGGACAGCACCCAACGGCGACGATTTCGGTCAACAAAGGCCCACATACGGGCGGAGAGCGTGGGGCAACGCTCGAGAACCAAAGGAGAGGTGGTGGAGGACGGCTCTAGTGGTCAACTCCACTCGGTGGCAAAGCCAACCGATGGTTAGGCGGCACGAATGCGGCGCCTAAACCCAAAAGTACACGCGTGGCCACATGCACACGCGGCCCAAAGGGCGGGGGAGATGGCTTAAATGAGGCGACTCATGGCCCACAAAAGCCAACCGGGCTAAGGCCCTAGCGGTGGCCAATCTAAGTGGCGACGTCGCTAATCGCCACCCACAACCAATACCCATGGTGCGGGCGGCTGTGCATCTCGCACGACAGAGAGCAGGGGGAGGGTTCACGGTCGAGCAAAGGCTATGAGGCCGTCACTGGCCAAGGCCTGAGCAGGTGAACTCGTCCACCTTCTGTCAAGGTAAGACATACAAATTCTTGCCCGAGGCCGTCCGGTACCGACGGCGTAAAATGGGCAAGAAGGGTCAACGGCACACATGCCGGTAAGGCGGACTAGCTGCGGCTACGGGCCCCGCAAGGCTGAACAAGACCCAGAGGGGTGGCCCACTGGTGTCACCGGGCTGGGGCGGAGCCGAACTACGGTCCGCTAAATCAAATCCAGCGTCCGGCGTGCGATAACGGTACCACAACGTCCAAAACGGACGTAGGCCAAAATAGGGGACGACCGGAGAAAACCCGTAAGGGCGGAGCGGCCATGGGGGCGGTGGCTGAATCGGGCATGGAGGTGTAGTCCACTGCCTTCGCCGGAGCAAGGTGGGACTGGGGGAAGGCCGAATCGGCCGCAGATCACCGCCGGCGGCCACTGTTTGCCCAAACAGTCCGTCGGCAGAACAATGAACAGAGGGGGAATGAGGGTGGGGCGGCGGTGCCGAGGCCCACCGGGCCGGGAGGAGGGGCTCCTCACCGTCGCCGGCCCAGGGTGAAGCCGTGGCCGGCCGGTCGGGCTGTGCCGGCCTGTGGCGGCGGCGGAACGGCGTGAATCAGTGGGGGCGGAAACAGGGGCAGCAGAGAGAGGGAGCGGAACGGCGGAGCTGGGGCCGTCCGGGGCCGGGGGGGGAGTGTCCTCCCGCCGTCGCCGGCCCCCGCCGGCCTACGGCGGCGGCGGAATCCAAAAACACAGTAAAAGGGCGGCTAACCGGGAAAAGCTGGGGCGGACGGCGGAGCGGCCGTGGGGCCGGGACGGCGGCTCCCCTGCCGTCGCACGGCCAGGGCGGAGCCGGCGCGGCGGTCCAGCGGCCTGCCGGCGGCCGGCGGCGGCCGGGCACAGTGAACAGGCGGAAATGGGGGGGGCGGCCACTGTTCACATTTCTCTGGATCGGGCCGAGCCCGATCTTTTATCCGTTCTCCTTTTTTTTTGTCCCACTTACGTCCCCAATGCGCGTTAACCCATTGGTTACGCGTCAAACCTCCAAAATTCGCGCCGTAAGCGCGCAGCGAGGCCCGTGGCCCACGACTAAGCCCCACACCCGACTCTACGGGTATAAATACGGGGAAAAGACACAAATACCCATACGCTGAAACGTCACATTTTCCTGTCGAAAATGACCAGAAAAATGGCAGAAAAATCCCAGAAAATCGTAGAAAAATCAGGGACCTTACAAGATAATAGGTAGATTTAGGGCTCATGTGAACTAATCAACATGACAATGACTCAGACTTATGCTAAGATGAACTGACTAATTCAACATTGAAATGGATTGCGGCTGAGATGAATAACTCAAGTCAGCCACCTAACATGACAAATTCATACTAATACAACCATCAACATTCAACCTAAGGTAAATTACAATAAAGACCAAAATTTAGGGACAACAAAGGCTGAATTTCAAAGGCATCTCAAGCTAAAATTCAAAGATAGCATAGGCTGAAATTCAGAAGCTTCTTCGACTAAAATTTAGAGACTCAATAAGCATGAAAACATCATGAACTAAGGCTAAAAAATCAGGGATTCAATCAACAAGATTATAACTTAAATCAATGTTGAGAATCAAGTATTCAATAGGCAATAATATAACCTAAACTAGGATTGAAATTTAAGTATTCTCTCATTATGATTATAACATAAACCAAGGCTGAGAATTTGGTATTAATTTAGCCAAAGTAGAGCCTAAATCAAGACTGCAATTGAGAGATTTAAATAGGAAAAAGTACAGCCTTAACAAAGGATTCAAATAAGAGATTTAATTGACCAAAGTAGAGCCTAAAATAAGGCTTCAAATCAGGGATTTAATTTGACAAAAGTATGGCCTAAACTAAAACTCCAAATCAGGGATTTAATTGACTAAAATAAATCCTAAGTCAAGGCTTCAAATCAGGGATTTAATTGGCAAAAATGATGGCCTAAACTAAGGCCACAAACCCTGGATTAAATTTAGTAGAACTTGTACACAAATTGATGATAATTTACATGACTAGAATCAGAATTATTCATGCATAATATAGGGCTAAGATAGATGATAAAAATCAGCAACATGCTTACATGAATTAGGGCTAATATACTCAACAAAAAATCAGAATCGTGTATGTGCAATTCAGCGATATATATAAGAGATAGAATCACAATCATTCAAGACTAATAAAGGTTGATTCATGATATCAAAAACTCCCCTAAAGAAAGGTGAACTATGGCTTATTTACATGTACCAAAATCTCATGTTTAAGGGTGTAAAAGGATGCACTTACCTCTACCAATTCATCCCCAACGCTCCTAGCTCTTGCTCCTAAGCTTCTAGGCCTTGAATTCAATCTAAAGATGGTTATTTTATGCTCTCTAAAGCTGCTGGTTATTGAGGTCCTTATTGGGAGAAGGAAGAAGAGGGAAGAAGTGGGAGAGATGGGAAGCCGAACCAAACAATAAAAGGAGGGCCCGCCCTCCTCTCTTTGCTTTATAAAAACCTCTCCTATGTTCTAGGATTTTGGGTCAATAGGAGAGCTAGACTATAGTGGGTTGACTCATTCATAATCATTCTATATCCCCCCCTCCTATAAAATAGGAACTTAAATTAGAGGCATTAATGAGCTCCCCATAAATTGTAGGGGTTGCCCACTAGAAGTAGGGCCCGGCCCCTACAATCTAGGGGCTGCCCCCTCATCCTCCTTTTGAGTGTTACAAGTATTGGACTCTCCCTTAATTCATAAAAAACCCAATTCTAGTGGGCCGGAGCCCCTTATAGTGGTTCGGGACCCCTGAACCCTAAGTGGTCTAGCCCCTTTTACACAAGGGTTGGACTAAAAACCTAACCAGTTAGCACACAAACAAACATAGGGTTTGAAAGCAAATCGAACAACTAAACAAACACACACACAAGGAAGGAAAGAAAAAAAAACTTACCTAGAATTTGGGGTATTAAATAAAGAGACCTCCCATTCTATTGTTAAGTTTGTATATACGAATCAAATTGAAAAAGTAATACCACAATTTGACCATTCTTCCTCAATATATATCATTTTATTTGCTTATCTATATTTAGAAAAAAGCACAAAAGCTCATAACAAATATGTATTTAATTATTTTAAATAAATAAGTACTTATTTCTAAATTAGTAAGATTGAATCAAACGCACAAAACGACGAACTAATCGGACCATTTTTTGTCAAGTTATATCATTTTAATCGATTAAAACTGAAGTTCATAAAGAATGTGCACAAATTGTTATATCGTTTAAAGTTTAATGAGACTTCTCATTCATTCACTACGATCACAATAATGAACTAAATGCATAAGGTGATACCTTTGATCGCTCCTCATTAACTTATGTTATTTCATTCTTTAATTAGTTTGAGAAAAAAACACCCAAGATCGTCATGAATGTGTATTTAATTATTTTAAATAATTACAAACTTATTTACTAAGTTTGAAATAATGAATCAAACATACTTAAATGATGAACCAATCGGACCACTTCTTGACTAGTAATATCCTTTAAATCGATTAAAACCGAAGTTTGTTAAGAATGTATACAAATCGTTATATCAATTAAAGTTTAAAGAGACTCCTCATTTATTTGTTTCGTTCATAATGATGAATTAAATAGATAAAGTGATAGCACAATTTACCTCTCTTCTTTACATAGTACAAAAGCAATCACAAATGAGGATTTAATTAATTTAAATCAATATGAACTCATTTGATAAGTTCTTAAAAATGAACAAAATGCACTAAATTACGAACAAATCAAATCACTTTTAGTCTAGTTATATAATGTCTAGGATTTTTCTAAATTCCCCAAGTCAACCACATGGGGATTAGGGTGTTAGACCCCTTGACTTTCTTATGAGAATAACTTGATCATAAGTTTGAAGTGATGGCTGAAAGTTAGAAAGTAGACAGGCAGAGCTTCAAAACGCCACCAAGAACATATGAATTGGAGTTCGGATGAGGGAGATATAACTTTTCAAAGTTGAACATATCGTATAGGGCCTGTTTACTCGATTTAAACGTGTATTTGGGCAATTTAAGTCGTTTTGTGGGCCCGATTAATTTGAATTCTAAAATTTATTTTTAGTGGCCTAATTAAGGGGGATTAGCCCAACTTATATAGGGGGATTAGGAACCGTAATCCTCTTGTTTATAAAAGACCTTATTAGGGCATAATGAAGGGAGAGTTTTTTTTTTTGGGGGGGGGGGGAGCAGCGGCCAGGAGTTTTCCGAGCAAGCATGACCGGCAATTGAATTGGGGAAGAGAAATCTTCAAGATGAGTGTTTTGGCTAGCAAAGGAGTCATTACGGAAATATGAAATGAGTCCGAGTCATATTAATGGTGAAACTTTTACCCATTCTCTGTTTTATGTCAATCGATGGTTTGAATTCCTAAGTCTATCTCGTTACTAGAAGAATTGTGAATGTGAAGCTTGGCCGCACTACATGAAGATTTAAACCCAGTAATAAGTGGTGTAGGTGATGATTTGTATTAAGAATTGGAGAATGGAAGGCAGAGCACAACCCATCTCTTGAAATAACAGAATGGGGAATTGATATCGGCTTCACCTCTGATATCTATACCATGATTTTTATTCTATCAACTTCTATCTAGACATAACCATACCAATTAAACCACAGAAAATTTACAAATCAATTCCTCCTAAACTTGTGACTTTATTTAGTATAATCAATCATGCATAATACAACTTGTCTTCAGAAATAATAATTCATTCTAACAACTTAATATTGATGACAAGTACTGTCATGCCCCGGCGCTGCCCGACCTGAGCCAAACCTGGTCCAGGGGCCGGTCAAGCGCACGGGGGTGACGAGGGGAAATTGAGATATGGTTTAGCGGAAGACTTAACCCTAAATACGGGCAACCTCACAAAATCACAGAGTATGCACACCACTTTGAGCAAGAGTAAATAAGTAGAAAAGAAAGAAAGTCGCTTAACTCAAAATAAACGACTAGTCTCAAACCCACAAGCTTAGTCAACCATAGCCTACTCTGGCTCTAAAATAGGTCTTAGACAACACAACTATATAAAGTAACATAAATCCAACAGAGAACCATACACAAAGGTTCTAAACATAAAGTATAAACCAAGGAAAATAAGTCACATAAGAGTCTCCACGATCACTTCCAAGTCGTCTCCGATCTTTCCTCAAAGAGGAGATCCTGTTCGTTTGTGTGTCGCGCTACGTAGCCCCAAAGCAAAACACAATAAAGAGGGGTGAGTTTAAACAAACTCAGCAATGGTTTTCTAATATACTATCAACATCGGCAACACGACAACATAACAATATAATCATTCAAATCAAAGATTGACAAGATGTAACATTTTCTGATCACACATATATATCACCTAAACCTGCATCATAGTGTATAATCCATGTAGTGCTATTCACATCATATCAACCTGCATGAAATGTATCTCTAACATACGTATCAAATCATGCCTCAACATTGTATCAACATGCATGAAATGTATCTCTAACATACATATCCAACCATGTATCACATCATATCAATCTGCATAAAATGTATCTCTAACATACATATCAATCATGCCTCAACATCATATCAACCTGTGTGAAATGTATCTCTAACATACATATCCAATCATGCATCACATCATATCAACCTACATGAAATGTATCTCTAACATACATATCAATCATGCCTCAACATCATATCAACCTGCATGAGATGTATCTCTAACATACATTTCATATCATGCATCTACATCATATAAACCTGCATGAGATGTATCTCTAACATACATTCCAGATCATGCATCAACATTCTCATTGATCATGCATGTATAAGTGTCACACACACACACTAGTCTAACATTCAAATCCATATACAAAGAATAAAGCTGCTCTTCAAGGCCGGAACCCTCGAGCAAACACTTATCAAATAAACATGCTCCTCAAGATCAAAGCCTTCGACCAACTCCTGTTCCTCAAGGCCAACGCCTTCAAGCAACTCCTCCTCCTCAAGGCCAATGCCTTCGCGCAACTCCTGCTGCTCGAGGCCAACCCCTTCGAGCAACACCTGCCCATCAAGTCTAAACTCCCGGGCAACCCTGCTTGTCAAGACTAAAGTCCCAAGCAACAATACCTAGTAAGCCGGTGCACTCAGACAAACCAGTTGGATTCTTAGGGTCCAGATAATCATAATAATCTTAATCCGCAAGACAAGTACTTTCGGACCAATCAAGTTTTGATTAAGCCATGACCGATCAATCTGGCACGCAATTTCACCACATTGCATCTAATTGATCAAATTCGATTAACCTCAATAAAGCCTCAATTAAAAATCTATTTTCATGATGCATGCAACATGGTACATACGTGGGCAAGGCATACATGAATCCTAATTCATAATAAGTGCACTCATCAGCCCCTGATGCATCATTCATAATTATAATATCAAGCTTCAACATCATCATTAAACCCCACATATGTGTGTACCTAGTAGAAGCACTTCACTTAATGCATATCAATATGCTTGAGATTAACTCACTACCACACTACACATGTGAATTTAATATCTAATCATGAATTATAGTGGAAATAATAGGAGAAGAATCATTGAAATCATAACTCAAATCAAAGCTCAACCATAAGCTAAACACATATAAGATCATTCACTTCATCCTTAAGCCATGACATTCACTAACATTGACACAACAATTAACCACATCCTAACATGACATATCAGTCCGTTAGTAGGCTATAGCTCTACTGAAAATATACTTAACCATAAAGACTCAACCATTCATAACTTTAAGAAGGCAATACCAACATCATACCTCCGACCATAAGTCATTCTACATAACTCTAAATATATACACCTCAACTTCATAACCTCAATAGTATGCCGTTCCAGTAGTATACTATAGCTCAAAACACTCCACATTCACATGAAATTGGCATGTTAAAGTAGAATCACCAAAATAAACATCATGCACATAATACAAAAATCTATTGTGTAGCTGTTTGAACGCCCAGGAGGGCCGTTCGATCAGCTACACTGGAAATTTGTTGAACTGACAGTGTTGCCGTTTGAACGCCCAAGAGGGTTGTTCGAACGCCAACAAGGCAGAATCGACCATCTTTTTTTTTCAAATTTTCAAACCGAAACTCAATTTACAAAACTTAAAATAACCATCTAACAACCTAAATGCCATTAAAAGTCCACCATACCTTCCAAAATACTAATCCATATCATAATAAGATAAAACCCTATGAAATCGGGATTAAAGATTACAATTTACTAATCATGCCATTAAAGCACTAAATCAAGTAATTCCATTCAAAACAAACCACAAAATCAAGAATTTTACAATAGGAAGACTGAAAATTTGAAAGTCCATTACCTTATCCCTTGATTAGGCTTGGATTTGATGGTCACCCTTCTTGAAAACTTTACAAAGACATAGTGTTTGAATTAAACTCCATTAAAACCGATTTAACATAGAAAACCCTAATTAAAAACTTAGATCTAGGGCTTGTTGAACACAAAAATCGGATTTTTAGGGATAGGGTTTGGAGTAAATATGCAAATCAGTAGTTTTGATGTTTAAAAATGAATCAAAATAAAGGGGAAATGGTAGATCTAGAAGAGATTAAGAGAAAAGCTAGGATTTGGTGCTTAATTAGAAGAGACTTACCTTACATATCTTTTAATCCGGGCCTAATTAGGGATTAGGCCTAACCTCTCCTTCTCAACCTATTCCCAAAATGGGAATGGCTCAGCTCTGGCCTTTTATAGTAAGTTTTTGGGGTGTGTACGGGTAAATTATGGGGTATGAATAGAAAGATAGGCTAAAAATAGGTAATTTAGTTATTTGAGTACTAATAAAACCTGAAAAAATTATGAAATTTTTTATAAAGTCTTGTGTTGATGTATATGGGTTAATTTAACATAAAAACCCAAATTTCGACGATGGTGCCCACAGGGGGTCCCCCCAAACCCTAATTTATTAGTTTTGATTAAAACCTTTAGAAAATACTCAAATTTACAAAATTGTCCCGAACCGATCAAAATTAATATTAAACCACATAAAGCATTTCAACAAAATGAATTCAAACCGGCTTTACAATAAGGGATCTTACAAGTACTCATACATACATAATAGTTTTTAAAAACAGACATTACTAACATTACTAAGTAATTATACCATCCCTATCTCATGAATCGAACAACTCAATGTGTCTCATGTCCACTCAGCAATTTAAATTTTAACACTAAAAAATAGACATTCACATCTATTCATCTTCAAGATCTCATAATAGAGAATCGTGCAAGACCTTCTTTAGAAACTAAAACACCCTAGATCACTTGACAACCCAGTCAGGATATAATTTCATAATGTCCTACTACAATTTTATGCTCATCTCATATGACATATGTAAGACTTAGCCTTCTTAAGCTTTCTATAAGATTAATGTAACAAGTGTTAGGCCAGTGATTCCCAATTTAGTGGGCTCAGGGTACTAAGTGTTAAAGCACCCCTTAGGGTTAATAACTTGAACCAAATAGGAATCAAGGTTATGCATGTTATAAATTAGTCAAGTCTACCTTTTGACTCGAACACCCTATACTTAGTGAGGCACGCTAAGTCCCGGTTTACTCAATAGAGAGACTTCAATATTTTTTATCTTTTTACAATTTTTTTCCTTCTTTTATTTTTTTACTCAATGTTTTCTTTCTCTTTTTTTTCTTGAGCACATTATAAAATCAACCTTAATTGTCCTGACAAAAAGTCCTAGATTGTTCTACAAACCAAGAATAGCCAAGCCCAAAACTCTATTATGATAACATGAGTAGTACTAGATCATGTCAAAGTTTTACTCTCATAAGAAAATAATTACTTAGATTTAATGATATCCACCAAGATGTAAGACCATAATCAAGGGCTCGAATTCTTACTTAGACAAATATCTTTCTTAATTTTTCAAAATAGGAGCACAAGAAACCAATATGAAGTAATTAGAACTCAAAATCTTTAAATATGTCAAGTCATGTTCTAAACAGTCTGATATCATTAAACAAAGTCACATGTCTAAAAGAAGCATCATTGTAAATAAACAAAAACATAATATAAATCCAATTAATTTTTTAATTTTTTTAAAATTTTTTAACTAAAACAAAAGCACATATTCTAAAATAAAATAAAAATCTAGTTCTACACCCCCAAACCTAAACTAAATATTGTCCTCAATGTATAAAATAAAATAAATGCAATACTTAAGGTCAGAAAAGAGGAAAGAAGAGATAGTACATCTCTTAACATGATCATGTATATATCTATAAAATTAAAAGGGTCTATAAAGCACAAGCATAATCACATAAGGGTACATTAATAATGAATCATATAAGCACACCCTAAGAATGATTAGAGCAAATGACGAAGATAAAAAATTGAAAACTAACAAAAGAAAATTAAAACACTAACCGGAAAAAAACTAACTATAAAACTTAAGGTTGGGTTGCCTCCTAAGAGCGCTAAGTTTACTGTCTTCAGCTAGACATACCTCCATCTAAACTCATCCAGGGTCCTTTAAAGCAATTATCTTCTTTTTATCAATTCTACTTATCAAATATGAGTGAGTTAAATAAATATTTAGTGGATCATCATAATGAAATGAAAGTAAAAGAATCCTCCACTAGACTCTCAATCATGTCAACCTCAAAAGTATCATCAAAGTCTGATGGTTGTTTACTTGCATCAAATACATTTAATTCACAAGTCAAGTTCCCAAAGAAAGCCTCATCACTCCATTCTGATAATTTATTATAGCATTGGATGTAATAAGGAATGGATGACCCAGAATCACAGGGATTTAAGAAGATGCATTTGGAACCAGTTGTGTGTCTAAAATAATGATGTCTACCGAAAAATAGAATTTGTCCGCTTGAACAAGGAAATCTTCCACTATTCCTCTTGGTCTTTTGATTGAGCGGTCAACAAGTTGAAGTGCTATGTTTGTGGGTTTTAAATCTGCTAGACCTAATTTATCGTAAATAGAATAAAGTAAAAGATTTATACTCGCCCCTAAATCAAGCAAAACTTTTCAATTTGAAAGTTCCCAATTACACAGGATATGGTTGGACAACCTGGATCCTTGTATTTTGGTGGGGTATTGTGTTACAAAATTTAGCTTACTTGTTTTATAAAAAATGTTTTCTTTTGTGCATATAGCTTACTCTCAATTGTACAAAGGTCATTCAAAAAAATTGCATAAGATGGAATTTGTTTAATGACATCTAAGAGAGGAATGTAAATCTTAACTTATTTAAAAATTTCAAGAATGCCACCATTTTTTACCAATTTAAAAGAATATTGTAATCTTTGGGGAAAGGGAGGAGGAACAGCAGAAACATAATCGGAGTTGTTAAGTTCATCATCATGCTTTGAATTGAAAGACTCCTTAGGTTCAACAACCTTCTTTGGAATATCTTTCTTAATAAGTTTTTCACTTCTCAAAGTGGTGATGTACTTAGTATGCTCTTCTTATAAACTTGAAGAATTCTAATTTTTAATTATAAATTGACCTTTAGGATTTACTTGAGGTTGAGAAGGAAACTTCCCTTTTTTTTTTTGTTCTCAAAGCTGTGGTCAACTGAGTGATAGAAGTCTTGAAGTCATTGATGATTTGCATTATTTGGTTGTTGATTATTGCTTGACTTTGCATGAATGTTTGTAATGTGCTTTAAGAGTCTTCTTATGCGGTGGAACATAATTTGAAGAAAAATGGGGTACCTGCACATTAGACTCATTTCTTCAACTAAAGTTAGGATTATTTATCCAAATAGAAGTATAAGTTTCAGAATAAGGAGAAGAAAATGACCTGTTGTTAGTATTAATAGTATTTACTTAAGTATGCAACACCTCTTGAAAAACAGTGTTTGGTGTCTATCACTATCACATATACTATAAATATCTTGTGCTTTTTTATAGGCTTTAGACATATTTTCCTTATTGATATTTATAGCCTCAACTTTTCTAATTAAACTTATAATTTTTGCTTTTACATCATCCTCTTCTTTAAGAAGGTACATGACCCCTTAGTTTTCACATTATATTTTATCTTATTACTTTTAAATTTATTAGAATCTTCTTATGATTATGTATTTTTAGCCAACACATCAAAATAATCTCATGCTTCCTCAGGTTCTTTACTCAAAAATTCTCCATTATACATTATTTAACAAATTACCTCATTTAAGAAGTTAAGCCATTATAAAAGAAACTAATTGTATATCATGTTTCATATTCATGATGTGGGCACAATAACAAAAGTTCTTTAGATCTTACCAACATTGGAAGAAAGTACTATTTTCTTTTTGTAAAAAATTCATGATATTCTTTCTAAGTTTACTAGTTCTATGGGTGGGGAAGAACTTTTTGAAAAATTATCTTTCTATTTATTGCCATGTTCCAATGGATCTTGGCTTCAAAGAATTCAACCAATTTTTTCCTTTTCCTTTAAAGAAAATGGAAAGAGTTTTAATATAATAACATCATTAGAAATATTTTGGTTTGGCAAAGTTGCACAAACCTCTTATAACTCTTTTAAATGCAAATATGGGCTTTAATCTAAGCCATAAAATTTGAGTAGTAATTAAATTACACCTGGCTTGAGTTTAAAACCACCCACATTAGTTAAAAAAATCATATAAGAAGGAGAACTTGATCTAGTTGGTTGCAAATAATCACATAAAGTTTTAACTTTAACATTTTGAGCATTATTTTTCCCATTATTACTTTTTTGTTCCTCTTTTATTTTTAGATCCTCCATTGTATCAAAAGAAAGAGAATTTTCAATAGATTCTTCATTCTTCTCAATTGTCCTAAATTATTGCGCACCCAACAACGATTTTTTTTGTAATAAAAGAAAGTAAAAGTGTAAAAATTAAATGACAGAATATAAAAAGTTAGAGAGTTAGAAGTTAATTAATAGACAGAATTTTTAAAAAAGAAGGCTAAAGGCACTATCGAGGTCCATGTTTGATCTCGAAAAATTTTCTGTGGTAATGTGGGTAGTGCCTCTGGTCTAAAAAACATACAAAATTTAAATACTAAAAGTTATTGACATAAAGTGAATGACTGAATTTAAAGAGTTAGTGCGAAAATAAATGTTATAGAATTAGTAAAGTTAGTGTTAGTTTTTTTTTGGAACAGATTATTGTCACACATTGCAATCCCCCACAACGACGCCAATTTGTTGTTACGTCTTAACCAAGACCATGAAGAAGTCAAATTTAGATTTGTTTTACCTACCAATTATAGTAGACAAGGTCGATCCATAGGGTAGCTTTGTGCAACAAAGAAAATGATTACAAAAAATAGAACGAAGGGAAATTAAGAGAGAAAGAGTAGAAGGGTATTGAGGTAATAAAGAGTTAAGAAATAGATAAGAGAAAAACCTAAGGCATTAAAAGGTCATTGTAATATGTAGTGATGTTCTTCATGTGTCATGTTATCTCAGTTAGAATCGAATAAAGATTCTATCTAACTGAAAGATATAAACATTGTTTCTTTAATAGTTGTTTCTTCAAGAGTTTTATGTATCAAAACCACAAAAGATCAAGAAGGAGAGCCTTCAAACATCTTATGTGTCAAAATCACAAAGAAATAAAAAGATAAACAATATTAAATAAATATTACTTCAAATAACTAATACTTAATTGAAACCATTTATGAAACATGAATAAAACTCTATTAGATTGTTACCAATTAACTCTAGGTTTAACTAGAGAGCTTACAAAGCCATTACAATAAAACTAAAAACAAAAGCTACAAAAGAAAAAAAGAAAAATAAGAGAAGAGAGCTTTAAAGAGGATGGAATGATGTCTCTACTATGTCTACCCTTCTATTTATAGGAGTAGAAGAGGTTGCTTCAATGGAGAATGTTTAATCTGATTACTTGATTACATCCTGATTGATTGCATTATTGGTTGCTTCTTTGGCAATGATTATATTTTAAATCAATCAAATAAATTAATGATTTATTTAATAAATAAGTATCTTTTAGTCTTACTTTAGTTATCCAATTAGCCTCATTATCTTTCCTTATGTGTATCAATCACAACTAGTAAAAAAATCCTCCATGTGTTGTTTGCCTCGGGTTAATTAACTAGCTGTCCCTATTGTATACCAGATTTGAAACCAAAGTTCGTTAAGAATGTACACAAATTGTGATATCATATATAAAATTTAAAGAGACCTCTAATTCATTTGTTACAATCATAATAACAAATCAAGTGAACAAAGTGATACCACAATTTGATTATTCTTCCGTAAGATATATAAAATCCACTTACCTAGATTTATAATAAAACACAAAAGCTCATCACGAATGTGTATTTAATTTTTTTAAATAAATATGAACACATTTACTAAGTTCATAAGAATAAACCAAGCACTAAATAACGAACTAATCGGACCACTTTTGGTCTAGTTGTATCATTTTATTAGATTAAAACTAAAGTTTGTTAAGAATGCTCACAAATCATTATATTATATAAAGTTTAAAGAGACTTCCCGTTAATTTGTTATGTTCGTAATAATGAATAAAATGGACAAAAGGATACCACAATTTGACAATTCCACATTAACTTGTGTGATTTTATTCTATTATGACAAAGTACCTATGATCACCACGAATGTGAATTTAATTGTTTAAAATAAATATGCACTCATTTGCTACATTCAAAAGAATGAATCAAATGTACTAAACTACGAAGCAATCGAACTGCTTCTTGTCCAATTAAATTCTTTTAATTAATTAAAACTAAAGTTTATTAAGAATATGCACAATTCATTTTATCATTCAAAGTTTAAAGAGACTTCTCATTTATATGTTTCTTTGTAATTACGAATCAAATAGAAAAAGTGATAGCACAATTTAACCGTTCGTCCTTAACTTATATAATTTTATTTGCTGAACTTAATTTAGAAAAAAAACCAAAGCTTGTCATTAATAAGTAGTTAATTATTTTAAATAAATACAATCTCATTTACTAAGTTTGTAAAAGTAAACCAAACGCACTAAGCGATGAACTAATTAGACTGCTTTTTGTCAAATTATATCCTTTTAATTAATTGTCACGAATGTATATTTAATTATTTAGAATAAATATATATTCATTTGCTAAGTTCGTAAGAATGAATTAAATGTAATAAATATAAATTCATTTGCTAAGTTCGTAAAAATGAATTAAATGTACTAAATAACGAACCAATCATACCACTTCTTGTACAGTTAAATCTTTTTTATCGTTAAGAATGTGCACAAATTGTTATATTGCTTAAAGTTTAAAGAAACCTTTCATTTATGTGTTTCGTTCATAATGACAAATCAAATGGACAAAGTGATTACACAATTTGACCATTTCTCTTTATATAATTTTATTCGCTTAAATAAATTTTGAACAAAGAACAAAAGCTTGTCACGAATGTGTATTTAATTATCTATTGTGCACGGTCACCCAGACTCTTAGACTTTACTTTACTTCCTGGCATTGGACCATTTTCTTTTGTAATAGCTTAGTATTTGCTTTGGTATTCTTATGTAAGTTGTTATTGGTTCAGTTAATGGCCCTAGACTAGCCCAGCCCGCTAACTGGAGTGTCTGCCTAGGGGAGTGAGCCAGCCTGGCAAGGCTTGGCATGACTCCCTAGGCAATTGGTCGTCCCCTGTATGGGGCGATCTCTTTCCTTGTTTTCTAGTATATGCAATTGAGACTATTCTGAACTTCTCCCCTTTCTTCCTTGTTTCTCCCCTTTCCCTATGTGAATCTCCTTGATATCGATTGTGCCTATACCGGGCACATCATTGGTATCAAAGCTTTTACGATCCTCGACCATGGCACGAGGCAAGCAAGCTGCATCGGCCCTTAAGGTTCTTTCGAAGAAGGAGGCTATCGCCTCAGCGGACAGTCCGAAGGCTGTTCCCACGACAACCAGCAAACCCACCATGACAGAGATCATGAAATCCTTGAGTGTGGGCATGGCCAAGGTGGAGGCGCTGGGCTTGGCGGTTGTGCAGTTGCAGGCTGGAGTGTGCAGTGCCTCTCTTGCCTAGGCCGTCCCCTGCTGTCTTAGAGAAGGGAGGTCCGTCACAGCCCCCCGAACTAACCATCCCTGACCCTTTGGCACCAGCAGACAGCAACACGAGAGTTCCCCCGGGTTTGGTGTGGTTTGGTGCTGCCGACCATGCACTGGATGGGAGGCGCCAGACCTGGGACATGCAATGCACACCAGGTGTTCGGGAAAATGCCCCTATGATGCGGCCTCCTTGAAATCTATTCTAGGATGTGGAGGATGAGTGGGAGGAGGACCATGAGGGGGGGCTGAGCCCTGTTTGGCTCGCCTACAGTTTTCCCGCTACAATGGGTTCGACGACCCTGTGGAAAAGTTGTACAAGGTGAAAAGGTTTTTCGCCTACCAAGGGATGCACGCTGAGGTTGAACGACTGCACATAGCAGCCTTCCACCTCAATGGGGGCGCTTCAGTTTTGTTTCAGAGTTTTAAAAAAGAGGAGCGCTACCCCACCTGGGCTGCCTTCTTAGATGAGTTGTGAATTCAGTTCGGACCTAATGAGTTTTAGGACTTTAACGAGATGCTCTCCACTTTGCGTCAGCCAACCACTGTTTGCGCCTATTTAACGGAGTTCATGAAGGTGGCCAACCGCCTCCCTGAGTGGCCGGTGGCCGCCTTGGTGGGCACGTTTAAGCGAGGCCTCAAGCCTGAGAATTCTAAGGAGATGTGCCACTTTCCCTATGCCAACATGAGGGATGTCGTGCACCATGCTCGTATCAAGGAGGGGAAGCTGGCTAGGCAGCGCAGAGGGGGGTGGATTGGGCTTCTGCCTTGGCCCACTCTTAGAGCCAGCCCTCTTGCCATGCCTACCAGCAGCCTGGTAGTAGGCTGCTCTACCAGTCAAGGCAAATTGTTTGTTGCCACACATCTGCCTAGATGGAGGAACACCAGTCTAAGGGGCTATGTTTTCATTGCGACGAGAAGTTTATTCCAGGGCACCGTTGTTCTGGCAAGGGTAGCCTTCTCGTGGAGGAGATTGATGATGATGGAGAGGGGTTGGACGTTGCTGACTCGTTTCCCCCTTATGATGTGCTGCCAGAAATTTGTCCATGCTTTCTCGGGGGCCTTTTCTCCATGCACGATGCGAGTCCAGGGCTACCTCAAGCGACAACAAGTGGCCATTCTGATCAACAGTAGGTCCACCCATAATTTCATTAATGACAAGGTAGCCCATCGGCTAAGCTGTTTTGTCTCTGATTCGACGCTGTTTGACGTGCTGATTGGTGATGGAAAGCACCTCAGGAGCACCAGGGTGTGTGCTCCAGTTACGCTCTCTATCCAGAGCCACAAATTTGTCACAGACCTCTTAATGTTGCCTACGAAGGGGGCAGACGTAGTGTTAGGAGTGCAGTGGCTTCAGGAGCTCGAGATGTGGTCTGGAACTTCAGAGACATGGTGATGGACTTCTAGGTTTAGGGGTAGTGAATTCGGTTTGAAGACTCTAGGCCAGGCACCCTCCTCTCCGCCCAGTCTTTGAGTTCTTTTTTTCTGGTTCACCTCCCATGGGCACCTCTTGCAGCAGTGAGCCACCCTTGAGGTAACTTATGACGAGATGCCCTCGGCTCACCAGGAGTTATTGGCAGCACATCAGGACTTGTTCGCTGAGCCGCAGGGTCTCCCTCCCGTCTGGCCTCACGACCACCAGATTCCCATCATCCTTGGAGTGGCCCTGGCCAATGTCCACCCTTACCGTTACCCTCATATACAGAAATAAAAAATTGAGCATCTTGTGACTGACATGCTCTAGTCTTAGATCATCTGCCCTAGCACGAGTTCCTACTCGTATCCGGTGTTGCTAGTTCGGAAGAAGGACGATACATGGCGGTTCTGTGTCGACTACCAAGCCTTTAATGCAATCGCTGTCAAATACAAATATCCCAAACCAGTGATTGAGGAGTTGTTGGACGAGGTGACTGGCACCACGGTCTTTAGTAAGCTCGACCTTCGATCAGGTTACCATCAGATTCAGGTTCAGCCAGCTGATGTGCACAAGACTGCCTTCAGGACTCATGACAGCCACTTTAGTTCCTCGTCATGCCATTTGGGCTGACCAATGCCCCCTCCACATTCCAATGCCTCATGAATGATCTCTTCAGGTTGTTCCTCCACTGCTATATCTTGGTTTTCTTTGACGACATTTTGGTACAGGGGCAGAGCACTTGTCGTATCTCAGGTCAGTCTTCTCTATTTTACAAGATAATTCCTTATTCCTTAAGCATTCGAAGTGCTCCTTTGGTAGCCCGCAGGTTGATTACATGAGCCATATTATTTTGCTGAACGGCATCGCCACGGACCCTGCAAAGGTGGCCACCATGCTCGTCCCCACATGCATCTAGGCACTCCAAGGTTTTCTAGGCCTCACCAGTTATTATCGGCAATTCATCAGTTGGTATGGAGAGCTAGCTCGGCCTCTTATAGAGCTGTTCAAGAAGAGGGCTTTTGCTTGGAACGCGGCTGCCCAGGAGGCATTTGACGGGTTGCGGCAGGCTATGGCATTTGACAGGTTGCAGGAGGCATTTGTCTGATTTCAGTAGACCATTTGTGGGGACGAGCTCCCTATTGCTTACTTTAGCAAGACTTTGGCTGGCCACTCTTTGTCCCTATCCATGTATGAGAAAGAAATGTTGGCAATTGTCCTTGCTGTCGATAAGTGGCAACCTTACTTTGCCGCCGATTCCTGCTTTGCACAGACCACCAGCCCCTGAAGTATTTCTTGGAACAATGAGTGTCCACACCGTCCCAGCAACGATGGGTTAGCAAGCTATGCGGCTATGATTATGAGGTCGTGTACAAGAAAGGGTCCGAGAACACCGTGGCTGATGCTCTCTCTCGCAGCTCTTCCCTAGGCTCTTGCTTGGCTTTCTCTACTCTATCCTGTCCAATCATTGATGAGTTGAAGCACACATACCTTGCTGATTCATAAATGGAGGCTGTGATTGCAGCCCTCCAGGCCGACCCTGCTTCCCAGCCCTTCTTTGTGTGGAGGGATGACCTTCTCTTTTGGAAGGACCGCCTGTGGGTACCCGATGTCACTAACCTTCGCCGTCGCATTCTCTCCCACTTCCATGACTCTCCAGTGGCTGGTCATGAGGGGCTTTCCGCACCTATAAGCGGGTCAGCCAGAGCTTCTTGTGGCAGGGTATTCACCGAGCTGTCCAAGAGTATGTGGCCACTTTTGATGTTTGTCAGTGAACTAAGGCCGCCACGACTTCTCCCGCCAGTTTGTTGCAGTCCTTACCTATTCCAGATAAGGTATTGGAGGATGTTTCGATGGACTTTGTGGAGTCCTTGCCTGTGGTGCAAGGTAAGTCAGTGATTATGGGGGTGGTAGACCGGCTATCCAAGTACGCTCATTTTTGTGCGTTGGGGAATCTCTTCACAGCTAGTGGATGAGCTTTATGTTCGGGAAGTGGCCAAACTCCACGGTATGCCCCACACTATTATTTCTGATAGCGATCGGATATTCATTTCTTAGTTTTGGTAGGAGTTATTGACTCTATAGGGTACTTCTCTCCATATGAGTAATTCTTATCACCCTTAGACGGATGGATAGACCAAGGTGGTTAATCGTTGTTTGGAATAGTATCTTTAGTGCTTCACTATGATGCAGCCCCGCAAATGGCTTCAGCTTCTTCCATGGGCGGAGTGGTCTTATAATACCGCCTATCATTCATACTCACACCGGCTTTACTCCTTTTGAGGTGTTGTATGGCCACCCACCACCGACCATGTTATATCGTATGTACCTCACCGCTCCTCTGTGGCTGAGGTGGACTATATGCTTCAAACACAGGATGAGGTATTGTGTCAGATTAAGGAGAATTTGTCTTCCGCCTAGAACTGGACGAAGCAGATTTATGATGGATGTCACATTGACCGAGAGTTTGCGGTGGGTGACTTAGTTTATGTTTTAGTTTTGCCTCAGTGCCAAACATCTTTATTTCAACCCGAGCACTCCAAGCTCGCCCCCCGTTTCCATGGTCCATATGTTGTCTAGGCGTTTATTGGTCCAGTGGCTTGCCGCCTTGCTTTGCCGCCTGACTCCTTAGTTCAACTTGTCTTTCATGTCTCCCAGCTGTGCTGCTTTGTGGGTAACACACCCCTGGCTTCTGCTGCTCCACTGCCCCCCCCTTGTTGGGCCCAGTTCCGATGTCCGGTCCTATTCCTGCCTCATTGCTTGTGATAAGTGTTGGGTCTGTCGCTCTAGGCACATTACAGAGGTTCTGGTTTCTTGGCAGGGGCAGTCACTTGAGGATTCCATATGGATGCCTGAGGAGGAGTTTATGGCTCGATATCCTACTTGGTAGCCTTGAGGTCAAGGCGAATAGTAGAAGCGTGGTAGAGTGTTATGCATGGTCACACAGACTCTTAGACTTTACTTTACTTCCATGCATTGGACTATTTCCTTTTGTAATAACTTAGTATTTGTTTTAGTATTCTTATATAAGTTATTATTTGTTCAGTTAGTGGCCCTCGACTAGCCCAGGCTGCTAATTGGCGTGTCTGCCTAGGGGACTGAGCTGCCTGGCAAGGCTTGACATGACTTCCCAGGGGATTGGTCATCTTCTATATGGGGCGATTCCTTTCCTTGTTTTCTAGTTTATGCAATCGAGACTATTTTGAACTTCTCCCCTTTCCCTATGTGAATCTCCTTGATATCGATTATGCCTACACCGGGCACATCATTATCTAAATAAATAAGTAATTATTTGATAAGTTCGTAAAAATGAACCAAATACACTAAACGATGAACTAATTAGCCCACTTTTGGTCAAGTTATATCAATTTAATCGATTAAAACCAAACTTCGTTAAAAATGTGCACAAAATGTTATATCTTATAAAGTTTAAAAAGACATCTCATATATTTTTTACATTCGTAATAACGAATTGAATGGAAAAGGCGATTTTATTCACTTAACTTGATTTAAAACAAAGCACAAAACTCGTCATGAGTGTATATTTAGTTGTTTTAAATAAATACGAACACGTTTACTAAGTTCGTAAGAATGAATCAAAGACACTAAATGACAAACAAATCGGACCACTTTTGGTCCAGTTATTTCCTTTCAATCAATTAAAGTTTAGAATGTGTACAAATTGTTATATAATTAAAGTTTAAATAGACCTCTTATTAATTTGTTGTGTTCATAATGACAAATCAAATGTAAAAAGAGATGCCACAATTTGACTGTTCTTCCTTAACGTATATAATTTCATTCACTTAATTAATTTAGTACAAAGCACTAAAACTCATCAAGAATGTGTATTTAATAAATTTAAATAAATACAAATTCATTTGCAAAGTTTGTAAGAATGAACCACACACTAAACGACAAACCAATGGGACCATTTTGGTCTAGTTATATCCTTTTATTTAATTCTAACCGAAGTTCATTAAGAATGTGGGCAAATCATTATATCATATAAAGTTTGAAAATACCTCTTATTCATTTGTTAAGTTCGAAATAATGAATTAAATAGACAAAGTGATACCACAATTTGACCATTCTTCCTTAATTTGTATCATTTCTTTCGTTCTTCCTTAATGAACAAAACACAAAAGCACGTCACGAATGTGTATTTAAAACCATAGTTTGTTAAGAAAGTGTACAAACCTTTATATCATTTAAAGTTTAAAGATACATCTCATTCATTTGTTACGTTCGTAATAAGGAATCAAATGGACAAAGTGATACCACAATTTTATCGTTCCACATAAACTTATATAATTTCATTATCTTAATTATTTAGAACAAAGCGCCCAAGATTGTCACGAATGTGTATTTAATACTAAAAATAAATACGTACTCATTTGTTAAGTTCGTAATATTGAATCAAATGTACTAAATGACGAACTAATCGGACCACTTATGGCCCAGTTATATCCTTTTAATCGATTAAAACCAAAATTTGTTAAGAATGTGGACAAATTGTTATATAATTAAATATTAAAAGTGACCTCTTATTTCTTTGTTTTGTTCATAATAACGAATCAAATGAACAAGGTGATTTAACAATTTGACCGTTTTTCTGTAAATATATTATTTTATTCAGGGACAAAAACTCAACATGAATATGTATGTAATTTGTGTTCAATAAATACAAGCTCATTTTCTGTGTTTGTAAGAATGAAGCAAAGGCACTAAACAACGAACCAATCGGACAACTTTTGGTCCAGTTATATCCTTTTAATCCATTTAAACTGGAGTTCGTTAAGAATATGTAGAAATTATTATATTATTTAAAGCTTAAAGAGACCTCTCATTCATTTTAAAATTCGTAAAAATAAATTAAATAAAAAAGGTGATACCACAATTTGACTGTTTTTCCTTAACTTATATGATTTCATTCGCTTTACTTAATTTAAAATAAATCACAGAAGCTCATCACGATTATGTATTTAATTCTTCAAAATAAATACAAACAAATTTGCTATGTTCATAAAAATAAACCAAATGCACTAAATGACAAACTAATCTGACTACTTTTGGTCCAGTTATATCTTTTTAATCGATTAAAATAGAAGTTTGTTAAAAATATGCACAAATTGTTATATCATTTAAGGAGACGTCTCAAGAATTTGTTATGTTCGTAATGACGAATTTAATAGAAAAAGTGATACCACAATTTTAACTGTTCTACCTTAACTTATATAACTTTATTTACTTAACTATACTTAGAGCAAAGAACTAAAGCTCGTTAAGAACGTGTATTTAATTATTTTAAATAAATACAAATTAATTTGCTAAATTTGTATGAATCAACCCAATGCACTAAACTACGAACTAATCAAACCACTTTTGGTCCCATTATATCCTTTTAATCGATTAAAGCAGAAGTTTGTTAAGAATGTGCACAAATTGTTACATCGTTTAAAGTTTAAAGAGACGTCTCATTAATTTGTTACATTTGTAATGACGAATTAAAAGAAAAAATTGATACCACAATTTAATCGTTCTACCTTAACTTATATGATTTTATTTTCTTAATTATATTTAGAACAAAGCCCTAAAGCTCGTCAAGAATGTGTATTTAATTGTTTAAAATAAGTATGCACTAATTTGCTAAGTTCGTAAGTATGAATGAAACAAACTAAACGATGAATCAATCGAACTGCTTTTGGTCAAGTTATATCCTTGTAATCAATTAAACAAAAGTTCATTAAGAATGTGGATAAATCGTTATATCGTTTAAAGTTTAAATAAGCCTCACATTTATTTGTTACATTTGTAATAATTAATCAAATGGACAAAGTGATAACCCAGTTTGAGAGTTCCACATTAACTTATGTGATTTTGTTCTCTTAATTAGTTTTAGAACAAAGCACCTAAGATCGTCATGAATGTATATTTAATTGTTTAAAGTAAGTACGTACTCATTCGCTAAGTTTGTAAGAATAAATCAAATTACTAAACGATGATCCAATTAGACCACTCTCGTCTAGTTATATCCTTTTAATAGATTAAAATTGAAGTTAGTTAAGAATGTGCACAAATCGTTATAATGTTTAAGGTTTAAGGAGACCTATTATTCATTTGTCTCGTTCGTAATGACGAATCAGATGGACAAAGTGATAGCACAATTTAACTATTCTTCCTTAACTTATATAATTTTATTCACTTAACTTGATTTAGAACAAAGCACAAAAGCTTGTTATGATTGTTTATTTAATTGATTTTAAAAAATATGAACTCATTAACTAAGTTCGTTTGAATGAACTAAATGCACTAAATGACAAACCAATTGGACATCTTTTTGTCTACTTATATTCTTTTATGTACAAATTGTTATATCATATGATGTTTAAAGAGACCTTCCATTCAATTGTTACGTTCATAACAATGAAACAAATGTAAAAAGTGATACTACAATTTTACTATTATCCCTTAACTTATATGATTTTATTCGCTTACTTAGATTTAGAACAAAGTACAAAAGATTGTCACGAATGTGTATTTAATTATTTTATATAAATTAGTATTCATTTGCTAAGTTCGTAAAAATGAATCAAACACACTAAATGATGAACCAATTAGACCACTTCTTGTCCTGTTATATCTTTTTAATAGATTAAAACTGAAGTTTGTTAATAATGTGCACAAATTGTTATATCGTTTAAAGTTTAAAGAGTCCTTTCATTCATTTATCTTGTTCGTAATAACAAATTAAATAGATAAAGTGATAGCACAATTTTATAATTCTTTTTCAACTTATATGATTTAATTATTTTATATAAATTAGTGTATTTATATAAATTAGTATTCATTTGCTAAGTTCGTAAAAATGAATCAAACACACTAAATGATGAACCAATTAGACCACTTCTTGTCCTGTTATATCTTTTTAACAGATTAAAACTGAAGTTTGTTAATAATGTGCACAAATTGTTATATCGTTTAAAGTTTAAAGAGTCCTTTCATTCATTTATCTTGTTCGTAATAACAAATTAAATAGATAAAGTGATAGCACAATTTTATAATTCTTTTTCAACTTATATGATTTAATTCGATAAACTTGATTTAGAACAAAGCACAAAAGCTTGTCACAAATGTTTAATTAATTGGTTTAAATAAATACAAACTTATTTGCTAAGTTCATAAAAATGAACCAAACGCACTAAACGACGAACCGATCGGATAACTTTTAGTCAAGTTGTATCCTTTTAATAGATTAAAACCGAAGTTCATTAATAATATATACAAATTGTAACATAGTTTAAAGTTTAAATACACCTCCCATTTATTTGTTACGTTCAAAGTAATGAATCAAATGGATAAATTGATACCACAATTTGACCGTTCCACTGTAGGTTTTCATTCATATAAGCATGTGGCAATACTAACTTAGGGTGTTAATTGGCCAAGCCAACATCACAACACATAAATAAATTACCTACTAAAGGAAAATATTCATTAACCAGGATTTTGCCTCAGCCAAGTGCAAGTATTATAACATAATAAAATAACATGATTAGAAATCTAATGGCAACACAGTTCCTTATTACAATTTAGCTTGAAATAAAGAAACTTAAGTACTACTTGCTATGGAGAATCTACCCTGCTAACTCTGGGCAACTCCTGCTAAGAAAAACTCGTACTATGAAACTAGTGCTGATCCTTCATAAAAAAATGCATGAGTATTTCTACAAATTCTCACTAGGTGGCATGAAAAACCACCCTAAAATAGAAGATTATGATAATGTACAAATATAGTAGAAATCAACAATGAACACAATGCAAAACCTTCTGCAAAATCATACCACATAAAGGTAATTATTATCAGATAAACCACACTCCCAAATTGGCAACTAATGCAAACTTAAACAACTCAACTGATATCTACACCGTTTAGAAAATAACTCATTTTTGTAATATGAAAAACCAACTCCCGTTCACAAGGAGTACTGCAAATTAGCAAGGAAATCCTAACATCCCTAAGGATCCACTTCGATCAGCCATGGGTCTAGAGATGCAAGTACCAGCTGTGCTCATGGACACAATGGCTAGAGGTAGTTGAGACTTCCATGATGGTCAAAAACCTAGTTTGCACATTTGTAAGGATCCATATTCCCAAAGCAGCAAAAACCACAAAGGTCTGAAAGATTACAACCATGGCTATTGTTGTGAACTAATACAATGCTGAATGAACATATGACTTAATACATCCAAAGATTTAATACTAAACACAACTATCATGTATGCAACCGACTCTCATGATTGGCATAATAATAGGCAGATTTAGGTCTTAAGCATGTGAATTAATCAACATGACATGGACTCAAACTTCTGCTGAGATGAATTGTCTAATTTAACATTATAATGAAACGGATTGGGGCTGAGATGAACAACTCAATTCAGCCACCTAACATGACAAATTCAGGTTGTTACAACAATCAACATTCAACAAAAGGTATATTACAATCAAGACTGAAATTCAGGGACAACATAGGTTGAATTTCAGAAGCATTTTAAGTTGAAATTCAAAGACAACATTGGCTGAAATTTAGAAGCTTCTTAGGCTTAAATTCAAAGACTCAATAAACATGAATACATCATGAACTAAGGCTCAAAGATCTGGGATTCAATCATCAAGACTACAACCTAAATCAAGCTAAGACTCAAGTATTAGGTAGGCAATAAAAAAACCTAAACTAGGGGTGAAATTTAGGTATTCTCTTAGCATGATTATAACTTAAACTAAGGCTACGAATTTGGTATTAATTTGGCCAAAGTATAACCTAAAACAAGGCTACAATTCAGGGATTTCAATAAGCAAAAGTGTAGACTTAAACTAGGATGCAAATCAGGGATCTAAATAAGTAAAAGTAGAGCCTAAACCAAGGCTTTAAATAAGGGATTTAAATGACAAAAATATTTCCCAACTTAAGGCCACTAGTTAGGGATTAAGTAGGCAAAAGTATGGCCTAAACTAAGTCTCCAAATTAGTGGTTTAATTGACCAAAGTAGAGCCTAAGCTAAGACATCAAATCTGGGATTTAATTAACCAAAGTAGAGCCTAATCCAAGGTTTGAAATCAGGAATTTAGTTCACAAAAAGGATGGCCTAAACTAAAGCCATAAACCAGAGATTAAATTTAGCAGAACTTGTACACAAATTAATGATGATTTACATGACTAGAATAAAAATCATTCATGCAAAATATAGGGCTCAAATATATGACAAAAATAGGCAACATGCTTGCATAAATTAGGGCTAATATACTTGACAAAAATCAGAATCATGTATGCACAATTCAGCCATATATATAAGAAATAAGATCACAATCATTCAAGACTAATAAAGGCAGATTCATGATATCAAAAACCCCCCTATAGCAAGGCTGAACTATGGATAAATTACATCTACCAAAATCTCATACTTAAGGGTGTAAAAAGATGTACCTACTTCTACCAATTCATCCCCAATGCTCCTAGCCCTTCCTCCTACGCTTTTAGGCCTTGAATTCAATCCAAAGAGGCTGCTATGTGCCCTTTAAAGTTGCTAATTATAGTGGTCCTTCCTGGGAGAAGAAAGAAGAGGGAAGAGGTGGGAGGCCGAACCAAACAAAAAGAAGTGTCCACCTCCCTCTCTTTTCTTTTATAACAACCTCTCATAAGGTCTATAATTTTGGGCCAATAAGAGGGCTGAACTAATGTGGGTGAACTCCTCATAAGAATCTTATACCCCCCCCCCCCCAATAGGAACTTTAATTAGAGTCCTTAAAGGCCTCCCCCTAGCTTGTAGGGGTCACCCCCTAGAAAGTAGGGTCTGCCCCTACAATCTAGGGGTTGCCCCCTCATCCTCCTTTTGAGTGCCCTACAATCCTTTGACTCTCTATTAATTTATAATAAACTGATTCTTTTAAGACTTCCAACTTCAAGCACGATTAGGACTTCCAACTCCTAGCTCGATTAGGACTTCCCACTCTTAGCTTGATCAGGACTTCCAACTCTTATCACAATTTGGACTTCCAACTCCTAGCACGATTAGGACTTCCAACTCATAGTACGTTTAGGACTTCCAACTCCTAATACGTTTAGGACTTCCAACTCGTAGTACGTTTAGGACTTCCAACAAAAGTTGGACCCCTGAACCCTAAGTGGCCTACCCCTTACACACAAGGGTTGGACCAAAAACCTAACCTGTTAGCACATAAACAAATGTAGGGTTTAAAAAGAAATTGGGCAACTATTCAAACACACACACAAGCAAGGAAAGAAAAAAAGTTTTACCTAGAATTTAGGGTGTTACATCCTTCCCCCTTATTAGGCATTTCGTCTTCGAAATGGAGTGAACTAATTAGCAAAAAAATCTGGGTGTGCTTGCCTCATCTCCGACTCAGCTTCCCACGTCATTTCCTTAGAAGATTGTCTTTGCCACAAAACCTTCACTAAAGGAATGACTTTGTTTTGCAACACCTGTTCTTTTCTTTCTAGAATTTTGATTGGCTTCTCTTCAAAAGTGAGATCAGCCTCTTGCTTCTAGCATGGTGTAGTCTAGTATCCTTTTCTATTCAGAAGACTGCCTTTGCCACAAAACCTTCACTAGATGAATAATTTTGTTTCTCAACACCTGTTCTTTTCTATCTAGTATCCTTATTGGCTTCTCCTCAAAAGTGAGATCAGCCTCTAACTCTAACATGGTGCAGTCCAACAAATGGGAGGGATCAGGAACATACTTCCTCAGCATAGAAACATGAAAAATATTATGCACATCTGCAAGCTAAGGAGGTAATGCCAAACCATATGCGGCAAGTCCAATCATCTCAAGTATTTCAAAAGGACCAACATAACGAGGACATAATTTACCTTTCTTACCAAACCTCATAACCTCCTTAGTTGGAGAAACCTTTAGAAACACGTGATTCCCCACCAGGAACTCTAGCTCCCGCCATCTTTTATCTACATAGCTTTTCTATCGACTCTAAGCAGTGAGAAGTTTTTGTTTATTGTGCTTTACCTTCTTTGCACATTGCTGCACCAAATCAGATTTTAGAACCCTCTGTTCACTAACTTCATCCTAGCAGGTTGGTGATCTGCAAGGTCGGTCATAGAGTACTTCATATGGTGGCATGCCTATGATAGCATGGAAACTGTAATTATAGGCAAACTCAATTAGAGGTAAGTGCTCATCCTAATTTCCTTTCCACTCCAAGACACAAGTTCTAAGCATGTCTTCTAAGGTCTGAATAGTCCGCTCTGACTGACCATCACTATGAGGATGACCGCTCTGACTGACCATCACTATGAGGATGAAAAGCTGTGCTGAAATTCAGCTTTGTCCCTAAAGCCTCTTGCACTGTCTTTCAATAGCGAGAAGTGAAATGGTTGTCTCTGTCTAATACAATAGATAGTGGTATACCATGAAGTCTCACCATTTCCCTGATGTACAATGGTACCAAACTCTCAGGGTTTTGCTTCCAGCTCATAGGTAGGAAGTGTGCCGCTTTATTTAACCTGTCAACAATGACCCACACTACATCATGCCGCCTCTGAGTCCTATGCAAGCCTACAACAAAATCCATAGTTATGTGCGACCATTTCCACTGTGAAATCTCTAAGGGTTGCAGCAACCCTGTAGGCCTTTGATGTTCTGCTTTGACTTGCTGGCAAGTCAAACACCTAGCTACAAACTCACCTATGTTTTTCTTCATTCCATTCCACAGAAAGTTACGCCTGAGGTCATGATACATCTTGGTACCTCTTGGTTGGATTGTGTACTTGGAATGGTGTGCCTCATGCAATAACTCCTACTTCAGCTCATGCACTGCAGGAACCACTAGCCTTCCCTAGAACTGAATCCCTTCATCTACACCTTTGGTGAAGTTGGGTCTCTTTAACATCATCTGGACAGCATCATATCTTGGTGTTTCTATCACCCGTTGGACAATAGCAGATTGGATGGTGTGGTTGGCAAGGAAGGACTTTTTCTTTTGTGAAGGCAAATCAATGTGGCACTCAGCTATCTCTTATAAGAGTTTCCATTCCTTCACCATCATGTGAGCCACAACTGCCTCTATTTTCCTGCTCAAAGTATCAACCACAACATTTGCTTTGCCAGGATAATAGTGGATTGAGAAATCATAGTCCTTAATGTACTCTAGCCAGCTCCTCTGGCGCATGTTAAGATCTGGTTGAGAGAAAATATATTTCAAACTCTTATGTTCTATAAAAAACTTCAAATTTCTCACTATACAAGTAGTGCCTCCATATCTTCAAGGCAATGACCACTGTTGCAACCTCTAAGTCATGTGTTGGGTAGTTCTGTTTATGACTCTTGAGCTGTCTAGTAACATATACAATCACCTATCCATGCTACATGAGAACACAACCTAACTCCTTTGAAGTATCACTATAGATAACAAACCCACTGTGCCTGAAGGCAAGGTCAACACAGGCGCACTTGTTAGCCTCTTCTTTAGTGCTTGAAAGCTTCTCTCACAAGCATCATCCCAGGCAAACTTTACTCCCTTCTTGGTCAATGTGGTCATGGGCAAGGCTATGCTAGAAAACCCCTTAATAAATCTTTTATAGTACCATGCAATGCCCAGAAAGTTGCGAATCTCTATGACAGTCTTGGGGGTTTCCCACTTGAGCACTGCCTCCACCTTTGTTGTAACACCCTCCTTTGAGATTACTTGCCCCATAAAGTTAACACTCTTCAACCAAAATTCGGACTTACTGAATTTGGCATACAATTGATTTGCCTTGAATATGTTCAAGACCTCAATCAAGTACTAACTGTGCTCCTCTATGTTGGCTGAATAGACTAAAATGTTATCCACAAATACAATGATAAATTTATCCAAAATGGCCTTAAAAATCCTGTTCATCATATCCATAAAGGCAGCAGGGGCATTTATTAGACCAAAAAGCATAACTAAAAACTCATAATGCCCATACCCTGGTCCTCAAAGCTGTCTTAGATGTATCCTCCTCTTGGATTCATAAATAATGATAACCAAACCTTATGTCAATCCTAGAGAAGACCTTGGCTGATTGCAATTGATTAAAAAAGTCATCAATCCTAGGAAGTGGATACTTGTTCTTTATCACTACCTGGTTTAGCATTTTGTAGTCTTTGTACATCCGCAATGATCCATTGTTCTTTTTCACAAAGAGGACTGGTACTCCCTAAGGTGAAACATTAGGTCTGATAAACCCCTTGTCATGCATATCCTGCAACTGCTCCTTCAGTTCCTTTAACTTAGTTAGTGCCATCCTATAGGGTGCCTTAGAAATAGGGGAAGTGTCATGCAGTAAGTCAATAAAAAACTCAATCTCCCTTCTTGGAGGTAAGCTAGGTAACTATTTAGGGAAGACCTCAGGAAAGTTGCATACCACTTCAACTTCCGAGATTACATTGGCCAAGAATGCTTCAGAATCCTTAGGCAGAAGTTTACATGCCTTGAAGGCTGAAATGAAGCAACATCTACCCCTATCTAAAACACTTTGGAATGTTATCTTTCTTTCCCTAGGAATCCTAAAAGACACCCTCTTTTTATGATAGTCAATTGTGGCCTGGTATTCAGACAACCAGTCCATGCCCAAAATAACATCAAAGTCATATATCTCAAGCAACACAAAATTAACTAAGAAGACCCCATCCTCAATTGCAATAGGGACACCCTCTAAAAACTGTTTGGCTAATACATAATCTCCTAGGGCTGTTGTCACACTCAAGTCATACATAAGTTCAAAGAATAACTTTCTAAGACTCAATGCAAACACACTAGCAATAAATGAATGAGAGGAACCTGGGTCAAATAAGATTCTAGTCCATCTGCTAGAAACAAGGAGAGTACCTTCCACTATAGCACAGGAGGTTCTGGCATCTTTTGATGATATAGCAAACACTCTTGCTTGGACCATCATTCTTTGCTTTGGCTTTTCTGTGTCACCTTTATTAAGACAATTCCTAACACTACACCCCTTATCAAAGAATGCATAACAAACACCTCCTATCTTCTTGCTGGCAAGGCTTGCCAAGATGAGCTTGCTTATCACAAGACTTGCATTTGCCGCTATTCTTCTGAAATGGTTGGGTCTGCCTGTTCTGTTGGTTTTGCTGGTGTGGCATCTATTGATTCTGCTAATTTTGAGGCTTCTATTGATTCTGTTGGTTCTATTGATTTTTAGGCTTCTGTTGTTTGCTTGGACGGTTACTATCTTCCCTCCAGCCCTCTTGTTGTCTCCTTGCATTGGGTTACCCCATAATCCCTTACTCATTCCTTTCTTCCTATCCTACACCCTCTAAAAGTCTTCCTCTATGATGGATGCTAGCTCCACAGCTTTGGCCATAGTAGTGGGCTGAGATGGAAAACACCTTTGCTCTCAGTCCATCCTTGAAAACTCCAAACAAATTTCTTTGCCCTCTTCAGCTCAGTAAGGCAGGAATGAGTAGCAACTCTCAGCAAGTGCACAAACTTCGTCTCATACTGCAGAATAGTCAAGGAGCCCTGTTCTAAGTCAAGGAACTCCTTCTCCTTCTACCTTTAGATATGAGGAGGGAAGTACTTAAAGAAAAATACTTCCTTGAACTCCTCCCAAGAGACTTCCTGTCTGCCATGAAATTCATTCCTCTCAGCAGACTCCCACCAGAAAATAGCTTCTCCCACCAATGTAAAGGTAGCAAATGTCACCCTCTCATCATCAAGCACTTTCAGTCCTTTGAATATCCTTTCCACCTCTATGATCCACCTTTCAGCTTGCTCCGGGTCAGCCTCCCCTATGAAGGTAGGTGCAACCCTTCTAAATTGCTCTGAAGTAGTTGGCTTTAGGATTAAGACTATCTATCCTCTGTCCAGACCCCTCCTGGAATTTGATGGCTTGGGTTAGTTTCTAAAATAGAGTCCTCACATTGGGTTGTTCTCCAGCAGAAGAGGCACCAGTAACCAGATTCCCCCTTTGGCTCCTAGAAATGGGTACCACCTATGTTCTAGATAATACAATAAAAAGAGGGTTAATTGAACCAATTGAGTTCTACCCAACCTATGGCAATGTTATTAAACATTCTACTCATATTATTTCATACAATCATTTACTTGTAGATAGCTTTAATTTGCTCCAATACCAACTGTAACATCCCAGGTTTTCATTCACTTAAGCATGTGGCAATACTAACTCAGGGTGTTAACTTGCCAAGCCAACATCACAACTCATAAATAAATTACCTGCTAAAGCAAAATATTCATTAACTATTGGCTCAGCCAAGTGCAAGTATTGTAACATAATAAAATAACATGATTAGAAATCTGATGGCAACATAGTGCCTTTGTAACATCCCATATTTTTTTAAAATTTTTCTGTAATTTTTGGCTCATATTTTTATGAAGAAATTTGATGCTTTAGCGTATCTGTATTTATAATATTCGTAACCGTATGAGTCGGGAGTGGTGTTTAATCTTAGGTCATGGGCCTCAACGCATCACAGAAATTTTTTGGCGCGTAAATAGGATGAGACGCAGGAGAGTAGGAACTGGTAAACATGAAAATATATATATATATATAAAAAGGATCCCGCAAAGTGAAAAGTGAAAGGGGGTAGCCCCCTACACTTTGTGAGACTGGAGACAGCGACGCCACCGGCCTCCACCTGGCTGGTCTTGGCCTGGCAACACCGCCACCGCCTCCCCGGCCTGGACTCGCGGCCGTTGTTGCTCCGGTCCCCACTTTTCCGTTTCAGCCCAACAAAGACATCTGATGTGGATTCTGCCCCGATTCGCCACCGCCAGCAGTTGCATGGGTTCCAGACTGCCACCACAGCTCTGCCCCGGCCAGTGTGAACTCCAGCCACCTCTGTCCCAGCCCCCCTGCCTTCCTCTGCCGGCCTGAGGTAAGATTTGCTTTGCTGCCCATTTTTTCCCTCTTTGTCTATTTGTTGTGGCTGCCGGTGGCTGGCTGCTGCCAAATGACCATTGGGCCTCCCCGAGCCCCGCCCTGGCAAGGTTGCCGCCAACCAGGCCACCGTCTTGCCCGGAACTGCCTCTGGCCCTTCACCCTCCTTCCGCCCCTTTCCGATCCAGACAGATCATGTTCCTTCCCCTGTTTGTTTTCTATGACTGTGAGTAGCCGGAGGAGCTCCAGCTCACTGCTGCCGGCTCCGCCTTGGGCCGATGATGGCAGGTAGCTACCACTTTTGTGCCCATTCACCTATCTTCCGCCCCATTGCTCCTCTCAGTTCAAAACACAGCTTCGGTCTAGTGGTGATGATTCTCCATCGCTAGACCGTCCAATTGGTGTCCGTCCAGCTCGTCGTGGTTTGCAATTGCTGGGTCACCACCATATCATAAGTCCGTCCCCCAGCCCCATCTGGCCATTTGTAGCTCGACAATACGTGCATGTCGCCCTAACTCAGCACATTGCCACCTCGACTAAATTGAGTTCAATTGTTTCTTCTAACCAATGATTTTGTTACTGCCAACATAGGCCAATGGATAGCCGCGACCCCAGCTTGTCCCAATGATGATAACGGGCCACCGCTCCCGGCCTCCCCTACATGCCTTCTATCTAAAACAGACGTCCCCTAGCTTCGGGGTATGCCTCTGATCACTGTCGAGTGACCCACCCTAGCCTAGGGCCAACGTGTCCGACCTGACATCGCGTGGACTTGGGCCGTATGTTCAACTGACGTGGGCTTTGCCCCAGCCCAGTGATATCAAGGGCCATCAATTCTGGAATGTTTCTACCTCTGCACCCTCACTTTTGTTACACATGACCCAAAACCTACAGGAAAAAGTTCCTGAACTCCGATTCTTCCAAGGAGAAGTAATATTGGAAGTCATTAGACTCAGCCCATCGAAGGCTAGACCGATGTCGTGCCTATATCCTCCACCATAAGTCATGCTTGATGCACGGCTGTTTGTATGATGATTTGGTTGTAGGTAGCATTTAGAAATGATGATGCCTTTGTCGGCCACCTAAGTCGGGCCTTAGTGCCTCAACGTGTGTTTATGGAACAACTCCACCACTAATGCCCTCTGTCTCCCCTATGTCCGTGAGTACGCAACCAAGCCCTCAGCTATGTTGTGAGGCTTTGTTTGACAAATGAGGAATTGTTGCCATTCGAGGTAGTCCATGGTCTATTTTAACATTTGTGGCCAATAAGTGTTTTAAACTGTTGGTTGGCCTTCAATTAGTCACCTCCTATTCTATTGTCGCTCTTGCCATCCCTAGTGGCGGACCTTGTGTCCGGCCACCCTAGTGCGCCCATCTTTATGCTTTGAATGAAATTAATATAACTTTATCGAGATTAATTCTAGCATCTCTGAAAATCCTCGGGATAGCAACTCTCTCAATGTGATGTTTTTGGCTGCCAATTCCACCACCATCATGTGTTCGCCATCAAATTTATGTGGATTACGAGGTAGGGGACCTTGAACTCGTAATTTTATGACATCATACTTTTATTATGTTATGCTAGGAGTTTATAATTAAATATTTTACATGATAAATGTTGACTAAATAAGCATATTTTATGTATGTGAAAAGTAAGGGTACAGTGTAAGTTACAAATTATGTGTATGTGATCAGAGCATGTGATAAATCTTTGTTGTGGGTTGGTAGTGTATGATCGATGGGCACAAGTATGTGCGTTTGTAAGTTTGTCGAAGGGGTACTTCATGGGCTACAACATAGAAATTGTGACTGTATGACGAGCGAGGAAAGATGTAAGATTGACAGTCAAAGGTTGGATTTGATGAGATTGAAAAATTGGTTTGGATTGAGTTGGGTAGTACGTTGGAGCAATAAGCAGAAGACCTAAGCGATGCAAATATTTGGAAGATTCAAGGTTCTTAACATCTTTGGGGATTGTGAATTAGTGAAAGTGGACAGCATAATTGTACCCTCATAATGTATATAATATAAATTATAACAGAAAAACAATGAGTAAGGAATTAATAAGGGTTTGATAACGGGACCTAGGTCTAAGGGTTTCACTCGAGGAGTTTGAGAAGGACAGTTTGGTTTTTAGGCGAATGGTGTAAGATATAAGACCGTAAGTATATGATGGTAAGAGTCTTAGTAGGAAATTCGAGTTTGACAAGTAGGGTTATGCAGAGATTTGTAAGATTGTAAGGGTAAGAGAGTTCTAAGTATGATTGGATGAGTTAAGTTGGAGTAGGTTACTTGGTGGACTAAGGCTTCAGAACCGGTGTGGTTCTAGCTTGATTGGCTGAAGAATGTAAGCCGGAAGTAGTTCCAAACACAATCATACATGCATAAGTTACCTAATATGAACTTAAATGGTAAGTAATAAGTTTGATAATATTGTGAGTTTGAGACTTGAGGGTTTTGATGGATTAAGTTCTATTTTTGATACAATCGATAAGTAATCGATTGAGTGTCTTTCCTAGTCTAGCCATGTTGTTATCCTGCGGGATTTAGTCTTGGTGCTATAATTTTGCCCAGACGTTTGATGCTCTGTTAAGAGCACTATAAGTTTCCGCCCTTTGTGGGCTCTGTATATTTTTTGCCTATAGATGACACTCTATGTTCTGCCCAAGAGTCGCACTGTAAGATTCCTACCCAATAGTGGCACCATATATTTTCCACCTTTAGTTGGCATTGTATGGCCCCAGAGAATGGGCATTTGCGCGCTCAGGTAAGTAGTATCATGGACCTACTCTTACGCATAGGTGGGCCTTGCCTTCGAAAAAGTTCATGTCATCTAGTTACTCCCTGAAGGTAAGGTTCACCCCAGTGACATTCTTTTCCTTTTCAACATTTAAGCTAATGAGCTTCAGTTGCCAATAGCATGTGTACGATAGTAAGAGTAACCTATATGTTTTAGATTCTAAGTAAGTTGTACGTGTAAGAATCAGAGTAAGTGTAAGTGTAAGTGCAAACTTCTATGAAAAATGGTAAGAGTAAGTTCGTACGAGTAAGGTCATATGAGTCTATGTAAGTTATATGAGAAAGCATATGGTTGGACAAGTAAGATAGTAAGACTATGATTCAGAGTGTAAATGTATGTTCAGCCAATATGATCGTATGTGTGAAATACTTTATTTATGTTTCATATTTTCTAGCTTCATGTATGGTTGCATGAATGTATCTATGTATGAACTTACAAAGTTTATTGATTTATTTCCCCTATTGGGTATTTTCCTACTAATTATAAAAATATTCACCCTAGTTTTTAGCTCTTTGTTTGGAGGCTTTTGTAGGTCAATTGATATCTTTTTGAACTGGACTATTCCCCATGGTGGACTATTCTTCCTCAACCTGGAGTGCAATGAAATCGTAGTGAGGCTATGTGTGGATTTTAGTACCACGATTTCATGTATTGATTAAGGTGAGAGAAATGTATTATGTACTAGATTTTGGGTATGTATATACGATTCATTTTTCAGATTGTGAAAGAACTTGTACTCAGAGATGCTTGGGAGGTATTTGTTTTGAAAGCTCATAGCCATGGAAGATTTTACTTTTATGTTTTCATGACAATTTTTTCATTCTTCCTTAACTTATGTGATTTAATTCACTTAACTAGTTTTAGAACAAAGCACCCAAGGTCATCAAAAATGTGTATTTAGTTGTTGTAAAGAAATAAGTACACATTTACTAAGTCCATAAGAATAAATGAAACACACTAAATACCAAAACAATCAGACAACTTTTAGTCTAGTTACATCCTTTTAATAAATTAAAACTAAAGTTTGTTAATAATATGCACAAATCGTTATATCGATTTAAAGTTTAAAAAAGCCTCCCAATCATTTATTATATTGATAATTATGAATCAAATGGAGAAAAATGATATCACAATTTGATCATTCTTCCTTAACTTATGTGGTTTCATTAGCTTAACTAGTTTTAAAATAAAAAAAATAAGCTCGTTACAAATATATATTCAGTAGTTTTAAATAAATAAGTATTAATTTACTAAGTTCAAAAGAATAAATTAAACACACAAAACGACGAGATAATTGGACCACTATCTGTCGAGTTATATGCTTTTAATCGATTAAAATCGATGTTTGTTATGAATGTGCATCAATCATTACATCATTTAAAGTTTAAAGAGACCTCCGAAATATTTATTATGTTTGAAATTATGAATCAAATGGAGAAAGTGAACCACATTTTAACCGTTCTTTCTTAACTTATGTGATTTTATTTACTTAACTTATTTTAGAACAAAACACCAAAGCTCGTCATGAATGAATATTTAGTTATATTAAAGAAATGCGTACTTATTTACTATCTTCATAAAAATGAATGAAACAAACTAAACGACAAAGCAATTGGACAACTTTTGGTCTAGTTATATCATTTTAATTGATTAAAACTGAAGTTTATTAATAAAGTGCACAAATTGTTTTAATTGATTAAAACTGAAGTTTATTAATAAAGTGCACAAATTGTTCTATCTTTTAAAGTTTAAAAAGTCCCCTTAATCATTTGTTATGTTCATAATTACGAATCAAATGGAGAAAGTAATGCCATAATTTTGTTGTTCTTCCTTAACTTATGTGATTTTATTTGCTTAATTAGTCTTAAAATAAATGACCCAAGATTGTTATGAAAGTATAATTTTAAAGAAATAAGTACTAATCTACTATGTTCGCAAGAATGAATCGATCGTACAAAACGACAAAATAGTTGGACCACTTTTGGTCGGGTTATATGCTTTTAATTGATTAAAACTAAAGTTCATTATGAATGTGGACAAATTGTTATATTATTCTAAAGTTTTAAAAAACCTCTCAATTATTCATTAGGTTCATAATTACGAATCAAATAGAGAAAGTGATACCACAATTTGACCGTTATTCATTTACTTATGTGATTTTATTTACATAAATAATTTTAGAATAAAGCATAGAAGCTTGTCACAGATGTATATTTAGTTGTTTCAAATAAATACGTACTCATTTATTACGTTTGTAAGAATGAATCAGATGGACCAAATGACAAACCAATCGTACCACTTTTTTGGTCTAGTTATATCTGTTTGTTACGTCCAAACCAAGATTATGAAGTAGTCTAATTCAGATTTAAGTTTTTACTTGTCAACTATAGTAAACAAGGTCGATGCACAGGGAAAACCTTGTGTGATAAAGAAAACTATTACGAAGAGAATAGTATAGAGAAGGAAGGTAAAATAGAGAATAAGAGACAATCAAAGAGAAAGTGCTAAGGCATCGAAAATCTACTTGTAATAAATCTCTAATGTATATTTGATTCAAATGATAACTCAATTAAAATCAAATGAAAATTTGTCTCATTCGAAAAATCTATCTTTTAAAGAACTTTGAAATAGAACAATAGTAATTTATTGTTTACTATGTGAAAGCATTAAGTATATAACCATAGGGAATTATAAGCATTCAACGTGCCTTTTGTCAATGCCGAATCAAATAATTATATAAATTATAAACTCTTTAAATATAAAACATCAATTTAAAATAATAAAGAACTTACTTGAATCAAAGTAGCCATTAAACATCAAGTACAAGCTTCATCCCTAGCCTTAGCTTGAGAGCTTAGAAAGTCATTATAATAAAACTAAAAATATAAATACAAAAGAGGAGAAAAAAATATGAGAAGAGAGCTCCAAAAAGGAGGGAATGATGCCTCTATCACGTCCACCCCTCTATTTATAAGAGTAGAAGGTGTTATTTTAAAGATGAAAGTCCAATCATATCTCTCTATATTGCTCCTGATTGATTGCCTGATTGGTTTTTTTTGTCATGATTAGATTATAAATTAAATAAATAATTTAATTATTTATTTAAAAAATAAGTATCTTTGAATCTTCCTTTAGTTATCTAATCAGCCTCATTGTCTTCCATATATGCATATCAATCACAACCAATGAAAATATTCTTCATGTGTTGGCCTCAGGTTAGTTTACTAGCTATCCGTTTACATGCCGAATTCAACATATAAATCTTTAGAATTGTCAATTTCTTCCTAAACTAACAATTGTAGCCATGGAAATCTTCTTTTTAATGCCACCCAAATCGTATCAATCCAAATTATATATAGAAAGATATAGTCAAAATACAAAGGCTATGTCAATCTGTCCAAATAAGCTTCTTCCCAAATTTAGTTCTCTTGATTGAAATATGAAATCCAACGGGTCCACAAGGTTGTGTTTGACCATTTATGCATGTTTAGACCATTAGAAGCTCATTCTTGACTTTTAAATAGCTTTGGGTAGTTGGGCTTTACTTCCTCTTCTAGTTAGATCCGGTTGAAACCTATTTAGACATGTAAACCCAATTAAGGTCCCACTAACTTATTCAAAACATAAAATGGCTCAAATAAGTAATGAATTAACACATAATAAGATTGAAATTTGAAATTTTAAAATATTTAATTTAACATTATTTCAATGCATCAATATCCCTTTAATCGACTAAAATGAAAGTTCGTGAATAATGTAAACAAATTGTTATATCGTTTAAAGCTGGAAGAGAACCCACAATCATTTGTTACGTACATAATTATGAATCAAATGGAAAAAGTTATACCACAATTTGACAATTCTTCCTTAACTTGTGATTTCATTCGCTTAATTAGTTTTAGAAAAAAACACCAAAGCTCGTCACAAATGTCTATTTAGTTGTATTAAATGCGTACTCATTTACTATCTTCATAAGAATGAATAAACGCACTAAATGATGAACCACTTTTGGTCAAGTTATACATTTTTAATCGATTAAAACCAAAGTTTGTTACGAATGTGTACAAATCGTTATATCGTTTAAAGTTTAAAGAGTTATCTGAATCATCTGTTGCATTCATAATTATGAATTAAATAAGGAAAGTGATATCACAATTTGACCGTTCTTCCTTAACTTATGTGATTTTATTTGCTTAACTAGTTTTAGAAGAAAGCACCAAAGCTCATCATGAAAGTAAATTTAGTTGTATTAAAGAAATACGTACTCATTTACAATGTTCATAAGAATGAATGAAACACAGTAAATGTCTAAGAAATTAGACAACTTTTGGTTTAGTTATATCTTTTTAATCGATTAAAACTAAAGTTCATTAATAATGTGCACAAATCCTTTTATCTTTTATAATTTAGAAAGACCTCACAATCATTTTCTACGTTCATAATTATGAATCAAATGGAGAAAGTGATGTCATAACTTGACCGTTCTTCCTTAACTTATGTAATTTAATTTTCTTAACTAGTTTTAGAACAAATGACCTAAGCTCGTAATGAATATATATGTAGTTATTTTAAAGAAATAAGTACTAATTTACTAAGTTCGCAATAATGAATTGATCACACAAAATGGCAAAATAATCAGACCACTTTTGGAAAAGTTTTTATGTTTTATTTGATTAAAACTGAAGTTCATTATTAATGTACAAAAATCGTTATATTATTTAAAGTTAAAGAAGATCTCTCAATCACTTGTTAGGTTCGTAATTATGAATAAAATAAGAAAAGTGATGCCACAATTTGACCGTTCTTCATTAACTTATTTGATTTCAATTTTTGTGACGAATGTATATTTAGTTATTTTAAAGAAATAAGTACTAATTTACTAAGTTCATAAGAATAAATTAGACGCACAAAATGATGAAATAATCAGACCACTGTCAAGTTATTTGCCTTTGCCTTTAATTGATTAAAACCAAAGTTTGTTACTAATGTGTACAAATCGTTACATCGTTTAAAGTTTAAAGAGACCTTCGAAATATTTGTTACATTCGTAATTTAGAATCAAATGGAGAATGTAAACCATAATCTAACTGTTCTTCATTAACTTATGTGATTTCATTAACTTAACTAGTTTTAGAACAAACCACCAAAGCTCGTCACGAATGTATATTTAGTTGTATTAAAAAAATACTTACTTATTTACTATGTTCGTAAGAATGAATAAAACACAATAAATGATGAAGCGACCGGATAAGTTCATTAATAAAGTGCACAAATTGTTATATCATTTAAAGTTTAAAAAGATCTCTTAATTATTTGTTATGTTTATAATTACGAATAAAATGGAGAAAGTGATGTGACAATTTGATTGTTGTTCCTTAACTTATGTGCTTTATTCGCTTAACTAGTTTTTAAACAAATGACCCAAGCTCGTAACGAATGTATATTAACGTGTTTTAAAGAAATAAGTACTAATTTACTAAGTTTATAAGAATGAATCCATTGTACAAAACGACGAAATAATAAGGCCATTTTTTATCAAGTTATATGTTTTTAATCGATTAAAGCCAAAGTTCATTAAGAATGTGCACATATCGTTATATCATTTGGAAGTTTAAAAAGTCCTCCCAATCATTCATTAGGTTCGTAATTACAAATTAAATAAGGAAAGTGTTACCACAATTTGACCGTTCTTCCTTAACTTATTTTATTTCATTCGCTTAAGTAGTTTTAGAACAAAGCATCAAAGCTCTTCACAAATATATATTTAGTTTTTTTAAAGAAATAAGTACGAATTTACTAAGTTCGTAAGAATAAATCAAACGCACAAAATGACGAACGAAACAGACCACCTTTAGTTCATTAATAATGAGCACATATCGTTATATCGTTTAAAGTTTAAAAATACCTCTGAATCATTTGTTATATTCGTTATTACCAATCGAATAGAGATAGTAATACCACAATTAGACCATTCTTCCTTAACTAATATTATTTCATTCGCTTAACAAGTTTTAAAACAAAGCACATAAGCTCGTCCCAAATGTTTATTTAGTTGTTTTAAAAAAATACATACTCATTTACTAAGTTTGAAAGAATGAATAAAATGCACTAAATGATGAACTAGTTGGACCAATTTTGGTCTAGTTATATCATTTTATTCTATTAAAACTGAAATTCGTTAAGAATGTGCATAAATCGTTATATTGTTTAAAGTTTAAAGAGAACTCCTAATCATTTGTTATGTTTATAATTATGAATCAAATGGAGAAAGTGATGCCACAATTTGGTCGTTCTTCTTTAACTTACTTGATTTTATTCACTTAACTAGTTTTAGAACAAAAGATGCAAGCTCATCACGAATATATATTTAGGTTTTTTAAAGAAATACGTACTCATTCACTAAGTTTGTAAGAATTGATCAAATGCATTGAACAACAAACAAATTTGACAACTTTTGGTCCATTTATATCATTTTAATCGATTAAAACAGAAGTTCATTAATAATGTGCATAAATCGTTATATCATTTAAGGTTTAATGACTCATCCCAATCATTTGTTACCTTATGTGATTTTATTGGCTTAACTAATTTTAGAACAAAGCACACATGGTTGTCATGAATGTGTGTTTAGTTGTTATAAAGAAATGAGTACACATTTAATAAGTTTGTAAGAATGAAAGAAACGCACTAAATGTCGAATCAATCAGACCACTTTTGGTCTAGTTATATACTTTTTAATCAATTAAAACCAAATTGCATTAATAATGTATACAAATTATTATATCATTTTAAAGTTTAAAAAGACCTCTCAATCATTTGTTGTGTTCGTAATTATGGATCAAATGGAGAAAGGGATACCACAATTTGACCATTTTTTATTTAACTTATGTGATTTTTTTTACTTAACAAGTTTTACAATAAATAACCGAAGCTCATCATGATTATATATTTAGTTGTTTGAAAGAAATATGTACTTATTTACAATGCTTATAAGAATGAATTAAATGGACTAAATGACGAACCAATCAGTCTACTTTTGGTCTAGTTATATCATTTTAATTGATTAAAATCGAAGTTCATAAAGAATGTGCACAAATCGTTATATCGTTTAAAGTTTAAACAGGCCTCCTAATCATTTATTACGTTCTTAATTATGAATTAAATAGAGAAAATGATACCACAATCTGACCGTTCTTCTTTTACTTATGTGGTTTTATTCACTTAACTAGTTTTAAAACAATGGTCTTAATCTTGTCACGAATGAATATTTAGTTGTTTTAAAGAAAGAAGTACTCATTTACTAAGTTAGTAAGAATTAATCGAACGCATTAAACAACGAACAAATTGGACCACTTTTGGTCTAGTTATATTCTTTTAATCGATTAAAACTGAAGTTTATCAACAATGTGCACAAATTATTATACTGTTTAATCATTTGTTGTGTTCGTAATTATGGATCAAATGGAGAAAGAGATACCACAATTTGACCATTTTTTATTTAACTTATGTGATTTTTTTACTTAACAAGTTTTACAACAAAGAACCGAAGCTCATCATGATTATATATTTAGTTGTTTGAAAGAAATATGTACTTATTTACAATGTTTATAAGAATGAATTAAATGGACTAAATGATGAACCAATCAGTCTACTTTTGGTCTAGTTATATCCTTTTAATTGATTAAAATCGAAGTTCATAAAGAATGTGCACAAATCGTTATATCATTTAAAGTTTAAACAGGCCTCCTAATCATTTATTACGTTCTTAATTATGAATTAAATAGAGAAAATGATACCACAATCTGACCGTTCTTCTTTTACTTATGTGGTTTTATTCACTTAACTAGTTTTAAAACAATGGTCTTAATCTTGTCACGAATGAATATTTAGTTGTTTTAAAGAAAGAAGTACTCATTTACTAAGTTAGTAAGAATTAATCGAACGCATTAAACAACGAACAAATTGAACCACTTTTGGTCTAGTTATATTCTTTTAATCGATTAAAACTGAAGTTTATCAACAATGTGCACAAATTATTATACTGTTTAAAGTTTAAAGAGGCCTCCCAATAATTTGTTATTAAAACAATGGTCTTAATCTTGTCACGAATGAATATTTAGTTGTTTTAAAGAAAGAAGTACTCATTTACTAAGTTAGTAAGAATTAATCGAACGCATTAAACAACGAACAAATTGAACCACTTTTGGTCTAGTTATATTCTTTTAATCGATTAAAACTGAAGTTTATCAACAATGTGTACAAATTATTATACTGTTTAAAGTTTAAAGAGGCCTCCCAATAATTTGTTACATTCACAATTACTAATTAAATAGAAAAACCGATACCACAATTTGACCGTTCTCCCTTAACTTATGTGATTTCATTCATTTAACTAGTTTAAAAACAAAGGACATAAGCTCGTAACAAATATATACTCTTTTACATAGTTCATAAGAACGAATCAAACACACAAAACAAAAAAAATAATCGAACTACTTTTTGTTAAGCTATATGCTTTTCAATCGATTAAAACCGAAGTTTGTTATGAATGTATATAAATCATAATATCATTTAATGTTTAAAGAAACTTTAGAATTATTTGTTACGTTTATAATTATGAATTAAATAGAGAAAGTGAGACCACAATTTGACTGTTCTTCCTTTACTTATGTGATTTTATTCGCTTAACTAGTTTTAGAATAAAGCACCTAGCTCATCACAAATGTATATTTAGTTGTTTTGAAGAAATAAGTACTCATTTATTTTATTTATAAGAATAAATCAAACACACTGAACGACGAAGCATCATACCACTTTAGTAAAGTTATATCCTTTTAATTGATCAAAACTGAAGTTCATTAAATATGAACAAATTGTTATACCATTTAAATTTTATAAATTTTCTAATCATTTGTTACATTCGTAATTACGTATTAAATACAAAAACTGAGGCCACAATTTTACTATTCATCCTTAAATTATGTGATTTTACTTGCTTAATAAGTTTTAAAACAAAAGACCCAAGCTCGTAACAAATGTATATTTAGTTGTTTTAAAGAAATGAGTACTAATTTACTAAGTTCATAAGAATAAATCAAAAGCACAAAATGACAAAATAATCGGACAACTTTTTATCAAGTTATATGATTTTAATCAAGTAAAACCAAAGTACGTTATGAATGTGAAAAAATTGTTATCTCATTTAATGTTTAAAGAGACCTCTGAATTATTTGTTACTTTTGTAATTACGAATCAAATGGTGAAAGTGATACTACAATTTGAATAGTCTTCTTTAACTTATGTGTTTTCATTTACTTAACGAGTTTTAGAACTAAGCACCAAATCTCATCACAAATGTATATTTAGTCATATTAAAGAAATACATACTCATTTAGTATGTTCATAAGAATGAATGAAACGTACTGAATGACGAAGTAATAAGATAACTTTTTGTCTAGTTATATCATTTTAATCGATTAAAACTGATATTCATTAATAATGAACACAAATCATTATATCATTTAATGTGTTAAAAGATCTCTCAATCATTTGTTAGGTTAATAATTATGAATCAAATGGAGAAAGCGATAACACAATTTAACCGTTCTTCCTTTAATTTATATGATGTCATTCGCTGAACTAATTTTAAAAAAATCACCGAAGCTCATCATGAGTGTATATGTAGTTGTTTTAAAAAAATAAGCACTCATTTACTATGTTAGTAAGTATGAATCAAACACACTAATTGACGAACCAATTGGACAATTTTTGGTCTAGTTATATCCTTTCAATCGATTAAATCCAAAGTTCATTAATAATATCACAAATAATCCTATCGTTTTAAAGTTTACAAAGGCCTCTCAATCATTTATTAAGTTCGTAATTATGAATCAAATGGAGAAAGCGATAACACAATTTGACCATTCTTCCTTTAACTTATACATCATTCGCTTAACTAGTTTTAGAATAAATCACCGAAGTTCATCACGAATGTACATGTAGGTGTTTTAAAGAAATTAGCACTGATTTACTATGTTAGTAAGAATAAATCAAAGGCACTAATTGACTGACCAATCGGACAACTTTTGGTCTAGTTATATCTTTTTAATTGATTAAATTTAAAGTTCATTAATAATATGCATAAGTCGTTATATCATTTCAAAGTTTAAAAAGACCTCTCAATGATTTGTTAGGTTTGTAATTACGAATAAAATTATAAAAGCGATACCACAATTTGACCATTCTTTCTTTAACTTATGTAATTTTATTCTTTTAACTAGTTTTAGAATAAAGCACCGAAGCTCATCACGAATGTTTGTTTAGTTGTTTTAAAGAAATACGTACACATTTACTATTTCGTAAGAATGAATCAAATTAACTAAATGATGAACCAATCGAACTTCTCTCAGTCTAGTTATATCCTTTTAATCGATTAAAATCGAAGTTCATTAAGAATGTGCACAAATCTTTATATCATTTAAAGTTTAAAGAGAACTTCCAATCATTTATTACGTTCGTAATTATGAATTAAATTTAGAAAGTGATACCACAATTTGATCATTCTTCCTTAACTTGTGTAACTAGTTTTAGAACAAAGGACATAAGCTCATCACAAATATATACTTAGTTGTTTTAAAAAAATAAATACTCATTTACTAAGTTAAATAAGAATGAATCAAATGCACAAAATGACGAAATAATCGGACCACTTTTTGTAAAGTTATATGCTTTTAATTGATTTAAACCAAAGTTCATTATGAGTGTGTACAAGTAATTATATCGTTTAAAGTTTAAAGAGACCGAATTATTTGTTAATTTTGTAATTAGAACAAAATACTAAAGCTTGTCACGAATGTATACTTGGTTCTATTAAAGAAATACATATAAATTTTCTATGTTCGTAAGAATGAATTAAACGCACTAAATGACAAAGCAATTGGACAACTTTTGGTCTATTTATATCCTTCTATTTGATTAAAACTGAAGTTTATTAATATTGTATACAAATCGTTATATTGTTTAAAGTTTAAAAAGACCTCTTAATTATTTTTTACATTCATAATAACGAATCAAATGGAGAAAGTGATACTACAATTTTACTGTTCTTCCTTAACTTATGTGATTTCATTCGTTTAACTAGTTTTAGAAAAAAAGGACCAAAGCTCGTAACAATTGTATAGTTAGTTGTTTTAAATAAATAAGTATTAATTTACTAAGTTCGTAGGAATGAATCAAAAGCACAAAATGATGAAATAATCGAACCACTTTTAGTCAAGTTTAATGCTTTTAATCGATTAAAACCGAAGTTTATTATGAATGTACACAAATCATTATATCATTTAAAGATTAAATAGACCTCTGAATTATTTGTTACGTTCATAATTTTGAATCAAATGGAGAAAGTGAACCATAATTTTACCGTTCTTCCTTAACTTATGCGATTTTATTCACTTAACTAGTTTTAGAACAAAGTACCAAATCTCATCACGAATGTATATTTAGTTGTATTAAAAGAATATGTACTCATTTACTATATTCGTAAGAATGAATTATATGCACTAAATTACAAAGTAATCAGACAACTTTTTGGTCTAGTTATATCCTTTTGATTGATTAAAATCGAAGTTAATAATATTGTACACAAATCATTATATCGTTTAAAGTTTAACAAGTCGTCTTAAGCATTTGTTACGTTCGTAATTACGAATCAAATGTAGAAAGTGATGCCACAATTTGACTGTTCTTCTTTAACTTATATGATTTCATTTGCTCAACTAATTTTAAAATAAAGCACCAAAGGTCATCACGAATGTATATTTAGTTGTTGTAAAGAAATAAGTACACATTATAATGTTCGTAAAATTAAATGTGACAGACTAAATGACTAAACAATCAGACCACTTTTGGTTATGTTATATCATTTTAATCGATTAACACCAAATTTCATTCATAATGTGATGGAAATAGAAGAGTAGCGGATTGCAGCCAAAGAGAACAACAAACAAAATCCAATTCGATGAGGAAATCCGGCTCAAGAACTGTCAGAGGCCTCCAAATGCAAGTGATGGCACTCACAAGCAAATGGGCATCTGAAACTACCTCCTACAAGAGTGAAGACATGAGCCAGGGATAAGTGGTTTGGAAGGGCATATCTTCAACAAAACCTGATTTTTGGAGTGAACACACTCAACAAACAATCACCATATTTCTGGATTCAAAACAAAGCTTCCATTAAAATATACCAAAGGCCTATTTATAGGCTTACAACATTCAAATTCGGAATTGAGAAGGAAGTACAAAATAAATGCACTTCAACAACATTCTAGGTGTTATAAAAGTAAAAATTACTACTCTCAACCATTCCTTGGGAAGGTAGAAGGCAAAAACAGATTACTATGCCACATTTAATGTTTAGTTTACACTGATTTCTGCACCATAAATAAATGTGACGAATTTGACTTTGTTCCATGGGGTTTCTTTAACTTTTCCTTCCATGTGCTTTATGAGCCTTCATCTTTAATTTCTTGGGCTTGATTTTCTATTGGCATTTCTTCTATGCCATACTCCTAGATCCCACATAAGATTTTCATCCCTTAAGAGTATATGCACAACTAAACTTTCACAACCAAATATGCCTAGAAGGATAAATTGTTGGAATTGAACTATGAAGTTGTACTTCACTACTTCATCAGCTAGTTTCACCACAAAAACTATTTCATCTCGATTAACATCGTAATATGCACAAATCGTTATATCATTTTAAAATATAAAATACCTCCCAATCATTTGTTAGGTATGTACCTATGAATGAAATGGAAAAAATGATACCATAATTTGACTGATCTTCCTTAACTTATTTGATTTAATTCGCTTCACTAGTTTTATAACAAAGCACTAAAGCTTATCACAAATGTATATTTAGGTATTTTAAAGAAATATGTACTAAGTTCATAAGAATAAGTTAAATATACTAAATGACGAACCAATTAGACAACTTTTAGTCTTGGTATATCATTTTAATCAATTAAAACTATAATTCATTAAGAATTTATATAAATCGTTAGATAGTTTAAAGTTTAAAGAGTCCTCACAATCATTTGTTAAGTTCGTGATTACGAATTAACCCCTTAGGAGTTGTGCTAAACAGACTACTTAGGCCTATTTTTTTATTAATTTCCATCACAAAAATAATCAGGCCCATAAAGCGACTTAAACGGCCAATTTATGCATCCAATTCGAATAAACGGGCCTTGCACTTTATATATAACTTCGATTGGTCAAAACTTCTTCATCTAAACTCCGATTCATACGTTCTTAGTGGCGTTTCGAAGCTCTTTCTATCTGCTTTCCATCAATATAGGATTCAGCTATCACTTCTAACTGATGATTAATTGATTTTAATGAGAAGGTCAAGGGGTCCAATACCCTAATTTCCACGTGATTGATTGACTTCAGGAATTTAGAAAAATTCCGGATGTTATAGCTCGACTAATCAAATTAAAGCTGAACTCGATCTAAAACCTTAGTTTGTCAGTGCAACAGACTTCACTTAATCTGTCCAACTCACAACAAAGCTCATCGTACACAAATCTTTACGTATTTATATAATCTCCGCCATCCAACTTACAACCAAAACATCTTACTCGGCATCATCAAATTGAGCTTCTCATAGTAGATCTCCGTTATCACCCTCTTACTTAAAATCTCATTTTTATGCTTACTTTTCACTTCATAATATGTACATTATGCTTGTACAATTATGCACGCTCTAACTGTCTAATAAACCCCCATAAGGCTCCAAGACTAAGTTCTCTTACTTACCGAACCCCTGATGTACACTCCAAACCAAACCAATCTGCTCCACTCCTCGCCTGTCACACTTACGTTTGACCTCTTCTGTCACATGCTTACACATCCACATACATATCCAACTCCATACCAAAACCCTCTATCACCTATTACCATCCATCTCCCAAACTTCTGCCCACACACAGTCCACATACATAACTTACTCACATACTCGCTAATTATCACTAACACTTACATACTACACATACGTAGCGTACTAACATACACGCTAGCCATCACTAGCACATACAAATTTCACATCCATAAAACATATGTACAACTCATACATATCATATGCATTTCAACGTGGCATAATTCATTCTCTTACTTCATGCAAATAGATCACGATTTAACATCCAAAGCATTGAATCATGCAATCCTAGCATGCTACTACATATTTAAAGCATTCTACTATAAAATTATGAGTTCAAAGCTCCCCTACCTTATAATCATGATGTTTTATGGCGAGCACCTGACAATGGCAGAGTTGGCGGCCAAAAGCATTGCCATTGTCTCGAGGTTTTAGGAAGTACCGGAAGTAATCACGGCCAACTGGGGTGTCAAAAGTCAATGCAGAAAAATCCGCAATCCATGGTGACACACTACGGGTGGCCGGAAGAAATGTTATGCCAATGAGTGGTAGGTGCAACTGAAGGTCCAGGTGTACACACTAATATTAGATCGGTGCTTCAAAAATACTCAACCAGCCACAAGATGTCAAAATCGGCCGTGGACAGCACCCAATTGCAATGATTTCGAGTTTCCAAGGGCCCACATAAGGTCGGAGGGCGTTGGGTGACACTCGAGGATAGAGGAAAGGTGGTGGAGGACTATAGTGTAAACTCCATTTGGTGGCCGAGCCATCCGATGATCATGGAGCATAAAAGCGGCACCTAAACCCTAAACTGCACATGTGGCTACACGTACACGAGGCCAAAGGGGAGGGGGAGAGAGGCTGGATGGAGACGGCCCAAATCTCAGAAGGGGTAGTAGGGCCATGCCCATGGGTGGTGACTAACAAGACGACCTTTGCCATTGCTATGCTGAGGTCGGCCAACTAGAGGCCAATCGATGTCCGGCAGGGGTAGGACGGTAAAAGGGCAACATGTGGTGCTTTCTATAGCACAGGCAGACACATAATTGGCAAAGGGGGAGCCTGGCTCATGCCAAAAGAAGAGGGCTAGTACCGCACTAAGGTGGCCAACTATCACTAGGCTGAGACCCGCCGAACTAAGGTGGTCCAAGGGTGTTCCGCATCCAACGACGCTGTGGTGGCCCAAAACGGGTGGAAAACCCTGGGTACACACACGGAGGAACATGGGGTTAGAGATCCAATGGAGGACAATGACAGACTGCAGACGGTGGCAGCAATCCGTTCGTAGCGCAACACAGTGAAACAATATAGGGGAGAGGCATCCAGGCATGAGTAGAGGAGAGACAGAGGGGGCAAAGGAGGAACCGGACCAATGTCATCACCCGACCGGGCAGAGCTAGATGAAAGTGTGGAGGGAGATGCAGTGGGGGAGAAGAAATGGCCAGATGGGGAATGGTGTTGGGTTAGGAAGTGGGAAAACAAAAAGTCTCGCACTCAATTGTTCACAGCATTACTATTTTCATTTGTTAATAGTGTTGACATATATATATATTTTTTAAAAAAAAGTCAAAAGAGACTTAGTCCAAAATTTTAGAGCTTGACTAGCTCCAAAGTGGACAAAGTCTTTCAAGCTGACTAAGTAAAAAAAAAGAAATTGTCATATTTTACACATGTAGAAATAAGACAAAACTTATAAGAAATTTTTTTTAATTAAGTAAACCCCTACAGGTTTTACATCAAATCAAAATAACAAAAGGCTAAGTGAGACCCCATGGGCCCCATATCAAATTAGCCATTAAATTAAAAGGCTAAATGAAACCCTCGTGAGTCCCACGCCAAATTAGCCATTAAATTAACGTCATAAAAGGCTAAGTGAGATCCCTATAGGTTTCACATCAAATTAGCCATCAAATCAAAGTTACAAAAGGCTAAGTGAGACCCACATGGGTCCGACATCAAATTAGCCATCAAATCAAAAATCAAAAGACTGAATGAAACCCACATTGGTCTCATATCAAATTAACCAAATTGAAATATGAGATCCCATATAAGTCTCATATAAAGAATAAATCTTAAAGTCTAAAAAATAATTTTAAGACCCACTTCCTAAAGGCTAGTTATGTAATTGAGAAAAGACAAGAAAATAATAAAAAAAAATACATTATACACTAGAGAAACTAAGGATGGAAAATTAATTAAGTCTCCGTGTATAGTGGGCCCCTACACTTTTAAAGAATCTCCAATTAACTAATAAAATTAATTTTTTTAGAAGACTGAGTCAAAACATCTTTTGCTAGTTACTTATGTTAAAAATAAATAAATGAAATGAAAGAGTAGGAAAAAGACTAAGTCAAACCACTACCACATACCAAGTGGTCTTCCCCACTACCCCACTAACTCACTTCCCACCAATTACTTCACTTACTCACTCCCCACTTCCCACAAACTACTCCACTAACTCACTACCATCTCCCACTACTTTATCCCATCACACAACTCTAATACTATAAATACCCCTTCTTTTCATAGAGGGGGGCTTTTGACAGTCAAGTCTAAGAAGCCTTCACAAACTTTAAAGCTCTCCATCCTAAAGGTAAACACTCTACCAAGAAGAGAATAAGACTCTAAAAAGAAAGTTCATCTACCAAATCCTTCAAAGGTCTCTTTCTCAAAGCACCCTTTCAATTCCAAGGATTCAATCCCTAAGGAATTTGAAGAAGAAGTTGCACAAAGCAAAGGAAAGAACATTCTCAAGCTTAAAGATAAGAAGATATAGAAATGATGAGTTCTTACATGTGATCTTTTTTATTTTCACTGTGTTCTTTCTTTTTAATACTTGTAATCATGTTTTAATGACTTCAATATTATCATCCTTTCACTACTTCTAATTTGTCTTTATATTTTGCCATTTAATCGAAGAGTTTGAAAAATTGGTTAATTACTACTACTCTATTCCAAAATTTAAAGAGTAGTAGCAATTGGCCAAAAGAGGGTCATCCTACCAAAAAAAAGTTTCTTCTCTATCTGTTGTAAACATCCTAGGGGCTACCAGGGGGTGTCATTGGGGCCACGCATTAGGGTAATTAGGGTTTTTATGTTATAAGGGCATTTAGGTAATTTGGGTTAATTAGATAATTAGTGCTTTATTTTAATTATGCTAATGGGCCTCAGGTGCTTGTTAGTGAGCCCAATTAGCTAGTCTATTTCAGTGGAAGGGCTATACCCTGATTTAATTATGAAATGAATGATTATTTCTCTTATCTTCTCCCCTTTTTTCCCTGTCTCTCCTCTTTCTGTCTGGCAGTCATGCCGCTCCCTCTCCTCTTTCTCGGCCTCCCTATGCCACTCCCTGCCCATTACCGGCTACCAAGGCCGTTGTGGACAACCGTCCACAACATTGGTATCGGAGCCGTCAATCCTTGGCCACCACACGTGTCAGAGCCACCGGATCCTCCACCGTGGTTGCCCGAGGTTTAGCTAGGCGCTGATCAGCCACCACTCAACAGCGGCGGCGGTGGAGGTCGGGGAGGCATCGTAGCCTCACCCCATGGCTCCTCAGCCATAGATGACTGCTTCTGGGTTGAGTGTTTCAGCAAGGTGGGGCTCCAGACACCACACTTGCCAGAGCCACCACCGTTGTTGCCCGATGTTCAGCTTCACTGATCTGCCAGTGCCCAGGTTTGCTCGACTCTGCGGTGGTCAGACGGGAGGAGGCAGTGGGTCGTCGGTGCCAATGAAACTGATGCTGGGTTCTGTGAGCAAGTGGTATGTGGCCAAGCTCGGGGTGAGCATGCCGGCCCTGCAGTCCAATACCGACTACGTGTGCAGCCAGGGGATGGTGGACTACCAGACCATGCAGTCCGGCGGGCCCTGCTGCGAGCCCAGCATCATCTCTGATTGCAACATGGCGATCTCCACCTGCTTTGACTCCCCCAGCAACAACCTCTGCTTCTCAATCACCAAGATTGTCGGCTGCATCCTTGCCTACGACGACCTCGTCCTTCTCTGCGAGTCCAATGTCAACCTTCTTGACCATGTTTCTCAATGGAAATGCCGCCTTTGAGATAGCGTCAGCCGCCTCTTCCTCGAGTTCGACTCCAAGCACGTGAGCGGCCTTGCAGGCAACAAGCTCCTTGACAGTGAGAGCTCCCTCGCGAATTCTCTACTCCATCTGAAGTTGGAGGCCCAGAAAATGGCCGCCTCCCTCTGTGCTCCACCTTCCGCCAGAATTCCGGCCGCCGGCAACCCGGACGAATTCTTCTCCTTTGTCCGATCAACTCCTTGTTTCATAGTCGAAAACAGGGGAGGCGATCTTGCAGCAGTTGGGGCCTCAGCAACTTCCAGCCACCATCATCCTCTAGTGGCCACCGCGATCACTGCTCAACCTCATGGAATCCGGCCAGCAACGTCTGCTTTGGCAACTGCGAGCAATCTAGGATTTGGCAACATCTGATTTCTGCCTTTCTTGCGTCGGATGAGCAGTCGGCGTTTCCTTACTCAGAACCACCACAATCTTCGGCTCGGGAGAAATTTTTCCTTCACCAGAGCCAGCGGGAAAGATTTTGTTTGGGCGATCTTCAGCCAATCTGGGGATTTTTGTTCAAGCTGGGAAAGATGTTTCCCTGATCACACGGGATTCCCTGGCTGGAGAAACTGCTGGCCGTTCTGGAGAAAAGGCTGACCAGCTCACACGAGATCACCTTGGCAGTCCCCTGCAGATATGTCTGGCTGGAGGCATCACGCTTCCTTCCATCGGGATTGCATTGGAAGTCCTGATCACACGGGATTTCCCTTCCCATTTGGATCTGACTTTGCTGAATCTCCATCCACAGTTTTTGACGGACCGGCCCATCTCTTGTGAATGTTGCGCTGATGCACCATGAGTTCATAGGGGTCCGCTTTCCACTGGCCGTGATTGGAGTTTCTCCTTCTCCTTTCATTCCCAAATGGTTAGAATGCAAGGGGACCACATTGCTGCCGCGGTTTGCATTTGCATTAAGAAAGGCTTCTTCGTGCTAAAGTGGGCCCGCTCTATGATTGAGCTATGCCCCACTAGAAGCCGGATTGTCACACTCCTGATGGCCGATGATCACTCCCACGAGTTCCAGACTCTTGTAGGGGGGTTGGCCGAGGTGCTTGGTCTCTTTCCGTGGCAGTCGCTCGGATTCGTCGAGTATGTGAAGTCGAGCAAGGCAGAGATGAGATCGCTATCAGCTATCCGCGAGCTGATCGATGAGTGGTGCAAGTAATATGCCTTCTGTGCGCAGACCGATGCCTACTGTGGACCGACCATGGTGCTATCTGATGCCCGCTATGGGCCGACAATGATGCTATCTGTTGATGCCCTTTGTGGGCAGTCTTGGGGCATTTTGTAGTCGTTGGGATGACCCCACTTGTTGGAGACTTATGCAGACAGTCTGCTTTGTCTTGCATCTAACGAGTCAAGGCCGCTCCTTGTCTCTACCCTTGGGTTCCATTAACTACACTCCAATCATGTTTGTGCTGGCTTCTGCACATCTACTCTTGAGTAATGACCCACTATCTCCATCATTTGGCATGTCTCATCCACAGATCCAGACCAGCTGTTCACAGTAGAGCTTTGGTGGGCCCGATGCCTGGAGTTTTAGGTCACCTTGAGGATGAGGTGATGCGCAAGCGAAGCGTGGTGGAATGTTGTGAACATCCTAGGGGCTGCCAGGGGGTGCCACTGGGGACACGTATTAGGGTAATTAGGGTTTTTATGTAATAAGGGTATTTAAGTAATTTGGGTTAATTAGATAATTAGTGCTTTATTTTAATTATGCTAATGGGCCTTAGGTGCTTGTTAGTGAGCCTAATTAGCTAGTCTATTTAAGTGTGAGGGCTATGCCCTGATTTGATTATGAAATGAATGGTTAGTTCTCTTGTCTTCTCCCCTTTCTTCCCTGTCTCTCCCCTTTCTATCCGGTAGCCATGCCGCTCCCTCTCCCCTTTCCCAGCCTCCCTGTGCCGCTCCCTGCCCATTACCGGCTACCAAGGCCGTTGTGGATAACCCGTCCACAACACTATCTCTTGCAAAGAAGGGATTATCCTATCTCTTCTCTTGTCTTTTGCTGAATTCCCCAACAGATGGTAGGATAACTTGTACTATTTTGAATGGTGCTAGGCACGCCACTTTGGTGCGGTATCTGCACCTAATATTTTCTCCAGGCTTAAGACAACTAAAGTAATTATAGATTGTCATACCAAGCTGCCTATTCTAAAAATTCAATGCCCACCAAATTTTTTGCCCAGAAATAAACCACATGCTCAAACCTTGTTTTTTGGCAAGAAATTTCCCTATTTCAGGCAGGATTTGAAAACCTTTCTGTAATGACCCAATTTTCCATAGGAAATTTTTATTTCAAATAATAACAATATCATATTGACATAAAATACAATACATACTAAATATTCTTACTACATAGAATTCCTCAAGAAAACTCAGTCACTCATTTCCCATGGCCTTTGGCTAGGATGATTACCATATCAACGAATTGAAACGTGAAGATAATTAAACACTTGCAAAAAAAGATTAGTAAACTAAAAATTTGGATCAGATCAACACTGTTTGATGTCAATTGCTTACGTACCACTTCAAGGTTGAAAACGATTGGTCCACATGTAGTTTTGAATGCCCTAACATGATACTACATGAAATACTTCGCTCAACATGTTATTTACATAGCATGCATACATTATGCAAAAGACTAATCATGCTTAACAGAATAACTATCAATTATACGTGCTCTATATTCTCTCATAACTTTCTGATATCATAGCTCAAGTAAAACATGTACATTTGACTTATTATCTCATATAATCATAAATACCCTATTCCCCTTAAACCTCTAAGAGAATTAGCTATGTGATCCATGATTTGCGATGGTGCAAAAGTGTCATGGGTGGTCATCCAAGTGCACTCGTATGACCTATAAAAACCGGGAGGGAACTACAAAAGGCTGGGTCCACCTTCATCCCAATACGTGACACCTAGGTAATCTTTTATCTTGAACCTAAAGTCAAAGTCACTCATATCTTGCTTTAACTAACCCTTGTCCAAACCTCTCAAGACTTAGGTTGGTTATTAATACTTGAATCTACTTTTTATGCAAGAGACACCTCTTGTATGCCCATAAAAGTGATAAAAAATGAATAACTCATTTCCCACAAGTAAAGATTAACAATAATCATAATTTATAACATACTAAATCATTCATAGTACAACCACAACATATACACAATTCATCTCTAATACATACATTCATCAAATATATATAGCATGAATCCTATAATCATAAATATGATCTCTATGTAACATAAACCATCCTCTATGCAACTTCGATCAAGCATATTCTCATACATTCATCACATAAAGTGACTATCAACTATATAACTTTCAGCATTAAATATGAATTTATATTCACGAAGATCTAATGTTAAACATCTTAATTCAATATGTAGGGTCAGTTTGGATTGGTAGAAAGTGAGGGAAAGGAAAGGAATCTTCTTAAGATCTCTCAGTTTCTATTGTTTGGTGCAACGGGGAAAGAGAAACTAGAGTGAAAAGTGAGAGAAAATAGATAAAAATTTGGCCCAAAAATTTTCTACCCATCAACTCATGGATTTTGGGAGAAAATTATTGTATTAAACATTTATATCTTACTACTACTACCACCACTGCCATTGCCGCCGCCACAACCATCACTGCCACTGTCGCCACCACCGCCGCCGCCGCTACCACCAATGCCACCGCCACCACCACCATTGCTGCCGCCACCACCACCACTGTCACGCCCCGGCGATGCCCGACCCAAGCCGAACCCGGTCCAGGGGCCGGTCAAGCGCGCGGGGGTGACGAAGTGAAAATTGAGAAACAATTCTAGTGGAAGACTTAACCCTAACCACGGGCGATTAACGGCAACACGGAGTGCGCACAATCCTTTGAGCAAGAGTAAATAAAAAGGGAGAAAATGTGTTGCTTATCACAAAGTAAACAACAATCTCAAACCCACAAACTTAGTTAAGTAAAAAGCCCACACCAGCTCAAAATAAGTCATAAGCATCACAACTGCAAAATATGACATAAATCTAAACAAGAACCCTACACAAAGGTTCGAACATAAAGCATGAAACAAATGCAGGTAAGTCACGCAACGATCTCCATCATCACACCCAAGCTACCTCTAACCTTTCCTCAAAGAGGCAATCCTGTCCGTCTGCGTGTCGCACCACGCAGCCCCAAATCAAAACACAAAAGAGGGGTGAGTTTTAACACTCAGCAATGGTTTTAATATCACTGTCAACGTAGAAAATACGATAGCTTAGCAATGAGATCGTTCAGATCAAAGATTTATATGGTGCATCACTTTCTGATCACACATTCATATCACTTAACACTGCATCATAATGCATAATTCAACCTGCATGAATGTATCTCTAGCATACATATTCCCACATGCATTTACATCATAACCAATCCCGCATGGATGTATCCCTAACATACATATTCCCACATGCATAATATCATCACAACCTGCATGGATGTATCTCTAACATACATATTCCCACATGCATTATTTCACAATTCAACCTGCATGGATGTATCTCTAACATACATATTCCACATGCATTATATCAAATCAAACTGCATAGATGTATCTCAAACATACATATTCCTCATGCATTATATCAAATCAACCTGCATGGATGTATCTCTAACATACATATTCCCACATGCATTACATCAAAATTAACATGCATGGATGTATCTTTAACATACATATTCCATATGCATTATATCAAATCAAACTGCATGAATGTATCTCAAACATACATATTCCCACATGCATTACATCAAAATCAACATGCATGGATGTATCTCTAACATATATATTCCCACATGCATAATGTCATCACAATCAACCTCCATCAAGGAGTAATCACACATTAATGTCACACAGACGGGAGCATAGACAAGGCCACGAAGGTGTGTCATGGTCCAAAATTCTACACAAGAATTCAAGAAAGATCGGGGTTGTCAATCCCTAACACCGCTCGCCCTGGACGATCCTAGCCAAGGATGTCCCATTCTCACACAGAGAATCTAAAGCAGGGGTGTTCGCCCAGGGACATCTCCTGTGGAGGGAAGAGCCCGAGTTCTCACACAAAGAACCCTAGAACACGTGGTAGCAGGGTGCACACGGCATACCACACTGGATTCTCAGGGTCCAGATGACACACATAATAATATTCTCACATATCCGCAAGACAAGTACACAACTTGTCCCCACATCATTCCATTTAACAAGACTCAACCAGGGGAGTGCACTCGTTTCACACAGGAACTTCAAATCAAAATATGTCCTTTCGGACCAATCAACTTGCGATTAATCCACGACCGATCAATCCGGCACACAATTCCATCACATTGCATCCAATCGGTCAAATTCGATTAATCACGATGAAGCCTCAATTGGAAATCCATTTTTATGATGCGTGCAGCATGGTACATGCATGGGCAAAGCATACATGAATCCTAATCCATGATAAGTGCTCTCACCAGCCCCTAATGCATCATTCATAACCACAATATTAAGCTTCAACATCATCATTTAACCCCACATGTGTGTGTATCTAGTAGAAGCATTTCACATAATACATGCCATCATGCTTGAAATTAAACTCACTACCACACTACACATGTGAATTTCCATCTAAACATGAATTTCAGCGGAAATCATAGGAGAAGAATCGTTGAAATCATAACTAAATTCAAAACTCAACCACAAAGGCTAAACACCTATAACATCACTTATTTCATCATTGAGTCATGGCAATCACCAACATCCACACACCACTAACCACCATCTATCATGACAAATCAGTTCAACAATGATTGTAATCCTACTGAAAATATGCTTAACCAAAGGGAAACAACTATTCATAATTTCAAGATAATGATTCCAACATCATGCCATAAAACATAAGTCATTCCACCGTCTCTAAGCATATATCTCAACTCCATAAACTTAATAGCATGCATTTCCAGTAGCCTAATATAGCTTAAAACACTCCACATTCATGTAAAATTGGCAAGTTAAAGTGGAATCATCAAAATAGACATCATATGCACAACATGCAATTTTCTGTGTAGCCAATCGATCGCCCTTGAGGCCGTTCGATCGGTTACATGCAAAAATTTGAAATTTACAGTTCAGCCGATCGATCGCCCTGCAGGGCCGATCGATCGCCAACACGGCAGAACAGTCATCTTCTTCCTTTTGCAAATCCAAACCAAAACACCATAGATAGCACTTCAAATCCACATCTAACACCCTAATCATCATCAAAAGTCCTCCTTGACTTCCAGAATATCAAACCAAACCATAATAATGTAAAACCCTAAGAAATCGGGATTAAATAACTCCATTTTCTAATCTTACCATTAACACACTAAATCAAGCAAACCATTTCGAAATAAGCCAAAAATGGAGAGTTTTACCATGGATAAATAGAGATTTTGAAGACCCATTACCTCAGCACTTGATTAAGCTCGGATTGAAGAGTCACCCTTCTTGAAATCCTTGAAAACACAATGAGTTTGAATTAAACTCTAATGGAAATCGATATACTCAAGAAATCCCTAATTAAACCTTAGATCTAGGGCTTGTTAGTAGTAAAAATCGAATTTTGAATGTTAGGGTTTGTAGTAAAACACAAATCAGTAGCTTTTGATAGTCAAAAATGAATTGAATCAAGGGGAAAATGGTAGATTTGGAAGAAATAAAGAGAAAAGCCATGGATTAGTGCTTAATTAGAGTAAGCTTACCTTAATCAGCTTCTAACTCGGGCCTAAGTGGGGATTAGGCCAGCCCTCCTTCCTTAGCCTATTCCCAAAAATGGAAATGGCTCTGGTTTGCCCATTTATAGTAAGGGTTGGGGTAGGCATAGTTAAGTTTTGGGGTGTAAATATGAAAAGTAGGCTAAAAGTGGGTATTTTGCAAATTTAAGCACAACTTAAGCCTAATAAAATTCTGAAAATTTTTGTGTGACCTTAAGTATATGTCTAGGTTCATTTGACACAAAAATAAAATTTTTGACGGTGGGGCCACAGGGGTCCCGCCAAAACCCTAATTTTTGGGAAAATAGTGAAAATTCCGAAAAATCTCAAAAATTCACATTTGGTTTAAAATCACTTAAAACCACTAATGTTGAAGTTAATTTTAGTTAAAACCATCACAACCACTATTTCTTTTACGAAATCACCGAATAAGATCAGAAAACACGTAAATCTCACGATAACCAATAATTAAAGAAAACCAAAACCGGTTTAAGGATGAGGGTCCTTACAACCACCATCGCCACCGTCGCCACCACCACCATCACTGCCACCACCTTTACCACTGCCACTACCACCATCACCGCCACAACCACCACCATTGCCACCACCGCCATTGCCACCACCACCACCGCTGCCACCACTACCACCACCACCACCATCGCTGCCACCACCACCACCATTGCTGCCTCCTCCACCACTATCGCCATCACCGCCGCCACCGCCACCATCTCTGCCACCACCTTTACCACTGCCACCACCACCATCGCTGTCACCACCACCACTACCAATGTCACCGCCACCACCTCTACCACCGCCACCACCATCACCGCAACCACCGCCGTCACCACCACCACCGTTGCCATTGCTGCCGCCACCACCATCTCTGCCACCACCTTTGTCATCGCCACCACCACCATCGCCGCCTCACCACCACCATCTCGACCACCGCCGCCACCACCACTACCACCACCACCACCGCCACCACCACCACTATAACTGCCGCTACCACAACCACCACCACCATCATAACTATCACCACCATCGCTACCACCACCGCCGCTACCACCACTATCACTATCAATTTTCTCTAACATCATTTGTGTAACGCGTAAAATATTTAGGAATCCCCTAGCTTCTCTTTCACCTGGATTCACTTTCTCTTTCTCTTTCTCTTTCCCTTTCTCCCTGTTTTCACCAATCCAAACAGACCTGTATATATGATCCAAATAATAAATATAACTAAATCACAATAATTAGTAAATACTAATATTAGTTCTCGAAGATCTAGTGCCCTTGAGCCCCAACCCCTTGTTTATAGATTCCGAAAATCATCTTTGCTTGCTTAGTTTTTCTTCTACACATTAAAAAGTTTACACTTTAGTTCAATACACTTTAGCCTTAATTTCTTTTTAAGGGTATTTTAGTTAATTTGTATTCTTGAAAGCCTCTTCATACTCATCTATTAGAGTCAACAATTTCTAAGCATGCTCATATGTAGCCAATAACCCTAGTTACTTTTTTAAATGTTGAACCAAAAATCATACATATAGCTAAAGTGGTTTAAACTTCATGGTACTCTCAGAATTTTTATAATTTATTGACAACTCTATTAAAATTAAAACTTTAAATATAAAATTTTCAAAAAATCATAACACTATAGTAAAATTTGTAAATTTTTATTTATACTAATACCCACTTAAATGTGTTCGGTTCAGTTAGATTGTTGTGGTTAAACTTATAAGGATATAACTGTCATTGTACACCTTCTTCTAGATTCTAGTTTGCTCTCTAAATTGGTGGTGACATTCATTATAACTCTAGGGGAAGTCCATAATTTTCTAGAATTTTATTAATATTTTTGTATGCGTGAACTGGGTTGGATTCACTTAGATCCTTTTATCCTAGACCAAACCGGATTAAATAATCCGGTCCAAAAAACATGACATTCATCTTCCACCTCCTGCCTGCTGAAAGAGAGAAAATGATGCTCTGTTTGTATGTTAAAAAATTACAATGGTAGTTCAAGATTTTCCCAAAACAAAATTACCCATCCCTCACTTATTCAAACCAGTTTTATAAGTTATACTTGTGTCTGTTTAGGCTATTACTTGCTAATTCATGCTAATATTGAAATAACTCTTGAACCATATGATGCACAGGATAACTTATTAAACTGGTTTGAATAAGTGAGGGATAGGTAGTTTTGTTTGGGAAAAATCTTGAACTACTATTGTAATTTTTTAACATAAGGACCGAGCATCAATTTCTCTGTTTCAGCAAGCAGGCAGGAGGTTGAAGATGAGTCATGTTTTTTGGACTGGATTATTTAATCTGGTTTGGTCCAGAAAAAAAAGGATCTAAGTGAATCGAAGCCGGTTCACCCAGGTAAAATTCTAGAAAATTATGGACTTCCCCTAGAGTTATAGTGAACGTCACCACCAATTTTTAGAGCAAAGTAGAATCTACAAGATGGTGTACAATGACAGTTTTATCCTGATAAGTTTAACCACAACAAGCTTACTAAACCAGACACATTTAAGTGGGTATTACTATAAATAAAAATTTACAAATTTTACTATAGAGTTGTGACTTCTTTAAAAATTTATATTTAAAGTTTCAGATTTAACAAAATTTTCAATAAAATATAAAAATTCCGAGAGTACCATGAAGTTTAAACCCCTTTAGTTATATGTATGATTTTTGGGTTCAACGCTTAAATAAGTAACTAGGGTTATTGGCTAAATATGAACATGCTTAGAATTGTTGACTCTAATAGATGAGCACTAAGAGGCTTTCAAGAATACAAATGAACTAAAATGCCCTTAAAAGAAATTGAAGCTAAAGTGTATTAAACTAAAGTGTAAACTTTTTAATGAGCATAGAAGAAAAACTAAGCAAGCAAAGATGATTTTCAGAATCAATAAACAAGGGGCCAGGGCTCAAGGGGAACTAGATCTTTGAGAAATAATATTAATCTTTTCTAATTATGATTTAGTTATATTTATAATTTGGATCATGTATATGTGTTGAATTAAGATGCTTAATATTAGATCTTCATGAATATAAATTTATATTTAATGCTGAAAGTTATATAGTTGATAGTCATTTTATATGATAAATGTATGAGAATATGCTTGTTCGAAGTTGCATAGAGGATGGTTTATGTTACATAGAGATCATGTTTAAGATTATAGGATTCATGCTATATATGTCTCTTTGATGAATGTAAGCCTCGGCTTAGGTTGTGCATATGTGCCCATATTAAATCTCTCTGTCCAATCACATCCAACAGGCATAGATTGTTGCCACATACTAAGTTAGCTATATTTAGTTAACTAGAGTTAACTTTCCCCGCCCATATCACTCCATTGATCTGTGTCACCTTGAGGAGGAAAGAAGCTGGATCTCCAGTGTGCTTCTCTAACCATCACTGCAACATAGCTTCATTGACATTGCCGCTACCTTGTTTCCTCAGCCATCGCCGCCTCTTACTTGCCGACCCCATCCCCGCACCTCAAGTCGCCCCTCCATCATTCTTCGTCACCTTGAGGAGGGAAGAAGCATGATCTCCTCCATGCTTCTCCGACCATTGTCACCTCCTCCTTGCTCCACCAGCCATTGCCGCCTCCTTATTTTGTGGCTCATCCCCACCAACTTGCTTCCCTACCCATCCTCCTTGCTTCCATCAATGTCCGATCTACAAATAGCACAACACCAACTCCCAGATCGGCCCTTCATCCTGGTCAGCTCCTTGGCCATGTTAACATTTGCCATGCCTAGGACATGTTCCTCCAACCCCTTCTAGGAAAGTTGCAATTGCAGAATAATAAGGTAAAACAGTTGTCTTTTTTCCCTGTATCACTTCGAAGCTGTTATTTTTTAATTTTTTCATCCAGCTCCACCATTGCAATGGATAACTTTCTTGTTCGGTGATTGGCATTAGTCCCGACTAATGGCTGGAATATTAAACATGCTGCTCAAGTCGATAAGTTCAATGGCAGGTTTGTAATCTAAATTTTTTACTGAAACAAACATGTTCAATTTGGTTGGAAATAGCTTTGGTTTGCAGCATTTTTCTTAATTTTTATGTTGTAAGAGAATTTCAAGATTGAGTAGGTTGATGATGTTACTTATGGTGGATTGTGTGCAGTGTTGTCTGTGAGAATGTGTTGTTTGAAAGGAACTTGTTGAGTGCTTCTATTAATTATATTACTTAGGATTCTATTGAATCAATTTGGATGATTGGTTTCAATGATCGGGAGGATGAAAAAAATACATGAGTTTGAAACTATGGACAATGTAAGGAATTTGGTGACTTGATTTTAGGTCGACTAAAATTTGTGTGGTTTCCTTATTCTCTAGCTGAAATTTATTGAAATTAATCTACAATGAAGATTGAAAAATGTTTATGTTCATTTATAAAGTGAAGAACACAACTTTGATGTAGTATTGTTTTCAAGAATTAAGCATGATGAAGGCCTCTTATTTTTTATGATATGCATTCTTAATCAACAATACATAGGAATCAAGGTGAAGAAGCCTTTATGAAGATTATACTTGATGATTGATACTTGCTATGAAAAGGTCATGGTTGTGGCAGAAAAGCATTAGGTCCTTGTCTTAAAATAAATAACATAACTTTGATCAATTGCATTTTCGGTACTTTCAAATTTTTTCTTTTCCTCTTAATTAGTCTAAGGGCCATAAGGAGTATGAAAGGAATGCATTCATTTTCTAACCCTTGTGTGAGAGTCATTATAATCTTATTGTTTGTAAAGTATATGCCTTATGTTTTTGCCCATTGTTATTAAGGTAAAGTTACCATGAACCCCAACTTGCCAATTACAACAAACGCTTAGGACTCACTGCAGTTAACTAGCACTCGACCAACCCAAACTAGAACTCGATAAGAGTTATGCATGCTAAAAAGCTTTCTCACCTATCCCCCTCTGCCCTGCCCTCCAATAGAGTTCAGTTAGCACTATCATGGTGGGGTCTGTTAGTGGCTAATCACCCAGAGAGGATACCACCCATCCCCACACCAACACTTGAGCTTCTTGCTTCCTTGGCCATCACCACCCCACCCCTCTAAAGCTTATTTAGCGCTGTTGAGGTCTTGTCAGATAGGGCAACTTTGTCTGTGGCTGATCATTCTTCCCCGCCCATCCCCGACCTGCCCTCTAAGCTCCTTGAACACTTTATAACTCTTGTATTCCAAGATGAGACCTTTTGTAGCCAATCTTAGTGATTAGGGTGTGTAAGCAAATATTGCTTATTGGTTCAATTAGTGAGTTCTAAATTTATCAATTTTTTACTCCAATATTTAGATCTTTCTCTATTTTACTTTATATGTATATGGGCATGTTTATGCTTCTGTAATCTGACATTTGAATTTTGACCATAGGAATCCAATTTCCAGTGCAAGCTCTCAATTCTCACTATCTCAGTACCTTATCTCCTTTCCATAAAAATTTTGCCAAAGATTAGATTGGGTTCCAGGTATGGTTGCTAATTAATCTCAAAGTATACGTGCAAATCTGTTATTTTGTGTCTTTTTTGTAATGTTTGTGATTGTGAAAGGCACCCATGAATAGATTAAGCATCAATGTCCACTAAAGAGCATATCTTTCTTTATATATTTCACCTTGGTGTAGTCCTCTATGATTTGTTTAGATGATTTTGTCCATTTATAAATCTGTTATTTTGTGTCTTTTCAGTAATGTTTGTGTTTGTGTTTGTGTCTTCTCTATTCTTTCCACATGTTTGTTTGAGAAAGGCTGCTTTGACCCCTATTTTTGGTTCAATGGAAAATGGAGTTTGGGGAGTCTCATCACCAGAATGATGGCTTTGAAGAGTATAACAGGGTTAGATAACTTCAAGATGATACAGTAACTGTAAACCAAAGTAGTGAGGTTAAGAATGAAAATTTGTTGAGGATGGTACCTAGTGAGGGAATGGAATTTTCTTCTATGGATGAGTTTTATAATGCATATGCTAAAGCAAGGGGGTTTAGCACTAGGAGGCATACTTCACATCTGTCTCAGAAGACCAATGCTCCTTATATGAAGGTATTTGTTTGTGACAAACAAGGGAAAAAGAAAGTAAATGATCATCTGCAAGTGGGGAAAAATGTTAAATGTTGTCCAGATAATCAGTGGGAGTGCAAGGCTCGGATGGTCATAAGCTAAATGCAAATGAAAGATAAAAAGTAGTAGAATTTAATGACACATTCTCATGAGTTTGTATCTGCATCCAAAGTTGGGAGGATCAGATCACACAAAAAGCTAGGTGCAATATCAAAGCGGATGATTAATGTATTCCATGTCTGTGGAATACAACCTTCAAGGATTTCAAGGGTATTAAATGCTTCCTATAGATCATGTGGATACCACTTCCTAAGAATGTAGGAACCATCTATACATCTCGCGTAAGAACAATGTTGGCCACCAATGCTTGAGGGTTGTTGAATATTTCAACACAAGGAGGCTGTGGAATGTAGTTTTTTCTTTAGGCTGCAAAAAGATGGTAATGAACACATGAGATCTATATTTTGGGCTGACAAGACTAACTCATTTAACATGCCATTTATACTAATTGTTGGTGTTAATCACCATTGCCAATCTACTCTTTTCGGTCGTGCTCTTCTGGCTGATGAGACAGAAGAGACATTTACACGGGTATTCAAATCATGGTTAGAGAGCATGTGGAAAGAGAAGCCGTCGTTGGGGATTATTACAGATCAAGGCTTAGCTATGAGAAATACCATCGCCAAAGTATTCCTAAATACTCGCCATAGATTTTGTTATTGGCACATAGGAAAGAATGCAATTGTGCATCTAAATCCATTGAAAGCCAGTTCTCCTAAGTTTAGTTATGACTATGAGAAATGGGTGCACCATGATACATTTGAGGAATGTGAAAGGTAATGGGTGTCACTGAGGGATAAATATACTATAATGATAAGAGTTGGTTGGCAAAAATGTATAATGATCGACATTATTAGATCGAAGCAAACCTCAAAGATTGTTTCTTTGCAGGAATGACTTCAAGTCAGAGGAGTGAAAGCATGAATGCATTTTTTTATGGTTTTGTGAATGGCCAAACTCCATTGAGTGAGTTTGTACATCAATATGATAAATGAACTTGCTGAGAAGAGCAGAGGAAGCCTCTGAGGATTATAAAACTTTGTATACAAAGCCGATTTTATATATAGACCACTCAATAGAGGAGCAAGCTAGAAGATCATGGCAAGGCTTGTTAACGAGACAAGTACCCGGTCTTGTTTTGACACACATTAATGATTTATAGGTTATTAAAGAGTTGTATGGATATAAAATTTTTATAAAATTTTATTGATTCTACTCGAATTTTAGTTAAATGATTGAAATTATATTTATATTTAAAATGTTGTTAAAATCTAAATTTTGTTCAAAAATTTATTTTAAACAATTTTGAGTCAAAATTGACTAAAATCATTGAATCACTTCATGAGGTTATTTTGTCAATTCCAGCTCCCAACCCCCTTTTTCAAATTATAAATTCTATTATTTTCAACCATTGTCTCTTATATCAATTCAAGCCTAAAAAAATATGTCATAATAGGTAGGCCTACTTTAAAAGTTCAAAATCACTTACCTTTATGAGATCTTATTTCATAGGACTTGAATTTAGGAACACAATAGTATAAAAAACGTACATATTTAAGTTTGAGAGATATATATTAATTTAATGTTTTAAAAATAGGCTTGGAGCAACATCAACATTTATTTTAAATTTTTTTATTACCAATTATAATTTATATTTATCAGTTCCTTTGCGTTGCTAATATATTTTATTTTAAAAAAAATATAGTATTTAATTGAAATTTTAAAAAAAAATCCTCCCTTTCTCTTCTCTGTCTACCCTCACTTTGCTCTCCCTCTATCTCTGTAATGATTGCAAATTTTTGGTGCGGTTTTACATATCTAATAAATCTATTTTTAAGTTTTTAACAATTTTAAATTATATAGAAGTATTTATTGAGTGAGATTTCTTAAGGTTGTGATAGAACTCTGAAATATAGTGAGCTTTGAACCACTCAAACCGGACTTTAGGGTCGAAAGTTATGACCTCAGAAAGTGTACGTGATACTTAAGCCTTACGTAAAAAGAGCAAGATAAACTTCTTTAAGTGACCTAGTTCATAGGGTTCATCAATACAAGATCAACAGTATCAAGAATGAGCAAATCTGTCAAGATTGTGTATTTAATTTTTAAATAAATAAAACTCACTTGTTAAGTTTGTATGAATGAACCAAATATAGTACACAACGAACTAATCAGACCACTTTTGGTCTAGTTGTATTCTTTTATTCTATTAAAACTAAAGTTTGTTAAGAATGTTCACAAATTGTTATATCGTATAACTAGTTTTAGAAAATATCACCAAAGCTCGTCATGAATGTATATATATATTTTTTAAAGACATAGTACTCATTTACAAAGTTTGTAAGAATAAATCAAACACACTATCCGACAAACCAATCATACCACTTTTTGTCTAGTTATATATATCTTTTTAATCAATTAAAATCAAAATTTGTCAAAAACGTATCCAAATTATTATATCAGTCTAAGTTTAAAGAGACCTCACATTCATTTGTTATGTTCGTAATTACGAATTAAATGGACTAAGGGATATCATAATTTAACTATTCTTCCTTAACTTATATGATTTCATTCGATTAACTTGTTTTAGAACAAAGCAACCAAGCTCGTCACGAATATATATTTACTAAATTCATAATAATCAATCAAAAGCACAAGCTACGAACCAATCAAACCACTTTTGGTCTAGTTATAACATTTTAATCGGTTAAAACCGATGTTCACGAAGAATATGTATAAATCAATATATTGTTTAAAGTTTAAATAAATCTCCCAATCATTTATTACGTTCATAATTACAAATTAAATGGACAAAGTGATAACAAAATTTGACAGTTGTCCCTTAACCTATGTGATTTCATTTGCTTAACTAGTTTTTAAACAAAGCACCTAACCTTGTCACGAATATATAATTAGTTATTTTAAAGAAATAAATACTCATTTATTAAGTTTGTAAAAATTATTAAAACATACTAAACGATGAACCAATAGGAAAACTTATGGTCTAGTCATATCCTTTTAATAGATTAAAACTAAAGTCCATTAAGAATAAGTACAAATTGTTATATACTTTAAAGTTTAAAAAGATCTCCCAATCATTTTTTATATTTGTAATTAAGAATCAAATGGAGAAAGTGATACCACAATTTAACCCTTTTTCCTTCACTTATGTGATTTCATTTACTTACAAGTTTTAGAACAAAGCACCTAAGCACGTCACGAATATTTATTTGGTTGTTTTAAATAAATAAGTTGTCATTTACTAAGATTGTAAAAATAAATTAAATGCACTAAAGGATGAACCAATCAAACTACTTTTGGTCTATTTATATAATTTTAATCAATTAAAACCAAAATTCATTAAGATTGCAAAAAATTATTACATCGTTTAAAGTTTAAAGGGACCTCCCATTCCCTTTTTACATTCATAATAACGAATCAAATAGACATGATACTACAATTTGACCGTTTTTCCTTGACTTATGTAATTTCATTTGCTTAATTTGTTTTAAAACAAAGCACCTAAGCTCATCATGAATGTATATTTAGTTGTTTTAAAGAAATACGTACTTATTTACAAAGTTCATAAAATTTAATCAAACGCACTAAATAATGAACCAAACAGGCCATTTTTGGTTTAATTATATCCTTTTAATATATTAAAACCGAAGTTCATTATGAATCTGTACAAATCGTTATATCATTTAAAGTTCAAAAGACATCCCAATTATTTGTTAAATTCGTAATTATGAATTAAATGGATAAAGTAATATGACAGTTTGACCATTCTTCCTAAACTTATGTGATTTCATTCGTTTAACCAGTTTTAGAACAAAGCACCGAAGCTCATCAAGAACGTAAATTTAATTATTTTCAAGACATACGTACTCATTTACAAAGTTCATAAGAATAAATTAAACGCACTAAATGACGAACCAATCGGGCGACTTTTGGTCAAGTTATATAGTTAGGTTCGTAAAGAATGTGCAAAAATCATTAAATCATTTCAAGTTTAAAGAGACCTTTCAATCATTTGTTACATTTGTAATTACAAATCAAATGGAGAAAGTGACACCATAATTTGACCGTTCTTCCTTAACTTATGTGATTTCTTTCGTTTAACTTGTTATAGAACAAAGCACCTAAGCTCGTCACAAATGTGTAGTTAATTATTTTAAATAAATATATGCTCATTTATTAAATTCATAATAATGAATAAAATACACTTAACTACAAACCAATTGGGCCACTTTTATTCTAGATATATCCTTTTAATAGGTTAAAACTGATGTTCGTTTTAGAATGTGCACAAATCATTACATCGTTTAAAGTTTAAGGGGACCTCTCATTCCTTTATTACGTTCATAATAACGAATTAAATAGACTAAGTGATACTACAATTTGACCGTTCTTCCTTGACTTATGTAATTTCATTTGCTTAACTTGTTTTAAAACAAAGCGCCTAAGTTCATCACGAATGTATATTTAGTTGTTTTAAAGAAATACATACTCATTTACGAAGTTCATAAAATTTAATCAAACGCACTAAATGATGAACCAATCAGACCACTTTTGGTTTAATTATATCCTTTTAATATATTAAAACCGGAGTTTATTAGGAATGTGCACAAATCGTTATATCATTTAAAATTTAAAAGACATCCCAATCATTTGTTACATTTGTAATTATGAATTAAATGGATAAAGTAATATGACAATTTAACCATTCTTCCTTAACTTATGTAATTTCATTCGCTTAACCAGTTTTAGAAGAAAGTACCAAAGCTCATTAAGAATGTAAATTTAGTTGTTTTAAAGACATACGTACTCATTACAAAGTTCGTAAGAATAAATCAAATGCACTAAATGACTAAACAATCGGGCCACTTTTGGTTAAGTTATATAGTTAGGTTCGTTAAGAATGCGCAAAAATCGTTAAATCATTTTAAGTTTAAAGAGACCTTCCAATTATTTGTTGTATTTGTAATTACAAATTAAATGAAGAAAGTGACACCACAATTTGACCGTTCTTCCATAACTTATGTGATTTCTTTCGCTTAACTTGTTATATAGAATAAAGCACCTAAGCTCGTCACAAATGTGTATTTAATAATTTTAAATAAATATATAATTATTTACTAAATTCGTAATAATGAACAAAGCACACTTAACTACGAACCAATTGGGCCACTTTTATTCTAGATATATCCTTTTAATAGCTTAAAACCAATGTTCATTTTAGAATGTGCACACATCATTATATTGTTAAAAGTTTAAAGAGACCTCCTAATCATTTGTTACGTTCTTAATTACGAATCAAATGTAGAAAGTGATACCAGAATTTGACATTTTTCCTTAAATTATTTGATTTTATTCGCTTATATATTTTTAGAATAAAGCACCCAAGTTCGCCATAAAAGTATATTTAGTTGTTTTAAAGAAATACTTACTCATTTACAAATTTCATAAGAATGAATCAAATGTACTAAACGTCGAACTAATCAGACCACTTTTTGTCCAGTTATATCCTTTTAATCATTTAAAGCTAATATTTGTTAAGAATGTGCATAAATCATCAAATCGTTTCAATTTTAAAGAGACTTCCCAAGTATTTTGTTACGATCATAATTACAAATTAAATGGAGAAAGTGACACCACAATTTGTTCGTTCTTCCTTAACTTACGTGATTTTTTTCGCTTAACTTGTTTTAGAACAAAACACTTAAGATCGTCATGATTGTGTATTTAATTGATTTAAATAACAATATACTTATTTACTAAATTTGTAATAATAAATCAAATGCACTTAACTACGAACCAATCAAACTACTTTTGTTCTAGTTATATCCCTTTAATCAGTTAACATCAAAGCTCGTTTATAATGTGAACAAATTATTTTATCATTTAAAGTTTAAAGAGACCTCCCAATCATTATTACGCTCGTAATGACAAATGTAATGGAGAAAGTGATACAAGAATTTAACCATTTTTCCTTAACTTATGTGATTTCATTCGCTTAACTAGTTTTAGACCAAAGCATCCATGCTAGCCATGAATGTATATTTAGTTATTTTAAAGAAATATGTAATCATTTACAATGTTAGTAAAAATGAATTAAACACTCTAAACGATGAACTAATCGGAACACATTTCATCCAGTTATATCCTTTTTAATTGATTAAAATCAATGTTCGTTAAGGATGTGTACAAATCGTTAAATTATTTCAAGTTTAAAGAGACCTTCAATTCATTTTTTACGTTCGTAATTACGTATCGTTTAAAGTTTAAAGAGACCTCTGAATCATTTGTTACATTCGTTATTATGAATCAAATCGAGAAAATAACACCACAATTTGACCATTCTTCCTTAACTTATGTATTCACTTAACTAGTTTTAGAATAAAGTACCTAAGCTCATCATAAATGTTTATTTAGTTGCTTTAAAGAAATATGTATTTATGTACTAAGTTCATAAGAATGAATCAATTGCACTAAATGACAAACAAATTGGACTACTTTTTGTCTAGTTATATCCTTTTAATCTATTAAAGTTGAAGTTTTTTTAGAATATGGATAAATCATTATATTATTCAAAGCTTAAAGAGACCTCCTAATTATTTATTATTTTTGTAATTACTAATCAACTAGAGAAAGTGATACAAGAATTTGACCGTTCTTTTATTTATGTATTTTTATTCTCTTAACTAGTTTTAGAATAAAGCACCAAAGCTCGTCACGAATGTATATTTAGTATTTTTAAAAAAATATGTACTAATTTACTAAGTTCATAAAAATAAATCAAATATACAAAACAACAAGCAAATCATACCACTTTTAGTCCAGTTACATCTTTTTAATCAATTAAAACTGAATTTTGTTAAGAATGTGCACAAATCATAATATTGTTAAAAGTTTAAAGAGACCTCCAAATTATTTGTTATGTTCGTCATTACGAATCAAACAAAGAAATTGATACCACAGTATGACAGTTCTTCCTTAATTTATGTGATTTTCTTTACTTAACTAGTTTTGAATGAAGTACCTAAGCTCAGCTTTAATGTTTATTTAGTTATTTTAAAGAAATACATACTTATTTACTAAGTTTGTAAGAATGAATCAAAAGCACAAAATAATGAAATAATCGGACTACTTTTGGTCAAGTTTAATATTTTTTAAAAAATTAAAAATGAAGTTTGTTATGGATGTACACAAATTTTTATATCATTCAAAGATTAAAAAGTATTAAATGGAGAAAGTGATACTACAATTTGAGCATTTTTCCTTTTACTTTGTTATTTCATTCGCTTAACTAGTTTTATAATAAAACACCCATGCTCGTTACGAATATATTTTAAAAGAAATAATTACTAATTTACTAAGTTTGTAAGAATGAATCAAATTCACAAAATAACGAACGAATCGGACTACTTTTGGTCTAGTGATATTATTTTAATTGATTTAAACTGAAATTTGTTAAGAAAGTGTACAAATCGCTATATCATTTAAAGTTTAAAGAAACATCTGAATCATTTGTTACATTCATTATTACGAATCATATAGGGAAAGTGATACCACAATTTAAATGTTCTTCCTTAAATTAGGTGATTTCATTAGTTTAACTAGTTCGTGACAAGCTTGGGTATTTTGTTCTAAAACTAGTTAAATAAATGAAATCACATACATTAAGGAAAAATGGTCAAATTATGGTATTACTTTATTCATTTGATTCATGATTATGATGATAACAAATAGTCTAGAGGTCTCTTTAAACTTTAAACGATATAACGATTTGTGCACAATTTTAATGAACTTCGGTTTTAATCGATAAAAAGCATATAACTTAACTAAATATAGTCTGAATAGTTTGACGTTTTGTATGTTTGATTCATTCTTATGAACTCTGTAAATGAGTACTTATTTATTTAAAACAACAAAATATACATTCACGAGGAGTTTATGTCCTCATGAATAAAACTAGTTAAGCGAATAAAATAGCATAAGTTAAGGAAGAACGGTCAAATTATGACATTACTTTCTATATTTAATTTATAATTATGAATGTAACAAATGATTGGGAGGTCTCTTTAAACTTTTAACGCTATAATAATTGATTAAAATGACATAACTAGACCAAAAGTGGTTCAATTTGTTTGTCATTTAGTGTGTTTGATTCATAATAACAAATATAACAAATGATTTGGAGGTCTTTTTAAAATTTAAATGATATAACAATGTGTACATTCTTATCAAAGTTCAGTTTTAATTGATTAAAAGAATATAACTAGTCCAAAATTTGTCTGATTAGTTCGTCATTTAGTCTATTTGATTCATTATTATAAATGTAATAAATGAGTACATATTTTTTAAAATAACTAAATATACAATCATAACGAGCTTCAGTGCTTTATTTTAAATCTAGTTAAGCAAGTAAAATCACATAAGTAATAGAACAATAATTAAGTTGTGGTATTGCTTTCTCAACTTGATTCATAATTATGAACCTAAAAAAGATTGGGAGGTCTCTTTAAACTTTTAACGATATAATAATTTTACACATTCTTAACGAACTTCGGTTTTAATCGATTAAAAGGATATAACTAGACCAAAAGTTGTTTGATTAGTTCGTCATTTAGTGCATTTGATTCATTCTTACAAACATAGTAAATGATTACGTTTTTCTTTAAAACAACTAAATATACATTCCTGATGAGCTAGGGTGCTTTATTATAAAACTAGTTATGCGAATAAAATCATATAAGTTAAGGAACAATGACCTAATTGTGGTATCGCTTTCTCCATTTAATTTATAATTATTAACATAACAAATTATTAGGTCTTTTTAAACTTCATATAATATAACAATTTATACACGTTATTAACAAACTTTGGTTTTAATTGAATAAAAGGATATAACTAGACCAAAAGTGATCCGATTCATTTGTCATTTTGTGCGTTTGATTTATTCTTACGAATATAGTAAATTAGTACTTATTTTTTTAAAAAAACTAAATATACATTCTTAACGAGCTTTGGTGCTTTATGCTAAAACTAGTTAAGCGAATGAAATCACATAAATTAAGGAAAAACGATCAAATTGTGGTATCACTTTCCTTATTTCATTTGTAATAAAAAAATGTAACAAATGATTGTGAGGACTCTTTAAGATTTAAACTATATAATTATTTATAAACATTCTTAACGAATTATAGTTTTAATTGATTAAAATGATATAACAAGACCAAAAGTTGTCTAATCTGTTCGTCATTCAGTGCTTTTAACTCATTCTTTTGAACTTAGTACATGAGTACATATTTTTAAAAATAACTAAATATACATTCTTTGTGAGCTTGGGTGCTTTGTTCTAAAACTAAAGAAACAAATCAAATCAAATAAATTAAGGAAGATCAGTCAAATTGTGGTATCTCTTTCTGCATTTGATTTGTAATTATAAACCTAACAAATAATTATAAAGTATTTTATACTTTAAAATGATATAACAATTTGTGCACATTATGTTGTGAATCGAGATGGAATAGTTTTTGTGGTGAAACTAGCTGATGAAGTAGAGAAGTTCAACTTCATATTTCAATTCCAATAATTTATCCTTCTAGACATATTTAGTTGTAAAAGTTCAGTTGTGCATGTACTCTTAAGGGATGAAAATTTTATGTGGGATCCAGGAGCATAGCATAAAAGAAATGCCAATAGAAAATCGAGCCCGAGAAATTAAAGATAAAGGTCAATAAAGCACATGGAAGGAAAAGTTAAAGAAACCCCATGAAACAAAGTCAAATTCGTCACATTTATTCATGGTGCAGAAATCAGGGCCAACTAAGCATTAAATGTGGCATAGTAATTTGTTTTGGCCTTCTACCTTCTCGAGGAATGGTTGGGAGTAGTATTTTTTTTTATTACACCTAAAATGTTGTTGAAGTGCATTTATTTTGTACTTCCCTCTCAATTCTAAATTTGAATATTGTAAGCCTATAAATAGGCCTTTGCTATATTGTAATGGAAGCTTTGTTTTGAATCCAGAAATATGGTGATTATTTGTTGAGTGTGTTCACTCAAAAAATCAGGTTTTGTTGAAGGTATGCCCTTCCAATCTACTTATCTCTGGCTCATCTCTTCACTCTTGTACGAGGTAGTTTTAGATGCCTATTTGCTTGTGAGCGCCATCACTTGCATTTGGAGGTCTCAAATAGTTCATGAGCCCGATTTCCTTGTCAAATTGGATTCCGTTTGTGTTCTCTCTAGTTGCAATCTGCTATGTTTCCTTGTCAAATTGGATTCCGTTTGTGTTCGATTATTTCATCATTTAATGCATTACATTTATTCTACGAATATTGTAAATGTGTACTTATTTCCTTACAACAACTAAATACACATTTGTGACAACCTTTGGTGCTTTGTTGTAAAATTAGTTGAGCAAATGAAATCATATAAATTAAATAAGAACATTCAAATTGTGGTATCACTTTCTACATTTCATTCGTAATTACAAACGTAACAAATGAATGAGAGAACTTTTTAAACTTTAAACGATATAATAATTTGTACATAATATTAATTAACTTCGGTTTTAATTGATCAAAAAGATATAACTAGACTAAAAGTTGTCTGATTTCTTAATCATTTAGTGTGTATAACTTATTCTTATGAACATAGTAAATGAGTACGTATTTCTTTAACTCAACTAAATATAAATTCGTGATGATATTTGGTACTTTGTTCTAAAACTAGTTAAGCAAATAAAATTACATAAGTTAAGAAAGAACGGTAAAATTATGGTTCACTTTCTCCATTTGATTCAAAATTACTAACGTAACAATTCAGAGGTCTATTTAAATTTGAACGATATAATAATTTATGTACATTCATAATAAACTTCAGTTTTAATATATTAAAAGTATTAAACTTGACTAAAAGTGGTCTGATTATTTCATCATTTTGTACTTTTGATTTATACTTACAAACTTAGTAAATTAGTACTTATTTCTTTAAAATAACTAACTATACATTGTTATGAGCTTGGGTCCTTTTTTCTAAAACTAGTTAAGCGAATGAAATCACATAAGTTAAGGAAGAACAGTAAAATCGTAGCCTTACTTTCTCCATTTGATTCGTTATAATGAACGTAAAAAATAATTAAGAGGTCTTTTTCACCTTTAAATGATATAACAATTTATACAAAATATTAATAAACTTCAATTTTAATTGAATAAAATGATATAAATAGACCAAAAGTTGTTCAATTGCTTTGTCATTTAGTGCATTTAATTCATTATTATGAACATAGAAAATAAGTACATATTTCTTTAATAGAACTAAATATACATTCGTGACGAGCTTTAATATTTTGTTCTAATACTAGTTGAGCAGATAAAATCACATAAAGAACGGTCAAAATGCGGTATCAGTTTCTCCATTTGATTCATAATTACAAAAATGACAAAGAATTCTATCTCTTTAAACGATATCACAACTTGTGCACTTTCATAATGAACTTTAGTTTTAATCAATTAAAAGCTTATAACTTGACCAAAAGTGGTTCGAGTATTTTATCATTTTGTACATTTCATTCATTCTTATGAACTTAGTAAATGAGTACTTATTTATTTAAAACAACTAAATATATATTCATGATGAGCTTATGTCCTTTGTTCTAAAACTACTTAAGCGAATGAAACCGCACAAGTTAAGGAAGAATGGTCAAATTGTAGTATCACTTTTTTCATTTGATTAATAATTACGAACATAACAAATAATTGGAAGTTCTCTTTAAACATTAAATAATATAAAGATTTATGCACATTCTTAATAAACTTCGGTTTTAATTTATTAAAAGGATATAATTAGACCGAGAGTGGTCCGATTGGTTTATCATTTAGTGCATTTAATTCATTCTTACGAACATAGTAAATATATATGTATTTCTTTAAAATAACTAAACATATATTCGTAACGAGCTTCAGTGCTTTATTTTAAAACAATAGGATGATTTGTGGATATTATTAATGAACTTTGGTTTTAATCGATTAAAAGGATGTAACTAGACCAAAAGTGGTCATATTAGTTCGTCAATTAGTGCATTTGATTCATTCTTACTAACATAGTAAATGAGTTCTTATTTCTTTAAAACAACTACACATACATTCGTGATGAGCTTCAGTGATTTATTTTAAAACTAGTTAAGCGAATGACATCATATAAGTTAAAGGAAGAATGGTCAAATTATGTTATCACTTTTTCTATTTAATTCATAATTACAAACCTAACAAATGATTGAGAGATCTTTTAATGCGTTAAATTATATAACTAGACAAAAAGTTATCTTATTACTTTGTCATTTAGTACATTTCATTCATTCTTACGAACATACTAAATGAGTACATATTTCTTTAATACAACTAAATATACATTTGTGACGAGATTTGGTGCTTAGTTCTAAAACTAGCTAAACGAATAAAATCACATAAAATAAAGAAAAACAGTCAAATTGTGGTATCACTTTCACCATTGGATTCGTAATTACAATTGTAACAAATAATTCAGAGGTCTCTTTAAATCTTAAATAATATAATAATTTTTTTACATTCATAACGTACTTTGATTTTAATCAATTAAAATCATATGACTTGACAAAAGTTATTCAATTATTTTGTCATTTTGTGCATTTTATTTATTCTTACAAACTTAGTAAATTAGTACTCATTTCTTTAAAACAACTAAATATACATTCGTTACAAGATTGGGTCCTTTGTTCTAAAACTTATTAAGGGAGTAAATCATATAATTTAAGGATGAATAGTAAAATTGTGGCATCAGTTTCTATATTTAATTCTTAATTACGAATGTAACAAATGATTAGGAAGTCTCTTTAAATTTTAAATGGTATAACAATTTGTTCACATTATTAATGAACTTCGGTTTTAATCGATTAAAAGGATATAACTTTACCAAAGTGATTCGTCATTCAATGCATTTAATTTTTATTCTTACAAACAAAGTAAATGAGTACTTATTTCTTTAAAACAACTAAATACACATTTATGACGAGCTGAGTGCTTTATTCTAAAACTAGTTAAGTGAATGAAATCACATAAGTGAAGGAAGAACAGTTAAATTATGGTACCACTTTCTCTATTTGATTCATAATTACGAATGTAACAAATAATTCTGAGGTCTCTTTAAACATTAAATGATATTATGATTTGTACACATTCATAACGAACTTTAGTTTTAATCGATTAAAAAGCATATAGCTTGACAAAAAGTGGTCCAATGATTTCGTTGTTTTATGTGTTTAATTCATTCTTACAAACTATGTAAATGAGTACTTATTTTGTTAAAACAACTTCATATATATTCATGACGAGCTTATGTCCTTTGTTTTTAAAATAGTTAAAGCGAATGAAATCATAATTTAAAGAAGAACGGTCAAATTGTGGTATTTTTTTCTATTTAATTCGTAATTGCAAATGTAACAAATTATTGAGAGGCCTCTTCAAACTTTAAATGGTATAACGATTTGTACACATTATTAATGAACTTCAATTTTAATCGATTAAAAGGATATAACTAAACCCAAAGTGGTCCGATTAGTTTGTTGTTTGGTGCGTTCGATTTATTCCTATGAACTTAGTAAATGAGTACTTATTTCTTTAAAATAACTAAATATATATTCGTGACGAGCTTAAGATCATTGTTTTAAAACTAGTCAGATTGTGGTATCAATTTCTCTATTTAATTCGTAATTAGGAATGTAACAAATGATTAGGAGATCTGTTGAAACTTTAAACGATATAATGATTTGTGCACATTCTTAATGAACTTGACCAAAAGTGGACCAATTGGTTCGTCCTTTAGTGCATTTGATTCATTTTTGTGAACATAGTAAATGAGTACGTATTTCTTACAAACAATAAAATATTCAATCATGACGAGCTTCAGTTCTTTATTCTAAAACTTGTTAAGCAAATAAAATTACATAAGTTAAAGAAAAAAATAGTCAAATTGTAGTATCGCTTTCTTCACTTAATTCGTAATTATGAACATAATAAATGATTGAGAGGTTTTTTAAAATTTTAAAACGATATAATGCTTTGTATACATTATTAATGTAATTTGGTTTTAATCGATTAAAAGTATATAACTAGACCAAAAGTGGTCTGATTGATTGGAAATTTAGTGTGTTTCTTTCATTCTTATGAACTTATTAAATGTGTACTCAATTCTTTACAACAACTAAATGCATATTTGTGACGACCATGGGTGCTTTGTTCTAAAATTAGTTAAGCAAATAAAATCACATAAGGTAACAAATGATTGAGATGAGTTTTTAAACCTTAAACGATATAACGATTTATGCACATTCTTAACGAATTACATTTTTGATCGATTAAAATGATATAACTTGACCAAAAGTTGTCTAATTTATTCTTACGAACTTATTAAATAAGTACGTATTTATTTACAACAACTAAATCGACATTCATGACGTGCTTCTGTCCTTTGTTCTAAACTAGTTAAGCGAATAAAATTAAGTACTTTAAGGAAGAACGGTCAAATTGTGGCATCACTTTCAATATTTGATTTATAATTATGAACGTAACAAATAATTAGGAGGTCTATTTAAACTTTAAACAATATAATAATTTATGCACATACTTAACGAACTTTGGTTTTAATCGAATAAAATGATATAACTAGACCAAAATTAGTCTAATTGGTTTGTTGTTTAGTACATTTTATTCATTCTTACAAACTTAGTAAATAATTACATATTTCTTTAAAACAACTAAATGAACATTTGGGATGAGCTTATGTGCTTTGTTTTAAAACTTGTTAAGCAAATAAAATCCCATAAGTTAAGGAAGAATAGTCTAATTGTGATATTACTTTCTCCATTCGATTGGTAATAACGAATGTAGCAAATGATTCGGAGGTCTTTTAAATTTTAAACGATACAACGATTTGTATAATTTATTAACGAACTTTGGTTTTAACTGATTAAAAGGATATAACTAGACCAAAAGTGTTCCAATTTGTTCGTTGTTTGTGCATTCGATTTATTCTTACAAACTTAGTAAATAAATATTTATTTCTTTAAAATAAATAAATATACATTCGTGGCATGCTTTGATTCTTTGTTCTAAAATTAGTTAAGCGAATAAAATCTTATAAGTTAAGGAAGAATGGTCAAATTGTAGTATTACTTTCTTTATTTAATTCGTAATTACAAATGTAAAAAATAATTAGGACTCTTTAATCATTAAATGATATAACGATTTGTGCACATACGTAACAAATTTCAGTTTTAATTAATTAAAAGCATATAAGTTGACCAATAGTGGTCCAATAGGTTCGTTATTTAGTGCATTTTATTCAATCTTATGAACTTAATAAATAAGTACATATTTTTTTAAACAACGAAATATATATTCGTTACAAGCTTGAGTCATTTATTTTAAAACTAGTTAAGCGATTTAAATAATATAAGTTAAGGAAGAATGACCTAATTATAGTATCACTTTCTCCATTTTGGTCGTAATAATGAATATAACTAATGATTCAGAGGTTTTTTTAAACTTTAAATGATATAACAATGTGTGTAAATTATTAACAAACTTTAGTTTTAATCGATTAAAAGGATATGACTAAAAGTGGTCCAATTTGTTCATCGTTTTGTTCATTTGATTTATTTTTACGAACTTAGTAAATTATTATTATTTTTTTAAAATAACTAAATATACATTCATGACAAGCTTTAATGCTTTGTTCTAAAACTACTTAAGCGAATAAAATTAAATAAGTTAATCGGGAGGTTTTTTTAAACTTCTAAATGATATAATGATATGTGCACATTCATAATAAACTTCGGTTTTAATCGATTAAAAATATATAACTTGACCAAAAATGGTCTAATTATTTCATCATTTTGCATGATTGATTCATTCTTACAAACTTAGTAAATTAATACTTATTTCTTTAAAATAAGTTAATATACATTCGTTATGAGCTTGACTCATTTGTTCAAAAACTAGTTAAGCGAATAAAAACACACATAAGTTAAGGAAGAACAATTAAATTGTCCTATCACTTTCTCCATTTGATTCGTAATTACAAACGTAACAAATGATTGAGAGATCTTTTTAAACTTTAAATAATATAATAATTTGTGCACTTTATTAATGAACTTGTCCGGTCACTTCATCATTTATTGTGTTTCTTTCATTCTTACGAACATAGTAAATGAATACGTATTTCTTTAATACAACTGAATATACATTCGTGATGAGCTTTAGTACTTTGTTCTAAAACTAGTTAAGCGAATGAAATCACATAAGTTAAGGAAGAACAGTTAGATTGTGGTTTACATTCTCTATTTGATTCAAAATTACAAATATAACAAATATTTTAGAGGTCTTTTTAAACTTTAAACGATGTAACGATTTGTGCACATTCATAACAAACTTTTGTTTTAATTGATTAAAAGCAAATAACTTGACCAAAAGTGGTTTGATTATTTCATTATTTTGTACGTCTAATTCATTCTTATGAACATAATAAATATACATTCGTAAAACTAAAATAACTAAATATACATTCGTAACGAGCATTGATGTTTTATTCAAAAACTAGTTAAGCGAATGAAATTAAATAAGTTAAGGAAGAATGGTCAAATTGTGATATTATTTTTCTTATTTAGTTCATAATTACGAACCTAACAAGTGATTGGGAGATCCTTTTTAACTTTAAAATAATATAATGATTTGTGCACATTAATATTGAACTTTAGTTTTAATCGATTAAACCATTAAAATTTTACCGAAAGTGGTCTGATTATTTCGTCATTTTGTACTATCAATTCATTATTATGAACTTAGTAAATTAGTACTTATTTCCTTAAAACAACAACATATATATTCGTTACGAGCTTAGGTCCTTTGTTCTAAAACTAGTAGTGAATTAAATTACATATGTTAAGGAAGAACAGTCAAATTGTGTCATCACTTTCTCCATTTAAGTCGTAATTACGAATATAGAAAATGATTGAGAGGTTTTTCAAACTATAAATGATATAAAGATTTGTGCACATATTAATAAATTTTGGTTTTAATCGATTAAAAAGATATAACTAGACCAATAGTTATCTAACTGCTTAGTTGTTTACTGTGTTTCATTCATTCTTATAAACATAGTAAATGAGTATGTATTTCTTTAATACAACTAAATTTACTTTCAAGATGAGCTTTGGAACTTTCTTCAAAAACTAGTTAAGTGAATAAAATCACATAAGTTAAGGAAGAACGGTCAAATTGTGGTATCACTTTTCTTATTTAATTTGTAATTATAAATGTAATAAATGATTCAAATGACTCTTTAAACTTTAACGATATAACGATTTGTTCACATTTATAACGAGCTTCAGTTTTAATCGATTGATTAAAAGCATATAACTTGACTAAAAGTGGTCTAATTGGTTATCATTTAGTGTGTTTGATTTATTCTTGTGAACATAGTAAATGACTACATATTTCTTTAATACAACAAAATAGACATTCATGATGAGCTTTGGTATAACTTTCTCCATTTGATTTATAATTACATACATAACAAATGATTGAAGGTTCTCTTTAAGCTTTAAATGATATAACGATTTGTTCATATTCTTTACGAACTTTCATTTTAGTTGATTAAAAGGATATAACTAAACCAAAAGTGGTCCAATTAGTTTGTCATTTAGTCCATCTGATTCATTCTTCAAGCATAGTAAATAAGTACGTATTTATTTCAAACCACTAAATATACATTCGTGACAAGCTTCTATGCTTTATTCTAAAACTATTTATACAAATAAAATCACATAAGTAAAGGAAGAACAATCAAATTGTAGTATCGCTTTCTCCATTTGATTCGTAATTATGAACCTGATGAATGATTGGGAGGCCTTTTAAAATATTAAAATCATATAAAAATTTATGCACATTCATAATGAACTTCAGTTTTAATCAATTAAAAACATATAACTTGACCAAAAGTGGTCCAACTATTTCATCATTTTGTGCAATCAATTCATTCTTATGAACATTGTAAATTACTACTACTTATTTCTTTAAAACAACTTAATATACATTCGTTACAATCTTAGATCATTTGTTTTAAAATTAATTAAGTGAATGAAATCACATAAATTAAGGAAGAATGGTAAAATAGTGGCATTACATTCTCTATTTGATTCGTAATTATGAACATAACAAATGATTAAGAAGACTTTTTAAACTTTAAACAATGTAATGATTTGCACACTTTATTAATGAACTTCGGTTTTAATCGATTAAAATGATATAACTAGACTAGAAGTTGTCCAATTGCTTTGTCTTTTAATGTATTTCATTCAATCTTATGAAGATAGTAAATGAGTATGTATTTCTTTAATACAACTAAATAATCATTCGTAATGAGCTTTGGTGCTTTGTTGTAAAACAAGTTAAGTAAATAAAATCACATAAGTTAAGAAAGAATGGTTAGATTGTGGTTCACTTTCTCCATTTGATTCATAATTTCAAACATAAAAAAATATTTTGGAGGTCTCTTTAAACATTAAACAATGTAATGATTGGTGTATCATAACAAACTTCGGTTTTAATCTATTAAAAGCATATAACTTGACAGAAAGTGGTCTGATTATCTCGTGGTTTTGTGTGTTTAATTTATTCTTATGAACTTAGTAAATTAGTACTTAAACTACTGAATATACATTAGTGTTTGAGCTTATTTCCTTTATTTTAAAACTAGTTAAGCGAATGAAACCACATAAGTTAAGGAAGAACGGTCAAATTGTGGTATCATTTTTCTCCATTTGATTCCTAATTATGAATATAATAAATGATTGGGAGGTCTTTTTAAACTTTAAAATGATATAATGATTTGTGCACATTATTAACGAACTTTGGTTTTAATCTATTAAAAGGATATAACTAGACTAAAAGTTGTCTGATTGTTTCGGTATTTAGTGTGTTTCATTTATTCTTATGGAGTTAGTAAATGTGTACTTATTTCTTTACAAAACTAAATACACATAAGTTAAAGAAGAACAATCAAATTGTCGCATCACTTTCTTCATTTGATTTATGATTACGAATGCAACAAATGATTAGGAGGTCTCTTTAAACATTAAATGATATAACTATTAGTGCACTTTCTTAACTAGCTTGGGTTTTAATTGATTAAAAGGATATTACTATGATGTGCCCGAAGTGGCACAATCAGTACCTTGGAGTTTCACGTAGGGAAAAGGAAGGAAGAAGGAAGAAGAAGATGAATATTCAATTACATAACCAACAAAGAAGAGAGGGGGCGACCCATATAGAGAACTGACCCACTCACCTAAGGAGTCACATCAACTAGTGGGTCTGGCTATCCCGCAGACATTAGCTGGCCCAATACAGTTATTTCTCCTAATACGTAAGCAAATATGAGGGAATTATAAAAGAAAGTAGCCTACTATAATGAAACAACAAGAAAATAAGTAGTCTGGAGTGATCTTGCATAACACTTCACCACGTTTCCGCTATTCACCTTGACCTCAAGGCGACCAAGTTGGATAGCGAGCCATGAATGTGTCCTCAGAGAGCCATGTGGCATCCTCTAGGAGCTGACCTTGCCAAGCAACGAGCACCTTTGTAATGATGCGACCTGAGCTACAAACTCGACGTTTATCAAGCACCGAGGTGGGGACAGGGTCAGAAGGCTGGACCGGGCCCATCAGGGGGGTTGGAGCATCAGTGGACAAGGACATATCACCTACACATTGGCACAGCCTGAAGACATGGAAGACGGGGTGGACTAAGGAGTCAGACGATAGAGCAAAGTGGTAAGCCATCGGGCCGATACGCTCTTCCATAGTATAGGGACCATGGAAATGAGGGGCACCAGCTTGGAATGCTCGGGCTTAAATAAGGATGTCTGCCGTTGAGGAAGAACAAAGACATAAATGAAGCCACCCACCGTGAACTACTTGTCAATGTGATGACCATCATAAATTTGCTTTATCCAGTTCTGAGCAGAGGACAAGCTCTCCTTGAGTTGTCGAAGAACCTTATCCTGTGTCTGGAGCATGGAATCCACCTCAGCCACAGAGGAGTGATGAGAAACATAAGATAACGTGGTCGGAGGTGGGTGGCCATACAGCACCTCAAAAGGAGTGAAGCCCACACCAATTGCTAGGTGGTGTTATATGACCGCTATGCCCAGGGAAGAAGCTGAAGCCATTTGTGAGGTTGAGACATAGTGAAACAGTGGAGGTACTGCTCTATGCAACGGTTTACCACCTTTGTCTGACCATCCATTTGGGGGTGATAAGCAGTGCTCATGTGGAGAGAAGTGCCCTGCAAAGTGAAGAACTCCTGCTAAAATTGAGATATGAAGATCCGGTCATGATCGGAGACAATAGTACGATGCATGCCATGTAGTTTGGCCACCTCTCGAACATAGAGCTCAACCATGGTCTTGGCGGTGGATGGGTGCCCCAAAGCGCAAAAGTGGCAACATGCTCTTGGACTGCTTGTCGAATACCCTGCCACATAAAGCTCTGGCTGACCCGCTTATAAGTGCGGAATGCTCCTTCATGACCAGTCACTGGAGTATCATGGAAGTAGAAGAGAATGCGCCTACGAAGATCATCAACATCGGGAACCCATAGGCAGTCCTTCCAAAAGAGAAGGTCATCCTGCCACACAAAGAAGGGACGAGCAGTTGGGTTGGTCTAGAGAGCTGTAATCAGGGCTAGTGTATGAGAATCATCAATGTATGCTCGCCTCAACTCATCAATGAAGGGGCATGATGGAGTAGAGAGGGCCAAGCACGATCCTGGGGTAGAGCTGCGAGAAAGGGCATCGGCCACGGTATTTTCTGACCTTTTCTTGTACGACCTCATAATCATAGCCAAGTAACTTACTGACCCACCGCTACTGTGATGAAGTGGACACCCATTGCTCAAGGAAGTACTTCAAGGGCTTGTGGTCAGTGCGGATCAAGAACCTATGGCCAAATAAGTAAGGCAGCTACTTGTCGACGGCGAGGACAATAGCCAAGATCTCCTTCTCATAAACAGACAAGGAAAAAGAGTGGCCAGCCAAAGCCTTGCTGAAGTAGGCAATGGGGTGCTCATCTTGCAGGAGAACCGACCCTAGACCCGTCTCTGAAGCATCTATTTCAAGCATGAAGGGGCGGCTGAAATCGGGTAAAATCAGAACAGGGGCCAATGCCATAGCCTGCTTCAGCTCTCTAAACGCCGCTTAGGCAACCTCATTCCAACCGAATGCCCCCTTCTTTAGAAGCTTTGCAAGGGCCCAAGCAATCTCCCCATACCAGCTGATGAACCGCCTATAATAGCCAATTACATAACGTACGGGCATAAGTAGGCAGAGGCCAAGAGAGCTTGGCGGCCACCTTCGACAGGTCAGTGGCGACGCTATCCTACAAGATGATATGTCCCAAGTAATTAACCTATGGGTTGCCAAAGAAACACCGCCAGTCAGGAAGGCGGTTGGCTACCTTAATGAAGTCTGTGTAATAGGCCTGGATGGTGGTGGTTTGGCACGGTGTGGAGAGCATCTCGTTGAAGTCCTGGTACTTGTTGGGGCCAAACTGAATGCACAACTTGTCAGAGAAGGCGGCCCAAGTGGGGTAACGCACCTCCTTTTAGAAACTCTGGAACCAAACAGAAGCATCCCCATCTAGGTGGAAGGATGCTATGTGCATTCGTTCAGCCTCTGAATGCGTTCCCTCGTAGGTGAAAAACTTTTCAGCCTTGTACAACCATTCCAATGGGTCGTCATCCCCATTGTAGTGTGGGAACTATAGGCAGGCCAAACGAGGTTTAGCCCCTCCTCGTTGTCCTCTACGGGGTCCCGGGTACTCCTCCTAGTCGTCCTTCATCTCTTGAAATAAGTTTCTAGGAAGCGGCATCATTGGGGCATTTTCCCAAACACTTAGCATGCCTTGTATCTCCCAGGCTTGGCACCTCCCATCCATGGCCTGGTCGACTGTGCGAAAGCGCACAAAATTGTGGGGAAGATGTGTGTCCTTGTCTGCCGGTGCCGGAAGTCAGAGCCGTGCAACTAAGGGGCCTAAGATGGCCCTCCTTTCTCCATGATAGATGCTGGCGGTTGGGCAAGAGAGGCATTGTGCGCTCTGCCTAGAGTTGAGCCATAGCCAGACCCACAGCATTGACTTTGGCCATGCTTATGCTCAAGGATTTGATCTCTGCCATGATTTACGCCAGAGTGGGTTCACTGGTGGTCTCTGTCACTGCCTTTGTGTTGTTTGTTGAGGCGAGAGCCTTCTTCTCAGGTGGAACTTCTGGGGCCACAACAACTTGTTTGCCTCGTACCATGGCTAGGGATTATAAAAGCTTCGATACCTTGGAGTTTCACACAAGGAAAGGGAAGGAAGGGAAGAAGAAGATGAATATTAATTGCATAACCAACAAAGAAGAATGGTTTAATTTTGGTATCACTTTCTCCTTTTAATTTGTAATAATGAACGTAACAAATGATTCGTAGGTCTCTTTATACTTTAAATGATACAACGATTAATCGATTAAAAGTGGTCTGATTCATTCGTCATTTTTTGCGTTTGATTTATTCTTATGAACTTAGTAAATTAGTACTTATTTGTTTATAATAACTAAATATACATTCGTGACGAACTTTAATGCTTTGTTCTAAAACTAGTTAAGCGAATGAAATTACATAAGTTAAGGTAGAACGGTCAAATTGTGGTATCACTTTCCTTATTTAATTCGTAATTACAAATGTAACAAATAATTAGGAGGACTCTTTGAACTTCGGTTTTAATCGATTAAAAATTTATAACTTATCCAAAAGAGGTCCATTTGGTTCATCGTTTAGTACGTTTAATTCAATTTTATGAACTTAGTAAATAACTACATATTTATTTAAAACAACTAAATATACATTTGTGAAGAGCTTAGGTGCTTTGTTCTAAAACTAGTTAAACGAATAGAATCAAATAAGTTAAGGAAGAAGTGTCAAATTGTTGTATCACTTACTCTATTTGATTCGTAATAATGAATGTAACAAATAATTTGGAGGTCTCTTTAAACTTTAAAACGATATAACGATTTGTGCACATTATTAACGAACTTTAATTTTAATCGATTAAAATGATATAACTAGACCGAAAGTAGCCCAATTGTTTCGTTGTTTAGTGTGTTTCATGTATTCTTATGAACTTAGTAAATGTGTACTTATTTCTTAACAACAACTAAATATACATTTGTGACGAGCTTTCGTCATTTGTTCTAAAACTGGTTAAATAAATGAAGTTACATAGAAAAATAATCAAATTGTGGCATCACTTTCTCCATTTGATTTGTAATTATGAACATACACATGATAGGGAGGTCTTTTTAAACAAAATATACATTCGTGACTAATGTAACAAATTGTGGTATCACTTTTCTTATTTAATTCGTAATTACGAATGTAACAAATAATTAGGAGGACTCATTGAACTTCGGTTTTAATTGATTAAAAACTTATAACTTATCCAAAAGAGGTCCATTTAGTTCATCGTTTAGTATGTTTAATTCATTTTTACGAACTTAGTAAATCAGTACATATTTATTTGAAACAACTAAATATACATTTGTAAAGAGCTTAGGTGCTTTGTTCTAAAACTAGTTAAACGAATAGAATCAAAAAGTTAAGGATTGTATCACTTACTCCATTTGATTCATAATAATGAATGTAACAAATGATTTGGAGGTCTCTTTAAACTTTAAAACGATAAAATAATTTGTGTACATTATTAAAGAACTTTAATTTTAATCGATTAAAATGATATAACTAGACCAAAAGTGGCCCGATTGTTTCGTTGTTTAGTGTGTTTCCATATATTCTTATGAACTTAGTAAATGTGTACTTATTTCTTGACAACTAAATATATATTCGTGACGAGCTTGCATCATTTGTTCTAAAACTAGTTAAATAAATGAAATCACATAAGTTAAGGAAAAATAGTCAAATTATGGCATCACTTTATTCATTTGATTTGTAATTACGAATGCATAAATGATAGGAAGGTTTTTTTAAACTTTAAACGATAACGATTTGTACACATTATTTTCAAACTTTGGTTTTAATAGATTAAAAGGATATAACTAGACTAAAAGTTGTCCAATTTATTCTTTATTTTGTACATTTGATTAATTCTCATGATCGTAGTAAATGAGTATGTATTTTTTTAAAACAACTAAATATAAATTCATAACGAGCTTGGGAGCTTCATTCTAAAACTAGTTAAATGAATGAAATCACATAAGTAAATGAAGAATGGTCAATTTGTTGAATCGTTTTCTCAATTTGATTCATAATTATGAACCTAACAAATGATTGAGAGGTCTTTTTAAACTTTAAATTGATATAACAATTTGTGCACTTTATTAACATGCTTTTGTTTTAATTTATTAAAAGAATATAACTAGACCAAAAATAGTCTGATTGTTTTGTCGTTTAGTGCATTTCATTCATTCTTGCGAACATAGCAAATGTGTACTTCTTTCATGATATAACCTTAGGTGCTTTGTTTTAAAATCAGTTAAGTGAATTAAATCACATAAGTTAAGGAAGAACGGTTAAATTTTTTCATCACTTTCTCAATTTGATTCGTAAAATCAAATGTAATAAATGATTGTGAGATCTTTCTAAACTTTAAACAATAAAATGATTTATGTATATTATTAATGAAGTTCTATTTTAATTGGTTGACTAGACAAAAAGTTGTCCAATTGCTTCGCCTGTTAGTGTGTTTCATTCATCCTTACAAACATAGTAAATTAGTACATATTTCTTAAATACAACTAAACATACATTCATGACGAACTTTTGTCCTTTGTTCTAAAATGAATGAAATCACATAAGTTAAAGAAGAATGGTCAAATTGTGGTATCACTTTCTCTATTTGATTTGTAATTACAAATGTAATAAATAATTATGTGGTCTATTTACACTTTAAACAATATAATAATTTGTTCACATTATTAATAAAATTTGGTTTTAATTGATTAAAAGGATATATAACAAGACCAAAAGTTGTTCGATTTCTTTGTTGTTCAATGTGTTTCATTCATTCTTACGAACATAGTAATTGAGTACATATTTCTTTAATACAACTAAAGTATACATTCATGACGAGCATTATTGCTTTGTTATAAAATTAGTTAAGTGAATAAAATTACATAAGTTAAGGAATAATAGTAAATTATAATATAACTTTATCTATATATTTGTAATTACGAACATAACAAATAATTTAGAGGTCTTTTTAACTTTAAACGATATAATGATTTGTATACATTCATAATGAACTTCGGTTTTAATAGATTAAAAGGATATAACTTAACCAAAAGTGGTTCATTTATCTCGTCATTTTGTGCATTTCAGACATTCTTATTAACTTAGTAAATTAGTACTTATTTTTACAAAATGGCCAATTATACAATCATTATGAGCTTGGGTCCTTTTTCTAAAACTAGTTAAACCAATGGAATTACATAAGTTAAGAACAACGATAAAATTGTGACAACACTTTCTCCGTTTGATTAGTAATTACGAACATAACAAATGATTAAGCTGTCCTTTTAAACTTTAAACGATATAATGATTTATTATATTATTAATTTACTTCGGTTTTAATCGATTAAAAGGATATAAGTAGACTAAAAGTTGTCCAATTACTTTGTTGTTTAGTACGTTTCATTCATTTTTACGAACATAGTAAATGAGTATGTATTTCTTTATTACAACTAAATATACATTTATGACGAGATTTTGTGCTTTATACTAAAACTAGTTAAGCGAATAAAATCACATAAATAAAGAAAGAACGGTCAAATTATAGTATCGCTTTCTGCATTTGATTCGTAATTACAAACCTAACAAATAATTAGGAGTTTTTAAACCTTAAAATGATATAACAATTTGTGCACATTATTAACAAACTTTAGATTTAGTCGATTAAAAGGATATAACTAGACCAAAAGTGGTCATATTATTTTGCCATTTAGTGTATTTTATTCATTCTTACGAACTTAGTAAATATGTACATATTTCTTTAAAATAACTAAATATATATTTGTGACAAGTTTAGGTGTTTTATTCTAAAACTAGTTAAATGAATAAAATCACATAAATAAAGGAATAACTGTCAAAATATGGCATTGCTTTCTCAAGTTGATTCTTAATTACGAATGTATCACATGATTAAGAGGTCTCTTTATACTCTAAAAGCTATAATGATTTATATATACATTCTTAACAAACATCAATTTTAATCGATTAAAAGGATATAACTAGACCAAAAGTGGTCCGATTAGTTCATCATTTAGTATATTTGATTTGTTTTTAGGAACATTGGAAATGAGTTAGTAATTTTTTAAAACAACTAAATGTACGTTCGTGAAGAGCTTGCGTCCTTTGGTTTAAAACTAGTTAAATGAATAAAATCACATAAGTTAAGGAAGAACGGTCAGATTATGACATCTTTTTCTCTATTTAATTTATTATTACAAATGTAACAAATGATTGAGAGGACTTTTAAACTTTAAATGATATAACGATTTGTGTACATTATTACCGAACTTTAGTTTTAATCGATTAAAATAATATCACTAGACTAAAAATGGTCTGATTACTTCGTTTTGTATGTTTTGATTCATTAGAACAAACATAGTAAATGAGTACTTTTTTTTTTAAAATAACTAAATATACATAGGATAAGCTTTAGTGCTTTGTTCTAAATTTAGTTAAGCTAATGAATCACATAGGTTAAGTAAGAATGGTCAAATTGTGGTATCACTATCTCTATTTAATTCGTAATTACAAACATAATAAATGATTAAGAGGTCTCTTTAAATATTAAATGATATAATAATTTATGCACATTTTTAATGAACTACGGTATTAATCAATTAAAAGGATACAACTAAACTAAAAGTGGTCCAATTAGTTCATCGTTTAGTACATTTTATTCATTCTTTCAAACTAACTAAATTATTATATATTTCTTTAAAATAACTAAGTATACATTCATGATGAGCTTGGGTGCTTTGTTTTAAAATTAGTTAAGGTAATAAAATCACATATGTTAAAGAAGAATGGTCTAATTGTGGTATCACTTTCTATATTTGATTCGTAATAACGAACGTAACAAATGATTTGGAGGTATCTTTAAATTTTAAACGATATAACAATTTGTGTACAGTCTTATATTATTACGGTTTTAATCTATTAAAAAGATATAACTAAACTAAAAGTGGTCCTATTCGTTTATCATTTTGTGCATTTAATATATTCTTACAAACTTAGTTAATTAGTACTTATTTCTTTAAAATAACTAAATATACATTTGTGACTAGCTTGGGTGCATTGTTTAAAACTAGTTGAGCGAATGAAATTACATAAGTTAAGAAAGAACAGTCAAATCATGGCATCGCTTTGTCCATTTAATTCATAATTACGAACCTAACAAATGATTAGGAGGTCATTTTAAACTTTAAACAATATAACAATTTATGTACATTATTAATGAACTTCGATTTTAATAACTAGACCAAAAGTAGTCCATGTCATTTTGTATGTTTGATTTATTCTTATGAACTTAGTAAATTAGTACTTATTTCATAAAAATAACTAAAAATACATTTGTGACGAGCTTTGGTGTTTTATTCAAAAACTAGTTAAGTGAATTAAATCACATAATTTAAGAAAAAACTGTTAAATTGTGGTATCCTTTTCTCCATTTGATTCATAATTACGATTATAATAAATTATTGAGAGGACTCTTTCAACTTTAAACAATATAACGATTTGTACACATTCTTAACGAACTTTAGTTTTAATCGATGAAAAGGAAGTAACTAGAGAAAAAGTGGTTCAACTGGTTCAACATTTGGTGAGTTTGATTCATTCTTACAAATGTAATAAATAAGTACATATTTATTTAAAACAGCTAAATATATATTCGTGACGAGCTTGGGTGTTTTACTTCTAAAACTAGTCATGCGAATTAAATCACATAAATTAAGGAATAACAGTCAAATTATGGTGTCGCTTTCTCTATTTGATTCATAATTACGAATATAACAAATGATTAGGAGATTTCTTTAAACTATAAACAATATAATAATTTTTGCACATTCTTAACGAACTTTGATTTTAATCAATTAAAAGGATATAGCTAAAACAAAAGTGGTTGGATTAGTTTGTCATTTAGTGTGTTTGATTCGTTTTTATAGACATAGTAAATGAGTATGTATTTCTTTAATATAACTAATATATATTTATGGCGAGCTTGGGTCCTTGTTCTAAAACTAGTTAAGCGAATAAAATCACATAAGTAAAATAAGAACGGTCAAATTGTGGCATTGCTTTCTACTTTTGATTCGTAATTACGAACGTAAAAAATGATTGAAATGTCTTTTAAAACCATGGAAGGCCGTATCAATATGTATGAAGTATCGATGATCACGGATACGGGTATGCACTGATGATACGCTTGGTACGCACTTAAACGGGCATTAACCCTTTTATAAACATAAAAAAATATTATAACTAATAATATATCATTATAATACTTCTTTTAGAGTATAATAACACCATATAATACCGTATCAACTGATACGGGTATTTTAAAATTAGTTCATTCTGAACTATATACTATTATGCTCTCCGTCCCATATTAATATTGGTCATTCTTTCCCATATTAAATGCTTTAAAATTAGTTTATTTTAAAAATAAATAATATGCTTAATATGAGTCTAAATTACATATTTAAATAAATATATATTTGTAGAGCACTTTATGTAAAAAAAATAATTATGTGAATTGTATGACCTACCCGTATTGATCTCATATAATTTTAAAAATATTATTTTTAATATAATTAAAACTTAAACTTTTAAAGAAGTAGGGTTTGAATTGTATTTTTATTTTAAAGAAATTTTTTTTTCAAAAAACATTAATTTTTAAAATTAAAAAATAATTTTTAAAATTTAAAAAGTAATTAAAAAATATAGTATCGAAATGTATCGGCCGTATCGATATGGTACGGCCAATACGTATCAGAAAAAGTTGTCGGGGGTGTATCGCCCCCCGTACCATATCGGTATCGATCGATACAGGTACGTATCTACTGATACGGACCCGTATCGGCCGATATGGCTTTCCATGTTTAAAACTTCAAATGATATAAAGATTTGTTCACATTATTAATAAATTTTAGCTTTAATCAATTAAAAAGATATAACTACACCAAAAGTGGTCTAATTAGTTCGTCATTTAGTTCGGTTGATTTATTTTTGTGAACATAATAAATGAGTACGTATTTCTTTAAAACAACTAAATATACATTCGTGACGAACTTATGTCCTTTGGTCTAAAACTAGTTAAATTAATAAAATCACATAAATTAAGGAAGAGAGGTCAAATTGTAGCATCGGTTTCTCTATTTAATTCATAATTACGAACATAACAAATGATTTAGAGGTCTTTTTAAAATTTAAACGATATAATAATATGTGTACATTATTAACAAACTTCGGTTTTAATCAATTAAAAGGATGCAACTAGCGTAAGAGTGGTTTAACTAGTTCATCATTTAATTTGTTTGATTCATTTTTACAAACATAGTAAATGAGTATGTATTTCTTTTAAACAACTAATATACTTTCGTGATGTGCTTGGGTGCTTTGTTTTAAAACTAGTAATGCGAATGAAATTATACAAGTTAAGGAAGAACGGTCAAATTGTGGTATCACATTCTCTATTTAATTCGTAATTATGAGCGTAACGAATGATTGGAAGGTATCTTTAAACTTTAAACAATATAACGATTTATACACATTTCTAACAAACTTTAGTTTTAATCGATTAAAAAGATATAACTAGACCAAAAGTGGTGCAATTGGTTCGTTGTTTAGTGCATTTGATTTATTCTTACAAACTTAGTAAATGAGTGCAATTTAGTAAATTTATTAAAATAATTAAATATACATTCGTGACTAGCGGGGTATTTTGTTTTAAAACTAGTTAAGCGAATGAAATCACGTCGTTAAGGAAGAACAGTCAAATTGCGGTATGACTTCCCAAATTTGATTTGTAATAACAAATGTAACAACTTATTCGGAGGTCTATACTTAAACGATATAATAATTTGTACACATTCTTAACAAACTACGATTTTAATCAATTAAAAAGATAATATATACCGAAAGTTGTCTGATTGGTTTGTTATTTATTGTATTTAATTCATTCTTACTAACATAATAAATGAGTAAGTATTTCTTTAAAAAAGCTAAATATACATTCATAAAATATTTATGTCATTTGTTCTAAAACTAGTTAAGTGATTGAAATTACATAAGTTAAGGAAGAACGGTCAAATTATGACATCGTTTTTTTCATTTAACGAACCTAGTAAATTAATACTTTTTTTAAAAGAACTAAATATACAGTTGTCACTAGCATGGGCACTTTTTTTTAATACTAATTTAGTGAATAAAATCCCATAAGTTAAGAAAATATAGTCAAATTATGTATTCCTTTCTTTATTTAATTCATAATTACAAACATAATAAATGATTAGGAGGTCTATACATTAAATAATATAACCACTTTTTTAATAAACTTTGATTTTAATCTATTAAAATGACATAACTACACAAAAAAAGGTTTGATTAGTTAGTTATTTAGTGCATTTTATTTATTCTTATAAACATAGTAAATGAGTTTGTATTTCTTTAAAAAAACTAAATATACATTCGTAACAAGATTGGTGTTTTATTCAAAAACTAGTTAAGCGAATGAAATCAAATAAATTGCAGAATGGTCAAATTGTGGTATCGATTTCTCCATTTTATTCATAATTATGAACGTAACAAATGATTTAGAGGTCTTTTTAAACTTTAAATGATATAATAATTTGTGCACATTATAAATAAACTTTAGTTTTAATAAATTAAAAAGATAAAACTAGACCAAGAGTTGTCCAATCGGTTCGTCATTCATTGCATTTGATTCATTCTTAAAAACATAGTAATGAAGTATGTATTTCTTTAAAAATTTAAATATACATTCGTGACGAGCTTGGGTTTTTTATTTCTAAAACTAGTTAATCGAATGAAATGACATAAATTAAGGAAGAACCGTCAAATTGTGGTATCACTTTCTCTATTTGATTCGTAATTACAAATGTAACAAACAATTAGGACGTCTCTTCAAACTTTTTATAATATAATGATTTGTACACATTATTAACAAACTTCGGTTTTAATTGATTAAAATGATATAACTAGATAAAAAGTAGTCTGATTGGTTCATCGTTTAGTGCATTTAATTCATTCTTAAGAACATTATAAATGAGTATGTATTTCTTTAAAACAACTAAATATACATTCATGATGAGCTTGGGTGCTTTATTTTTAAAACTAGTTGAGCGAATGGAATCAAATAATTAAGAAAAAACGGTCAAATTGTGGTATCACTTTCTCTATTTTATTCATAATTATGAATATAACAAATGATTGGGAGGTTTCTTTAAACTTTAAACAATATAATGATTTCTGCACATTCTTAACGAACTTCAATTTTAATCGATTAATAGGATATTACAAAACCAAAATTGGTCTGATTAGTTCGTTGTTTAGTGTGTTTGATTTGTTTTTACAAACATAGTAAATAAGTACGTATTTATTTAAAACAACTAATATACATTCGTGATGAGCTTCGGTCATTTGTTCTAAAACTAATTAATCGAATAAAATTACATAAGTTAAGGAATAACGGTCAAATTATTGAATTACTTTTGACATTTGATTCGTAATTACAAACGTAACAAATGATTGGGAGGTCTTTTTAAACTTTAAGTAATATAACGATCTATAGACATTCCTAACAAACTTCTATTTTAATCTATTAAAAGGATATAACTATAACAAAAATGGTCAAATTGGTTCGTCATTTTGTGCATTTGATTCATTCTTACAAATTTAGTAAATGAATACGTATTTCTTTAAAACAACTAAATATAGCTTGGGTGCTTTATTTTAAAACTAGTTAAGTAAATAAAAGCATATAAGTAAAGGAAGAACGGTCAAATTGTGATATGATTTCCTCAATTTGATTCGTAACAAATGATTCAGAGATCTTTTTAAAATTTTAACGATGTAATAATTTTTGCACATTCTTAATAAACTTCAATTTTAATCGATTAAAAAGATATAACTAGACCAAAAGTTGTCCGATTAGTTTGTTGTTTAGTGCTCTTGATTCGTTCTTATGAACATAGTAAATTAGAAAATATTTCTTTAAAACAACTAAATTTACATTTGTGATGTGCTTTAGTCCTTCGTTCTAAACTAGTTAAGCCAATAAAATCATGTAAGTTAAAAAAGAACGGTCAAATTATAGTATCACTTTCTCCAGTTGATTTGTAATTACGAACAAAATAAATGATTGGGAGGTCTTTTTAAACTTTGGTTTTAATTAGTTAAAAGGATATAACTAGACCAAAAGTGGTCCGATTCACTCATCGTTTTGTGCATTTAATTCACTCTTATGAACATAGTAAATGAGTACATATTTCTTTAAAATAACAAAATATATATTTGTTACGAGCTTTGTACTTTGTTCTAAAATTAGTTAAGCGAATAAGATCACATAAGTTATGGAAGAATGGTCAAAATTGTGATATAACTTTCTCTATTTGATTTGTAATTACGAATATAACAAATGATTAAGAGGTCTCTTTAAATTATGAACATAGTAAATTAGAAGTATTTCTTTAAAACAACTAAATTTACATTCGTGATGTACTTTATTTAGTCCTTTGTTCTAAACTAGTTAAGGCAATAAAATTATGTAAGTTAAGAAAGAATGGTCAAATTATAGCATCACTTTCTCCAGTTGATTTGTAATTACGAACAGAATAAATGATTGGGAGGTCTTTTTAAACTTTGGTTTTAATTAGTTAAAAGGATTGGGAGGTTTTTTTAAACTTTGGTTTTAATCAATTAAGAGGATATAACTAGACAAAAAGTGGTCCGATTCACTCATCGTTTTATGCATTTAATTCACTCTTATGAACATAGTAAATGAGTACATATTTCTTTGAAATAACAAAATATACATTCGTTATGAACTTTGTACTTTGTTCTAAAATTAGTTAAGCGAATAAGATCATATAAGTTAGGGAAGAATGGTCAAAATTGTAGTATAACTTTATCTATTTGATTTGTAATTACGAACATAATAAATGATTAAGAGGTCTCTTTAAACTTTAAATAACATAACAATTTATGCACATTTTTCATGAACTATGGCTTTAAACGATTAAAAGGATATAACTAGACAAAAAGTGGTCTAATTTGTTTGTTTAAAACAACTAAATATACATTTATGACAAGCTTTGGTGTTTTATTTTAAAACTAAGCGATAAAATCACATAAGTTTAAATGATATAATGATTTCTACATATTCTTAACAAACTTCATTTTTAATTTTTAAAAGTGGTACGATTAGATCATCGTTTATCCGTTTGATTTGTTTTTACAAACATAGTAAATGAGTACATATTTCTCTAAAATAATTAATATACATTTGTGAAAATCTTAGGTCCTTTGTTTTAAAACTTGTTAAGCAAATAAAATCGCATAAGTTAAGGAAGAATGGTCAAATTGTGACATCACTTTCTACATTAGATTTGTAATTACGAACATAATAAACAATTAAGAGGTCTAGTTAAACTTTAAATGATATAATAATTTTTACACATTATTAACAAACTTCGGTTTTAATCGATTAAAATGAAATAACTAAGCTAAAAGTGGTCTAATTGGTTAGTCGTTTAATACGTTTGATTCATTTTTATGAATATAGTAAATGAGTACATATTTCTTTAAAATAATTAAATGTATATTTGAGAAGAGTTTATGTCCTTTGTTCTAAAACTAGTTAAGCACATAAAATCACATAAATTAAAGAAGAACGGTCAAATTGTGGTATCGCTTTCTCTATTTCTTTCATAATTACGAATGTAACAAATAATTTAAAAAAAAATGTAAACTTTAAACAATATAACAATTTGTGCATATTATAAATGAACTTTGGTTTTAATAAATTAAAAGGATATATATAACTTGACCAAGAGTGGCCTTCGTCTTTTAGTGCATTTAATTCATTTTTACGAACATAATAAATAAGTACGTATTTCTTTAATACAACTAATATGCATTCATGATGAGCTTGGGTCCTTTGTTCTAAAACTAGTTAAGCGAATGAAATCACATAAATTATGGAAGAATGGTTAAATTATGGTTTCTCTATTTGATTCATAATTACGAATGTAACAAATAGTTAGGAGATATCTTTAAACTTTAAATGATATAATGATTTGTAAACATTATTAACAAACTTTGGTTTTAACCGATTAAAAAGATATAACTAGACCAAAAGTGGTCTGATTTGTTCATCATTTAGTGCATTTAATTCATTTTTATGAATGTAGTAAATGAGTACCTATACCTTTAAAATAACTAAATATACATTTGTCATGAGCTTGAGTGCTTTATTTCTAAAACTAGTTAAGTAAATGAAATCATATAAATTAAGGAAGAACTATCAAATTGTAGTATTATTTTCTCTATTTGATTTGTAATTACGAATTATAAAAATGATTAGGAGGTCTCTTTAAACTTTAAGTGATATAATGATTTTTACACATTCTTAACAAACTTTAATTTTAATCGATGAATAGGATATTACTAGACCAAAATTGGTCCAATTAGTTCATCGTTTAGTGCGTTTGATTTATTTTTATGAACATATTAAATGAGTATGTATTTCTTTAAAGCAACTTATATACATTCATGATGAGCTTGGGTCCTTTGTTCTAAAACTAGTTAAGTGAATTAAATCACATAACTAAGGAAGAACAGTCATTTGTTTTTGCATTTGATTTGTAATTACGAAGGTAACAAATGATTGGGAGTCTCTTTAAACTTTAAACGATAGAAGGATTTGTCCACATTCATAATGAACTTCGGATTTAGTTGATTAAAAGGATATAACTAATGTAAAAGATGTCCAATCAGTTCATCGCTTAGTGTGTTTGATTCATTCTTACAAATGTAATAAATGAGTGTGTATTTCTTTAAAAGAACTAAATACACATTCATGACTAGCTTGGTGCTTTATTATAAAACTAGTTAAGCGAATGAAATCACATAAGTAAAGGAAGTACAGTTAAATTGTGGTGTCACTTTCTCGATTTGATTCGTAATTATGAACGTAGCAAATGATTGGGAGGTAGGTCTTTTTAAACTAAACGATATACGATTTATGCATATTCTTAACAAACCTCAATTTTAATCAATTAAAAAGATATAACTAAACCAAAAGTTTGTACAAATGAATCAAATGTAGTACCACTTTCTCTATTTGATTTGCAATTACAAATGTAATAAATGATTAAAATGTCTCTTTAAACTTTAAACGATATGAGTATTTTTGCACATTTTTAACAAACACCAGTTTTAATCGATCAAATGCATATAACTAAACCGAAAGCAGTTAAATTGTGGTATCACTTAGTCCATTTGATTCATAATTAAGAATATAATAAATGAATTGGAGGTCTCTTTATTCTTTAAATTGTATAATGATTTGTGCACATTCTTAATGAATTTTGGTTTTAATCGATTAAGAGGATATAACAAGACCAAAAGTGGTCAGATTAGTTCATCCTTCAGTGTGTTTAATTTATTTTTATAAAAATATTAAATGATTAATTACTTATTTAAAATAACTAAATATAAATTCATAATGAGCTTGGGTGCTATATTCTAAAATTCGTTAAGCAAAAAAATAACATAAGTTAAGGAAGAACGATTAAATTGTGGTATCTCTTTATCCATTTGATTTATAATTAGGGACAATGAAAAAATTGGAGGTCTCTTTAAAGTTTAAATGATATAATGATTTGTGCACACTCTTAACGAACTTTCGTTTTAATTGATTAAAAGGATATAACTAGAATAAAAATTATTCGATTAGTTCATAGTTTAGTTTGTTTTATTCATTATTATGAATTTAGTAAATGTGCATGTATTTATTTTAAATAATTAAATATATATTTCTGACGAGCTTGTGTGCTTTGTTCAAAACTACTTAAGTAAATTAAATTACATAAGTTAAGGAATAACAATCAAATTATGGTATTACTTTCTCAACTTAATTTGTAATTTTGAAAGTAACAAATGATTTAGAGGACTTTTTTATCATAAAATGATATAACTGTTTGTATACATTATGAACGAACTTTAGTTTTAATTTATTAAAAAGATATAACAAAACCTAAATTGGTTTGATTGGTTCGTCATTTAGCGCATTTGATTCATTCTTAATCAAATATACATTCGTGACGAGCTTAGGTTCTTTGTTTTAAATTTAGTTAACCGAATAAAAAAATATAAGTTAAGGAGTAATTGTCAAAGTGTGGTATCACTTTCTCAATTTGATTAAAAATTACTAACATAACAAATGATTGGGAGGTCTTTTTAATGAATTTTGGTTTTAAACGATTAAAGGATATAACCATACGAAAAGTGGTCAAATTCATTCGTTGTTTAGTGCATTTAATTAATAAGTACGTATTTTTAAAAAAAAACTAAATATACATTCATGACTAGCTTAAGTGCTTTGTTCTAAAACAAGTTAAACAAATAAAATCACATAAGTTGTGGAAGATCAGTTAACTTAGTCCATTTGATTTGTAATTACGAATGTAACAAATAAATGGGAGGTGTCTTTAAACTTTTAAACAATATAATTATTTGTGCACATTCTTAAGGAATTTTAGTTTTAATCGATAAAAGGATATAACTAGACAAAAAGTGGTTTGATTAGTTTGTCGTTTAGTGTGTATGACTTATTTATACAAACTTACTAACTAAGTACTTATTTCTTTAAAACAACTAAATATACATTCATCTCGAGCTTGGGCACTTTGTTTTAAAACTAATTAAGTGAATGAAATAACATAAGTTAAGGAAGAACGGTCAATTGTGGTATCACTTTGACTATTTAATTCGTAATTACGAATGTAAAAAATGAATTGAGGGTTTCTTTAAATAATATAATAATTAGTGTACATTCTTAAGAAACTTTGGTTATAACCAATTAAAAAGATATAACTAGAACAAAAGTGGTCTGATTGGTTCGTAATTTAGTTCATTTGATACATTATTACAAATTTTGTAAATGAGTATGTATTTACTTAAAATAATTAAATACACATTCATGACGAGCTTGGGGGCTTTGTTGTAAAATAAGTTAAGCAAATAAAATTATATAAGTTAAGGAATAACAGTTAGATTATGGTATCACTTTCACCATTTAATTTGTAATTACTAATATAATAAAATAATTAGGAGGTCTATTTAAACTTTAAATGATATAACGTTTTGTGCATATTTATAATAAATTTTGGTTTTAATTGATTAAAAGGATATAACTAGACGAAAAGTAGTCTGATTTGTTCCTCATTTAGTACATTTGACTCAATCCTACGAACTTTGTAAATGAGTATGTATTTCTTTAAAAGAACTAAATATATACATTTGTGATAAACTTGGGTGCTTTGTTCTAAAACAAGTTAAGCTAATAAAACCACATAAGTTAAGGAAGAATGGTCAAATTGTGAAATCAATTAGTACATATGATTCATAATTACAAATATAACAAATAATTAGGAGGTTTATTTAAACTTTAAATGATATAATGATTTTTGTACATTCTTAACAAACTTTGGTTTTAATTGATTAAAAAGTAATAACTAAACCAAAAGTCGTTCGATTGGTTCATTGTTTAATGCATTTAATTCATTCCCAATAGCTTAGTAAATGAGTTCTTTTTTCTTTAAAATAACTAAATATATACTCACGACGAGGTACGGTTCTTTGTTCTATGATTAGTTAAACGAATTAAATCACACAGGTTAATGAAGAACAGTCAAATTGTGGCATCACTTTCTCGATTTGATTGTGAGGACTTATTAAAGTATAAATAATATAACGATTTGTACACATTCTTAGCAAACTTCGATTTTAGTCGATTAAAAGTATATAACTAGCCATAAGTGGTCCAATATGTTCGTCGTTTAGTGCGTTTGATTCTTGCTTATGGACTTAGTAAATGTGTACTTATTTCTTTAAAATAACTAAATATATATTCACGACAAGCTTCAGTTCTTTGTTCTAAAAACTACTTAAGCGAATAAAATTATATAAGTTAAGGAAGAATAGTCAAGTTGTGGTATCATTTTCTCTATTTGATTAGTAATTACGAACGTAATAAATGATTAGATGGTCTTTTTAAACTTTAAAGAATACAATAATTTGTACACATTCTTAACGAATTTTTGGATTTAATCGAAATAAACAATATAACTAGACGAAGAGTGGTTTGATTGGTCTGTCATTTAGTGTGTTTGATTTATTTTTTTAAAACTAGCAATGAAATCACATAAGTTAAGGAAAAACAATCATATTGTTTTATCACTGTCTATTTAATTCGTAATTATGATCATAATAAATAAATGAGAGGACTTTTTAAACTTTCAACGATATAATGATCTGTACATATTCTTAACGAATTTCAATTTTAATTGATTATAAGGATAACTAGAAGAAAAGCGGTCAAATTGTTTCGTCATTTAGTGCATTTGATTTATTATTAAGAACTTAGTAAATGAGTACTTATTTTATTTAAAAAACTAAATAAACATTCATGGCGAGCTTAGGTGCTTTGTTCAAAAACTAGTTTAGCAAATGAAATCACAAAAGTAAAGGAAGAATGGTCAAATTGTAATATCACTTTGTGCATTTAGTTCATAATTATGAATGCAATAAATGAATGAGAGGACTCTTTAAATTGTAAGCGATATAAGGATTTGTGCACATTTTTAACGAACTTCGATTTAACTGATTAAATGTATATAACTAGAATAAAAGTGGTCTGATTATTTCATAGTTTTGTACAATTGATTCATTATTATGGATTTAGTAAATGAGCATATATTTAATAAAAATAATTAAATATACATTCATGACGAGCTTGGGTGTTTTATTAAAAAACTAGTTAAGCGAATAAAATCACATAAGTTAAGGGAGAACGGTGAAATTATTGTATTACTTTCTTCATTTGATTTGTAATTACAAACGTAACAAATAATTGAGAAGTCTCTTAAAACTTTAAATGATACAACTATTTGTGTACATTCTTAACAAACTTTTTTTAATTAATTAAAATAATATAAGTAGACAAAAAGTTGTCTAATTGGTTAGTCGTTTAGCATGTTTTATTCATTTTTACGAACTTGGTAAATAAGTACGTATTTCTTTAAAACAACTAAAACACCTTCATGATGAGCTTGTGTGCTTTGTTCAGAAACTAGTTAAGCGAATGAAATCTCATTAGTTAAGTAAAAATGGTCAAATTGTGCTATCACTTTGTCAATTTAATTTGTAATTACAAATGTAATAAATGATTAGGAAGTCTCTTTAAACTTTAAACGATATAACAATTTGTGCACATAACTAACAAAGTTTAATTTTAAACGATTAAAGGGTATAACCAGACTAAAGTGATAGCACAAGTACATTTGATTTATTCTTACAAACTTAGCAATTGAGTACGTAGTTTTATTAAACAACTAAATATACATTTATGACAAGCTTGGGTTCTTTGTTGTAAAATTAGTTAAGTAGATTAATTCACATAAGTTAAGAAAAAATGGTCAAATTGTGTTATTACTTTATCCATTTGATTCATAAGTACGAAAGTAACAAATGATTAGGAGACATCTTTAAACTTAAAAATTGTATAACAATTTTTACACATTCTTAACAAATTCGGTTTTAATAGATTAAAAATATATAACTAGACCAAAAGTGGTCCAATTGGTTCATCATTTAGTGTGTTTGATTAATTCTTACAAACTTAATAAATTAGTATGTATTTTTTTAAAACAACTAAATATACATTCCCAACGCGCTTGGTTGCTTTGTTTTAAATCAAGTGAAATGAATGAAATAACATGGGTTAAGGAAGAACGGTCAAAGTGTTATATCAATTAGTCCATTTTATTCATAATTACGAATGTAATAAATGATTGTGAAGTCTTTAAATATTAATGATATAATAATTTGTGCACATTCTTAAAAAACTCCGATCTCAATCAATTAAAAAGATGTAACTAGTCAAAAATTGGTATGATCAGTTCATCATTTAGTGCATTTAATTAATTCTTACGAACCTAGTAAATGAACATTTATTTATTTAAAATAATTAAATACACATTCTTAACGAGCTTAGGTGCTTTGTTCTAAAACAAGTTAAGTGAAAAAAAAGACATAACTTAAGGAAGAACAGTCAAATTGTGGTATCACATAGTCCATTTGATTCATAATCACAAACATAAGAAATGAATAGGAGGTCTCTTTAAACTTTTAATGATATAATAATTTGTGCACATTCTTAACAAATTTCAGTTTTAATTAATTAAAAGGATATAAGTAGACCAAAATTGGTCTAATTGGTTCATCATTTAGTGCATTTAATTCATTCTTATGAACTTTGTAAATAAGTACATATTTAAAAAAAAACTAAATATACATTCGCGATGAGCTTAGGTGTTTTATCCAAAAACTAGTTATGCGAATAAAATTACATAAGTTAAGGAAAAAAAGAAAAATTGTGGCATCACTTTCTCCATTTAATTTTTAATTACAAACGCAACAAATGATTGGCGGGTCTCTTTAAACTTTTAACAATATGACAATTTATGCATATTCTAAATGAACTTCAGTTTTAATGGATTAAAAGGATATAACTAGACCAAAAGTGGTCCGATTGGTTTGTTATTTAGTGCATTTGATTCATTCTTACAAACTTTGTAAATGAGTATGTATTTCTTTAGAACAACTAAATATACATTCGCGACAAGCTTGTGTGCTTTGTAATAAAACTCGTTAAGAGAATAAATTTACATAAGTTGAGGAATACGGTTAAATTGTGTTATCACTTTGTCCGTTTTATTTGTAATTATGAACCTAATAGATGATGAATGAGAGGTTTTTTTAACTTTAAACGATATAATGATTTGTGCACATTTTTAATTATTTCAATTTTCGTCGATTAAAAAAATATAACTATAACAAAAGTTATCCGATTAGTTCACTATTTCATGCATTTGATTTATTCTTACGAACTTAGTAAAGGACTACTTATTTCTTTAAAACAACTAAATATACATTCGTGATGAGCTTGGTGCTTTGTTTTAAAATAGTTAATCGAATGAAATCATATAAGTTGAAGAAGAATAACCAAATTGTGGTATCACTTTTTTTATTTAATTCGTAATTACAAATGTAATTAATAAATAAGAGGTCTTTTTAAAATTTAAATGATATAATGATTTATACATATTCTTAACAAACTTCAGTTTTAACTGATTAAAAGGATATAACTAGAACAAAAGTAGTCCAATTGCTTTGAAGTTTAGTTCGTTTGATTTATTATTATAAACTTTGTAAATGAGCATTTATTTATTTAAAATAATTAAATACTCATTCGTGACGAGCTTGAGTGTTTTGTTCTAAAACTATTTAAGCAAATGAAATATAAGTTAAGGAATAACGGTCACTTTCTCTATTTAATTCGTAATTACGAACGTAATATATGATTGGGAGGTCTCCTTAAACTTTAAATGATATGACTATTTGTGCACATTCTTTACGAATTTAGTTTTTAATTGTAGAAAAGCATATAACTAGACTAAAAGTGATGCAATTAGTTCATTCTTTACTGCGTTTGATTTATTTTTTCGAACTTAACAAATAAGTATTTATTTTTTTAAAATATTTAAATATACATTCGTGACGAGGTTGGCAAATGAAATTCATAATTTAAGAAAGAAATGTGAATATTACGATCGTAATATTCACTCTTTACATATGTTTGATTCATTACTAGTCCATTTGATTCGTAATTACAATCATAATAAAAGAATAAAAGGTCTACTTAAGCTTTAAACAATATAACAATTTATACAAGTTCTTAACGAACTTCGGTTTTAACCAATTAAAAGGACATAACTAGACCAAAAGTGGTCCAATTGGTTTGTAATATAGTACGTTTGATTCATTATTACAAACTTAGGAAATAAATATTTAATTCTTTTAACATAACTAAATATACATTTGTGACAAGCTTAGGTACTTTGTTCAAAAACTAGTTAAGCGAATGAAATCACATAAACTAAGGAAAAACAGTCAAATTGTTGTATCATATAGTCTATTTGGTTTGTAATTATGAATGTAATAAATAAATAAGAGGTCTCTTTAACTTTGAAACATATATTGATTTGTGCACATTCTTAATGAACTTCAGTTTTTATAGATTAAAAGTATATAACTGACAAAAGTGGTCTGATTGGTTGATTGTTTAGTACATTTGATTCATTCTTATGAACTTAGTAATAAACAAGTATTTATTTAAAATAATTAATTACATATTTGTCATTTATTGCATTTGATTCATTTTTTTGAACTTAGTAAATGAGTACTTTTCTTTTTATAACACCTAAATATACATTTTTGACAAGCTTGGTAGCTTTGATTAAAAACTAGTTAAGTGAATGAAATCACATAGGTTAAGAAAAAATAGTTAAATTATAATATTACTTTATCAATTTAATTCATAATTATGAATGTAACAAATAAATAGGAGGTTAGTGCATTTGATTTATTATTAGTGCATTTGATTTATTATTATAAACTTAGAAAATGAGTATTTATTTCTTTAAAACAACTAAATATACATTCATGACAAGATAAGGTACTCTTTAAAAACTAGATAAGCGAATGAGATCACATAAGTTAAGGAAACACGGTCAAATTGTGGTATCACATAGTCTATTTGATTCATAATTATGAACATAACAAATAAATGAGACTTTTTAAACATTAAACTGTATAATGATTTGTGAATATTCTTAATGAATTTCGGTTTTAATTGATTGAACAGATATAATTAGAGCAAAACTGGTCCAATTGGTTCGCCATTTAGTGCGGTTGATTCATTCTTACAAACTTAATAAATGAGTACTTATTTTTTTAGAACAACTAAATATACTTTTGTGACGAGCTTGGGTGTTTTGTTCAAAAACTAGTTAAGTAAATAAAATTACATAAGTTAAGGAAAATGGTCTTTAAGAACATAATAAATGAATAGAAAGTCTCTTTAAACTTTAAACAATAGAATGATTTGTGCACATTCATAACAAACTTCGGTTCTAATCAATTAAAATGATATAACTAGACTAAATGTGGTCCGACTTGTTCATCATTTAGTGCATTTGATTCATTCTCATGAACTTTACAAATAATTACGCATTTATTTAAAACAACTAATTATATATTTGTGATGAGCTTGGACGATTTGTTCTAAAATTAGTTAAACGAATGAAATCACATAAGTTAAAAGAATAACAGTCAAATTGTGGTATCACTTTTTCCATTAACAAACTTTAGTTTTAATCGATTAAAATGATATATATAGACTAAAAGTGGTTTGATTGGTTCAACATATAATACGTTTGATTCATAACAAACATACCAAATGAGTATTTATTTCTTTAAAATAACTAAATATACATTAGTTACAAGCTTGGGTACTTATTTTAAAAACTAGTTAAGCATTTAAAATCTAATAGGTTAAGAAAAAATGGTCAAATTGTGGTATCTCTTTGTCCATTTATTTCATAATTATGAATGCAATAAATAAATGGGAGGTTTGTTTAAATTTTTTTAAATGATATAATGATTTATACGCATTCTTAATGAGCTTCGGTTTTAAGCGATTAAAAGGATATAACTAAAACAAAAGTGGTCCGATTAGTTTGATGTTTACTGTGTTTGATTTATTATTACAAATTTAGTAAAAGAGCATGCATAAATTTAAAATAACTAAATACACATTTGTAGTGAGCCAATCACTTTATTCAAAAACTAGTTAAGAGAATGAAATCATATAGGTTAAGGAAAAAATGTCAAATTGTATTATCACTTTCTCTATTTGATTCGTAATTACGAATGTAATAAATAATTGTGAGGTCTCTTTAAACTTTAAACGATATAACGATTTTTGTACATTCTTAACATACTTCGATTTTAACCAATTAAAAAGATATAGCTAGACTAAGAATGGTCTGATTGGTTTATCTTTTAGTGTGTTTGATTCATTTTTACAAAATTAGTAAATGAGTACTTATTTCTTGAAAATAATTAAATATATATTCATGGCGAGCTTTGGTGTTTTGTTTAAAACTAGGTGAGCTAATAAAATTAAATAAGTTAAGGAAGAACGGTAAAATTGTGGTATCACTTTCTACATTTAATTCATAATTACAAATGTAACAAATGATTGGGAGGTCTTTTTAAACCATAAGTGATAATACGATTTATGAACATTCGTGACGAACTTCTTTTTTAATCAATTAAAAGGATATAACTTGGACACAAGTAATTTAATTGGTTCGTAATTTAGTACGTTCGATTTATTGTTACAAACATAGCAAATGAGTAAGTATTTCATTGAAACAAATAAATATACATTCGTGATGAGCTTGGGTATTTTGTTTTAAAATTAGTTAAGCAAATGAAATCACATAAGGAAAAATGGTGAAATTGTGGTACCACTTTCTCCATTAGATTCGTAATTAAGAATGTAACAAATGATTAGGAGGTCTTCTTAAACTTTAAATGATATAATGATTAATGCATATTCTAACAAACTTAAGTTTTAATTAATTAAAAGCATATTACTAGACCAAAAGTGCTCAGATTGCTTTGTCATTTAGTGTATTAAATTCATTTTTACAAACTTAGCAAATAATTATTTATTTCTGTAAAACAACAAAAATTACATTCATGACGAGCTTGGGTGCTTTTTTAAAAAACTAGTTACTCGGAAATAATGTAGGTTAAGGAAAACGATCAAATTGTTGATTACTTTGTCTATTTAATTAGTAAATATGAACATAATAAATGATTAGGAGGTCTTTTTAAACTTTAAATTATATAATGATTTATACACATTCTTAATGTAATTCGGTTTTAATCAACAAAAAAGATATAACTTAACTAAAAGTGGTCCATTAGGTTCGTTATTTAGTGTATATGCTTCATTCAAGGATATAACTAGACCAAAAGTGGTCCGATTGGTTCGTAGTTTAGTGCATTTGATTCATTATTACAAATTTAGTAAATTACCATTTATTTATTTACAACTATTAAATAAACATTCGTGATGAGCTTCAGTTTTTGTTCTAAAACTAGTTAATCGAACAAAATCATATAAGTTAAGGAAGAATGGCTAAATTCTAGCATCACTTTCTCTATTTGATTCATAATTACGAACATAACAAATGATTTGAGAGGACTTTTTAAACTTTAAACGATATAACGATTTATATACATTTTTAATGAACTTTGATTTTAATCAATTAAAATAATTCATTCTTACGAACTTAGTAATAAGTACGTATTTCTTTACAATAACTAAATATACATTCGTGATGAGCTTGAGTGTTTTATTCTAAAACTAGTTAAGTGAATGAAATTGCATAAGTTAAAGAAGAATGGTTAAATTGTAGTATCACTCTCTCTATTTGATTCATAATTACGAATATAAAAAATAATTCAGAAGTTTCTTTAAACATTAAATGATAACGATTAGTACACATTCTTAACAAAATTCAGTTTTAATCGATTAAAATTATATAACTTGACCAAAAGTTGTTCGATTAGCTTGTCGTTTTGTACTTAATTTATTAAAATAACTAAATATACATTCATGACAAGCTTAGGTGTTTTGTTCTAAAACTAGTTAAGTGAATAAAATTACATAAGTTAAGGAAGAACGGTCAAATTATGACATCGCTTTCTCTATTTAATTCGTAATTATGAACGTAACAAATAATTGAGATGTCTATTTACATTTTAAATGATATAATAATTTATGTACATAATTAATGAACTTTAGTTTTAAATGATTAAAATAATATACCTAGACTAAAATTGGTTTAATTTATTCATCATTTAGTGTGTTTGATTTATTTTTACAAACTTAGCAATTGAGTACATAGTTTTTTTAAAACAACTAAATATATATTCGTGTTGAGCTTAGGTACTTTGCTCTAAAATTAGTGAAGTGAATAAAATCACATAAGTTAAGGAAGAATGTTAAAATTTTAGTATCACTTTCTCCATTTCATTCATAATTACAAATGTAACAAATGATTGAGAGACTCTTTGAACTTAAAATATATAACGATTTGTACACATTCTTAATAATAAACTTTAGTTTTAATTAATTAAAAGGATTTAACGAGACCAAAAGTGGTCTGATCGGTTCGCCATTTAGTCCATTTGATTCTCCTACGAACTTACCAAATGAGTACTTATTTCAGTAAAACAACTAAATATATATTTTTGACGAGCTTCAGTGCTATGTTCTAAAATTAGTTAAGCGAATAAAATCACATAAGTTGAATAGTTCAATTATGTTATCACTTTCTCTATTTGATTGATAAGTATGAACATAACAAATGATTGAGAGGTCTTTTTAAACTGTAAAGGATATAACGATTTATGCACATTCTTAACGAACTTTTGTTTTAATATATTAAAATGATATAACTAGTCCAAAAGTGGTCCGATTAGTTCATCATTTAGTGTGTTTGCTTCATTCTTATAACTTAGTAAATGAATACTTATTTTATTTAAAACAACTAAATATACATTTGTGACGAGCTTCAATGCTCTGCTCTAAAACTAGTAAAGTGAAAAAAGTCACATAAGTTAAAAAAAAATAGTCAAATTGTGGTATCACTTTATTTATTTAATTCATAATTATGAACATAACAAATGATTTTGAGGACTATTTAAAATTTAAACGATATAACAACTTATGCACATTCTTAACAAACTTTAGTTTCAATCAATTAAAAGGATATAGGTAGACTAACAGTGGTCTGATCAGTTCGTCGTTTAGTGTGCTTGATTCATTTTTACGAACTTAGTAAATGAGTACATATTTTATTAAAATAAATAAATATACATTTTTCACAAGCTTTGGATCTTTATTCTAAAACTAGTTAGAATGAAATCAAATAAGTTAAGGAAGAATGGTCAAATTGTAGCATCACTTTATCCAATTGATTCGTAATTATCAAAGTAACAAATGATTGAGATGACTCTTTAAAACTTTACACATTATAAAGATTTAAGCACATTCATAAGAACTTCTATTTTAATCGATTAAAATGATATAACTAGACCAACAGTGGTCTGATTTGTTCATCGATTTATGTGTTGATTCATTCTTACGAACTTAGTAAATGAATACGTATTTTATTAAAACAACTAAATATACATTCGTGACGAGCTTTGGTGTTTTGTTCTAAAGCATGTTAAGCGAATGAAATCAAAGAATTAAAGGAAGAACAGTCAAATTGTGGCATTACTTTCTCTATTTAATTCGTAATTACGAATGTAATAAATGAATTGGAGTTCTCTTTAAACTTTAAACAATATAACGATTTATTAATGTTCTTAACAAATTTTAGTTTTAATCAATTAAAAGGATATAGGTAGACCAAAAGTGGTCCATTCGGTTCGTCGTTTAGTGCATTTGATTCATTATTACTAAATATACATTTGTTATGAGCTTGGGTACTTTATTCTAAAACTATTTAAGCAAATGTAATCACATAAGTTAAGTAAGAATGGTCAAATTGTGGTATTACTTTATTTATTTCATTCATAATAACGAATATAACAAATAATTCAAAGGTCTTTTTAAACTTTAAACGATAGAACTAGACCAAAAGTAGTCTGATTTGTTTGTCAATTTATGTGTTTGATTTATTCTTAAAAAATTAGTAAATAAGTACCTATTTATTTAACACAAATAAATATACATTTGTGACGAGCTTCGGTGTTTTATTCTAAAACTATTTAAGCAATTAAAATCAAATAAGTTAAGGAATAATGGTTAAATTATTTTATCACTTTATCCAATTGATTCATAATAATGAACATAACAAATGATTAGGAGGTCTTTTTAAACTTTAAACGTTATAAAGATTTATTAACATTCTTAATGAACTTGTGTTTTAATTGATTAAAATGATATAACTAGACTAAAAATCGTCCGAATTATTCATCATTTAGTGTGATTGATTCATTCTTACAAACTTAGTAAATGAGTACAAATTTTATTAAAATAATTAAATAAACATTCGTGATGAGCTTAGGTGCTTTATTCTAAAACTAGTTAAACGAATCAAATCACAGAAGTTAAGGAAGAAGAATTAAATTGTTGCTTCACTTTCTCCATTTGATTTGTAATTAAGAATGTAACAAAAGATTAAGAGGTCTCTTTTAACTTTAAACGATATTACTATTTATGCTCATTCTTAACGAACATAAATTTTATTCGATTAAATGTATATAGGTAGAACAAAAGTGGCCTAATATGTTTGTCGTTTAGTGTGTTTGATTTGTTCTTACAAATGCAGTAAATGAGTACGTATCTCATTAAAACAACTAAATATATATTCGTGATGAGCTTTAGTGCTATGTTTTAAAACTAGTTAAGTGAATGATGTAAAATAAGTTAAGGAAGAATGGTCAATTTGTGTAATACTTTCTCCATTTTATTCGTAATAATGAACGAATTAAATGATTGGGAGGTCTCTTTAAACTTTAAATAATATAACAATTTGCGCACATTCTTAACGAACTTCGGTTTTAATCGATTAAAAGTATATAACTTGTCCAAAATTGGTCTAATTCATTCGTTGTTTTGTGTATTTGATTAATTCTTACGAACTTAGTAGATTAGTACTTATTTCTTTACAATAACTAAATATACATTTGTCAAGAGCTTGGGTGCTTTATTTTAAAACTATTTAAGCGAATGAAATCACATAAAGTTAAGGAAGAACGGTTAAATTATGGTATCGCTTTCTCCATTTGATACGTAATTATGAATGAACCAAATGATTTGGAGGTCTCTTTAAACTCTAAAAGATATAACGATTTATACACATTCTTAACAAACTTTTGTTTTAATTTATTAAAATGATATAACTAGTTGAAAAGTGGTCTGATCGGTTTATCGCTTAGTACATTTGATTCATTCTTACGAACTTAGTAAATAAGTGTGTATTTCTTAAAAATAACTAAATATACATTTGTAACAAGATTGGGTGCTTTGTTCTAAAACTAGTTAAAAAATGAAATCAAATACGTTAAGGAATAACAGTTAAATTGTGGTATCACTTTATCCATTTGATTTGTAATTATGAATGTAACAAATGAATTGGTGGTCTCTTTAAACTTTAACAAGATAACGATTTGAGCACATTCTTAACGAACTTCGGTTTTAATCGATTAAAAAGATAAAATGAGACAAAAGTTTTCTAATTAGTTCATCATTTAGTGCATTTGATTAATTCTTACAAACATAGTAAATAAGTATTTATATTTTTAAAACAACTAAATATACATTCATGACGAGCTTCGTGCTTTTATCTAAAACTAGTTAAGCGAATAAAATCACATAAGTTAAAGAAGAATAGTTAAATTATCGTATTACTTTATTCTCCATTTGATTTATAATTATGAACATAACAAATATTTGGGAGGTCTCTTTAAACTTTAAGCGATATATCTATTTATGCACATTCTTAATAAACTAGATTTTAATCAATTAAAAGAATATAGGTAGACCAAAAGTGGTCCGATTAGTTTGTCGTTTAGTGCGTTTGATTCATTTTTACGAACTTAGTAAATGTAATGTTCAAGAAATTTCTAAATTTCTAGACTTGAATACATGGAATTTAGGGTGTTGGACCCCGTGACCTTCTTGTGAGAATTACTTGATCATCGGTTGGAATTGTAGCCAAAATCTTATATACATGGAAAGTAGATAGAAATAGCTTTGAAACACCCATCCAGATGAGGGAGATACGACTATTCAAAGTTGATCATAACGCGCAGAGCCCATTTACCCAAATTAGACACGCAAATTGTCCGTCTAAGTCACTTACAGGCTTGATTAATTAATGTTACAAAGTTATGTTTTAAGGGCCCAATTAGGTGACCTAAGTGGGGAGGTTTGGCCCAATTCCTTAGGGGATTAGAAATCCTAATCTTCATGTCTATAAAAAGGGATAATTAGAGCTTTTTGAGGGAGAGCTTTGATGGGAGAGAAGAGGAAGATAATTTTCTGGTGAAGGTGGCCAGCGGCATTCAAGGAGTGAGCTCGATGTTTTGGTGGCAGTGGATCGACGACAACCCAGTATTCAAGGTAGGATCACCATTTCAGCCTTATAGTGAATTAAGTTTATTGACCGATTAATCTATGGAAGTTTATTATAATATTATTAAGGGATTTGGGGTGATTTGCCTGAGTTGGGCCAGCAAAATCTGATGCTTCATGGAATGGCAGCCATGGCTGATGCCAATAACCTAGGTATTTGCATCTGAACATTATTTTCGTAGTTGGTGTTAGCTGGATACTCACAAAAGAGATGAACGGTGTCGGCAGGGGTCAGAACCACTGGGAACGTCGCTTGGTGGAGATCCAGCCAGGGACACTGCCGCCAGAGGCAGAAATGCCTCTTGCTGGATGCAGGGAAGATGACCCGCATTGCAGGTTGTCGACCCAAACCAAACCGGGTCAGTTTTTTTATAAAAAAAAAAGAGAGAAGGAAAGTGAATCACATCCGGTTAAAGGGGATAAAAATGTCAAAATAATTCTAGAAATTTACTAATGGACCTTGAAGGTGTGGGAGTATTCTGACCAAGTTTTAGACTTGGAGAAAATCCCAGAGACTGTGAAATAACCATTTTACCCCTTATAATTAAATTAACATGTGAAAACCACTTATCCTACTTTGGGGCTTCGGTTCAGGGGCGTATGAGTTGATTTAAAAATTAAAAAAAATTCCCAATAAGAGCTTATTGTGTACCCTAAATATAGACTAAACTGTATAATGAGCAAAAATTCCAGTGATTGATAATTGACCACTTTGCCCCTAGGGTTTAAGGTAAACTATTAGGCAAACCTAGGTTGGTTTAAAGGGGTTCACGACCCCATCACATGCCAGGAAAATTACAGTAAGTCCATGATGTCAAGTAGTACCCTTGTGCCCTATTTTAGACCTATTGGATGTCAATAAGGCTTTAAAGAAAATAATAGCAATACCCCTTTGAGTGGACCTACCCACATTCATGTGAATGGAAGAGCAAGTTAGTTTGAGAGTGGAGCTTTCTGAGTGGCTTAAACTAAATAAAATGATAGTGAGATGACCAAATGACCCAATGGAGGGTACCATACCCAAATGGATGGGCCAAAATAGATGGGCAAATACGTGACTGGATGATAATAATTTAGTTTAAGTTTTGAATGTTTTAGGGAGTCAATAGTCATAAAGACTAGAGGCTTCTATAGATACATTAGTAATGTCTTAGAAGATATTTTCTCTTTGAGTTGGTGGAGATTATGATATACTTTCTTCACTGCCAAGACGGTTTGGGTATTGGCCAAAGAGGTCTCTAGCAAAGGTTTCCCGCAAGTCTTCCCAAGACTATATAGTACATACTAAAAGTGAAGTTGTATGAGCATTATGGAAGGCTTGTGCTTTTCATCAATCTGTGTCCATGAACATAGTTGGGATCTTCTTCTCTAGATTCATGGTAGGGTATTGAGAGCTAGGGAATTGGGTCAAGCTACTATTATCTACTCCAATGTTGGTGTCACGACCCAAATTTTTAAAAGCCTTTTCAAAATAACATGAACGGTAGTCACGAGAAATTTTTTTCTTTCTTTTTAATTACAAAACAAATCATTAGATTTATCTAGGTCATGATAACTGGGGTTCACAAATATGGATATCAAATCATATGATATTGTTACACGTCTCAAATTCAATAAGAACAGCTCATCCATCTAAGTACAAGTATGTTATCCATCTGAACATAAATAACAAGTTGACTCTTATGCTAAAGATATACTTATGTATTAGAGTTGCAGACACAATAAACTTCGTCTTGTGCTCGCCTCATGGTCTCACTTGTTGTCGTGTGGAGAATCTGCAACCAACTACAAACCAAACAACCATAACAACAATGGAAGAGAAGAGCTTCCAAAAGGGAAAAAGATTTTATTAATATTTTTTGGATCGGGCCAACATCACCTAATGTTAGTTGCCTACGTACTTATCAGTCAACATTTCCAATGTTTCTAACAAGATCGGATCCAGACGTAGTTCTACCTAAAAACTATACTATACTAAGAAGCATAGCATCATCATTCATGCAATGCTTTTAAAGTAACCTACATTTTATGCAAGTCCTTTAATCGTTCCACTTGTCTAATTAACGAGCAATATCAAACAAAGTTATTAATTATCTCTCCAACCATTGTTCGATAAAATGCAAAACATCCTACAAACAATACCACATAAGGGTAATATACAAAGTACTGGTTATCAAATAAACAACACTCCCAAACTAGCCTTTGACTAATGCAAACTTGAATAACTCAACTGATATCTACACCATTTAGAAAACAACTCATTATTGTTATCTGAAAAACTGACTCCCATTCCCAAGGAGTACTGCCAATAGCAGGGAAATCTTAACATCCCTAAGGATCCACTTGGATCAGCCATGGGACTAGAGATGTAGGTATCGGCTGTGCTTATAGGCATACTAGCCAGAGGTAGATGTGTCTTCCATGATGCTCAAAAACCTGGTTTGTGCATTCGTTGGGATCCATCGTCCCAAAGGAATAGAGACCACAAAGGTTTGAAAGATTACTACCATGGCTATTGCTGTGAACTAACACAATGTTGAATGAACATATATGACTTAATGCATCCAAATATTTAATACTAAACACAACCTATTATGCATGCAACCGACTCTTATGATTGGCAAGATAATAGGCAGATTTAGGGCTTAAACATGTAAACTAATCAACATGACAAGGACTCAGACTTTTGCTGAGATGAACTAACTAATTCCACATTATAATGAAATAGATTGGGGCTGAGATGTATAACTCAAGTTAGCCATCGAACATGACAAATTTAAGCTGATGCAACCATCATCATTCAACCTAGGGTATATCACAATCAAGGCTGAATTTCAGAGGCTCAATAAGCATGAATACATCATGAACTAAAGCTAAAAAATCAGGAATTCATTGAACAAGATTATAACCTAAATCAAAGCTGAGAATCAAGTGTTAGATAAGCAATAATAATACAGCCTAAACTATGGCTGAATTTAGGTATTCACTCAGCATGATTATAACATAAACTAAGGCTGAGAATTAGGTATTAATTTGGCCAAAGTAGAACCTAAAACAAGGTTTCAATTGAGGGATTTAAATAGGCAAAAGTATAGCCTTAAACTAGGCTGCAAATCAGGGATCTAAATAAGCAAAAGTTGAACCTAAACCAAGGCTTCAAATCAGGGATTTAAATGACAAAAGTATAGGTGATGTGAATCGAGATGGAATAGTTTTTGTGGTAAAACTAGCTGATGAAGTAGAGAAGTTCAACTTCATGGTTCAATTCCAACAATGTATCCTTCTAAGAATAATTGGCTCTGAAGGTCCACCTGTGCATGTACTCTTAAGGGATGAAAATCTTATGTGGGATCCAGGAACATGGCATAGAAGAAATGCCAATAGAAAATTAAGCCCATGAAGTTAAAGATGAAGGCCCATAAAGTACATGGAAGGAAAAGTTAAAGAAAGCCCATGGAACAAAGTGAAATTCGTCACATTTATTTATGATATAGAAATCAGGGCCAACCAAGCATTAAATGTGGCCTAGTAACCTGTTTTAACCTTCTACCTTCCCTAGGAATGGTTGAGAGTAGTTATTTCACCTTTTACTACACCTAGAATGTTCTTTATGAGCATTTATTTTGTACTGCCCTCTCAATTCTAAATTTGAATGTTGTAAGCCTATAAATAGACCTTTGCTATATTATAATGAAAGCTTGTTTTGAATTAAAAAAAATATGGTGATTGTTTGTTGAGTGTGTGTCACTCCAAAAATCAGGTTTTGTTGAAGGTATGCCCTTCCAAACCACTTATCCCTGACTCATCTCTTCACTCTTGTGGGAAGTAGTTTCAGATGCCCATTTTTTTGTGAGCACATTACTTGCATTTGGAGGTCTCCGATAGTTTGTGAGCTGCAGTTCCTCGTGGAATTGGATTCCGTTTGTTTGTTCTCTCTTGCTGCAACCAATTGCGCCTCTTTTCCATTTTCATGATTTGGTATCAGAGCTTGAGATTTGCTTCATGACTCCAGAGATGTTGACAAAGAGACCCGTTGCAGTTGAAGACATGAACATCAATAATATCCGAGAGGAAGTTGTTGAACTGCATAGAGCAGTGGAGTCTTTATCTCAGAAGTTTTCCCAGCAATTTATCCTTCTTTCTCATGATGAAGAATATCCATTTAACCATCCTTCTAATGAAGAAGTATGTAAACTGATTCTCATTAAGCAAGAAGGAGTAGATTTTGATCTTCCTCCCATCTATGATGATGAGTATTCCCCTACTATACTTCCCCCCTCCATCCTTTCTTTTCATTTTTCTGCACAACCCTTCATTGGTCTTCCATCCTCTGAACCTACTATCACATATATGTTGTTTGACATTCCAATTTATACTCCATATATTCCTATTCAGTAAATGCCGGAAGACACATATGTTGTTCCAACCTATATATCCTTATGCTCTAGTCTTCTAGAAAGAATTCCACCTTCTCAGCTAGAACTTGGATATGTTGTCCCTGCCTCTAATAGTTGTGTTTATGCCTTCACTTTAAACTCGAGGACGAGTTTTCTCTAACCAGTGGAGAATGATGTAAATCGAGATGGAATAGTTTTTGTGGTAAAACTAGCTGATGAAGTAGAGAAATTCAACTTCATGGTTCAATTCCAACAATGTATCCTTCTAAGCATAATTGATTCTGAAGGTCCACCTGTGCATGTACTCTTAAGGGATGAAAATCTTATGTGGGATCCAGGAACATGGCATAGAAGAAATGCCAATAGAAAATCAAGCCCATGAAGTTAAAGATGAAGGCCCATAAAGCACATGGAAGGAAAAGTTAAAGAAAGCCCATGGAACAAAGTGAAATTCGTCACATTTATTTATGATACAGAAATAAAGGCCAACCAAGTATTAAATGTGGCTTAGTAATCTGTTTTGATCTCCTACCTTCCCTAAGAATGGTTGGGAGTAGTTATTTCACATTTTATTACACCTAGAATGTTGTTTATGAGCATTTATTTTGTACTGCCCTCTAAATTCCGAATTTGAATGTTATAAGCTTATAAATAGGCCTTTGTTATATTATAATGAAAGCTTTGTTTTGAATAAAAAAAAATATAGTGATTGTTTGTTAAGTGTGTGCCACTCCAAAAATCAGGTTTTGTTGAAGGTATGCCACTCCAAAAATAAGGAAGTAGTTTCATATGCCCATTTGCTTATGAGCGCATCACTTGCATTTGGAGGTCTCTGATAGTTCGTGAGCTGCAGTTCCTCGTGGAATCGGATTCCATTTGTTTGTTCTCTCTTGCTGCAACCCGCTGCACCTCTTTTCCATTTTCATCAATAGCCCAACCTAGGGCCACTAATCAGGGATTAAATAGGTAAAAGTATGGCCTAAACTAAGGCCACAAACTAGAGATTAAATAGGCAAAAGTATGGCCTAAACAAGCTGAGATAATCATACTAATTTTAGCATGGAATAACCATGAATTAAGTGCAAATTAGGGTACATGTATGTGAGTAAACTCAACATAGATTATGTGAAAATCAGGGTACATAAGTGTGAGTGAACTCAACATAGATCATGTGCAAATTAGGGTATATAAATGACATAAAACTCAACATAACCTAGGCACAAATTAGAGTATATATTATGGAAAAAACTCAGTATAACCTAAGCACAAATCAGAGTATATATTATTATGGGAAAAACTTAGCATAGATTATGTATAGAATAGGGCAAAAGATGGGGATCAGACTTAGCCTATGAGGGGTCGAATAATCATCAATCCTAATGGCTAGGAGTGAAAAAGATGCACCTACCTCTACTAATTCATCCTCAAAGTTCCTAGCCCTTGCTCCTATGCTTCTAGGCCTTAAATGCAATCCAAAGATGACTGCTTTGTACCCTCTAATAAAGAGGAGGGAAGAGATGGGAGAAGAGGGAGGCTGAACAGTGCAAAAACCCAAGACCGACTCAACTATCTTGCAAACCAATCCGCCCTTAGTTGAAAACTACATTAAGCCTCATTGAATTGCTGAGGATGGTTCGCCCCTTGGTTGAGTGCACTCCCACCAGCTCCTCCAATTCATTACCAAAGTGTTTGCTGCCCAATAGTCTTCCGGAACTGTGGTCAAAGCTCCCAATCCAACACTTGCAAAATTTTGAGTTTTGAATGCTTGAATCATCCCTCTCAACCAGCCATGATGCCCCCTTTATATAAAGGATTAGTCAAGAAGACTAGTACCACTAGGACTCGCCCAACCTTAGTTACAATTTCGGAATCTCAATCCATGCCCCATTATAAATAGGAAATCAGCCCGCATACATGCTCAAAACAGTTTCAAAAGAGTCCTAACCCAACAAGAAGTATAGCTGATCCCTCTTTTAAGTTTTTCAACTACTCCTAGTACTCCTTGGACTCATCCTTCGGCTAGAAGTCCTCTGCTCACATGCCATCTTGTCTCAGCAAAGTTCTGATTGTGTCCTCTTCTTACTTGGAGTCCTTGTCCTACTAAGACTCTCTCCCTCTTTCAATTCCTAGTTCTTTTAGGACTTCTAATTCTTAGTTCATTTAGGACTTCCAATTCTTAGTTCATTTAGGACTTCCAATTCTTAGTTCATTTAGGACTTCCAACTCCTTGTACGTTTAGGACTCCCAACTCCTAGTATGTTTAGAACTCTCAACTCCTAGTATGTTTAAGACTCTCAATTCTTAGTATGTTTAAGACTCCCATTCACAGGAGAGGCCGACCCGAAGCTAGCTGAAAGATGGATCACAGAGGTGGAGAGGATATTCAAGAGACTGAAAGTACCTAATGATGAGTGGGTGACATTTGCTACCTTTGTATTGGTGGGTAAAGCTATTTTCTGGTGGGAGTTTGTTGAGAGGAATGAATTTCAAGATAGACAGGAGATCTCTTGGGAGGAGTTGAAGGAAGTATTTTACTTTAAGTACTTCCTTCCTCATGTCCAAAGATGGAAGGAGGAGTTTCTTGACTCATAAAAGGGCTCCATGGCTGTTCTATAATACGAGACCAAGTTCGTGCAATTGCTGAGATTTGCAACCCACTCCTGCCCTATTGAGTTGAAAAGGGCAGAGAAGTTTGTGTAGGGTTTGAAGGATGGATTGCGAGCAAGGGTTCTTCCTTCCCAACCAACTACAATAGCGAAGGGAATAAAGTTGGCATCCATGATGGAGGAGGATTATAAGCGGGTGTAGGAGAGGAATAAAAGCTTGAGAAAGGGTCAAGGAGACAACAAAACATCTGATGAGGATGATAGCAATCGTCCAAGTAAACAGTAGAAGCCACATCAACAGAATCAGCAAGACCAGCAGAGCAAGCCACAATTCACGAGGAATAGTGGAAAACATTGAGCGTGTGACAAGGAATATCATCCTAGCAAGCCTTACCAACCAAAACTAACACCGATTAGCTCCCTACATTTCGAGGACAAAATGCCTATTAAGGGGGGAAGGATGTAACATCCCAAATTCTAGGTAAAATTTTTTTTTACTTGTATGTGTTTATTTACCTAAATTGCTTTCAAATCATATGTTTGGCATGATGTGTGCACCAATTAGGGTTAATGGTCCAACCTTTGGGTGAAGGGGGCGGGCTACTAGGGAATTAGGGTATGGCCGGGTTTAAGGAGAAAAAATGTCAATAGTGAGGGGTCCAGCCCTCTAAGATCAGGCTTTGAGAATGAGGGAGAGTCCAAGAAGCATAGGAGTATGAAAAGAAGTTGGATTTAAGCAGCCCCTAAAAAGTAGTGGGCAACACCTACATTTTAGGGGATGCTTTGCTAGGTTCTTTGGAACGGTTCATTTGGGATTAGAAGGCATAACCTAAGATAGGGGGGTATGTACCAGCCCCTTTGGTCCATACTCCTGATTGGTTAAAGCCCCTAATTTTTAAGAAATAGTTATACAAAAGAGTAGGGGGAGCGGAGGCTGTGCTCTTTTGGCCAGTTCAATCCCCTAATCAAATCATATAAGTTAAAGAAGAAGAGTCAAATTGTTGAATCACTTTGTCAATTTGATTCATTATTATGAACGTAATAAAAAAATGGGAAGACTCTTTAAACTTTAAATGATAGAACGATTTGCGCATATTCTTAACTTCAGTTTTAAACAATCAAAAGGATATAACTTGACCAAAAGGGGTCCGCTTGGTTCGTTCTTTAGTACGTTTAATTTATTCGTTCAAACTTAGCAAATGAGAATGTATTCATTTAAAATAATTAACTATACATTCTTGACGAGCTTTGATGCTTTGTTCTAAATCTAGTTAAGCAAATAAAATAATATAAATAAAGAAAGAATGGTCAAATTGTGGAATAACTTTGTCAATTTGATTCGTTATTATGAATGTAATAAATGAATGAGAGGTTTCTTTAAACTTTAAACGATATAACAATTTGTACACATTCTTTACTTACTTCGGTTTTAATCGATTACAAGGTTATAACTTGACCAAAAGTGGGCCAATTGGTTCATCGTTTAGTACTTTTAATTCATTCTTTTGAACTTAGCATGAGTATATAGTTATTTAGAAGAATAAAATATATATACGTACCAATCTAGTTAAGTGAATAAAATTATATTAATTAAGAATAATTGTTAAATTGCGGATTCGCTTCGTCAATTTGATTAGTTATTACGAACATAACAAATGAATAAGAGGTCTCTTTAAATATTAAACGATATAATAATTTGTACACATTCTTAACTTTCTTTAGTTTTAATCGATTACAAGAATATGACCTAAAGGGGTGAAATTTATTCATTTTTTAATACATTTGATTTATTTTTTTAAACTTAGAAAATGAATACGTATTCACTTAAATGAATTAAATATGCATTCGTGATGAGTTTCAGTGGTTTGTTCTAAATCTAGTTAAGTAAATAAAATCATATAAGTTAAGAAAAAACGATCAAATTGTGCAATCACTTTGTCAATTTGATTCGTTATTATAAATGTAACAAATAAATGGGAGGTCTTTTTAAACTTTAAATAATTTTTGTACATTCTTAACTTACTTCAGTTACAATTGATCAAAATAATATATTTTGACCAAAAGTGGGCCGATTGATTCGTCGTTTAGTATATTTAATTTATTCTTCTAAACTTAACAAATGAGAATGCATTTATTTAAAATAATTAAATATATATTTGTGACGAGCTATGGTCAATTTGATTCGTTATTACAAGAATAACAAATGAATGTGAGCTCTCTGTAATCTTTAAATAATATAATATTTTATGCACATTCTTAAATTACTTCAGTTTTAATCGAAAGGATATAATTTGGAAAAAAAAAGGGGTCCCTCGTTCGTCGTTTAGTATGTTTAATTTATTTTTTCAAACTTAACAAATGAGTACATATTCATTTAAAATAATTATATATACATTTATGACGAGCTTTGGTGTTAAATTCTAAATCTAGTTAAGCAAATTAAATTATATAAGTTAAGGAAGAACAGTCAAATTATGGAATCACTTTGCCAATTTGATTCGTTATTATAAACATAACAAATTAACTAGAGGACTCTCTAAACTTTTAAATGATATAAAGATTTGTGAATATTTTTAACTTACTTTGGTTTTAATCGATTAAAAGGATATAACTATAATAAAGTTATCTAATTAGTTCATCGTTTAATACGTTTGATTCATTCTTTGAAGTTAGAAAATAGCTACGTATGTTATCTAAAATAATTAAATATACATTCATGACAACCTTCAGTACTTTGTTCTAAATCTAGTTAAGGAAATGAAATCATATAAATAAAGGAAGAAAGGTTAAATTGTGGAATTGCTTTGTCAATTTGATTTGTTATTATAAACGTAACAAAAGAATAAGAGGACTCTTTAAACTTTAAATGATATAACAATTTGTGTATATTCTTAACTTACTTCGATTTTAATTGATTAAAAAGATATAACTTGACCAAAATGGGTATGATTGGTTCGTCGTTTAGTACATTTAATTTATTATTTTGAACTTAGCAAATGAGCATTTTTTATTTAAAATAATTAAATATATATTTGTGACGAACTTTGATATTTTTTTCTAAATCTAGTTAAGTGAATGAAATTATATAAGTTAAAGAAGAATGGTCAAATTGTAGAATCACTTTGTCAATGAAATGTTTCTTTGAACCTTAAACTATATAATGATTTGTGCTCATTTTTAACATACTTCGGTTTTAATCGATTAAAAAAATATAACTTTACCAAAAGCTGTCCGATTAGTTCATTGATTAGTACGTTTGACTCATGCTTTCAAACATAGCAAATGTGTACGTAGTTATTTAAAGTAATTAAATATTTACATTTGTGAGGATCTAGTTAAGTGAATAAAATTATATAAATTAATGGAGAATGGTCAAATTGTGAATCATTTTGTAAATTTGATTAGCTATTATGAACGTAACAGGTCTCTTTAAACTTCAAACAATATAAAAATTTATGCATATTCTTAACTTACTTCGGTTTTAATCGATCAAAAGAATATACCTTTACTAAAATGAGTATGATTGGTTCATCATTTAGTATATTTAATTCATTCTTTTGAACATAGTAAATGACTATGTATTAATTTAAAATAATTAAATATAATTCGTGATAAGCTTTAGTGTTTTGTTCTAAATCTAGTTAAGTGAATAAAATCATATAAAATAAGGAAGAACAGTCAAATTTTGGAATTGCTTTATCAATTTATTCGTTATTACAAACATAACAAATGAATGAGAGGTTTATTTAAACTTTAAATGATATAATGATTTTTTTGCATTCTTAACTTGACCAAAAAGGGTCCGATAGTTCGTCATTTAGTACATTTAATTTATTATTTTTAATTTAGTAAATTAGTGCATATTCATTTGAAATAATTAAATATACATTCATGACTAGCTTTGTTGCCTTATTCTAAATTTAGTTAAGCAAATGAAATTATATAAGTTAAAGAAGAACGGTCAAATTGTGAAATCACTTTGTTAATTTGATTCGTTATTACAAACATAATAAATAAATTAGAGGTCTCTATATAACGATTTGTATACATTCTTAACTTACTTGAGTTTTAATCAATCAAAAAGGATATACCTTGACCAAAAAGAGGTCTGATTAGTTCGTCGTTTAGTACATTTGATTCATTCTTTTCAACTTAGCAAATGAGTTTTTATTTATTTAAAATAATTAAATATACATTCGTGATGAGATATGGTGCTTTGTTCTAAATCTAGTTAAGCGAATGAAATCATATAAGTTAAGGAAAAACAGTCAAATTGTGGAATCACTATGTCAATTTGATTCATGATTACGAACGTAATAAATGAATAGGAGGTCTATTTAAACTTTAAATGATATAATGATTTGTGCATATTCTTATATTACTTTTGTTCTAATCGATCAAAAGGATAACTTGACCAAAAGTGGTTTGATTGGTTTATCATTTAGTACTTTTGATTCATTATTTCGAACTTAGCAAATGAGTAGTATTCATTTAAAATAATTAAATATGCATTCATGACGAGCTTTGTGCTTTATTCTAAACCATGTTAAGTGAATCAAATCATGTAAGTTAAAGAAAAATGGTCAAATTGTGGAATAGCTTTGCTAATTTGATTCATTATTACAAACGTAACAAATAAATTGGAGGTCTCCATAAACTTTAAACGTTATAATGATTTGTGCACAAACTTACTTCGGTTGTAATCGATCAAAAGGATAAAACTTGACCAAAAGTGGTTAAATTATTAGCAAATGAGTATGTATTCATTTAAAATAATTAAATATACATTCGTGGCGAGCTTTGATGTTTTGTTTTAAATCTAGTTAAGTGAATAAAATAATATAAATTAAGAAAGAACGGTCAATTGTATAATCAATTTGTTAATTTGATTCGTTATTTCGAACATAACAAATGAATTGGAGGTTTCTTTAAACGACATAACAATTTATGCACATTCTTAACTTACTTTTATTTTAATTGATCAAAAGGATATAACAACCAAAAGGGTTCCGATTGGTTCGTCGTTTAGTATATTTGATTAATTATTTTAAACTTAGTAAATTTATATATATTTAATTAAAATAATTAAATATACATTCATGACAAGATATGGTGTTTTGTTCTAAATTTAATTAAGTGAATAAAATTATATATATTAAGAAAGGACGGTCAAATGGTGGGATCACTATGTCAATTTGATTCGTGATTACGAACATAACAAATGAATAAGAGGTCTCTTTAAACTTTAAACGATATAATGATTTATACGCATTCTTAACTTACTTCGGTTCTAATCGATCAAAAGGATATAACCTGACCAAAAATGGTCATGTTTGACTCATTATTTTGAGCTTAGCAAATGAGTATATACTTATTTAAAATAATTAAATATGCATATGTTATGAACTATGTGCTTTGTTCTAAATCATGTTAAGTGAATCAAATCATATAAGTTAAGGAAAAATGGATAAATTATGGAATAACTTTTTTTAATTTAATTCGTTATGACAAACGTAACAATGAATTTGGGTCTACTTAAACTTTAAATGATATAATGATTTGTGCAAAAGGATAAAATTTAACCAAAAGTGGTCCAATTTGTTCATCATTTAGTACATTTGATTCATTATTTTAAAATTAGTAAATATATATTAATTTAAAATAATTAAATATACATTCATGGTGAGCTTTGATACTTTGTTCTAATTCTAGCTAAGCGAATGAAATTATATTAGGTAAGGAAGAATAATCAAATTGTAGAATCACTTTGCCAATGTAATTCATTATTAGGAGCATAATAAATGAATTGGAGGTCTCTTTAAACAATATAACTATTTGTGCATATTCTTAACGTACTTCAGTTTTAATCGATCAAAAGGATATAACTTGACCAAAAAGGGTCCGATTGGTTCATCATTTAGTACGTTTGATTCATTCTTTTGAACTTAAGAAATAAATACGTATTTATTTAATATAATTAAATATATATTTGTGACGAGATATGGTGCTTTGTTCTAAATCTAGCTAAGCGAATGAATTCATATAAGCTAAGGAAGAACGTTGAAATTGTGGAATCACTATGTCAATTTGATTCCTGTTTACGTATGTAACAAATGAATAGGAAGTCTCTTTAAACTTTAAATAATATAATAATTTATACACATTCTTAACTTACTTCGGTTCTAATCAATCAAAATGATATAACTTGACCAAAAGCGCTCCGATTGGTTTATCATTTAGTATGTTTGCTTTATTATTTTGAACTTATCAAATGAGTACGTATTTATTTAAAATAATTAAATGCGTATTCGCGACGAGCTTTGTGTTTTGTTCTAAATCATGTTAATTTAATTAAATCATATAAGTTAAGGAAGAACGGTCAAATTTTGCATTGATTTCTCCATATTATTCGTAATTTAGAATGTAACAAATGATTAGGAGGTCTCTTTAAACATAAAATGATATAACTTTGCACACATTTTTACTTTTGTTTAAAGTTTAAAAGCTTATTCGATTAAAAACGATCAGATAACTTTTGGTCTCCTTATATTCTTTTAATCGATTAAAACTGAAGTTTGTTAAGAATATGGATAAATCATTTTATTGTTTAAATTTTACAGAAACCTCCCAAATGTTTGTTGCATTCATAATTATAAATTAAATCGAGAATGTGATACCATATTTTAATTGTTCTTCCTTAACTTATGTGATTTTATTCACTTAACTAGTTTTAGAACAAAGCACCCAAGCTTCTCACGAATATATATTTAGTTATTTTAAAGGAATAAATACTCATTTACTATGTTTGTAAGAATAAATTAAACATACTAAATGACAAACCAATTAAACCACTTTTGGTTTGATTATATCCTTTTAATCAATTAAAATTGAAGTTCGTTAAGAATATGCATAAATCGTTATATTGTTTAAAATTTATAGAGTCATCTTAATTCTTTACTACATTCATAATTATGAATCAAATGGAGAAAGTGATACCATATTTAGACCGTTTTACCATAACTTATATGATTTCATTGGCTTAATTTTAGAATAAAGTACCCAAGTTTTTTACAAATGTATATTTAATTATTTTTAAGAAATAAGTACTCATTTAGTATGTTCGTAAGAATTAATGAAATGCACTAAATGACAAACAATACAAACCACTTTTTGTCTAGTAATATCCCTTTAATCGATTAAAATCAAAGTTCATTAAAAACGTGCACAAATTATTATATCTTTTAAAGTTTAAAGAGACCTCTGAATTATTTGTTACATTTATAATTACGAATTAAATAGAGAAAGCAATACCAAAATTTGACCGTTCTTTGATAATTTATGTGATTTTATTCGCTTAACTAGTTTTATAAGAAAGCACCAAAGCTCGTCACAAATGTATATTTAGTTTTTTTAAAAAAATATGTACTTATTTTTTAAGTTCATAAGAATAAATCAAACTCACTAAACGATGAACCAATAGGACCACTATTGTCTAGTTATATCTTTTTAATCGATTAAAACCGAAGTTCATTAAGAATGTGTATAAATCGTTATATCGTTTAAAGTTTAAAGAGACATCCTAATTATTTGTTATGTTCGTAATTACGATTCAAATTATGAATGTGATAGCATAATTTGGTCATTTTTCTTTAACTTATGTGATTTTATTCACTTAACTCTTCCTTTAGAACAACACACCCAAGCTCGCCACGAATGTATATTTAGTTATTTTAACAAAATATGCACTCATTTACTATATTTATGAGAATCAACCAAATGCACTAAACGATGAACCAATCAGACCACTATTGGTCTAGTTATATCTTTTCAATGGATTAAAACTGAAGTTTTTTAAGAATGTGTATAAATCGTTATATCATTTAAAGTTTAAAGAGACCACCCTTTCATTTGTTACATTCGTAATTATGAATCTAATAGAGAAAGCGATACCACAATTTGACCGTTCTTCCTTAAATAATGTAATTTCATTCGCTTAACTAGTTTTAGAATAAAACACCCAAGCTCGTCATGAATGTGTATTTAATTATTTTAAATATATACATGCTATTTTATAAAATTCATAAGAATTAATCGAACACACTAAATTACGAACCAATCAGGCCACTTTTGGTCTAGTTATCCTTAATTGAATTAAACATACTAAACAATGAACCTAACAGACTACTTTTGGTCAAGTTATATCCTTTTAATCGATTAAAACAAAAGTACAGGAATAATATGCACAAATCACTAAATCATTTATAGTTTAAAGAGACCTCTCAATTATTTGTTAAGTTTGTAATTATGAATCAAATAGAGAAAGTGAATCAACAATTTAACCATTCTTCCTTTACTTATGTGATTTTATTTGCTTAACTAGTTTTAGTATAAAGAAGCAAAGCTCATCACGAATTTATATTTCATTCTTTTAAAGAAATACGTACTTATTTACTATGTTCTTAAGAATGAATCTAACGCTCTAAACGATGAACCAATTGGACCACATTAGTTCTAGTTATATCATTTTAATCGATTAAAACTGAAGTTTGTTATGAATATGCACAAATCATTATATCGTTTATAGTTCAAAGAGACCTCCCGATCATTTGTTGCATTAGTAATTATGAATTAAATAGAGAAAGTGATACCACAATTTGACCATACTTCCTTATTTGATTTCATTCACTTAACTAGTTTTATAACAAAACACCTAAGCTTGTCATAAATGTATATTTAGTTGATTTTAAAAAATAAGCACTAATTTACTAAGTTCTTAAGAATATATCGGACTCACAAAATGACGAAAGGATCAGACAACTTTTGGTCTAATTATATTCTTTTTATCGATTAAAGTCAAAGTTATTTGGGAATCTGCACAAATCGTTATATCGTTTAAAATTTAAAGTGACCTCTGAATCATTTATTATGTTCATTATTATTACGAATCAAAGCAAGAAAGTAATATTTTAATTTGACCGTTCTTCTTTAACTTATGTGATTTTATTTGCTTAACTAGTTTTAGAACAAAACACCTAAGCTCATCATGAATGTATATTTTGTTGTTTTAAATAGATACATGCTCATTTACTAATTTTGTAATAATGAATCAAATGGACTAAAATATGAACCAATCATACTAGTTTTGTTCTAGTCATACCCTTTTAATCGGTGAAAACTGAAGTTTGTTAAGAATGTGTACAAATCATTATATTATTTAAATTTTAAACAAACCTCATTTTCAATTATTACATCCGTAATTAGGAATTAAATGGACGATACAACAATTTGACTATTTTTCTTTAACTTATATGATTTCATTTACTTAACTAGTTTTTGAACAAAGTACCCAAGCTTGTCACGAATATATATGTAGTTGCTTTAAAGACATACATGCTCATTTATAAAGTTCGTAAGAATGAATCAAATACACTAAATGACGAACCAATCAGACCACTTTTCATCCAGTTATATCCTTTTAATTTATTAAAACCGAAGTTCATTAAGAATGTGCGCTAATCGTTAAATCGTTTAAATTTTAAAAAGACCTCCCAATCATTTGTTATGTTACATAGAGAGAGCATGCTTGACATAGAGGGGGAATGAGAGAGAGGGAGAGCAAACGAGATAGAGTGGAGAGATAGCGAGAGAGAGGGGCGAGAGAGCACGCATGCGAGAGGGAGAGTGAGAGTTTAAGGTTGACTCTCTCTCTCCCTCTCTCTTTCTCACACATGCTCTCTCAAGAGCATGTGCGCTCGAGAGAGGGAGAGAGAGCACACACGCTTGCAAGAGAGTTAGAGAGAGAGCACGCAAGTTCGACATAAAGACAGAGAGTGTGCATGCTCTCTTTCTCTCTCTCATGCGCGTGCTCTTTCTATCTCTCTGACAGGGGGAGAGTAGGAGAGAGGGAGGGAGAGGGAGTGGGAGAAAGGGTGATAGCATGCATGCTCACGAGAGAGAACATGTGCTCTCTCTCCCTCTCCCCTCTCTCTCTCTCAAGTGCGCATGTTTGTGAGAGAGAGAGCACACACTCTCGACATAGAGAGAGAGGAGAGGAGAGGGAGAGCTAGAGAGAGCATGCATGTGAGAGATGGTGTGTGCTCTCTCTAACTCTCTCGTAAGCACGCCCATGAGAGACCATGTGCTGTCTCTCTTCTCTCTCTGGAGCACGTGTGGTTGCGAGAGGTTAGAGAGAGACATAGAGAGGGAGAGAAAGAGAGAGGGAGGGAGAAAGAGCTAGAGAGAGCACACAGGCGAGAGAGAAGGAGATGGAGAGCGAGCTAGAAAGAGCACACACACGCGAGAGAGAGAGAGAGATAGGGAGGGAGAGGGAGAGAGAGCACTAGCTGGTCCGGAACTTGCAATGAAGGAAGCTGAAGTGCTCTTAAGGAATTGATTTGGAGAGGTGCAGGGTGTATGGGCCCACTTTGCAGCACTAGGCGCCAACTGTGCGGACCCTAAAAGAGTCATTTCCACCTGTTAACGTGGTTGGAACCAAAGAGAGGGGTAAGACGAGAGTTGGGTCTACTCATACTCAATTCAAGTCCATGACACAAGAAGAGGCGCATGTTGCTCAGCTTTTCCCGTGCTGGGTCAGGGCCCAACTGCTTAGCCCAATGTTGAGAATTGTTGGCTTTGAAAATATTCTCTAACAATATTTTGTACCAAATCGGAAGTGGGAGTACAACTGGTTCAATGGTGATGCAAGACTCATTACCATATTTGTCTAAGGTAAAGAGGAGCTGGCAATGGATAAAAATCAGGGACCAATATTTGTTGCACTGAAGATGACGACATGAGGCAGATCCCATGACAGTCATGAAATATTTTCTTCCAATCCAAACCCCCCAAAAGACACTTATGGAAAGTTTATTAAAGGAAATCTTGGACTGCCCTTGTAGATTTGGAGGTGATATTTCTAGGTAAGGCAATCAAATTCAAAAGATTCTTGCCAGAAATTGGACCCAATACAAATCATTGTGTGGCATACACAAATATGTAAATGAAATTTCTTTCCCACTAGAGGAGAAGAATCCTAGAGGTCCAATATTTTCTAGCCCGAATGGTGGAGAAGGAAAGATTTCTTGCCAGTTAGAGAAGAAGAATCCTGGATGTCCAATATTTTCTAGCCCGAATGGTGAAGGAAAGATTTCTTGCCTGCTATTGAAGAAGAATCCCAGATGTCCAATACTTTCTAGCCCGAATGGGGGAGAAGAAAAGATTTCTTGCCCGCTAGAGAAGAAGAATCCTGGATGTTTAATATTTTCTAGCCCGGATGGAGAATGAACTGATTGTCCACAATCACTCGCATGCAATCTCCATAAAATCAGTTTCGGATATCCTTTGCCATCTTGCCATATTGCATGAAGTTTGCCATGGCTGTTGGAGAAAATCCAGGGGCAACCCTCCTTATAAAGATCTAGCCATGATTCTTGGAAGGCAGATATTGCTCTTTTGCACTCAGAGGAGAAAGTTGCTAGAAAAAGCTCAATTTGCGGGAGCGTCCAGCTATGATTTCTGCCATTGAGCAAGAGATCAGTCCGGATATTCTCGATTGGATCACCAGTTAGCAAAAACTGCATGTAAGTATCAATCAAAACATGATTTGGGAAGGAATCATGGCTACAATTGGTAGGAGCATCAATCTGAGCTAGATTCTTGGTGAAGATGATTGTCACCCAGGTTGTCCAGCCATTGCCAATACTTGCATGTGCAGAGAATTATTGTGGCTTGAACAATGGCGGTCTATAAGGCAATTGCCTGGAGACACCGGCAAGGCAGAGCTGAAGGCTGATCCCAAGGCAGTGTATCGCTGGGCAAGGAGATGGTGAGGTAGTGGAATTGCTGCCCCCAATTTAAGGAATCAGTCCGGAGTTGAAGCCCGCATACATTTGCACCGATTTGATGAGGGAGAGGTTGAGCTCGGTACGGGTGAGGAGCATGTCGGTGCTGGGGTGGCGCCGGAACATGAACTTGGGCTTGCCATCGGAGTGGAAGGTGACAAAGGCGAGGGCGGTGGGATGTCTTCATGCCGCCGTAGGTCGGTGTGGACTGCCTGATGGCCCTGGTAGCCAGCAGCTTCCTAGCGATCTTCCCATTGTTGGACTTGCGAGCCATTCTCCTAGTGCAGCCCGTTAGGGTTGATCATGCATGGCAGAGAAGAAAGGGGAGAAGACAAGAAACTCAATAATATTCACTACTCAATTAGGGTATAGCCCTTACATTTATATAGAGAATCCTAATGGGCACACTAACATAAGCCTAAAAGCCCACTAAACATTATTAAAAGGAAATAACTATAAACTCCCTAATAATTAAGAATTGACTAATAAACCCCAAACAACCCTAAGGCCTATGCCCCCTTTATTAGACAATAATATAATTAAAGCCTATTGCACTAGCATGGTAGACCCTTAGGACGTTCACAACAGCTTGACATAGTGAGAGAGAGGGGGAGGGAGAGCTAGCGAGAGAGGGGAGAGAAGCATGCACGAGAGAGTGAGAGTTTAGGGTTGACTCTCTCCCTGTCTCCCTCTCTCTCTCACACACATGCATGCTCTCTCTCTCTCTCTCTCTCTCTCTCTCTCTCTCTCGCATGTGTGCTATCTCTCTGTCGCTCTCGAGTGTGTGTGCTCTATCTGTGTCGCTCTCTAGTGCACGTGCTTTTCAAGGGGGACAGAAGGAGAGGGGGGAGAGAGAGGGAGTCGCTTGACATAGAGACAGAAAGAGAGCATGCGAACAAGAGAGAGGGAGATGAGGAGAGAGAGCCAACCCTACTCTCTCTCTCTCTCTCTCTTTGTGTGCTTTCTCTCTCCCTCTCTCACTAGCTCTCCCTCTCTCTCGCCCACTCTCTCTCTCAAGTGTGTGTGCTCTCTCTCCCTCTCTCGAGCGCACGTGTTCCTCTCTCTTGAGTGTGCGTGCTCTCACCCTCTCCCTCCTCCCCCTGCCAGAGAGAGATAGCAAGAGCACACGCACTTGAGAGACAAAGAGAGCATGTGTGCTCGATAGAGAGAGCATGTGTTCTCTCTCTCTCTTTATGCCGAGCGCATGTGCTCCATCTCTGTCTCTCTCTAACTCTCTCGCAAGTGTGTGTGCTCTCTCACTTTCTCGAGTGCACATGCTCTCACTCTCCCCCTGTTAGACAGAGAGATAGAGAAAGCATGCGCGCTTGGGAGAGACAGAGAGAGCACATGCACGAGAGAGAGGCTAAGAGGGAGACATGCATGCAAGAGAGAGGGAGACAGAGAGTTAACCCTAAACTCTCTCTCTCTCTCTCATGTGCATGCTCTCTCTCCCCTCTCTCGCTAGCTTTCCTCTCTCTCTCTCTCACTCTTGCTCTCTCTGGCATGCGTGCTCTCTCTCTATATCTCTCTCTTAACTTTCTCGCAAGATCATGCTCGACAGAGAGAGGATGCATGCTCAAGAGAGAGGGAGAGAACACATGCTCTCTCTCGCTCTTGATCTCGAGCGTGCATGCTTGCAAGAGAGTTAGACAGAGAGACAGAGAGCACACACTGACATAGAGAGAGAGAGAGAGAGGGAGAGTGCGCGAGAGAGAGTGGAGAGCTAGAGAGAGAGCACGCATGCAAGAGGGAGAGTAAGAGTTTAAGATTAACTTTCTCCCTCACTCTTTCTTACACATGCTCTTTCAAGAGCATGTGCACTTGAGAGAGGGAGATAGCACACACGCTTGTGAGAGATTAGAGAGAGAGAGAGACAGAGGGAAAGATAACACACACTTGCAAGAGTGGACACACACTGAACATAAAGAGAGACGTGCTCTCCTCGAATGCGCATGCTCTCTCTACTCTGTCTCTCTCAAGCGCGTGTGCTCTCTCTCTCTTGCGTGTGCTATTGCTATTTCTCTCTCTCTCTCTGACAGGGGGAGAGTGGGAGAGTGAGAGGGAGATAGGCTGAGAGTAGTGCACTCATGAGAGAGAGAGCACGTGGACTCGAGAGAGGGAGAGAGCACACACTTGCAAGAGAGTTAGAGAGAGAGAGAGAGACAGAGAGAGCACACATGCTTGACATATATATAGAGAGAGAAAGCATTCATGCGAGAGAGGGAGGGAGAACACGTGCTCTCTCTCCCTCTCCCCCCTCTCTCTCTCTCTCGAGTGTGTGTGCTTGCAAGAGTTAGAGCACACATAGGAGAGAGAGCGTGCTCTCTCTAACTCTCTCACAAGCACGTGCAATCAAAAGAGAGAGAGAGCACGCGCGCTTGCGAGAGTTAGAAAGAAATAGAGAGCATGCGCGCTCAACATAGAGAGAGTGAAAGAGAGAGGATGAGCGAGCTAGAGAGAGCATGCACGAGAGAGAGAGAGGGAGAGTGAGCTAGAGAGAGCATGCATGCAAGAGAGAGGGAGAGAGAGCACGTGTTGTCTTCTCTGTCACACGGGCTCTCTCTGTCTCTCTCAAGCGTGTGTGCTCTTGCTATCTCTCTCTAATAGGGGGAGAGGGAGGGAGAGCACGCGCGTTCAAGAGAGATCAAATGTGTTCTAGAGAGGGAGAGAGAGCACACACTCTTGTGAAAGAGTTAGAAAGGGAGCATGCATGCGAGAGAGAGAAAGTGAGAGAGAGATGAGTGAGAGTTTAGGGTTAGCTCTCTCCCCGTCTCCCTCTCTAGCGCGCATGTTCCCGGTCTCTCTCCTTCTCTCGTGCATGCATGCTCATTCCCTCTTTCCCTCCCTCTCTCTCTAACTCTCTCGTGAGCATGTGTGCTCTCCCTCTCCCTCCTTTCAGAGAGACCAATAGCACGCACATTTAAGAGAGAGAAAGCATGCGCGCTTGAGATAGAAAGATAAGGAGAAGTGCATGCGCACTTGATAGTGAGAGGGGGCGAGAGTGAGCGAAAAGGAGGGGGTGAGAGAGAGAGCACACACACTTGTGAAAAAGTAAAAGAGAGATAGAGAGAGCAAGCACACTCGGCATAGAGACAGAGAGAGCACGCGTGCAAGAAAGAGAGGGAGACGGGGAGAGAGAGAGCCAACCCAAAACTCTCACTTTCTCTCTCTCTCATGTGTGCTTTCTCTCTCCCCTCTCTCTCGCTCACTCTCCTTCTATGTCGAGCGTGTCTCCACTCTCTCTCCTCACCATTTTCCCTCTTCCTCTCTCCCTCTCTCCTCCTTAAAGAGCATGCGCACTCGAGAGTGATAGAGATAGAGCACACGTGCTCGAGAGCGATAGAGATAGAGCACGCTAGCTCAACAGTTACAGAGAGAGAGCATGCGCGCTCGAGAGTGAGTGAGACAGCACATGCACTCGAGATCGACAGAGAGACAACACGCAATCGATCGATCGAGAGGGCATGCGTGCAAGAAAGAGAGGGAGAGTGAGAGAGCATGCATCCCTCTTTCCCTCACCCTCTCACCCTGTCTCTCTCCCTGTTTCCCTCTCGCGCGCACGTGCTCCCTCCCTCTATCTCCTCTCGTGCATGCACGAGCTCTCTTTCTCTCTCTTCCTCCCTCTCTCTCACTATGTCGAGTGTGCGGGCTCTCTATGTCTATATCTCTCCCTCACAAGCACACGTGCTTGTGAGAGAGGGGGAGAACACATGCTCTCTATGTCTATCACTCTCCTCTCCTCTCCTCTCCTCTCTCTCTCTCTCTAGTGCGCATGCTTGTGAGAGATTTAGAGAGAGAGCACGCTCTCTCTCTTGCGTCCGTGCTCTCAATCTAGCTCTCCCTCTCCTCTCTCCTTCTCTCACTAACTCTCTCGTAAGCATGCGTGCTCCAAAGAGAGGCGAGAGGGAGAGAGCATGTGTTCTCCCTCCCTCTCTCTCTCACACACATGTTGTCTGTCTTTGTCTCTCTCTCTTGTGCGGGTGCTTACGAGAGAGAGAGAGCACGCTCTCACTCGCGTCCATGCTCTCTATAGCTCTCCATCTCTCTATTGCTCTCTCTCATGCTCGTGATTGCGAGAGAGTTATAGCGAGCACGATCTCTCTTGCGTCTGTGCTCTCTCTAGCTCTCCCTAACCTCTCTCTCTCGTGCATGCGCATGCGAGAGAGAGAGAGAACACGCTCTCTCTAGCTCTCCCTCTTTCACTATCGCATTCTCTCTCTCTCTCTCGCACGTAGGCTCTCTTTCTAACTCTCTCGCAAGCATGTGTGCCCTCTCTCTCGTGTGCGTGTTTGTGACAGAGTTAGAGAGAGAGGATGCTCTCTCACACATTCGTGCTCTCTCTGTACCTCTCGCTCTCCTCTCTCTTTATCTATCTCTCACCGTCTATTTCTCTAACTCTCTTGCAAGCACGTGCGCTCGAGAGAGAGTGGAGAGGGAGCACGCGTTCTCCTTCCCCCCTCTCTCTAGTGCGCATGCTTGCTAGAGAGTTAGAAAGAGCACGCTCTCTCCCGCATCTGGCTTTCGCTAGCTCTCCCTAACCTCTCTCTCTCCCTCTCTCTCTCGTGCACATGCTTGCGAGAGAGTTAAGAGAGAGCACACACACTCTCTCTCTCTCTCGTGTCCGTGCTCTCTCTCTATCTCTCCCTCTCTCACAATCACTTTCTCTCTCTATTACTCACTCTCTTGCACACATGCTCTCTTTCTAACTCTCTCGCAAGCATGTGTGCTCTCTCTCTCTCGTGCGTGTGCTTGCAACAATGTTAGAGAGAGAGGATGCTCTCTCACACATCTGTGCTCTCTCTGTACCTCTCGCTCTCCTCTCTCTTTATCTGTCTCTCACTGTCACTATCTCTCTAACTCTCTCGCAAGCACGCGCGCTCGAGAGAGTGGAGAGGGAGAGGGAGCATGCATTCTTCCCCCCTCTCTCTCTCTCGTGCGCAAGCTTGCGAGAGAGTTAGAGAACTTTCGTGCCCCTTCTTTCTCTATCTCTCCCTAACCTCTCTCTCTCTTGTGCGCATACTTCCGAGAGAGTTAGAGAGAGCACACTCTCTTGTGTCTGTGCTCTCTCTCTCCCTCTCTCACAATCGCTTTCTCTCACTCTCTCTATTGCTCTCTCTCTTGCAAGCATGTGCTCTCTCTCTCTCTCTCTCTCTCTCTCTCTCTCTCTCTCTCTCTCTCTCTCTCTCTCTCTCTCTCTCTCTCGTGTGCATGCTTGGGAGAGAGTTAGAGAACGAGCACGCTCTCTCTCGCATCTGTGCTCTCTCTCTCTCCCATATCTCTATCGCTCATGCGCGTGCTTACGAGAGAGAACACATTCTCTCTCCCGTCCATGCACTCTCTATTGTTGTCCCTCTCTCTCGTGAGCGTGCTAGGGAGAGGAGTAGAGAGAGCACATTCTCTCTCCCGTCCATGCACTCTCGCTAGCTCTCCATCTCCTCTCTCACTGCCTCTCTCTCTAACTCTCGCAAGCACGCATGCTTGAGAAAGATGGGAGAGGGAGAGAGAGTATGTGCTCTCTCTCACTCCCTCTCTCTCGAGTGCGCATGCTTGCGAGAGAGAGAGAGCACACACTCTCTCGCATCCATGCTCACTCTCTAGCTCTCTCTAACCACTCTCTCTCGTGGGTGTGCTTGCGAGAGAGTTAAAGAGAGAGCACGCTCTTTTGCATCCGTGCTATCTCTCTAGCTCTCCTCTCTCTCTATCTGTCTCGATCTCTATAACTCTCTTGCAAGCACACACGCTCGAGAGAGTGGAGAGGGAGCATGTGTTCTCCTTCCCCCCCTCTCTCTCTCGTGTGCTGCTTGCGAGAGAGTTAGAGAGAGCACACTCTCTCTCACGTCCGTACTTTCTCTAGCTCTCCCTAACTTCACTCTCTCTCTCTCATGTGCGTGCTTGCAAGAGAGAGAGCACGCTCCCTCTCATTCCGTGCTCTCCCTCTCTCACAATCACTGTCTCTCTCTCTATTGCTCTCTCGCAAGCACGTGCTTGCAGAGAGTTAGAGAGCACAATCTCTCTTGCGTTCGTGCACTCACTATAAGTCTGCCTCTCCTCTCACTGTCTCCCTCTCTAACCCTCACGCTAGCACTCGTGCACGTGCTTGAAAGAGAGTTTGAGAGAGAGTACGTGTTCTCTCTCTCTCTCATGCGCGTGCTTGAAAGAGAGTTTGAGAGAACACGCTCTCTCGCATCGGTGCTCTCTCTCTCTCACTATCGCCTTTTCCCACTATTGCTCTCTCTCTCACACGCAGGCTCTCTTTCTAACTCTCTCGCAAGCATGTGTGGTCTCTCTCTCATGTGCGTGCTTGCAAGAGAGTTAGAGAGAGCACGCTCTCTCTTGCATCTATGCTCTCTCTGTCTAGCTCTCCTTAACCCCTATCTCTCCCTCTATCTCGTGCATGTGCTTACGAGAGTTAGAAAGAGAGCACGATCTCTCTCGCGTCTGTGCTCTCTCTCTAGCTCTCTCTAACCTCTCTCATGCGCGTGCTTGTGAAAGAGAGAGAGAGAACACTCTCCCTCTCGTGTATGTGCTATCTCTAGCTCACCCTTTCCCACTATCACTTTCTCTCTTGCGTTCGTGCTCTCTCTCTATAGCTCTCCTCTCTCTATCGCTCTCTTTCTCATGTGAGAGAAAACACATTCTCTCTCGCGTCAGTGCACTCTCGCAAGCTCTCTATCTCCTCTCTCTCTGCCTCTCTCACAAGCATGTGCCCTTGTGAGAGAGGGGAGAGGGAGAGAGTATGTGTTCTCCCTCTCTCTTGAATGCACATGCTTGCGAGAGAGTAAGAGAGAGAGCATGCTCACTCTCCTGTCCGTGCTCTCTCTAACTCTATCTATCCTCTCTCTCGTGTGCGTGCTTGCGAGAGAGTAAGAGAGAGCGCAAGCTCTCTCTCGCGTCCGTGCTCTCTCTAACTCTCTATCACCCATCTCTCCCTCTGTCTCTTTGTCTCTCTCTCGTGCGCATGCTTACGAGAGAGAGAGAGAGAGAAAGAGCACGGTCTCTCTTGTGTCTGCGCTCTCTCTATTGATCTCCCTCTCTCTCTATCACTCCATCTCTCTCGTGCACGTGCAGTGAGAGAAGTAGAGAGAGAGGATGTTCTCTCTCCCTTCTGTGCACTCTCGCTAGCTCTCCATCTACTCTCTCTCTGCCTCTCTCTCTAACTCTCTTGCAAGCACGCACGCTTGAGAGAGATGGGAGAGGGAGAGAGCATGTGTTCTCCCTCTCTCGCTCTCTCTCTCTCCCACTCTCTCGAGTGCGCATGCTCTCTCTCACGTCTGTGCTCTCTCTAGTTCTCCATTTGCCATCTCTCTCTCTCTATCTCTCTCGTGCGTGTGCTTACGTGAAAGAGAGAGCACACTCTCACTCGTGTCTGTGCTCTCTCTATTGCTCTCCCTCTTTCTATTGCTCTCTCTCTCTCTCTCTCTTGTGAGGTGTGTTAGCACATTCTCTCTCACGTCCATGCACTATCGCTAGCTCTCCATCTCCGCTCTATCGCTTTCTCTCTCTCTCTTGTGAGGTGTGTTAGCACATTCTCTCTCACGTCCATGCACTATCGCTAGCTCTCCATCTCCGCTCTATCGCTTTCTCTCTCTCTCGTGTGCATGCATGCTAGTGTCCCTTCTCTCTCTATTGCTCTCTTTCTCGTGCGAGAAAAAGCACATTCTCTCTCATGTTCGTGCACTCACGCAAGTTCTCCGTCTCCTCTCTATCTATACCACTCTCTCTAACTCTCTCACGTCCTTGCTCTCTCTATTGCTCTCCCTCTCTCTTTATATCTCTCTCTCTCTCTCTCTCATGCGCGTGCTAGTGAGAGAAGTAAAGAGAGAGCATGTTCTCTCTCGCGTCCGAGCACTCTCGCTCAATGTTTTAAAACCCGGCCCGGACCCCGACCCGGATTAGTGACTGGGCTGGGTCGACCCGGTTGAACCGTGGGTCGACCCGGGTTGACCCGGAAGATGACGTCATCACCTAAACAAATTTTACTAATTTCCGTGACAACCCAACATCAAAAAATATATTCATCTGAGTCAAAAACTATCACTTCACAGTTCATGCCGTCCATTGCCTGAAGCAAAAAAATTTCCCAATTCCACAGCGGAAGGTGGACACATTTAAAGTATACCAAAACTTTCAACCATTAACGCAACATGAATTCTACTTATTTAAAATAATCCATAAATATAATACTTTGATGATACCTCAGAGTCCTCCATTTTCCTTAGTGGTGGAGCAGACTGACCTCTTTCCATTCTGCAATGTCAAGCAAACTACACCGAAATATCCACACAACCTTCGACCTCAGCAAACTACACTAGTAAAGAAGAGCAAAGTCACCAGGCAAAACCATAATAGCCATCATCTTCGCCATCACCAATTCCTCTCTCCTTCCGTTCCCACCTACTCCCTTGGAAAGAAGGCCTTTCCATAATTCCATTTCGTTGATAGTAAGTCAATTTCCTCCCAAGCGCCGGGTTTTTCAATTTCACCAACAACTTCGTAGGGGCGGTCGGCACATCCCTCCTAAACCTTTTGTATTCTGAAGCAGAATTCACTGCTTCCGCTTGGATGGAAACGTACAACCGGGCTACTGGGTTTTGCTATGACCATACCTCGGAGTCCATAGCGAGTGGTGATGGGTCTTTCGGCATTCTGAACATCTTTGTCCACTATGCCAGGAATATTCACAACATTTGTATCTACGACAACTGTCTATGCCAACTTCTCCCTGACTTGCAGCCCGAACGAGACCCTCTCGACCACAATTGTGGCTGGTGGTGGCAAAAACCCAGAGTTCAAAATGAAAATAACCCACCATGATGCTGTGCTCAAATGCGAAATCTGGATGCTCAGCCGGGCCAGAAATTTCTTGGAAGATCAGTTGTTGGGTTTGTTCAGAACGTGGAGAGGAAGAATTGCCGGATTTTAGCCGGAGAAGAATTCCAGCCGCCGGCCCAAATCGCCTCCAAATCGTATCCAAATCGCCCCAACCAGCTTTCAGGTCATGGACGGCAACAAGGCAGAGGTGGCTCCGGCCGGATTGTGGAGAGGATGAATCACCGGAGAAGATGCCGCTCATAGTCGCCCTCAGTCCAGACTCCCGACTCCGAACTCCTCCAGAGTCTGGCAAAATCCCGATTGCGATCGAGGAATCGATCGCGATCTGTAAATTTTTTTTTAGAACCGGACCGGACCGGACCGGAACACCGGTTAACCGGTTCAACCGGCTGGGTCACGTTGACCCGGCCGGGTTAAATCGACCCGGGAATCAAGCTGAACCGGACCATTTTTTATGACGGGTCCGGTTGAACCCGGTCAGACTGGCCGGTCCGGTCCGGTTTTTAAAACACTGCTCTCGCTAGCTCTCCATCTCCTCTCTGTACCTCTCTCTCTAACTCTCTCTCAAGCACGCACGCTTGAGAGAGAGGGGAGAGGGAGAGAGAGTATGTGTTCTCCCTCTCTCTCACTCTCTCTCTCATGCGCCAGATTGTGAGAGAGAGAATGCTCTCTCTCGTGTCCATGGTCTCTCTCTCTCTCTCATGCACATCCTTGCGAGAGGTAGAGAGAGAGCACACACTCTCTTGGGTATGTGCTCTCACTAAGCTCTCTTTCTCTTTCTCTCTCCCTCTCCCTCTCCCTCTCTCTCTCCCTCTCTCTCTATTTCTCTTTTTCTCTCTCTCATGCATGTGCTTGCGAGAGAGTTAGAGAGAGCACGCTCTCTCTCGCGTCCATGCTCTCTCCCTAGCACTCTCTAACCTCTCTCTCTCTCTCTCTCTCATGTGCATGCTTATGAGAGAGAGAGTGCACGCTCTCTCGTGTCCGTGCTCTCTATTGCTCTCAATCTCTCTCTCGTGCGCGTGCTCTTTCTCTAGCTCTCTCTAACCTCTTTCTCACTCCAGCTCTAACCTCTCACTCTCTCTCTCTGCCACTCTCTAACTCTCTCGCAAGCACGCACGCTTGAGGGAGAGGGGAGAGGCAGAAAGAGTATGTGTTCTCCCTCTCTCTCCATCTCTCTCTCATGCGTGTCTCCCTCTCTATCTCTAGTAAGCGTGCTTACGAGGGATGTAGAGAGCACGTTCTCTCTCGTGTCCGTGCACTCTCGCTAGCTCTCCATCCCCTCTCTCTCTAATTCTCTCACAAGCACCCTAGGTCTAAAGTTTAATTAGGGATTTCTTGGGTAAATCGATTTCTATTAGAGTTTAATTCAAACTCATTGTGTTTTCAAGGATTTCAAGAAGGGTGACTCTTCAATCCGAGCTTAATCAAGTGCTGAGGTAATGGGTCTTCAAAATCTCTGTTTGTCCATGGTAAAACTCTCCATTTTTGGCTTATTTCGAAATGGTTTGCTTGATTTAGTGTATTAATAGTAAGATTAGAAAATGGAATTATTTAATCCCGATTTCTTAGGGTTTTGCATTATTATGGTTTGGTTTGATATTCTGGAAGTCAAGGAGGACTTTTGATGATGATTAGGGTGTTAGATGTGGATTTGAAGTGTTATCTATGGTGTTTCGGTTTGGATTTGCGAAAGGAAGAAGATGACTGTTTTGCCGTGTTGGCGATTGATCGGCTGAACTGTAAATTTTAAACTTTGCGTGTAACTGATCGAACGGCCTGAAGGGCGATCGATCAGCTACACATGAAATTGTGTGTTGTGTGTATGATGTCTATTTTGATGATTCCACTTTAGCTTGCCAATTTTATATGAATGTAGAGTGTTTTAAGCTATGTTAGGCTACTGGAAATGCATGCTATTGAGTTTATGGAGTTGAGACATATGCTTAGAGATGGTGGGATGACTTATGTTTTGTGGCATGATGTTGGAACCGTTATTTTGAAATTATGAATGGTTGTTTCCCTTTAGTTGAGCATATATTTTCAGTAGGACTACAATCATTGTTGGACTGATTTGTCATGATAGATTGTGGTTAGTGGTGTGTGAATGTTGGTGAATGTCATGACTCAATGATGAAATGAGTGATGTTATATGTGTTTAGCCTTTGTGGTTGAGTTTTGAATTTAACTATGATTTCAAAGATTCTTCTACTATGATTTCCGCTGGAATTTATGTTTAGATAGAAATTCACATGTGTAGTGTGGTAGTGAGTTGATTTTTCAAGCATGTTGATATGCATTATGTGAAAGGCTTTTACTAGTTACACACACACATATGGGGGGTTAAATGACGATGTTGAAGCTTGACATTGTGAGTAGGAATGATGCATTAGGGGCTGATGAGCGTACTTATCATGGATTAGGATTCATGTATGTTTTGCCCACACATGTACCATGCTACACGCATCATGAAAATGGATTTCCAAGTGAGGCTTCATCGTGATTAATCGAATTTGACCGATTGGATGCAATGTGATGAAATTGTGTGCCGGGTTTATCGGTCGTGGATTAATCGCAAGTTGATTGGTCCGAAAGGACATATTTTGATTTAAAGTTCCTGTGTGGAACGATTTGAAGTTCCTATGTGGAACGAGTGCACTCCCGGGGTTGAGTCTTGTTAAATGGAATGATGTGGGGACGAGTTGTGTACTTGTCTTGCGGATATGTGAGAATGTTATCATGTGTGTCATCTGGACCCTGAGAATCCAGTGTGGTATGCCATGTGCACCCCGCTACCATGTGTTTTAGGGTTCTCTGTGTGAGAACTCGGGCTCTTCCCTCCGCAGGAGATGTCCCTGGGCGAACACCCCTGCTCTAGATTCTCTGTGTGAGAATGGGACATCCTTGGCCAGGATCGTCCAGGGCGAGCAGTATTAGGGATTGACAACCCCGATCTTTCTTGAATTCTTGTGTAGAAATTTTGGACCATGACACGTCTTCGTGGCCTTGTCTATACTCCCGTCTGTGTGACATTATTGTGTGGTTACTCCTTGATGGAGTTTGATTTGATGTTATGCATGTGGGAATATGTATGTTAGAGATACATCCATGCATGTTCGTGTTGATGTTATGCATGTGGGAATATGTATGTTAGAGATACATCCATGCATGTTGGTGTTGATATTATGCATGTGGAATATGTATGTTAGAGATACATCAATGCATGTTGATTTTGATGTTATGTATGTGGAATATGTATGTTAGAGATACATCCATGCGGGATTGGTTATAATGTGAATGCATGTGGGAATATGTATGCTAGAGATACATCCATGCAGGTTGAATTATGCATTATGATGCAGTGTTAGGTGATATGAATGTGTGATCAGAAAGTGATGCACCATGTAAATCTTTGATCTGAACGATCTCATTACTATGCTATCGTATTTTCTACGTTGACAGTGATATTAAAACCATTGCTGAGTGTTAAAACTCACCCCTTTTTTGTGTTTTGATTTGGGGCTGCGTGGTGCGACACGCAGACGGACAGGATTGCCTCTGCACATCCTTGAGAAAGGTAGAGAGAGAGCACACACTCTTGCGCCCGTGCTCTCACTAAGCTCTCTCTCTCCCTCTCACTCTCTCTATCTCTCTCTCATGAACGTGCTTGCAAGAGAGTTAGAGAGAGAGCATGCTCTCTCTTGCGTCCATGCTCTCTCTCTCTCTTTCGCGTGCTTGAGAGAGAGTTAGAGAGAGAGCATGCTCTCTCTCTCGCGTCCATGCTCTCTCCTTAGCTCCCTCTAACCTCTCTCTCTCTCATGTGCGTGCTTATGAGAGAGAGAGAGAGCACGCACTCTCTCGTGTTTGTGCTCTCTATTGCTCTCCCTCTCTCTCTATGGCTCTCTCTCTCTCGTGCGTGTGCTTGCAAGAGAATGTGTTTTCTCTCACTCTTGTACGCATGCTTGTGTGAGAGAGAGAGAGACAATGTTGTCTCTCATTTCCGTGCTCTCTCAATAGCTCTACCTCTCTCTATCGCTCCCTCCCTCTCGTGTGCGTGCTTGCGCAAGAAGTAAAGAGAGCATGCTAACTCTCCATCTCCACTCTCTGCCTCTCTCTCTAACTCTCTCGCAAGCACTCGTGCTTGAGGGAGAGCATAGAGGCAGAGAGAGTATGTGTTCTCCCTCTATCTTTCGTGTGTGTCTCCCTCTCTCTCTATCGCTCCAGCTCTAGTGTGCGTGCTTACGAGAGACAGAGAGCATATTCTCTCTTGCGTCCATGCACTCTCGCTAGCTCTCCATCTCTCTCTGCCTCTCTCACTAACTCTCTCACAAGCACGCGTGGCTTGAGGGATAGGGTAGAGGCCGAGAGAGTATGTGTTCTCCCTCTCTCTCTCTCTCGTGCGCTCCCTCTCTCTCTTTTGCTCTCTATCTCTAGTGCGTGTGCTTGCGAGAGACGTAGAGAGTGCACATTCTCTCTTGCGTCCGTGCACTCTCACTAGCTCTCCATCTCCTCTCTCTTTGCCTCTCTCTCTCTAACTCTCTCGCAAGCACATGCGCTTGAGGGAGAAGGGAGAGGGGAGAGGGAGAGAGTATATGTTTGCCCTCTCTCTATCATCCTCTCTCTCACTTGCGCATGCTTGAGAGAGAGTTAGCGAGAGAGCACACTCTCTCTCACGTCTTCTCTCTCTTGCTCTCTCTCTCCCTCTCTAACCTCTCTTTCTCTCGTGCGTGTGCTCACTCTCTAACCTCTCTCTCTCTTGTGCGCATGCTTGTGAGAAAGTTGGAGAGAGAGCATGCTCTCTCTCGCGTTTGTGCTCTCTCTAGCTCTACATCTCCCATCTCTCTCTCTATGGTGCACGTGCTTGCGAGAGAGAGAGCATGTTCTCTCTCGTGTCCGTGCTCTCTATTACCGCTCTCTCTCTCTCACGTGCACATGTTTGCGAGAGAAGTAGAGAGCTCTCTCGTGTCCTTGCTCTCTCTCATGCTCTCCCTCTCTGTCTCTATCGCTCTCTCTCTCTCTCGTGCGAGTGCTTGCGCAAGAAGTAGAGAGAGTGGACGATCTCTCGCGTGTCCGTGCTCTCTCTAGCTCTCCCCAACCTCTCTCTTTCTCCCTCTCTCTCTTGTGTGCGTGCTTGCAAAAGAGTTAGAGAGAGCATGCTGTCTCTTGCATCCATGCTTCCTCCCTAGCTCTCCCTAACCCCCCTCTCTCTCCCCTGCGCATGCTTGCAAGAGAGAGAGCACGCTCTCTCATGTTCGTGCTCTCTCTAGCTCTCCATCTCCCATCTCTCTATCCCTTGCTCGTGTGCTTGCGAGAGAGAGAGAGAGCCCACTCTCTCTCGTGTCCGTGCTCTCTCTCTCTCCCGTGCGCGTGCTTGAGAGAGAAGTAGAGAGAGCACGTTCTCACTCGCATCCGTGCACTCTCGCTAGCTCTCCATCTCCTCTCTTGCTAACTCTCTCGCAAGCACGTGCGCTTGAGGGAGAGGGGCGAGGGAGAGAGTATACATTTGCCCTCTCTCTCTATCTCTCTCACAAGCACTTGTGCTTGAGGAAGAAGGGAGAGGGAGAGAGTCTCCTTTTCCGTCCTTAATTAGTTTTTTCTTTGACATGAAATTTTTTAGGGATGCTAGCGAGTTGGATTCGTGAATATTGCACTATCTTTGTACTGTGTATGTTATCCGCCACATGTTGTGCTTGCAAATTATTGGGTTGTTTCATTTTATTTTTGTGTTATTCTTCATTGCTTTCCTGAGCATGTCGGAGGTCTGTGTTGGGTTCATGAATTGTAGTGATTTTCATTGCACTCTATTGTGTGATTGCACTATATTGTGTAGTCATTGCACTCTAATGTTTTCTTTCTGTCATTTCATTTTCTTTGTGGGTTATTCTTTGTAATGTTTGTTTGTATCGTTGCACTCTAATGTATTCATTTTCATTCTTTCTATCATTGCACTCCTGGTCCACCTAATATGTGTCCCCAAGCTCCTCACAATGAGGAAATCAGAAGGTATGCTAAAAACATTAAATGGGACAAGCTACTTCACTATGCATTCTTATCTTATATGGCCCATGCAATTAATACGGGTCATAGGAAAGGGAGTAGCCTTGATCATAAGGGTTGGACTTTAGTAATTGAAATGTTCAAGAATGAGCATCACATTGATTTGAATAATGACATGCTAAAAATCACTACGATGCTAGAAGAAGATTCTATCAAGCTTGGGTGGCTTTAAGGGAGATGACTGAAGTTGGATAAAATGAGCATACAAACTCATTTATCCTTTCAAAAGATGCATAGAGCACTTTCTTAATGGTATGTAATATTTAAATATTTGCTCAATCATGAAATGATAATTTGCGTACTGATATGATATGAGATATAGAAGCACAAGCATTGTTAGTCGTCTAATGAAGTGGGGGTACTCAGAGGGTAATTTATACACTGATTATGGCAAGACCCATGTCACAAGTAGCCATGCAAGTTACTTCCACTCAGGCGCTCAACCTCAACTTCAACCCAACCCCTGTCCTAGCACCTGCCTCACCATATACCCTAGTTGATGTGTCACGACCCGGATTTTTAAAACCCTTTTTAAATAAAGGACACATGATAAATCATGATAATTTTTTTTCCTTTAAATCAAATCAAATCAATCAACAAAAATATCCAGATCATGATAACTAGGTTCACAAATACGAATATCATATTACACATGTCAAAATTCGATAAACAACAGGTTAACCCTCTAAGTACAAACTTGTCATCTATCTAAAAATAAACAACCAAGTAAAGTTAGCTATCACGCCAGTAATTACAATTACTTACAAGATTGCAGAAGTAAGAAACTAGATCTCACTAGTACAATGTCGTCCTCAAATGCCCTCTAACATCATGACCTCGCCACGTCCCAATCTAAAGATCCTGCAAGCAAAGAAGACGAAACAAAAATCAAACATCCCCTCCCCTTGGAAGAGTGTTTCAAAAGAACAAAAGTAAAATTTATTATTTTTAGGATTGGGTCAACATCACCCAATGTTAGTTGCCTACTTATTCATCAAACAACATCTCCAATGTCTCCAACAAGATTAGATCCAGACATATTTCTGCCTAAAACTACATTATACTAGAATCTTACACATGCAATGCTTAAGTATTTTAAAGCAACCTATATTTTATGCAAGTCTTTTAATCATTCCACTTGTTCTAATTAAACAAATAATATTAAATAATGTTATTAATTATCTCTCAAACTATTGTTTGATAATTAATATCCATATCTAATCCTCGTGATAAATAGACTTATCAGATGTCAACCTAAGTGACAAATGATAAACTTACCATAGACCACCCTCAAAGGTAAATCCATGATGAAACACCCTATAATCTACCAGGCCCCTGTATACTCCACCAGGAAGTACCATCACCCCTCCTAGCCCACAAAGGACCCGACCGGAGTGGAAGGGCATGGCGCACAACTACATCTAAACAGAAGTGGCAGGAAAAGCCAACCAAGTAGGATGTCAACTAATCTAAAATATGTGTACACTAAAAGATCCTCAATAGATATGTGGTGAGCCCGGCTCACGCTGAGCTCCCTCCAATGGGGAGGTGCAAATACACGGTCAAATTAGCAACTCCTCAATAGAGCTAAAACTCAGGAAACCATTCTGAACCCTATTTTGCTCATCGATAAGCTAGGATTTCGAATGACTATCTCAAACCTTATTAGTCGTCCTAGACTAAGGTTTAAAACTTAAAACTATCATCGGTTCATCAACCAAGGCAAATCGTCAGGTCAAAGGCTTTTTTCACTTTATAAATGTCACGCCCAAGGTTTTTCCACACATTTACTTTAAAATTTTTCTTTTTCTTTTTCAAAACACGGATGTAAATCAAATTAATTAACAAAATTCAAAACATGTGAAACCAGCTTTCATAAATTAAATCATCTTAAAGCAAACCCACATTCTCAGGCGTGACCTAAAACAAAAGCATATGAATAAAACCTACCATGGCCATGGGTTTTAAAAAACAAAAACCTCCTTGGCATCTATGAGTACAAGTTCTTCAACAGTCTGTGTTCTAATTCAAATATATAGATACACAAGTCCAAAAAATATTACATTTATCTCTCACCTTAAATAATACCAGAAAGCATGACACTTAAATCCACATAGCCTCACTACGATTTCGCTGCACTCCTGGTTGAGGAAGAATTGTCCACCACAGGGGGAAATCCAGTCTCAAACATCTATCGATTGACCTGCAAAAGCCTCCGGATGAAGGGCTAAAAACATAAGGTGAGTATTTTCATACTCAGTAGGAAAATACCCAGTAGGGGAAATATAAATCAATGAACTCCATAAGTTCATATATAGATGCTTCCATGCAATCACACATGAAGCAAATAGAATAAGAAGTATAAATATGGTCACTCATACAAATTATCATACAAACTGAACTTACACTTACTCATATATTATACTCTTACACTTACTATAACGTCCGGGATTTTTCTAAATTCTCGAAGTCGACCAAGTGGGGATTAGGGTGTTGTACCCATTGATCTTTTGTTAAAATAAATTGAACAAAAGTTATAAGTGATGGATGAAACTAATTCTATTAGAAAGTAGACAAATAGAGCTTCGAAACGCCACTAAGAATGTGCAAATCGGAGTCCAAATGAGGGGGATACGACCGTTTGAAGTTGAACATATCATGCAGGACCCGTTTACCCGATTTAAACTATATTTGGCCCGTTTAATTCATTTTGCATGCCCGGTTGTTTATAATTACGAAATTAATTTTTAAGGTCCTAATGAGGTGGCCTAACTGGGGAGGATTACCCAAATTCTAGAGGGGTTAGGAATCCTAATCCTTATGCTTATAAAAGGTCTTCTTAGGGCACAATTTGGGGGTCTTTGCCCGATCAAAAAAGAGAATGGGGTAAACGGCAAAGCTCTGGCAAGGCTCCGATGACGGTGGATCGACAACAAATCAACAATTAAGGTAGGATCGTTGCCTTGTTTTTGCTTGAAGATTAATAAAAGTTTGATTAATTAGATTTGAATAAAAATCAGATATGTATAGTGTATTTCACATAAATAGTAATCGGTTTACTGTAATCCCGTTCAACGGTAGATTTTACTAGCCGGCTGCCAATCGGTCAACGCCGTCCGGCCAATGACCGGCCAGCCTTCATCTGGTGGCGGTTTCATGTGGGACGGACTCCGGCACACAGCCGCTGCCAAACAGACCACCGGTCAGTGCGTAGAGAAAAAGAATAGAGAGACACTGCCGCTGGCCGCATTGGCCAAGGCCGTGTTGGACGTGGCCGCTCTAGTCCCGGCCGTGCCGGCCCAGACCACAATGACCCCGTATGCACCAGCCTGGGCTGCGCTGGCTCCAGCCGTGGTGGCATCGCCGCCTGTTTAAAAAAAAAGAGAAAATAGGGGCCAGCTTTTTGGCTACCAGCCGGACACCGGACAATAGCGGGACCAACCTTGTCGGTTCCGCCGTGCTCCGACAGTCTGGGGCCTGTGTGCCACCCAGCCCTCCACCGTGGGGGTGGCGGTGCCACCAGAGGCCGAAAGGCCTCTGGCCGGACGCGGGGAAGACGACCTATGTTGCGGGTCGTAGACCCGAACCAAACTGGTTCGGTTTGGAAAAAAAAAGAATGGGGTGAACCGAGTCCGGTTCATGGGGCTAAAAGTGTCAAAAATTTTCTAGAAAAATACTCGTGTACTTGGAGAGGTTTGGGATTATTCTGACCAAGTTTTTGCTAGGGGAAAAATCCCAGAGACTGTGAAATAACCCCTGGTAGTTAAGTTATTGTGTGAAAATTACTTACCCGATTTAGAGGCTCCGGTTCAGGGGCCTATGAGTTGATCTAAAAAGTGGAAAAATTTTCAGTGAGAGTTTAATGTGTAAACTAATTATAGGGTAAACCACTTAGTGAAGGAAAATCCTAGTGAGTGGGTAATTGACTGTTTTGGTCCTAGGGTTAATCATAAATCGCTAAGTCAACTTGGGTCGGTTCAAGGGGTTCACAACCCATCACATGCCAGAAAAATTACACAGAGTCCATGAAGTCAAGTAGTATGCTTGAGTTTAATTTTGGACCCATTGGATGTCATTAAGGTCTTAAACCAAATGATAGAAATACCCTTTGAGTGGACCCGCCCACATTCGTGTGAAGGGAAGCGCAGGTCAGTTTAAGAGTGAAGCCTTCTGAGAAAATTATGACTTAAAATAAATTAAAGGGTAGTGAGATGACCAAATGAACCAAAGGAGGGTAGCATACCCAATGTGGCAGAATTACCATAATGCCCTTAGGGGGCAGTATGTTCTATTTCCACTGAAACGAATAACCTAGCAACCGAGCGTTAGGGTGCCCTAGAATGACATTAAATGACTTCAAAAGGAAGGGGTGTGACCGGTAAAAGGCATGAAGACCTTGACAGGTCACAGTGTCATGGAAAACAAGGGAAAGAACCATAATTCTCAAGGTTTAATGCAACATGTTAAACGTGTCTGCAATCTAGTACATCGATCAACTAGAGTGTTATATGTAACTCGCGGGAAGCGTTAAAGTTATCTACATTTTTGGGCTTGAATTCGCTGAGCCCTAGCCTACAAATGAGTGCAATGGGCCTTCGTTATTATTTATGCACTTGTATATTTGCATGTTATTTATGTTGCTTAATCTACTGCATGCTTTTGTTATTGATGCGTTAAGTTGTATCAGTACACTAAGGTTAATAAAGACTAATCAAGATATATTGGTTATTTGTTTATGGGGAGAACACCTAATCAAGGTAAAAACTAAAATACCTCAGAGAGGTCTGGGACTAGTTCATACAGTGAACAAAGCCTTTGACCTGATGATTTGCCTTGGTTGATGAACCGATGGCATGTCACGAGTTGTAAACCTTAGTCTAGAAGGGACTAATAGGGTTTAGGATAATCATTCAGAATCCTGGCTTATAGATGAGCAAGATAGGATTCAGAATGGTTTCCTAAGTTTTAGCTCTATTGAGGATCCACTGATTTGACCGTGCAGTTGCACCTCCCCATTGGAGGGAGTTCCTTGTGAGCCGGGCTCACCGCAGATCTATTGGGAATCTTTTAGTGTACACGCAATTAGGGTCGCTGACATCCTTCTTGGTTGGCGTCTTTAACCACTTCCATTCAGGTGCAGTTGTGGGCCATGTCCTTCCACTCCGGTCAGGTCCTTATGGGCTAGGTTGGGAGATGACACTTCCTGGTGGATTCCAGGGGCCTGGTGGATTCCAGGGGCCTAGTGGATTCCGGGGTATTTCGTTATCATTTGTCACTTAGGCTAACATCTGATGAGTCTGTCTATTATTGAGATTAGATGAGGATATTAATTATCGAACAGTGGTTCAAGAGATAATTAATAACATTGATTGATATTGCTTGTTTAATTAGAACAAGTGGAACGATTAAAGGACTTGCATAAAATGTAGGTTGCTTGAAAATACTTAAGCATTGCATGTGTGATGCTATGCTTCTTAGTATAGTGTAGTATTAGGCAGAACTACATGTGGATCCAATCTTGTTGGAAACATTGGAGAGGTTGTCTAATGAGTACGTAGGCAACTAACATTGGGTGATGTTGGCCCGATCTGAAAAATATTAATAAAACCTTTTGTCCTTTGGAAGCTCTTCTCCTGAAGGTAGAGATGCTTCATTGTGGTTGTGGTTGTTGTTTGGTTTACTTTGTTACAGATTCTCCAGGTGACGACAAGTGAGACCAAGAAAGGTGAGCACATGAAGAAGATTTTGCGCTTTTGCAACTCCGGTAAATTAGTGTATCTTTAGCGTGAGATTCAACTTGTTATTTATTTTCAGACGGGTGATGGACTTGTACTTAGATGGATGAGCTGGTCTTTATGAATTTTCAGACGTTAAATAATATCATATGTTTTGATATTCGTATTTGTAAACCCCAGTTATCATGACCTGGATATTTAATCAAAGGGTTTGTTTTTTATTTAAAGAAAGAAAAAACATTATCGCTACTTACCGTTCGTGCTACTTAAAAATCTGGGTTGTGACACTTACAATTTGAATCAGTCTTATCAGCTTATTCGTACAAACATACGCTTACACTTACAACATACACATACTCGTATGACCTTATTCGTACAAACTCACTTGTGCGACCTTACTCGTACAATCTTACTTTTACATATAAATGTACTCTTACATCCCCATTAGAAGCTTACACTTACGCTTATGCTTATACTTACACTTACAAAGAAGCTCACACTTACTGTAAATCATACACATACTACCGACAACTAAAGCTCATTACAATTAATAAGCTCCAGCGTCGAAAAGGAAGGGAATGCCACTAGGGCGTCACCTTAACCTTCGAGGAACAACTAGACACCATGGACTTTTCCGAAGGCAAGGCACACCTATGCTCATGGGGCACAGGATCAAACAGGTAAGAGCAAATCCATGATACTACTTACCTGAGTGCACAAATTCCCACTCTCTGGGGCCATACAATGCCAACTAAGGGCAAAAAACATACAATGCCATGCTTGGGCAAGAATCTTACAGTGCCACTCTTGAGCAAAACATACAGTGTCATCTGTAGGCAAAAAACATACAGAGCCCACGAAGGGCAGAAACTTATAGCGCTCTCAATAGAGCATCAAACATTTGGGCAAAAATACAACACCAAGACTAAATCCCGCAGGAAAACACCATGGCTAGACCAGAAAGGACGCTCAGTCGATTACTTATCGACTTGCACAAAACGGAGCTTAATTCTTCAAAACCCTCAGTCTCAACCTCACAACTTTATCAAATTAGGGTTACTTACCATTCAAGTTTATATAAGGTAACTTATGCATGTACAATTATGCTCGGAACGACTTCCGTCTTACATTCTTCAGCCAACAAGGCTAGAAATACGCCCATTTAGAAGTTCCAATCCACAAGGGTAGCATTCTTTCCTTAACTAATCCCCCACCCTTACACTTACAAATCTCAGCACAACCTTACTTAAACTCGAATTTCATACTAATAATCTTATCATCATACACTTACGGACTTGCATCTTACACCAACCGCCTTAAAACTAAATCATCTCACTCGAACTCCTCAAATGACACCCTTTGACTTAAGTCCCGACATCATACCCTTACTAATTCCTTACTTATTATTTTTCTGTTATAATTTATATTACGGACATTATGCAGTACAATTATGTAGTCCACTTTCACTAATTCACAATCCCCCAAAGACGTTAAGAACCCTAAATCTTCCAAATCATGACATCGCTTAGGCCTTCTGCTCACTGCTCTAATGTACTACCCAACTCAGTCCAAGCCAATTCTTCAATCTCATCAAATCCAACCTTCGACAGTCCATCTTACATCTTTCCTCGCCCGTCATACCATCACAATTTCCATGTAACCTATGAAGCACCCTTTCAACAAACTTACAAACAAACACATGTACTCGTGCTCATCGACCACACATATTTATCACATACTCAAATCACACAATATAATTCACCAATTACGTATTGTCATACCTTTAGTCCACAATAACATATGCATAATTCACATATATAAAACATGCTCATTTAATTAACATTATCATACAAAACATTAAATTATAAACTCCTAGCATGCTACTACACAATCAAAGCATGCTATAATAAAATTATGAGTTCAAGGTCCTCTACCTCGCAATCCACAAGAGTTTGATGGCGAGCAAACAACGGTGGTGGCATCGATAGCAGAATAGGCGGCCAAAAGCATCGCACTGAGAGAGTTGTTATGTCCCAAGGATTTTTAGATATGCTGAAATTAATCTCGATAAAGTTAGATTAATTTCACTCGAAGCCAAAGGTTTGGACGCACTAAGGCGGCCGGACACAAGGTTGTGCCACTATAAATGGCAAAAGCGACCACAGAATGGGGGCTGACTGATTGGAGTAGGCCAATGGTTTAAAATACTTTATTGGCCACAAAACATTAAAATGGACTGCAGACTACAACCAGCGGTAACAATTCCGCATTGTCGAAGCCTCACACCATGGCGGAGGACTACTTGCGTACTCACAAACATAAGGGAGGCAAAGGAGGGCTTTAATGGCCATATTGCCTAGTGACAGAGTTGTTCCATTGTCATACGCCGCAAAGGCGGTGCCTTTAGCCTAAACTACATGTGCAACACAAGTGCACGGTAAAGAGAAACCCTAGTAAAGGTAAGTTATCTATGGGTTCCGAAATGATTAGGCTGGTGGAAGCCGGATCCAACCACTCATGGGCGGAATTGGCTATCGAACAACACATGTACATCTTGTCATAGCCAAACCCTAAAAGTGGTGGTCTTTTAAGGGGTTAGGGTGGTCGGTCATAGAAGAGGTGAGGTTCACCAACAGTGGTCCTCTAAACAAACTTGAGAGCATTAAGCATCGGAGAGTGTGGCCGACACAGGTGGTGACAATTCTAACACTACCCACAACCAAAACATCGTACAGACAATCGTGCATCAAGCATGACTTACGCTGGAGGATCTGGGAACAACATCAGTCAAGCCTTCAATGGGCTGAGTCTAATGGCTTACAATAATACTTCCCTTTGGAAGAATAAGAATTTGGGAACTCTTTCCTATAGGTTTCGAGTCATGCATAACAAAAGTGGGGTGCAAAGCTAGAATTGGGTCAAAATTATTAGCCCTTGATGTCACTGGGCTGGGCAAACCCCATGTTGGTCGAACATACGGCCCAAGTCCACATAATGTTAGGCAGGACACCAGGTTGGCCTTAGGCTAGGGTGGGTCACTCAACAGCGGTCAGAGGTGTACCTCGAAGTTTAGGGGCGTTAGGTGTGTGTAGAAGACGTGCAGAGGAGGCACAGCCCCTTGCTGATATTGGGTCAAGCCAAAATCCATAATTGTCCGCTAGCTAATGTCGGGCAGTAGAACAGCCAGTCAGAGAATTAAAGAGACCCAATTTAGTTGGGGCAAACGAGTACCGGGCAAGGGAGGTGGACATGCTATCATCGGCCACAATTGGTCGAACGGGGGTTGAGGGACAGACCTGGAACATGGTGGTGATTCAACAATCGTTGGACCACGACGATTGAATAGGCATTGACCCAATGTCATGCAACGTCAGTCAATGGAGAACTGAAGCTATCAGAGAAGAAGAAAAACAAAATCAGAGCAAAGATTTATCCAGAATTGAAACGGCAGAAGGAGGGGTGATGAGCCGGGGAAGGCAGCGATTCAGTCAGAGGTGACAGCCTTGCCGTCGCCAATTCAGGAGAAGGCCAATGGCCAGAGACCATCGGCACAATCGTGGTTCACAATGCAAACAAATGTAAAAAGGAGAGATTTTTGCTCCCATTCAGAATAGGGCGGAGGGGGCTGAGGGAGACGACAGCCAAGGCAGTGGCTGGGGTGGCAATCTTGCCGTCACTGGGTTGGGGGAAGGGCCAAGGCTAGACCACGGTGGCCAGCGACTGGGACAGCGGTGGCCGGAGGTCATCCTCTCCGGGGTGGAGCTATGGCGGCGAGCTGGCGGCCATACATGCGGGGACGGCGGCGGATCCGGCGAAAACATCTCAAAAATCGTCACTGGGCCGAAATGGGAAAGAGGGAGAGGGGCGGCAATTGCCGGCGGGGCTAGGCCAGGGAGGCGGCAGCGGCGTCGCTAGGCCGTGGCTAGCCGAGTGGAAGCCGGTGGCCACCGGCGGGCCACCTTTGACCTCATACAGTGAAGGGCTGCCTCCCGTTCACTGTTCCAAATGCGGGTCGGGCGTGCCTCAGTGCGCCTGATCTACCTTATATCTTTTTTTCCCATCTGCTTCTGTTCTCACACGTCCTATCCGTTTTTTGGGCTGAAAATTTCTGTGATGTGTCAATGCCCATGACCTGCGACTAAACACCACACCCGACTCCTATTGTCGTGAATATTACAAATACGCATAAAATTTATTTATCAAAAATACGACCAGAAACTGCAAAACATTGCAAAAATTGCAGAAAAATTAGGGATATTACAATGAACTAGTCCCAGACCTCGCCGAGGTATTTTAGCCTTTATCTTGATTAGGTATTGTAGCCCAATCAAAAGCTATCCACCCCATCAATTAATCTTTCAATAATCTTAAGCTAGTAATAAGTTACTCTCACAACATCAATAGTTAAAATAATAGACAACATAAACAATCAGAAGCACACATGTCCAAGTAGATCATAAAATCAATAACCAAATTCAATAATGATATTAGAATTATTCGAGCTCTTGTGCCCTAACCTCCTTGGGTTAATTGATTAAGTTTTTATGAAAACTAGTCATAATTCACCTAAGGGCATTAAGGTAATTATCCAACATTAGATATGGTCCTCTCTGCTCTCAGGCAAGTCTTTAACCTCTCAAAAGGTTTCAATATCCCATTGGCTTGTTGATTTCATCCACACGAATGCGGGTTGGTCTCGTTGATAAGGGTATTTTTGTCTTTTTGTTCAGGGATTCTCTGAACCCTAATGGCTCCAAAACTGATCCCAAGGGTACACCATGATGTTATGAACGTGAAGTAATTTTCTTACTATTTAACAGAGTCATAAACCCCTTAATCCGACCCCAATTTAATTAACAGTCTTAACTTAACCCTAGGGGTAAAACAAACAATTATCTACATACTGGGATTTTTTTTCCACTTTTTAGATTGGTCTAAATTTAGGGTACACATGTACCCATCAATAAGATTTTTCTTTCTTTTTAAATCCACTCATAAGCCCCTCAATCGGATCCCCTAATTCGGGTAATTAAAATCATTCTATGGTTCAACTTATAAGGGAAAATTATTCATTTCAAAGCCTTTGGTATTTTTCCCTTGCCTGAAACTTGTTGAGAGCACTTTTCATACTCCCACATATGTTTGCAATTTTTTCCACATTTTTTTGACTATTTTAACCTACTGAACCAGGCCTAGTTCAATTGGTACAATATGTGTAATTTTGTTAAGAGACGAACCAAACCGGGTTTATATGCGATCTCTTGGTTTACTTCCTTAAAATCAGATTGGTTCAAGAATTAAATCGTGAACCGGTTGTCTTCCTCCTTTTACAACAAAAAACAGAGCAACGATGCTCTGTTCTTGGCTAGAAGGTATAGTGGTGGTTGGTGGAAAATCTATAATATTTTCTTAATGCCAAAAAGTCAAGGAAAAGCTTCAAAGAACAAGTTAGAAATCGAGTATAGTATGAGAATAACAAACTAAAGATTCATGCAGCGAATGGAAGGTGAAATATGTAGAGAGACCCAATAACAAATCTCAGTTTCAACCATGTGACACAGGTTAACTGAATTATTTAATGTTGAAGTCCAAGCAATCAATTGCAAACTTACCTCCTAAAATTGATTGTCATCAACGGCATAAATCTTGGCAAGTGCACTAATGTACTTATCAGCTTTGTTGAGAAATTGGGTACCACCACTCGGGAAATTAAGCTTGTCTCTGTTCACCACCATCCAATTTGTAGAGTGGCTGGACCAGCGGAAGCACAATGGGAGGGGGTGGCGCACCAATCAATACCAATCTTTAAATCAATCTACAATGAAACATGCATAGATCTCTAATCAATTAGCAATAATCATATATCTAATCAGTGAATCGTGCAAATAGGAATTCAATATGGGACAAATACAAACTGACCTGGGTGTTCCAGTTCTTGCACGCCCTCCAAGAACCAGCCCTTGCACGCCAATCACAATATCAAACAAGTAATGGAGAAAGGAGATTACCTATGTGTTGATCCCTCACAAACCACCACTTGGAATGAAGGAAATCTCAGCAAGGAATCAGCCCTTGAATCAACCAACTTGATCAAGCCAAAGAGGAGAGTCTTCTTCCTCGTTTAGCCTGCCAAGTGATCAAGAAGAGGGGAGATTAGGGGCAGCCAGCAGCAGGGATTTCCCCTTCTTTGTGCAAGCCGAAATCAAGAGAGAGAGGGGGCGGCAATTGGGAAGAGAGGAGGAGAGAGTGGGGCGGCCCTTCATTTAGGGCACTCCTCTCTTTAAATACTCCCTCCTTTTCTTATTTAGGTGGGCTTAATTGTGGGCTTTTCTATATGGGCTTACTTGCTTAATTTCTTTCGGTTTTTTTTAGGTTCAAACACAACGGGAGCGGGCTTTATTTCTTAGAGCCCGAGGAGGCCTGGACCCCCTGCACACGACCAAGCCCATGACAGGGTCAACCCCTTGCTAACCACGGGTCCCACCCTTGACACCTAATTTGTGCATCTGGGCCCACAACGTATTAATGAACAACCTAGGTGCATGCCTAGTGTACGTGTGTGACGTATGTGGGTCCCACTCGAATTAGTGTAACAATGGCACATGTGGGGTTGACGTGACCACCTCCACCACCTTTGGACCCAGTACCAGTTCACCCGAACCACAACATCGTTGGACTAAACTGGGCCCAAGCCCATATCATGGTCCAACACAATTCTGATCAGATTTCTCAGTGAGTATGAGGCATGTTCGCCTTCCATACTTTGTCCCTACTAGCAGGCGACCTAACTGGTATCTTATAACCTATTGGAGGTAGAATAAGACAATTATAGCATTGCTCCTATGGAGTTTAATGCCACTCGTAGTGCCCCATCAAATTCAAATCAGGCTTCAACTTGAACTGGTAATTAAGTTTCTATCCAAGCAGGGGACCAGCTCTATGTAATTTTAGTCGCACATGGGTATCGTTTTGGGGATGCCAAAATTCAGGAGGAATGGATCCAAAGTCAAGTCCTCTTCATCAAGGTGGTGGGCACAGTGAATTGGGAGATGAAGGGGTCGGAGATAGACAGGTTGTTAGAAGTTGGCGCTACAAAGGTCCCATAGTAGACGCAGAGGAGGGCCATGCAGTCTATGAAGGCAGTGAGCAAGGAAGAGAAGAGCCTGCTCCTGAGCACATTGGAGTTCAACATCTTCGTGGTCGGATCTCCTGGAGAGAAAGATCCAGAGGATCGAGCTGCCCAAGTTTCTCGCTTATTCACCAGGAGTTCTGTCCGGGCACCATTCCCCCATTCTTTTGTGACTTCATCCCCCGGCGACCTTAGCAAAACCATCTTCTTCCTCTCTTCCCCTCCTTCTCCTTTCCAAAAAAACACCTTTGATTATGCCCTAAGAAGACCTTTTATAAGAATGAGGATTAGGGTTCCTAATCTCCCTCAATTAGGCCACCTAATTGGCCCACTAAAAATTAATTTCGGAATTCCAATTAGTCGGGCCCGCAAAACAACTTAAACGGCCTAAATACACGAATTCGGGTAAACGGGCCTTGTACGATATGTTCAACTTCAAACAGTCATATCTTCCTCATCCGGACTCCGATTTATGCGTTTTTGGTGGTGTTTCAAAGCTCTTTCTGTCTACTTTCTAAAACATAGATTTTAGCTACAAATTCAATCAAAGGAGAAAGCTATCTACTAAGAAAGTCAAAGGGTCAAACAACCTAATTTTCACGCATTTAATTTTGAAACCTAGGAAAATTCGGGATATTACACTGGATGTGGCTTTGGCTCTAGCTCCGCATAAGTAATAGATGACTCAAAACAAACTAGCTGATGTCGTCTATAATATAATATTGGACCTGGTTTAGGATAAGCTACATGTGGAGTGATCGGAAATATTGAATGGGGAGGAGAGCTATGCATTACTGATGAAGATGGAATATCTTTAAATAAATCGTGCCTCGAATGTGTTTGAGCAGCCTCGTCAACTCGATAATGCCTATGAACATCTGTAATCACCAAATGAAGCAGTGACAAGCTACTAAGGGCATCATTGTACTCCCTAAGCATTGACTGACATGTTGCTAAAAAGTCCTCACCTGAAGTACAGGTGTTAATTGTGTCAGTCAAATGCTCATGTGTACGTTGTGCTAAACGAATCTATAAAAAAATAAATTAAAAATAAGATAAATAAGAAATAAGAAAATAATGTGTCTTAATTAACCAAGTTATACTTACCAAAGCTGCCTCAGATGCGCCCCTAGGCTGATATGTCATCTCCTCTACATCATCGTGCGGTAAAATATATCGCCATGTAATTGATAAATACCACTACATATATGCTACAAACATCTCGTGATGTTGTAGCCATCTCCCCATGAATAACAGTGCATCTCCTATCGTCCCATAGAGCGATATATGTTGCAATCTACAACCCAATCAGCAATATGGCGGCCCTGTCCAGTGATGCGATGGAAAAACCCAACGGTAGCAGGTGGGACCACTTGCAAGAGTAGCACTGCCCCATGAATAAGCACTTGCCATGTTAAAGTCTGCAAGGAGAGTGAGATATGCTACATGTACATGGCTACTCATGGTATCCGCAAATATCGTAGCCCGAAGTAAATATAATAAATAAGCCAGTGCATTTTGCTCGATAACTATCTCCGTAGCATCCCTCGGGAGCTCACGAAACTCGCCTAAGAGCCATCGTAGGTTCACTTGGCTACCATGCATCATTGTAGCCAGAGAAGCTCTACTAAGGAGTCTATCTAATAAGTGTAAATAACCTCCTCCTATTGTGCCTATCACAGGAGCACCATCGATGCAAAGTCCTAAAAGAACTACCACATCCATAAGAGTGATGATCATCTCTCTATAGGGCAGGTGAAATGTTTATGTCTCCCTCCTCCATCTCTCAATGAGAGCTATCAATAAAGACCGATTGAGACTAGATGAATAAAATGTCTAAATCCTGCTCACTTGATATATGGTAACATACGCTCATTTATGGGCTAATGGCAGAGATATCTAAAATGTTTGGTGCACTCAAGGCACCTGGGGTCCTATAATAAATTTTAAAATTATAACCCAACGTAATTATAATTAAAAAAATGAAACAAATTTTATAAAAGAGTTATCATACGTCTCCTTGCCAAATAGAAGCTGACCTATGTGACTCCTGCTATACAAGTACTATATCATCAATCGGGTCTGGCCCGTAAAAAGGCTCTACATGATCCATATGATCTGCGGAGAATTAAGATCTTTAGGAACATATAATCATACATAAAATAGAGAATAAATAAAAGATTGATTATATGTTTACCAATCAAAAGGAGGATTTCTACACGATTTACTATCACGCCCAATTTGTTTGAATCTCTCGCATTGTATTCCTAGTGCGAACGGACCGTGGCTGACCGGGTTATCTTGTTGCTCTCGAAGGGAATAACACATAGGATATATCCCTCTCCCAATACTCCCGACCACGAGGAGAATAGAATTGTGCTGAGTACACATTTTTGTAAGGGCTATGTAAGGACTCTCATTTTTTAACCGTTTTATTTTAATGTTATTTATCGGTTATTGTGTGGTTTAAGCATTTTCTGATCAAATTCGGTGGTTTTTAAAAATAAATAGGGTCTAAAGGTTTTAAACAAAACTAACTATACATTTATGAGTTTTAAGTAGTTTTTAGTCAATTCTGAATTTTTGGGTTTTTTCTGATTTTTCACTAATTTTTCTAAAAATTAGGGTTTGGCAGACCCCCTGTGGGCCCCACCGACGAAATTAAGTTTTTTAGACTAAAATTACCTAAACATTAATAGAAGACACTATAAAAAATTTTAGAATTTTTCTAGACCTAATTTTGGGTTAAATTGCCAAATTTCCTAATTTTAGTTTAAAACTCTATTTCTACCCCACATTTCTATTAAGTATAGCCCAACCCTTCCTATAAAAGGAAAGGGTTGTGTCATTTCCTATTTGGGAATAGGCTTAGCTAGGAGATTTGGAGTTTATTCCCCAATTAGGCCCGGAAAGGAAACGATTAGAGGTGAGTTTAGCTTAATTTCTAGGTTTATCCTTAAACTCTTCTTAATCTTACCTTCCCCCATCATTTCAATCCGTTTTAAAAGCATAAAACTACTGTTTCACCTCTCTTCTCCAAGCCTTAATCTTCAAAATCTTATTTTTAAGTTTCAAAAGCCCTAGATCTTTCAAAGCTAAATCGAGATTAGTAATATATTAACTTAAAATTGTGTTTTTGGAAAGTGTTGGAGGAGATTGAAGGTTCATTCCAGCCCAAATCAACAAGAAAAGGTAATGGATTCTTCAATCTCAACTTTGGGTAGCAAAAATCTCGATTTTTATGATGTTATTTGAAGTGGGTTTTACTTGATTTAGGCTCTAATGGTGGGTTTAGTAAATGCTAATCTTTCATTTCGATTTCTTAGGGTTTTATTTTAGAATGGTTTAGATTAGTGTTCTGGAAGGTTTAATGAGGTTTTGATAATGTTTGGTACCATGGATGAACATTTGAAGGTGTTTTCATGGTGTTTCGGTTTTGATTTTCGAAATCATGAAGAAGGTCAAAATTGTTGTGTTGGCAATTGAACAGCCTACCAGGGTGATCGATTGGCAACACTACAGTTTTGGAAAATTTCCAGTATAGCCGATCAAATGGCCTTGCAGGGCGATCGAACAACTACACGATAGTTTTTGCTATTTTTGAAACTTATGCTCATTTTTTAATGTTTTACTCAATTTGATTCTAATGGTTATGGGAGGTGTATTGTGATGAAATTAGGCTACTGGAGGTGTAGAATTGATGATGGAAGTGTATGAAATGTGTTCAAGTGTGGTTATGTGGTATTATATTATGTTGATAATTATGCAAGTTGATATTGAAGTACCTTAAATTTTTGAATGTTGGAATTCTTATGATTAGGATATGTTTTCAGCAAGGATAGTATGTGGAAAATGGTGAGATATGTTTCTCTTATAATGATGATGGTTTATGGGTAATGGATGTGATCATGTAGTGGATTAATGAATGAAAGAATCATGTTTGTGGGAGTGAATGTTCGATTTCACATGAATGAATTGAAGCTTTATGGTGGATTTTGTTTTGATTTCAATTAGGAATCATTGTTTTGAATATGTTCAAGCATGTGTAAATTGTCTTATGAGTTTATGTCAGGCATTGGGCTTGTGCTTAGATATGCATGAATACACACACATATGGGGAATTTACCATGAAATTGTAGTTAATTGTGCCTTGAGTATGATGCATGAGGGGACTGATTGAGAGTACATTCCATGTGTTGGAACCCACGTAGGACTTGCTCACGGATGTATCATGTTATCATGCATCATGGATCGGTATTCATGGACGAAGTTTTACCAATGTTTAACTGGAATTAATTGATTGTATGCAATGGTTGAGATTGCATGCCGGATTAATCGCTCGGTGAATTAATCAAAACTTGGTTGGTCCGAAAGGACATGTTTTCAATTTTAGTTTCTGTGTGGAACATGTATACTCCCCAGGTTGACTCTAGTGAAATGGAATTATGTGGGGACGAGTTGTGTACTTGTCTTGCAGATTTGAGATTATTATGCGTGTCATTTGGACCCTGAGAATCCAGAGTGGTATGTCATGTGTACCCGTTACCACTTGTTCTAGTCCTTGTGTGGGAATTTGGGCTCTCCCCTCCGCAGGAGATGTCCCTGGGCGAACACCCCTACTCTAGATTCTTTATGTGAAAATGGGACATCCTTGGCCAGGATCATCTAGGGCAAGCAGCTTTAGGGATTGACAACCCTGACCTTTTTTCATTTCCTGTGTGGAAATTTGACCATGTCTTGCCTTCGTGGCCTTGACTGCTTCTTGCCTGTGTGACAACACTTGTGTTTACTCCTTGATGGAGGCATTCACCATTTGTATTGATGCATGTCTATTATGAATGCTATGCATGATTGTGTATCATGTGTTTGATATGTTTGTCGTGTAGGGTGAATGAATTTGATGTGATATGAATGCATGATCAGAGATTGTGTGTTTGAGACACTATCATGCAGGTTTATGTGATGTGAATGTATGATCAGAAAGTGTGTGATTGAGACACTATTATGCAGGTTTATGTGATATGAATGTATGACCAGAAAGTGTGTGATTGAAATACTATCATGTAAGTTTATGTGATATGAATGCATGATTAGAAAGTGTGTGATTGAGACACTATTATGCAAGTTTATGGAATGTGAATGCATTATCAGAAAATGGTGTGATTGAGACATTATTATGCAGGTTTATGTGATAAGAATGCATGATCAGAAATGGTGTGATTGAGACACTATTATGCAGGTTTATGTAGTATAATGTTTGATTAGAAAGTGGTATAACATGTTAATCTTAGATCTGGATTGCTACATTGTTATGTCGTCATGTGTTTTCTGATTATTATAGTTACATTCAAAACCATTATTGAGTTTTTATACTCACCCCACTTTTTTGTTTTATTTTGCAGCTACGTGGCGTGACACGCTGTAAGGTCCCTGATTTTTCTACGATTTTCTGGGATTTTTCTGTCATTTTTCTGGTCATTTTCGGCAGGAAAATGTGACGTTTCAGCGTATGGGTATTTGTGTCTTTTCCCCGTATTTATACCCGTAGAGTCGGGTGTGGGGCTTAGTCGCGGGCCACGGGCCTTGCTGCGCGCTTACGGCGCGAATTTTGGAGGTTCGACGCGTAACAAGTGGGTTAACGCGCGTTGGGGACGTAAGCGGGAAAAAAATAAAGGAGAACAGATAAAAGATCGGGCTCGGCCCGATCCGGATTTCGGATGTGAACAGTGGCCACCCCCCCATTTCCGCCTCTTTACTGTGCCCGGCCGCCGCCGCCCGCCGGTGGGCCAGTGGACCGCCGCACCGGCTCCGCCCTGGCCGTGCGACGGCAGGGGAGCCGCCGTCCCGGCCCCACGGCCGCTCCGCGCCCTCTTTTCCGGTGAGCCCCCCTTTTCTGTGATTTGCGATTCCGCCGCCGCCGTGGGCCGGCGAGGGCCGGCCGGCCGCCCACGGCTCCGCCATGGGCCGGCGACGGCGGGAGGCCACTCCCCCCGGCCCCGGACGGCCCCAGCTCCGCCGTCCCGCTCCCTCTCTCTGCTGCCCTATTTTCCGCCCCCACTCTGGTTCGCGCCGTTCCGCCGCCGCCACGGACCGGCACGGCCCGACCGGCCGGCCACGGCTCCGCCCCGGGCCGGCGACGGTGAGGAGCCCCTCCTCCCGGCCCGGTGGGCCTCCGTTCCGCCGCCCGTCCTCATCCCCCTCTCTGCCCTGTTTTTCCGCCGGTGAACTGTTTGGGCGATTTGGGGCCGCCGCCGGCGAGTTGCGGCTGATCGGACCTCCGTCCGGCACCGCCTTGCTCCGGCGACGGTGAGGAGCCCCTCCTCCCGGCCCGGTGGGCCTCCGTTCCGCCGCCCCACCCTCTTTCCCCCTCTGTTCACTGTTCCGCCGACGGACTGTTTGGGTAAACAGTGGCCGCCGGCGGTGATCTGCGGCCGATTCGGCCTTCCCCCAGTCCCGCCTTGCTCCGGCGAAGGCAATGGGCTACACCTCCGTGCCCGATTCAGCCGCCGCCCCCATGGCCGCTCCGCCCTTACGGGTTTTCTCCGGTCGTCCCCTATTTTGGCCTGCGTCCGTTTTGGACGTGGTGACTGACATTATCAGTCGGACGCCGGATTTGTTTTGGTGGACCTTAGTTCGGCTCCGCCCCAGCCCGGTGATGCCAATGGGCCACCCCTTTGGGTCTTGTTCAGCCTTGCGTCCCGTAGCCGCAGCTAGTCCACCTTACCGGCATGTGTGCCGTTGACCCTTCTTGCCCATTTTACGCCGTCGGTACCGGACGGCCTCGGGCAAGAATTTGTATGTCTTACCTTGACAGAAGGTGGACGAGTTCACCTGCTCAGGCCTTGGCCAGTGACGGCCTCATAGCCTTTGCTCGACCGTGAACCCTCCCCCCGCTCTCTGTCGTGCGAGATGCACAGCCGCCCGCACCATAGGTATTGGTTGTGGGTGGCGATCGGCGATGTCGCCACTTAGATTGGCCACCGCTAGGGCCTTAGCCCGGTTGGCTTTTGTGGGCCATGAGTCGCCTCATTTCAGCCATTTCCCCCGCCCTTTGGGCCGCGTGCGCATGTGGCCACGCGTGTACTTCTGGGTTTAGGCGCTGCATTCGTGCCGCCTAACCATCGGTTGGCGTTGCCACCGAGTGGAGTTGACCACTAGAGCCGTCCTCCACCTCTTCTTTGATTCTCGAGCGTTGCCCCACGCTCTCCGCCCGTATGTGGGCCTTTGTTGACCGAAATTGTCGCCGTTGGGTGCTGTCCACGGCCGATTTCGATGTCTTGTGGCCGGCTGAGCATGTCTTAGCCACTGGCCGACCTTCAATGAGTACACCATCGACCTATGGTCGCACTGCCACATATGTTGGCACAATATTTCTCCCGGCCGCCCTAGTGTGCTGCCGTGGATCGCGGGTTTTACCGCATTGATTTCTGACACCCTGTTTGGCCGTGACTAGTTCCGGTGCATCCTAAAACCCTCAGGACAGCAGCTCTCTCAGCCAGGCAACGGTTTTGACCGCCAACTCCGCTGCCGACGCCGCCACCATCGTGTGCTTGCCATCAAACGTCATGATTATGAGGTAGGGGAGCTTTGAACTCATAAATTCATGAAGCATGCTTTGAATGAGTATGTAACGCCCGAGATTTTTCCCACATTTTCCTTAAAATTCACGGAAAATTTTTTCAATATAATGTCTGTAAATCGGAGGAAAAATGACGAAACCAAAACCTGATAAAACAGTTTATAATTTAAAACATTAAACATCCACATACGGTCAATCATCGTACGACCAAAGCAAATATCATCAGGCGCTACTCGAAAACACACATACGAATAAATTTGCTATGATAATAGACTTTTAAATACAAATCACTCTCCCAGGCATCCCTGAGTACAAGTCCCATAACAGTCCACTGACTGATCCAAATGAAAGTCCAGAATAAACATCTTATGTTCTCATCTCACCCAATACAGGAGATCGTGGCACAAATAAACTCGCAGAGAGTCAAGCAGATACCTGAGTCAACGGGAATCAATCCACCGTTGAAACGAGCGTCCATCACCAGGAGCTCTCCGCACAACCTGCAAAACCTCCCGTACAACGGGGCTAAAAAATAGTAGGGTGAGTATTTTCATACTCAGTAGGAAAATACCCAGTAGGGGAAATCCCAAACGGTGAACTCCATAAGTTCAAAAATGCATACATCATGCAACTCAAACATGAAGCAAAAGCATATCATAATCATAAACATGCTCAAACGCATACGATCATACCAAAGGCACCATCGTGCCACAGACATACCAAATGCACCACCGTGCCAAAATCATATCAAGGCATCATCGTGCCAGAATCATACCGAAGGCACCATCGTGCCAGAATCATACCAAAGGCACCATCGTGCCAAAATCATACAATCCAATCAACTTACACAAACACCCTTATCTAGGGTCATACAACTTACTCGTACCACCGTACGCATACTCATACAATATACGCATACTTGTACGACCTTACTCGTACAATCGTATGCTCGCTCATACAGCTTACTCATACATGTACGACCTTACTCGTACAATCAGACTCGTACGACCTTACTCGTACAGTCTGCACAAAATCATACTTACTGCCTTACTCAGAAACATATTCTCACAATCGTACTCATACTCTTACAGTCGTGCTCATACTCATACGCTTACAGTCTTACTCATACTCATACGCTTACAGTCTTACTCATACTCATACGCTTACAGTCTTACTCATACTCATACACTTACAGTCCTGCTCATACTCATACACTTACAGTCCTGCTCATACACATACAGTCGTACTCACACTCATACAGTCGTACTCATAATCGTACACATATCAACGACCACTGAAGCTCATTACAACTAATAAGCTCCAGCGTCGAAATGGAAAAGAATGCCACTGGGGCAACACCTTAACCTCCGGGGAGTGACTAGACGCCATGGACTTTTCCGAAGGTAAGGCACACCAATGCTCATGGGGCCTTGGATCAAACAGGTAAGAGTAGATCCATGATACTACTTACCGTAGCGCGCAAACATAAACACCCACACATAAGGGGTCATACAATTGCCCACCATAATGGGTCTTATAGTGCCATAGAATCGCCCACCATAATGGGTCTTATAGTGCCAGAGAATTGCCCACCATAATGGGTCTTATAGTGCCATTGCCACTCTTGGGCAGAAAACATACAGTGCCACTTGGGCAGAAACGTCTGATGCCACTCTTGGGCGGAAACATACAACGCTCTCAACAGAGCATCAAACGTCTGGGCTTACACAGCACACAGACCAAATCAGAAACATACGTCGCTCTCAGCAGAGCATCAGACGTCTGGGCTTCATACAGCACGCAGACAAACTCAGAAACGTACATCGCTCTCAACAGAGCATCAAACGTCTGGGCTTACACAGCACACAGACCAAAACAGAAGCGTCGCTCTCAGCAGAGCATCAGACGTCCGGTGCTCTACATAGCACACAGACAACATCCCGCAGGATAAACACCATGGCAAGACATGATAAATGCTCGGCCAACTCATCAGCGGCCAGCTCAAACACTGAACTTAATCCGTCGAACCCTCAGGTCTCAAACTCACAACGCTATCATTAGCTGTGCTTATAATTCAAGTTTGAATTAAATATATTATGCGGTATAATTATGCCACACAAACTCACAGTCCTCGACTGGTCAAACTGAAGCTGAGCCCGATCCGAAACCCAAGTTCGTCAGGGCAGCAGACTTCACTTACCCGTCCACATCATGGACAAAACTCATCGTACACCATACCCTTACAGTCTTACACTTTGCCATCCATCTTATGGCCAAAACCTCTTACACTGACATCTCAAATATCGCTCCTCAGAGCCAACCCAGTTGTCGCCCTCTTACTTATATCTCACTTATTATACTTATTTTTCACTTCATAATCTGTACGTTATGCTTGTACAATTATGAACACTCTTACTGTCTGACAAATGCCCAACACACAATCCACCCCAAACTGATCCATTCTAATCCTTGCCCGTCATACTCATATCCTCTGTCATACGCTTACACAACTGCATCCAAATTCAGACAGAGCTTCTGTCACCTCTTACTGTCCATCGCCCATACATCTGCCCACATACTCTTACACACATCCAAAGCATAGGCAAAATGCCATCATACATACGTATGTCTCACACATACGTACAACATATACATACGGTCATACATACATAACTTACAAATATGCACGCTAGCCATCACTAGCACATGCATCCACACGTCAAACATGCACGCTAGCCATCACTAGCACATGCATACATTCACACATACATCAAACATGCACGCTAGCCATCACTAGCACATGCATACATCAAACGTACACGCTAGTCATCTCTAGCACGTGCACACACACATTCATACATACTTCAAACATGCACACTAGCCATCACTAGCACGTGCACACACACATTCATACATACTTCAAACATGCACGCTAGCCATCACTAGCACGTGCATAACCCATACATAGCATACTGACATATTTGCTAGCCATCGCCAGCGCATACATAATCCACATCCGTAAAACATGCATACATCTCATGCATATCAATCATACCATACAATCATGCTTACACGCACATCATGCAATCGGATCGTTACTTAACATCCAAGCATGGAATCATACAATCCTAGCATGCTGCTACTCATTCAAAGCATGCTTCATGAATTTACGAGTTCAAAGCTCCCCTACCTCGTAATCATGACGTTCGATGGCGAGCACACGACGGTGGCAGCGGCGGCGGCAGAGTTGGCGGTCAAACCGTTGCCTAGCTGAGAGAGCTGCTGTCCCGAGGATTTTAGGATGCGCCGGAACTATCACGGCCAAACAGAGTGTCAGAACTCAAAGCGGTAAAACCCGCGATCCACGGCGGCACACTAGGGCGGCCGGGAGAAAAGTCATGCCAACATATGTGGCGGTGCGACCCGAAGTCGATGGTGTACACTGAAGATCGGCCGGTGGCTAAAACGTGCTCAGCCGGCCACAAAGACGTCGAAATCGGCCGTGGACAGCACCCAACGGCGACGATTTCGGTCAACAAAGGCCCACATAAGGGCGGAGAGCGTGGGGCAACGCTCGAGAACCAAAGGAAAGGTGGAGGACAGCTCTAGTGGTCAACTCCACTCGGTGGCAAAGCCAACCGATGGTTAGGCGGCACGAATGCGGCGCCTAAACCCAGAAGTACACGCGTGGCTACATGCGCACGCGGCCCAAAGGAGCGGGGGAGAGGGCTGAAAAGGGGGCGACCCAAGGCCCACAAAAGCCAACAGGGCTAAGGCCCTTAGCTGTGGCCAATCAAAGCGGCGACATCGCCGATCGCCACCCACAACCAATACCCATGGTGCGGGCGGCTATGCATCTCGCACGGTATAAGGCCATGACAAGCGGCCCATTCCGGGCGGAGTATATAATCGGGCCAAGTGGGGCTGACCCTCACTGTCGCCGAGCCGGGGCAGAGCCCATAATGGCCAAATAGCATACGGCTCGCCGATGACCACGGCCCAAGACGCACCCAAAGCATCTAATTGGGCGGAGCATGGCAATAGGGGCGAGGCGGGGTCGGAAACGGCAACCCCCTACCGACACTGGGTCGAGGTAGGCTGGACAGAGTCCATCCGATGGCCGGACGACGACCAGAAACACACCGGCGTCCAAAACATCCCACGGACAGTGAGATGTGAATAGTAACAAAAACCCGACCAAAAGATCGGTAGTTCACCACGGAGCGAAGAAAGCATGGCGGTGGCTCCAGCCAGTGTCTATGGGTTCCTAGCGGCCAACTAAACATAAGTCTAGTTGAGAGCGGCCGCAAACGATGTCAAAATCGTACACCCATAGTGCAAAAACGGGATTGAAGGAGAGAAAAACCCGAAAAAAGGTTCGGTACCTCGTGGAGGAGCGAAGAGGCCGTGGCGGCGGTCATGGCCGGTACCTACGGACTCGTGGCGGTGAGGCAAAGAGGATCCTGACAGGAATCAACGGAATCCGACGACGGAGGAGGGAGAACGGAGCGACCGGATATGCCCTCGGGTTTTCTCAAAAAACTCACTGGACGTCAAAAAAATTTCTGGAAGTCGGTTCTGTGAAAACCGACGGGGAGGAAGATATGTATAGTTAAACTTTTTAATTTTTACATCTACGTCCCCAATGCGCGTTAACTCACTAGTTACGCGCCGAACCTCCAAAATTCGCGCCGTAAGCGCGCAGCGAGGCCCGTGGCCTGCGACTAAGCCCCACACCCGACTCTATGGGTATAAATACGGGGAAAAGACACAAATACCCCTACGCTGAAACGTCACATTTTCCAGCCAAAAATGACCAGAAAAATGGCAGAAAAATCCCAAAAAATCGTAAAAAAATCAGGGACCTTACAGAGTAGCAGCATGCTAGGATTGTATGATTCCATGCTTGGATGTTAAGTGACGATCCGATTGCATGATGTGCGTGTAAGCATGATTGTATGGTATGATTGATATGCATGAGATGTATGCACGTTTTATGGATGTGGATTATGTATGCGCTAGCGATGGCTAGCAAATATGTCAGTATGCTACGTATGTGTTATGCATGTGCTAGTGATGGCTAGCGTGCATGTTTGGAGTATGTATGTATGCATGTGCTAGTGATGGCTAGCGTGCATGTTTGATGTATGTATGCATGTGCTAGTGATGGCTAGCGTGCATGCTTGAAGTATGTATGAATTATGCCTGTGCTAGTGATGGCTAGCGTGCATGTTTGTAAGTTACGTATGTATGACCGTATGTGTATGTTATACGTATGTGTGAGACATACGTATGTATGATGACTATTGCTTATGATATGGTTACATGTAAGTGTATGTGGGCAGAGGTGTGGGCGATGGATAGTAAGAGATGATAGAGGCTTGGTCTGGTTTTGGATACGGTTGTGTAAGCGTATGACAGAGGATAAGAGTATGACGGGCAAGGATTAGAATGGATCGGTTTGGGTTGGATTGTATGTTGGGCGTTTGTCAGACAGTAAGAGTGTTCATAATTGTACAAGCATAACGTACAGATTATGAAGTGAAAAGTGAGTAAAATAATAAGTGAGATATAAGTAAGAGGGCGACAACTGGGTTGGCTCTGAGGAGCGTTATTTGAGGATGTCAGTGTAAGAGGATTTGGCCATAAGATGGATGGCGAAGTATGTAAGACTGTAAGAGTTTGTTGTACGGTGAGTTTTGTCCATGATGCGGACGGGTAAGTGAAGTCTGCTGCCCTGACGAACTAGGGTTTCGATCGGGCTCAGCTTCAGTTTGACCAGTTGAGGACTGTGAGTTTGTATGGCATAATTGTACCACATAATATACTTAATTCAAACTTGAATTATAAGCACAACTAATGATAGCGTTATGAGTTTGAGACCTGAGTGTTCGACAGATTAAGTTCTGTGTTTGAGCTGGCCGCTAATGAGTCGGCCGAGCATTTATCATGTCTTGCCATGGTGTTAGAGGCGGCAGCCTTGCCGTTGCCAATTCAGAAGAAGACCAATGGCTAACGATTAGCGGCACAATGCTTCACAATACATTAGAACGGGAAAAAGGGGAAATTTTTATCCCGTTTGAAATAGGGCTGAGGGGTTGAGTGTGGTGGCGACCAGAGCAGCGGTGTTGCCATTGCCGGGCCGGGGGATGGCCAATTGCTGATTGCAGTGGCTGGCCACTGGCGGCACAAATAGTGGCCACAAATAAAACTTATGACAAAAATTTACGGAGGATGGGGAAAAATTCCATCTGGATTGGCATCGGGTAGAGGAGGCTGAGGGAGGCAGTGGCTAGGGCTGCGGCTGGGGTGGCATCCTTGTCGTCACTAGACTAGGAGAAGGCCAAAGGCTGGTCAATGGTGGCCGGCAGCTTGCGGCATTGCCCGTGGCCGCAACACACAGAAACAGAGAAACAACACACACAAAAACAGGGCAGTGACATTTTACCTCATGTCGACGATGGAGGGGCAGGAAGGCTGGGACGGAGGTGGCCGGAGGTCACATTGGCTAGGAAGGAGCGGTGGTGGTGAGCCGGAGGCTGTGCAGTCAACGGCGACGGCGAATCCAGCAAAATAGCATTTCAGAGACCGAAATGGGGAAGAAGCAAAAGAGCGTCGGTGGACGGAGGGGAGGTCGGGACGGCGGTGGCCGGAGGTCATCCTTGCTAGGACGGAGTTGTGGTGGTGAGCTTGTGGCCATGTAGGCGGAGGTGGCAGCAGATCCAACGAAAATCCGAAAAGTGGTCACTGGGTCGAAATGGGAAAAAGAGGGAGAGTGGTGGTCGGGGCGGCAGAGCTAGGTTAGGGAAGAGGCAGTGGCGTCACCAGGCCGAGGCCGGCTGGGCAGAAGCCGGCGGCCACCGGCGGCAGTGTCTCTGGCCTCACATAGTGAAGGGGGGTCGTTCATTGTTCACAAATGGTTGGGCGCGCTGAGACGCGCCCGATCGTTTCTAAATATATTTCTTTTTTTCCTCTTTTTTTCTTCGTCCTGCTTCTGTTCTCACACGTCCCGTCCGATTTTCGCGTTGAAAATTTTTGTGATGTGTTGAGGCTCATGACTTGCGTCCAAACACCACTGCCGCCCCTTACGATCACGAATATTAGAAATATGGATACGCCAAAGTGTTAAATTTCACCATCAGAAATACAAGCAGAAAACTGCAGAATATTACAGAGAATAGCAGAAAAATTACAGAAAATCAGGGATGTTACAATGGCATCAACATCAATCACCAGGATGAAATGTCGGAACCCCGCTATAGACAGCCCAAAAAATGCCCAAAACAACTGCTTAAATCTCCTACACATGCCACTATCTAGCCAAGTTACTTCATCTTACTCTAAGTTGTAGTAGGTGCCAAGATTTGCTTCTTGCACTGCCCTGAGGTACATTGACAACAAGTTGCATGATTCCACCCAATCCCCATAAATGGCCTTTATAGGTATATTCTTAGCTATCCATGCTTTCTTATAAAATATGTCAACATAAAACCTCTCTTTCGTTATTCGAATAATATCACCTAGTGTGAGAGTTAATTCAACTTAGATAGCAGGCATTATGACCTTTGAAACAAATGATACATTGCACTGCCTATGATCTGTGCTAAGTTGGGCATTCCGACATGTGTGGTCACCTCTGTATTCTTCAGTTTAAAGTACCCTCCACCCCTTTTTATTGAGCTGTGAACTTTCCATGGGCAAGTACTATCAATGCACTTCACTGTATACTCTGACAAATTTGTATGTACAACCTTGTATTCGACGTGATTTTAATAGAAAACTCCTGCAAGGCTGTAACAATTGCTTCTTTATTCTCAAAGATGCGCCCAACATATAACTTATCTTCATTTTGTTGGTCCATATCCATGGCAGAATTAATTACCACATCTATCTCCTCATATGTGATGTGTGCATAGAGTGACTCATCGTCATAGTATGGTAGCTCTTTATCATCCACATTCATAACATTTGTGGCAATTGCATTGTCTATCGCATCATCCCCCTTGCCATCAACCATTTGTTCAGTGCTTTCTTCATCTCTGATCCCTTCTTCGTTCATGTCGAAATTTTCTCCACTTGCTTCACTAATATTATCTTCACCTTCATTGGCCTCATTTCCATCAATATCTTCATCATGGACATAAGCGCCCCTACTAATGAATATCGCATATGTATTAAATTTCATATGACTTAACCCTTTCTTTAAAGCCTAAAAATGTTATATTTATGAATATATATTTCACATTTGATTAGATGGTCCAACATCGGTATGTCCAACACCTGCATTGGGGTAATGAATGTCCATCGAACTTTGAGTTCCATACCATGCATTGCCTTGAGACATTTGAAAGCTAAATGGTTTGTGTGCATGCGATGTGTTCCTTCTATATTACACACAAAATCCAAAATTTAATGTCCTATATTTCATTGATAATTATAAGATTCAAAAAGAATTCACAACTTAATAAATCTTACCTCCAATTAGGTCCACTTCCATCGTCAATAGGGACAGACAACCTATGATGTTCATTTGAAGCTATTGTCATAGATAAATTTCCTTCTTCTTCATCGTCCACCGGCATTTGTATATGTCTTTTATTGTTCACATTTCTTTTAGAGATCTTGTATGAACTCTTGTGTGTTCACTTTGCCTTTCACTAGGCACTTGGGCCTCTTTGTCAAGAAATAAGTTGAAACAAATTATGTGACGCAAGTGGTGAAACATAAAACTCATTGATGATCATCATTTATATATATTTGTCTCGAACTCGATCCATATGTGGGAATAACACATTTTATAGTGATTTTTCATCTTCTTTGATCACACCAAACTTTGCTAGTTACTTGCATCTCAAATTTATCATATGTAGACGGTTTTTTAATTAATAATCATTCTGTGCGTCCCTCATAGTTAAGTAAAAAACTAACCAATTTTTCTGCCATCTCTATTCACTTAATCCATAAATAATAAATTACATTAATATTGGATTCACCAATTATCTACTTAACCGTAACATGAGATTATCAACTCAGCAGTTGTAAATATCCGCTAAAAAATATATGCAATACCAAACAATAAAATACCAAACTACACATTTCACTTTAATTATCGATCAATCAAAACTTAACAAATTTAACCAATTTTCTATCTTGAAAAAAAAGAAAAGAAAACCCAGCAATTATTAACTAGGTCACCATTTCAAAGAAATCCCACAAGAACCCAGGCAAATTACAGGAAAAAAATCACATACCTAAGATCTAGCTGAATGAACCTAGGACTTGTCTGGGCCTAACGGTTGAAATTTCCTCCAAAATGTTAGCATTAAAGCTCCTAAATTTTAGAATCAAATAATCTAAATAAAATGTGATAATTGAGGAACATGTAGGTACTGTTTAAAAAAAACAAGTTTAACATGTGCTATCAAACTATTGTTTCTCCTAAACACTTCAAAGAAGAAAGTGGATATTTTGGCTCTCTCCAATTAACAAACTAAAGCGTGTGAAACGAAATGGAAACACACACTAATCCATTTGTCTATACTCCAGATGTATCAAAGGTTAAGATTTAAGGCACAGTCAGAATTTCATATTGTTAGCACTAACTTAAATTATTATTTTTAACTCTAACACAAATCAATGCAAAAAAGACTTTTTTCTAAATATATATCATTAGATGTATATTGTAATGATGTATACTTGTAAGATGGAAGCAATTGTGTGCATGCTTAGAAAAAATAAAGAGCCGAAAACACCAAATGCTTTTGCCATAGTAAAACAATAAGCCAGTAGATTGTCTACACTTCGCTATTTCGTCCTAAAACATATATGGACAAAAGGAAGCCGCGACAGTTTTTCTAGTAAAGTACACACATAACCAAAAATGCTACCACAAGTGAATTTAAAAAAGGTAAATTGCACTTAATGCCTAAGGATTACACAACAAGAACCGGAAAGATTATACCTTACACAAATCCGGAAGACACCGTTTCCCGAAATCAACCAACCAAAGCCTGAAATTAAAATTAGAGCAAAGAACACCGGCGAAATTAGGGAAAACGAACCCGAAACATGACGGAGGCCAGGGTCTAGGAGGGCAAAGGACACCGGAGGATGGGACTTGGGTGACGGTGCTCAAACACGATGCATGGCGGAAAGGGGAATGAGCACATAGCAAAAGCGCAAGCGCAAGACGAACTGGAGTAAGGCGGCTGCTATGGACGGATATTCACAATGGCTTGGCCAGCTGGTAATGAGAGGGGAGTAGTGCAGGAAGGCCAGGAAAGGGGGAAAGAGCAGCATGGCCGCCAGACAGGGGAGAAGACAAGAGGATTAGAGAGATAATAATTTATTCCATAACCAAATCCGGGCATAACCTTTACACTTAAATAGATACTAATGGGCTAACTAACAAGCGTCTAAAGCCCAATAACTTAATTAAAAGAAAATATTAACACTCTAATTAACCTAATACCTAAATGTCTTTATTATATAATTACCTAATTACCCTAGTATGTGGCCCCCAGTAACAGCCCCTAGGACATTCATAACATTCTACCCCACTTTCACATCACCTTGTCCTCGAGGGGACCTAAAACTCTAACCATTGGGCTCACCATAGCTCCACTGTGAATAGCCGGTCCGAAACTGTGGATGACATATGCAGAATGATCAAGATAGTAGGTCACTACTCAAAAGTAGACGTGCAAAAATCAACACAAATATAAAAAGAATGCAGTTAACTAAACCCAAGGGCAAGACAAAGGAGCGGGCTTGGCTTGTTGGGTGCACGATGACATAGAGTGCTTGCATATATCTCCAACAAATAGGGTCACCATAGGGGCTATGGGGCACCCCATAACTGCCCACAGAGGGCATCACTCTCCTTCATCAATTTTTTTCATTGCAAATGCAAGGCTGAGTGTCACGGCCAAGGGCAGCCTCTTAGGAACTGCGACCACAATGATTGTCACTGATATTGCAAAATAATTTAAAATTTTGGGCGCATCCTCTGAAGTCCACTTCAGGAACTCGCCATGCATAGCCTTCCCCACGAGAAATCTGCCAACGAGAACCAAAAATGTCAATATGGAGGAAGTCAATCCAATCTTTCCAATTATATTCGCCACACCATTAAGCTTCACTTGTAAAGGGGTCTCATCTTCACCTCCCTGGCTTAAGGTCTCCATAAGTCTTCCCTACTCCATCCTTATTCCAACTGCAGCCACCAGCATTTTCCCAGACCCATCTTGTTCTTTAGTCCCTGCCAAAAGAAAAGGTCTATTCTTATGTACACTGACAGGCTAGCACTCTCCAGACAAAGAAGATTCATCAATCAGCAAGCTGTAGCCGTCTATAAACTGGCCGTCAGCTGGAACTTGGTCTCCTATGGAGAGATGGGCAGTGTCACCCACCACCAAGTCATATGTTGATCCCCTCTGCCTGTATCCATCTCTGGTCACTTGTACATCAATTTTCTTCTTCTCCTTATCCAAATCCATGAACTGAAGCGACTGTCTGTAGTCACTAATAGAAGTCATTACAACTACTAAAAATATACTCAGTAGAATACCCAACCCATCACAAACTCCTTTGGGCCATCCTTCAGTGGAAATTCCAACACCACTGGATATCACAGCACAGAACATGAGAATTATCAATGTCAAGTCCTAAAAAGCTTCCCAAACAAAAGTCCAGAAACTTTTTGAAGGCTTCTCTACATATCGGTTGCATCCGTATATTTTCTGCCGGCAAGGTAAACCTACTTCAGAGATTCCATTATCTAAAGAAACAGAAACTTTTTTAGCAATTCCATGTATACCATCGTAAGCTATGAATATGTTGAGATCGTGGCCGCTAACAATCGACACAAGATCATTTGGGTCAATGCTGAAACCAGCTTGGCGCACTTAATCTGGAACATGTAATTCGACCTGATTACCAGCATGTATGAAATGCAGAGCTGCTTTTTGAACTAACAGAGCAACTCAGAGTTGCTCACTCACAACGGACCCGTAAGATGGATGGACCAAAATTTGCTGCGGGTATGAGAGAATAAAATATCCCGTATTCGGAGAGGAGTCCAGTAGAAAGCTTGCGACCGTACAAATCATCGGGCAAATTTTTTTTCCAGATAAGCCCAAGCCGCAAAAGGATGGCGACGATGAGGAGCCAGAAGTGATTCGCTATAGATTTTGAGTGCGATCGGTGCAAGATCTCCAATTGTTTCGGGTGGAAATCAGACCCACACAGGAAAGCAAATCCCGGAACATCTCCCGAAATATCCGGTTCAAGCTTCGTCTCGTGGTTCTCAGCTTACAACGCTCCTCTGGTCTACTTCCATGGCGTCCACAGGAGATACCCAGGCGGCCACCACCTTCACCCCCCGGGCCAAGCCGCAGAAGGCAGTAGGCCTCGGTGCCCGCCCGCGCAGCCATCGGCCGGCTGAAGACCAACACAGTCGGATTGAAGTGGCAGTCCAGAGAGAAGGCGGTACCGTGGCTCTGTTCCGGGATAGAAGTGATCCGGCGACGGCTGGAAAAGCCCCAACTTTGGAGGTTTGGCCGCTGGTCCCCTGTTTTCGACGGTGAAACGGGGAAGTGATCCATCGGATGTGAAGAAGGCGATCGGGTTGTCGGCTGCTGGGGCTCTGGCGGAAGGCGGAGCACAGAAGAAGGCGGCCGTTTGAAGAGCCGGGAGGCATTGCTTCCCATTGGGTGGATTCCGTCCACCTACTGCAAAAGGTTGTTGCCCGGTTGCGCCTTATTGCTGGTAAAATCAAGGCCTTTGTAAAAACGGTGTTGGAATTTGCAGGCTCCGAGAAACGTGTGAAGTCGTTTTGGCTGAAGCACATTAGGCGGCTTTGACTGTAGTAGCTTGGGCAGCGCGATCAGATCCATTGACAATGGCAGTTCTAGATGGCCAATCATCGGTGAAATTCATGGTAGTAACCTTGCTGGAATGGTGGCACGGAGGCTAACCATCGTCGGTCGGCCAAGAAAGCAGCAGCCGAACCGGTCGATAGCGCGAAGGTGACGATTCCAGGAGTCGACGGCTTCCACGGCTTAACTAGCCATTGACTAGTCGGTAATGAAAGAGGAGCAACACGGAAGGCAAAAACACGGGAAAAAAGCGGTATAGTCGAGACAAGCGATAAAATAAGTAGATTAGAGAGAATAATTTATTCTATAAATTTAGGTATAATTTTTATATTTAAATAGATAATTTTAATGAGCTAATTAATAACTTAATTAAAAAAAATATTAAGATTTTAATTAACTTAATTTAATTATCTTAGTATGTGGCCCTTAGTTATAGATTCTAAAATGTTCACAACAACAGGTTTAAAATAATATGATTTCATCCTTTAAAAAGATGAAATTATTTTCGGCTTCTACAAACCAAAGGTTAAATTTGTGAAGTATAGTGAGAAAGGCAAAATTGTCTTAAGCTGAATTTGTCCTTTTAATGGATAAAATCGCCTTAATTTGTTTTAACCTGATTTTGTCCTTTAGAAGGATAAAATCAACTTAAACTTGATTTCGTTTTTCTAAAAGATGAAATTATATATATATTTTTAAAAAAGCCACGTATGCATCAACAACTTGGCTGGCCCTTATGTGGCAAAAAGTAACACCACTTTGAAAAATATTTCCCAAAGCAGGTTGATTTGGTAAATATATTTTTTTAAAGTATTATTTAAATAATTTTCCCTTTAAGTAAACTAGGCTTAGATTGACGTAAGGTCAACTTAAATTATGCTTATTGTGTTGAATTTACAGTCTACACCTTATTCACAAACCCAATGCCCTCTCAATTGTCTCACTGATCAGATCTACCTGTGGTTGAACTTGTCTCATGCCTTGTTAGAGATCTAAAATCTGCTCTATCCTTTAGCTGAATAGAGTCCTAGTAGCTCCTCTAAGTTGTCAACAAATTATTTACTACCTAATAGTCCTCCAAAACTATTCCCAAAGCTCTCAATTTGCCTTTATAAAATTTCTGAGCTTTCTTAATATATGAATTATGATGCACAAGCTACCATGATTCCCCTTATATAGGGAAGGGGTTAATAAGTGTAGTCTTACTAGTAGTGGCCCACCCCTTTGGTTATAAATTAGAAATTCTACTTCCCTACCCCTTTACAAATAGGAAACCAGCTCATATAACTGCCCAAAACCATCTCTAAGGAGTCCTAACCCAACTAGAAATCTAACTAAGCCCTTATTCAAATGTCCTACCTCATTAAACATTCCTTGGGACTTACTCTGGCTAGAAGTCTTCAGCTTGTATTCCTTCTTGTCTTAGTAGAGTCTTGTCAACATCCACTTATTACGAAAATGTCTTTTTTCGGGCCACCTTGAGCAAACCAGCCTACATACAACTCTTTATCCAAGCTTCCTAGTTGTCTTAGGCCACCAAAGCAACTCGTAATCACATTAGGAAACATGAGAATGAATCAAAAACCTTATCTAGTATCACTCCTACTTTGCATAAGAGTTGTTCGTGAGAGTCCCGACCTTCCTAGGAACAATCCTAGGTAATGGCGCCCAACCTTCCATGTGTTCTACTCTGAGTAGAACTTGTATATGACTCCACCAACGCACCAACTCTATTATTCCTTAACTTTCCCTTGGTTGTCCACTTGCCAAACTGAAACTCATCTGCCCCTTAGCCTCTTCAACTACTAGGAGTCTAATAGGCCTCCCCCACTTAAATAATTTGATGCCCTTGTCGAAGCCCCTAACTCCCCAGGTGCACTGATTGAAGCTATTAAACCTTCTACCTTGTTGAACCCATTAAGCAATCAACCAATACTTCCCATCACACCACAACTAAGTTTCAATATCCTTTGGCCAAAGACCGCTTCATCCTTAGTTTATTTTCTAGCAGCACCCACTACCTCCGTATTTGCTAAACCATATGCCAACAAGGTGCCCACTTAGCTAACCGCACAATTAAGTAATTTTTCGTCCAACCAAAGTTCACCTTCAACCCAATTTGAACAACTCTAGCTGCCCCCATATCCTACAAACATCTCCATCAATATGCTTAATGGGGAAGAACCCTAATTCTCAGGGTTTAAGGCGGCGAATTACACATGTATTATATATGTAATTCATGCGATGCATTAAAGTTGTTTACATTCTCGGGCTTAGATTCATTGTGCCCTGGCTCTGTAAATGAGTGCAATGGGCCTCTGTTTATTTTTTATACACTTGTGTGATTGCATATTATATATGTTGATTATTCTGATGCTTATATTTATTATTAACGTATTAAGTTATATCAATAACTTAAGGTTAATAAAAACTAATCAAGAAATTTTGGTTGTCGTAGGATTGGGGGGAGAATACCTAATCAAGATAATGACTAAAATACCCTCTTTAGGTTGGGACAAGTTCATGGAGTGAACGGGGCATTGACATATAATTTTACCTTGGTTATGAGCCGAGGGTAGTTATGAGATGTTCTCTGAGTTATACCTCAGTGGATGATCTATTTATTTGGCCGATTCACAAGGTGAAGAGGACCTAAATGGTTGAGCAGATACTTGATTGGATGGAAATAATCTAGTCTAATTTTCATATATTTGGGGGAGTCAATGGTCATAAAGACTTGGGGCTTCTATGGATACATTAGTAATGTCTTGGAAGATATTTTTCCCAGAGTTGGGGAATGGTGGAGATTGTGATACGTTTCTTCATCGCCACGGTGGTTTGGGTATTGACCAGAGGGTCTTTACTGCAGGTCTCCAACAGGTCTTCCCAGGACCATATAGTGCGTACGAAAAGCGGTTACATGAGCATCATGGAAGGCTTGTGTTTCTTGCCAAAATGTGTCCATGAGCATAGTTAGGATCCTTTTCTCCAGATTCATGCAAGGCTATTAAGAGCCCTGGGGATTTGGGTCAAGCTACTATTAAGCAGTCTACTCTAAGGTTGGAATCCATTGTCTAGAGATTTCTCGAAGGGCGAGTTATCTCTAAGTGAATACAGATTGATAGTATTAATTATTAAACAAGAGTTGTGAAATAATTAATAACATTATTTGATATTGCTTGTTAATTAGATAAGTGAAACGATTAAAGGACTTACTAAAATGTAGGTTCATTAAAAATACCTAAACATTGCATGTGTGATGCTATGCTTCTTAGGATATAGTAGTTTATAGGCAGAACTATGTCTAGATCCGATCTTGTTGGAAACATTAGAGATGTTGTCTTATGAGTACATAGGCAACTAATATAGGGTGATGTTGATCCGATCCAAAAAATATTAATAAAATATTTGTCCTTTGGAAGCTCTTCTCTTGAAGGCAAAGAGATTCTATTGTTGTTGTTGTGGTTGCTTCATTTGGTTGACTACAGATTCTCCAGGTGACAACAAGTGAGACCAAGGCAAGAAGTTTCTGCAACTCTGGTACGTAAGTGTCTCATTAGCGTGAGAGTCAACTTAGTTATTTATTTTTAGATGGATGACAGATTTATACTTAGATGGATGAGTTGTTCTTATATCATATGATTTGATATCCGTATTTGTGAACCCTAATTATCATGACTTGGATATTTAATCGAAATGTTTATTTTGTACTTAAAAAAAAATGTGTAGAGAATTGCCCCTTGATTATTGAAGACTTGAGTTTAGAAAATCAGATTCAAATGAGACTTAAGAGAGCTTGAAGCCTTAAAAAAGAAGAACTTGAAGAGTTGAAGAGGTATTATTGAAGAATGGAGGAGAGAACTTGAACTTAAAGAAATTAGAGTGCGAGATTGCTTGAGTCTTGATTGAGTGAGACTTTTATTACTTGAAAATTTTAACTTGAAAGATTAAGATTGAGGAGCAAAAATTACCCTTCTCCTCTCTCCAATTTATAAGACATCTTATTATCTTTGTTAAACCCCTCCCGCTCATTGATGGTTAAAAAATAGCACTACTTGGGGGAGGGGGGGGGGGGTGGCAATTTTGGGTGATAATTCTAATCATTTTCCTTATAGGCTGATCAATTGGTCCCCGATTGTACAATGCATTGTAGGCTAGTTAATTGTGATTGGCCTCCTAAACGGTTGAAAAGAGTTATTGACAGATTGGCTCTGAACGAGAAAGATGGGCATGGGCAATATAGTCGATTAATCGGCGATCTAATGGGTCCTTTTAAAGCTGTTGGCGCTTTAATGTGGTGCAGGTATGTAGGCCTGCATTGGGCCTTATTGGGGCTTGGGCTGGGCCAATTTTGACTGACGGCTGTAAACCTTGGGCCCAACTGAGGCTGGCCATTATATGGGGTCAAGCTAGGCCCGAGCCTGGTCATTAACGGGGGCTGTCCGGCCCTCGCGACGTCTAAACTCCATTGATTTGGGTTGGTCCGCTTTACCTAACTGTCATCATTCATAGCCCGAAAGATAAGGACTTCCACCAAACTAAAAATTCCAGCACCTTGCCGGCGCCAAAATAAATTCTCCACCCTAAAAGAGCCGCAGAGAGTTTGACTTTAGGTTGACTTTTCAATGTACAATTTACAATTTCATCCACAAGGGAAATGTGTTTTTACGTGTTTTCTTAA